>OV277702.1:1266466-2520433 GCA_922987775.1 Agonopterix subpropinquella
TTTTGAGCCTATTCATTACAAACATACAAACATACAAAAATAGGTACAAATCTTTCCTTTTTATAATATTACTAGCGGCCCGTCCCGGCTTCGCACGGGTGGACGTCTAATCTTTTCTAGCAATAAATATAGCCTATGTTACTCAGGGTGAATGCAGCTTTCTAATGGTGAAATAATTTTTTAAATCGGCCCAGTACTTTTTGAGCCTATTCATTACAAACATACAAACATACAAAAATAGGTACAAATCTTTCCTCTTTATAATATTAGTGTAGATATTAATATTAATATTAATTAATATTAATATGATATATATTATATTATATTATATTGTATTATATTATATTATATTATATTATATTATATTATATTATATTATATTATATTATATTATATATAAGTGTAGATAAAAGGTGAGTAAGAAATCTGGTTTGTGAACTTCTAAAAGTTACAATATGATTGAATCTATAATAGAAAGCGCAGAGCCTGGTAATTGGACTCCACGGTTTATCATTCTTCCATTTTGCATAAAATACACACTAAAATATCCACAATCAATCCATCACACCTAAACAATTCTCTACTCTATCTGAATAACAATATGGTCTAGTTTAGGTGACTCTCAGTATGTGGATCGCGAGAGAGGCCTGCGTCGGACACTCGATGGCCCTCAGCCCCGGGACGCTTTTGTTGACTCTGCCGACCGCCCAGCGACATTGTCGCCGTGATTTATAGAGCGATGATATATTTTATGGCGTTTCAGTTTGGTTCATTTATGTGCTTATTTTGTGGGTTATTGTTATGTATTGGAATTTTTAAGTTCCTAGTTGTGGTAGAGGTTATAATAATCAATCCGCCGGTTTCAGCACGTTAATTAAAGATAATCCTCCATTAAATCTCTTGCTAGTTTTTATTATGTCAACAAAACAAAAAGTGACAGCATGATCTTTAGCGTACATACTCAGAGTACTATACAACGTGTTAATGAATTAACGCAAAACTAGAAAGTAGTCTGTTTAGAATCGAGAACACAATCGAATTATCATGGTTTCAACATAGGTAATTTTTTTCAAAACTTTAAATAATTTTTTCGTATAATTTAATATTACTGAAACCGATGTCAACCCACCCCACGGGCACACTCACCCTACTTACTATCAAAACAAGATTATTAAAATGTATCAATAAGTTCATTGCTGAAATGATAACAAATCATTTTTGCCTCTGAACTTAAAATGCGAATAACTTAAATATTAACTATCAAAATAATGAACTTATTGTTTCAATCTAATTATTTCGTTATAAATCAGTTGGAGTGTATGAGGTTTTGCGCTAATTTATTAACACGTTGTATACGTAATCTGTCAATCGATGACAGTTTTAAACTTTAACACCAGCACCAACACTTGACACGTTATTCCACCCTGAAATCTTCCATATGCCTAATATTTACTATATTTTAAACTGCTTCAGTTTTATGGTGACAAAATATTATATTAGGTACTTACTACTACGGTGTTTTTTTACACTCTGCAGAAACATTATAAATAACGAATTTTTTCTGAAGTTGTTTTGTTCCATTTTATAGGACGTATCCAACGACACATCACTCGATGGGGTAGGAGAATAGAGTTATTGTCAAGTATGGAGAGCCAAAAAAAAAGTGCACGAATGTGAGAGTGACTGAGGCAGAACATACCTGCAAACAAAATGGTCAAAAGTATAAGACAAGAGTTCCTTCTTTGACTACGGAACCTTAAAAAGCCAGTAGTATAATAGTAGTTCTTCGTGCCTACATCGATATAACTATTCAAAGAGGCACAAGACACTGTCAGTAAGGCTGAATTAGCATACATATAGATGCAAATCCAATAGCCCGGCGAAGTACACTCCAGACTATCTAGGTCTAGTCTAGCCTATGGGCAGGTCTAGCTCGAGTACTTAGATATGTCGTGGTTACGGAATAGAGGCATTGCAGAGAAATGGACCGTAGGTACATTACATTAGTCCGGAATTTCTCAAGAGGTTGTCAGGAGCATTGCTTTAACAATGAATTGGAATAGGACAAGTTTTAGTCGAAATTCAACATCAATCAAAGTTCTGTTTTGAACCTTATTTCCCTCGTACCTCATCTTCATCCATCACTAAACTTCTATAATTTTGTAAGAAGTTTTATAAATAGCACATAGTCACACAGATAACCTAGTAGTCCCATTTAAAGTTCCAGAAAACCTAGTCGGGTCTTGTATTAATATAACTGGTACTAGATCACGATATATAGAGTCCTTAATATGCTGACACTTTTTAAGGACATGATAAGACCATCAAACTGAACAATTTTCTCGTTGAGACCAACATCGAAATCGCGAAAAAAAAAAACAGCTGTCCCATAAAGGCTTGAGTATAGGTATCTAGTAATAGATACTCTTTCTTATACTGTAGGTTTGCAGTTTTGTATGGAAGAGCGAATTTTTTTTTGCGATTTCGATGTTTTTGCCATCGAGAAAGTTGTTCAGTTAGACGGTCAGCATTATAGTCAGCATATTAATACATGAAGTCACGATAATACCTACATATTAACATTGTTATATAGACTCAAACATCATGACACATATTTTTTTTTTATTTTTTATTTTTTATTTTAATCATAATAATTTTCCCCTTGCTGGATACGAACACGCTGACCTATCGGGCCGTACATTACAAGTGGTCGAAATAGTAAGGAGTAAAGATAATAATTATGTATGATCATTGATCATATATAATTTACGGTAGTTGATAAATATTTGTATACATTTGTACATATTATTGCGAAACGAACCCAAACAAGCTTTATAATTAAACGAATAAATAAAAAAAATTGACACAAAAGCTTTTCCACTAAAAAACAATCACGAATGCGAGTGATTCAACAAAAAAATTCATAGGTGAATAATTTGAAGCATGTTAAAAAAACATTTAAAACTGAGTTATTATTTTCTCGCATCACCTTTTTCGAAACGGAATTCATTTTTGCTATTACGAGTGGAAATTGAATATCACATCCAAATGCGCTCAATTCGTTCGTTCCAGGCGAAATGTCCAAATAAAAATACTAAATTGTAGAACAGGCGATAAAGTCCGGGCGGGCGATGAAATCGTGAAATATGGCGAGTCGAGTGCAACACGAATTTATTTACTAGCTACTGCCTATTAAAATTGCGTTTGTTGAAATGTGTTATGGGGACTACTTTTTACAGCCTATAGGCTTAGACCAAAGTAAAATGAATGGACAGGCCTTACGCAAACATTATATACCAAAAAAATTAGGCAAAACAATTGACAGTTTTACTTCGAATTTGTACCGAGATGACAGACCAAGTACCCTAATTTGTATTGAGGTGCCCTAGTTTTGCGTGCTTCAACTTAAAGCGCTTTGGGCCTATCCATTCAGGTACCATTGATTAAATTAAAAAAGCAAGATAGGGTGACTAGCCTATAGCGTATGGACCGCATAAATTGAGCTCCGGTCGCCTAATTTACTTAGTCGCAATCCAAGCGGCATTTGGATGATTGAGATACTTTTTTTATTTTAGGAGGGATAAAGGTAGGTACCACAATACCTGCGCGTGCTTCCAACTTGTTGCACAGATAATTTAAAAGAAACACACGGTATTACATTTTTCGAGTACTTAATGTGCTAGAACGTCACCCATCTTCCGCTTTTTTATTTTAATCAAAGGCCTATACCATCGATCAAGAAACAAATAGAATATCATTGGCTACCTTATCTTATCTTATCTTGTTGTGGGGGCTGGCAAGCCAGCAACACTTCGATCCAGTGGGATCTTTTGTGTTAGCCCCAATACTTTTTGCTTTCTTCACCCTTCAAATACATGGTCAATGAAGGAGGCAATACCATTGAGGGGAAGAAATCTAAGATCTCCCGGTTTTGGATATCCATCCCCGAAGAGGCTCATGCGTTTAGCCGCCAAGACATCACAGTCACAAAGGATATGCTCCATGGTCTCTTCATCCTCTCCGCACGCTCGGCAGCTGGGATCTAGGGTGAGCTTCATTTTGTGCATCATCGTGCATATCATTGGCTAAAGAAAAAGGGTTATTTAATAGATCGGATATTAGTTTTTCCTACTCCTTTCATACCATAGGTATACGTAATACCATACTGAAAACCATTTTAAAATTACAACCAAGGTGGTTGATTGTTGTAGCAATGATTCTGACAAAGGAATATGACCGACCGCCTGTTTTTGTGCCTTTGTATTTCCTGATTGTTTGCTCTCTGTGTACTATGTTTTTTTTCTTTTTGGTGTGAAATAAAGTATAATTGAATTGAATTGAATTGAATTGAATATGAACAAAGTATGGAAATAAATAACTTATCTACAGGGTGTTACTTAAAGGGTGGTTGTACCCATGACACTGAACAACTTTCCCTAAGAAACATATTAACCCATTCCACGCCACGGATTTATTTAGAAAACGCTCATCACACGCCACAACCCAAAATTTCTCACTTGATACATCTGGAAAACATAATACGTACATTGATAAGTTTATTTGTGAAAAAAATAAAAGAATTTTTCAACAATTTTTTTTTTGTCTGATATATCAGACTTTGGCGCTGAAAAGGTTAAGAAATAAAAAAAGAAATTGGGCTTTCCTTACTAGGTAAATGCAATCATTGATGATTTCATGCAGCAAACCTGTAGGTTTCTTAGAAAAAGTTGATCAGCATCATGGGTACAATCACCCCTTAAAGTATTGCAACTGTTTATCCTAACACCCTGTATATGATACATCTAGCTATATTTACCTACTAGTTGAATACGCTGTTTTATTATCGATAAAATGCACTTACCCTGCAATTTTACTTAACTTGCAGGGTAAGTGCACTTTTAATTTTTTTCTAAAAAGATTTTAGTCTAGAAACTAATAAATTAAATTGGAACTTGGAGAGCTAACCCTCATCGCTAAATGTCACAACCACACATCGTTTATGAAACGTCTAGTCTAGTCCAGACGTTTTAGAATTTGCATTTAAATTAATTTAATTAACGTAACGGTCATTGACCGCGGTGATTTCCAGATAAACAATAAAAAGATAATAACTAAAAGCTCAGTATTTTTGGTCAATATTGACCATGTGCAAAGCGTATGGCTTGGACAATCAAATGGATCAAGCGTATGCTGTGGCAGAAATGTAAATCTGGACAAGCTGTGCCGAATTAGCTTGCATTTTTAGTATTTTTTGGGGAAATTATTTTTTTACAAAGAATACTACTCAAGTCAAAATCAACTCCCTGCTTAATTAAAACTACTAAAATGTAATGGTATATAGCGCCTTGTGAAGTTGAACACAGGCACTACGTACCTATGTGTAAGCGCTAGACATGAATGTACTTCCTTTTTAACCAACTTCAAAAAAGGAGGAGGTATCTCAATTCGACCGTTTTTTTAAATGTTTGTTCGCGGATAACTTCGTCGTTTATGATTATGAACCGATTTTGATGATTCTTTTTTGTTGGAAAGGAGATATACCAAAGGTGGTACCATGATAAGGAAACCAGGATCTGATGATGGCATACCAGAGAAATCGAGGGGAACCTTCGAAAATCGTAATAATTTCGGCATTTCTTCACCGATGTGGGTTATTCTTTTATTAGTTCTGAAGGATTTACCCGCGAGATGGTTCCATTTTAATTTGGTGAAGATCTGATGAAGTGCTTCGGAACTAAATAATAGATCTCCTCAAAAATTTAAAGCATCAAAGCTTTATTAAATCTGTTGTGTACTTGTGTTGTTGTCTGGTGTACTTTCGACCTATAATATAAGCACTTTAATGTACATAATAAAATAAACTCATGTATACCTTATTCAAACTCCAAAACTAGCATAAGAAACGTAGAACGGTAAACAAATATAAAACGGTCCTAAGTACACCCCGACCCGAAACAAATACACCTGTTCGACTGTACCTACGTACAATGTTTGTTTTGAGAATTTATACTTACCTACATCGTGTTAGGCCAGTAGTAAACTAACTGTTAGCGTAACCGGTAGCGGAATAATATAAGGTCTAACAAAATTAGCTGAAACTGTTTTAAGGAGATGATCAGACCATCAAACTGAACAACTTTTTCTATGGGACCAATATCGAAATAACGGAAAAAAATCAACTGTCCCTGACAAAACTACAAATCATAACTCGATTCTAATGAATGGGACAGATGACTTTTTCACATAAACGTGCCTAAACACCATATAATGATCCGATGGCCGATGAGGCCGAAAAGTTATCGAGTGGCGACCGCGTACCGGAAAGCGCAGCGTGGGTAGGCCCCTCACACGGTGGACCGACGACCTGGTGAAGGCGGTGGGAAAACGTTGGATGAGGGCGGTGCAGGACCGGTCGTTATGGCGATCCTAGGGGGAGGCCTATGTCCAGCAGTGGACGTCCATCGGCTGAGATGATGATGATGATGAAACACCATATCGAACCTAACATTCTTCAAAGTACGACTCACAGTTCTATTCATTGACTTATACTGGTACATTAATTTCGTTGGTTCTGTCCCGCTCAAGCTGACTTTAATCTGACCCACAAAGCTTACGTAGCCGAAAAGGTACCTCTCACTGGGTATGAAATACACGGTCTGGTGCAAATGAACCGAGTAGCCACCGCGAAAGTTCACAACGGAATGACAAAGGGCAGGCAGAGTCACATTTTGCCGCATATCAACTACCTACGAAGCGGTAACTACAGCCCTTGTAGTCAGACTATTGCACATAGATTTCGCCAATAGATACCGCATACAATGCCGCCGACGCGCGCCACACATCTATGATTTTGCACTGATATAAGCAACGCGAGTGAGTGAGCTCGAACTAGTGCGACCTTGAGTTGGCCAATCACTTTGCATCATTTCGTGCCCCGCTACCCGCCCCTACCGCCAAAAATGGTGACTTCGGGTGTGTACAAAATTTTCATCATGCCGGTATCTATTGGGGGTAATCTGTGGACTATTGGAACTATTCTATGATTGAAACACTGAGTTTCACGAAGTTATAAGATTTGTATTCACTTCAGTGGAAACCGAAATGCTAACATTTCGAGAGATGTATTGTACGCCTGAAGAAAGAAGAGGCCTATACCCAGCAGTGGGGTTTACCAGGCTGATGATGATGACGATGATTGTACGCCAGTCACCATGGAGACAAAAATTTAGTTAAGTCGCAAAAAATTGCACTGGACTAGTTTTTAGGGATGGTCTTATAATATACAACGTGTTAATGAATTAACGCAAAACTAGAAAGTAGTTTGTTAAGAATCGAGAGCAGAGTCGAATTATCATTGTTTCAACATAGGTAATTTTTTTCAAAATATTAAATAATTTGTTTGCAAAATTTAAAATTTTCTGAACCCGATGTCAACCCACCGCACGAGTAAACTCACCCTACTTACTACCAAAACAAGATTATAAAAATGTATCCATGAGTACGTTAGCGCTTTCTTTCTGAAATGATAACAAATCATTTTTGCCTCAAAACATAAATTGCGAATAACTTTAAATTTTAACTATAAAAATAATGAAATTATTGTTTTAATCTAATTATTTTGTTATAAATCAGTTGGGGTGTATGAGGTTTTGCGCTAATTCATTAACACGTTGTATAGGTACCAATAGTGTAAAACCATATTTGCAGCTTCGAAAGAGTACAGTGCAATTTTTTATCTTTTTTACATGTCCATTAACAGTTGCACCTTATTACTATATTTATAAATATCAGACTACCTACTATGCATTCATCATCAGCCTATATACGTCCCACTGCAGAGCACAGGCCTAATCTCAAGGTATGTAAGGTATGGGCGTTAGTCCACCACACAAATACCTTTGCATTACATAGTGAGAATAAAATAAGAATGAACTTAACCTACATAGTTACACAAAACGTTTTTCAGCAATACATAAGTTGTAGAAGTTGTTCAACTAGCTCCGACTCTAACAAGCCGCACTCGACGCTGCAAGAGTGTGCGCGCGCCCTTAAAGCTAGTGTGGAGAGGCCCTTAGTCTGAAAATCGGCACCTTGGTAACTAGCGTCTGAAATCAGAGTTAATGGTGCATACTTCTGTGCTCACTACAACTATAGTGCCTATACATAATAGGTAGGTTCTAATCTTAGATCAAACCAAAAAGAGAAAGATGCGGTACCATCACGAGCCTATATATAGATACATAGAAGGTACTTTTTAAAATGCTTCAGTTTTCAAGGGATCATCCCCTGAAACCCTTTCAAATCTTTGAAATCCTTTGGTGGTCTTGATCAGATCACCAAACTAACCAACTTTCTCTATTGGTAAAAACATCTAAATCTAAAAAAATTGCAATCCCCATTGATATATTATAATGGATCAAGTTGGTCAGTAGTTTTGTGTGGAACAGCATTTTTTTTGCGTTGCGTGCCATTGTGGATTTGTAGACATAATAAATTATTCGCATCAGAATAAGTTGGCTAGGCTTTTACCTACTTAAACACTGCATGAGAAACCTTTTCCTTTCCATCGTTCGATACATAAAATATGGTACACACACACACCCCTCCACATCTCCACACACAACTATTGTGTTCATGGTTATAAATACTAACTACAGGGTGAAATTGATATCATTAGCATCCTTTTAAACTAAGAGTCTACCCATCGAACTGAACAACTTTTACTATGGCAGCAAACCGATCGGAGCAAAAAGAAAAACAGCTGTTCCAGACATTTGAGTCGCGTACTCGCGCGTCGTCGTTGCAGTATGGAACAGCAGATTTTTTATTTGCTCCGATCGGTTTGCTCCCATAGTAAAAGTTGTTCAGTTCGATGGGTAGACTCTTAGTTTAAAAGGATGCTAATGATATCAATTTCACCCTGTATATTTAAAGCACATAGTTTATAACAAAGGTTCAAGCTGCCGTTCAAGTGCCCGGCGTGCGTTGGAACGCCCCTTTTTTTGACCGTTTTTTTTTTTACTTTATGAGCTTTTCTCCGACCTACTTAATAAACACACAAAATTTCATACAATAGGTCAAGCCGTTTCGGAGGAGTTTTGTAACATACACCATGACACGAGAATTTAATAAAAAGCTCTACAATACAATATCATCCCATAAACCACCATAAAAATGGGGCAAAATGTGTTCTAGACCGGGTAAATTTTTTTTTCAATTTTTTCCGTTTTCCTACAAAAAAAATACTCGCTAGATAGTAGTGCCTCAATTCTCTTTGTAATTCCAAGCTTTCTGTGTCAAACATGTAAGTTATTTTAAAGCTATCGATCGTACCGTGGATTCCGAAAACGAGCAAAAGGCAATAGAAACGAATTATTTGTACAGCCACCGTCACAAGTCTATTTACTCTACTTTATGCAGGCTGTAAAATTAAATGCTTCACATTTCAAAAGGGATGTTTTTAAACCAGCGGTCCACATCCGGACCGTGAAAGGTTGAAACCTGGTTAGCCAAAAATGTAACTTATTCAATTTAAATAAATAATGTTTCAATAAAAATGTATCAGTTTATTAACTATAAAGAAAATGTCACAATAAAACTAAAACATCCTAAAACTAAAATATCGTAAAACTTAAATATAACTAGGCTAAAAAACAACAAAAAGGTATAAAAATGAATAATTTTGATATGTTTGAGCGCCTCCCTTATCATTTATCTATGTTTCTAGAGTAATACTGATGTTGAGGACGTTGGTAATTGAAACGATGAGTGGACTGTAAAAACACTGGTTTATTATGACTTTTTAACGAAACAAAACTAGATCGGTTGACGAAAGAAAACGGAAGAGAAAAAAAGTTTGTTGACAGCTGTCATTGGGTGTCGGCTTGTTCGTGTCATGGACAACTGATTGGATTTTTAAATAGTAGTAATAATCATAGTTTATGTGCAGCGTAAGAGCGTGCGATGGAGCGCTGGGTCTCCCACGACCTTGAACTTTTCCTCTGGATTCGATACAATTTTTCAATATATCCGGACCTAAGATGTCTGCAGATGTCCCTAATTCCAAATCACCAATTTTTTTATTTTTTGTCTGTCTGTTTGTTTGTTTGTTTATTTGTTTGTTTGTTTGTTTGTTTGGGTGTTTGTTTGTTCGCGCACTACGCAAAAACAACTGAACCGATTTTCATAACACTTTGTTTGTTTGATAGCTTATGATCTGACTTAAAATCTGGTATATAATTTGTGCGGATGAAGTCGCGGGTTTACGCTAGCTTAGATACTAAAACTAATAACGCTAATATTAATAGGGACAGAATAATAATTTCACAGACAGACTTTAGTACGCGACTGTAAAAGAGCAGAAAGTTACAAAGAAGTGCAAAAATTTTCCATTCGCTCCAAGTTCCATTACCTCCCCTGCCTTTGTCCAGTCGCTTAGTTTCTTTTTTACTGAATCCTGTAATTTGTACACGATTCGGCTGCACTGGAGCTATTACCTATTCTCTACAAATTTTTTGTTTTTTTTTTTAGTGGGAAGAGTTGTTTTGGCATGAGGTTTTGACACATTCAGTGAAGTTTTTTCGTTCTTTTGGTTTCGGCTCAGTTCCATTGCATTGTTTTGCTGCGGTCGAATAATTATAGAGGGTGCAAATATAAGTTACCTACTTCGTCCCCACAAATTATACAGGGAGTAACAAAACACCCTAGTTATACTTAACGGGGTGCTTCAGACCATCAAACTGAACAACTTTCACTTTGGAGCCAACATCGAAAAAAAATAAAAAAATCTGCTGTCCCATACAAAAGTGCAGTAGGTACCGACTCGACAAAAGTGTATGGGACAGCAGATTTTTTTTTTCTCGATGTTGGCTCTATAGTGAAAGTAGTTCAGTTTGATGGTCTGAAGCACCCCCTTAAGTTTTACTGGGGTGTTTTGTTACACCCTGTATACCAGATTATAAGTCAATTCATAAGCTATCAAACATGCAATCGGTAATCACGTATATAAGTTAGAAAAACTCATTGGTACATGGCATGTCATCCGTGCGGGTTCGAACGCGGACCCTCATGATTGAGAGTCCATACCTCTCCGCATGCCATCGGAGCTCCTCGAGCGTTAAATTAACTCAAAAAATGTTTACCTATCCATTTACCAAAGCCTCGTCTTGCCAACTCGTTAAAACCGTTTACACAAACAATTCTTTATGCACAGCACATGTAAATTAACGTTCACAATCACAATTCTTTGTTTAAAAATATAAAAAATTCAATATTCATGAACTCGCAAAATGAGAATTTCACGGAACGCAGTTCACGCCTTCCCATATTAAAATTCAAATAGGGAATGCATGTTTCGCTTGTTTTGCTTTTTTTCCGGTACGTTCGTTTCGGTCAACGTTATGAAATTTTTCATTAAGCCTAATGTCAACTAGCCTTAATGCCGTTAGGAGTTTTCATTAGCACGCTGTTCGCTCAGCGCTCGTTTCGCGTTATTGTGGACGACACTTTACTGTTATTGTGATTTCTGTTGTGTAATACGGTATTATGTTTGTCTCGGTCGGTGAGAAAATGTACATTTCTCATTTTGTGAATGTACGTTTTGGTTGTTTAATAAGAAACAAGGCGTTCTAATAATGACTGTTCTTCGTGATTTTCGGTGGCAGTTTAAGCTTGCCTGAATGGTATTTTTATTCCGTCGTACCATAACCGTGTTCTACTTTATTCGAAATAAATACGAAAGAAAGTTAAATGTTGATCTATAAAAAAGTACAGCACCTTTATTTGAATCGTATCCCGGATAGCCGGTTCAAATTCTAGTATAACAAATATCTCAATTTCTCATTTTCTCATTTTAACTCACTGACAATCAGGTCAGCACTGAAAAAACGAAAAAACAAAAAAACAAAAAAAAAACTCTGACACCAGGGCTCTGCCCACACGATAAGAAGAAGAAGGTCAGCACTCAGCCTGCAATGTCCTAAACAACTATTTACCATTCAATATACACCATAAAAGACAATGCGGGTTTTGTATGTAAGGTTGGCGCCTTATTTTTCGCCGTTGTTTTTGGCGCGGCCAAACCAAACCAAACGAAACTTGAATATTTCATTTCAGAATAAAGTAACAAACAAAACTTATTAACATAATATGTATATCCCTGAACTCAGTCCGGACGGAGATATAAAGGCTTGAAGTTGAAAATATTACTATCTGTTACGCGCACTTCAAGCTTTTATATCTTAGTTCGGACTGAGTTCCGAGATATTTGTAATAACAAGTGTTGTTTTTAACTTTATTCCGAACTATAATATTCAAGTTTGATTGATGGCCGCGCTTAAAAAAAGAAAAAAGGCGCCAATTTTAGGCATGGGCTTTTCATTTACGATTTAATCAATGTAAAATATCAATTAGATCCTCTTCACACAAAGTCAATAAATTCCGCAAGCAGCACAAAAAATAAAACCGCAACCCTTCCTTTCACCGCAGCTAAGTAAAACCTCAAAGAGATCAATGCGCACTTTATCGTGCATTTTATCACCGACCACTAGAAAACTACTAACCAACCGTAATGAATGAGCTGGGGCCCCCCGCCTCCGTGGCCCTATGGCCCTCACAATAATTACTTATGGCCCCACAAACCTTTCTCGACACTTCTATACCGTGCATTTTATTACGGCAAAGCGCACTTTTCATCTCGCAATAAATCCCGCTATTGAATACAGCCATTCTCAACTGTACAGGGGCGGAGTTAGGGTTGAGATCGGGGTGGCGCTTTCTATTTACAGAAATAGGACGATAGAACTGTTTCTGTATGTACTTGATGCGATAAAATAATAAGCCGTGCTTGTTTAGGAGCTGGTAGACACGATACGGTTAGTTTATTTCAGGGATCAGACTCCAACCCAACATCATAGATTAAAGCGACGAGGACGAAAAATAACAACATTAGAAAACAACTATTATAAGTAATTTTGCAACTGCGGTCCGCAATGCAAATTTTTGCTTTCAAAAATTATTGTTTGAATAAAACACAACGAACGTAACTATCGAAAGAAAGATAAAGAAATCACCCAGTCATCATCATCATTTCAGACTTTTTTATACCTTCACTGCTGGACATAGGCATCACCCAAAAGGGAGGTTTTGCCATAATCGCATAAATTTTTGTTCGATTTCTTGGAAAGGTTTGTTCTAAGCTACAATACCAAAAAAAAAATGTAAATTATTCCCGGGTCAAACCGTAAAATGACTGGCGTAATACAGAATTTCAGAGCGCGGTTACTTTTTGAAAAAAAATTAAACATTATCACTGGTGCTTATTGCCTTTTATACCTGTGACGTTTGATACAGGATGTAACAAAACATTCAAAATGGGTGGCTTAGAGTTTTAAACCATCAAAATGAACAACTTTCACTATGGTGCCAACAAACATAAAGATAAAATATCAGCTGTTTCTACCAAAACTACAGTAAATAAAAAATCATTTATTTCAGACTTTCGCCCATATAAGTTAGAGGTAGTAGGTACATAGTTAAAATTAATAGAATTACATTAACAATATTATAAATTATCCAATACAATTATATTAACTTAAAAAATTTCAGAATAAAATTACATAAAAAAAATTACAATGTCAATTATTACTACTATATAAATATAGTACCCACTCTGTTCACCAGTTTGACCCAATGAGAAAGAAAGGGACAGTCAAATTTATCAACAATAGCCTTCAGAATGGTGTTGGTGCTCCCCCCTATAGTACCTACAAACAAACTGCAATTATTGTACATGTAATCCACGCAATAAATGATTTTTATTTCCTACTCTACTTAAATGTATGCGACAGCAGATTTATTACGGTCTAAACTACTCTAAATCACCCCTTTAAATATTACTAGAGTGTATTGTTACACCTTGTATTTTATTTGTAAAATCTGTAGCATAAAGGTATTATTATAGAGGAACTGACAGCTGAGAGGGCGAGATGTACCTAGCGGCGCCACTGTATAATAGAAAGAGATACGTGACGCGAGGCAATAGAACCGTTTTTGGGAACTTGTCGGCACAATCGACAGGGTAAATATTCGCGCTCTGTGAATAATTAGTGAATCTAAAGTGATGTCGTAGATTATTTTTTGAAATATACTAACACTATTTCATTAAATTACCTACGATTTCACGTTAGATTCGCAATTATACACAGAACTCGAAGTTTGCCGATAAGTGCCGATAAATTCACAAAAAACGGTTTCATTTGACAAGTCATGTCATGTACTCTATTCCGACAGGTATAATAACTTTATGGTCTGTAGAGTCCTATTTATAGCTTAACTACCCTGAGTCCGTCCCTGTGGGCAAGTCTAATTATTGCTAAGGACATCCCGTGAGACGCTCGTAAAATGGGCCTTGGTTATATGGCCCCATTGGGATTTCTTTCCCTTTCATTCTGCCCGATACGTGGTTTAAAGACCTAATTTTTTTTTTCTTTAATTTTAATAGCTTCCTAGGTACGTGTTTTATTATGTTTGTGATTCTGAATGGACCACGCTATTTCTTCTCATGAGGCGACTAAAGAATCAGGGTTTCTTATCTCATGTCACTAATATTATTTTAAACGAGCTTTTACCCGCGACTTCGTCCGCATAAATTATATACCAGATTTTAAGTCAGATGTTACGCTACCAAACAAAAAAAGTTTCATCAAAATCGGTTCAGTAGTTTTTGCGTGATACTCGAACAAACAAACTAAATTCTTTTTTCAAATTTACAGTTTTATAATAGTCAAGATGTGGAATGTGGAATCTAAACTATTATAAAACTGTAACAGAAGTGTGTCTGTACATTGAAGATATTTACAAAAAAAAGATTATGATATGGTTTTTACATGTCCTTGAATCCAAATCACCAATTTTTAGATTTTTTGTCTGTCTGTTTGTTTATTTGTTTGTTTGTTTGGGTGTTTGTTTGTTCGAGTATCACGCAAAAACTACTTAACCGATTTTGATGAAACTTTTTTTGTTTGATAGCTTATCATCTGACTTAAAATCTGGTATATAATTTATGCGGACGAAGTCGCGGGTAAAAGCTAGTTTATAATATTAGTGAATGTTTGGACGTTTGTCACTCAATCAGTCATTAACGGCTGGAGTTCAATTCACTAAGCGTCACATCGACGACCTCGCATCCTTCAGATCGTCGAAGGTTTTATATGAGTTTGACACATGAAATTGAAAGCTTGCGCATGTTTCAACGACGAATTTTAGGTTGTGGCCATAAACTTAATATTACTCCGTAAGTATATTAAGTTTATGGTTGTGACGATGTTTGCGCTTAGCTTAGTGAATTACACTGCTGAACGGATATGGATGAAAAGACAGTGCGTGATTTAATTTTGTAGGGAAAGTGGCGCCTTATTTTACCTACTCTTTTTTTGACGAAATTTTTTGTAATTCTAATTTTTGTTGCATTTTTGACAAAACAAAAGGCGCCATTTTTAGGCATTGGAGCAAACAGGTAGAATATATTATTCTATGTATATTCTAATGATGCATAATATCCATAGAAATTTTAACATTTTCTACTGCTCATTTGAACGCGTGACTTTCAAAATTCGCACTCCAGGGTCCAATAAATTTCCTCGCTTTTCGTCCCATGTTTCTTAGGAAAGTGGTTTAGTTCTATTATCTGAATACATCCTTAAATTTTTTCCAATTAAACAGATTTTTACGAATGTGGTACGAAATAGGTCTACGCTTGTCGGTAGATGGCGTAGCGCTACGGATAGCTACGCCGCTACGAAAAGCGTAGTAAATTTAATTTTATTTCAAATCGTTAGCTTAAATGATACAAATAAAGCTGCCTGCTGCGCTGACTACATATAATAATATATTTTATTTTTATCTACTCTATAAAAAAAAGATTAGAAAATAACAGTAAACTCCCATTTTCATTGAGTTTTTAGCTTGAATACTATTTTTAATAACAAGATAAACTTTAAAAAGTAATGAAATGTTGATGACGTCACAACTCATTACTTAGTACAAATTTTCATACAAAGCGCACGTTTTGACGTCCGATAAAGAGTAGCTGATTTGACTAGTTGTCAAGTAGCCTATTTGTATGGTGAACATAAATGTTTCTACCCAAGTCAAGGTTGTTATACATTATTATGGTATTCTATATCGTTGCATAATGTATAGTCGTCCAAAACGTCTAGACTAAATTCTAGTACTTCAATAGGTAATCGATAATCTGAATCATAACCATGTCCAAAGTATAAAAAAAAATGTTTTGAATACTAGTAGGTAAACTGCCTGTAATTATGTCCCTAGAGTGTTAAAAACTGTATCTATTAAAAACACATTTGTACTAATAATCCATATCATATCTATCTCAGTACCTAAAATCGTTTCATCAATACCTACAAGCAGAAATACAAACACTCAACATTATTAAAGAACAAATCAAAGTTATTTGGTAACTCTTCAATAAACAAAAAGTTTCCGAAGTACATTTTAATCTCCATCAAAAACATTTAAAGCATAATTACAAAGTACGAAAGGGAAATCCTATTAAAACGTGCTTCATTCAAAAGAGTGGAACAAAGATTAATTCGACGAATAAACAAGCAGAGTTTAACGGGATCCGAGAAGATGGACCTACTGTGAGGTCAGGTGTACACCGGCTTTCCAACAGTGCTTACGGTTAAGTCCCAACCTAATTGAAAAGATAAATGTGAAATAAACAACCGCTCATAAATATTTTTTTTTTTCATAACCTATTTTGCGACAATTTTTATGCAGAATTTTTTCGTGTGGCAATTTTTTTAGCGTCAATTTACTATTTTGCGAAGTTGGTGATGGAAACTGTCAAGTCGATCGCAGCGCACGCTGTGGCAGAAATTTGCACTTTCTCAAATTGGCTTGAATGTATGCAAATCCACACACTCACTGAACGTGAAATCTACAAAGAAGACTTACAATTCGCATTTGTGTTTCTGTTGGCATCTATGTGCTCACTTAAAAAGGATTTTTCACAATTCTACCCCCAAAGGTATGAAATTGGGGTGAAAGTTTGAGTGGGGGTGCCAGCAAGATCGGTATTAGCAGCATATCTCCAGACTATATTCCCCGAGGGGGTAGTCAGAGATATTCTGAAACCTCAGAACATCCACGTTTCACTAGTAAGTCGGGTCGGGTCGGGTAGGTCGGTACCTTAATTTTGCTCATTTCTTTCGTTTTTACTTTATTTTATCATTAAATAAAGTTGTACACACGGCGACACATCAAGCTACCCAAAACCAAAATAAGGTGGCCGCGCGTCGGCATAGCAATGTATAACGTCGCACGGCCAGCTTATTTTGGTTTTGGGTAACTTGATGTGTCGCCGTGTGTACTTACATAGTTAATGTTATAAATATCCTAACTTATTAAATAAACTTTATAACATGTAGGTCAACAAGGAGGTATACAAATAAAAAATTTTTACTTAATATACAACCAAACAAACCAACCAATTATACAAACAAATCACGGTAAGTAGTATAAAAGTAAAGGGAAGCAACATTTCTGCATTTCTTCTTTCAACCAGGAGGTTGCAACATGGAATGGAAATTTCCATACAACAAAACAAACTACAAACCTAAAACCTTTTCTACATTAGAAATCTAGAAGTGATAAAAGCGTTTAATCTTCTTCAAAACATGTTATCATTGACGTTCAGTGTTACCAAAATAAACTCGTGCAAAATTATTACTCTCTATAAAAAAAATAGTTTTTTCTTGCAGGCATCCAGTGTGTTATCGCCTCAACATTGCAATCGAATCGAGCGAAATCATATAAACAGAATAAAACAAATCCAGTTGATTGGATCCGTCGGCCAAACGAACCGGGCGCCGCGCTGGCGCGGAACGAAACGAAATTTTAAATTATAATTGGGTTATGCCTTTATAAGAGAAACCAATTCGCTACGTTCCGCAAGATTTGCCATTGATACATTTTTAAAAGTTAGCCAAGAAAACTGCTTTAAGTAGACTTTAGAATACGCGGTGGGTGCCGCGCGGCGCGGCACGTGCCAGGAGCACATAATAAACGGGCTCAGAAGACCAGCCCCATACGAAGAGCGACGCGGGCGCATGAATTAAGAAATGATACGCAGACTTACGGGAGTATACTTTATTAAGGGTCAGAGATAATCTGCCATGAGTAAGAGGGTTAAGCTTATACAGGGTCCTTCTTAATATGCTGACACTTTTTTAAGGCTTTGACTGCCAAATGACCGACAAACAATGGATAATCTATTGTTATTGTGACCCGCCGGCGTTCATCGTGTTAAGGGGATGATCAGACCATCAAACTGAACCATTTTCCCTATGGGACCAACTTTAAAAAAAAAAAAAAATTCTATTCTTTTTTCATCCCACTGCTGGGCAAAGCCATCTCTGTCTTGGACAATGGGACCAACTAACAGCGAAAAAAAAATGCTATCCTATACAGAATATAACAAAACACCCTAGTAATACTTAAGACAACATCGAGAAAAAATTAAAAATATCTACCGTCCCATACATTTGAGTCGAGACGGTTCTGCAGTTTTGTATGAAAGAGCGGGTTTTTTTCGCGATTTCGATGTCGGCTCTATACTGAAAATTGTTCAGTTTGATGGTCTGAAGCACCCCCTTAAGTATAACTAGGGTGTTTTGTTACACCCTGTATAGGATAGCAGATTTTTTTTGCGATTAGTTGGTCCCATTGCCCAAGACAGAGATGGTTAAGTATTACTAGGGTGTTTTGTTACACCCTGTACATTTGGCTAGAGTAGGTTAGCAGTTTTCTATGGAACAGCTGTTTTTTTTTTTCGAAAAGTGTCAGCATATTAAAAAGAACCTTTTATACTATTTAGAAACTACTTTAACTTTAATTAAGCATCGAACTTTGACTCAGATAAATCGGTAAAGGTGCTAACTAGTGCAAAGTACGTCGCCGTCAGCAATTCCGTAGTGATCTACTTTACGCTTAGACTACTTATATCGGGACCAATGACATTAGTAAACAAGAATGGTCCTTACGCGAACATTTCAAACCAGAAAAATGAGGCAAAACAATTGACAGTTTTACTTCGTAAATGTATCGAGATGACAGACCAAGTACCCTAATTTGTATTGAAGTGCCCTAGTTTTGCGTGCTTCAACTTAAAGCGCTTTGGGCCTATCCATTCATTTTACTTTGATCTAAGATCGGGACGCGTAACCACGTGTCATTCTACTAACAAACTTTCTGCCACTTTTTGCAGGGGGCGAGGTAACATGTTATCCGCAACTTTGGATTTTATTTCCTATGACTTTAGATTCTAATTTTGAATGTTCAAAATCATGAAAAGTAGTCTCGTGTCCCCCCATCATCCCCAAACGTTCTAAGTTCGAAATTATTGTTTCGCAATAATAGGCTGTCTAGCTTAGTGATAAGTCATAAAATTGAATGTAAATGCGCAAGATTAATTGATCTAATACCGTGGCAGAGGGGAAATGCTACCGCAAGGCCGGTCCTTATATAAGTAGTCTAAGACTTTACGTGAACTGGATGTCGGATGCTGGGTCAGCATCCCTAACTCACGTACACATTGCATAAACCCAGCCTTCTGGACCTGTTTATTTTGTGCTCGCGGCACATTCCGCGTGGCATCTACCAGCAATGTTCTAAAGTCTACCTCTATACCATTCCCTCTTGGTGTCGCGTCGGTCGTAAGAATCAACTTAGGGATCAGGTTTTTAATGCAGTGTTTTTATGACTAAAAGACTATAGACACTTATCATTATCACTACCGGATGACACTTCATTCTATCCTGAAACCTTCAATAGCCTGAACTTAGCATGAGCCTTGCTACAGCTTCCCTCTTAAAAAAGCTATTTGTTAGTTGCAAAGCTTCTGAATACCCCAAAAACGATTATGTTCATGAGTGTATGTATGTGATGTGAGTAAGTTATAGCCTGTAGGGCAGGAGCCTCAAGAATAATGATAAGAGGGAGTGGAACATACTCCACCACGCGGGTCCAGTGTAGATTGGTGGAGGTAAGTTAGTGGCTGACTTGCTATCAAATAATATTATCAATGTAGGTTTAATATGAGTCGAGTCACGTTGCAGGAACTGACCCGAGCACTTGTCCCGCGTGGTTTCGCGCGTCGCGTTTTTGCCTGCCACGAGGCTCCGCAATCCTCAATGTCTTCTTGTTCTTGACCAAAAACAATCCCTGAGATTGGGATAGATTCTCCCATACACTACTTGACACTGGCGGAAATGCAGTGCTAACGCACAAGCAAGAGTCGATTAATTATAAATAATAATAAAAAATATGACTCAACGAAAGGGAATAAACTTCTGGAATAGTTCCTATTTTCAAAAATCAAGTCGCAAAATGAAACTTGATTTGTTGGATTGGGCACAAACTAGACGAACAAAAACTGTCCTATAATGTCCCAAAGTGTCACGTTATGAAGATAATTTGATATCAATATTTCGATTTTGAAATAACAATCGTGACTATGCCAGCCCCCATGTAAAAGAACAAACCCCTTTCGTATAGTCATTGTGTTTGTTGTTATCACCGTAACTACACTTACGTGGTTTTTCCACACCGGACACGATGCACCACGACCGTAACATAAGTTCCTACGGATGTTAGTTCATTAAAATTTGTCGCACAACTTTAAAATTACTTTAGGACGCCCCGCGAAGTTTTTCTTTGAGTTTCGCAAGAGTTGGAAACTAATCTGCATGCGTAATGTTAGTAAATAAGATTGGACGCCCGTGTATACTGGAATTTTAAACTGGAAACTAGCTTTAACTGGAATTTGATTTCGTCTAGTTACGGCTGTTTACAAGTTGCATATGGGGCGGTCGTTGGAGTAGTACGCTTTTGAAAAGGCGACGTCGTGAGATGAAATTACATTTTAGTGAACAAGCAATAAAGGTGAAATTGCTATGACAAACTCATCACTGAATTTAAGCTGATAATACGTAATTACACTGTTTTGAATCATTCCCATTACGTCGGTTTAGTGCCACTTAGGTATTGGAAATGATCACCAAAGTTAAGCAATACCGAATTAGGTCAGTCGTTGAATCAATTACTAGTTTTAGTGGTATTTCATCGCAAGTGTCTTCGAGCTCTAGGAAGCAAGTTAAACTATTGGACGCTGCCGTTAAATGATAGGATTTGTTAAGTCAAATGATGCCTGCTGACTTTGAAAATACAGAAAGAAAGTTGATCACTATTTTGCCTTCACCAATCCGCTCTGGACCCACCACCCTCTCCCCCTTTTTTGTGAAAGAATGCAGATATCTCTCAGTGAGTTCAGTGAGACGTATAGACCAATAATGATATTAAGTCCTAGGAATTTTTATTTTTACTGGCCCAATCTCGTACCACTGAGGTCCTTGGCAACATCAACTAATTGGGATAGCAAAAATCGCTTCTAAATTGAAAAACAGTGTTATGATCCCACTTCGTGGCAAAGGCCTTCTCTCACAAATGAGTATGAGAGGCAGTGGACCATACTCCACTATACGCTCCCCATTGGTGAAGCATTCCTATTGAACCTATTGTGCATACACAATGATTTTAATTGGAGAAAACGAGCCAGATCAACCAATACCCATTCTAGACTAAAATCCTAGAACTTAATGCATTTCCACTGGTATTTTTGTCTAACTAAACTATGGGTATAAAAATCTTGTGACAGGATCGTGGAATATTCGATTCAATGGGAAACTATAAGAGATGTAAAACATGGAAGTAGTTGAGAGGAAACCCGATGGGGATACGCTCCCCTATCGCAAGTTTTTTTCCGTACGTGATTCAGCGGCGACAGTCTTGTTTGCAAATTGAAATTCCAACAGTGTAAATAAAGGAAATGAATCCTATTTTTGGAGCGTTCGTACGAGAACCAAAAATAGGGTCATCGGAAACTATTCGGAGACCGCTCGAGTGTCCAGTTGAACACGAGGGTCACTGCGGATGAGTAGGGGCCAGGAAAAAAGCGCCAGTAGTGTCCTCAGTTGGATAAAGTAGGTACTGTTTCGACAGAAATTATCTGCTGCTGGTTAATGACCATTTTGATTATCAATATCAAATTCGAGTTTGTATAATTATGTCGCCGGAAATTTGTGAAACTCCGGCAAGGGCGTTCTCAATTTTGTAACTGATTAAATCGGCACATTGTTCTGTTTATTGTGAGAAATAAAAAAATTTAAGTTATTTATTCCTGGAAATTGTAATGGGCGCTTGAAACAAGGTTAGTACAGTAACATAATTCTTCCTGTACCAGAATTTGACTACCATACCGCGACAAGCTTACTTCGCTCGCTTGGCTCGCGCGGTGTGGACGCCATTATAATATTATAACATAACGTGACAGTCAATCTTATCAGATCAAGTTGAATACAGTAGCAGTATCTACTTTGTCTGTCACTGAATTTAGCTTAGAACCGCGAACAGTCAAAAATGTTTCGAAATAATCTATTCAATATAGGAGCTTCAAGTACACTTATTTTTTTTAAGCTACCACCGCGTCGGAACGTGTTGTCGCTGTAGAGAAGACGCGTCCAGAAATAAGTGTGAGAGCGTAATAGTAAATTACACACCGAGGGCAGGAAAGTAAGAAAGGTCTCAGATCTCATGTAAGCCAAGGTCAACAAACATGTGATCTGAGGATTTCTTATTTACTGCCTGAGGTTAGTATACTATTTTTCTCCTCGACGGAGGTGGAAAGCGGCAACTTCGTTTAACGCAGTGGGACGAAAGTTGACGCTTTCCGTCCGGAGTGGTAAAATAACTATTACCTTTGTATCGTGTCAACAGGTTGATCTTCCCAAGAAAATAAAATACATACATACATACATATACTCACGCCTGTGTCCCATTGGGGTAGGCAGAGACAATAGATCGCCATCGGCTACGATCCTGACACACCTCTTTCGCCTCTTCCACACTCATAAGTCGTTTCATACACGCTCGTCGGTTTCGGGTACATTTGATCTGACCCTTCTTAAGTACGCTACCAATTTGGTCCGCATACGTACATCTAGGGCGACCCCTTTCGACTGTCCCATTCACACTTGCTTTATATATTTCATTCGTCATTCTGCTATAACTCATTCTTTCCACATGACCAAACCATCTCAGCATTCCCTTTTCAATCCTTGAAAGAAAATAAAATAAAATAAATAAAACTAATTAATCAGTGAGCGTCCCTACTCCTTCGCATATTTCGCAGCCCGGCACTGAACACAGAGTGACGGACATTTCCATTAAGCCCTTTGTTTCTCGTCGGCCTCTCCGTCCAGACGTTTATTGGTCGTGGAAACCTTCGTATGTTAACTTAACCTTACTTTTTATTGGCACGGTCTGAAGGGGATACGATTGGGATTCGATGCGTTGTCGAGACTTGAGGATGACTGGACGGTGATTCTAATTTCGGTGGATGTATGATATTGTAACTATTGATGTTTCTTGTAAGGGAACCTTTGTTTTTACTTTTTTATCAAATCCGCATTTGAAAATGTCAACCGTCTATGTATTACCGTTTTTACGATAGAGCGTGAAGAAAAAACGTTGATAAAAACTAGTTTTTTGTTGAGAACCCCCCTTAACTTTTAACTTTTTGACATTTTAATTATTTGTTTACAAATCCGCCGCAATAACACATAATCTGAGAAAACAAAAGTTACAGCCCTGAATAGGTAGGACGGACGGACGGACGGACGGACGGACAGACGGACGGACAGACGGACGGACAGACGGACGGACAGACGGACGGACGGACGGACGGACGGACAACGTAGGCTTAGTAATAGGGTCCCGTTTTTACCCTTTGGGTAAGGAACCCTAAAAATACAGCCTTTTATAGGTAGGAAAGACAGAAAGACGGACGGACAGCGTAAGCGTAGTAATAGGGCCCTGTTGGCACTCTTTGGGTACAGAATTCTAAGGGTTGATACTTGAGACACATCGACCGACGTCGGCAAAAGGCCCATACAAAATACCACGATTAGTATGGGAACGCGTTTGGTACCGTTTGTTGGAGGATGCGGACGGTGTTCCATATTAAACGAGCTTTTTGTGTGGACCCTGCCAACGTTCGCCGTCGGTCAATGTGTCTTAACCCTAAATAAGGAGATAAAAACATTTATTTTAAAATTACATAATTTGCAGTATAAAACCTTTGGGTCTACTGGAAGTAACTTCTTCAGAAATAAGATCGTCATAATTTGTTTACCTTGTTCAATAAAGTGTAAAAAACATTTATAATTAAGCATACAAAAACTCACTTTTTAGGGGTCCGAAGTCAACAAGGAACCCTTATAGTTTCGCCATGTCCGTCCCTCTGTCCGTCCGTCCGTCCGTCCGTCTGTCCGCGGCTTAGCTCAGAGACGCTTAGTACTAGAAAGCTATAATTTGGCATGGGTATACATACATATTAATCACGTTGACAAAGTGGTAAAATAAAATCTTGAAAAATATTTTTTTTAGGGTACCTCCCCTACACGCGAAGTGGGGATGATATTTTTTTTCTCGTTTATCCAATGTTATGGGGTATCGTTGGATAGATCTTTCAACAATATTATGGGTTTGAGAAAACCATTTTTCGATTTAGGGATCCGTTAGCGAAATATTAAGCTTTAAAGCGAAAATTTTGGTTAGAGTCAAGTGTCCCCCCCCCCCCCCCCTCTCCCAGCTAAACGATTGTAGTTGGAGATGTGAAAAAATTCATGGCAATAGCATATATAACAAATTTAAAAGGAAAACTATCACCGCTAGTAGGCTTTACAAGTTTACGAGTAATAGTCGATTAACTTATAAAATGTACTTTTTAGACTTTATTAGCCGTTAAACCGTAGTATAAAACAAAAAGCCTCCTTCTTAGTCCATAATTATTATATTGTGACGGGCAACTATGTAACCCTATCCTGAGCGTGATCCGACACGCACTTGGCCAGTTATTTTAATCATTGTTGTTGACGAGACAGCTTTTCATTATTTTTAACATTCAAAATTAGAATCTAAAGTAATGGATAAAGTTTTATGTTGTGGATTTCATGCTACCTCGCCCCCGCAATAAGTGGCAGAAAAGTTTCCTAGTAGAATTACAAGCGTAACTTGTCCATAATATAAATAGTCTAAGGCTTCAAATGATCAAATCAAGGAGTGGAATGCCCTGCTTGCGTCAGTAGGTATTTCCGAGCACATACAACCCGAATTCCTTTAAAGTACGAGTGAATAGGCATCTTCTGAGTAGGCTTGCTACATCTTCGACCCCATCTTCGTCCTGAGGGCTGGATTGAGGTCTTAGAGCAAACCCATACTTAAGTAAAATAAAATAAAAAAGCTGAAGACACAATATAATATTAATTTCCCCAAGCGTGTAGGCTAGATAAGGTGAAAGATTAAACTTCACGAGGGAAGGACATGCGTGACCCCTCTTGTATGATTTATTAACATTTCACATCATAACATAAAAGAATAATGTCTGCTCTAACAGGCACCTTATCATTGTGATAGATAGCGCAGGTCCATTAATTTTCTAGCTAAATCAAAATTAATGGTAGCTCCGCGCTAGTTTTGCCTATTTTTAGGGTTCTGTAGTATGAGATGTGTAAGTCAAACTTAAAAGGCGTAATGAGCGTGTTTCTTTTATTTTTTAATTTTAGTTCCTAAAAAACTCGACAGAATGATGGCATGTTTATCGTTCCATAGAGACGTTCGTGAGATCTTGTCAAAATCATGTCAAGACTGTGCCATTTTTTTAAGGCCAAGGGATCGAGCCCATTCAACCATGTCAGACGTGAACAGTTTCAAATATTCGATCAAAATAATTCGCAAATAATGAAATATTCCATCAAAAGATGCGTTGGCATCTTTTTGATCATCTTTTCCCTCTTTATTGTTTTAAAGAAACCCTTTTTGAAATGTTGACCTTTATTCGCACAGACCGTAGCGCCATCTTTTGAAAAGAAAAACGCTCATTGGAACCGTAAAGTTCGTAATTTCAGTACGCGACGCCACCGCCGCTGTGAAACATTTTAATAATGATAAAAGTCAACGTAGCGACTGTAGCTGCAACTGCATTATTTATTACGAAACATTCTTTTATGAAACGTATTTAGGTGACATTGAAAGAAGAGAAAATATTTGTTTACTTTTCGTTTTGTAAATTAGCTTTAAGTACTATATTTGCAGTTTCGTGTTTAAAAAAACACTCTACCTACTTATTTGCTCGTGACAGGTATTTTATCGCTTAAACTAATTTTGATCTGGATACTTTGGTGACATCAAAAGAAGAGAAAATATTTGTTTACTTTTCGTTTTGTAAATTAGCAATAAGTATTATATTTGCAGTTTCGTGTTTAAAAAACCACTCTACCTATTTGCTCGTGACAGGTATTTTATCGCCTAAACTAATTTTGATCTGGATACTTTGACATAATACATCAGCTGCAAGACAAAGAAATCAAGTTGGTTAATACAAACAATCACGACTGTTTTAGGTGTTGTCAGAATCTTTTCTATAATTAGGACCAACCACATACACCTACATACATTTTTGATACAGAGAAACGTTAGAACCTTATGTTGACTCAATGAATCTATCCTTCAAATACATCACCCGTATTTAAAGAGTACGGAACCCTGACCTACAAAGTGATTCACTCTTAGCAATATTTTTTATTGAAAAATAGCTGTGTTTATATTTTTACGTTTCGAGCACCGAGTGGCTTTGTAATTGAAACAAATGCTTACAATATTATTCCTCTGGTGCGCATTTAGATGGAATATAACTGTGAGCAATGCCTTTATCTAAAATTTTTTATATCTGATTCAGTTTCTGTTGCTTTGGAAATGGAGCGAAATTTTACAAGTACCTGAAAGTACTAGAGGTATATTTATATTTAAATACATACAACTACCTCTCGACCATTATTTTTATAAGCGTTCTCACCTAAGGCTCTCACAGACGAGTGACACTTTGCGGTCGCCGGGTGTCGCGGAGGGTCGCGCGACCGTAAAATGTATGAGTGCGACGCGAGATGTGTGATGACGCTCTGCGACCCACCGCGACAGCATAGTGTCGCTCGTCTGTAAGAGCCCTAATTGGTCAGAAAGATTGCTACATCGATGCAGCGTACTATCGATGGACAGTTTTTTTTTTTTATGTGTGATAGGTAAACATTTGACCCCATTCTCACCTGATGTTGAGTGATGATGAGGCCGAAGATGTAGCATGCTTACCTAGAAAGATGCCTATTCACTCTCGCCTTGAAGAGGCCCAGGTTGTATTGCTCAGGGAACAGGTCCGCAGGCAGGGCATTCCACTCCTTAGCCGTGCGCATTATAAAAGAAGAAGCAAACTTCTTCGAGCGAATTGCTGGTAGGTCAACGACATAAGGGTGGAAACCCAGTCTGCGTCTCGTCCCCCGCAGATGAAAGGGAGACGGTGGTATCAGATCGTGTAATTCAGTCGCACACTCTCCGAAATGTATCCTATAAAAAACAGACAGACAGGCTACCTTGCGACGATGCTCAAGACTTTGTAGCTTCGCCACCGAGGTTGGATCACCTATGAGCTTCCTGGCACGCCTGTCGATTGAGTCCAGCGCGGTCAGCTGGTATTGGGCAGACCCGTCCCAGAGATGGCAGCAGTACTCCATACACGATCGGACTTGTGCTTGATAAAGTTGTAGAAGCTGTCCCGGAGTAAAGTACCGTCTGACCTTCGAGAGGACGCCCAGTTTTTTCGCTGCAGTTTTCGCCATGGACTCAATGTACCGTCCGAAATTCAGATCGGACGATATGTTAATGCCAAGGAGCTCCAGGCGATCAGCTATCGGTATGGACACATTTCGGAAAGTCGGAGTCAAAGCGAAGGGACTCCGTTTTGTGGAGAAAAGGCACGCCTGTGTTTTGCTTGTATAATGAAGAAACAATGTTATGTGGTGACTGTTGAGGTAATATAGGGAAGCCTTATACCAACTACCTTTTGAAGCTTGCATTTGTAAGAAATTGAAGGTTTCAGGTCGACGTGTTACGACTGTCAAATCGTGATCTTAGGTTATGTTACGTGGGGTGGTATAATGGTTTTTACTACTAGTTGCTCTCTCTAACTTATAGCGCTTTGGATCAGTTATACGACTGAGTGAGCTTAAGAACGCGTTAACTCTTGGGATCGGTTTATTATTACGAGCTTCAGAGTAATCTGATCATGTGCGTCACCTTTCTAAGAAGAATAAAAAAAATCATTAATTCTGTACCTAATTTTAAACTTTTCAAATCCAAAGATAATCCTTGAGAAAACATTAAATTCTACAACTAAATTGAATTCAGTTCATAACTTTATTTCAATTCCATATTATCCTATCTCTAACCGCAAACCCCTAACATTATTTAAACAGCGACTCAATAGTTTTAATCCTTTAATCCACGGCCGCGCTAATTATCCGAAACTGATAGAAGTTGATAAACGAAGTGGCGGTTGTAGGCGGGTATATTATTTCAGGAGGCCGGTGCCGCCGGTCGGCGCGGCCGGCGTCGGCGGTTTAATCTCATGAATATGCGCCGACCGCTACGCTGCCGCCGCCGCCGTCCGTTCGTTCCCGCCTGATGTCATGCGACTGAATAGTTTTGATAGTGTATAGTATACGTTATGTGAACTTGTGTGTTAGTGTGAATTTCTAAAAGAAGCACAAATCAATCTGCATAAACACACGATTCTAACTGCATTAACGATAATCTGATTCAAGTTTTGCATTCGTTTTTTTATTTATGTAAGAAAACATTACAACTAAAAGTAAGTATGTTATTGCCTGTAGGATCTTAATGAGCAAAGGCCTCTCAAAAATATGGGTAAGAGGTGTTATACCATGATTTGTCGACGCAGGCTCAATGCGGATTCCTTGAGGCAATTTCGAACAGGAATCCACCAAAGCGGAGCTAAGCTGTGTTAACTCAAACAGCCAAATTGCTCGATTTGCCTCGCTTTACGCTGCCATCTGACGGAACTATCCAGGACTAAATGTTTTACATGCCTTCCAAAACACGAACGCCCTCGAGATAAAATACCACTAATACGGTCAGGCATCCAAAAACTGACCGTACATGGCGTTTCTTTAACTTCGGAGATCATTTCCAATAGGTAACTAAGCTCCACTGCGCGAACGAGCTCAACGATCATTGCAACAAGTATAACAAAAATTAAGACAATTAGGTACGTGGCGGCTAAAAGATGAATAACAGGAGATATTATGAGAGTGTTCATCTCGTCAAAGGATGAAATATGATGTATGGACAAAAGGATGATGATGACTAATTAATAGTATCAATTAGAGTCAGTCGTACTATATTAAAAGTAACCGCGAGGCTAATTTATACGCCGGCATATGATAATTGATATTATCTCGCATATTTTGGTTAACCTTCCCCCGAATTCGAATTTCAAAAGTAGCTCAAAATGTAGTTTTAGGATTTGCCTAAATTATTCGCGCATTATTACCTAAACTAACACCCCATTCAAATTAATATCAGTCGTAAATGGGTAAAGTACCTGAAGTATTACTATACGGGCAGACAATGATGATGATGACATGAATAGAGTTCAGAATTAAACTTAATTAATCACATGAGTAAATAACCACACAGATAAAACTTTATGCGCTAGCATAGTCTAAAAAAACAAGGTCTTCTATTCCCAGAGTGACACAAGCCTACGTCACAAAAAAAATGGCCGCTAAACATGGTAAAAGGGTATGATGACGTAGGCTTGTGTCAGTCACGTGATCGGAAGAGAATACCAGGCGCAGTATATTATTGTACCATGTGCGCTACGAATGGGATACCACTACAAGGCACGCCACCGACCTGTGCCGGAGGAAATCCGTCCGGGCAGTGGACAAGCTATGGCGCGGTTTATACAGAAGAGATGTGTGGCAGTGGCAGATAGTACACAATATTAAGCCATATACTACGTAGCATAGCGTCGTTTTTGTCGAAAAGGAGAATCCAGGAGACGTCGCCTGTATGCTAGGTACTCTAAGGTAGGGTTTATACAGAAGAGATGTGTGGCGGTGGCAGATAGTACACAATATTAAGCCATATACTACGTAGCATAGCGTCGGTTTTGTCGAAAAGGAGAATCCAGGAGACGTCGCCTGTATGCTAGGTACTCTAAGGTAGGGTTTATACAGAAGAGATGTGTGGCGGTGGCAGATAGTACACAATATTAAGCCATATACTACGTAGCATAGCGTCGTTTTTGTCGAAAAGGAGAATGAATCCAGGAGACGTCGCCTGTATGCTAGGTACTCTAAGGTAGGATTTATACAGAAGAGACGCGTGGCGGTGGCGGGTAGTCAAAGTAACACCAATATAAACCTTATATTACGTAGCATAGCGTCGTTTTTTGACGTAAAGAAAAATCGCGCTCCCGCCACCAGGCGACGAGGCGCGGGCGTAATTCTCCAAACGACTCTATCATCATCATCATCATCATCAGCCTATAAACGTCCCACTGCAGGGCATAGGCCTACCCTCGAGGAGGGTGTATTGGGCATAAGTCCACCACGCGTGCCCAATGCGGATTGGTAGACTTCACATATACATCAGAATTTCTTCTTCAGTGTATGCAGATTTCCTCACGATGTTTTCCTTCACCGTTTGAGAGCAGTCGGTATTACGTACATAAGTTAGAAAAACTCATTGGTACATGGCATGTTGTCCGTGCGGATTCGAACCCGGACCCCCATAATTGGGAGTCCATACCTCTCCGCAACGCGCCACCGACGCTCGGCACCGACGCCACAGCCATGACACTGCGTGTACGTGAAAGATCCCGCTCCGGTGACCTTGGGCCGGCGCGAGTATGCGATAGGGTCGATACCTTCCGAAAACGAAAAATACATATGTATCTACCTACCTAGGTGATATTTTATTCAAGTAAATTATATGTATTATCATTTCAGTTAGTATTGTAGTGTCAACTTCACGTCATGCTCGATACCCATAATATAGGCAGGTAGGTAGCAAATGTAACAATCAATTATTATAATCCAAATCAGGTACCTAGGTCGTGTATTTTCAAAAATCCAGGTTGTAGGTGGTAGGTGGGTATTATCGGGAAAAAAGTACCTAGGGGGCGTGATCAATCATCAAAATTAAAATACATAGGTACATTTTGAATTAACTGTTTTAAAGGACGTTAAGCATGAGTAGGCAGGTAGGAAACACAACAAGAAACTCGACATGACATGTTTCCGCACGTGACAATAAAGTCGCGTACCTACTCGCGTCGTCCACTGAGTCGAGCGAGCGAGAACATCCTTGGGATTCGGCCGTCATTGACATGACATCCCACCCGCTCGCAACCCGCGTTCCTACCCGCGCTCGCCACAGACCCGCACACATAGCCGCGAGCGCTTTTACGAGCACACATGCATGAGTGTCGCTTCTTTTCGCGTAGTGTATATTTTCTTTGCCGACGCGCCAACGACTCTATGCACGTACGTACTATAAGGTTTATATTGCCGCACCCCGCCCGCGAAATGTCCGCGCCACGTCACTTCTGTTTAAACGCTCCCAGGCTTATATTGGCCTCGATTCGGACTGTGACATGACTTAACTTAACTAAATTTATTCCTGTCACTTTCTAAAATAGGATTAAGAAAATAGACAGAAAACCAACAGCTGACTTTAGTGCTGTCAAAGTGACGTCAAACGCCCAAAAACGCTTTAAATAATATGGCGTACATTATGATGGCATCTTATTTTGCGCATTTAACGTCACTTTGACAGCACTAAAGTCAGCTGTTGGTTTTCTGTCTCTTTTCTTAATCTTATTTTAGAAAGTGACAGGAATAAATTTAGTTTAGTTAAGTCGTGGTACACTCCGAATCGAGGCCATTGTGTTACTTTGACTACTACGCCACTGCCACACGTCTCTTCTGTATCTGTGCCTATAGGTACATAGTTAGATACTCTTTCTTATACTGTGCTATGGCAACCGAGCGCGTCACGTGATCATTTAGAAGCTGTTAGTGCTGTAGCCCCGGGACTTAAAGCTATAACATGTCACAATTTGGCCAAAATCCCCGTATATTTTGCTTGATATCATTATTTGTTGTTACGGCGGGTTCAAGACTTGTGTTTTTATTACAGCTTACAACAATATCAAAGCGACAATCGGTAGCCTTTTTAGCCCAGTCATTTTACCGTTTGAGCCGGGACTAATTACTAAGTGAATTTTTTTTCGCTATAATATTGAAGAGCCAATTTGAGCTTAAGAATGTACCAAAAGTAAAAAAAATTACGTCAGCAACAGTTCCAATTTTAAAATATAAATAGTATCTCGTTCTAAAAAACCTGATGATAATTTTTTTTTGCACATATTTAAGGCTTTACCATCATACATACTTCAAACATAGTGTAAATATTTTTGTCTACTTAGAAGGTTTTGAAAAATACATTCGTATTTTCTAATAAATACCTCAGTTTTTAAATTTAAATGCCTATTTTATTGATCAAAATAATGTATAATGTTAAATCTAATTCAAATGAGTGCATTGGTATTAATATTACTAATTTAAAAGCCTTCTGAGACACACAATTTTGATTTCTATGTTGCGTAGCAAATTTTTTTTTAATATGGTTTAGGATAGTATTTTTGTCACTAAACGGTGCGGGTTACAAATTAAAAGTCCAATTAATAATTACTCCCTACCCCGCCTAACAAAACTCCGTAAAATTACTGGCCTATTTTGGTAATTGAAAAGTCCCGAGGTTTCGGTAGGTAGGTAGGTACTATTTGTTTCCGTGGGTATTTTTACTTATGTGGTAGAACATTGTACTAATTATAAGACAACATATCGAACGAAACTTACGGAATATAATAGGTAATACGAAAACATGGTGTGTTGTGATGTTCTATCTACCATGAGCATATTATTATAAGATAATGTTAATACACTGCTTTAAGGCATATCTTCGATCCCTAGTTACCCGGGAACAAAACATGTTCCGACGAGTTTGATGCTTGAGGTTAATTCTCACTTAATTATATTATGGTACCTTTGCATGTACAGAGACGTGGTCGTTCACTCAAGGCCTCATAAAAAGGCTGAAAGTCACCCAAAGGGCAATGGAGAGGGCTATGCTCGGAGTTTCCCTGCGAGATCGAATCAGAAATGAAGAGATCCGCAGAAGAACCAGAGTAACTGAAATAGCCCAAAGAATTGCTAAACTTAAGTGGCAGTGGGCGGGACACATTGCTCGCAGAACCGATGGCCGGTGGGGCCGAAAAGTTCTCGAGTGGCGACCGCGTACCGGAAAGCGCAGCGTGGGTAGGCCCTTCACACGGTGGACCGACGACCTGGCAAAGGCGGCGGGAAAACGTTGGATGAGGGCAGCGCGGGACCGGTCGTTTGTGGCGATCCTTGGGGGAGGCCTATGTCCAGCAGTGGACGTCCGTCGGCTGAGATGATGATGATGATGATGATGACCTTTGCATGTAAAAGGTAAACATTTCTATGATTGTTTGTGAATATTCTATAAGGTCTCCCGGGGTAATTGCACTTATGGGGTAGTTGCAACTATGGAGCAATTGCAATTTGGGGCTATTGCAACTATGGGGCAATTGCAACTATGAGGCAATTGCACTTAGAAGAATCACGATTCAGTTCTTACATGCATGTCTAGTCATCTAGAAAGCAGTTATTGGTATAAAGAGAAGAACATAATCGTTATTATCATTATGTGCAATTACTACTTACATCATGTCATGATGCGCCATGGTGACCTTGCATATTAACGCAATTTAACACGTGACTTTCTCCTGTAGGTATCTGATGCTAGACTCCATGTTAAAACCTTCAATAAACTCAAACTAAAAAACACAATAGTGTCATATCAACCTAGGGTCCGCCACACACATACGGAATTGCGATCCGGAATCCTGAATCAGGATTGTGATTTTGTAAAGAACGCAATTGTGGAGGGGGGAAATCCATACGAAATCGTAATCCTGATTCAGGATTCGTATTCGTATGTTTGTATGTGTGTGGCGGACCTATATGGACTCACATGCTGAGGTTGCTGCGTTCAGTTAGTAAAAGTGATAATGCTGTGAAATGTATCTTATCTGACGTCATAAATTATAATGTAGCAACATGGAAACCAAAATGTGAATGCACCATTATGTTTATAAAGTCTGCAACATGATTAATTAAATACATCGTCAGTAATCTAATGAAGTAAGTAGATTAAACCAAGATTAAACACGTGTTCTAGACATCTTGTAGGTACGTTAATAAGCCGATTATTTGGTTAATTAATAAGTTTCTGAAACTTGTGTAATAAATTGAAAATTGAGTCTGTTTTATGTTCATTTTATCTTAGGTATCTGTGGTCGACAAGAAACCATCATAAGACCGTCATGTGCGTCCCTGTTTGAAGTCCGTCCCAGTCTGTCAAGAAAAGTAACAGTAAAGATTTACATCCTCAATCTCAATTTTTTTTCTTCAAACCGAAAACTGGTTTATTTTGTTGTGTTGTTGATTTTTTTTTTTTTAATAATAAAATTTTATCCAAAAGCAAGTACAATGGTTTTCACTTTACACGTTATGCACCAGAAATTCATTTATCACCACTTGAGATGTCATTCCACCCTGACAAGAAGAGGTAAGTCCACTCACATCCCGAACCACCTAAATGGTGTGAGGACAAAATTGGTTGGGAGCAGGGGTAGTCTTTATACCAGTACGGACTGTCTGTAATGGTATAAACTTTATACTATAAAGGCTTTTTCTATTATTATAACACTTTATTGTACACACGGACATAATATTTGTTAGTATTTTGCTCAGATTTTTATGAAGTACCTTTTATAGTTAATTATTATTTTTATTGTTACCCAAATAAATAATATAATATACTTAGCCTTTTATTTTTCATTCTATATCCTAAGCTTTCTACATTTCAAATGTTGTTAGTATTATTAGTAGTATGTTCACTTTTTAAATTGTTTAGTATGGTTAGTTCTCTTCTTTGTTTGTGATATGGACCCCACTTTGGGTAAAGGCCTCCTCCATACCCTTCCATGCCTCCCTGTCTATGCCCGTGCTCATCCAGTTCTCTCCAGCCATCTTAGTGATGTCATCAGCCCACCGTTTGATCGGTCTACCAACATTCCGTTTACCCACCGGACCTTTACATCGTGTTGTTTTTATTGTCCACCTTTTATCGTTGTATCGTGAGACGTGTCCAGCCCATTGCCATTTAGATGTTAGTGCTCGTGTGATTGCATCTGTTAACTTGGTTTTTGTCTGATTTGGTCACTCCTTATTTTTTGTATTTTTCTAATTTTCAGCATGCTTCTCTCCATTGCTCTTTGGGTAGTTACGATCTTTTGTTTTATTTTTTCTGTATAGACCCAGGTTTGACAGCCATACAGCAAGCTAGGCAGAATACAGGTGACCATTACTATTTTCTTTAGGTTTAAGTCGTAGCCTCCTTTAAGGATTTCTTTATGTGACCAGTATTTCTTCCAATTTGTATTTATTCTTCTATCAATTTCCTCCTCGTTGTTGTTTTTGCTGAAAGAAACTTGTTTTCCCAGGTATATGTATGTGTCTACATATTCTATCCTCTTTCCATTCACAACTATAGGTTTTCTGAAACTGTTAGTCATTATTTTAGTTTTTGAGGCATTCATTTCTAGTCCTGTTTTTGAACTCTCTTTATCTAGTGAAACTAACATTTTTTCTAATTGTGAAGGATTTTCAGAAAAGAAGACTATGTCGTCTGCGAATCTCAGATGGCTTAGATACTGGTTCGAAATCCTTATTCCTTTATGTGTCCAGTCGAGATTTTGAAATATGGTTTCTAGGACGGCAATAAATAGTTTTGGGGACAATGGATCGCCCTGCCTCACTCCTCTTTCGATTTTGATCTCGCTACCTCTGCTTTCTAGTTTAACTTTACTGGTGCTGTTTGAATATATGTTTTTTATGATATTTATATATTTGGAATGGATATTGAATGATGTTAGAGCTTCCCATATAGAGCTATGACTTATGCTGTCGAAAGCTTTGCAGTAGTCTATAAATGCCAAATATAGAGGTCTATTAAATTCTTTGTACTTTTCTATTACCTGTTCTAGTGTGTGGATGTGGTCAGTTGTGGAGAAGCCGGAGCGGAAGCCGGCCTGCTCAATTGGTTGTGCGTCATCAATTTTCTCGGTTATACGTTTAAGAATTATAGATGTAAATAATTTGTATGTGCTTGCTAGTAGACTAATTGGTCTGTAGTTGCCTACGTCTTGAGGGTTTCCTTTTTTGTATAATAGTATGATATCGGATGTGCACCATTGTATGGGTACATTTTCTGTCTTCAGTACTAAACTGAAGAGGTGTGTAAGATGATTGACTAAAGTCCTTGATCCTAGTTTGATGCACTCATTACTTATGCCATCCGGTCCAGGGCTTTTTTCAGATTTCAGTAGTTTTATTTGACTCTGTACTTCCTGTTCTTCTATTGGTGGTATACTGGCGTCTTCGATGGGGACATATTAGGTTCGTGTTCGGCTGCTTGGTTTCCCTGTTTTTTATATAATTCTTTATAGTAATTTGTTGCATGATCTAGGACTTATTTTCTTGATTTTGTTACAGATGAGTTATTTCCTAGTTTTTGTATCCAGTTTTTGTGCAGATTTAGTTGTTTGTATGCTCGTTTTGTGCTTCTATATTGTTTTAAATTTCTCTCGATAGTTCGGTAGTTCCCTCCTGTGACGTGCATAGTCATCTCTGATTGATTTATTAGATGATTTAAATAGATTGCTTAGTTCCTTCTTCATTTCCTTTGTTTTGGGTTTTGTATTGATCAGATCTGTTCTTCTTTTAATTAGTGCGGTGGTCTCTTTACTAAGTATTTTGTTGAAATTTTTTGTTTCTCTGTCTGTTTTTAAGCTTTTAGTTACAGCTGTTATTATTTGGTCGTAGATTGTCTGGACACTGGTTTCCTCTTTTGCTGGTGTTATTTCTTGCATGTTGAGTTGTAACTTTTCTAAATAGGATTTTATTTCTTCCTCAGTTTTAGGTGATCTGTGTGGGTTTTTGAAACTCTTCCTACTTTTCTTTGGGGACTCTAGGAGCAGTGTCGATGTAACAAGTCTATGATCGGATGGGAAACTTATGTTTGACAGTACTTCTGTATTTGTTATTAGTTTTGGTTCGTTAGTTAGTACATAGTCTATTTCGTTTTTGTTTTTGGAGTTTGGTGAAAGCCATGTCCATCTTTGGCTTCCTTTTCTCTTGAAGAGGGTGTTTGTTATAACAAGTTTGTATTCTTGTGCGTACTCCAGGAGTCGTTCCCCTCTTTCATTGCGTACTCCATAGCCGTACTTGCCCATAATTAAGCTCTCTTCCGGTTTTGGTTGTCCGACCTGTGCATTGAAATCACCAATAACCAACACTGTTTTATCTGCGAGAGAGTGTGCTTTACTAATGTCATCGTAGAACTTGTTCAATTCTTCAATGCTTGCCTTTTTTGTTGGGGCGTAAGTCTGTATAATTGATATTTTAAATTGGTTGAGTTTTAGCTTTAATATTGCTACTCTCTCTGATATTCCAATAAAGTTTGAGATATGCTTCTTTAGACTTCTCTTTATTAAAAAGCCTACTCCGTACAATCCTTTCGTTTCTCCGATGTAGCAGAGGATGTGATTGTCATATTCTTCTATGTTACAGCCTGTTCGTCTTACTTCAGCTAGACCCAATACATCACAGTTAATATTTTCCAAAGCATGAATAAGTTCTAAGTATCTTTCTGTAGAGGATAATGATCTGACGTTATAGGTGCCCAACTTTAGGTATTGTTTGTGTTTTAATTTTAATTTATTTTTTGTGATTGTTACCTCATTTTGGGATAGAGGGTAGTGGTCTAATTCCCCACGGGGACCAGCCGGATTGGGGAATGTTTTGGTTTGAGTTTTTCTTGTGTTCGTTTGTACTATTTTGTTGTTGTTCCGGTGGCTGATGTTCGCATCCTATAGTCTGGGTGAGTGGACTGCATGTAGTTTTTCTGGTTGAATTGGAGTGTTTGGTGATATAGGGAGGTCTCTTTTCCGATTTTCAGATTTTTTTGATGTGTTTTCTCGTGTGATCAATTTATCATATTTGATGATTGCATAGTTTCCCTTCTCCCTCTCCTCTTTGAGCCTTCCCTGCAGTTCCCTCCTCTTGGCTAGAACCTCCTTTGAGTAGTCTTCGGATATGTAAATGTTTTGGAGTTTCTTTTTGTTTTTCAAGATGACATTTTTCTTCCAGTTATTAACAAAGGAGATTAGTACAGGTCTATTCTTTCCACCCTCGATATCTTTTCGTCCAATTCTGTAGATTTTGTTTATGTCTTTGTACTCGAGAGTGATGTTTAGGCTTTGGCTGAGTTTTTGCGTTATCTCCCCCATCAGATCCTGATCTGCAGTGGAAGTGGAGTATTCCTCCTCTTCAAGACCGTGGACGATGATGTTGTTCGACCTTTCGTATTTTTCTAGGTATCCTATTTTGTCTTTTAATATTTTGTTTTCTAGCTTTAGTTCTTCCAGATCTTGTGTTATGGGGACTAGTTTCTCGTCCATTTGCGCTATAACTTCTTTAGTTTGTTTCTGCATTTCGATTTTCAGCTTGTCAAACAGCGTTTGGTTGTTCATTTTTATTAAGAATTCGTTTGTTTGATATACGTAGAACGAAACGCAATTTGTTTCTCGTGAACGCAGCCGTAATTCTTAAGTTGGTGATCCTGGTTTGACAGCAGGTATGATTTGACACTGACAACGGGTCGATGACTTGCAGATAACCTCAAATTTCGTTATTGTGTTATTTTCCAAGCACTGATTTCACATTTAGAGTACGTTTTTCTTTCAGATTTTTAGCCTTTTATGCACTTTTAGACTTTATTTTCGAAAAATTAGTGTATTCACTGGGCGTTAAACGGTTTTTACTAGATTTTTAGTGAAAAATAGCGGAGCAAAACTGCGGTACGTGTTAACGTTGACAGCACCGGAAACGGATTTCCCAAATATTGGCTTTCAATTGTTATTTGGTTCCTCGGGTTTCAGGCATGCCTGCTGAGGACCTCTGGTAATTTTGTTCTTAGTTATTCTCACTTTTTCCTTTTATTATAAGTTGTTTGAAATATTTTAGATGTTAAGTTTAACTATGGCATGTGTTATATATAACTTTTAGTGGTTAAATAAATAAATTTAATTAATTTAATTTAATTACATACATACATATACATAGGTACACATACATATTACATTATTATTCTATTCGTTTTATTCGTCTCAAAGATCTCCTTTAAAGGTTTAAATGAAGAAGACTTGCTAATCGCCCATAAGTATCATGTAAAGTAACATCAGTAGAACAAAATATAGCTGCAATAACTCATGTTAATCCTCGAACAGTAAATAAACATACAAATACAAATTTTCATAAAATTCGAGGACTATAATTAATTTGAGAGAGTGAGTGAGCATAGCTCAGGAGTGCGATTTTTAAAACTCATTCTTTGAACTCGGCAGTTGAAAATGTCAATATTTGACATTAAAAAATCATACTGAAGGAGTGCGATTTTTGAAAGTCAAATCAGCAGTAGAAAGATGCATATTTCCATTTTGACATTTACAACTGCTGAGTTCAACGAATGAGTTTCAAAAATCGCACTCCAGAACCTGTAGTTTACCCTATATTATTCTATATTTTTATTGATAGTTTGCCCTCCTCCTGAGGATAGGGTTAATAAGTAAATAAAATAAATAGTCCAGATTGTTTTCAATATTTGCCCAACACCAGAAAACTATTTGACGTCCTCTTACGAACACAACACACGCTTCAAATTTTGCTTAGTACTCGAATTACATTTCGCGGCACGTTTTAGTTCTCAGTCATAAGATTATGTTCCGTACGTTTTCAAACAACAAAAGGTTGTCTCACATTACCAGAGGCGATCCCTAAAGCCTAGCCTATAGTTTCAGTCTAAAATGGGATATCAGTCAAATACTGTATATACTTCCTACTTCTAAACTTCTTTGATTAACATTACAGGTTCAAAGACAGGTTAGAATAATATGCCCAAAGATTTTTTTAAAATCTTTGAATATGCCTCTCTTATTGTCTAGTGTTCTAAGTGGTCGCCGCTGTTGAACCTGGCGTAGATAAGCTATAATGTCAAAATAGACAGTCGGAGCTATACGAACGCGTACTGTGGCCTCTATAAACCCTATCCATATACACGCACCCAGACATAATTTGTATGCACACACACACCAACCTAAGAAAGTTGGCCCCTTTTTTTTTATACTTTATTAATTGTTATCCATTCTAAAATTCTTCTTTTGTGTCAGCATAATAATTGTTATACGTATTTACACCTATTGTTTACCTAGTGCGTTTGTATTTTGATTTTGTTGAACACCGAATAGAAATTGTAATTCTAGATTTAAGTTTTGCTGTGCCCTAGCAGGGTCCATGTGTGCTGTAATCACTATGTAACACCTTTTAAAACCATGGTTGCAATAAATGATTTGTATTTGTATTTGTATTTGTACGGTAGAAGCATGAAGCTCATTCTAGACATACACATATACTTTTTCTAAGGATCCTGGTTTACTAGAGTTACAATGGTGGGATCGTGTGATGGGCTTATGATCGTAAAAAGCAGTGTCTATCTGCCAAGCCAGGGTTAGAAATGTCTTAAAAACTACTCTGACAGCAAGTCATACAAAGATTTCTTACTTAGAAACTACGAATAAGAATAACTATGGAAGAATAACTCTAAACAAAAGCAACATAATTTTTGGCACCCTTTGAAAAATGTCATTTTGTATGAGTTTTGGCGGCAAGGTGTAGTTTTTAAGGAACAAATTTCGAACACTGTGTACTTTTTTTGGGGTCACTTTTTGAGCTTGATTTACATTTCTATACATGTAGCTTAGAAAGATTATAAGGTTAGGTTAGGTTAGGTTGCAGCAATGTTACAGGGTAGTATTCAGGACCATTATCTCATTCCATCCTGCGTAAACGTGTAAAATAGTTCTTACGTTTACTATTGTCTGATTTTCATGTAAAAAAACAGTAAAACTAAACGGACAACCTATTCAAGGCTGTAATAAAACCTCTCAGGATATAAAACTGAATGTATCATTCAAGTAACAAAGAAGAGCTATTGAAAATGAGTTAAATCGTAAAACGAAATACCTACTCGTACTAATTGGAAGCAATCCAAGTTAAACCAAATTGCTATGTTACTTGATAACCTTACAGTCTTGACTTTAAAGGTTATTTTACGTCAGCAACAGATGAGTACTTTAAAATGCCAGGCCCTGATTGTGTTAATTTGTGCAATTTGATGACTAGCTATACTTATACAAAAATAAGCTCACGGCCTTAATTCATTTCGGGCTGGTCAGATACAATACTTTGCTAAAACTACTAACTATTTTTAAGCGTGCATTTGTTCCAAGGCTCTCTTTTATCATAATGAGCGTTTTTCTTTTCTTTTTTAATTTTAGTTCCTAAAAAAGTCGACAGATAACATGCTTATTGCTCAGATTATTGCTCCATAGGCTCCATAGAGACGTAGGCGAGATCCTGTCAAAATCATGTCAAGACTGTGCCTGACTTTTTTTTAAAGGCCAAGGGATCGAGCCCATACAACCATGTCAGACGTAAACAGTTTCATATTTTAGATCAAAATGATTCGTAAATAATGAAATATTCAATCAAAAGATGCGTTGGCATCTTTTTGATCATTTATTATTTTAAAGAAACACTTTTTGATATTTTGACTTTTATTCGCACAGACCGTAACGCCATCTATTGATCCACTAGAAAACCAAAAGAAAAACGCTCATTGAAAGCTTCAAGATAAATTTATGTTTCAAATGGTAACTTTCTAGCCTTTACGACCCCAGTGCTAGGCAAATACCTTATCTCATGATATATAGGTACTCCACCACCACTAAGTTTGTGGTCAGTTGACCACTTGACCAGTTGACACTTTGCAGCAAGTTTGCTACAAAGTAGTTCTGCAAAGTGTCTGACCGGGGTGGTCAGACAGTTTGCAGAACTACCTTGCAGCAAGGGTAGCCACGGCATTCGTCAAATTCTTGTTTCGTCAAATACTACATTCGTCAAGTCCTTTTTTTGTCAAATTCGCTTTTCGTCAAATCTATGTACAGTTATTTAGAACAGGTTGATATGCAATCTCGTTGAGTTACAGATGTAGTCGTGAATTCAAATACGTACCTACTGCTCGAGTGCAAAGGTAGATCTAATAGCTACCTATACACCGTCTACGAGCTTGATTGACAGCCACGTAATAATAGAGAGGTACCGCCAAAATTCCGCGCTACCCGACAATATTCTCGCCTCAAAACACACGGCACGTTCCAGATAGTAAATTATTCAGCTAGCACCGGGACCGGCCGCAACATCAGTCACTCGTATCCCTACCGAATATTCGCACGAGCCGCAAATATCCGCTAATATCCGAATATCTGTGACACACGGACTGCGTTAGTAGGCTGGGATGGTCATTAGGAAACATAGGCTGTCTATGACTCTAGAGGACTGGTTAGACCGAATGATAAGTTGCTTATAGAATCACAATGTCAAAAATAGCATACTTAATATTTTAGGCACGCCGTCTCCACTAGCTTGGCCATCTAGAAAGACTGGGCTCGATGACCTGTGGGTCGCCCCAAGTATTGCTGGAACGATGTAGTGGAGGTTACGCGAGCTTCAAGTTAGTTACTGGCAAGAAGTTGCACAGCATCGAGAAAAATGGTGTTCTCTGGTTTCGGAGTCTAAGATCCACTTTGGGTCGTTGAGCCAGCGGAGTTCTCTTTTTCTTCTTCTTATCGTGTGGGCAGAGCCCTGGTGTCAAAGTTAAGGGAGCGGTGGGTGGAGCGGAGTTAATTATCGCGGTGTAGGATTTGGTAGTACATTCGATATTGTGTCACTGGATTCGACTCTACCTATAATTGTAATGGTTTCATGTTCCAACAGATTCAGGAAGACTAGGACGATATGCATCAATGCATGCTGACGAGGCGGAAATATAATCTTCCTTGATTATATCTAAACTATTATAAAACTGTAACAGAAGTGTGTTTGTACATTGAAGATAATTACAAAAAAAGATTGCGATATGCTTTTAGATGTCCCGCTGATCCCAAATCACCAATTTTTGAATTTTTTGTCCGTCTGTTTGTTTGTTTGTTTGTGTGTTTGTTTGTTCGAGCATCAAGCAAAACATTTTGATGAAACTTTTTTTGTTTGATAGCTTATGATCTGACTTAAAATCTGGTATATAATTTATGCGTGCCATAATATAATTATTATAATTACATGACAACCCATTGACGATTCTTCTTCTTCTATCGAGTCGAAGGCAAGTCATTTTTTTTTTAGCCCATTTCTTTGCCACACTGATAGCACTGCCGGCAGCGTCTATAAGCTCCTTATCCGGGCAGGAAAGTCAGGATATAAGATGGAGTCTGTTGAGCATCACCTTATTCACACCTTTCAACCACAGAGTACTGTCATTAGGTTCAACTAAGCATAAATACGATTACTATTATAATATAAGGTAAACAGTGAAATGGTCTAGTCCACAAGCCGCAGGCTCCGCCTGATTGACCTGTCCCGACCGCCGGGTTTCACAACTACACAATAAACTGTGATTTAACTATACAGGCAAATTATTTATGATAACTGTAAAAGCACTTAACTAAGTAAGGGTCGATGAATGGTCGTCGAACAATACCAATTGTTGGTACAACTGACCAAACTAAAGTTATTACACATAATGCCGCCGAAACGTTTCTCTAATAGCTGTAATAACTGAACGAGAATCCAATAAGTGGCGGCCAGCCCTCCCGTAGTGACCGCTGGGTGTAGGGCATGAGAGGTTAACGATTATCTTCTTCTTCTATCGAGTCGATGGCATGTCATTCAAATCTTTCCAGCCCAGTATTTCGCCACACGGATAGCATTATCGGCAGCGTCCATAAGCTCCGTTCGCGTGCAGGTGTCCGGGCAGGAAGGGCAGGACACGAGATGGGCCATAGTCTGAGGAGAAACACCGCATTCACACCCAAGGTTCGACCCGTCTGTGTAGCCCCACTTGAACAGATTGTCTTTACTCCGGCCAACCTGAGTTCAGAGTCTATTTATTCATGAGTATATTCCCCAAGGGTAGTCGGAGAAACGACCGCGGTTCTTAATACTGAAAATTCAGAACATCTACGTTTCACTAGTAGTACCGAACGGTATCAGTTGGTTGACGTTGCAATTCTTTAAAGGACTCTACCACCTTAGTAAATAGCCCAAAGAGCGCACAACTGGCCGAGCCGGTTTTGTCCTCGGGCGGCGTGTAGTAAACTCGTTATTAAAAGGTCACGCACACAACATCGCATCTTGTAGTAGTGTGCAATCGTAGTGCGATTATACACATTCATGCGATTATATACATACATTCATATCATTAGCATCCTTTTAAACTAAGAGTCTACCCATCAAACTGAACAACTTTTACTATGGGAGCAAACCGATCGGAGCAACAAAAAATAAACTGATGGCATACATTTGAGTCGAGTAGGCATTACAGTTTAGTATGGAACAGCAGATTTTTGTGATGCTCCGATCGGTTTGCTCCTATAGCAAAAGTTGTTCAGTTTGATGGGTAGACTCTTAGTTTAAAAGGATGCTAATGATATCAATTTCACCTTGTATAAGGCTTTGTATTTTATTTACTCTGTATTGTGTTTTCTAGTGATTCTATTGAGACTGTTCAGTCCAGTATAAGTGATCTAGACAGCATCCAATCTCCTATAACTTACACCAAACTACAGTGCCGGCACTAAATCATTGACGACTTAGCGGATTCGCCACTAATTGTTAGAGTGGACGCACGCGACGTCTAACTACAACCATATCCTAGAAATGGACTTTAATAACTATAATGATTAATTCATTAAATAATTTCTGTATGCGAATAATTGGAATGTAAAAAACGCCCTATTTTAACCTCAAGCGCAAATATCTCGAGGTAAAAAGCATTATAATGACTAGCGACTTCGTTTCTTATAGTATTTTGTTGCACAAAATGAGAGAATATTCTTTTATTTTAAATAGGTAACGAGAATAAAAAAACTACGGGTTGCACTCCGGGAGTGCCGGCAGAAGTGAAAACTAAGAGATCTTACGTCTTGCGTCACGTGACGTCACGGTCTGACTATATCTATGCTTACGAATTTTCCATCAAGTTACGTGACGTCACGGTCCTGACGCGAGTTTAACATTTTTTACCCATCCCAAAAAGTGCACAACGCCGCTAAAGAAGTTTTCACTACAAAAAATTGGCAATAACTCCAGAATGTACCTCTTAACCACGGCGCTGGTACTAAGGGGATGAAAACTCAGAACATTCACTTTTCACTAGTAGCACTGAAACTCTGTCCAGTGTGACGGGGAGTGAGCCCGTCGCCCCTCTTGTAATGGAGAGTCTATACATGTCTCAACATTTCTGAATAAAAGTGTATAAATGGTTAAAGCAACAACTACTTATTACACCATCGCTACTTCTTTTTTTCGTGACACTTAAATCTTAAAAAAATATATTTGTTTCCCTGCCTCAAAGTACGATTTTAGACAAAAGAGTTTTGAATATGGTCTCAATCGTAAAACGATTAGATCAGTCGTAGATAAAAATATCAACCTTGTCAAATGCCCTTTTATCACTAATTATTAATATCGTCAAAGCTGCCGCATGGCAACAATGACGTCACGCGATGCCCTCGTCAATCAGCACTAATGCGTTCAACACCTTGTAAGATATAGATCTTTACGGATAACGTAATTATGAGTGGTTACAATGGAATATGACCTTGTGGTTCTTGTGAAGAATTGACCATCCCATCTCGTGGGCTCATTAGCACAGAACAATAATACGTACAGTAGGTACTACATACAGAATTGTCACTTCCTTCCCCTAACTTACTTCAGATACCGCACCGCACTTGAAGATATATCACGGGTCTGAGCTTTTTTATCTGTTTTCGAACTGACAAATTCAGAATTACTGCGGGTTTGCTGGTCTACGCCACCCCTTTCTATTTCATCCTGCACGGCTAGCATGCCACCCACGACAAAGCGTTTAAACGAGAAAACCGTCATGCGCGCTCTCTTTGGCATACGTAAAATAATAAAGATGGAGGCACGTCTCGATTTTTGTCGTTTTCCAGGGGGTGGCATGCTAGGCCTACTGCATAATCTTATTGTTTTATACGTGGTTCCTTCTTAGAATTATTAACACATTCTTAGTTCTCTTTCCGCGTGAAAGAAATAGGAGGAATAATTTAACTGTCATTATCATTAATTCATTACCGTGGTTTGTGCTGTACGGGATGATCAAGGGATTATGGTTTTTAGGGTTCCGTACCCAAAGGGTGAAAACGGGACCCTATTACTAAGCCTACGTTGTCCGTCCGTCCGTCCGTCTGTCCGTCCGTCCGTCTGTCCTACCTATTTAGGGCTGTGCTGTGTAAGGCTTTTGAACCGTAACAGCTAGATAGTTGAAATTTTCTCAGATTGTGCGTTATTACGGCGGATTTGTTAACAAATAATAAAAATGTCAAAAAGTTAAAAATTAAGGGGGGTTCTCAACAAGAAACTAGTTTTTATCAACGTTTTTTCTTCACGCTCTATCGTAAAAACGGTAATACACACAAGCGTCAAACTTAGTGTGATTATAGAGCAAACTCTACAGAATAACAACAAATACTAAAAACCGGCCAAATGTGAGTTGGTCTTGCGCTAAAGGTCCCGGACAAAAAAAGTTTTTTTTTCTAAGTTAATAATGTTGTGTTTTGTAATGGTGTGGGACGGAACCCTCGGTGCGCGAGTAGCCCGACTCGCACTTGACCGGTTTTATTATTACAAGCTTTCTTACAACTTTATTCCTTTGTTCAAAACTACGGAAAGAAATGAAATGGTTTATTCTAAGCCTCTTACACAATATTTAAAACATTAAAAAAGTTTATTTTGCAAAATATTGCAGGAAAATGTTTTTGTTCACAAAAAACTCGTTGAATTAACAATTTAGCAAGACCGCCATGCAGATGAGTCCCAGTTCCCGCATACCGGGACAAATCCCGCGGGATTTCAACTCGCTCAGCGATGTGGAATGCACTTCCCGGGAACCTGAGCACTCTACAGTTTTTGTTTAGTTTCTTAACAAGTAGCCCGCGGTTTTGTTTAATAGGGTTGTTTTTCGTTTGCGTGCGCTGTTTGCTGAATAGTTTAATTAAAAACTTTGATGTGCTCATTATGTAAAACCAGCACATAGCGTTAAAGTTAATAAGTGCTCAGAGAAAATGCTCCAAGCAACGGCAGCGGACGTGATTGCCAAGTCAGACATCTTCACATTCGTCTACATTTATATTTAAGGAAAAAAAATTAAAAACACTACTAAAATTACAAAATTTCCGAATCAGCAACGGAGTCAACGCGTCCGCAACATACTTCTTCAAGGGCACTAACTGTGTCGACTTCGACTCTTATCTCTTTGTTTTTTAAAACGCACACCTATACTTTTTATTTAAATTTTAAACCGTATATGATAAAAAATTTTAAGTTTTATGCAAGGTATGTTATACACATTTTTGCATTTTCTACGATTGGCGTTCGAAGTACGGGAATTAGCAATGTGACAAGATTTTATCACATAAAGATATAGTATTTTGTTTGATATAAAACTAAACTTATCTGAACAATAAAATTTACAATATTAAACGGTAGATTGAAAACTAAGCTATAGGTAACTATGTAATTGTTCCGATAAGATTAAGTATTGTATTATTTAATAGTTTACAATTGTATTATTATAATATGAATAAATAATTATTATAAAACTAAATAAGTCTTCTTCTTATCGTGTGGGCAGAGCCCTGGTGTCAGAGTTTTTCAGACCGCCTTACGGCCTCTGACGTGGTTTTTATGTAACGGCTACTACCGCCAGAGATAATATTCGGGACTAACGGCTTAACGTGCCATCCGAAATACGGAATCATTTTTCTTTTCAGACAATCAGGTGATTCAGCCTACAATGTCCTAACCAACTGGGAAAAACGCACAAAGTGACATATCACTAGGTGTCCCCCGTGGGAATCGAACCCATGACCTCCGTGTTGAGAGCCAATGCTCTTAACCATTAGGTAGACCACGGAGGGAGCAATACTAGTAACGAAATAAGTAGTATAAAAGCAGATTGTAAAGCCTAGAAAAAACCTACCGAATTTCAAAAATTATATTTTCTTGTACTAATTTTAAGTAAAACGAGCTTTTACCCGCGACTTCGTCCGCATAAATTATATACCAGATTTTAAGTCAGATGATAAGCATACTAAAGAAAAAAGTTTCATCAAAATCGGATCAGTATTTTTTGCGTGATAGTCGAACAAACAAACACCCAAACAAAAAAACAAATAAACAAACAAACAAACAAACAGACAGACAAAAAATCCAAAAATTGGTGATTTGGAATCAGGGACCGGTAAAAACCATGTCGTAATTTTTTTTTGTAAATATCTTCAATGTACAGACACACTTCGGTTACAGTTTTATAATAGTTTAGATATGGAATCATCAAAATGTTGATCAATTATCGCTTGATGTAAGTATAGCATGAGTAAAATTGTCATGCGATTCAACTCATGCCTACATGAAAATAAGAAAAATTATTATCGCTTCTATAAAACGGGTTTCTTTTACATCCGATCTTATACCTAGAAATATAAAATCAATTTCCAATCACAACTTTTATCAACGCCCAGTTTTGCAAGCCACTTATAAATGTAGGCACCCTCAGCTCCGACCTAAGTCAAAGGCTCCGTTGGTACCTAGGTCCTCGAGTCAAGACCTATGCTAGTTAGTGGCCGACTCTGTCGCCAGTAAGTGGTCCGCACAAAGGCTGTGTGACCTATGTATCTAGCTGGATGTAGGCTTTACCACGCTTTACATTTAGGGTATAATAATAGTGACACTGCAGTACTGGATTGCCAGAGAGATTTTTTTTTATTGTTTTTACTAACTATACAGGGTGTAAAATTAAATGGGACACTTACTTAAAGGGGTGCTTCAGACCATCAAACTGAACAACTTTTACTATGGGACCAACACTGAAATCGCGAAATAAAATCCGCTGTCTCATACAAAACTGCAAACAAATCGACTGAAATGGGAAAGCAGATTTTTTTTACGCGATTTCGATATTGGTCCCGTACAGAAAGTTGTTCAGTTTGATGTTCTGAAGCACCCCTTAAAGTAGCTGTCCCATTTTATTTTACATTCTGTATATCTAATTCTGTAAGTGAGCAATTCTTTATTCAAGAATTGCTTAGGGTCCATAATAATAATATGCTGACGGTTTTTTAACGGACGAAAAAAAAAACAAAAAACTGGACAACTTTCACTATGGAGCCAACATCGAAATCGCGAAAAAAAATCCGCTCTTTCTTACAAATCTGCAGAACCGTCTCGACTCAAATGTATGGGATGGCAGATTTTTTTTATTTTTTCTCGACGTTGGCTCCATAGTGAAAGTTGTTCAGATTGATGGTCTGAAGCACCCCCTTAAGTATAACTAGGGTGTTTTGTTACACCCCGTATAAGACAAATTCACAAAAAAACATTAAAATTGTTCATACAAACGTTCGATCAGTATAGCAAATTAGCATTATAGTAGATCACATTTAGCATAGCAAGTCCCGTTTTTCTTTTTTCCAATTTCCTATGTTAATAAATAAAGATATGGAATCACATAAATTGTTTCTGACGGTTCATAGAAAGCAATAATATAATCGTGAGTTTATTTATAAGCATAGTTATGTCGGTAAGTTGCACACCGATATAATAATATCGTCATCACAAGTAGGCAATCATCTTTTACGATAATATTTTTCTATCCATGGTTTCCTTAAATTATGACTTTCCTTAGGGAGAGTCGTAAAAAATAAAGATGTCCGTATTCATTACCGTTTCCGGTGATTATCGGTGGAGGGAAAGAGGGAAAGGGGGAGTATATTTGAAGGTTACTGGGAAATACGTACGTACTAGTCATTTGCTTCGAGTTGGCCGCTCCCTCCCTTCCCGCTTCACCGTACCGCACCCCTAAGAGACCCTATTAAACGCAGTTTTATAACCTTTAGCAACGCAACCACGTACGGCACGTCCGTCCCGATCACTAATATCGCTTTTAATTTTAAATTTTTATTTGCTTGTTATATTATTTTTTGTCGACGAGACCAGTTAATGTGCCTGTGACGAAATTTTGTAACGGTCATCGACGGCCAACTCCAAACAAACGGGTAGTAACATTTAGAGCGACAAAATTAATATAAGAATTATATTAGAGATTTTTTCTGGATTTGTGTGCAAATCCAATTAGCTGCTACTAAAAAATAAATTATGGAGTTTGGTTGTCGAACTATAAAGCGTAAAAATACTTTTGCAGAGTGAAATGAAACATCCTAGTAAAAAGTCCTTTTACCTTAAATAAATAAAATTTTAATTTAAAAAAAAGTGGTTTAGAGTCTAATCCATCCCTTTTAAATATTAGACCTCTAAACCTTAGACCATCAAACTGAACAACTTTCATTATGGAGCCAACTTCGAAATTACGAAGAAAATCTGCTGTTTCCATAGTGAAAGCTATTCAGTTTAATTAGTTATTACTAGGGTCTTTTATAAGTAGCTAAAGATGGCTAACGTAACATCATCATCGTCACATCAAATGGCTAATGAAGAATTACTATTTAAACAAATATATCGATCACATTCAACACGATTTCGATATCTTATGCTTGAGTTACTAAATGAATAACGCAATAATGTCGAATTTTCAAAGGCAATCACATTAAAAATTACTTCAAAACAAAACATTTAATTTAGGTAATAATATTATTTCTTAAAATTCCTAAATATTTCTAAAAATGCTAAAAAATTAGGCCTTAAGTGATTTTTGAATCTTCCATTTTCAAGTTCGCATATGAATGATTCATAATCTCCATAGTTATTTCAACATTTCCGTATACGAATAAAAATGTGTGAGATTCAATAATAGCACTTCAAGTCTTTAACATGATCCGTACTTCACGAAGGAAATACCTGGGTACCCCTGAAATATGTAACAATTACTTGTACACTGCAACCAGCAATAGTTATAGTATGTTCTTCCGTCACTGGCGCAGCAATACTCAGCCTCGTTTGGGCAGTTGCACACGCAAGGAGAACATTGACCTCTGTACAGAATTCTTATAAGTGGAAGGTGCTGGCTCTCCCGAAGTTCATTTTCGCAGTCGAACAAGCATTTGTTATTGTAAGTCTTATCATCGCTTGCACAGTATGGGTCGTACGGGTATGGACAATTGCAGGTCTTGCATTCACCCTTGTGCTCAAATTTCAACAGAGGCAGACCAGCATACTTAAGTCGTTCGTTTTCACAGTCTAATTCACATTGATTTGAATAAGTTTTACCGTCGCTGGCACAGACCGGGTCATATATTGTAGTGCAGAGACATCCAGTAGTACCACAAGCACCCTTATGGAGAACAGTTAATTTAGATTGACCTATAGCCGATCGTCTCCCGTTCTCACAATCAAACCAGCATGGGTTAGGGTATGTCCTTCTATCGCTTCCACAGAGTGGATCTTTTATATTTCCGCATTGACAATTCTCTTGTGGGCAAGCGCCATATGATTTGAAAAAGAATCCAGGATAACCTTGAGCTCGGTTCAGTTCACTGGAATATTGGAGCCAACATATGTTCCTGTAAGTTATACCATTAGTACCGCAGACTGGGACGATGATGTTGGCGCAATTAGGTGGCTGCAAGCACTTGCCTTGGTGAGCGACGGAGATCAGAGGCAGCTTTAGTTCTTGTCGTCGTTTATTGTCGCATCCGAGCTCGCATTCGTTGGTGTACGTATAGCCGTCAGTTCCACAGACTGGTTTGACCACCGCAGGGCAGATACATGGCTGTTTGGGGCAGATGCCTTTGCCGATAACTTTGAGAGCTGGGAGTTTGTGCCGAACGTTGTAGTCGCTGACCCATCTTAGGACGCAGATGTTGGAGTAGGTGATGTGGTCTGAAGCGCAGACGGGAGCGAAGGTGGACTGGCAGGTGCATGGCGGTGGTCGAGGTGGTGGAAGATAGGCTGATGTAGCTTGTATTGCCGCCATAAACAGAAGTCCTGGAAACAATACGTTCATTGAGAAAATTGCAAGATTGAAAAGTGGTGACCCGGTTGGTGTAATGGTTACCACGCCGGACTGCCAAACCAGGGTCCTGGGTTCGAATCCCGGTTCGGTCATGGATGTTTACATGTTTGTGCCATTGTTGTATGGTTTCCATAATAAACAGCCTATTAATAGTGCTTTCTTGGGATCATTACAATGTATGTGCCTGTGAGCGTTATTTAATTTTTTTTTTAAACATTGAAGCACTAAAAAGATACAAATATAACTGATACATCCATCTAATCCATTCAACGAGGTAAATGTCATTTAAACCAAATTGAAATGAAGAAGCGAAGGCAAAAACAAAATGTGTTTGACTTCGTTTTTGCTTTTTTTCTACACCAAGAAAATGCTAGTACGTAGTACATAATCCTAGTATACAACGTAAAAAGACAACATTGAGGCGATTGCTACGTTTTTAACTACGTTTTTTTAATTCGGAAATAAGTTGATATTACCTATAAAAAGTTCCATGTTGCTAAAGCTTCCGATCTTAACAGGTTGTGTCGACTTCTACGAATATCACTATTATATACAAAAATCACTGTTTATTCAGTTACATTGAATTTGTATGTACTTTAGTACTTCCTACACAAAGGGTAAATGATAAATGAACTTTATTGTGTGGTGTAGATACAAACTTTTGCAGATGTTTTGGCATTAATTAGTTAGGGTGCATTCGCCTTTGAAACACTCTCGACTGTTGACTCCAGCTGCTATTCTAAACAATGCCATGTATTTTTCTTTTGTTTACTTGTTACAATAATTTATAGTTTTATTCAACTATATTACTTCTTGTTTGTTCAGGTGAAAATGAAAGTACCTTAAATAATTAGACACGTCATTTTTTTAATGAGTTGTATTCATAATATTGTTTGATACAACTCAACAAGGAAAACTACGTGACTCATTGATTAGGTACACACGGCGACACATCAAGCTATGCATAACATGAATAAGCTGGCCGCGCGACGTTATACATTACTCTACCTAAGCGCGGCCAGCTTATTTTGGTTTTGCGTAGCTTGATGTGTTGCCGTGTACCGTGTGTACATTATATCTTTACTTTATACTTTTATTCTTTGTACACTGTAAGGCAAATAAATAGTTCTAGTCGTGGTTATTTGATTAAATAACGATTAAAATTGCATTTTAACAATGAAAGGGGTCTTATTCTGTAACTACCCGATTCAATCGGTATCCAATCGACATGATGTTTTATGACAGTTTTTAGCGATTGAGCTTCTTAATATTTCCTACTTATAATAATTTCAGATAATGGAATTATGATGTTCACAGAAACAAAATATTACATAAAAACTGCTAAATACAGACATAATAGTACCGATTTTGTAAATGATATAAACGGAAACTTACACAATAGTTATTAGTTCAGTTATTTTTATATTGTTTATGAAAAATATCTTCAAAATAAATCAGTTTGGGTATTATATTATTATTGTTGACTGGGCTATTGTAAGCAAGGTTCATTACGTAACACTGCGACCATTGCTGCATGGGTAGCATGCCAACCAGCGATAGCCGTGATGCAAACGAACGCGAACGAACGATATAAAAGATGTGATACAGCTGTATCACGGCTATCGCGGGTTGGCAAGCTACCCATGCTGGTCTATTGTGTTCGCCCCAAGCTCACACATTATTTTACACATTCATCAGAACTTTTTTTTTCCATTTTCGGTTATGCAGGTTTCCTCACGATGTTTTCGTTAAGTATGTGGGGAACTACTACAGAATGTCAGCACCCACAAGTTATAGCAAAGATGCCAACAGATAGCGATACCGTCGCTCGCGGAAACATGCTACATACAAAGACAACGTTCATCGTAAATACGTAACTCGTAACCTACTACACATAAGGTTCACAATCGAATGCGAGACATAAATCGCGCACGAGAAATAATCACAGAGATTCGATACATATACAAGGTCCAACTAAGAACTGTTGGACCACGGCCGGTCCCCAGGCATCACACCTAGCCTGGCGGAAGTACTTCCCTTTTCAATGGAGGAACATTCCCAAGTAGCACCTCCATAAGTATACCGAACTAGTGATAATGATAAAATACAACCGTTCATAAATTGCGTAGAACTTAGTGGTGCAGGCCAGGAATCGAACCGCCGCCGCCGCCGCCGCTCGTGATTGAGTTGCTAGCTCTCTTCCCTAGGGCTGTCTAATGACATTAGTAAAAATTGTACTAGATGGCTATCACCGCCCTCTAGTTCTTCTAAGTTTGGGTAACTTTGAATCTCAGTTCAACATTCTTAAATTGGCTCATCTAGAAGTTCACGCATGTTATTATGTAAAACAAACACTGTGACTCCCAAAAAGGCCTTAATTGTAAGTAACATTTCTAAGCCGGTGCCGTATAATCAGTTTTTCGATTGGCACCCGGCGCCGGCGTAGGGACGATTTGTTGGCAAGTTGGCACGGCTAGGGTCTGCCATCTTTATTCAATCTTGGGCACCTTTCAATTGGGGTTACCTACGTGACGAGACTGTTAGGCCTCTAGTTCATCGTAAGGCTCACGAATTGAGGAATTTTGTTACTTATTACGACGGCGTAAGGAGTTTCTCTTGAGATTTGATGTGTGGAAGGACACAATCTAAGTCGATATTGACTGCAATGAGTTGTGGATATACTTTTTTGTGAGTGTGAATTGGATTTATGTGGATTGGTAGAAAATAAATCGGGATTATTACAGTTCCGTGGATATTGCTGGGTGACCTCAAAAGGGACAGGTTATTTATTTATTTAGGGGTTTGGGACACGTTTGGGGCACAAGTGCCACTTAGACCATCGGTGGTCCTTCGTGAACGCCCTTTTTACAGTACCCTACTACCGGAATAGATACACACCATCCCGATCAAAAATCTACTATGATTTCTGGCCGCAGTAGGGATTAGTAGGGTACTGTAAAAAGGGCGTTGACACCGGAATAGAGTATCGGTATATAGTACTCATCTATATGAGTACTTCGTTTGTACTTACATCAGGGGGCCACAGTCACATAGAGGGTGCAGAGGAGTTTCCAACTCCGCCTTGAAAAATCTGCAGCCGGTGGTATCACTTAATTTCAGTGTATGTTTAGTTTGCAATGATCTGTGAGTGACTTTACTATTGCACAAATTTGGTCCTTGCTGAGGGTAAGGAGACTATTCGCAAGCTTGCTATTGTAGCCTGTGATAACTGCTTAAGGCTGCCTGTCCATAGACGCGAGCTGGCTGGCGGAGCGGGGATGCGGAGTTTTATTAACCAATCAGGATTGCATAAAATCTCGAGCTCCTGATTAGTTAATATTTTCCTCGCTACTCCGCTCCGCCAGCCAGCTCGCGTCAATAGACAGGCAGTCTTAGAGTGGCACCTGGGGTGTTGCACCATAGCTTTATTGCCTCTCCAAAGGGATAATTTTAGGAATCGTAACACTGCTCTGGCAGGGTATTATGACATATCGAAAGAAGTACACATTAGTCGCGATATAACAAACACTTAAAAGCAACCATTACTTTCCGTCTTGTGCAAGTTGCTTAGATTCTAGATTGTCTTTACAAATTCACACTGGGTTTGCGTGGAGAAGAGGGCCCCCGTGTGAGGGACACACGGTTATTCGCGAGAGAAGGCTTACGCTTTGCAGTGGAAAGTATAGGATTACGATGATGACATATTGGCAGGGTAACAATTTGTCTTATTTTCAAAATATCGTATTGTACCTAAGCTTACTTAGCACTTGGTCGACGAACGTGATAAACTCATTTCGCACCAAGGTGGCAGCGGCCGACAGCGGAGTCACACTATGAGAAAGAGTATCTAGTCTAGTCTATCTACTACAAACAGTACGGACACTGCCTACTTCCCACCAATTTTAACCTCGCCTGGTAGGAAGCGTGGCGAAAAGTGTAGGCAATGGCGTATTCCTATCTCATTTGCACTCACTTCAGTGTCGCACATGCTTACCATTTGTAAATTTTTCCGAATTGTATGAACCACCCCAAAGGGACTTCTGTCGTGAGTTTATGTAAGTGTATGTGTATGAAATTACAGCTCAAAAGTGTCCAAGTTTTATTTACTGAGCATTTTTAACTTTATATACATTGTCAAAACAGACAGTATCCCAACTACCATTTTGGTGAGAATTGAGCCTTATACGAGTATAGCACGTACATATCACGAACTACGTTATGTCCCGTAACATACTAAAAAAGCTACAGAAGTAAATAACAGGAGGAAAATCCTCACATACGCACAGCAAATTAAGTGTATTTTTTGGACATTCGCAAGAACATCGCGCAAGAACACAGAGTTAGAGCCAACCAAGAAATGAACAAATATCTGAAAAGTTAAGAGACAATCCCGCGCCCGTCTTTTTTTTTTATTATTACGTTAGCTCTTGCCCTGAATCCAGTCCTCAGGACGAAGATATGGTCAAAGATGAAGCGAGCTTACCCAGAAGAACCATAATATTCACTCATACTTTAAAGGAATTCGGCTTGTAAGCGCTCGGAAATACTGACGCAGGTAAGGCATTCCACTCATTGGCTGTGCTGTGCGCGTTATAAAAGATTCTGAAAGGCGTTTGGTGCGATATGTGGGATGTCAACTAAGAAGGGGTGGTTTTCCCGCGGTGGATCTTCATTTGGTTGATAGACAATAATATGTGCAAACCTACAACAATACACGGCATAGGGTCTAGCGACGTCTTCGATCTCCAACCGCACAAAATTACAGTTGATTTCTTGTTTGACTACGGTCTGACAGTTTGTGCGCTTGTGCTTTTGAGTTTTGACAAATCACGATCTGTCAAGAAACGTATAATTATGGATTTTGACAATTCTTTACAGGACGGTCAATTCCATAGGTAGGTACTTTCTCGGATTCAGATCCATAAATAAATGTACCTAGTGCACACAAGAGGCCTTCGACTCATCTATTGTCTCTAAATCTGTGGCCCAAAGGTTTCGTGTGAAGTAAATTAATTAGGACGGACCGCGGAGGGGATGAGGCGGGTCGGGGGACGGGGCTCATTAGTTCCTGACAAAAAAGCCTGCGGGTCCATAGAGATAAGAAATATGGGAATTACCGGTTTCCACATAACACAGTAGCTTGTTCCAGTCCGCCGTAAGTACCTACTTCTGAGCCGTTTCCTTTCCGCTGTTATTTTGCGATAATGTTGTAATTGTTTTTTGGAGATAAATAATATGATTGTTGGGTAAGCTTGAGTGTTATGGTGCATCGTCGTTTTCGTCGTGCTGAAATTTTGGTCTAATCGTAGATCAAAAGACTACATTTCACAACTTGGTACGAAATTTAAAATATTATTGATTTTGAACATGTTACAGCCATGTTGTGCTATTTCGAATCAAATTAAAGATTGAAAAATTCAGTCTCGGGCGGGACTTGAACCCGCACCCTTCCAAACCGGGGAAGTGCGTTATCCAATTTCGCTACCGAGCCCACTAGCCAGAGAACGAATTTTTCAATCTGTTGCGTCTTGAGGGGACGTGAGCGACATCTACTGGCAGCTATTACAAACTAGCCAACCCGCAAGTTCAGAATTACAACTGAAATTCATACGGTATAGATGACACACCCTGTTCCAATTTCAAATATTATTGATTTTGAACATGTTACAGCCATGTTGTGCTATTTCGAATCAAATTAAAGATTGAAAAATTCAGTCTCGGGCGGGACTTGAACCCGCACCCTTCCAAACCGGGGAAGTGCGTTATCCAATTTCGCTACCGAGCCCACTAGCCAGAGAACGAATTTTTCAATCTGTTGCGTCTTGAGGGGACGTGAGCGACATCTACTGGCAGCTATTACAAACTAGCCAACCCGCAAGTTCAGAATTACAACTGAAATTCATACGGTATAGATGACACACCCTGTTCCAATTTAAAATATTATTGATTTTGAACATGTTACAGCCATGTTGTGCTATTTCGAATCAAATTAAAGATTGAAAAATTCAGTCTCGGGCGGGACTTGAACCCGCACCCTTCCAAACCGGGGAAGAGCGTTATCCAATTGGGCTTATTCTTTATCCTATTACAAATTAGCCAACCTGGCTAGTTTGTAATAGCTGCCAGTAGATGTCGCTCACGTCCCCTCAAGACGCAACAGATTGAAAAATTCGTTCTCTGGCTAGTGGGCTCGGTAGCGAAATTGGATAACGCACTTCCCCGGTTTGGAAGGGTGCGGGTTCAAGTCCCGCCCGAGACTGAATTTTTCAATCTTTAATTTGATTCGAAATAGCACAACATGGCTGTAACATGTTCAAAATCAATAATATTTTAAATTGGAACAGGGTGTGTCATCTATACCGTATGAATTTCAGTTGTAATTCTGAACTTGCGGGTTGGCTAGTTTGTAATAGCTGCCAGTAGATGTCGCTCACGTCCCCTCAAGACGCAACAGATTGAAAAATTCGTTCTCTGGCTAGTGGGCTCGGTAGCGAAATTGGATAACGCACTTCCCCGGTTTGGAAGGGTGCGGGTTCAAGTCCCGCCCGAGACTGAATTTTTCAATCTTTAATTTGATTCGAAATAGCACAACATGGCTGTAACATGTTCAAAATCAATAATATTTTAAATTGGAACAGGGTGTGTCATCTATACCGTATGAATTTCAGTTGTAATTCTGAACTTGCGGGTTGGCTAGTTTGTAATAGCTGCCAGTAGATGTCGCTCACGTCCCCTCAAGACGCAACAGATTGAAAAATTCGTTCTCTGGCTAGTGGGCTCGGTAGCGAAATTGGATAACGCACTTCCCCGGTTTGGAAGGGTGCGGGTTCAAGTCCCGCCCGAGACTGAATTTTTCAATCTTTAATTTGATTCGAAATAGCACAACATGGCCTGTAACATGTTCAAAATCAATAATATTTTAAATTGGAACAGGGTGTGTCATCTATACCGTATGAATTTCAGTTGTAATTCTGAACTTGCGGGTTGGCTAGTTTGTAATAGCTGCCAGTAGATGTCGCTCACGTCCCCTCAAGACGCAACAGATTGAAAAATTCGTTCTCTGGCTAGTGGGCTCGGTAGCGAAATTGGATAACGCACTTCCCCGGTTTGGAAGGGTGCGGGTTCAAGTCCCGCCCGAGACTGAATTTTTCAATCTTTAATTTGATTCGAAATAGCACAACATGGCTGTAACATGTTCAAAATCAATAATATTTTAAATTGGAACAGGGTGTGTCATCTATACCGTATGAATTTCAGTTGTAATTCTGAACTTGCGGGTTGGCTAGTTTGTAATAGCTGCCAGTAGATGTCGCTCACGTCCCCTCAAGACGCAACAGATTGAAAAATTCGTTCTCTGGCTAGTGGGCTCGGTAGCGAAATTGGATAACGCACTTCCCCGGTTTGGAAGGGTGCGGGTTCAAGTCCCGCCCGAGACTGAATTTTTCAATCTTTAATTTGATTTGGTACGAAATGCCTACTACGCAATAATTATGTAGCGCGGCTGTAGGCGTTTATTTATCAGTGTTGCCAGTTTAGCCCCACAGAACTCCATTAGAGCTAGGGTATGACAAACATTTTTCGATATATTTTAATATACCTAATACAATACTTTTCCTACTAATATTATAAACGAGAAAGTTTGTATAGACGGATGGATGTTTGTTACTCTTTCACGCAAAAACAGCTGGACCGATTTCGATGAAACTTGCCATATAGATAGTTCATAGCCCAGACTAACACATAGGCTACATATTATTATATGTCCACGCAGATGGAGTCGCGGGCAAAAGCTAGTTTATACTATTTTTTTCAAGCAATGATTGTTTGTAAATCTGTAATCACGTTCTTGAAAACGGCTCTTAGAATTTCAATAAAATTTTCAGAAAAGACGTTTATGGGGGCAAAAAATAGATCAAAATAGCAATCACTGGAAAAACTCGTTATCAGAGCTCGGTCGCCTAGGTAGGTACTTGAATTTAAATTAGCATATCTCTCATACTGACTGGTGTAAGAGAGCTTAGGTACTTATTTATTAAACCATTTCTTCTTTACCAAATTAATATGCTTTAGTGAGCTTTAAAATTGTTGCCTTTTTGTTTTGTTTTGTTGTCAAAATTATGCAATTCAGTTTTATACATTCTAAAACGTAACGTATACTAGAATGTCTCTTGTACCTTGTCCTGAGAGAGGACTTAAATTTATCCACAAAATTTACGAAATTAGGCTCACTGAATACTTGGCCCGTACCAGTAGAACCATTGACATGAAAAGAAGAAGATCCATCATAATTTCAAGAATTCATTTCAAGAAATCTTCAAAGAATTAGTTGATTTTAAATAAAGCTTATACTGGCAACACTAGAGTTAAATATGCGTGTGTGGGATAGATTCTCCCCAGCCATAATTAACTTGCAAAATGTGTTGATGTTTACACCATCTGGAATAACTTCAAATATTCCCGACTTTGACTAGTTTCCTCTTTGATGAAGTTTAATTATTCCTATAAACTGTTAAGATGTCTTTCGGAAGATATTTTTTAATTACAGTTTAAGATAGCGTTGGTTGGCTCATTGCAGCAGAGAAGTATGGACACTCGGTCAAGAGGAACCGGGTTGAAATCCGCACCAAAGGTCAAAGTCAAGTAATTTATAAAACCTTAACTTACAATATTATAATATTATAATGTATCTCTATAGTTAGGTCATAAAGTTATTATACCTGTCGGAATAGAGTAACTGACATGAGTTGTCAAATGAAACCGTTTTTTGTGCCTTTGTCGGCACTTATCGGCACCCTAAAACTTCGAGTTCTGTGTATAATTGTGAATCTAGCGTGAAATCGTAGGTAATTTAATGAAATAGTGTTAGTATATTTCACAAAATAATCTACGACTTCACTTTAGATTCACTAATTATTCACAGAGCACGAATATTCACCCAGTCGATTGTGCTGACAAGTTCCCAAAAACGGTTCTATTGCCTCGCGTCACGTATCTCTTTCTATTATCATCATCATTGGCCTTTCCATCTATAAAAGATGATTTAAGCAGCGTCTTGGCGGCACTTACGCTCGTGACTAAAAAGCCCGATACGAGAGCGACAGGTACGGCCGCATGTACGGCAAGTAAAATTCTATTATTCATTTCTATTATACAGTTTCTATTATACGTTTTTGGGGGTTGGAGTCACTCGCGTCCGTAGGTTTACCCTCGAGACCCCTGGGTGGTGCTAAATGAGTGACAACTTACCGGTGGTAGGTTTCGGCCGAGGCTGGTTACCACCCTCCGGACTGAGCCGTGTCGCCAAGTGGTATTAACCATGTTTCGCCATGAAGTCCGGAGTTGCCCCATGGAGGATGGGTCTGAGCAGTAGTGTCGCGTCAGAAGACCGTTCACAGGCTGCTGAACTCTGCTACACCGGCTGGCTGGTTTTGGAGGCTAGCGGGATCCGAAGCACGGTGCTCCGCTGGCCGACCGCAGGAAGTAGGGGGCCCAATTAGCGGGAAAGCCACCCGTGAAAGGCTGCCCCGCCACCTAGCGAAAAATCCCGGGTTGCTCCACCATGCCGGTTGGCGACCGGATGGGAGAAGTTGGTGGGCAATCCCGGGGGGGTTCGGGCGTCCCCGCGGTCTCCAACCCAGCTATCTTAATGTGTGGCAGACTTCAGTATACTATCTGGCTCGATTGATGCGACTCCTCGCTCAACTACCGTCCTCCTGCCTATTCGCTCTTCGAAAAAACTATGAAAGGTTCTAAAAGGAAGAAAGTTAAACAGCGGTTGCACGTTCTCCCTCTAAAAGTGCACCTTTGCAATATCCGAGGATTGCACTCAAATCTCGTAGCAGTCCACCACCACCTAGAGACTGAAAAACCACAACTGCTGTTTCTCACCGAGACGCAGATCAGATGTCCGGCAGACGCGGCGTACCTCAGCTACCCTGGGTACTCTCTGGAGCATAGGTTCGTTCCGCACGCCGGACTCTGTGTGTACGCTCGCGATGACATCTGCATCAAGCGTCTCAAAAACCTTGAAGACCCTTCCTTCTCAGTATTGTGGATACTGGTGGAAACAGGTTTCGAACGAATTGTTTACGCCTGTGTCTACCGTTCGCACAGTGGAGATCAGGAGACAACTAGGTTGTTCGACTATCTTGGAGAGGCAGCTGAGGAGGCTCAGCTTAGGTATCCTGTGGCGCAACTGACCCTTCTGGGCGACTTTAATGCTCACCATCAAGAATGGCTGTTCCCCTACCAGAAGACCGATCACGCTGGACGAGAGGCGCGCAAACTTGCACTATCGCTAGATCTCAGCCAGCTGGTCAATTGTGCCACACGGATGCCTGACGTTGACTTTCACACGGCCAACTGTTTGGACCTTCTGCTGACAACTGATCCAGACAGATATTCTGTGTCGGTATGTGCCCCTTTAGGTACCTCCGACCACTGTCTGGTGAAAACTGTATCCGTATACTCCCCACCCGATCAGGGCCATTGTGGTAAGAGACGGGTGTGGCGATACAGGTCAGCAGATTGGGACGAGATGCGACACTTCTTTGCTTCCTATCCTTGGCGGCAAACCTGCTTTTCTTCAGGGGAATCGTCGAGCGCTGCGAACGCGGTTGCCGAAGTGATACGTCAGGGTATGGAATATTTTATTCCGTACTCTGACGTGTCAACCGGCGCCAAAGCTCGCCCATGGTTCAACGCTGATTGTTCTCGTGCTGAGGTGCTGAAACAGTCAGCGTATATGTCCTGGGCTGATGCTCGAAAGCAGAAGGCTCCGAACACAGAAAAACTGAAGAAAGCTTACAACAAAGCCGCCAAGTCTTGCAAAAAGGTGTTGCGAAAAGCCCGATTCGACCATATAGGTCGTATAGGGGCTAAGCTTGCCTCCTATCCAGCTGGCAGCAAAGCGTTTTGGTCGCTTGCCAAAGCAGTGGAAGCAAACTTCGGCCGTCCCTCCCTGCCACCGCTAATATAACCTGACGGATCGCTAGCTCACTCGGCGGAGGAGAAAGCAAATTTATTTGCTAATCTTTTTGCCGGGAATTCGCATCTGGAGAACTCAGATATAACACCACCTACCATTCCTCGTACTGAATGCTCAATGGCATCAGTTTACATTCGCCAAAAAGAGGTTCTTAAAATCCTGCGTTCTCTAGACGTGAACAAGGCTAGCGGACCCGACGGAATCCCAGCGATTGTCCTACGCACCTGTGCTCCAGAGTTGTCTCCTGTTTTAACACGCCTGTATCGCCTCTCACTTAAGACTGCGGTAGTCCCAAGGTCATGGAAGCTTGCCAACGTGCAACCCGTGCCCAAAAAAGGTAGTCGTGCCGACCCTGTCAACTATAGACCAATATCAGTCACTTCCATACTCTGCAAGACTATGGAACGTGTACTTAACAACCGGCTCCTGGCATACCTGGAACATAACGACCTCCTCAGTGACCGTCAGTATGGGTTCCGCCCAGGACGGTCCACGGGGGATCTTCTTGTGTATGCCACTCATCTGTGGAGCGAGGCTGTCGAGAGATACGGGGAGGCACTTGCCGTGTCTCTTGACATATCCAAAGCCTTTGACAGGGTCTGGCATGCAAGCCTTTTAAGCAAGCTTCCTTCATATGGAATTCCGATTGACCTATGCAACTGGATAGCTGACTTCTTGAGCGAACGATCCATTCGAGTACTCATTGATGGATACTCATCGGATCAAATGGCTATTAATGCCGGTGTTCCTCAAGGGTCAGTTCTTTCAGCCACTTTATTTCTGCTGCATATAAACGACATGCTTGTGCCCGGAACCTTTGGGTATGCTGACGACAGCACTGTTGCTGACAGATATCTGTCCGGTGCAGGGGTCAAATTGGACGTTACTCAGTCTTGTCGAGAGGCCATGGTGCAGCGAATAAACTTGGCCCTTGAATCTGTGTCCGACTGGGGTGATACTAATCGGGTCAGTTTCAACGCAAGCAAAACACAGGCGTGCCTTTTCTCCACAAAACGGAGTCCCTTCGCTTTGACCCCGACTTTCCGAAATGTGTCCATACCGATAGCTGATCGCCTGGAGCTCCTTGGCATTAACATATCGTCCGATCTGAATTTCGGACGGTACATTGAGTCCATGGCGAAAACCGCAGCGAAAAAACTGGGCGTCCTCTCGAAGGTCAGACGGTACTTTACTCCGGGACAGCTTCTACAACTTTATCAAGCACAAGTCCGATCGTGTATGGAGTACTGCTGCCATCTCTGGGACGGGTCTGCCCAATACCAGCTGGCCGCGCTGGACTCAATCGACAGGCGTGCCAGGAAGCTCATAGGTGATCCAACCTCGGTGGCGAAGCTACAAAGTCTTGAGCATCGTCGCAAGGTAGCCTGTCTGTCTGTTTTTTATAGGATACATTTCGGAGAGTGTGCGACCGAATTACACGATCTGATACCACCGTCTCCCTTTCATCTGCGGGGGACGAGACGCAGACTGGGTTTCCACCCCTATGTCGTTGACCTACCAGCAATTCGCACGAAGAAGTTTGCTTCTTCTTTTATAATGCGCACGGCTAAGGAGTGGAATGCCCTGCCTGCGGACCTGTTCCCTGAGCAATACAACCTGGGCCTCTTCAAGGCGAGAGTGAATAGGCATCTTTCTAGGTAAGCATGCTACATCTTCGGCCTCATCATCACTCAACATCAGGTGAGATTGGGGTCAAATGCTTACCTATCACACATAAAAAATAAAAAAAAGTGGCGCCGCTAGGTACATCTCGCTCTCTTAGCTGTCAGTTCCTCTCTATGATACCTTTAAGCGTACAATAATAATCATAGAAAAGGAAAAACAAAAAAAACTATTTTTATTGTTTATATTTGCCCTGAGTTTTTCTAACTTAGGTACGATACAATACTGCCTGTTCTCAAACCGCCAAGGAAAACATAGTGAAAAACCTGCATACGCTGAAGAAAAAATTCTGATGTGTACCTTATGTTAAGTCTACCACTCCGCATTGGTACCGCACTAACGTACGTATCTTATCCATCAATCAATACCTAAATTAACAGTTAGATAAGCAACTGTACTTAATAATTAGTAGGTAAGTATATGAACACAGTTAGGGGATTATCAGCGAAACAGAATAGAATAGTTGAGTGATGCTTCGCTGATCGATTGTTAATTATTCACTGTCTAATTATGGAACCGGATGATTATAATATTACTGGGAAGATTATAATTTTACGGCTTTGACAATAATCTTGCAATAAATAAATAAATAAAATAAATAAATAAATAACGCTCACAGGCACATATATTGTAATGATCCCAAGAAAGCACTATTTATAGGCTGTTTATTATGGAAACCATACAACAACGGCACAAACATATAAACATCCATGACCGAACCGGGATTCGAACCCAGGACCCTGGTTTGGCAGTCCGGCGTGGTAACCATTACACCAACCGGGTCGTCAATATCTAGGTACAGGCCCAGACTGGCCATACGGGCATACCGGACAAATGCCCGGTGGGCCGCTGTTCTGGTGGCCTGGTTGGCGCTCTGGTGAGCTGGTCGCTGCCATTTACTTTCGATTTTGGTTGACTAGCCTGGCGACGGAGAGCGTTTCAAGGAATTCCACTTTTGCGAAAAGTCCCTTATTCTTCCCTGCGTCACAGATATTATAATACACTAAAGTTAAACTTGCCATAAATATTTCCTAAAATGTTCGGTACGTAGATAAATAAAGTTTCTAAAAGAAATACGGTCATGATGGTCTGCATTTCAAAACTGCACGGCAGCGCAAACACCCTCCTGACCATAGTAGCAAATAGGGTGGATGGCCCGATACTCAGGCACTGGACTTCAACCCATGTAGTGCCAGCTAGCCGCGCCTCTAAATAAATATTTTTCCAATATCTATATGACATGTCTATAATTGTATTTAATTTTATATGTTTTGTGTTTGTGTGTATTTGGAATTTGAATTGTTATTCTGCCTACTAACATAGTTATAAGTGCATTTTTGTTATTAACACATATGGACAAAAGAAGTCTGAAATAAATGATATACAATACAATACAATACAATACAAAACGTATCTGTCCAAGTGTCCAGGCATCAGTGTTGGAAATGCGAGTACTGAGCCAACGATCCACCGAGAGGCCACCGTAATAGAAATCGTGACACCGCTTCTATATCGAACCTTGTGTTGCCCGATCTCTTCTAAAATGTCCTTCACAAAAATAATAAAATACTTAAATTCCCCTATTTCGCTTCATTGCATTCTATTAATTTGTCTAATATCTAAAGATATCCCCGTCTGTTCTCATCATTTCTGTTTCACCGCTAAGCAACGGATTTTGATACGGTTTTGACGGTCCTTTAGATAATTTCTTCCTGAAGATTTATGTGTATAATATATATTTACTTATATTATAGATCCCGCCCGGGCGAAGCTGGGGCGGGTTGCTAGAGAGTCGTTTCCAGAGATTTTTTATGGCAGAGTTGAAGATCCTACCGCAAAAGCCCAAAAAAATGTATTACAAAAACAAACAAAAAAAGAACCTAAAGTTGTTCTGAAATATGACTTATATTACTTGTTTAAGTGTAATAAAACACCCTAGTACTTAATACTTAAGGGGGAGCTTCAGACCATCAAAATGAGCAACTTTCACTATGGAGCCAACATCGAAAAAAAATCACAAAAATCTGCTGTCCCATACATTTGAGTCGAGCCGGTACTGCGGTTTTTCGTCGGATAGCTGTTTTATTTTTATTTTTCTCGATGTTAGCTCCATAGTGAAAGTTGTTCAGTTTGATGGTCTGATCATCCCCTCTCAGCATATTAAGAGAGACCCTGTTCAATTATGATCCAAATGCTATGATTTTGTTTTTATCTTCAGCGGTTTAGGTTGTTTGTTATCTGTCACGAAACTGAGCTACTTCCGTTATTTTCTGACTAGTGACTACCTCCACGACGACCATAACCGTGAGCATAATCACTCATTCTATGCTTATAGTTCAGCATATTTTTTTTATTCTAATCCACATTTTTTGGGAAGACTCTGTAGTTGGCAACACAGATTATAACATTGCAATTGGTTGGGAGACGCCACGCCAGGACTACGACTGCGTTACTCGGGCCCTTTCGGTGGTCGCTCGTAGAATATTCTATTAGGAGTCAACGTGAGGAGAGGACACGTCCTCCGGGTCCGTGACACAGGCATTGCATTAGTGACGATTCGATCCGAGGGCTATTTTCAACTTGGCTTATGTCTGCGGCCTCACATTCGTGGAATAAATAATGATGTTGAAATGCATCTAGGTTTTCTTTAATTTCTATACTCCATTCCAAATAGCAATGAAATTTTAAGGCTATTTTGCATTACAGAAACAGAGATTTGAAACACTTCCTCTCACTTATTCTCGGATACCTACTGTATCTGTCTGATAAAATTGATAAATTATGGCGGCGGAAGCGGCCGAAAAACGAAAGGCCTACTGGTACAGGGATATCGGCACCCAATACCACTTTATAGGTTTTGGTGTTGAAACTCTCGGGCCGTGGGGACCTAATGCATAGGCGCTTTTTAAATACCTATCAAAGCGCCTAAAAGACTCGAGAGGGGACCCAAGGGCTGGCACTTTCCTCGCTCAACGGCCCATAAGCCATTCAGCGAGGAAATGCGGCAAGCGTTCTGGGTACCGTCCCAAGGACCGAACCTGCACCACATCTTAGGTTAGTTTAGTTTTAAGTCACTTTATTTATAATTTTATTTAATGTTACTATTTTATAGATCTGTCGAATAAATTATTAAAATTCTAATAAATTATATTTGGTAATCAGAATTGTCCAGGAGTGCAATTTTTGAAACTCATTCGCTGAGTTCAGCAGTTGAAAGTGTCATAATTACTGTGGAGATATGCATCTTTCTACTGCTGATTTGGCTTTCAAAAATCGTACTTCAGGAGTGCGATTGCAGGCTGAATCACCTGATTGTCTGAAAAGAAAAGTGATTCCGTGCTTCGGATGGCACGTTAAGCTGTTGGTCCCGGCTACTATCTCTGGTGGTAGTAGTCGTTACATAAAAACCACGTCAGAGGCCGAAAGGCGGTCTGAAAAAACTCTGACACCAGGGCTCTGCCCACACGATAAGAAGAAGAAGGAGTGCGATTTTTGAAAGTCAAATCAGCAGTAGAATGATGCCTATCTCCACAGTAATTTTGACATTTCCAACTGCTGAACTCAGCGAATGAGATTCAAAAATCGCACTCCAGAAAGCTAAATAAAAATCGGAAAAACTTATCATAAAGAATGATGAAGTATACAGTGGGATACCTAATGATAATGTACTTGAGTAACATTTCAAGAAACCATTCATCATCAGATTCAGAAAATTTATTATGTAATCGCCACAAAGCTACTTAAACTCTACATTTGAGCTCAAACTCGATGTATCTACACTTCTACAAGGTGTAATTGAAATGAGTCGACAAATTGTCACAGGGGTGAACACAATAAAAAAAATCTGCTGCTCCATACTAAACTGCAATGCTTACTCGACTCAAAAAGTATATGAACAACAGATTTTTTCGCAATTTCAGTTTCTCCTTTACTATAAGTCGTTCAGTTTGATGTTCGGAACCAACCTTAAAAATTTATGAACTCATTTCAAATACACCCTGTACCTGTAGTTGTGATACTTGATTCTAAAGTCGACGTCAGAAACAGAGTAAGGTGGAGAGGACAGACGTGGAAGGCTGACCCCAGCACCACATCGGATTAAAAGCCAGGAAGAGAAAGAGAGAGTTGTGATGCTTGATGGAATCCCTTTAAAACTATAGTTATAGAGCTGATTATCACCCAGACTCTAGAGATTGCAATTGAAGGAAGTCGGATATTTCTATTTCCTACTCCTATCTTCTTTGATTAATTCATTGCGGGTTCCAAGACAGATTAGAGTTATCCCGGCCCGGCCGGCCCGTTAGAGACGACCCGGTTGGTGTAATGGTTGCCACGCCGGACTGCCAAACCAGGGTCCTGGGTTCGAATCCCGGTTCGGTCATGGATATTATATGTTCGTGCCGTTGTTGTGTGGTTTCCATATTAAAAAGCCTATAGTGCTTAACTTGGAATCATTACAATGTATGTGCCTGTGAGCGTTATTTATTTATTTTTTATCCCCCGGGCTCACTGGACTTCATTGTCTAGTGTTGAATGGTCGCCGCTGTTGATACTGGTTTACATGAGTTACAGCGGTGGGAAAGGGTGGTGTGCCTATGCCCGATTTAAAAATTAAAAGACATCAGATATCGTCAACCGATGCTTAAATAATACAGGGTGAAATTGATATCATTAGCATACTTTAAACTAAGAGTCTACCCATCAAACTGAACAACTTTTAATATGGGAGCAAACCGATCGGAGCAACTAAAAAATCAGCTGTTGCATACATTTGAGTCGAGTAGGCATTGCAGTTTAGTATGGAACAGCAGATTTTCTAGTTGCTCCGATCGGTTTGCTCCCATAGTAAAAGTTGTTCAGTGTGATGGGTAGACTCTTAGTTTAAAAGGATGCAAATGATATCAATTTCACCCTGTAGATGCTGAATTTAATAATGTTTCCATTAATGATTTACTAACTATGCTACTATAGGTGCCTAGTACACTACCCATAAATGTCGATTAGTGGAAGCAAACAGTTGGATCGAGAACATACGTAAACAAACGCTTCGGTCAATACATTTGGTTTGCAAGTGACTAATTAGTCAAATAGGGACTACGTTGGGGGCAAATTAGTGTAGTTACTAGCAGGTCTATTATTTGTGTGTATACGTCATCGTTTCTCAAACTGGAGGAACCGAGACCGGAAATAAATTAAAAACTTGAAGAAATAAGCCACATTGTGGGGACTTGTTGCTACAGATGTCAGCACCCACAAGCTATAGCAAAGATGCCAACAGATGGCGATACCGTCGCTCTCGGAAATATGCTCCATACAAAGACAACGTTCATCGTAAATACGTAACTCGTAACCTTCATATTCTACACGTAAGGTTCACAATTGGATGCGAGACATAAATCGCGCAAGAGAAATAATCACAGAGATTCGATATATATACAAGGTCCAACTAAGAACTGTTGGACCACGGCCGGTCCCCAGGCCTCACACATAGCCTGGTGGAAGATCTTCCCTTTTCAATGGAGGAACATTCCCAGTAGCACCTCCATAAACATTATCGATATTTTCAACACCTACTAGCTGGTTTCTCTGTTCTTAGATACAAAGATTCCCGTAATATACATAATTTCACCCACGTTCCCACACCGTCAGATATTGAATTGCAAATTTGACAAAACGTTTCTGGGTTTGAGCAACTAGAAGCCAAGAGAAACGTCCATGTTAAAATCAAGTCAGTAGTCTTTATCTTTATACTTAGTTTTGGAGATTTCGTGTTAAGCGAGTTTGTGGAGATTCAAGAAAGTAAAAGTTCACACTTTCTACAACAGCGTGCGCTGCGATCTATCTCATTTCACACATAGCAATGCCTAATAATAATAACAATACCCCGCGGGGGCAGCTTGTGGCGAGCTGACGGTGAGTGGCGACACCGCGGACCCCTATCCAGGGGGACCATATAGACATGCGCTCACACACACACACCCACACAGACAGGAACACACCCCCCTACCTCTGGCTTGCCTTCATTGGCCGTCCGGAGTGGAATCGCAAGAGCGGAACCTATGCTCCAGGTTGGAAGTGTATTGCACGTAATGGCGTAATAACGGCGAAACCCGCTCACGGGGGTAAACCCCGCGATGGTGAAACCGGAGCCGCACCTCTCGACAACCTTCAGCCGCTCAATGAGATGTTGCCCCATTGTCGCACTTTGTGCGTGCGGCCGTTTTATGGGGCCCACTCGACGAGTCGGCGAGTCACCGCCTGCCCTATTTATAATTTTGAGACTAGTTGTCATGGCAGGCGTCCGTTAGTCTCCTCCCATAGCCCAATATCCATCCATCCAACATTCACCTCCATAGCCCAAGACCTTATTTTTCCATCGCGGCCATAGCACCGTATTCCAATAGTCTTTGCACATGGCGGGGACCATCCCCGTGTGTATCATGTTGTGCGCTTGGAGATGGTATCCGCCATTTGTGTATCCCTTACATTTAGATTAACTTGTCTTTTGAACGGGCCTCTACATGTTGGCTTCGGCCCCATGCAGGCCTTCCAAAGGTCCGGGACTTAATTGCCTGTGATTACGGAACGTAAGACATACATAACAATAATCACCTCGTGGATATACATACATAATATTCCATTCCAAATAGCAATGAAATTTTATGGCTATTTTTTTTTTATTACAGGAGCACAGATTCGAAACACTTCTTAGAACAGCTTTAGTAACGTCTAAAATATAATATGGTATAGTTAAGTACTACATCTTTCTGATAAGTAAATTATAATTGCTAATCAGAATTATCGGAATATCTTTTCATCCTTGTATAGAATGAATTAGTTAGCAAACAGAAACGATCTGCTCCAATTAAAATTATTTACCGATTTAAAATGTTTGAAAATCTGCCTAATGATCGAAAACGTTCAAATGCTAAGACAAACAAGGCTTTTATAGAATATTCTTGAAACTTTATCCTTACTGGAGTAAAAACGCTCTGGGTACGTGCTCTAGATCGCTTTAACGGGCTTACTACCATCAAACGATTGAGTCTTACGAGTAGGTTATGTAGATATATAGGTATGTAGTACTAGATACTCTTTCTTATACTGTGGTACATAGGTGTACTTTACTTAAAGCCGTGGTGGTCTAATGGCGAGTAACCATGCCTGCCGTGCAGGAAGCGATGGGTCGATCCCCGTCCAGGACGACTCCTACCAAAACGAGTACTTCGGAATTTATGTAAGTACGATTTGTTACACCACTCTGGCTTTTCGGTGAAGGAAAGCATCGTGAGGAAACCTGCATGCTTCATTTTTTCGAGGCATGTATGACCCACTGTTCATTTTAAGTGATGACAGGCACACCAGTGAACGCAAACAGGCACACTATCCATCATACTTTAAATCGTTCTAGATCATACTGAACATATTTTCAGTTTTCAGAATATCTCTTACCCCCTTAGGGAATTTTAGTCGTGTGCACATGCAGGTAGGTTACTTTATTTAGACTATACCAGGTCTAATAAAACACCCTTATAATATTTAAAAGGGTGATTGAAACCATTAAATTGAACACTTTCACAAAAAAAATCAAGAAATCAGCCCATACATTTGAGTCGAGTAGTTAGGTAGGTAGGTACTGCAGTTCTGTATGAAACATGTGATTTTGTTAAGTTTTATTTTCGAAATTTGCTCCATAGTGAATGTTTTTCGAACCCCTAAATCAATCAATCAATCAATCAATCAATTATACTTTATTTCACACCAAAAAGAAAAAACATAGTATACAGAGAGCAAACAAAGTAAAGTAAAAAGTAAAGTAAAGTAAAGAAAAATAAAGTATGTTAGCACCACCTTAATCAATTATCGTATGAGGGATACAAAACCTCTGAGTTGGCTCTGCTATCTCTAAAAGTGCCTAGTTACATAAGGCACTAATAAAAATAATGTGTTCTCTAAGATTGATCAGGCAGGCATTTCTTTCCGTTGGCTCCTTCGAAAGAAAGATCAACAACAAAGCTTAATTTGCGGTCAGTTACGGAACACTAAATAGAAAAAGTTCAACTTACATTTACCCGTTTTCACCATTATTCACAAGATCAACAATTTAAAATCCAAACCATTGTTTCTTTGCAACGTTCTAAAGAAAGCTACCAATAAAACTTGGGACAGACAGAAATGTAACTGCAGGGTTCCGCAGTTCTGTAGAGTTAACTGAAAATAAGTGTTAGTTAGGGAACAAGTCGCAGCGCAGCGGGTAACGCATTGCAGTTTAAACGGCTGCCTTTTATTATACTTTACGATTCCGATACGATTAGTTACACTTTTAAACGTCTCCCTCTAGTCAATCGCATACCTATTGATACGTATATGTACATACGCACGCACAACTGCACGCACAACTGCACGCATGCTCGCATTCCCGCAAGAAAGGTTCCTACGTGACTGCGATTAGAATAATGCTAATGTTTTTCACCGCTACTGAGGCTACTGCGAAAGATCACCAGAGGCCCAAATAGGTATTTCGCGTAGAGAATGCATCGCATTGCAACATTTAACTAATATAGAACGCATACAAAACGTAACCGCACCTGTCAACGTCATGTATGACAGTTCCCTTTCCGGGATCGAATTGTGACAATATTCATTCAGAGTCACGTTGCAGGAACTGACCCGAGTACACGTCTCGCGTGGTTTCGCGCGTCGCGTTTGTGCCTGCCACGAGGCTCCACATTCCTCAATCTCTTCTTGTTCTTGTCCAAAAACAGTCCCAGAGATTGGGATAGATTCTCCCAATAAACTACACTTGACACTGGCGGAAATGCAGTGCTAACGCACAAGCAAGAGTCCATTTAATTATAAATAAAAAAAATATATATATTCATTCACTTCATCGCATCATCTACTCGTCTCCAACAGCACGGCCGTGCTGACAAAGAAACCCAGGTACTTCAAGAGATCGACCTTTTTGTGCTACAAGTTCACTTCAACTCAACCAACCGACGGCAACCCAAACCCTGGAGCCACAGGTAGGAACAGGCGCGACTGCGCTAGGTCATGTTGCCAAGCTAGACCATAGTCTAAAAAAAACAAGGTCTTCTATTCCCAGAGTGACACAAGCCTACGTCACAAAAAAATGGTAAAAGTGGTAAAAGCTAAACATGGTAAAAGGGTATGATGACGTAGGCTTGTGTCAGTCACGTAGTCAGTCAAGTGATCGGAAGAGAATACCAGGCGCAGTATATGATTGTACCATGAGCTAGACCATCTAATCAACTTTCGGTAGCACGCATGCGCGTATACACGCTTTCTCGCATACACTCAGGCGCGCACGCATGCGTACAGGCACGCATGTAATGCACGTTTTCACGCACAATATTTTCACACATCGTCAACCACGTGTTTTAACTTCAAAATAACGTATTGAAATATTTAACAAAAAATTCGCACATTGTCACGCCAAGCTATATGTTAAGTCTCTTTGTGTCACGCACAGTTTGAGTGTATATAGCCTCAAAGGTGTGAACAGCATAATTTGTTTGTTGAATTTTCATTGTTCACGAAAATCACTTGTTATAAATTATAATAATACAAATGGTTATTCAAGATGTTTTTTTATTATTATTTACTTTTTATTTGCGTTTTTCTATTATATCATAGCATAGCATATGCTCACGACTATATTCCCCGAGGGGGTAGTCAGAGATATTCTAAAACCTCAGAACATCCACGTTTCACTAGTACCTACCGAAACTCTATCCAGTGTGACGGGGAGTGAGCCCGTCGCCACTTATAATGGACAGTGCCACTTACAATTCGAAAGCCTTGAAATTGAAGCATGCAGGTTTCCTCACGATGTTTTCCTTCACCGAAAAGCCAATGGTGTTACAAATCGTACATAAATTCCGAAAAACTCATAGTTGATTGAACCATCGCCTCCTGCACGGCTGGCAAGTTTACTCGCCACTGGACCACCATGGCCTTTTTACCCGACTGCGCGACGCAAAGGAAGGGTAATGTGTTTATCAGCCTATATATGTATGTATGTATGTATGTAAGTTTGTTCCTTTGTGGCACACTAGAGACCAAACGCGTGGGCCGATTTGGGCCGAAACGGGGGGGGGTGGAACCTATTTTGTCTGTTTTCAAACCTTTTTGATGGGTCCTTCTTAATATACTGACACTTTTTTAAGGGGATGATCAGACCGTCAAAACTGAACAACTTTCTCTATGGGACCAATATCGAAATCGCGAAAAAAATTAGCTATCCCATACTTTTGGAGTTTCGAGTAGGATTGCAGCTGTGTGGGACAGCTGATATTTTTTCGCGATTTTGATGTTAGTGCCATAGAGAAAGTTGATCAGTTTGATGGTCTGATCATCCCCTTAAAAAAGTATCAGCATATTAAGAAGGACTATTTTTTGCAGTGAATCTAACCGTTGAAAACATGATTCAATTAAATTTTCTGGATAGAAAAGAGGACCAAAGCACAGTACCTGTAAGAAAGAGTATCTATTACTACATACAGTACTGACACTCCCTTCCTTCCACCAAGATTTTACCTCACCCCCCCCCCCATCGCCCTCTTGTTACCCGGCAGTTACCTAAGAAGAAGATTTAAGGTTCAATTTCTTTGGTTTCGCATGTGCTCTGACGGCATCTCGTCAATTTCAATTTTTGCATTGTCCAGGCTGTGACCAAAGTGAGTTCGATTTCAGATTTATAACCAGTTTTACAAGAATCACCATTCAACATTTCTTCGGAATTTACCATCATTTGAAAGGTAATTAATTATAACAGCGATTCTACCCGATGGTTTTTACCCCAAACACCCAAGAGAAAAGATATTGAAGGGATACCTGGCCTAGGCAGGTGAAGTCAACCTCTGGCATCTATTTGATTTCTGTGAATTACCACAAAATATGAGACAAGGACATAACACTACATTTGTGGATATATTAAAAATTCTTAGAGCCAGACAACTGATAATGCAGCACCTGGAGATATAATATTAGATAGCCGACGAGTAGACGTAAACGATCTTAATGAAATCATTCGAGTTTTTCCGACTACTAAACATGTTGATGAACATAATCAAAATATGACATTTATATTGGAAAAGTCTAACTAATCGGGTTAGGAGTTCGAGTAATTTTGCGAAGATTGTCAACGGATTAATGGGAGTATAAGGACAATTGAGTGGCCAGCTCATTGGAGGGACCAGATGAATCCCGGAGAATTGTAACATGCTGTTTATTTGGAATTTGACGACAAAGCTATTAAAAACAATGTCCCTGGAGTAGGGGTCAGAATCGAATCAACGACAGAATTCGATACATTTCGAGTACAGGACAAAATAGAACGATAAGTTAAGTAGTTTAAGATCAGTAACAACAGGGAACTACTTTGGACCAAGCCGTGGTTGATTTAGGTTCACGCATTTTTGAGAAATGTCAAGCCTATGCTATGTAGCTTTGAGCCGAGTTAGGTCTATAGATGGATTAATAATCAGTAGTTTAGACCACTGCAAGCTACATAATATTTCCCACGATATTAACTTCCCCTTTAAATCGCGAAATTTAGCGCCTTATAAATTATTATCGTAACTAAAAAGTGTAAAATAAAAAAATTAATTTAAAAAATAAAAAAACCCGACTGCGTAAAAACTGAAAAGAAAAAAACAAGTTCAGTAGTTAGTAGAATTCAGTTAAGTTATGTTGAATAACTACACCTTGAAATAGTTTTTTGATCGATACACACATAAAACAAAAAATATTAAACTCTAATGTGAAACATCGTGACCCATTAAAAATTCTAGACCTAATTTTCCCAATAATGGGTCCCGACTGTTAAACCCACGATGTTTCACATTAGAGTTTAATATTTTTTGTTTTATGTGTGTATCGATCAAAAAACTATTTCAAGGTGTAGTTATTCAACATAACTTAACTGAATTCTACTAACTACTGAACTTGTTTTTTTCTTTTCAGTTTTTATTATTTTATTCTACATTATCAGTGATTCATTGTAATTTATATGGAACGATCCCACGACAACGACACGATCGCGAATCGTCGTAAATAAACAATAGTGAAGAGATAGATACAGAGGTATCCCTTTATTTATGGCTAAACTACACAGCCGGCATTTTTGTCCGGAACTCCGGAAAGTTGAGCATGAAGCAGGTCCGGATTTGTTCCGGACTTTATTTCTGAGATTTCTGTTCGCTATTCCTATTGTTTACGGTTTAGGGGTATCCAGAATATCCTTTAATGCTCATAGAGTTGCGTTATAAATTTTGCGTTTTAGTCTTTTATTCTATTAACGCTTTCCTTTGTTAAAAAGTGTACCATAGTTACACGGAGTTTGTCACATATGACGTAAGACCAAATCTTACCGTATAGAAAGAGAGCCGACCGTAAAATTATGCCCATATTTCTTTTTTGAACGAAATGTGATTCTAGTGTATGTTTACACAGGGGCTAATTCAACGCCGCCAAGTTGCCTAGAAAAAACTTGCCGCAAGTACCTTTTCCTACTTTTTTCTACTTTTTGAAAAAGTATTTCTAGTCCAATCTAAAGATTAGTCTTTTTCCGATGGCACCTCATTTACTTCCCAAACAGATAGGTGGAAAAAGTTATGCCAAAAATCATAATGGAAAAGGTACTTGCGGCAAAATTTTTCTAGGCAACATGGCGGCGTTAAATTAACCCCTGTGTAAACATACACTAGAATCACATTTCGTTCAAAAAAGAAATAGCTGCATAATTTTCGGTCGGATCTCGGACTAGCATGTGTGATTGACATACACGGTATTTCTTAAAACTATCTGTTCTGAACACAGTCTTTAGGTAATAAAAGATCATAATATTGCATTGAAGATAACTTAAAATTGTTAACAGTTCCCAGTACAAACTTCATTAATATTTCGTATCTGAAAAGGAAAAATTTTTGCGAGGTGTAAAACAATACGCTTTAAAAGGTACCTGACCTCCAATACATTAATCAACCAGTACCGACAATAAGCAAATACAAATACAAATACAAATATCTTTATTAACAAAATAGAAATTCAGTACACATGAGCCTCATGAGCCATGTGCCTGGGCCATGAGCCATGGGCCTGTAGCCTCTCATCGCAGCTAATAATTGCGGCGATAATCACTCATCACCCATCTAAAGGTACCTATTACCTAAGCTGTAGGCACGTAACAAACAAACATAAAAACGCATAAATAAATAAGAGAGGCGATTGCATTTAAAGCGGGTCTCCTAACCAACGTTCTACTTCACCCAGAAGGATTTACTTTTGCAATGTTTACTCCCATAATAAAAGTTGTTCAGTTTGATGGTCTGAACCACCCCTAAAATTTGGAAAGTGTTTACAAAATCACCTACTAGGGTGATTTTGGTATTTTCCTACTAAATGTATGGGAATTTAATTTTGCGTTTTCTGAGAGTTCTAGTACCTCGACCTTGGTTGACCCCATATAGGCTTATGTTCCTTATCGGTAAGAGAATCGAATGTAATGAAAAAAAAGTTTTGTGAAAAATTCAGTTTTTCTAATTTTTTCAAAATCTGTGAATGCCGAAGTGAAATGCTCCAAAAGTTAGGGTTAGTCTCCTAAGGACGTTTTCTTGTAGCAATAATGCTTCTGGTAGCTGTGCCCTTTGTGCCCCATCTTAAGTTTCCACCCTGTATATTCCAAATTCATGTTAGCGGTTTAGGTAGTGCGTTGTGTGTCAGTCAGTCAGGAGGCGGTTGTCGTTTAAGATTTATATCATGTCGCTACCGTTTTATTCGTGAACTGGGGCTAAACTGTACTTGCCTGTCTCACCCCTCTTTCAATTTATGATGCAAACGGTCGCTCGTATAATTTTTGCATGAGCCCGAATGCCCGTTTCCGTTGTATGACAATGGAAGTCTTCGGCTCGGTTACACAGAGGACAAATACTTACATACAGAAGGTCTGCTGTCTTTAATAAATTAGTCGTCAGACAATTTAAATGACGACTGACCACCTTCACACTGCTCTGTCTTACCGGTGTGACGGGCAGGAATTTTCTTTTCACCCATCCAGGCGGAAAGCGTCAACTTTCCTCCCGCTGCGCTAAACGAAGTTGCCGCTTTCCGTCTCCGTCGAGGGTAAAATAGTATACTAACCTCGGGCAGTAAATAAGAAAGCCTGAGATCAAATGTTTCTTGACTTCGTCCTCGTGGTTCAATCCTAGAATCCTTCGCTTCCTCCGGTTTCCATACAATTACGCGCGCCAAAAAGCAACTTTGCAGCCTTGCATAACAAATAACTAATACTATGCACCTGTAACGCAGGCACAAAGTGATGTGAACTCTCTGAGTGCGCAGATTTTCGTTAACTTACTGGAAGGATCTAGATACAAATCAAATCAAATCAAAATAAATTTATTTCAGACACAGTCTATAGATTGTTAGAATATTCTTAAAAACTATGTTAGTAGGTACAGTATGATACAACAATTATACATAGCCTATTTTCTTACAGAGTTCTGCCCAGTTTCTGAGATACGTGTGTAGGTATTTGAAGAAGTCAGTAGGTAGATGAGTAATTAAATTAACACAGACACATACATGATGAAACTTTACTCTTCAACGATAATGAAAAGAGTGGACATTCTGTCCTCTCTGTATTAACAGCTCAGAGGGTAAGGAAACAAGCGGTATTTTACGGGAGTACATTAAAAGAGATTATTTTAATGTTGTTTTTGTTTCTTGTATTTCTTGTTTTTTTTTGTTTTACCACTTGTACCGGGTTCCAAGACAGTTTAGAATAATCCCCCAAGCTCGCTCTACTTTGTCTAGTGTTGTTAATAGTCTGCCTGGTGATGGAGGTTTTTATTTATTTTATTTTGACTGTATTAACCCGCTTTAAGATAACAATAGATAAACCATGGGTGATACAATTATATCGCATATCGATTCAATTAACTTCCACTACTCCTACGAGATCAAGGATTAAGAAAGGAAGAAAAGATGGATGTATTGTATGTAAGAAAGGAAGAAGACGATGCCCTTCACACGACTGTGTTCATATAATTATGGTTTGTGTGGAGTGAGAAAGGAATACACCACAGAAACTAAGGCTGGAAGGGGGTTCATATTGATGGGGGGACAGAAAGTGTCCATACTGTGTTATAAATTGCTCAATTTCATATGTTGTGACCTCGTAGATACATTAAAAACTGCTTGCAATTTTGGATAACACAGAAGATTTTTTTTTTGTTTTTCGTTTATGATATTTTAATTTTTCAACTGGATCCTTTCTTCTTTTGTTACCTATAATATTTTTTGTTACAAAACCAGTAACAAAACCGAGCCTAAAAAACTGTTTTACATTGAAACATGAGTAAATAATTCGTAAGTATTAACCTATTGTTATTTAATTTTCTTTTAATTCTCAAATATAATTATTCAATTGAATAGACTATAAAAGAGCCCAGTTCGTTCAAATTTCACATTGAATAAAATACCTCATTCTATTGTAATATGTATCACGAACATATTGTGATTGTTGAATAGAAGTGGTTATTAAGGCCGACGCAGACTTTTTCACAATAAAAACAGAATTGAATTTTTTGGGCATCGAATACCTTTGTGTCTGCGATTCAACTCTTGTATAGCAAAGACCATGAGCGGAGGGGGCACAGACTTTTTTATAAACACAACCCCTTGACCACTAAAACCCCTAAAGAACTTTCGCATCGAGTTGGTCGACGAGTATATTTACCTCGGACATTGTTTATCTTTCGGCCCACAAGGTCAGAAAAAGGAGATCGCTCGTCGCATTCAGCTTGGGGCTAGAAGCTAGAGGATGCGGATGTGCTGAAATCCAAAATCCCACACAGCATAAATTATTAAGACCAATAGGTGTTTACCCAATGTGTATTGCCCACTCTCACGTATGGTTCGGAAATATGGACTCTGACTGTGGACGCAGTGTCAAAGTCACATACAGATCAATGGAAAGAGCTATGCTATAGGAAAAACACTTCTGAACCTAATTCCGAATGTCGAGATCAGCCTAGATAGTACGCCAACCCGTGATAGCCGTGATACGGCTATATCATGTATTTTATCTCGTTTGTTCGCGCGCAAACGAGCGAGATAAAAGATGTGATATAGCCGTATCACGGGTTGCGTACTAGCTAGGCAGATGCCGAACAAAGGTGGTTGATATCGGCAAGCGGATTTCGACTCTGAAGTGGAGGTGGGCGATATACTTGGCCAGGCGGAATGATGGACGAGGGCAGTAACAGAGTGGCGACCATGGGACGGTCAGTGGTTAGACCAGCAGCCAGGCGGTCGGATGACATTTGTAGAGTAGCCGGCAAACAGTGGATGAGACTAGCATGGGAGTGTGACCGTTTGGCGTGAAAATGAAGAGGCCTATACCCAGCAGTGTGGTTTACCGGGCTGATGATGAACCTAAGTCCACCATGACCATTGTCTGCGTTTATCATCATCATCATTGGCCTTTCCATCTATAAAAGATGATTTAAGCAGCGTCTTGGCAGCACTTAGGCTCGTGACTAAAAAGCCTGATACGAGAGCTACACTGCCCCGCAATTTATAAACGCATTGGGTGCATTTTTTTCAAAATTGAGTTTATTACATATTTGGCATCCTCGCGATGAGATCTTTCGGAAAAAAAGACCCGTTTTTCGGTAAGTACCTCAGAAGGAGGTAAATCAAAAACCATAAATGCAGTAAAGGCACCCTCGACATTGCGAACCCTATAAATGTGTGCAGTAAGTAATCTTACTGCTTATAAATAATGACAAATAATATTTTTTTCCAAACATACCATAGCATAAATGCAGTAGTTACGGTAAGGATTCTTCATACGTAACTATATTCATAAATGACTAGAGCACATCCTTAGTATAAATGCAGTGCGAACTCTTGCCGCGTTTATTTTTTATATGTTTTATACAGGGTTATTTGTAATTCGACGTATTCCTTTCAGGATGTTAAAGGGCAGCCGAAATGCAATTATGTGAACCCCCATATGTGGGGTCGGAAATTAATAGTTTTCGAGATATTTGGAATTTAAGGTTTTTTACCAAAACCCAATTTTTTCACACTTTTTCTTAAATAAAAAAAAATTCTTATTCTATGGCGTCGATTTGAATTTTAATTCATAGCTAACACTTTTTCCGAGATTTTTTCATAAATAAATGTCTGATCATACTGAGCAATTCAAAATAAATCGATAACAATGACGGTTAATTTTTGAAAAAAAAAAATACAAAATCTTGAAATCATGCGGTTTTTCTTTTGTATGAAAAGAAGTGTGCGTTTTACTGAAATAACTTCTTCGTTTTGTTACCGTTCTAAAAAGGTATATTGTTTTAGAAAAAAACGGATTTACTATGTCAAAAAAGGTTTTTTACTTAGTACGTGATACTTAGAGGCAACATTCTCTTGGAGCAAATTTTACGATTTATTTTTAGATAACATTATTTATTAATTTAAGTCTACACATCTTACTCAGAGTGAGCCCTTCGGTTCCTTGAATCATGTCAATCGTCGAAATCTTGAAATCATGCGTTTTTCTCAAAAAATTGTATGAATAAAAGTGTGCGTTTTACTGAAATAACTTCTTCGTTTAGTTAGCTTTCTAAAAAGGTATAAAATGTTTTAGAAAATGTCAATAAGTTTTTTTACTTAGTACGTGATACGTAGAGGCAACATTCACCTGGAGAAAAATTTTACATTTTTTTTAGATAACATTATTTATTAATTTAAATCTACACATCTTACTCAGAGTGAGCCCCTCTGTTCAGAACACATACACGCAAGCACTTTCATAGTTCATTTTTAGTTACTCTTGAAGTAAAAGTAAAATCTCATTACCTCCGCTGCATTTATTATGCGCTGCCTTAAGTCTTCTACGTCGTTTACTGAGGTTTGATAAACAAGGTCTTTCATGTTACCCCAGACACGAAAATTACATGGAGTCAAGTCGGGGCTTCTTGCAGACCATGAATTGGCCGACCTCTACCAATCCATCTATTCCAATAAGTTGCAAGTCGGGCCAGCAACGTACCATAACCTTTTAGGGATTGGTAGAGGAAGGCCACTCCTTGGCTTGCAAGAAGCCCCGACTTGATCTCATGTAATTTTTATGTCTGGGGACACAATAAAAGACCTTGTTTATCAAACCCCAGTAAGCGACGAAGAAGACTTAAGGCAGCGCATAATAAACGCAGCGGAGGTACCTAATAAGATTTTACCTTTACTTCAAGAGTAACTAAAAATGAACTAAGAAAGTACTTGCGTGTATGTGTTTGGAACCGAGGGGCTCACTCTGAGTAAGATGTGTAGACTTAAATTAATAAATAATGTTATCTAAAAATAAATCGTAAAATTTGCTCCAAGAGAATGTTGCCTCTAAGTATCACGTACTAAGTAAAAAACCTTTTTTGACATAGTAATTCCATTTTTTTCTAAAACAATATACCTTTTTAAAGCGCTAACAAAACGAAGAAGTTATTTCAGTAAAACGCACGTACACTTCTTTTCATACAAAAGAAAAACCGCATGATTTCAAAATGTTGTAATTTTTTTTTCAAAAATTAACCGTCATTGTTATCGATTTATTTTAAATTGCTCAGTATGATCAGACATTGATTTATGAAAAAATCTCGGAAAAAGTGTTAGCTATAAATTAAAATTCAAATCGACGCAATAGAATAAGCATATATTTTTTTATTTAATAAAAATAGTGGTCCAGAATTTTATTAATTCGACACCAATTTCACTTTAAAAAAATTATACTATCGACTTGCTTGATATAGTTTTGACACTTCCTTCTTATGAACGCAGTACAATACTTTACTGCATAGCTCAAATGCATTTTATGTGAAATTGCTACGAATAAGCGCAGTAAGCAACAAATTCACTGCATTCATGCGTTGTTTTATCCTGCTTTTAAACTAATGTGATTCTAGGTATAAAGTAATTTTGGATTACTTTAATGCTTAATTACTACAATTAAGTACATTTAATGCAAAATTTAAAATCTACACTGTTTTTTCTATATAAAAAGTGACTTCAAATAGACTAAAGGTTACTGTAGAATTCGTGGCACCACAAAACACGGTCGAATTTTTGAGCGCGTTTTACTCGAAACTATCAAACTGTTGGTTACTGCGTTTATAAATTGCACGGCAGTACAGGTAGGGCCGCATGTACAGCAAGTAAAATTAGAGTTTGCTGTGCCAGTTGGGTTTGTCTGCGTTAGACTTAAAGTATTAACACCGCGCACTCTATTCCATCATACAATAGCACTAATAGTACAAGGTACGATGAGATGGCATGAACGAAAGCAATACGTGTCAACAATGTACCTATTTGTATAGAAACCATGGATGTCCTGAGTCCTGACTTGCACAAAACATAATTAGATTCGTGAGCGGTTTCGTGACTTACAGGAATGTTCGTCGATACTCGGAAAATATTGAGTATTATTGGTAACAAAAACTGGTAGGTATACCAATATCTACTCCATAGACCAACACAGAAAGACAGCTTCATACAAACGAGCAACAAAGCAGGCGCACGCAGACAACATGCATGTACGGCCACAAAGTGAATAGATAGTATGGGGTGTTCCTCTGATAGTACAATCATTTGGTGCTCAAAAAGATCTGGAATAATTTAGTCGTACACTTATCGAATTTTCATTTTGCCACCTCAAATTTTTGCCGCTCGCACCGCCTTCATTGGAAAATGGCGCCTGAAAACAGTTTTTTGGCAATATCTCCTTTCAGACTCATTTTGCGATGAAAATAGGTAGGTATGTAATAAATCGAGATCGCCCGTACGGTAGGCGTCTATGTGTGACGCGCTCGTTGCATAAAGCTGCCCTTAAAGTCGGGTCTCCTGCGCTATGTTATCGTGTTTGCTAACACCAAAACATCGTTTCAGCCGGGTCCGCAGCGCCAATTTTCTAACAAAACATATTATCAAAACAAGTTAGGAAAACAAGTTTGCAAAACATCGCGTCCGCTGCGCCTTTATCAAAACAAGTTAGTAAAACATGTTGGTAAAACAGCCAATCCGCTGCGCCTGTTTTTAACGTATTTTTGCTTCAAAAATGAGTTCCGACGAAGAAGGCGTGGCTGCTGTATTGTCAATAGTAGATTTAGCTCTCCAAAGAAGAAACAGGAATAATTTCCGGGTCCGACCCTACCTGCATTCACGTTCATTCAATATTTATCAAGAACTAAAAATTGATGATAGGTTCGGTATCAAATTTTTTTTTCGATGTTCTGAAAGTGATTTTCAAGAGCTGCTATCATTAATTTTACCAGACATAGAGAAGAAAACGACATGGAGGAATGATGTGATACCTACCTCCTGACATGAGATTAGGTGCGACTTTACGCTTTTTAGCCACCGGAGACAGTTACACCAGTATAATGTATCACTTAAGAATCTCTAAACAACAACTATCAAAACTGATTCCAGAGGTCTGTTTAGCTCTCTACAATAGACTGAAAAATGTGCATCTGATATATTGTCCTTTGAGGCTCACCCATTTTAAATTAACTTCATTTTTTGTAATTCCGATAATTTTTGCTATTTCCGACAGGGCATCTAGCTTTTTATTTTTATGATCTTCCAATGTAACATCCCAAATCACCGGTCTCTCTCTAATTAGTTGTATAAAAAACAAAGTATTATTTTTATTCCGCTCCATCACGAAACAATCCAAAGAGAATTAAACTTCAAACGATGTAGTCTTCCTCTAGTGAAAGCTAACAAAAAATGAATAATTTCCCCTCCCCGCAGGCGAACGCGGGGGATGTTATCCATTCGTCGCGGAAAACATGTATTTGTATTTTTTCTAAAGTCGGGTCTCCTGCGCCATGTTATCGTGTTTGCTAACACCAAAACATCGTTTCCTAACCGATTAGGGGCGTGGCCTAACAGTTTTGTTAGAAAAAATACAAATACATGTTTTCCGCGACGAATGGATAACATCCCCCGTGTTCGCCTGCGGGGAGGGGAAATTATTCATTTTTTGTTAACTTTCACTAGAGGAAGACTACATCATAGTAGCTTATCTATGACTACATCGTTTGAAGTTTCATTCTCTTTGGATTGTTTCGTGATGGAGCGGAATAAAAATAATACTTTGTTTTTTAAACAACTAATTAGAGAGAGACCAGTGATTTGGGATGTTACATTGGAAGATCATAAAAATAAAAAGCAAGGAACATATGTACTCTCATAAAAAGCTAGATGCCCTGTCGGAAATAGCAAAAACTATCGGAATAACAAAAAATTAAGTTAATTTAAAATGGATGAGCCGCAAAGGGCAATATATCAGATGCACATTTTTCAGTCTATTGTAGAGAGCTAAACAGACTTCTGGAATCAGTTTTGATAGTTGTTGTTTAGAGATTCTTAAGTGATACATTATACTGGTGTAACTGTCTCCAGTGGCTAAAAAGCGTAAAGTCGCACCTAATCTCATGTCAGGAGGTATCACTTCATTCCTACACGTCGTTTTCTTCTCTATGTCTGATAAAATTAATGATAGCAGCTACTGGAAATCACTTTCTCAACATCGAAAAAAAATTTGGATACCGAACCTATCATCAATTTTTAGTTCTTGATAAATATTGAACGAACGTGAATGCAGGTAGGGTCGGACCCGGAAATTATTCCTGTTTCTTCTTTAGAGAGCTAAATCTACTATTGACAAATTGACAATACAGCAGCCAGAGCAGCCACGTCGTATCTCTATATAGTTTGTGGCCACGTCTTCTTCGTCGGAACTCATTTTTGAAGCAAAAACATGTTAAAAACAGGCGCAGCGGATTGGCTGTTTTACCAATATGTTTTACTAACTTGTTTTGATAAAGGCGCAGCAGACGCGAAGTTTCGCAAACTTGTTTTGCTAACTTGTTTTGATAAAGCCGGGTCCGCAGCGCCAATTTTCTAACAAAACATATTATCAAAACAAGTTAGCAAAACAAGTTTGCGAAACATCGCGTCCGCTGCGCCTTTATCAAAACAAGTTAGTAAAACATGTTGGTAAAACAGCCAATCCGCTGCGCCTGTTTTTAACGTGTTTTTGCTTCAAAAATGAGTTCCGACGAAGAAGACGTGGCTGCTGTATTGTCAATAGTAGATTTATTTCCTCAAAGAAGAAACAGGATTAATTTCCGGGTCCGACCCTACCTGCATTCACGTTCGTTCAATATTTATGAAGAACTAAAAATTGATGATAGGTTCGGTATCAAAATTTTTTTTCGATGTTCAGAAAGTTATTTCCAAGAGCTGCTATCATTAATTTTACCAGACATAGAAAAGAAAACGACATGGAGGAATGATGTGATACCTCCTGACATGAGATTAGGTGCGACTTTACGCTTTTTAGCCACCGGAGACAGTTACACCAGTATAATGTATCACTTAAGAATCTCTAAACAACAACTATCAAAACTGATTCCAGAAGTCTGTTTAACTCTCTACAATAGACTGAAAAATGTGCATCTCATATATTGCCCTTCGAGGCTCACCCATTTTAAATTTTTTGCAATTCCGATAATTTTTGCTTATTCCGACAGGGCATCTAGCTTTTTATTTTTATGATCTTCCAATGTAACATCCCAAATCACCGGTCTCTCTCTAATTACTTGTATAAAAAACAAAGTATTATTTTTATTCCGCTCCATCACGAAACAATCCAAAAAGAATTAAACTTCAAACGATGTAGTCTTCCTCTAGTGAAAGCTAACAAAAAATGAATAATTTCCCCTCCCCGCAGGCGAACGCGGGGGATGTTATCCATTCGTCGCGGCAAACATGTATTTGTATTTTTTCTAACAAAACTGTTAGGCCACGCCCCTAATCGGTTAGGAAACGATGTTTTGGTGTTAGCAAACACGATAACATGGCGCAGGAGACCCGACTTAATATGTTTTGTTAGAAAATTGGCGCTGCGGACCCGGCTTAACACGGTGCCACGTGAATCGATACCGCACAGGAGAGCGCACTATATGACTAGATTCTTCACTGGCCAAGCCGGTTATTTCAAGGGCAGCGTGTAGGTGAACTCGTTTATGAAAGATCACGCACACTCCGCCGCGCCTTAGAGTAGTGTACCTATCGTCACATGAATAAATATCCTTACAGAACGAAATCTTCATACAAGTGGCCGCTGTTGGTGTACTCACACAATAGCGCGTTTTAGAGGACACGTACGAATATATGCGCTTGTGCGCACTTGTTTGCCCACAGTCAGCTTCTTTCCAGTTTTACCCATTGTGACGTTGGAAAGATATATCGTGACTTATATTATTCTAAGTCGCGAATCACAGGAAAATGTAAAACAATCCATGCAATTGTTCGATTTACAAACATTCCACTTTGAATCTGAAAATAGTATAGAGTAACAAAGACGGAACTTAGTCTGTAGTATTTTCATTAAAGTTGTGAATTTGTGCGTCGCCACGTATCTGATCATTAACTTTATTCATTAGCCAGAGTTCGTGCAATTTCACCTTGTCACTGCTCGTTGTAGCCTCCACCTAGGGTTGCCACACGACAGATTTCGTTCCTGTAATATCTGGTATATCCCCTAACATTTCAACATTTTCCTAAACAAGTCTATTAAAAGTCCGAGCAATGATATCAAATATCCTTCTCAATAAACTGACAGTAATTTCAGATCAGTTCCTGTATAATTAAATAAGCTATATTTCGCTATTCTGAGTCCAGAGACTTAATATGTTAATATTTTACGCATAACAATACAATTTCATTAATTAAAATTAAGTCAAATAAAATTTTTCTTTATGAGCATTTTTCCAGCAATTATCCTGGGAATCGAACAGAGCTGAGCCAATCATTTTCAAACTTTCCAAATGTTGTTCTTTACAATAAAAGGAAGGAAAAGATGCTGAAAAGTTGCAATCATTGCATTAATTGTTTACAAATCATTTGCATTAAAAATGCCATGGTGCATGGTCCGAGTAACCTTGCCTGTCGTGCAGGAGGCGATGGTTCGATCCCCGACCTGAAGTGCGATTTTTGAGATAGGCATCTTTCTACAGCTGATTTGACTTTTAAAAATAGCACTCAACTTGAAGCATGCAGGTTTCATCACGATGTTTTCCTTCACCGAAAAGCCAATAGTGTTACAAATCGTACATAAATTTCGAAAAACTCATTGGTACGAGTCGACCTGGTGTGCGATTTTTGAAACTCATTCTTTGATCTCAGCAGTTGAAAATGTCAATATTATCATGGAGATACGCATCTTTCTACTGCTGATTTGACATTCAAAAATCATACTCATCCATCATCATAGGCATTTTCATCTGTAACAGATGATTTAAGCAGCGTCTTGGCGGCACTTACGCTCGTGGCTATAATATTGACATTTTCAACTGCTGAGTTCAAAGAATTAATTTCAAAAATCGCATTCCAGGCCGTACCAATGAGTTTTTCGAAATTTATGTACAATTTGTAACACTATTGGCTTTTCGGTGAAGGAAAACATCGTGATGAAACCTGTATGCTTCAAGTTCGAGGCATGTATTGTACCCCACAGTCCATTATAAGTGGCGTCAGGTTCACTCCCCGTCACACTGGACAGAGTTTCGGTACTACTAGTGAAATGTTCTGAGGTTTCAGAATATCTCTGACTGTCCCTCGAGGAATATAGTCGTGAGCATATGCTTATGCTTGCATCAAAAATCTGAAACTTTCTTACGTTTATAACCAGCTTTTGCAGCTGTAAGAAATTATAATAGTATGTTTATTATGATAACGATAACGTCCTAAGGGACTGAACCACCACAGAATAACTAATTATTCTTATTCTACCACCCAGAAGGTACAAACGTAAGAAGGTAACGGCACTACAGCAATGTTTAATTGCGTTAAAATACGTGTTAAACACATTTACTATTAAATTTTTTTTAAGTAAATTAATCTATATAACTTACTTCCGTGGAACAAAACTCAAATAATAGCGATCTAATAACGTTTAATTAAGATTTATCTCTCGTTAAGGCCAGTAGCGACATCTGTTTGCGCCAAGACTATACTAAATCTAAAATGTATGGAACTGACCAGACATGATTACCTTTTGATGGATTGTAACATTTCAGTATTAGATCAGGTAACCCTACATAGACCTCCCCCTCCCAACCCCCTCTCACCGCCACTCTGGCGCCCGGACCTCAATTTTTCAGTTACATTGCAAAAGCTTTTATTTTGTCCCCTTTGTAGTTAATATTTGCTCATTTGTACCTGACAAGCTTATTTACAAATTCACAAAGAGATAGTTTTGTCTTTACCGTGTAATGTTTGTTTTAAATTTATTACTTTCTACTGTTTTTATAGCTTCAATGAATATTTAAATCTCACTCATATTATAGTACTTAAATGTTTGGATGTTGAAATGAATGAAATTAAAATCAAAAATTTATTTATTACACAAAAACACCAACATCGACAAACAATAAAGAAAATTTGGTGTTTCATACAAAACTGCAGTACGTAAGCACCTACTCAACTCAAATGTATGGGCAAATTTAACTTTTTTTTTTCTATTTTGGCTCCATAGTGAAAGTTGTTCAGTTTCAAATCAAACTGTTGAAGAACTTTAGACTTAAAACCATCCCCTCAAATATTACTATGGTGTTTTGTTACACCATGTATAAATATAAATCAATCATCATTGTCATGGTGAGGTTGTCATTCTTTGGTTGGGTTTGGTTTTTGAACAATGACTGCTGTGACGGACAGGAGTGTGATTTTTGAAACTCATTCGGTGAGTTCAGCCGTTGTAAATATCAAAATAACTACGGAGATACACATCTTTCTATTTCTGATTTGACTTTCAAAAATCGCACTCCTGAAGTCATGCAGAAGCGTGCTGTAAGGATAATAGCGCGAGTGGCGAGTGACCAGTCCGCACAGCCTCACTTCAGGACACACAGAATCATGACACTACCATGTCTCGTCATATACTCGATAGCAATGTACGCTAGAGAGAACTTGAACTCATTCAGACGGCGCGGAGATTGCCATCGGTACAATACACGTGGAGCCAACAAACTAGTAGCTATAACCCGTCGACTGGAGAAATCCAATAAACTAACTCATATCACTGCGGTCACCGTTTATAACAAACTACCGAGAGATATTGCAGGCGCCCTCACGACTTCCACATTTAAGTACAAACTCAAAAAATGGTTGGTGGAGCAGGCGTTCTACACGGTTGAAGAATATATAGATGCCTATGATGAACAATAATGTAATAGATATAATATAATTTTTTATTATAATCAAATGTACCTATTTAATTTAACGACATATTGTAACAACCTATGACATGTGATAAATTTGTAATTTAATATACAAACTGATGTATAAAACAATGGCAAACGATGTTATACTATATAATAATAGTGTTTGTAAGTATGACTTGTAACACCTGTTATCAATAAATTATGTCTATGTCTATGTCTATGTCTATGATTTTTGAAAGTCAAATCAGTAGTAGAAAGATGCATATCTCCATAGTAATTTTGACATTTTCAACTGCTGAACTCAGCGAACGAGATTCAAAAATCTCACTCCAGATCTATTGTTGGATTTCATGGACCGTATTATGCAGCGTGGACTTACATCGCCTAATTTGTTTAACTGTAGGTACATGAATCAGCTGATCGTAGAGTACAGCAACATCCACGTAGGCTGTCAATAAACACGTGTGTAATAGGTGTATAGTGACACTATTATAGTGTGATGACATGGCACATCAGCCGAATTTACGCGACGTAAATTACGCGTGCAATACTTTTTCCTATACCGACGACACATGCGAATTTTCCTAGTAAACGCGTAAATTACGTTGCGAAATTTCGGCAGGAGTGAAAAGTGACCTTGACCTAAATGTATGCCAGCTTCTGGCAAAATGTTTCCCTTTTCCTGATAAAGCGCTCCATACAAAACGAAGTTCCGTCCTAGTTTGAAAATTTAATAATTATTTTAAACATTTTTTTTTAACAAAACACAATCTTGAATACAATATCTGTATTTCCGTTTGAATCTTCCATACAAATCTTAAATTAATCCTTGCATTGAAACTAAATATTTAGATGGAAATCTGATAAGGTACGATAAGATACAGATTGGTTTTTAGGTTGTGTTAACAAGATTTGTTTTAACCTTAATTACTAAATGTCTAAACTAGAATGGAACTTCGTTTGCATGGAGCGCTCTGGCACAGCCCGGACACTGCATAAAAAATAGGACATTGACAAGATGACGTCAGCACACGCGAAATCAAAGAAATTGAACCTTGTCTTTTTCTTAGGTAACGAGTAAGCGCTCTCACAGACGAGCGACACTTTGGGGTCGCCGGGTGTCGCGGAGGGTCTGTAAAATGTATGAGCGCGACGCTCTGCGACCCACCGCGACAGCAAAGTGTCGCTCGTCTGTGAGAGCCCTAACCAGTGTGAGGTAACTAAAGGGGATAGAGGGGTGAGGAAAAAGTTGGTGGGAGGAAGGGAGTGTCCGTACTGTATCTAGTACGGACACAGCGGACGGTGGCTCGGGTGCCCTGACGAGTATATTATTCTCACTACACGATTAAATAGTTTAGTTTTAGTTGTAGTTTTAGCAATTTCTTTCAAACCTCCCTTAATAAACCACTTTGACTTTACACAAAGCTAATATTGTAAACAAAACGTCCATTAGAACAAATAAAATAATAAAAAGACTATCGTTTTTAATCACGTACTTTAATTATGTTAACCTTTCTCCCTTTCTTTTGTTTCTGAGGCACACGTTTGTTTTTCTTCGACGGTCGCTTGTCGGCAACAGGTTGCTTCGAACCCTCGACCCTGGCCTTAATAAACACCTTCTTGCTCCCATGCCACAACAGCTGGAGTAATTCAAGAACAGTGAGAACACTGCACCCGAAAAATAGATTAAATACACCTCCTAGTTGAGCTGAAAATATGAGGGAAAGTATTTAATGAAACTAGAGATAAATGTACGGTACTGAATATTGAAAAAGGGATGTACGTCTGTATGTGTTTGAATTAGGGCACTGTGCCCCAACAAGTACACGGCGTATTGAGGTATAGGTGTATTACATGATAGCAGTACCTGCCTTGAACGTTAGGGAACCTCTCATACTGGACAGACACAATTTTGAGAGCTAGTTCAATGCGGTAATTCTGGATATTGTATACTTATTACACAATACTAATATCCTAGGCAATCGAATCGATTTTGAAGTTCGAACTGAATTGGGTGGGGAAGTGAATTGAATTTTGGAGCTATCATGCATAGCTCCAAAAGCCACTCTCTCTAGACCTACTATTTATTCGTAGCTCTAGACTTATCCTCATACATAGTCTCTACCACCTCGACGTATTTCCGATCTAAAGTATATAAGTAGAAAGCCGTGGTGGTCCAGTGGCGAGTAACCTTGCCTGCCGTGCAGGAGGCGATGGTTCGATCCCCGTCCAAGCCGACTCGTTACAATGAGTTGTTCGGAATTTATGTATCATTTGTAACACCACTGGCTTTTCGGTGAAGGAAAACATCGTGAGGAAACCTGCATGCTTCGTGCATGTATCGTACCTACTGTCCATTACAAGTGGCGACGGGCTCACTCCCCGTCACACTGGACAGAGTTTCGGTACTACTAGTGGAACGTGGATGTTCTGAAGTTTCAGAATATCTCTGACTACCCCCTCGGGGAATATAGTCGCGAGCATATGCATATGCTAAGTATATCAGTATATAACCTGCAACGAATAACTATAAAATTAAAAAATGGATGGAGGTGTGGATGGAGTGAGTGGTGAATTGTGGAGTTTCTGGCCGCATCTTCTCTGCAACGCAACGCCTTCCGATGCGGTGGTAGAGTCAACAGCCACGTCAAAAAGAAATAGGAAAAAACTCGGTGCAATTATTTTGAATAAAAGTAGGTTCCTACTTTAGTACATTAATAAAGAATATTTGATTGATTGATTGATTATAATATCGTTGAACTGGAAACTAATTGATATGTGATGGACAAGATTTAATTTTATTGTCAAAAAATCATCATTTTGCAGCTACTACTACAGTTATCAATATCATTCCCTTCAGTGTCATAATCATTACTCGTAATATTTGTCATTCCCTTCAGTGACATTTCTTTTAAATTGCATATAACTCCTAAAACAGTGTATTAAATTAAAATCCGTGCCTTTATTTAATTACAATACCTTACATTTAGTGTAGTGCTATAGAAAGGACTACACAAAAACAGCCGATAGACTATTAAATTTTTATATAATTAGCAAAATAAAAATCAAAGTGCGTGAATTCACCCATATTTAGAAACAAATAAACCACAAGGTGGTCCGATGACGTCATGTTAAAGTTGGTGAGAACCTGTTAGATCCAGTGTTGCCAGCCGGATCTTGTCAAAAGTAACCGGAAATCTATAAAAAATTTACCTCTTGGTGTGAAAAGTAACCTTTCATATTTTTTCCAGTAATAAGGTACCTATTACAAGTTGTTAGACGGATATTGGTTGTATAATTACCTATAATTATACAACCAATTACCTATAATTAGTTATAGAAATACAAACAATTCTGCAGAGTTTTCCATTTTAAGTTGCATTTTTCATCCGATTGATTAATCGAGCGAGTACGTGAGACGCTTAATTTAGTCATTTGTGATTCGATCTCAGATTTGGTATGCATTAGTGCGAGAGAGAAAAAGAGTATGTAGGAGTTGCACTGACTACGTTACGAACGTTTTGGGTTTTAAAACATTGCGAAAAATATCAAAAAGTGTTCCGTTTCATGGAAAAATAAGAACTTAAAATTGATTATACAAATTCCGAAAAATCACCAAAAGTTCCTAACCTTTTGAATCGTGTAACCTAAAAGTAACCTGACAGAGCTAAAAATCACCTAAAAGGTTACAAAATTAACCTTCTGGCAACACTGGTTAGATCCTCATCCAACCGGACTAGCGCTGCCCTCGCAGCACAAGACCGTTGTGGCGATCCTTGGCTCCCCAAGGCCTCCGCCTATGTCCAGCCAGATAACATCAGTCTATTGGCCGAGATGAAGAATGCTCTATGGCATCATCGACACCAACCAAAGAAAAAGTAGCTAATGGGAATGAGACTTACAAAACAGGTTTAAATAACTGTACATCGACCGCCTGGTGAACACCCTTGTTCTGCTGCTGTGGAAGTACACCCTTACCACTGTCACTTTCTCGAAGTCCAAGCCGCTGCTGTTGAACAATAATTTTATTAACCCATATAATGCCCACTGGGTCGAAAACGATCCAATACAACCTATAGATATATTCACTATAAATTGTATCATACATTTTTTAGTGATACCACGACCGGAAGTCAAAGTCATAATGGCATGATGTATCCACTTGATAAAAGAAGATTTAAAAATGCATATTCTCGCCATAAACACAGAACATCGTTGGATATTATCAAATTAAAATTAAATACTTACTAGAAATGATCTAAGACAGCAGATGTATTAATCAGCTTAAAGCTCTGACTTCGAAAGTAGTCTTTATCCGTGTCACAAGTGGGCGGACAGTCGCACTGGTCGGTACCGTACGGCACTACAAATCAGAAAATTATTATTATTACTATACAGGGTGAAATTGATATCATTAGCATCCTTTTAAACTAAAAGACTACCCATCAAACTGAACAACTTTTACTATGGGTGCAAACCGATCGCAGCAACAAAAAAATCTGCTATTCCATACTAAACTGCAGTGTCTACTCGACTCAAATGTATGCAACAGCACCCTCCAAACCTAAACCGATTTTAATAATTATTTCAAGAATTATATAAGAAAAATTCTGGCTATGTCTGTATGTTTTGCTTTTTTGTTCATATTTGCCAATTTGTTTGCTGGATGTCTAAAAACGGGCGGTAAAATTTGTCAATTTTGAAGGTCCCTAGTTCTTGCAGTAATTAATTCATGTAAAAAAGGAAAACATAGGGATATAACAAAAGTAACATAAATTGTATGGTACACAAATATTTGCTCTAGCGCAGCGTCTCATTATCCAGGGAGGAAACAGGGGAATTCGTTTGAATGGAAAAAACGGTACCCGCCTATCAGACAGGCAGACTTCCAGCTCAATAATACTACGATATTGCAGTGATGGTAATGGGTTTGCATTGGACCAATCGATCAAATATAATCAAGAACCAAGTTTTATTCTTGACCAAATATTTGCACAGGATGAAAACACTTAAAAGAAATTGGGATGCGGGTTAGCGAACTTGATTTAGAAGCGGAAATCTGTTGCAGTACCTGCAGCTTGCTTGGCACAAAGTAAGCTCGTAGAGCGGCAGTAAACAGTTCCTGGTATTCGAGGGTGAGAAGGCATCAGGCACTGGCAGCTTCTCAAAATACGTTCGATCTGGCACTCAAGCACGCAGTAGTTCCTGCATATAAATAATCATTATAAAGAGACTAAAGACTATCAAAAGCAGTGGCACGTACTGCCTCCGTGGTCTAGTGGTTAAGAGCATTGGCTCTCGATACGGAGTTCGTGGGTTCGATTCCCACGGGGGACACTTGTGCGTTTTTCCTCAGTTGGTTAGGACATTGCGGACTGAATCACCTGATTGTCCGAAAAGAAAAATGATTTCGTGCTTTGGATGGCACGCTAAGCCGTTGGTCCCGGCTACTATCTCTGGTGGTAGTAGTTAGTTACATAAAAACCGCATCAGAGGCCGTAAGGCGTAGGCGGTCTGAAAAAACTCTGACACCAGGGCTCTGCCCACACGATAAGAGAGAGAGATAGAGTGCCACGTATATTTTGAAATGCATAAGTGCGCTAAACTCAGATAATAATAATAAAAAAAATTATTGCATATGAAACTTAAAACACTAGAAAATATAGATGTACTCTGCGGTCTTTCCTTATACAGGGTATTAGGGTAAACAGTTGCATTACTTTAAGGGGTGATTGTACCCGTGATACTGAACAACTTCCCAAAAGAAACCTATGGGAAATTCTTTAAAAAATTTGGACTTCCCATACTAAATGCAATCAGCTGATCGAAGTTTTGTATTAAAAGTCGATTTCTTTTTTTGCGAATTCCCTATAGGTTTCTTTGGGAAAGTTGTTCAGTAACATGGGTACAATCACTCTTTAAAGTAATGCAACTGTGTACCCTAACACCCTGTAGTATAAGCGATAAGAGGAATTTTGGTAACCATCAGCAGCAAGGCTGATTCAGTATTCATAGGGTGCAGAGCATCTCTGTGATGGGGATGGATCAGGTCTGCCTGCATAACTCCAGTCGGTTTAGGAGTTACAGCCCTTCAAAGGTCTGTATCAAATAGACTGATCATAGGATATTAGATTAGATTAGATAGATAGATTAATTAATTATAATTTTTTTTTTATTGTTTACAAATAATTCGATTTATATATTATACTTATTACTTACATTAACTCTGCTATGCCCACAATGGGTATCATGTGCTGGTTTACCATGATGTTACTACCTAAGACCTACATTGTACCATATGATTTTGCATGAATAAATGAAAAATTAAATATTATTGGTGGAGATTTGTAATTACCTTACAGTTATTTAAGTTTGTGTTTAGTATGTAATCAAAGCCGTAAATAAGTTTTTTTTTTTTATTGCACTGTATCTCTGTGAACAGCACAAAAACTGTTATGTTCTTGTTAGTCGGTTTAGGAGATACAGCCATTCAAAGTCGGCCACCTTTGAACGGCTGTATCTCCCAAACCGACTGATAGACCATGTTAGTTTATGTACCTACTGTTCGCATAGCTACAGTGCATTTTACAATAATACCTGCATGTTCATGCATATTCATTTTTAGCAACCATACCAGACATTTGAACGGCTGTAACTCCTAAACCGACTGGAGTTATACAGACACACCTGTTCCATCCTCATCACAGAGATGCTCTACATCCTATGAATACTAAATCAGCCTTGCAGCTGATGGTTACTAAAATTCCTCTTATCTCTTAGGCTATTACCCTCCTAAGTCTGATAGAACAGGAGAAGTCTACTATCATGGCAGGAGCAGGATGCAGTTGACTACACTGGCTAGCCGCACGATGTGCACATCACAGATTTTAAATGTGTTTAAGAATTTGGTTCACAACTTACTTCTTGTAAATTGGAAAGTATTTTAAAGGTTCGTCGGAAAACCGACAGCGACGGAGATTAGGGCTGAGACTTCCAGCATCGTCATCGATCTTGAATCTTCTCAAGCCGAACTCAGCCCACATCTCGAGGCCAGGTGACAACGGGGTACCATTATTTGCAGTTTCCACGTAATCTTGACCATTTTCAAGCGTTAGCTGGAAAATGTGGCAGATGTGATATTCAAACTCTTTACATCAGGACCTCCCAACCAGCGGGTCGCGCCTCCCTTGGGGGACGTAGTCATATCGTGAGGGGGCCAAATGAGTTTGAATTTCGCAAAGAAAAATTAGTCTAACAACATTGAGTGCGATTTTTGAACATCATACGAGCGACTCGGGGCAGTAGAAAATGTCAAAATTGCTATGGAGATTATGCATCTTTCTACTGCCGATTCGCTCGTATGATGTTCAAAAATCGCATTTGGACGTTGTTGTTGTCGACATGTTTAGGCTTAGCAGGTCTCAGCTCGCACCGTTCCACGCTTGCCGTTGAAATGTTAATGTAAAAAAATATAGGGCATTACCACATCATTACCCTGGTAATCATTACATTAGTGTCCAATGTGTGACTAATGCATGATTGAAATCAAAAGAGATACATACCCACTTATACGTCAGATCAACATTGTCTCGTTTTTGACTTTGATTCACAGCTATTATCAGGCCATTAGCGGTATAACCACCTTGATTCATCAAATATTTCACAGAAGGCTTTACTTTATGAATCCCATATGCTCTAAGTTCTCTAAAAAATATCACAAAAGTTACAAAATTACCTTATCTTAAAATAACTACGTTCGCTTCGAATTGGCCATCGATAAATGACGTCATAGGCACATCGCGCCAATCGCGCGGTTGCTAACAGGGCCCTCTACCCGCACATTCGAACTTCACAATTGCGTGAACATTTTCGTTCCAATGTCAACTCTATTCCAATGAAGTGCGGACCGAAACAGTGGCGATATAGCGAACATCGAAAGTGCGGGTACAGGGTCAGGACTAATAGGGTGAGCGGGAAGGGTGGGAGTGGGAGCGGCCAACTCTAAACGAACGCGTAGTACGTACTACTAAAGATTAGTGTAAAAAAAAGTTTACCTATCGGATTTTATAACAGGTCGCGCAACGGAACGTTATGTATGAGCGCTCGGGAAAAGTGGTAGGGATTTTCGCGCAGGTTGTGATGACGTAAAAGAGCAAAGGCGGATGACTACCCCAATCATTTTAGCGTGTTTAGTATGGAGGACGTCGAAGTAATCTTTATTCGTACTTTTAAATCGTAATTGGCATCATTTAGTGATGAAAGTATAGCCTGAAAAATTATTATACAAAATATTTGTATGGAACATAGAAAAAAAAATTAAAACTCCTGGAAGGCTTGTAACTCATTCAGAAAGAAATCTAAAACCCTCATTTTAATTAGAGCTAAATGTGATTTTTGAACATTAAAATTGACATAATAATTAAAAATGTGTTGTTTTGGGTTATTCGTTAAAAAAAGATTATGTAATTTTCAATGTTTTTTCAGTAGATACAAATACTAATTCCATATGTAAAGCGTGAATAGCCTTAGAAATAATAGTTTTATTCTATTTTATCATTCTTAAAACTAAAAAATTAACCATTCAGCCGTGATTAAAAAAACCAAAATCATTATTAATATCATAATTGTAATGACCAGATTTCTTTTTAACTATGTAGAGCATTATTTTACAAAATATCTTACATACAAATAAACAAGATACGATGTCAGCTATTTATTTGTGTAAAATATTGCGAAATTTAAAAATCGTCGTGTTGGCGCCACGTTATCATTATGTTGGCGCGTTGGCGCGCAAGGTGGTCGCGGGGGTGCAGGCGGGGTGGGACGCGTGGATCCGCACTCGCACGGCCCATTGATCTTGATCGCCAGCCGGCCTCTCGCCCGGTCGTGGAATGCGTTTGCGCATTTAAGTATATATTTTTAGGGTTCGGTACCCAAAGGGAGAAAACGGGAAACTATTACTAAGCCTACGTTACCCGTCCGTCCGTCCGTCTGTCTGTCCTACCTATTTAGGGCTGTAACTTTTGAACCGTAATAGCAAGATAGTTGAAATTTTCTCAGATTGTGCGTCATTACGGCAGATTTGTTAACAAATAAAAATGTCAAAAAGTTAATTAAGGGGGGTTCTCAACAAGAAATTAGTTTTTATCAACGTTTTTTCTGCACGCTCTATCGTAAAAATGGTAATTTATACAAGCGTCAAACTTAGTGTGATTATAGAGCAAACTCTACAGAATAACAACAAATACTAGAAACCAGCCAAGTGTGAGTCATTCTAGCTCTAAGGTCAAAGGTCCCGGACAAAAAAGTTCTTTTTAGGGTTCCGTACCCAAAGGGTGAAAACGGGACCCTATTACTAAGCCTACGTTGTCCGTCCGTCCGTCCGTCTGTCCGTCTGTCCGTCAGTCCGTCCGTCCGTCCGTCCGTCTGTCCTACCTATTTAGGGCTGTAACTTTTGAACCGTAATAGCTAGATAGTAGAAATTTTCTCAGATTATGCGTTATCACGGCGGATTTGTTAACAAATAATAAAAAAGTCAAAAATTTAAAAATTAAGGGGGGTTATCAACAAGAAACTAGTTTTTATCAAAGTTTTTTCTTCACGCTCTATCGTATAAACGGTAATACATACAAGCGTCAAACTTAGTGTGATTATAGAGCACACTACAGAATAACAACAAATACTAAAAACCGGCCAAGTGTGAGTCGGTCTTGCGCTAAAGGTCCCGGAAAAAAAAGTTTTTTTTTCTATGTTAATAATGTTGTGTTCTGTGGTGGTGTGGCACGGAACCCTCGGTGCGCGAGTAGCCCGACTCGCACTTGACCGGTTTTATTCTAAGTTAATAACGTTGTGTTCTGTAGTGGTGTAGTACGGAACCCTCGGTGCGCTAGCAGCCCGACATGCACTTGACTGGTTTTTATTTTATCTTGCAATCACGCTGACAATTATTTATTATAGATAGGTAGTTAGGCTTAGGTAAGTACCTCACTGCCGAAATAAATTACGTTGTTACAATTATATAAAATTATGTAGGTACCTATACCTACCTAACTAGTTAGACGTACACAATTGCTTATTTCGGTAGTGAATAGTGAAGTGAGGTACCTACTCGTATCTACCTACTTAGCCTTACCTACCTACCTAATTTCAAACCTGCGCCCGCGGCATGGCGGCGCGATAAAGCGCTATCGCGCCCTATCTCTCTTTCTTTTTGCGTGCGAAAAAACGAGTTAGCAGGCACGATAAAACGTTTATCGAGGCGCGGGCGCTGGGAGCCTAGGATGTAGCTAGGATGCCACTCTCGAGAAAACGACAAAAATCGAGATGTGCCTCTGTCTTTGTTACTTTGCGTATAAAAAAGCGAGCGCGCATGATGGTTTTCTCGTTTTGTCGCTTTGTCGTGCGTGGCATGCTAGCCCTATAGGGTAGATACCTACCTACCTAACTAAAGCTCATAAATTACACATAGTATGAGCAAAGCATGTAATTAGTGGGCATAACTTTACGGAGTGATAAGTTAGTTTAGTAGGTACCTACCTGCCTACTTTATGCAATATTATAGTACTCTGTGCTACCTACCTACTGCTTTAGCAAAAATACCGTCATAGGTACGGGATTCGTTATGGGGACATAACATGGACATGCCTTCGAATCCCGGGATTTTATGTTTTTGTTGTTGTATGTTTTTGGTGTGGAAATAAAAAAATTATGTTATGATACGGAGTTGGCATAGTGAAAAAATCTAATCGTCTTTCATCTTAAAAGTACCATTGGTATTTTTCTATTATTTCTATTTAAGGTGCGCCACGACATAATTATTATGGGATTCCGAATCAAGATTGTGCTTTTGTATAGGGTTTTATGCCGAACGGACGGAATTGTGGAGGGGGAACTCTATACGAAATCGTAATCCTGATTCGGAATTCCGGATCGGAATTCTGTATGTATGTGGCGGACCTATGAGCTTGGGAACCATTCTGGAGCAGATAATGTTAGTGAAATGTTTAAATACTTTCTTCGGCATAATGAATACCTACTCCATTTTATCGTTAGCCTAAGAAAATTCCGTGCTTTGATCAAAAGTTGAGATTTAGTTAATCTTTTGATAAAATTAATTTTGATTGAGTTTTTTTTTTTTTTTGGTAAATTTTGGTAGGAAATGAAAGGAAGGATTTTGTAAGGAAAGTAGGTAGGTTAATATAACATGTCCCAATTTTTTGTGAGCGAGTCGGTTCGGATCTTAAGCAATTAGTTTTCCGTGCCTACCTACTGAACTGCTACTATATGTCAAGTTGAACTGAACTCTATGTCCATGAACTCTATGTTCAACTAATGGGTAGGTTGATTTGTCACCGTGTGTGTACCAGTATAAACTGACACTTACTAAATATGTAGTCACATAGCAACTGAAGATCCATTTATCCTGGTAATATTTATTTTTAAATAAAGTTATCCAATTTAGTGCCTTTCAAATAGCAAAATTTTCCTTCAATCGACACCCCCTTATCCGGACTTCCGGACTACCCCCTCAGCGAATATAAGGTCCTTCTTAATATGCTGACACTGTTTTTTTGACAATTCGTCGAACTGAACAGCTATCTCTATGGCACTAACATAGAAATATACGAATATAGATACGGTGCTATTTGAAGAAGTTGAAATCACCTTTCAAAGCCTAAAGGAATGTGATCGTGAAGGATTTATTACAGAGGCCCTGTATTGTATGACGGATTATCATCCGTAAAGGTATTATCTTACCTTTATTTTATACGTACCTATTATTTAAAGCGTAGTATTTAAACTATTTGAAATATTGAAAAATCTTTGTATACCTACTTTGTATTGTATTTGTCGAGAGATTTAAACTTTACTGTAAGACTGAAATACTGAAACAGCTGGTGCCATAATTTTATTATAAGACAAATATTTCCTACGCAATTACAGTACCTACGTATTTTACAGGGTGTTAGGGTAAACAGTTGCATCACCTTTGACTGCCAAATGACCGACAAACAATGGAAAATCTATTGTTATTGTGACCCGCCGGCATTCAACGTGTTAATGGGGTAATTGTATCCATGATACTGAACAACTTTGCCAGAATCCTATTGGAAATTCGCAAAAATATGTTTCGACTTTCCATACTAAATGCAATCAGGTGATCGAACGTTTGTATGAAAAGTCGAAAAAAAAATTGGTTTCTTAGGGAATGGTTTTTAGTATCATGGGTACAATCACCCCTTAAAGTAATGCAACTGTTTACCCTAACATCCTGTATAGTACAGAAGCCATTTTAAATAAAGTATTCAGTTAAAAACTTTCGTAGGACTTAGTAGTTTTATACCGACAAGTGGTTTCCTGAAGAGTTTTAAAATTGCTTTTTGACCTTCGATATGAGGATGTTATGAGTCATTTGGCGTATGTTTTACAAAAATTTTACCAGCAATTTCGCACCGGGAGGAGCCCAAACTTGTATGTTTAGAAAATACTTTTTGGATTTTTTGAAAACCAGTGGTTGAATGGAAATGGTGTAGTATATTTTTACAACCGCCTCATGAAGTCCTTTCATTTGATATCCCACATGACAGGTTTCAGAAGAAAATAGTTATTTGTTATGCAAGGCTGCAAAGTTGCTTTTTGGCGCGAGTACTTGTATTGAAACCTGAGCAAGCGAAGGATTCTAGGATAGAACCACGAGCGAAGCGAGTAAACACGGTTGAAATACGTTTTTTATCGTCTTCTATCTCTTTCATGCAAAACAGATGTTTGTATAACACTTCGTTATTATTTGTATTAAAATACGAGAGTATAACGTCACTCCCTTTATATCCCCTCCTCCCCCATATCGCCTCTCGCTCTAACCGTAAATTTTAAACACTTATATTTCGGTTATTTTTGAAGATATTAAAAAATCTGTTTCACTTTAGTGAAAGATACCAAACAGTTTTTAAAAAAGATATAAAATATAAAATTTTCATCATCCCTATTATTTGGCTTATCTACAATAACGTAGAAAGAAAATAACTATAACAGACATTAAAATGATAATAATAGTTGTTTGTCCCTTTCTATGTTGAAATTGCTTACAAAATCATGCAACTTAGACAAAGGTACGATTTTTCATATTATAAGATTTTTCATATCTGTCTGTATGTCTTATAATAAAAAAAGAGACACCCATTTTCACCTATTATCCATTTAACATTACAGTAGCTAGATTATTTAAATTATTTCCTTTCAACGAATAAATGAGAGGGTATGTCCACGCTATGTCGATATTCGAATCCCGGGAAGTGGGTCTACTTTTTCTTTTCACTTACAACTACTTGTGTATACTTTTTTGACGGCCCAATAGCTCAGCTTAGCTGGTAGGCCTGCCTGTTTATACGAGGGTTGCGGGTTCGAATCCGTAAAGGGCAATTATTTGTATGGTGAATATATGAAAACTTGTTGGTATTCAAGTCATGTATGTTTGTATCTATAATAAATATGTATTCTATAAAATGATAATAGTCTTATCATTAATTAAAGGTACATAATATTTCATTCTTTTCCGTGCTAGATTCTACTAACTTTAAATGGGATTCGATAATTTGTGGTGGTCTGGATTGTAGACTTGTGTGGATTGGTGGACTAGACGTCTAGTATTTCTCTACACGCGCGACTCGGTTTTTTATAAGTCGCGACAAGCGCGGCTTTTGCTCTTCGAAAAGCGAGGTTACACCACGTCTAGTATGATTTCTCTACTTGCGCGCGTCTCGACTTTTTTCTGTACTAATTTTTTTTTTTTTTTTTTTAATTTATTTAATAATAAGTTACAAAATTACATGTTTTAGTTGTAGTCCTACAAAACCGTATTTTACGGTTTGGCTGTAGGAACCGAGAATCAGTCTCGCATTACATAGGCGCAATAATATAGACAATTTTTATACACATAACATGACTGGCGTACTGAGTACGTACTTACTAGTTATTCATTGATGACATTCGATAGTAACAGATCCTTCAACAACCCACAGAATTTCGACTTCTTCACCTCATTTCGGATATCGGCTGGTAGCTCGTTGTACAGCTTTGGAACACACCTACTTAGGGTCCTATACCCGAAGTAGTTGTTCGCCCGCGGTACTTCGAACTTACCAGCCGATATCGCTCTCGTTTCGTAGTTGTGATTCAAGTGTGACCTATAGTGAGGATTGCCATGATTATTAGTGGCCAGTAAGTATTTATGTTTTAATGATGCTGGGAGAATTTTACAAATATGAAACAATTTTTTATAATTATCTTTACAACTATTTTTTGTTTTATTGTTTACTAATAATTTTAGAAACCGTATCTGTAATGATTCAATCCTATCTATATGAGTTTTAAAAGTGAGCCCATAGCTTTCCAGACCATAGCTCACTATTGATTCCACAAGAGCCAAATACAATGTTTTTAAGGTGCTTGCCGGTACATTATATCGCAGATGATAAAACCTACCCAACAGTATTCTCAGCTTATTACAGATATAATCTATGTGATTTGACCATCCAAAATGTTCATCAATTTCTCGGCAAGCGCGGTTTTAGCTCTACAAAAAACGTGGGTACAAGCTAGTTTATATGCAGCAAAGGCGCGTCGCACGCCTGTAGAGAAATCTATACTAGACGTGCTGCACACATAAACTTCCATATCGCATTATTCTCGCCTTATCCGCACAATCTGGGCCCTGTTTAATAAACTAGACAATGACAATTTGACAATGACAATTCAGAGTACATAGCTGCGAATGCTAGGACACATGACTGTAGCACTGCAAGTTTAGCGTCATTAGTAACCAGCAATGTACTTACTCTGATTTGTCATTGCTATTGTCGCATTTATTAAACAGGGCCCTGCACCGCCACCGCACCCCTTAGAAAATGATGAAAATCGAGATGAGCCTTCATCTTTGTTGTTTTGCTTATGCCAAAAAGAGCGCACATGACGCTTTTCTCGTTTTGTCGTTTTGTCGCGTGGGTGGTATGCTAGCCGTACAGTACCATGATATCAAGTGCACATAAAGTCCACCACGTACATACGGAATTCCGAACCGGAACTCCGAATCAGGATTATCTACGATTTATTTCGTATGGATTTTCCCCCTGCAGAATTCCGTTCGGATTTGCGTAGGTACCTATCAAATCCTAGGTATACAAAATCACAATTCTGATTCGGAATTCTGAATTCTATATGTGTGTGGCGGGTCTAAATCACCACCAAATAATACATTTTTCGAAATTCGTGTTTTCTTAATTTTTTTAATGTTTTGAAGCCGTTTGTCATAAATCACAAAAATAGCTATCCAAAAAAAGTAACTTTGGTACCACTTCAGGCAATCACACACATACCTTCTAATAACAAGCTAATAACAGTAACTAGTGAAATACCGACTTATTTTTGAATATTAGGTATACCTACCTATCTACCTATCTATATTATCGGGAACAATTTTGATAACATGAACATTCTACACAAACATAATTATTCGAGGAACATCGAACTACCTTTCTTTTCCGATCGGATTGGCACACGGTCACGGTCGGTCGTCTATGCTCGACACCACTCCGCCCGCTTTTAAATTTGAACTCTATAGCTACCCGCGTAAAGATGATATCGCGCTGCGTACTTTTATTATATTCTTTATTTATTATTATCCATGAGAATTTTATTTTTATAATAGTGTTTACAATTGTTTAATGTTCTAAATGCAATTATTAAAATAAGATTTTCCTCTTACTAATCCATCTTAAACCATAAATCATGTAAATTACAGATTGAGGTACTGCTTGGAGCAATCTTTCTAAGAATTGATATCTTTTGTTTATAATATAAGATATAAAGTATATATCAAAAAATATTGCCATTAAGTATTACGGCTTAGGCACCATAAAAAAATTTCTAGTTTTGACGCTGCAGTTGTTACTTCAAGCATATGCAGTCGATCTAAGTTTTTAATTTTATGATATATAAATAATAGCAATTAATTTAATGAAATGTGCAAAACAACAATGCCATAAATATTGTAGATCGGGATTGCTGCAATTAAATGCAAAATGTAAAATTTAGGACTGTTGCTGACGTAATTTTTTTTTAATTTTGTTCCATTTCTTGGAGAGGTTTGTTCTAATCTAAGATTCCGAAAAAAAAATGCAATTCTAAATTATTCCCGGGTCAACGCGTAAAATGACTGGCCTAGACTGGCCAATAACGCTTGCGCCAAAGATTTTTTTTTGTCTGTACGACTTGCGCAATGACTGCTTTTATACATTGACCCGAATTTGATTTATACGCATTCAAAATCATCGATCATAAACTGTTGCGCGACCTGTTAATATCGTTTACCGTCTGAGCGATCTCCCATTAAAAACGCAACAGAAGCCATTTCTAGTCAATTCCATTTTAAAGATTTCTGAACAGTTCTTCATGACACCAAGCCACCTACACCTGAAACCAGAAGAAATGAAGCCAAAAGAATAAAAGAGCATAGCATAAGCATATGCTCACGACTATATTCCCCGAGGGGGTAGTCAGAGATATTCTGAAACTTCAGAACATCCACTTTTGACTAGTAGTACCGAAACTCTGTCCAGTGTGACGGGGAGTGAGCCCGTCGCCACTTGTTATGGACAGTAGGTACGATACATGCCTCGAAATTGAAGCATGTAGGTTTCTTCACGATGTTTTCCTTCACCGAAAAGTCAGTGGTGTTACAAATCGTACATAAATTCCGAAAAACTCATTGGTACGAGTCGACCTGGACGGGGATCGAACCATCGCCTCCTGCACGGCAGGCAAGGTTACTCGCCACTGGACCACCACGGCTTCAAGAATAAAAGAACCCTCAATAATTTATTAACTGAGAAGATCTAAATAAACCGTGTATCGATAAGGCATTGACCTGATGAGGGTCTCCTCGCAAGAAGAAGTCAAGCCTTCAACGGCGGTCTGAATACTAAGCTTGTTGTAGCTCAGCATCGACTCCATTAGCAGAAGATCCTTAATTCTGTATGAAACGTCTGGCGAAAAGAACGCAGCAATTTGGAAAATTCTCCTTTTTACAAATTCTGCGTTTACACCTGCCGGGTATTTTCTGAAACAGAAGCTTCAATGAGATGGAATGATCGAAATGTTTATAAAGTAGACCTTGTTAGGGTTCCGTACGGAAATGGTAAAAAACGGAACCCTTATTATTTCATCTTCTTTCTTCCCGTTCGTCCGTATGTCATTATTAGTACTCTGTGTTATGTCTTATGTTACACAGCCATTTGACTCTGAATTTGTAAGGCAGGTGTTCTCTACGTGTTAATGAATACGCTTTTATAATAAGATACCAGAGGATATTCTAAACTTACCAGACAAAAAGTTTAAGTCTCATGTTAAACAAGTCCTCTGTAAAAAAGGTTACTATAAACTCGATGATTATTTGAATGACCAAAATGTCTGGTCTTGACAATTTTACACTATGTAATGCAATATTGTATTTTAATTGTACTTTGTACATTTTGTTTTGTTTAAAAGATGTGTGTTGTAGAGTTTCTGGCCGCATCTTCTCTCAACGGAACACCTTCCGACGCGGTGGTAGAGTCAAAAAATGACGTCAAAAAGCTATCTATATGATATTATTTTGAATAAAAAATTTTGAATTTTGAATTGTGAACGCAAAACTAGAAAATAGTTTGTTTAGAATCGAGATCTGGGCCTCTAGACAAAGTACTTTCGACTACTACTAACGACTTGTACTTTTCGTTAACGACAGTAGAAAACATAAAAAATGTATGGACTTGACGTATGGTGGAGAAAGCAAACGTCAAAATGTTTCTACTAGCGTCTACGCCAATAGAAATGTTACTTTGTCTATAGGCCCAGGAGTGCGATTTTTGAAACTTTTTCTGTGAACTCAGCAGTTGAAAATGTCAATATTACTATGCAGACGTGCATCTTTCTACTGCTGATTTGACATCAAAAAATCATACTCAAGGAGTGCGATTTTTGGAAGTCAAATAAGCAGTAGAAAGATGCATATCTCTATACATTTTCAACTGCTGAGCTCAACATATGAGATTCAAAAATCGCACTCCAGAATCGAATTATCAAGGATTCAACATAGGTGGTTTTTATTATTTGTTATTATACTGTAGAATTTGTTCTATAATCACACCAAAATTGACGTTTGTATGAATTACCGTTTTCAGGATAGAGCGAAAAGAATAAACGTTGATAAAACCTAGATTCTTGTATGTTTCTTGTATTAAAGGGGGTCCCCCTTTAATTTTTAATTTTTTGACTTTTATTTATAATTTTTTAACAAATACTTGTAACGCATATTCAACACAACCGTAAAACACACAACACAACACACACGCAACACTCTAGCTATTACGGTTCAAAAGTTAGAGCCCTAAATAGGTAGGACGGACGGACAACGTAGGCTTAGTAATAGAGTCCCGTTTTCACCCTTTGGATACGGAAACCTAAAAACTAAAAACACAAATAGGTATAAGCGATACCCACATTTTTGATAAGAACTCTGCTATTCTATGTTCAGGAAAGAATATTTCAGGACAGATGTGGACTGCGGGGAATGGTTGCTTGTTCTCGTCAGGCAACATAGACATGAATGTGGGGTTCTCGAAGTAACGCCAGATCGTACTGAGGATCACACCTGAGGATGCCAAGAGAGCCAAAAACAAGGCTAAGGTCCACCATAATCTGTAAGAAGAAACGGACATATAGATACTTATTTCGGTGTATATTTTCGTTACCAATCAAATCTTCCAGTATTATAATACTGTCGTAAAACCTCAAGTGTTTGAGTTTGGTAGGCACGCTAAGTAGCTAGTTGGTCTTGGATCAAGCCGATGGACAGCAGTACCAAACTGAAGGCTTTCTGGTGATTTAAAAGTTCACTGAAAGCATTATTTATTGACCTATAAAAAAGTACTAAGAAAGTAGGTATATATTTGAATTTGACTTGACATTCATAAATCATAATGGACGCCATTATTTCGAGCTTATTTTGAAAAATTTCTCCGAAAAATTATCAAACTTCTGTACAGTTTTCATTGATTATGGGACTTGATTGTGGACTTGATATAGGTCGAAAGCGGACAGATTTTTCTTATTGTATGAATTTATACTTTATAGGTATGTGGGGACTTGCTACAGATGTCAGCACCCACAAGTTATAGCAAAGATGCCAACAGATGGCGATACCATCGCTCTCGGAAATATACTCCATACAAAGCAACGTTCATCGTAAATACGTAACTCGTAACCTACTACACATAAGGTTCACAATCGAATACGAGACATAAATCGCGCAAGAGAAATAATCACAGAAGATTCGATATAATACAAGGTCCAACGAAGAACTGTTGGACCACGGCCGGTCTCGAGGTTCCACACATAGTATGGTGGAAGATCTTCCCTTTTCAATGGAGGAACATTCCCAGTAGTACCTCCATAGTATACAGCGAATTACTTCAAGAGCTGCCGCCTCCTGCGCCTACCCATCGGATAATTTTGTATGTACACACGGCGACAGATTAACCTACCCATAGTTCGACCTTATGTCCATGAACATAGAGTTCAACTATGGGTAGGTTGATCTGTCGCCGTGTGTACAGCGGCGCCCCGGGTGCGCACTCTTTCCGCTTTCTACAGAGTGTTAGGGTAAACTGTTGCATTACTATAAGGGGTTGTATTGTACCTATGGAGGTGCTACTTGGGAATGTTCCTCCATTGAAAAGGGAAGTACTTCCGCTAGGCTAGGTGTGATGCCTGGGGACCGGCCGTGGTCCAACAGTTCTTAGTTGGTCCTTGTATATATATCGAATCTCTGTGATTATTTCTCTTGCGCGATTTATGTCTTGCATTCGATTGTGAACCTTATTTGTAGTAGGTTACGAGTTACGTATTTTACGATGAACGTTGTCTTTGTATGGAGCATATTTCCGCGAGCGACGGTATCGCCATCTGTTGGCATCTTTGCTATAACTTGTGGGTGCTGACCATCTGTAGTAGTTCCCCACATACCCATGATCCTGAACAACTTTCCTTTAGAAACCTATACAAAATTCAATTCTTTTTTTTTTACTTTTCATACAAACGTTCGATCAGCTGGTTGCATTTAGTATGGAAAGTACAAAAATGGTTTTTTTGCAAATTTCATATAGGTTTTTTATGGAAAGTTGTTCAGTACCATGGCAATCAACTCTTAAAGTAATGCAACTGTTTACCCTAAAACTCTGTATATCAAGTTCAAGGTTGATTTTGACTTTGAACTAATCTTGTATTCGCCGCAAAGTTTCATTGACATCGACTGTTTTAGCGCAGTTGAATAACCATTATACTTTTTGGCAACTGTAAGACAACATAGAGAGATACCTGTGTCTTCGATCAGCAAGCCTATTAGAGCCGTGGAACTGTGCTTCCTTCAGCAACTGTGTCAAGTTCATCTCCAGAGCTTTCGGGCAATAATGTCACAACGGACTAGCTCGAGTCTCGTTCTGAAACTGATTCCATCTGAACAAGAGTATTTACCGTTGTACCGTCGAGTATCAATCATTTTGTGACAAGTGAACCAGATAGTGTCGATAGGACAATTTTTATTAATATTGCTACTGAATTATAAATTATGAAAGTTGTGTAGAGACTGTATGTAAAGGTATGTATTTTATAAAGATTATGTACATATAAAACATAGCATATAAACCGAGTATGCCCATAAATCTTCTCATCAATCTTCTTATTCTTCTTAATCCTTCAGAATTTTGATCAATCAGAAATATTAACTAACTGTGCGCTAAATTGACAAAAATATTTAATTTAATCTTGCAAAATATTACATCCTGAAATATTAAAACTGCACGCTTAAAATGTTTGGTTTAGTTAGTAGTTGTAGTTGTCCACGTTAACTTTTCACAAGTAACTATAATTATAATTAGACCTAAAGTATCATTAACACTGAAACGAAATGTCATTCAGAACAAAAGAAATAAAATACTGTGGTTTTTAATTAATTAACAAACTTAATCTTCTTCTCTTTCTTCTGTTTCTGTTTCTCACGTTTGTTTTTCTTGAACGATCGCTTGTTGGCAACAGGTGGCTTCGAATCCTTGACCATGGCCTTGATAAACAGCATCTTGCTCCCATGCCACAACAGCTGGAGTAAATCCAGAATAGTGAGAACACTGCACCCGAAAAACAGATTAAATGCTCCTCCTAATTGCGCTGAAAATATGAGAGAAAATGGTTAATTTCAATTGAAAAATATATGTACGTATGTGCGTGATTTGGGACACTGCTAAATTTGGATATTCTGAATATATATTAGAAATATCTCAGACGGAGAATAAAGTCGTGGGCATATCTCCACGGATAGAAATAGAAGAACAATAATGCACTATGACATCAACCTCACTGACATCAGGGTCCTGGATTCGAATTCCGGTTCGGTCAGGGAAGTTATACGTTTGTGTCGTTGTTGTATGGTTTTCATATTAAAAACCATAGAGTAGAGTAGTTTACGTTTGAGATCATTACAATGTTTTTTGTCACCCAATGGAAATGTACAGAGGCAAAGTACAAAGGCAAAAACAAGGGATATCCACTTTGGGTGGGTTTGTCTGGCATACCTTTCTAGCTTCTTCTAGATCCTTTCATCTTCTAATACATTTTCGTAGATTTCGACTTCTATTAACCTGTCATTTTTAATGATATCCCCAGTCTGGTCTAGGCATGATCAAGGTAATGGAAATGGGACTTACAGTATAGATTTAAATAGTTGTAGTACGAACGCCTTGAGAACACCCTTGTTCTTCGACTATGGAAGTCCACCCTTACCACTGTGACCTTCTTGAAATCCAAGCCGCTGCTGTTGACCAATTTATTTTTAATGAAATTAATGTTATTTGATCAGTGATCACCATGATCAAGTCAAATACATAATGACATGATATCCACTCGACAAAAGAAAAGACAGATGTCACAATTTTATTTCTTTCTCCCCTTACTCAGAACATCGTAGGATAACAAAAGTTTTCTTTTTACATTTGTTAGCAAACTAAATAAAATACTTACTAGAAATGATCCAAGACAGCTGATGTATGAATCAGCTTAAAGCTCTGACTTCGAAAGAAGACCATGTCTGTATCACAAGTGGGTGGACATTCACACTGGTCGGTGCCGTATGGAACTGCCAGTCAGAAAATAATTAAAAATATTATGATTAGATACTCTATTTCGAAGATTTACAAATTATTTTATAGTGACTAACACTCAGTTGCAGAATCGCTCATTAGAGTTAATCCTCCATTAAATCTCTTGCAACAAGACAAAAAGTGACAGTAAGAGATTTAATGGAGGATTAACTTTAGTGAGCGTTTCTGCATCTGAGTGTTAATAATGAAATTGACATAAAACCATCGTTTTGGTTTGCCATCGCCTACCAGAGGTTCTCTGTCATTAGGCTATTTGAAGCTTGAAGACTTCAACCTGAACCATTCGATAGTCACGACAACCATCAAACAAAACATTCATAACTTCATACAAACCAAAGAGAATATAATCACTAAGGTTTTAATACAAACATTCGTCTTCATCCTACAAATAGGTACTGTTTAATCCTTCAGGATTCCGATCCTCAGCTTCGCAGGCAGTTTTAATATCAAGTTGTTAATCACAATTAAATGTCTTGATTATAAAATCAGAGATGACGGTGAACCAAGACAATATCGGAGTGGTATCCAAGGGAAAGACAGGCCACTACCTGGGTTTGTATTGGATCAGATTTGCACAGGACTGAAAGGGCAGGTTTCCAAAATGACACAATAGAAAAAGAGACCTGTGATCAGCAATCATCGGATGTGGGCAGATTTTATTGATTTATTGGAAAAAATCTTCATGTTGTTACAATACCTGCAGCATGCTTGGCACATAGTAAACTCTTGGCGCTGCAGTAAACAGCCCCTGGTATTCTAGGATGGAAAGCCCTTAAGCAATGGCACCGTCTCAAAGTTCGCTCGATCTCGCACTCAAACAGGCAGTAGTTCCTAAGAATACAAAAATAATGGCAGAACTCAAACGGCTAAGGTGTGCCAATACTACGATTTTAACTACATAAACACAAGGAGTACCTACCTATAATATGGTAAGTGTATAAGTTATCTAAACACAGATGTATTCTCTGGTCTTTACCCTTTTGAATTTGATGGAATCTACTATCAGGGCAGGAGCAGATCAGAGATTTAAACTATATCTTTTGCCCTGCGGTACAACTTAGGCTCTTTAACATTAGGTGCGTACCTACTTCTTATAAATTGGAAAGTATTTCAAAGGCTCGACGGAAAGCCGACAGCGACGGAGATCGGCGCTCAAACTCCTAGCGTCGTCATTGATCCTGAATCTCTGCAAACCGAACTCTGTCCACATCTCGTAACCAGGTGGTAAAGGTGTACCATTATTTGCAATTTCCACGTAATCTTGACCGCTCTCAAGTCCTAGCTGGAAAATGGGCATGATAAAATTTCTGCGCATTAATCAGCAATAATTTTTGACACAACCATTTTCAAATATCCACTATTTTATACGCCACTGAAAACGTACTACTAGATCTATGATATCCTCCAAGGATCGATAATTATGAAAAGAGACACATACCCATTTGTAGGTCAAATCAACATCGCCTTGTTTTTGACTTTGATTCAAGGCAATAACCAGGCCAATAGTGGCATAGACTCCATGACTCATCAAATATTTAGCGGAATGCTTTACTTTGTGAATTCCATGCTCATCGAGTTCTCTTAAAAAGAATACAAGAGTTTCAAAATAACCTAGATTAATTACTAGACTACAACATATTTTTTGCCGTAAACCAAATCAGATACAAATCATATAAAAAAAATAGCCAAATACTATAACTTTTCGGATACTCTTTACCGTCTGAGCGATCTTCCGTTAAAAACGCAACAGAAACCAACTGGAGTCAACTCCATTGTAAAGATTTCTGAGCAGTTCTTCATGACACCAAGCCAACGACATCTAAACACAAAAAATAAAATTGTCCATCAATGACTCCTTAACTGAGAAAGGGGTGAATCAACTCAGCATCAATAGTACATTGACCTGATGAGGCTCTCCTCGCAAGAAGAAGTCAAGCCCTCAGTGACGTTCAGAACTTCAAGCTTGTTATAGTTCAGCACCGACTCTAGTATGAGAAGATCTTTAGTTCTGAACGGAACATCCGGTGAGTAGAACGAAGCTAGTTGTACGATTCTTTCTTTTACGAATGTGGCATTTGCACCTGGTGGGTATTTTCTGAAACAGAACCTTCAGTATGATGCTGAATGGTCCAAATGTTTGCAAGTAATGGGTAGCAAAATATAGCTGAATATGAACCCGTTTCTCTAGATACATACTACTTCGGCGTCTTTAAGACTAAAACGAATATGCATCTTCTGGGTACGTGTGTTCCATGCACGGTTTCATTGTCCCGTCCACCATCTAATGAAACTGAGGTCAAATGCATTCATTAAAAACAATTCACACAAATAAGGTTAGCGGTACCCACATTTCTGATAAGAACTCTGCGATTCTGTGATCGGAAAAGGATATTTCAGGACAGATGTGGACTGCGGGGAATGGTTGCTTGTCTTCGTTCGGCAACAGCGTCATGAATGTGGGGTTCTCGAAGTAACGCCAGACCGTACCGAGGATTACACCTGAAGATGCCCAGAGGGCCAGAAACAAAGCTAGTGCCCACCAGTATCTGCAAGAAGAACAAGTGATAATTATGAAAAATATTATGGTAAATTTTGAATCTGTAGTTTTAACATTTCGTCATAATTATCATAGCTTTCAATGTTCTAAGGTAATTGAAAACCTCAAGGAGTTCGAAAGGTGCGCTAAGCAGTTGATTCCGGAAACAGAACCAACAACTGGACTTTAATAACCCACAATGTGGCTTACATTGTACATGAGTATACTACACACAGTTTCTCAGATTTCGGGATACCTGTGTCTTCGAGTTGCAAGCCTATTAGAGCCGTGGAACTGTGCTTCCTTCAGCAACTGTGTCAAGTTCATTTCGAGAGCTTTCTGGCAATAATATTACAACAGCCTCACTTCAGTTTCTCTCAGAAACTGATACCTTCACATACGAAAGTAATTGGCATTGCACCGTCGAGTATCAATCATTATGACAAGTGTAGATAGTGTCCGTTTGTTGGGGCAATAAAATTTTATGATTTAGGTACCTGTACTGTATTATAAATGTGATGCTACGATTTAACCACTGATGTAATGATTATGAATATAGAGCAATGATACTTTAATTATAATATACATCTACCTACAAGAGCTAGATATGTCATATGAGTGCTAAACTTGAAGACACAAAAAAGAGCTAAGTAGCTCTTCTTCTCGTAGCAATAACTCTTGACTTGTTTTTTTCATTCTAGATAAATAGTGAATGTAACGAAAGGCAGTTGTGTGTAATTAATATTGTGTAGAATCACGAATAAGAAGAAAAACGTTTGTCAAGAACTTCTATTAACCCTTAAAAACGCGTTAGAAAACCCTCTGTTCTTTTTCTTTGGGATCGTTCATATTAGGTCGCGATATCGACCGCATATTTGGGAGCGTTCAAAAATTTCCTTACCTTGTCACCTAATCATAAAAGTCAAGTTAAATATCACTTTATACAGAATATGAGCTTCACGAACATAATTATAGGTGTCAGCGGTCAACTGTATGATCGTTTTTGGCTTATGCCATTCTTGGTGTAATGTTGAAGTAAATACCGTTCAGCGAGGAAATGCTGCCAGCATCTTGGCTACCCCCCCGCGCGGTCCAAACCTGCACCATTTTATGTTCTCAATATTTTTATTAATTTTTAATGTACTTACCCACTTTTATTTGTTTTACCAATAAAAATACCTATGTAAATATCATAGAAATATTAGTGCTAAATTACGCCCTTCGCAATTTCTAATAGGGTAAGAAATCTATCCGGTTAAAACGGCACATGTAAAGCAATGCGTGTATAGGAACTTCTTAGATGTTAACACGAAAATAAAAATAAAAAACCCAAAATATTTTACCAAGACTCGATGTGCGCAAACGGCGATTACGCGACACTCCGTTTAGATGAGTTATAGCTAATGCTACCAGTATAATCTACAGATTATGAGACACTGAATCGACATGATTTCCATAACTATACGTCAACTACTAATACGCAAAAAAAAATTTGATAGCCTTTTTCCCATAGTAAAACTGAGGATGTTCTTTGGAATGAAGACAGATAACAGCAACCCAAAAACATAAATGTGGTACTTAAGAAGAAACTTTACAATGGTTGAGTCCGACACGCTCTTAGCCGGTTTTATAACTACAGAACCTTTTTGTGGTTATCGTCGATATCGGTGACTGCTTTCGATATGGCTTACTTTAGCGATACCAATTTTTAAAAATACCTTCTCTTCAAGCAGACCTTAAAAAAAATTCTCGATGGGTGGGGACCTTCCACAAAATAAAAGGTTCAACCAGTTTGATCCCACGGCAGGGCAGAGGCAATAATTATGAGAATGGCACATACTATCAGTTTAAAATAACAATGTGCATGACCTTGAAGGGCCGTTCGATAACTTCACTCAGTTGTAAAGGAATATAGACTCTATGTAAAGGAAATAATCATTTGAATGACTCGAGTGAAGTTCGTGTGATTGAGTGACGTCAGATTTGCAGGCGAGGTCATGCACATTGTTATTTTAAACTGATAGTACATAATCATCGCCAAGATTGGCAACTGTCACATTAGGGGCCTTATTGTGTAACTACCCGATTCAATCATTAGGTAATTTATTTCAGATAATGAATTATGATGATCACAGAAACAACAGAAATATTACTTAAAAATTATAGTAATAATAATTGTAATAGTAATAATTATTATTATTAATATATATTATATTTATTAGACATAATAAGTACTTTATCGATCTTGTAAACGCTCTAATCGGAAACTATTACCAAAGTGAATATACTAATAGTGAGGGCGCTCTCGGGTCGCGAAGGCCTATCGTGCGGGGGGTGCGGGTGGCGGGGGGCGCGGTCCCTGTACCGATTCACCTGCACGCTGTACCTCAATGGCCGGTGCCTCACCCCTCCGCACACCGCGCGAGCCCCCCGCACTCCGCGCAAGCATAGACCCAACGCGGCCACAAAGCGCACCCACTTTATTGTATTTACGCTATGCTATTACACAAAAGCCCTACTGGTTAAGACATACCAGGTACCTACCAGCTAAATCCAGCATACAAGCAGCAGTCGCCAGCATGGAAGCCAATATCATCATCATAAGCTCATATATCTCTGCTTTATTAAAATGTAATAAGTGTGTACTTGCATGGCAGTAGTTATTCAAATCGACACTTAATCGGTTTACATGCTCCGTCGGAAATTGGTTTGAAATAGGATTAAAATCTGTTTATATTGGTAATGTAGGCTGCTATTATTCACGCTACTGTGACTGGGGTTGCGCCAGTTCAATACATTTTTTTTATTGACTATTATTATTGAAGTATAATAATTATAAATACTTATAAGTTATTTTGCCTACTACATAGAACAACCATTATGAAAACCGTATGCTTTCGGGATAGTCAAAAACTTTACCTAACCTTTAGAATCTTTAGATAAAACAATTGACAATTTGGATGCTTCTGCTTTTGAACACAATGGTTCATTGAAGAGAAATGATATTTTACAACAGCTACCATACAACTTTACTTTTTACAGTATTACCACGGTTATTTACGGATGTACCTAGGCTGTTGAATGTTTTTAAAAGCGCGGGAACCAATCAGGATACTCTATGGTTCATCATCATCTTTTTTAAGAGTAACGCTCTTGTCGGTACTCTATGGTTGCGCGGCAGAAATGACCTGCTGCTATTGGTCAATTAATTTCGCGCTAAACACATTTTCGTGTGAAATGTTATAATCCCCGCAAGTTGATATTGCGATGGAACCTTGTCACAATAACAGCTGCTTGACGTCATCAAGCGCGGGCTGACCTTGCGAACGGTACTGATGGTGCACGTCGACTACGTCAAAATTACGTCACCAAGATGGCCGCCAATCGCAATATCAACTTGCGGGGATTATCTCCCTCTCCATACCAACGAAGATTGACGGCACTATAAATAAGGCGCTGTCCTATTGCCATCGCTCGCGCGATGGTGCGATGCGATTTCATCGTCCGATGAATCTGCTCGCGCGATCAGAAAACGTATGTCCTATTTTGGTGCGATGCGATCACCCTGCCTTGCCTCTTCCCGCTCCTTGGTCGCGCGAGCGCCATTAGGACATTCAGTACAGGCCCTGTACCCGGACTTTCGATGTTCGATATATCGCCACTGTTTCGGTCCGCACTTCATTGTCATAGAGTTGACATTGGAATGAAAACGTTCACGCAATTGTGAAGTTCGAATTTGCGGGTAGAGGCCCTAATTCGTATGTTTGATCGGACGATCGATGACTGCCCGACGAAAATAGTACAATTCGATCGCATCGAATGATCGCACGATCTTCAATAGGACATTCCGCAGATATGAGTATGTTTGAACGCAATAGGACAACTGCGCCTAAAACGGGGTCACAGTATAAGAAAGAGTATCTATACAGACGGGGTCACTACAGAAGAGGTAAAAGTAGGTATACAACGTGTTAATGAATTAACGCAAAACTAGAAATTAGTTTGTTTAAAATCGACAGCAGAATCGAATTATCACGGTTTCAACGTAGGTAATTTTTTTCAAAATTTTAAATAATTTTTTAGCAAAATTTTAAATTTACTGAACCCGATGACAACCCACCTCACGGGCACACTCATCCTACTTACTACCAAAACGAGATTATAAAAATGTATTCATGGGTACATTAGCGCTTTCTTTAAGTGCTGAAATGATAACAAATCATTTTTGCCTCAAAACTGCGATTAACTTTAAATTTTAATTAACAAAATAATGAAATTATTGTTGCAATCTAATTATTTTGTTATAAATCAGAAGGGGTGTATGAGGTTTTGCGCTAATTCATTAACACGTTGTATAGTAGTGGTAGGTAGGTAGTACCTAGTAACGGGATCCTAATTATACAGATAATAAATGTGGAATTTTATTCACATTTAACCATTCAACAAAATAATAACAAACATTTCCGTCCCCGCTCCCTAAATTAGCATACCGACGAAGTTTTCAGATCTGTGGAACAAACGAATCAACAATTCTCTCTGAGTTTGCATTAATTAGACACATTAGCGGCACCACTGACTTAGTTGGCGATTTGCGGTTCATTTCTGAATTGTCCCCAACATTATTTAGTTGAAAGTGAAGTTAAACATTCTTTCTGTGTTGGTGTCCAACTTTTTAAAAGCACAAGCCCAGATTGGTGTCGTAACAACTAATAAGCGTTCCTTCAGTCGTCGTCAAAATCTCAGATGCCCACACAGGAGTGCAATTCTCTAATCATCATAATATCGCTGTCAATAACATCGATGAGCTCACAAATATAACATCCTTCTTGCATCCTTCAGATCGCCGAAGGTTTTATAAAGTTTGACACATGACATTACCTTAGCGAATACCGAATTGACAGCTCGACGAATTTAAGGTTTGACGGCCCGGTAGCACAGTTGGTAGTGAACCTGCCTGCCGTGCCGAGGGTCGCGGGTTCGAATCCCGTAAGGGACAAATATATGTATGATGAATATGAATATTTGTACCCGAGTCATGGATGTTTGTATCATAATACAAGTCCAGGCTAGATTCTGGTACTTTAAATGTGACTAGATAATTTGTGTGACATTGTCCAAGATATTTAAAAAAAAAAAAAGGTGTCTAAGGGCTCTTACAGACGAGCGACATTTTGCTGTCGCGGTGCGGTCGCAGAGCGTCGCGCTCATACACTTTACGGTCGCGCGACGGTCGCTCGACACCCGGCGACCTCAAAGTGTCGCTCGTCTGTGAGAGCGCTTATCGTAGCGGTTTCACAGCACTGTTCAGCGCTTTAGATACTGTGGCTTTAGTCTGCATTCAGATCAGGCTTGGCTTGATAAAAAAATATTGTTGTCTTTAATATTCTACGTTCAGGATTCTATTTTTATGTCAATATTTAATACTAGCGCAGGCACGAGAGAACAGCAAAGGTGCTTTTAAGCTACTTTTATTTGCACTAACATTGTAAACAAGCTAGTAACATTTGAACCACGTATCGTATCAAACAAAGCCCAAAACGTCTGTTTTCCACCAAACTAATATAATGCCGACCATTTGTATGCATATTATTCTGTGTAAACGCAATCATGGACTTAGATTATCTCGAACCGATATCAGCATGGGCTGAAAGTACAGCTATTGTGGAATAACGACCTAAATAGAGATACAACAGTCATAAACGTTTACGATCGCACTCCGACGGAATCCTGATTAAGCGATAAACTCTGTACGATGTATTATTGTTATAGAATCTTTCTAATGTGACCTTTAAAAGTTTTGATCTACAACTTTCTTAACTGTTGCCGAATACGTGAGAAATTTTCTAATGTATTTTGGAACAATATTGGCATGAGTCGGATACAAAGTTCTTACTTGACGAGGTGCTTTTTAAAAGTTCCTCATACTTACCCTGCTTAATAATCAAAATACAACTACAGAAAGTACGTATACTATAAGTAAAAAAACCTGCACAGGCTGAAGAAGTAGCGAACAATATTTAGAAGTAGTGGCATGAAATTCTAAATATTGTTTTAAAGGAAATGATGAAAACATTAACATAATTATGTATTTGCAGTAAATTTCTAGCCTAAAGAAGATAATTTAATTGAAATACGATAAGTGCAATGTAACATTGTATTTTACACCTAAACATGTAGGTAATATTTAATCTCAAAAAATTTATGGATACGCCCAAAGCGCCTTTACTTGAAGCGCACAAGTACAATGCAACACGGGCGAATTAACTCGGCACCTGGCTCGCACGTGGCTCGGAATAAAAAACTCGGAAAACTCGGATAGAATAACTCGAAAATGCTAAAGCGCAGGGACACGTGCAACATTAACTGAAATGCTATGCTACGGCCTCGCACAGCGACGGCGGGGTCCCGCGGGGGGGAACAGAAGGGGTGTCAAATTCCGAGCCACGTGCAAGCCTGGTGCCTAGTTAATTCGCCCAGGTTGTAGTACACTTGGTCCATATAAAGTAGCATACTCGGTAGGTACGTATTTGAAGGAAACAAGTATACCTGTCATTTGTTTTGATTTATTTTTCAGGTTTGAAATGTTCGCGTTAGGCCCATCCCAAGTCAAAATGTAGATAGAAGTTCATGTCACTTCGCTGTCGACATTCTGATGCGTATGTATCATGGTACAATAAAGGTGGACTTCCGATGCTAGCGGCCGACGCGTCTGACGCGCGCGGCTCGCGGCCGACGGCCGATGCGGCCATACTAGTTACTATGAAAACGTATGGCGCCGCTTCCGATGCCAGCGACTGACGCGCGCGTCAGACGCGCGCGGCCAATGTCTATCGCGTCGGCCGCGGCCGCGCGCGGCTATGCTCTGACGTCACGCAGAACAAGAATGTTTGCCAGACCTATTACGAAGTTTTTACCGAAAATTTACTTAATTTTCACTATTTTTTATTTGTATTTTATTATCTGCAAGGTCGCTCATCCGCGTTGCGATAACACCATCTATCGAGCCACTTGAAACTTATTAATTTTTTTCGGAAAATCCCTCTTGCCTACATAATTATTAGCTAGACAGCGATCCATATATAGGTTAAAAAGGAAAGGGGACGCAACGCATCCCTGTCTAATTATAATTACTCTTAAAAATGTATTTAGTCAAAAATCCTGTAAAAAAATGCATTCATATATTCTCTAAACGTATCAATCTATCAATGAATCAAATATTATTTATTAAAATATGACTTGGTTTTTTTTTGCTTGTGTTTTAATATTTTTGTTTAAACACCAAAATATAAAAACATACCCTAAATTTCAGGGAAAATACCCTAAAGTGATAACACTCTGCACAATAGGCACGCGTCAGTCGCTGACCTCGGAAGTGAGGTCTGTCGTCGGCCGCGCGCGTCTGACGCGAGGTTCTGTCATATTTGACAGAACCTCGCGTCAGACGCGCGCGTTAGACGCATCGGCCGCTGGCATCGGAAGTCCACCTTAATATACTGCGCCTGGTATTCTCTTCCGACCACGTGACTGACCACGTGACTGACACAAGTCTACGTCATCATACCCTTTTAACATTAATGTTTAGCGGCCATTTTTTTGTGACGTAGGCTTGTGTCACTCTGGGAATAGAAGACCTTGTTTTTTTAGACTATGGTATGTATTATGTTGACCTCATCCTCTCTCAGTGTACCACCGCGGTGGTACGGTAGGTGAAAGACAATAAGCAGTGGTGTAATCCTCTCTCACTTGCACTACCACAGCATACACTTGCTAGCCTCTTCTCATCAATGTTAGGCCGTTTGTATGAAGTCTCCGCGGTGTGCCATAACCATAACTGCATAACCATCTAGACGTCATAGGTCCAATAGCGAAAAATTCTTCGTCAATGGGTCCAATGGTATCCTTGGGTATCCGGTTGGCAATACTTTCATAAATGAGTAGACGCTGTAGTCGAAATCTACTAGGTATGGGAAACAAACAGCATCTTATGTTAGAAGACATAACCGCAGAAATGTACCAAACATTTAAAAGAAACCTATTTTTCTCTGCTATTGGGACATACATTTTCATAAAGCCCCGAGCTCGTAAAAGCGCACCGTTCGTCTTCAGGCCGTACCCCTATCGAATCTAATATTTATAGGGGATGGCATTGTCGCCTGCTATACCTAGGTATACGTGTTCCTTTATTTTATTTCCCATGCGAGCGAGATAGGCTGCCATTTCTCTTGATAAAAACACGCCTACAAAGATGCTAAGGTTAGGTACGTTTCCTTGTTTTTAGGGTTACCCAAAGGGTGAAAACGGGACCCTATTACTAAGCCTACGTTATCCGTCCGTCCGTCCGTCCGTCCGTCCGTCCGTCTGTCCGTCTGTCCGTCTGTCCGTCTGGCCGTCTGTCCTACCTATTTAGGGCTGTAACATTTGAACCGTAATAGCTAGATAGTAGAAATTTCTCAGATTATGCGTTATTACGGCGAATTTGTTAACAAATAATAAAAATGTCAAAAAGTTAAAAATGAAGGGGGGTTCTTAACAAGAAACTAGTTTTTATTAACGTTTTTTCTTCACTCTCTATCGTAAAAATGGTAATACACACAAGCGTCAAACTTTGTGTGATTATAGAGCAAGCTCTACAGAATAACAACAAATACTAAAAACCGGCCAAGTGTGAATCGGTCTTGCGCTAAAGGTCCCAGACAAAAAATTTTTTTTTTCTAAGTAATAATGTTGTGTTCTGTGGTGGTGTGGTACGGAACCCTCGGTGCGCGAGTAGCCCGACTCGCACTTGACCGGTTTTATTTTTATTAAACTATTAAGTTGACGGCAGAGCGGTAAAAAGTGGCCAAAATTAGAGAAAAGTAAAGAATCGTCAGCATAATTTATTAAGATGGACCCTGTAAATTATATTCCACCAGAGACCGGTATAATAATAACACACATAAATACGTAAACTTATAACTGTAATCCCTTTTGGGGTGTACAGAAATGTTTGCCACAACTATCAACTTTCTGTTTAAGAATGTATAGTTGTAGCAATGCTCACATTTAGCAATTTAAATTTCAGGATGGAATGACGTGTCGAGTGGTGAGAGGTCAGTACCCTTTCGCCTACATAGACACTGCATAAGAAACCTTGAAACACTTAGTCGCCTCGTACGACACCCACGGGAAGAATTTGGGTGGTCCATTCCTAGCCGGAAGCACACGACTTATATAAAATTGTAAATAAAACAGAGCCTTGGCCCTTTCATCTTTCCCGTAACCCATAACTTTTAACGGCCGATACAAAATGTACCATTTAGAACAATAGATTGCGGAGTGCACGGAAGTTGTTGCACATTTATAGCCAAGTTCACTACGGTACGGTTAGAGAGCAAGAGCAAGTATCTAGTTGAACGATTTACAAAGACTCGCACAGGGAAGAATTGAGAATGTATACAGGGTCCTTCACTTTTTTGAGGGGATAATCAGACCGTCAAACTGAACAACTTTCTCTTTGCCACCAACATCGAAATCGCGAAAAAAATATGAGCTCTTCCATACAAAACTGCAAACATACTCGAGCCAAATGTGCGCTTTTCGCAATTTCGATTTTGGTTCCATAGAGAAAGTTGTTCAGTTTAATGGTTTGATCATTCCCTTAAAAAAGTGTCAGCATATTAAGAAGGACCCTGTTGTATATAATTTTTAATTTCATGTTGCCCTATCAAGTTGCGACAAACTGAACTGAACGCAATCCTGGGTGATCAGATCATCTCGTCAGGTGAACATTGGAGACCAATGAGTCGCCTATAATCATCCAGGTGGTGATTAAAGGTGAAATAAACTCATACCGTAAGTACATTACGTAAAAGAATTACCGACGCGACGTCGCGTCGTATCATCATGACGACGACATCGCGTCTTGTTCGTGTGTGTAGGGCCTACATCATCGCGTCGCGTCATGTACATACGCCACTAATTCTCCACAGTTTCCAATGGCCTAAAGCACCATTCAAGTGCTCCTAAGTCCTACCCTGGGTACTATTCTAAAACCATCGAAAACAATTCGTAAAAGAAAGTTGCCCGATGCGGGAGTTTACACTCAAAGTTTCAAGGAACCTGCACTGCGGCATAGGAATATCACAAAGTACTATAAGGAATATGTACTAGTAGATACTATCGGGATATTTTTAGGGTTCCGTATCCAAAGGGTGAAAACGGGGCCTTATTACTAAGCCTACGTTGTCCGTCCGTCCGTCCGTCCATCTGGCCTACCGACTTAGGGCTGTAACTTTTGAAACGTAATAGCTGAATAGTTAAAATTTTCTCAGATTATGCTTTATTACGGCGGATTTGTTAACAAATAATAAAAATGTCAAAAAGTTAAAAATTAAGGGGGGTTCTCAATAAGAAACTAGTTTTTACCAACGTTTTTTCTTCACGCTCTATCGTAAAAATGGTAATACATACAAGCGTCAAACTTTGTGCGATTATAGAGCAAGCTCTACAGATTAACAACAAATACTAAAAACCGGCCAAGTGTGAGTCGGTCTCGCGCTAAAGGTCCCGGACAAAAAAAGTTTTTTTCTTTGTTAATAATGTTGTGTTCTGTGGTGGTGTGGTACGGAACCCTCGGTGCGCAAGTAGCCCGACTCGCACTTGACCGGTTTTATTTATACTTTACTTACTAATCTCTTTGGTAATATTTTATAGCACCGTTGTGACACTTGGGACCCCTAAAACATATTACGCGCATTTTGGGGACTTTATCCCGTCAAGCCACATACATCAGATACAATACATAATGACTAGCTAGAACGGTACACGGGCCGTATATAATATACAGGATGTAAACTTTAAGGGTTGCTTCAGAAGTTCAGACCGCCAAACTGAACATTGACATTGACAACTTTCACTATGGGAATGGAACCAACATTGAGCTCAATTTCTGACCAGTTAGAAAGAGATTATGGTCATGCGTTTGTACAGGGTGTAAAATTTAATACGATCCTATTTTTTTCACATAGCCTCTTAAGAGGCTTCATATATCATGAAGTACTAACAGTAGGAGTATGATTTTCGGATATGTGTAAATTGAACATATAATTGAAGTTTTGATTAGAGCCAAAACACGATTAAGATTCATTTTTTCGATAGAAAAACAAGCCAAAGTAGCCTCCGTTTTTATCTATAAACGCTTGGAACTGCTAAACGGTGAATAATAGAAACACAAGACTTGATTTAAAAAAAAGAGATTGCTATTTTCTAAATTTTGATTAGAGCAGAATTGAAATTACATAAATAGTACAATCACAATTAAATAAAGTTTGATTTGGCGCTCGATTCGTTTCAGGCGCGCACGCCGCCCCATCTCTTTCTCTCGCATCAGGCCGTAATATAAGCTATCCCACGCCTGTTTCGCTTAAATTATTTTTCGACATAGGCCCTTAATACGGTACATCAGCTGTTCCATAGAAAACGTCACCGGCTAGCTCCATCGGCACTCGACTCGAATGTATGGAACGTTAATTACAGCAGATTTTTATTTCGCGATTTCAATGTTGGCTCTATAATGAAGCATCCTCATTAAATTATAAGCAAGTAAGTATAATAGTCCGTGTGGTGTCGGCTAAGAATAACACCACCCCATTTCCTCCCGTGGGTGTCGTAAAAGGCGACTAAGGGATCTACCAGAGGATGGGCAGCAGCAGCCTCTATCGCCAACCCGCCTGCCGAGCGTGGCGATTATAGCAAATCCCCCCATTTTGGAGGAGGCCTATCTCCAGCAGTGGAGGTCTATCGGCTGATATGATGATGATGATGAAGTATAATATTAAGATAATATTGGAAACATTCGGTAAAGGCAGTATAGAAATTGATCAAAACTTCACAATCCTTTCTTTGCTACACCGTTTCCCAACGATTTTGTAACATACCAAATATTATAAGCATAAGCATAGCATATGCTCACGACTATACTCAGAGTCGTAGTCAGAGATATTCTGAAACTTCAGAACATCCACGTTTCACTTGTAGTACCGAAACTCTGTCCAGTGTGACGGGGAGTGAGCCCGTCGCCACCATATATTATGATTATGAATAAAACACGGCATGGATCTTAACCAAATCCATTAATCTAATTTCAAAAGTGGATTTACAAAGTTACAAAACATCGTCCAAAGTCCTCAGGCAGTATCAAACTTCGCACCCTTTCCGAATCAAACTTTAATTCTAACACTGAACTCATTGAAAGAACATAAAAAGAATTCTTCGGAAACAATTCCTAATAATAAAACAGAAAACGGATCTAAAAAGCGCCTTTACAAAGAAAATAGCAACATTGTTTGCTCTCTTACTATTTTCAGTAGATCGTGCAGGAATTTTCTAGCTTAAATAGCGTCTATTTTTTCAGTGGTGAAATATATTAGTCCAACTAACTATACAGGGAAGGGGTACATCGATAATAAGCAAATGCCTCAGATCCCAGGCGTTCTATTGTGTAGCTCTGAAGTGCGTCATCAGATCTTCACCAAATAAGTTTTTTGAAGTCTTTTGAAGACATACACTTTTGCCGATCTAGGTGCAAAAATTTAGCAGCGTTGATTTGCTATAATAATAATAATAATAACCCCGCGGGGGCAGCTTGTGGCGAGCTGACGGTGAGTGGCGACACCGCGGACCCCTATCCAGGGGGACTATACAGACATGCGCTCACACACACACACACACACCCACACACACAGTAACACACCCCCCTACCTCTGGCTTGCCTTCATTGGCCGTCCAGAGTGGAATCGCAAGAGCAGAACCTATGCTCCAGGTTGGAAGTGTATTGCACGTAATGGCGTAATAACGGGGAAACCCGCTCACGGGGGTAAACCCCGCGATGGTGAAACCGGAGCCGCACCTCTCGACAACCTTCCGCCGCTCAATGAGATGTTGCCCCATTGTCGCACTTTGTGCGTGCGGCCGTTTTATGGGGCCCACTCGACGAGTCTGCGAGTCACCGCCTGCCCGATTTACAATTTTGAGACTAGTTGTCATGGCAGGCGTCCGTTAGTCTCCTCCCATAGCCCAGTATCCATCCATCCAACTTTCACCTCTATAGCCCAAGACCTTATTTTTCCATCGCGGCCATAGCGCCGTACTCCAATAGTCTTTACACAAATGGCGGGGACCATCCCCGTGTGTATCATGTTGTATGCTCGGAGATGGTATCCGCCATTTGTGTATCCCTTACATTTAGATTAACTTGTCTTTTGAACGGGCCTCTACATGTTGGCTTCGGTCCCATGCACGCCTTCCAAAGGTCCGGGACTTAATTGCCCGTGATTACGGAACGTAAGACATATAATAATAAATCATTTATTTCAGACCATATTTCAAATCCATTTGTGTTAGTAAGTCTTATCAAACTATGTTAGTAACATTAAATTACAATAAATAATAAAAATAAAAAGCTAATGGTTACTTTGAACTGTGTACCACGTGAAGTCTGCAACAGTGGTTCACGTAGCGACAGTCCAATCTTTCCGCGATCATGGACAGGATGCCATGGCCGCTGGCCCGCACTCTGTAGACCAGGGACGCACATCGTTTACGCATTGTTGCATAAAAGCAGTCGATGCGCGCCTCCGCGAACATGCCTGATGCACTGCAAGCGCGGGGCAGCCGCAACAGCACCCTGTACGCGTTGTTATATTCCACACGTAGAGCGTTGTACGATGATGCTATGGTCAACCAAAACTTGTATTTCATACATAGTTATTAACTCTAGACTCCTTTGCGTACTCAGAACTTTTGCTACGTACATAAACTTATACACCATAATCTCTTTTGGAGTCATCAGACACTTTGCTAAAACTACCAACAGTATTACGCGTTTAAGAAGGCTCACTTTTAGCATATTAAAGGTTCCAGAATATAATAACAGGTCAATGTGGTACCTTTCGCCCATAAAAGACACGAACCTAAATAAGAAACCTTCTCTATTAGTCGCTTCGTACAAAACCCACAGGAAGAAAGGAGTGGTCCATTCCAATAAGCAGAACCACAATTAGGCCAAATATTTTTATTTTTTTACCAGCCCATTCATCCCATTGCTGGGCAAAGGCCTCCCCTTTCCTTCAACCATCTGTCTTGGGCATGCAAGGTTAAATTTAAGGAAAAATCTCTTCTCAAATACTAAGATGTCGTATTCAATACGTTCATGTTACGTCGTAACGACATGTTTCCCAGGCAGCGCAGGAGATGAGAACATTTTATTTCTAACCAATATAAGATAACGATTTAATGACACCAATAAAGTTTGAAACAATTTTACGGTCATTTGACTTTACGCACATGCGTACGTAGAATCAACATGGTCTGAGCGAAAATCTATACGTTACTAGTTTGTTACATAAAGTAAGGTAGTAACAGTGATAGTCAATCTCAATTTCCATAAATTGCTTTTCATTTAATTGTAGTTAAGAAAAAAAAATTGACTTTGGGTCACAATACTCTAGGTAGCATTCGATCAAAAAAATACGAAATTTTATCTAAAGGTCCCTTTTAAATATTACTAAGGTATTGTTACAACCCTTTAAAGGACGAAATGCCTGCAATGGCAGATCTACGCTGATGGTGATGAAATTAGTAAGAAATCTATGAAAATTCTGTAGGGCCGTTATTTCAAAGATTGTAGATCTAATTAAACGAACAAAGAAAAGCACTAAACACGTTATTATCATCGCGTTTACAACGAACTACCTACTCAAAACAAATAACATTATAGTACCAAAGTTTACCAAATTACAGTATTAAAAACTTGTGCTAACAATGTTGAAATTAGTAGAATCAGTGATGGTTTTGTTGGTAATTTGTGTGAATAATAACGTGGAAATTATGGCGGAACCTGGTGTGGAGGTGGACTATACTGAACTGGCATGGGAAGCTGAAAACCATAAGACTGACATCTTGAACTTCTTGAATAGCACTCGAATACAGAAGCAGTATAAAGAGTTGTACGATTCTTTACTTTCTAAACTTGTTGGTAAGATATTAATTATTTTGTAGAATAATTCCAATATACAGGGTGTTACAAAAGTATAAATAAAGATTTCAATCTTTTATTTGTTGATACCATCAAACTGAACAACTTTCACTATGGGACCAACATCGAAATCACGAAAAAATATGCATTTTTGTCTCATACATTTAGCTCGAGTAGATCTTTAGTTTAGTATGGAACATCGCAAACGCATCGCATCTTGGCGATTATGGCAAATCTCCCCACTTTGGGTGAGACCTATGTCCAGCAGTGGACGTCTATCGGCTGATATGATGATGATGATGGAACATCAGATTTTTTTTCGCGATTTCGATATTCGTCCCATAGTGAAAGTTGTTCAGTTTGATGGTCTTAACCACCCCCTAAAATGTTTATTTGTATTTTACCACCCTGTATACCACTATTTTTAATGACTAGAAAATGAAACTATACAACTTACAGCGGAAAGTCAAAAAAAAACTCATTATCGACCTATGTCCTTAGGGAAAGTTGTTTATTTTCATTATCTGAATTCTGAATACAACTTTAAAATGCACTCCGTAAAGAAGATACAACGTCAAAACATTTAAAAAAATACCTTTACAAGAAATATACATTTAACATTTTCTACAGAATATAAAGTGAGTAAGTGTGTTTTTCAGATAACGTGCCGCCCACATCGTCTCGACGAGGTAAATATTTATTATTATCTACAACTCCATTCTATTAACTTACTGGTGACCTCCAAATATTCCATTTGAAATTAAAATACAACAGACTTGTTTATAATGGTTATAAAATCTGAATAATGCAAAATACTAAGAACTTGGCTTGCAATAAATACAAAGTGTAATTAAAACTAAATATACGTTACATTGATGCTTAACACCATCAAATTGAACAACTTTCACTTAACAACATTGAAATCACGGAAAACTATCAGCTGTTCCTTAAAAAAACATCAATCACTGCTCGACTCAAATGTATGGAACGCCTGATTTATATTTCGCGATTTCAATGATAGTTGTTCAGTTTGAGGTCTAAAGCACCACTGAAGATGTGTTACGTAACTACTTACTTACTTTTATACCCTGTAAGTATATTATTCAATCAAAAAGCTTATATTTTTTTAGAACACTGCCATTCGGGGATTGTACAGAGTTCTAATTGAACCACTTTCTCCGTAATCAATGTTAGACAAAGTAATCTCTACTGAGTCCCCGAGTCATGGATAATGATGATGATGACTAAACAACGATAAATAGATATACCTATACAGGGTGTAAGGAAAAGTATCATTAACCTTTTAACCACATATTCTACTCATCATACTGAACAACTTTTACTATGAGAGCAAACCGATCGGAGCAAAAAAATCTGCTGTTGCATACATTTGTGACGAGTATTGAAGTTTAGTGTGTGACTTAATGATACTTTTCCTTACCATAATATCTACAGGGTGTAACAAAACACCCTTGTAATACTTAAGGGGGTGCTTGAGGCCATCAATCTGAACAACTTTCACTATAAAGCCAACGTCGAGAAAAAATAAAAAAATCTGCCGTCCCATACATTTGAGTCGAGACGGTACTGCAGTTTTGTATTAAAGAGCGATTTTTTTTTCGAGATTTCGATGTTGGCTCCATAGTGAAAGTTGTTCAGTTTGATGGTCTGAAGCACCCCCTTAAGTATTACTAGGGTGTTTTGTTACACCCTGTATATCGATGTCTAGTCATCATTATACAAGTACGGGAGAGATTCTGCTAGGTAGTTTCAATGGGACTAGATAATCTGAGTGTTTATTATTCCTTTATTAAACAGAAACCCAAATAAGTTTCAGGGTCAACGCGTCGCATAGTATCGGGTAGGAACACATCGATAGCATCGGTCCCTTGGCAGGTCTCCCTTAGAGAGAAGACTTACCCGATCTGTGGCGCCTCTGTGGTCACCGACATCTGGCTGCTGACTGCCGCTCATTGCTTACTAAGGTATTGTGTGAAAGACTTTATTTTTATTCACCTTTTTAGGTAGATTTATACCTTTCAGAAAACTGGTCATAATCATAATCAATGTCTTTCCGACTACAACGAAGTCAATCGGAAACAAGTTATGATTTGTCATAGCATATTTTGACTGTAATGACTACTCATTTACAAAGGTTTTCAAGAACGTTGGATATTATTAAGTGCAGACACACACCCTCGTCCTTGTCCTGAATTCAAATTGAATAAAGGCTTTTTTTTGTTTTGTGAAGTTCCATGTAAACATTCAAGACAATAGCCAAAAACTCTGATGCCTTCACCATAAAGCTGCCATTACTGTATTGTACCCACAAAACATTATAATTATAATAATATAATGTTCTGTGATCGTACCCATTGCGTCCAATCCCAGCGGTTTTCCAACACAGATACCAAACAGAAACCAATCGAAATATTTTCGAACCAACCGATATATTTTGTATTCAACACTCAATACTCAATTTTATAATTGCCTTCCAAATCCCTAAAGAACTTTACAAAACTAAGAATAAGAATATTTATTGTTCAAATTGTGTACAAAAGATGTTAAAATAAGACAGAATCAACAGTTTATCTATCTAAATCATTAGGGAAGTCTACAATTTCTGCTCAACATTCAAGACTCGACAGGGTGGGTATGCTTGGGTTTATTTACGTAACCTGGCTGACAATATTGTCAGTGACATAACGGATTGTTATCTGAGACCTGTAAGTCGAATCCTCTACGTCCCGAAGGAGCATAGGGTTCACGTTTTACATTGAACAGACATTGTCAAACTGGGTCCCTTATTACATGGATCTTATTGCAACTAGAAATCACTACCGAGCGTTCAAAGGTTTTTGCCATACTTATAACTGGAGGCAAATAAGGTCACCGTTTCAGTATAGGGGAGAGCGGGGCTGGAAGTTACCGAGGTTAGTTGTTCCGATGGATATAGCTCCGAGAAGAAAAGATATATCGAAATGCGTGAAGTGTGGTGGACATTAATAGGCCCCTGCGCAGATATGGCAGCCACTTTAGTTGAATTTGCACCGGCCAGGAAGTGGATGTATGTCAAGTGACCCTGCGACACGACCTGAGTAAATATTTTCCAGTTTATACTTTTTGGTCTAACTCGATTAATAGTTAATCTATTTATGAGTGTGTGACTGTGGATTGTAGAGAAAACGTTTGGGAATTGTGTTTGATGTCATTATTTGAATTATTCCATATCTTGGCCATAATTTTAGGTAAACATTAAAAAAAGAATTTTGGGGTTAAATGTTCCGTTGCTATGGGGCTGGTTGTGCCGCGGAAAAATCAACCCCAACATTACTTAATTTTTTAGTTTCAGATATTCTGGACATTTTGAACTGTTTGGAAGTAGACAATCATCCAGTACCATTGATTTCTAATCAAGAGGAACACATACCAACACCAAACAAAATGAAGACATTTACAGATTTTTCCCTGAAATCATTAAATAGCTTTTTCAAGAAGCTATGAAACGAAGGATTCTACAGGCTGATGATATGCTGATTTCAGATATAATTTTGTTTTGATTTCGCATATCTTAATGCGTTTGAAATTTTTCTGTCTTTAAGACCATTTTATTTTACATTCATATACTGATTTGATTAGGATAAGTGAAACTTACAATAACTTATTAAAATTTAATAAAACCAGTATCTTATTTCATACTAAGTAACTGAAAACAGACCAAGTAAACACACGGAACAACCAGCCTCAACAAGGGAACAACCAGTCCCATTTTGGGGTTCGTTGTTCCTTTCCGACTTGTCTTAGAAAATCGATCCTGTACTAAAAAGTATTAAAGCGTACGATAGATTATCGACATACTAATATGCAGCGATAAATGCCGTTTGAACTCATGTCAGACTCGTATACATACGACTTATTTTTCATACACATTTTTTCGATTGTTTGAAAATCGGAACTATCAACCCCGCTCTCCCCTAATAGGTTTAAGTTCCTCTCTTGTTTTTTACTATTTTATTTGTGCTTTTGCGATAAAGTCTTCAACTCTGCCATAAATTATCTCTGGGGGTTAGTTTGCTAGCTTGGCATGCTTTTCCTAAATGTCCCCCCCGAGCCTAAAGTCTGAATACGTGCTTGCTTCCTTATCTTCTTTGATTAAATTTATTGCGGGTTACAAGACAGATTAGAGTTATCCCCCGGATTCGCTGGAGTTCAGTGTCTATAGTGTTGTATTATCGCCGCTCGCTGTTGACACTCGTTTATAAGAGTTACGGTAGTGGAAGTAAGCAGGTGGACCTTTGCCGCTTTCATACTGCGGCACAAACAGAATTTTCTTTTTAAAATGTTTGTCACTTTGTAAATTTTCCCTTTCTCTGCCTTCGATTTGCTGGAAAAGATATTCTCAGAGTTAAGCTAAATTTTCACAAAATTCAATTTGTTACGAAATTTATGGGAATTCAGCACGACACGTGTGATTTTATCCTCTAACGCTTAGATAACTACCCAGTTTTATTAATTTGATGAATTCTTTATGCAAAGCAATGATCCTATTGGCTGAAGATAAGCATGAGGATGCATCTTTTGATATTGGCTTTCTTTATTTAACCTCAGAGTCAACGTTGGTTTTCTCAAGATTTGAGAATCATTGTTTGACTTTAAAAGTTTATTGATGACATAAAGAACAAAACAATACACTATAAATTGTAAAGTTTCCATGGAAGCAATTTTCCAGCACATCGCTGACAGTTTTACAACCAACTATCGGACCGTTGTCGTCGTTTAAAACAACAACTCGTACCCATGTATCAGCGCTACACAATAACCCTTTTGAAGCTATACGTCTCAATAGAAGACCTACCCCCCTGTACAAGCCAATCGTTCTCAAAGCGAGTAAATTCGATCCACCCTCTATATACGACACGACACGCGCCTTTTATGGCCTTCCCCTAGCGAGTTCCTTTCCACAATTTCAATTTGTTCTCCAGAGACTGAATTGTATTTTTTCCGAATTTTCCGATGCAAAACAGGAATCGCCTCTGGGGTAAAAGAAGATACAAACCGGGTCATACATTTTGTTTCGTCCAATACGTATAGACTTTACGATGGTGCGCGACAAATTTATCGTAGCCCACTTTGAAAGCGATATGTTTGCTGGGAAATGCGGAGTTGTAGGTATTCGTACAATATTATACGTAGGTATTAGATCGTCTTGGGTTCCGAGTTGCCTTTTAGGGCTCCTTTCCAAAAATGGTAAAAAGAATCTCTTTATGGTGAGACCAAAAATTTTGTAGGCAGGTAGGTATAATAAAACAGCATTATTATACAGAGTGTTAGGGTAAACAGTTGCATTACTTTAAGAGGTGATAGTGCCCATGATGAATAACATTTCATAAGAAACCTATAGGAAATTCGCAAAAAAAAATTGGACTTTCCATACTAAATGCAATCAGCTGATCAAAAGTCTGCTTGAAAAGTCAAAAAAAAAACGAATTTCCTATAGGTTTCTTTGGGAAAGTTGTCCAGTATCATGGGTACAATCACCACTTAAATTAATGTAACTGTTTACGTGCTGTTTACCCTAACACCCTATAATGTTGTTCACGTGATTCTAAAAAACAGGGCTGTCAAATAAATACACGTAAACTCTACAATCGCAATCCCCACCATGCATCGGAGTACCAATTATCTAATAATAATTAATTAGCAAGGCTCACCTTTAATATCAGGATGAATGCTAGAACGAAGGCTGATGATGATAAATACTCCTTAACCCACAGAGCCCGTCCGAGTGACCTGTCCGTCCGCCTCGGCTCCTCGTGGAAGACCCACGGGGGTGAGATGTACGATGTCAAGAACAGCTTCGTGCATCCTCGCTACATCAGCAAGACCAAGATCAACGACGTTGGCCTGGTTGAGCTGTACAGTCCTCTCAGGTAAACTTCCTTCTTTCATACTAGTATTCGAGTTGTCAGTTGGGAATCTGGAGTACTATTTTTGAAACTCATTCATTGAACTCAACAGTTGAAAATGTCAAAATAACTATGGAGATATGCATCTTTCTACTGCTGATTTGACTTTCAAAAATCGCACTCCTGAGCAGTTAATGAAAGTGGAAAATTTAAAAAGTGATCAGTCGTCACGCGATTCCCAGATTATACTCCCTGCAAGGTGGACCGACGACCTGGTAAAGGCGCGGGAACCCGTTGCATGAGAGCAGCGCAGGACCGGTCATTGTGGAGATCCTTGGGAGAGGCCTATGTCCAGCAATGGACGTCTATCGGTTGAGATGATGATGATGATGACTCTGCTTAGGAGTTTTTCTTTTTCTTTATGTTTTGCTTGCCACCGGACGGGAAGGTCTCTCCACAATGAGGATTTACTCTACACTGGTTGAAATACTTTTGTACTAGGTATTAACAACAAGGTATTAAGTGGCATCAGATGATAGTTTGTGGCATTTAGGCCACCTTCATGATATCATTTACACAGACGCATCTCGAAAACATCGATATTATTAAAATCATTTAAGTTTGAATTCAAATCTTTTCGTAATTGTTGTACAGGTTCTCAGCGAAGGTTCTGCCAATCAGAGTGGTGGCGAAAGAGATGAGACTAAAAGCGAACTTACCTACTATCGTGTCTGGATGGGGGAAATTGAAGGTAAACAAATATAATATTATATTGTCGAAAATGGTTTTATAATTATGTAATTTAAACCATGTCTCGTTCAAATTATAAAAACATGATTGGTAGAGGCAAGAGTGTAGGTATTTTATTTTCAAGCTGCCTATGATCTGGCTTCGGATCTATCGTGAGTTCTCACTGTTCTTTACTACTGTAGTTGCGTCAACAATTTTTGTATTGAATTTCGTACAGCGCTCCTAGTGGTAACGTTGATAACTAATTTCTGCCATACGAAATTGGCGACGTAGCTACAGTAGTAAAGTACAGGGAAAACTCATGTTAGGCTTACAGGACTATTTGCTAACGTGCCTTCTAAAGTAGAGGCACTCAATATGGAACACCACTAAAAACGGTCATCCATCCGAAGACTGACCTGACGGGCGGTACATAGTTAAATGCTGTGTTCAAAGTCATAGGCAAAGTCACAGTAAAGTTGTGAAACTACCTCTTTCTAATGGTTAAGAGCATTGGGCTCTGTCGTGGGTTCGATACCTACGGGGGACAGGTGTCACACAAAGTGACATCACTATAGGTTAGTGATGTCACTTTGTGTGTTTTTCCCCAGTTTATAGGAAATTGCAGGCTGAATCACCTCTGACTGTTTGAAAAGAAAGATGATGGTTGTGCTTCAGACGGCAAGCCGTTGGTCCCGGCTACTATCTCTGGTGGTGGTGGTCGTTACATAAAAATCCACGTCAGAGGCCGTAAGGCGGTCTGAAAAAAAGCTCCGACACCAGGGCTTGCTGGCCTCACGATAAGAAGAAGTAAAGTTGGTTATTGTTGTTGATTGTTCAGTTTGTTGTTGGTCGTTTGCAATACCAATGCTGTGTGCACCTGTTATATGTATAATATGTATTAGAAATAGATTTGTAGTGTTCCTTTGCTATTGTAAATTATGTTTAAATATGTATACTGTTGGTGTGCCATATTAAATAAAATAAAATAAAAATAAAATACCGATGCTCCAGTCCGTCAACGAGAGCGCCTAAAGAAATGCTATAAATTTTTCAGGAAGGTGGACCAAGTGCCACATACTTGCAGTCCACTACAATAAAGACGATCGCTATGAAGCTGTGCAAAAGGTCGGGGCTGGACAGGAAGGCTATAGACCCCGCCTCCATGTTCTGCGCTGGTTCCTTCGATCAACCATCGCCCGATGCTTGCCAGGTATAATGAACTTCTGATATATTTCGATTCCCATGTATTATGGAGGCATCATGATCATGACTTAGCCAGAGTTGTGACATGAGATGATATATACGCTTATTCATCTCATGTCACAACAATAAGGTATGATTTTAAACTTTAATGATTGTAGCAAAGCTGGCCATACTATCTTTTTGTGATCAAAACAGTCGCTCTCCACTTTGCGTTTATAAATGTGGGTGAAAGAGCGTTGATGTTCCTTGTGTGCTCAGATTTACTCCTTCCCGATTCCAGTCTGTCCATGGCCAGTGTGGTGAACTAAGGTTTAGTCACTGTACATGAAAATGAATCCTTCATACAGAACGGACACTCCCTAGCTCTCTACAGGAGGTCCGACCTCACCCCCACCCCGCGAGGTAACGCCGCGGTAACTGAAGAGTGAGGACAAAACTCCTGTGTAAAAGCTACAGAGAACAACAGTAAGCAGTGGTGCAATCCTCTTCAACTATCTCTCTCACAGTATCGCATGTGCCTTTACCCGTTACCTCTTCGTCAGTGCGAGAATGGTTGTATGAAGTTTCCAGGGTGCTTAGTCCTTTTTATCTCTATGGCATCTTTTACTTGCAAATAATTATGTATACGTTTGAAAAGTGCCCAATATGTATAGTTAATTCGTCTTATTGTTTCGTAGGGAGACAGTGGAGGTCCAATTGTCCACGAAGGCATCCTCATCGGCGTGGTATCCTGGGGCCTTGGCTGCGCCCGGGGTAACTTCCCCGGGGTGTATACGCGACTGACTTACCCTGTCGTTTGGGACTGGCTGAATGGACATCTTTCTAAGAAAGTTGATTTGAATAGCACATTAGTGTGAATGAAGATTGTGGTTTGATGTAGGGATCAACACCCTATCTAATTTGACAGTGAACCTGCAGTGAGAAGTGCTACTATCCCGAACACCAGTGTCCACGTAGAGTGATTTTGAACTAAGTACGAGATACTGTAGGTACTTTTTAACCGACTTCAAAAAAAGGAGTAGGTTCTCAGTTCGACCGTATATTTTTTTTTTTTTTTTTTTTAATGTGTGTTCGCGGATAACTTCGTCGTTTATGAACCGATTTTGATGATTCTTTTTTTGTTGGAAAGGAGATATCCCAAGGGTGGTCCCATGATAAGGAAATCAGGATCTGATGATGGATCCCAGAGAAATCGAGGGGAACCTTCGAAAATCGTAGTGCCGACTAGTGCGTTTGTTAATTTGAAGCACTACTGTTAAATCGAACTAATGAATTCACCACTGAAAATTGTGAAATAAACAAAATTTTAGCAAAAAATTAAAACCGCCTTCAAAGAAACTAAAAAGTTAAAAAATAATATTGCAGCCGATGACTTTGTCGTTCGTATCATAATAACATTAATTTGTTTTATAGAAGTCGGTGTCAAGCCAAGCCAAAAAACTAATGCAAGCCCTGTCGCGAATCGGCTTGACAGCGACTTCAATAAAACAAATTAATGTTATTATGATACGAACGACAAAGTCATCGGCTGCAATATTATTTTTTAACTTTTTAGTTTTTTTGAAGGCGGTTTTAATTTTTATGATTATGAATTTATGACGGATCGGTGTGTTGCCGATCAAATCAAGATCGTGATTGGATAATGTATTTTAAGGATGGAGACTCATCTGGCAGCACGGAATCGCATTTTTTCACGCTCTATCCTTTTCTGTCGCCTAAGATTGTCATTTGCTAGAGCGAGAAAGGTCGCAGTACTGCCGGTGCTTCCGCATGCTATCGCGTTCCGCTATTTCTCGCTCTAGCAAATAACTTTCCTGAGCGACAGAAAAGGATGGAGTGAAGGTGATTTATAATAATATTTGGTTTATTATAACTACTCATGTTTTGTAAGACAAAAAATATTACAGCTCCTGCTGTACGTCGTGCCGATAATCGAGACTTTTTATTCTCATTTGTCACCAGTGGTGACAAAGTAGGATTTTTTCCTAATCGTCGCCACTGGCACTAGTAATCTATCTTTATACAATGGTGCGTTCTTTTGCTACTGTAGTAAATTTCTTATTTTGTTACACACTAGCTGATTGAGTAAACTAGAAAAAAAATACTCAATTTAACATAAAATGGTCTTTTATTTCGTCTTAAAACTTATGTACAGGTTGTTGCTTATCTAATAGTACTCTGTCTTAAAAATCAAAGAGATTAATTATAAAATCTTAGAGCACTAAGGAAATTTTTTAAAGACGCATCCCTTTTTTAAAGGGATGCAGCTCCCCTCTGACTTACTCCAGGGAATTCGTCACGTCCAGGCCGTCAATACGGCTTCCGGCAGAGGCGGTCCACTGGCGATCTTCTAGTGTACGCCACACATATATGGGGCGAAGCCATGGAGAAACATGGTGAGGCTTTGGCGGTATCACTCGATATCTCCAAGGCGTTTGACAGGGTCTGGCACGCTAGCCTCTTAAGCAAGCTTCCATCATTTGGTTTCCCTTCTGGCCTGTGTGACTGGATAGCTGATTTCCTGAGCGAACGGTCTATTCGAGTTGTAATAGACGGCTCGTCGTCTGACCTTATGGCGATCAATGCTGGTGTCCCTCAGGGATCAGTTCTCTCTGCGACCTTATTTCTGCTGCACATCAATGATCTGCTACAGCCCGGTATATTTGGGTACGCAGACGACAGCACGGTCACCGAGAGATATCTGCCTGTTAGACAGGCCGACGGCCACGAAGTCCGGTCCCAGAGAGAGGCCATGGTCGAGCGTACGAATTCGACCTTGACGGCAGTGTCCGAATGGGGTTCTGCCAACTTGGTTGAATTCAATGCCACTAAAACACAGGCCTGTCTGTTTTCCGCAAAAAGGTCTCGTCCTAATGTGTCTCCTACATTCCAGGGTGTCTCCATTCCGATTTCCGAAAGTCTAGAGTTGTTGGGTCTCGAACTCACGTCGGACCTGAACTTCGGCCGCTCGATTGAGTCCAAAGCTAAAACCGCAGCCAAGAAACTTGGTATCCTGAACAAGGTTAAGCGGTACTTCACGCCTGCACAGCTTCTTACTCTCTACAAAGCCCAAGTGCGATCTTGCATGGAGTACTGCAGTCACCTTTGGGACGGCTCTGCGAAATACCAACTTGACGCACTGGACTCAGTTGAGCGTCGAGCCAAGAGACTCATCGATGACGATGCACTCGTCGAGACTAAGTTACACAGTCTGGAGCACCGACGATTGGTCGCTTGTCTGTCGGTATTCTATCGGCTACACTTCGGCGAATGTGCCCAGGAGTTACATGACCTGATTCCACCATCCCCCTTCCATCATCGTACGACAAGACGTAGTGCGAGACTGCATCCATACGTTGTCGATATTCCAACAATCCGCACAAATAGGTTCGCATCCTCTTTTATAATGAGAACCGGTAAGGTTTGGAACTCTCTCCCTGCGTCTGTTTTCCCAAGCAAATACAATCAGGATATTTTTAAAAGAAGAGTAAATAGGCTTTTTCTGGGCGAGCGCGCTACATCCTCGGCTTCATCTACACTTTCCATCAGGTGAGCTGAAGCCAAGCGCAAACCCATTATGAATAAAAAAAAAAAAAAAAAAAAAAAAAAAATTCAGGCGATTTAGATTCATTGTCTGAATACACCCTTAACATTTTGTTAGGAATTAAAAACTAGGGGTGTATACCTGGTAGCCCTCCTAGCATGATTTCTCTACTAGCACGCGACGTGCCTTCGCTGCATAGAAAATTAACCCTTCCTGCGCTTTTCAGTCGCGCTTGCCGCATGTAATGTTGTAGTAGTATGGAAATAGACCGAGTCGCGCGTAAGTAGAGAAATCATGCTAGAGGGTTTCAGCTAATTTTATTAATTAAATGCGCAAGTAATCAGGCATGAAATCTCTTTGACTTGAAACTAAATTTTTTGACACAATTTAAATTATTCACCTACTTATTATATTATACATCCGCATTCACATAATTATGATAAACATCCATATTCACATAATTATGATAAACATCCATTTAATATGAAAATCTCACTCATTTGTATACATAAATTAGCTACTTTTAGGCGATGCTAGTAGAGCCACTCCGGATTTTATTTTTGAAACTAAAATCACACTACTTTGATAAACCGATTAAGATATTAAAAATTGCAATTCAAAAGAAAGACTCGCGGGTAAGAACTTTTACCGGTTTAGTTAATTTTTGGTGTGCAAATGAAGAATTGCATTGCATTTGAATGAAATTGAATGAATTGCATTTGAATTGCAAATGAAGAAGAAAGGGCATTGTCGTCGGGGTGCGGAGACTAACCAATCTTCGCTTCGCCGATGACATTGTTCTCTTCTCGCAATCTGCGCCAGAACTTAAACAAATGCTTCAAGACCTGAGCACGGCAAGCCTTGAGGTTGGACTCACAATGAACAGATCCAAGACGCAAATAATGACCAACAGCACCAAAGGTAGAATTGAAGTAGATGGGCAGGTAATACACTATGTTGATGAGTATATTTACTTGGGCCAGATAGTTTCCTTCGAAAACAGGCAGGACAAAGAAGTCGCACGTAGTGTCCACAACGCCTGGAAGAGCTACTGGTCCATGAAGGAGTTAATGAAGGGTGAACTCTCGCTATCCCTAAAACGAAGACTCATTGACATGTGTATCCTGCCTATCATAACCTACGGTGCCCAGACGTGGTCTCTAACAGAGTCTCAAAAGTCCAAACTCAAGGTTTGTCAGAGAGCGATGGAGCGCAGTATATTATGTTAAAAGAACAGATCGTATCAGGAACACTACACTGCACTCCAAAACACAAATCGCCGACGTCGGGAAGAAAACAGCTAAACTAAAATGGGAATGGGCCGGCCATGTCTGTCGAATGCACCAGGAGAGGTGGGCAGGAATTGTTACGCCCTGGATCCCAGAAGATGGTCGTTGGCGTCCGGGTCGTCCTAAGAAGAGGTGGCGGGATGATCTGGATGCTTTTGACGACAAGTAGCCAGAGCTTGCCCAGGATAGAGATGGTTGGAGGATTAAAGGGGAGGCCTTTGCCCAGCAGTGGGATGAAATAGGCTAGAAAAAAAATAAAAAATGAAGAATTTGTGTTAATTAGTTCAATGAGAATGCAGAGTGGCGCTAGATTCACTATGGTTAACGCCTTAACCCAGTACCCTATACTGGCAGTTAAAGTACTTACAACGATACGTAAAATTAACTAGTAGGTACATGAAAGGCATATCAAACCTGAAGGACCGATTCGATTTCAAATTATAAATAGAAATACTAATAAAAACGTTTAAATGTTAAAAAGTTACCTAGAAAGCTGCTAAATGCTTTTGTGGTTTATTGGAGTAGCATTTTTTTAATGTAAGCTTTCTTTATGAGAAATCTTTAGTATTGTGATGGGGGCGCCACTGAACTGCAAAAGGGTCTGTCTTGCCTACCGTCCCCGAAGTTTTTGAAATTGTTTTCCACGAATAATTCTTTCAGAAATCGATAGCCGACATCAATGCAAACAATAAAATAATTTTCTTAGGCAAAACCGTATAAAGTGTCGCATTTCGAAGATACAAGGAACTCTATGAATAATTTCAAAGCTTTATATCTTCGTAATTATAAATTGTAAATGTTATTTGTGACGCGGCATCTAGATTTTCTAATCTATTTTTCCATATAATATCTAAAATATTACTTTTATTAATACCGTCTACAGCTACGTATACAGCTTCAAACTTTTGTATACAACCACCTTAAGAAAAATAAAAACTTTAGATGCTTTATATCTTCGAAATATGGCGCTGTACCAGGATTTGCAAAAAAACATTTTTTGTTTTTACTGACGCGGCCAAAAGGTGTAAGAATGTTCAATCCTGTTTGTACTTCAATTGATTGTACTTATTGGAAATATTTTGCTAAGCATCCATTTTAAACATGAGAAGAGATTTTTGACACTACTTTACAATAGAGACTGAAGAAATACTTTTTTTTATTACAAGTGTTGTAATTGTAATTGAGATGATACGATATTACAAAAACTTAACAATAAATATTGTGCTTTAAAAAGTATTCAAAATTACAACGATTGTTTTAACGACATCTGCTTTTGTACAAAAATCTAATCCTTAATTTTAAAACTAACTCAACAACAAAAATAAACTTTCATACTTGTGCAAAACAGAATTTCACTAGTAAATTACCTACATTATATTTGCTAAAAATATCATCTTAGTACTAAAATTATATTTTTATTATAAGAATTATGTACAGTCAAAACATACTAACTTTACTATTACCTATACAGATTGTCAATTTAAAAACCGGAGAACTTTCACTGTATGTATATAATGTGATTTTTTAATAGGACGATATGATGAGACCATCAAACTGAACAGCTTTCTTAATGGGACCAACATCGAAGTATTGAAAAAAAAAAAACTTTTGTTAGGTACTTTATTATGTCTAATCTTAGCTTTTGTAATCTTTGTCTTTTGTGAAACAATAAATATTTTTATTATTTATTTTATTTTATTATTGGAATCGCGAATTAAAACTGTTCCTCACATTTGAGTCGTATATTGACGTTTTCTATGAAAGTAGTAGACGATTTTTTGACGAAGTATGCTGCGAATTCTTGACTGCATGATTTGGTTCTTTGACCATGGGTATATGTAATTGTTATTTTGTATTGTTATGTTGTACCTACTCTACTAGTTTTTTGTTTCACTAATAAATGTTTCAGAAAGTACAATCTAGTCGATATTATTTGTGATAGATTTAGGTGGCTAAACTTGACTTTAGTGGCATAATTTAACAGTTCAGTTTGCTGGTCTGAAGCACCCTTCAAAATGTCTAATGTATTTTAGTTTACAGCCTTTATAATAAATCTACCCCACAAGTCAATTTCTCTTAATGTTAATATGGTAACAGTAACCTCATGAACTCCTGGATACGATCTCCATCGAGGCTTGGTTGACCTCATATTATGATCTTCACGTCTTGTAATCATTAATTTCATTTTGACATCAGTTTCGTTGAGAACACTTTCATTTCAACCTTCAAAATCATAACACTCACAATAAGTTGAAAGTAATAAATTGTCTTATAACATTAATGCTAGGTAAATGCTATGTATAAATATCACTATGTAGTAGTCACTTTTTGAAATTCAGCACTTCAAGAAAAGTCTAAACTAACAGAGCACAAAATACGCAGTTACTAATTTAAAGATCGAAAAAGAAAAGACACTACCGTTTAGGCCACGTGTAATACCATAATAATTACTTATTTATATTTGCGACCCTATTTCAGAACCTTACAAAAACGTTATATGTATATTACAACATATTTATATAAAATACAGCGGCCGTAGTATGGCAGTGTGATATCGCGCTAAAGCTATATTACTATTTGCGCGCCGAACGAAGGAGATAAATGGCGTGATATTATAGTAGGTATATCACGCGCAGCATGCTACGGCTTCTGATAGAGTTTTGCCTTCCTACCGTTTTAAGAGTTGAGCTTCTAAAATAAACTAGGTAAATAGAAATATTGTTCCGCTTTCTTACAATTTCCAACCCAACACAATGTTTTAAATTAAAATATTGTAGCTGATTCTTACAATGTGAATCTCAACACAATGTTTTAAATTAAAATATTGTAGCTGATTCTTACAATGTGAAACTCAATACAATGTTTTAAATTAAAACATTGTAGCGGGTTCTTACAATGTCAACCCCAAAACAATGTTTTAATTTATCTACTTAATTGCACCAATAGTTTTCAAAATTTTTCGTTTCATTTGTTTACCTGAATCGATTGAATCACGAAGCACCAGATTTAAAAAATATATCACAAGAAACAGCGTCGACTTATCGTGAAGTACGAAAATACACTCAAAACCCACAACAATATGGTCCATTGATCAATATCGTACTGAGTACGGCAGTGGAGGTGACTAGGCCGGCAATACATATTGCGCGGCCCTGCGATGCCTATGTTTTCTTCACTGCTAGAGTCGGTTTTCTTAACAGATGCAGGGGATCTTTTCTGTATCTGTGGACATACAAAATTTTATACATTTTAAATTGAAAAAGCTATTACGAGAAAATCTAGTAGACCTAGTTTAAAATAATTATGTTTTTGACTTTCTAAATTAGAGTAGATTGACAGGAATAACTCCGATAGTGTTCCAGTCGCCTTATGGTCTAGCTAGCATGTCACCCCCAACTAAACTAGAAAAATTGATGTGTACGATCAATTCGTTACATTACGCATGCCAAAATGACCGCTCATGACGGTTTTCTCTCTTTGTCGTGCGTGGCATGCTAGCGCTGCAAATTAAGTCAAAATATCTTAAAGAGACGGCAAGGTGTGTAGACGTTAATCAAATTGGTGTATTAAAAGTCAAGTTCAAACTCCACTAAGCCTAAGAACATAAGATCCTTATAAGAAAAATGTATTCATTTTTAACTCTGTTACGAGGGTCGGGGAGGGGTGTTAGATAAGCTCGCCCTTTGTAGGTACATGTTTTCTCAACTTTATGTATTACTAGCGGCCCGTCCCGGCTTCGCACGGGTGGACGTCTAATCTTTTCTAGCAATAAATATAGCCTATGTTACTCAGGGTGAATGCAGCTTTCTAATGGTGAAAGAATTTTTTAAATCGGTCCAGTACTTTTTGAGCCTATTCATTACAAACATACAAACATACAAAAATAGGTACAAATCTTTCCTCTTTATAATATTAGTATAGATTATGTCCGTGTGTACAATAAAGTGTTATAATTAATTAATTGAATCGAGATTTCTTTGAGCTTTATGACTACGTTGTAATATTGTAAACCTTCTCTTATAAATAAACGTTCAAACGCGGAGGAGAAACATCCACTCTACGAATAAAAAAATCACCCACCTGCTCATAATTTCGCATATCTCTGCTTACTTCATAAAAACCTTAGTAATAACACGTTCTTATTTAAAAATAAAAACTCGTAAGTACCTTGCAAACAGTTCTCTCTTGAAAGTCTCGAAATGTCTTCGATTCCTCTCATTTTGCTTCTCGCGCCACAGAGGGCGGTGGCGTCGCGACTGAAGCCCCCAGTGGATCGTGAAGATCGGGGACAGGACTCGAAACTGGTATCCTATTAGGAACATCTCGTACACCTGGAAATTACAGATATTGCCAAATGTAATCAAAATTATTATGAATTGTTTCAACAGTACATTCACCTAAACAAGTATCAAAATTTAATTTAGATAGGTTCGATTATTTATACAAATAAATATTTTTTAGCTTATCTTTATTGGTAAAAAATTATTGCGATTTAGTTCATTATTATGCGTACTTTTGTCGCTATGCAAAACCATTACTTAATTAGCCTGGCTAGCACCAAAAAGTATTTTAGGCTTTAACGTATTTTGGGATCGCTCTGTCTCTCACACTGCTCATAGTGATGACAGTGACAGCATCATAATTAAATGTGCCTAAATACTTTCCGGTGCAGGCCATCTTTAATATTTTCAGATTTTTTGTTATTCTAGTATCTACCTACCTACTATTATTTTATTATCCTACCTTGAATTAGACTTTTAATGACATCGATGAATTTTCCCTATTACCTACGGCATAAAAACATCTAAGAAATCTGTATCATTAAATTATTACGGTAAATATATTTCAAAAGTGCCTACATTAAACATTAAAAAAATGCAAATAAATAACTAGAGTTAAAATTATTCAACTAACTTAAACTAAAATAAAACACCGCATTTTATATCTCATTTAAGATTTTATTATGAAAGTATGACAACACAACATAAATAAAATAAAGGCCAACACAAACAGGGAACGGGCACACTGTATTTACACGGCTATTTATATCACAGACTCGTTCTATGTAGTTAATGGACGCCATCTTGTACAGGGCGATTTCACATTGGACTTTTTTTTATTCAAATACAAATTTAAAAAGTAAAGCTAATTATTATATTATCTATAAGCGGCGAAATACAAAGGTGGTGGATGTGGTTGCCACTATAGAACTCCGGAAATGGAGATGGGCGGCCACGTTGCTCGTATAGCTTCTGAGCGTTGGAAGAACACTGGAGTAGAGGTATGTAGAACTATATACTATTACTTATTCTGTGGTAGAGGCCCAGAGAAACCACGCGAGGTAGAGGCTGCCCACCAGAAAGATGGGTCAAGGACATTAGGAGAGACGCGGGTCCGAACTGGATGCAGAGGGCGAGGGACAGAACGTCATGGAGAAATAGGGAGGAAGCCTATGTCCGAAGACGGACTGATCAAGGGCTGTAATGGATGGATGGAAAGCTAATTAGATTGTCAATTCGTCAAAAAAAATCTCTAAAGTTGGTCAATAATATTATTCCAATCTAATGATGTAGGTACCTAGAGTCAGACAAGCTCGTAAACGACCGTCCTGCGGGATACAGTCTGTCTGTCTTCATGCAACATTTTGATTGAGGGTATGAGAAAATAATTGAGGCAGGGCATACAGAAAAGAAGAACCAGGATATGGCTATCCTGGTGGGCTATGTTGGCACATAGCCCGAAGAATTGCAAAACAATGGGCAAGGCCCATAGAGCAACGTGCGCAACGTTCTGCGAGCGCAGAACGGATGGCTGATGGAGCCTAATAGTTATAGAGTGGCGACCGCAAACAGGCGTACCTAGGCGTATTCCACACAAGGTGGGCGGATGACCTGCTGAAGGCGGCGGGAATCTTTATTCGGATTCTTCGGGCAGGCTCTATGTCCAGCAGTGGATAAATAAAAAAAATAAATAAATAAATATCTTGGACAATGTCACACAAATTATCTAGTCACATTTAAAGTACCAGAATCAAGCCTGGACTTGTATTATGATGACTAGACAACGATATAGATTACATATATAAATACAAACATCCATGACTTGGGTACAAATATTCATATTCATCATACAAATATTTGCCCCTTACGGGATTCGAACCCGCGACCCTCGGCACGGATGTCTATCGGATGAGATGATGATGATGATGATGAATACAGAACAGACAGTGGACGCAATTGTAAATTTGACGCGGTTCCTTGTTTGACTACGGAACCCTAAAAATGTAGCTCATGGCAGTAAGCGCTCTTACAGACGAGCGACACTTTGCGGTCGCAACCCTCGGCGACTGTAAAGTCTATGAGCGCGACTCTCTGCGACCCACGGCGACCGCAAAGTGTCGCTCGTCTGTTAAAGCTCTAAGCCCTCAAGGAAAGTTTTTTAAACCCTGGTCAAAAACGGAAATAGGTAAATTGAATATGTATCGATCGATGTGAAAGCGGCCTTGTCTCCCCGAAATAGCGTCTAATCTTAAATTCCAGTGTTCAGTGTGACCCAATCCCTCAGAGCAGCCACATTGGTGAAGACGGTCGGTGAGAGCGGCAGTGCGCAGCCGCGAGCGAACGACACCACTCCAAATGCCGTGCCTCGGAACACCGCTGGCCCTCCGGAGTCACCCTGCAAGTTTTACAGGAATATTTCAACTTCTGACTTGGGCTGTTCCTGTGATACCCAATTCAATGGTACAATATTAGGATTAACATCTTTTCTTGTCTTTTCCCGGTTGCTTTTCCGTGAATGTTGGGAGCATTTAAATCGGGAAAAGGCATCAGTAAAAAAATGGTTGTGCCCATAGTAAAGTTGATCAATTTGATCATATACAGAGTGTAACAAAACACCCTAGTAATAAGGGGGTGCTTCAGACCATCAATCTGAATAACTTTCACTATGGAGCCAACGTCGAGAAAAAATAAAAAATCTGCCATCCCATACATTTGAGTCGAGACGGTACTGCAGTTTTGTATGAAAGAGCGGATTTTTTTTTCGCGATTTCGATGTTGGCTCCATAGTAAAAGTTGTTCAGTTTGATGGTCTGAAGCACCCCCTTAAGTATTACTAGGGTGTTTTGTTACATCCTGTAGATATAGACCAGCGATTCTGAACCATCCTAGAACGATCAGATTATTTTCATATAATTTTTGGGTAAGTTGAAAACATATATAAATAACATCCTGAAAATTAGGTAAATTTCAGGATGTTATGAGAAGTCATGAGAAGTCATGTGACGATTCACCAAAAAACATTGCTAAAGAAACCTTATTTCTTACTCGTCTCAAATAAATACGACATAACATAACAGAAAAAAATGATATTCCTTTTTAGCCAAGGAGCCTCATGGCTTTCACCAGCAAAGCTTTCAGAAACCTCGGTGAACCTGAGGAATACCAAGCCCTATCCATCACTCGTAAATTATCTTCTACATCTTTCTCAAAAACTATTTCCACGTACCTGACAAGAAGAAACTCCTCCAATGAGGAAATGTCCGCCACAGAACATGTTATTGGTCAGCGATTCCCCGTAGGACAATCTGCACAGCCAGTGCGGAACCACTGGCACCTGTGCCTCCATCATTATGCGCGGTATGCGTCGGCCGCGGGGCTGGAACGTGCAAATGAGAGACAGGATTGATAGAGCATGAGTTATCCTAGCGTTCCTATAGGATAGGGGATCATAATCCAAAGGAGCTACGAAGAGCTAGGCATGGGTGTCAGATAGTCCTGATGACATAATTTAATTGTATTATTATCTTAGATTTACGCACCCTGCGTAAATAAAACACTCTATGATGAAAGAAGGATCTCTAAAGTGGTAGAGTCGATTGGAGCTGATTTCAACGCTATTCTTGATATCTCCGAGATTTTATTCCTTTTCAAACCCATAGCTGCCAATGTCAAGTTTTTTCATAAAATATGTACATACTCCACACAAAGACATACTCCAAAATAACAACACTATCTTAATCAAGAAATTATCATAATTCTCAGTTCTAATTAGTATTATCGAATACAAAGACCCATCGAGTCGTTTAGAAACAAGACAGTTTTATTGCTGTTTTATTCTCATCAATGATATTTATTATCTTATGTCATCATCATCATCATCATCACAACCTATATACATCCCACTGCAGGGCAAAGGCCTACCTTCTACATTCAAACCTGGACCTCAAGATTGAGTTTTCATAGCTATCCGCAACGCGCCACCGACGCTCTGCGGTATCTTATGTACTGCAGTCAATTTCTCACCTAGTTGCCCGTACAACTAGACTGCCTGATTGCCCTGCTGCAGTCCACAACCTGAGCTCCAATGTCTACATCTTTGACTAGGCCAGACGTTCCACCACTTACCGCAGTCAGTCCCCAGCCAGTAACAGTCAGCCTGACGAGCGGCACAGGCTGACTGCTCTGTGGCAGTCTGATCGGTCTGATAGCAGCCGAGAAGGTCAGGGGCTGAGCGAGCCTCAGCACGGCGATGTCGTTGTCGAACTGAGGTCGGCCGTACTGTGGGTGAACGGTCACGTTGGACACCTGGACGATGCGCCCGCCGGAATCACGCCTAGTGCTGCCCACTCGGAGTCGGATGTTGCTTGGTGTTACGCTGTGGAGAGGTTTTGTGTGGTAGTGTTAGATCCATGCTAATTATGAGCAGCCTCTATTATTCCTACTAGTCCAATACGAGCTTACCCTCATAAAGAGAGCGTATTAGTCCACCATGCGTGCCTATTTCAGATTGGTGGACTTCACATACTCTACAGAATTTCTTCTGCGTATGCAGGTTACCTCAACTTTTTGAAGGCATGATAATGTTATGTACATCATGACCACAATCCCGCTCCGGGTGGTCATAAACCTTACTACAACCATCCTTCAAGCGTGCAGTTATAGCAAATTGAAAATATCCACAGAAATACTGCATAAGAAACCTTTAATTGCCTCGTAAGACATTCACGGGAAAAAATGGGGTGTCCATTTTAAGCCGGAACCACATGGTTCCGCGGTATATTAAAGATAGTAGAAATAATTATTAATCTTACCTCTAACATTATTGTTATTTAACTTTAAATACTTTAATGAACAGAAATTTAAGTAATCGTACTGGATTTTTTATCTGTTCTCCATTGGATTAATGTTTATTATTTGTTTCAAACTGAAACAGTAAGTAGGTAATTTCTTTTCTGATCATAAAACAGATCACAATAATCAGTTTTTAAAACATTTGGGAACAATCTAATAGAACATTAACGCCATCGAAATCATTAACATGTTGCGAAAATAGCTCCCGGTACCACGTCATTTGTGACTGAAATAACTACAATAGTTTCTGTAACGACGTCGTAACATTCCACCCTCTCATTGTATATCTTTTACTTACAATAAAATTAACTACTGTAATTGTTTTCCTATTCTTAAAGCATGAATCAAGAGTTTTAAGAAAAGCGGAGCGGTCAGCTGATGATGAAGATGATGGAGAGTTTTAACTTAATATTGATTTGGTTTTTCATTGAGAGGAGAATAACATACAAGAATTGGTTCGTCAAAAAGCTTTATTAGGATTACAAATGGAGTCATGACTACCCTAATTGAATACATACAAAGAGAATGTCGGTGGCGTGTTGTGGAGAGGAATGGATCCATGCTCTCTGTCGGTCAAGGAAAACATCGTGAGGAAACATACTCGGATGCATACGCTGAAGAAGAAATTCTGAAGCGTACCTATGTGTAGTCCTATGTGTGTGTGTATGTGTGGTGGACTAACGCCCATACACCCTTCTTGAGGGTTGGCTTGTGGCCTACAGCAGGACATAAATAGGCTGATTTTGATACATATAATTAAGCCTATATCTCATTGAGATAGTCCCTGTTACGATCCTAACACACGTTCTCTTATTTCTTCAACATCCATAAGTCTCATCACCTGTCCATATACGTTTTTATCCCACCCCTAACCAATGAGGAGTACTTCCGCACGTCTCTGTTCCGTGCGATTTCATAAACAACATAAAAACAAAACACTTACTTCTGTACACAATGAGCAGCAGTCATCACGTAATCCCTGCTTATAATGAATCCTCCACAAAAAGAGTTCCCATTGATGACCATGGAGACCTGGTAAGGATGTCTGTTGATAGAGCTGGCCCTGCCACCGATGATCTGGCCACTCAGCTCAGGGCAGACCTCCTCCAGGTCAACGTCCTGGATGTCTTGATCTGGCTGGCTATCGGTGTCAGTAGCAACCTGGCCATCATCGTCAGTACAACATTCACCATCTACTGCTTCTTGGAGATCTACAATTTAATTTCGTATTTTAATGTTGGTAATACAAGAGTTTATTGTAAATGCTTTCATATTGTTTTTTTAATAAATTACCTATTAGTACAGAGATCTAAGTCATACATTTTATACGCATATTCTTTTCTAAAGGAAAATTCCGTGTTCTTGAGATATTGAAGTTCATTTCAAATAGAAATTCAAGGTTATCTCATGTATATGCCAAGTTCTTACTTTCAAGATTCAGAAACGTTTTTTGTATGATGTAAAACGTAGGTAGTGATTACTTGCTCAGTGGTATGATGCATTAATTTGGACAGATGGAAGTTCTAAAGTTTCTCTGAATCTCAACTTGTGTTTAATGTAAAGACTGTAATGTTTTTGATATATTTTGGTGTACATTTTATATTATGCTATCTGTGGTGTATAGAACGTCATTGTCAAAGATTTTTTTTGGTCTATACCAAAAAAAATCTTAGGTCATTGTAATTTGTATCTGTGCTAATCATCCAACTGTCCTATTGAAATACAATCGTACATGTCTGTCCACACATACCCCCAAACCCCAAACGATTTAAACACAATGCTCGCGACACAGCTCTCTTCACATACCCTAAGCATTTGAATCAAGTCCAAAAGATAATTGGTCTATACATGATGACAGTTTAATATTAGTAGTTGGGTACTACGTTATCATATTGCATATCACAAATGTTCTGGCAAAAGTTCAGCCTTTCAAAACACGCGTCACGCATGATAGAAGAAGTGTAAACAAGTAGGTACATGTACAATTATTTTGAAACAGTAATTAGTGGACAGGTCACCAAACCGCCAGATAATTTATAGCGCAACCAGATAATGAGTAATGATTAGTAGCTTTACTGACGTTGGATCAAGCTGAGCAGAATAACATTGTTCAAGAGATTGTACAATTTATCTTGCCAATCTTGCCAGGGAATGTTCCATTTTACATACTAACCTTTGTAATTAAAACGAATTGGTACGTTTTAAGATTTCTTTTTCAAAAATACCTATGTCAAAATATAGGTAGTATAATAATGTCTATGGTACCTACTGATTATAGGTTAATTTAACGTTTTTTTGTGAAGCAATAAACTACCTATTAGCACCAACATTACGGAAGCTTTACTTCATCTGACTAACTCAATGATCTTCAGTCTCAAAACAAACATCAAAATGTAGTACTACGCCGGCGAATTAACTAGGCACCTGGCTCGCACGTGGCTCGGAATTTGACACCCCTCCTGCTACCCCCCCGCGGGACCCTGCCGTCGCTGTGCGAGGCCGTAGCATAGCATTTCAGTTACTGTAGCACGTGTCCCTGCGCTTTAGCATTTTCGAGTTATTCTTCCCGAGTTTTCCGAGTTTTTTATTCCGAGCCAGGTGCGAGCCAGGTGCCAAGTTAATTCGCCAATGTTGTAGCTCCTTATGGAGTATTGGAGAGAAATTGTGTATTCTGGATTACAATCATTCTGTAAAAGTTAAATATTATAAATAAATAAATAAAGTATACAAAAGTACCTACATAGATACCAAACATATAAATTAATATATAGGTAAGTACCTAATCGGGATCATTTTGACGGTATCACTATGGGACCTACGAAGTCAATACTAGTTAGAAAACTAACTAGAAATGACCAGTAGCAACACAAAAACAAAAGAAAACTATTACAAATCTAGCAAAAAACATACTCACCGACACTTGATAGAAGACACAAAGCCAAGAACAAAATTGGCCACGGCTCCATATCACAGTATAATTAATTAAATGCACAATAATCTTGGTGGACACCTTTCAGGCAAATAGTACAACTGGCAAGTTTGTTGGCGACGTCCTAATTTTTTAAACGATTACTAAATAAAATTGACCGCAATTGTAATTTCTCACGCTTCGTTCATGGTCGCGACCTTTTCTATTTATTAGGGTTTTCAATAATTCGGTACTGAAAGCGGCTTGCCAATTTCATGCTTAAGTAGAGAACAATAATACTGCGAAAGTGTGAGATTTTAAAACAAAACGTACAGCTTACTGACATAGTCGTCTAGAACGTGAATGAAGAATATAAGTCTGTCCAAAGCTTTAAAAAGTATACCTAATGAAACCTTGAAAACCGCCTGTCAAAATCACCAAGCTATCTTGGACGCACTTTTAAGCAGATAGGTATGTTTAATTTAGAAGTAATGCAATATTTCCCCATAGTTGCAATCACCCCATAGTAGGTGCAATCACCCTAGGTGACCTTACCTTCTTCTACACTATTCAGTATACATATATCTAAATACTGTAAAAGTTATTTTCAGTTTTATAATTCGTAAAGTCTACATTCAAAAACATTCCAATCATCCGAACATAAAAAATTCCTCGTAAGAAGAAAGTATTCAACAGTTTAGCAACGAACGGACCGATATTGGCACAAACTTCGGTATTTTTGTAATATTTTCAGCTTCAACTCCCCCCACTCCCCCCATCCCGAACCTACCGACTGCCGCTCAAAATAATTCAACTGCAATGTACAGTTTATAAATTAACAATTAAAAATAACTTTTGCAAGATACTGCATCTAATGAACCTTGCTGAAACAACCTTGGTATCACATTTCATTTCCACCAACAGTTTCCTCATAACGTTTTGATTAACGAGTTTTATGTGCTCCTGAAATAATACTAGCGTTTCGTAAAACATTAGAGGTATGCCAACGGTTTTACGCGGTATTACATCATTGCTGGAAGAAATACAAGTGTGAAAAATGTTTGGGATATCTGACAGAGATGTATGTTCTTTAGAACGACAGAAAAAACACTTTAAAAACCCATTAGCTGTTGCAAGGGGAAACAGTGCAATGTGGAATAAAAAATTCCACATTGCACTGTTTCCATCAGGAAACATCATGGACCGGACAAGTATATACAGGGTTCAACTTAATATGCCGACGGTTTTTTAAGAAGATGATCAGACCATCAAACTGAACAACTTTCTCTATGGGAGGCATATCGAAAACGCGAACAAAAATTCAACTGATCCATACATTTTTGTCTAGTGAGATTGCAGCATATTAAGAAGCATCCTATAGACAGAACAACTCTTTCCACTTACTAGGAATCTCAGTAATGGAGAACCAGAAGAAAAAGAAAAAGCCTTATACTTTAAGATCTGAACAATGTGTGTGTGAATGCACCTGTAAGTTTATTCAAACGGAAAATCGACAAGGGCACTGAACAGTAAAAACCACAAAGTAATCAAACTACAACAGGTATTGACTCCACAACTAAAAGAACAGGAAAAACAAAAACATATTATTGTAATACACATACAACGATGAGTACAATCAAGAACAATACACTGCAAACTGTGCTTTCAATAGAGATAAAAACAAAACAGTTTCCTAACAGCTGATGATATATTCGATAACAGGTGACAACGGCGATGATTCATCGACCTTGATCCATCAGTAGACCGTGACTGGCCTTCGATCTGGTGACTGAACAAGTAAGAGAAAATTAGCGTTGACAGAAACAAGATGGCTGTTGATTTGGTAGTGGAAATTATTTTCATCGAAAACAAGCCTGTGTTTGAATACTTGCCTGGTAGATAAGACACTGAGGTTGTATGTATCCAGGAACCCAGCTCCTGGATGAGTAAATTCCTAAACTGTTATAAAAAGATACCAGATGATATTTCAAACATATCTGACCGAAATGTCCAGTATCATATTAAGCCCGTTCTCTGTAAAAGCTTATTCAATGTTCACCATCTTCTCCGCAGTGATTATTAGCACCTTCGAATGGGGTGGTAGAGAGCAAAATGATGTCAGAACTATTTTGATTAAATTTCTTTAAACAAACAAGCTCGACTGTAACCAAAACGGAAGTGGTGAACGTTAGGTGCAAGCTTGTGTTTCATGAACTTTTGCATCAATTTATTAGCCCTACCCAGTCCTTGCTATCTAGATGCCGGGCCGCAGCATTTACTAAGAAGTTCCTACGTAAGTTGGTAATGTGGACAGGACATACTTACTTCTTTTTCCAAGACACAGAAATATTGTCTGCTATTTTGTTAGTCACCCGCTCAACGCTTGGACCAACTCTACTTTTTTAATATTCTGCAGTACGTGCAATCGTTCAAATATTCGGTGCAAAATATTTAAAACTAATAACGTTTAAGAAAATATATTTGCCTGTCTACTTGTGTGTGTTCGAATGTTTTTTTCATAGGCAAATTAGAGTAATTTTCTAGACTTGCTAGACAAGTAAGTAGGTATAATGATTTTCAATGGTCACCGCATCAGTACTGTGTTTCGGTAATGTATTTAAGATGTACTGGTCTGGGCAATTTTTAAGTAATATTGTGTTTCTTCGATCATCATAAATCACACTCAAATGTCAGAAAATAATCAACTAAATATATTATAATATAAAGCACTATCGCAAAAAAATACAAAAAACACCATTCTGATTTGATACCAATAGAATCCTGCAGTTAAACATTAGAACCCTTTATCTTCGTATAACAGAAGTTACAGTGCTGGGTCAATGCCCGTATAGAGTGACAAAGATATTGGGCAATCACTGACAATGGTCTCAAATAATATTGAGGGGATATCAACTGAAAAGCATACAATTCTCTCCAAAATATACAAACAAACTATGTACATTCTCCTGTACATTGTGACCACTGACCATAATGTGGAGAGGAGAACCTAATAAACACATCAGCCAGCGCGACAGAGGTGGCAAGATACTGGAAATGGACGATCTAATAGTATAAGAGATAAGTGTACTTTTTGCAACCATCAGCAGCAAGGCTGATTCAATGTTTATGGGGTGTAGAGCATCTCTGTGATGGGGATGGACCAGGTCTGCCTGCATAACTCCAGTCGGTTTAGGAGTTACTGATGCTGAGGAGTTGCTGATCGTATGATATTGTTGGAGTATGCACTGTAGCTATGTGAACAGTACAAAAACTGTCAAGTTCTGTCAGTTGGTTTAGGAGATACAGCCAGTCAAAGTTCCGACCTTTGAATGGTTGTATCTCCTAAACCGACTGATGAACCATGTCAGTTTTTGTACTGTTCACATAGCTACAGTGCATACTACAACAATAATATACGATCAGCCGTGCAGCCGATCGTTAATTTTTTACAGACCTTTAATCATCAGTAACTCCTAAACCGACTGGAGTTATGCAGGCAGACCTGAACCATCCCCATCACAGAAAAGCTCTACACCCTATAAACACTGAATCAGCCTTGCTGCTGATGGTTCCAAAAAGTACACTTATCTCTCGGAATATAAGAGAGAGATGAGGATTCCACACGAAAAGAAGGAGATTGGACAATAATTTATTCATTTTATTATTTTCAACATCAATAAACTCTCAAAATGTGTTAGCAACAGTGCAGTGTAACAGTGTTTGTATTTTGTATGCATTTTGTGTAATTTATTGGTCAGCAATATAAAGTGTTATAACTTTATCTCTGCCCGTGCTAAATGCTGATAGATTTCTGTTGTTGTCTGCCAAATGGTGAACTTTGGCTTTCGTCCATAACCACTGAACAAACAACATGTTTTGCTAAATTTCTTTATGTGATTTCATTAGGAGTGAAAGCCCTTCATCATCATCTCAATCGAAAGACTTGGGCTGCTGGACATAGGCTTCCCCAAGGATCGCTACAACGACCGGTCCTGCGCTGCACTCATCCAGATTCCAGCCACTTTCACCAGATCATCGGCCCAAGTTGGAGACCAACGTTGTTCCTTCCTAAAAAGACCATTGATTTTCTCAATATGTGAGCTTTTACCAAACTTAAAGTGGTTGATATACTTAGTTCGGAAAATTTGCAGAAATGTCTGCAGAAAAACTAATAAAATGACCGTTGGGGACTCCGTAGTGTTCTTTCGCGGGTCGCTCGCGGAGTGGCTGGTAAACGATGAATAAAGGCCAAGGAGAAAGTCTGTATGTGCGCATTGCGAGAGTAGGTACTACCTATAATATATGAATAAGCTGACACTTTTTTAAGGGGAGGGAATTCAAATCGATCGATAAGAAGGACCCTTTATACAAATTAAACAATGTAAAAATGCACGACCACTAACAAGCTATTTTTGAGCGTAGGCATTCGTTGGCAGAATTATCGCCACTTTATTACCACAATAATAATATTTCGGAGATCAACCAGTATCGCGGCGGAATCACGGCGATAAAGTTCAGTGAAAATCACGTTGCGGTGCAATTGCAAAATCGCCCACGTTCAAAAATTGCTTTGTGTGACATTATGGCTCTAAGCTGGAACTCAATTGTTTCACTTATCTGGATGATTCAAAATAGCAGATCATCTCATAGGTTGAATAGACGCTGAGTAAACGGCTAAATGATAGTCTTCTTCTTATCGTGTGGGCAGAGCCCTGGTGTCAGAGTTTTTTCAGACCGCATGATAGTGTATTGCATAGATACTTAAAAATTTCAAAAAAAATTAGATCTCTTGAAAGACTCATCAATCAAGGTGTAGTCGTTTTTAGGTAAATCATATACGTACAGCCCGACCAGAAAGAGTAGAAATTAAATGAGGGCGCCACTGTCGCTTTACACGGCAACACTACACTACGACCTAAACTATTTTGATACTTGCTGTATTTACTCCGAAAGTTTATGCAAAACGTTATCTATGTTAAGCTAAATTTGGCTCTGACAGCAGCTAAATTTTACACCCAATATACATTTTAAATTTCGGCAACTACATGGATAGCATGGCAGCGTGATAAAGCGCTATCACACCTTCGCTCTCTTTCTATTTGCGCGCGACCGAACGAAATAAAAGGCATGATATAGCCATATCACGTGTAAAATGCTTCGTACGCCTCCTGTATTCTAGTTCTAGAAGAAAATAATGAAAACGCATATAACTTTATATTGTACTTTCAAATTATTTATTTTTGAATACGATGTTTACTATTTTCGTATTTTCGTAGATCTGATATTTACATTCCTTCCAGCGTCGGTCTGGCCCCAGGGAACACCGGGACTTTTCCCGGTGGGCCGGTACCCCTGTGGGCCGGTCCGGCCGGCCCAGCTCTAAAGCTCTTCTTCCCTCTTTATTTTTATCCCACAGAAAATTGCACAGCCCACTCCAAAATCTTTCCGGCCCACCCCAGGATTAAAAAGACACTTTTAAAAAAAGTCTACAATACAATAATCGACAATTAAGTAATTTTTTTTTTCACTTAAAAAGTCAGGGAAGTTCATAAAAATGTGCTTATTGCAAAATTGCGAGCTCACTTCGCTCGTTCACTTTTGTTTTGCTCTCTAATCATAAATGTGGATGCCTCCAAACCTGGAGAACCTTTATGATCAAATTCAAAACAAGGCCGAAATATTTTCACTAAGTAACTGTGTAGTCAGACATTCAAAATATTTTGCGAATTTTCGAGCTGGCTTCGCTCGCTCAATCTTTTTGTTACATGAATATTTGTCTACTCGATTTCGGCATGAGCTTTCAGCTCCTGGTTTTAAATCCTGTTGCGGTGAAACATTCTGCACGCATTCTTGCATATCATAGGATCGTAGGGTCCTTCTTCATATGCTGACGGTGGTTTATGGAGATGATCAGACCATCAAACTGAGTAACTGTTTCCGTGGGACCAATATCGAAACCTGGTGATCAAAATGGTCAAATTATCACAGGATCATCCCTCTAATAACCGTCAGCATATTATTATCCTGTATAATGTAGAAAATTCTCGAGCTCGCTTCGCTCGCTCCTTGTTCTTGGTGGTATTGCAGCAACCTAGTCCCAAGTCACACTGCGGTAAAATCTCGAGCTTGCTTCTCTCGCTCCTAATTCCAAACGTAGTATTGGCATTGCAGTAAATCTACGAGGTTGCTTCGCTCGCTCCTGGATTGAGTTCAGTCGCTCTTGATTTACGACCTAGCCTTATTGGAGTAAATTCTCAAGCTCACTTTGCTCGCTCTAGGATTTACATTGATCTTATTGCAGATTTGGAATGGCCAAAATATCACAGTAAAATATCGAGCTCGCTTCACTCGCTCCTGGTTTTTAGTCTTATGAAACCATGTAGGTATCAGTACGTCCGTTCGTCTGTCACACGCGTTTTTTATTGTAACGGCCTAGTCGTATTGTAGTAAAATCTCAAGCATGCTTCGCTAGCACGGATTTTTTAGATTGTGAAAAACTCGAGCTCGCTTCGTTCGCTCCGGCTCTCCTGGCTCCTAGATTGTTTTGCAACCTGACCTTGATCTATAGCTAGCCCCCCTACGCCCTGGGAAACAATAATTGCTACGCTTATCCATGCCCTTTCTTTTGACTTTGCCATAGTCGGGGAAAAGTCAGTGGGCCGCTTGTTTGAAAATTCCCGGTAGTTTTTTGAGTCCCAGACCGACGCTGATTCCTTCTATTTAAGATTTTTATTTCTAGGCACGGCAGTTTTTTTATCGATGCATTCCGGACAGAAAAATTTTGCGATATAAATGTTTTCCTGAAAACGATAAAAAAAAGTAGGTAATCGATAAAATATTAACTAGTCGCAGTGAAGATAAACTAACATGCAGGAATGACATGCAAGGATCAAAATTATGCGGTCCACGCATACAATAACGTCAGTTATATCAACAAACGATCATAACCCCAAACGAACCAAACTCGAAAGAAAATGCCCTAAATGATTATTTTTCAGATGATAACTGACGATAATTGATATAATTACGCTGATAACTATTGTTAAAAAGCAACATGAGAGTAAATAAATACCTACCATATCAGCAAATCGCTTGTAAACAACATCCAATCTATTCCAATTTTCCCTGCTTGATATACCTCCAAACATAACAGAAAATAACGTAGTAAATTACTAAACTTCCACCACTTTTTGTTACTTTATCCATTAGTAATAATAATTAGGACAAATTCAAATATTTTACGGTAAATTTTTATTTGAAATGCATAAAACTGCATTTGAAATTTTGGTGATTGACAGTTTGACGTTTTCCATAATGTTGTCATGATAATGAAAAAGTTTAGTTCCGATTTATTTAATTTCTAGACTTTACGGTCGTACTGTACGTGCATACAAACGGATCAGAGAACTTCCTTTTTTTAACGTCATTTAAAACCGGTTAAAACGGAAAAGGTAGACAGCATACGTGACGCGTACACGACGCTACGCTAAAATAGCACGCTGTATTATGAAAATACACGCGGAATATTTCAGAGCGCCTACGCCCCTGCGCCTGCGGCTGCGTAGTAACGCGATAGATAGATTAGGATCAATTTTACCGTGCGTGTCTTTCTCTTTGACGACTTGTAGCTTGCCACTGGAAGCTTGTCGTCAAATTAGCACCCGTCACTCTGTTACTTTTGTTGTTTCTATTTTTTTTGTGTAAGCTTGAATAAAGCATTCATATTTCAGGTGTAAATCACCCTCTACACAGATTAACGCGTTTGCATACTTTAGGGGGTGCTCCAGACGATAAGGCTGACCAACTTGGATTCTACGGAACCATCTATGAAATCGCGAGAAAAATGGGATGTTCTACGCAAAACTGCAATTCTGCCAAAATGTAGGGACATCTGGTTTTTTTAGCGATTTCGAAGATGGTCCCATAGAGAAAGATTTTTTTCAGTTTGATGGTCTGATCTCCTTAAAAAACCGTCAGCATTATTAAGTTTAACCTTGTATACTTGCTATATCTTGTCAAGAATCTCCTATAGTTGAACTAAACATAATATTTCTTAATATATCAGCAACTTTTTCTGATTGACCAATCTCTTCACCGATGCCAAGTCAAACTTTATGACATGCCATCGCCTCTAAAGAAGAAGAATATATTTCGTAAAATAATCAAGTGAATATTTGGAACGTGATTGTCATTGTCGGAATGAGGTCAGTACACCATACGGTTACGTTACTCAGCTGGCGAGGTGCCAGGAGCCAGGCGCTCGGCATGGCATAATAGCAGTCTTTATTATATCTCCTCGTAATTTGAGATTGTGACGATTTAAGACTTGTCATCCAGGGTTGTCTAGACTGAGCTCTTGTTAATTAGTTTGATATTATCAGAAAATGTTTAGGAAAAGTTATATAAAATTATAATTCGTAAAAACAAATCTCCATAGTAAAAGATGTTCAGTTGGATGGTCTGACTAAACCATCCATTTAAATATTTCTAGGGTGTTTTGGTACACCTTCTATACAACGTGTTAATGAATTAGCGCAAAACCTCATACACCCCAACAGATTTATAACAAAATAATTAGATTGCAACAATAATTTCATTATTTTGATAGTTAAAATTTAAAGTTATTTGCATTTTAAGTTTTGAGGCAAAAATGATTTGTTATCATTTCAGCACTAAAAGAAAGCGCTAACGTACTCATGGATACATTTTTATAATCTTGTTTTGGTAGTAAGTAGGATGAGTGTGCCCGTGCGGTGGGTTGACATCTGGTTCAGTAAATTTTAAATTTTGCAAAAAAAAAATTAATATTTTGAAAAAAAATACCTATGTTGAAACCATGATAATTCGATTCTGCTCTCGATTCTAAACAAACTACTTTCTTGTTTTGCGTTAATTCATTAACACGTTGTATAGGTATTCTGTGCCTTGACTTCTCGTTATAAATTACGTGGCATCACCGGTAGTCCTTATTCTGTGCCATCATGTAGTATCCGAAAAGCAGTGTATTATACCTTTCTATTAGGGTGTCCACAACCAGACGGGCATACATACACGGCTTTTGTCATGGATTGAACTGGTCTAGTCAATTATATTTGGTATATTAACAAATCCGGCGGTAATTGTAAAATAACGTGCAGTTCTTTCGTATTTTTTCAACCTGCTAACGTCACTTGTGTGTTCCTGGTGAACCCGTAGCCCTGGAAGCGCTCGTTGTGCGCGGGCACTGTGTCCAGCTCGTATAGTAGCTCGAAGTTGGTCACGTTGTGGCTCGAGTCTCCATCTAAACAAATAGCTTTCAGCTTCCAAGCCTGACCTGCGTGTTCCTGGTGAACCCGTAGCCCTGGAAGCGTTCATCGTGCGCGGGCACGGTGTCCGGCGCCACGTAGAACGGCTCGTACAGTAGCTCGAAGTTGGTCACGTTGTGGCTCACGTGAGTCTCCAGGCTCTCGTTCCCGCCTGACGCTTCCCATCTAAACAACATTAAACTTTACCTATATTCTCAAACGCATGGGCAAGAACAACCCTTCGTAAATTCGTCCTCAATATGTAATCCTCCGTCTTTTAAATTGGGTTTAAAAAGGGACTCGGACTAGAGCATAAAAGAAAAGAGACCAATGGGCAGGATTTCCCATAAGAATCATGCTTGGACAGCGTCACAGGATTGACATTATTGATGACTCGAAGCATTAAGCTTATAGTAGGTAATAGTATTCTGTGATTATATCTACGTATCTGAGTTCATCCTTCGGAATTAAGAATAATGAATTATGTAGTTACCAAGAAAATATATTTGAAAAACTTACCTCGAAAAATTTGAAGCGTATTGATTATAAATGAACACCTTCCTATGGAAAGGTATCGCTAATTTGTTTTTCGATAGCCTCAGCAGCTCAGTCTTATTCGACGGGAAGTTTGCCACTCGCCTGTCCAACTCGTATGTGGGCACCACGAAAGCACATAGCGGACAACTCGGAGGCTTCGTCAAAAACTTGTCCAAAGCCTCTGCCATGCCTCTTGAAGGCACTATATCAATATCTACTAGAAAAACGTATGCTGTCTGACAGTTTTTTCTAGCGAGATTCCTCAAATGATTCTGAGGATATGGATGCCTCGCTCTCCATGCTACCGTATCAGCTCTTCTTTCTCCAGGAGGCAATGGCTTAGCTTCACAATCTTTCGCCCAATTCGGCAGATTGCCGTGGAACCCGGGCCTTTCCACCGGCGTGGCGACATGTATTGCTATTCTCGTATATATCTCTGGCTGGCAACGAAACATCCACATCACGAATGCTCTTAGAAGCCTCAGTTCATCACCGGCAACGTACACAGAAACTGACATAGGTCCAGACCAATGGGCAGCTATTTGAAGGAGCTCGTGTAGGCGTTCTATAGAACTTTGTGTTGCGAGGCAGACGCGCCTATTGGCTGACACTTCGGCGTACATTTCTCCGACGGCTCCGTAGTCGAAAAGTCGGTAGGATCTGGAGCCGTCCCACCTGAATAAAATTAAATAAAGTAATCACAATATGTTCACAAAGTTCTCGTAACAATAGCATATCCCATGCTCTCCTAATTCTAACCGATACATCATTCCCCCTCAAGAGTGCACATTTATTCAACTGAACACTGATTCTAAAAAGGTTGTGTACCAACCGACCATGCCGTAATTAAGTGACTTATAACTTCGGCGGCTAGTCATTTACATATAAAATGACGACGTAATTTTAGCCTGGTAGGAAATTTAAAAAGCATTGCAGGCGTCATGCCGCCGAAGTTTGGTTGCGTAGTTATCTGGTGCATTGCCACTCGAAGCTTTGCATTATGCCGTATTTACCTGCCGAGTCTGAGATCGAGGCGTGAGATGGGATCGTCGTCGACGGCGGTGTTGGGCGCGGTGTCGAGGCAGGGCTCGCATGTCGCCTCGGTGGGCAGGGGTGCCGCCGTGTGGACCGGGCAGGGCTGCGGCTGCAGCAGCCACATGTTCGCCACTCCGTTGTAGACCACGAGGGCGACCGCTGTTAGCGTTACTATGCTCCATTGACAGCGCCAGCGCCACTGGAATTTTGTTTAGTATGGTTAAGATAAACTTTAGATGGTGGACCTATTCGTAAAGCCTATCGCTTGATACTGGTAGCAAGGTACAGCAAGGTAGCCACTATCGTGCCTCCACCAAACAGGACTGGCTTCGCGTGGTGAAGTAGCTGATTAACCCGCTCCCTCATGATTTTTCTATAGCGGAAAATTTGCTGCCTTCGTATATTTATAGATAAACAGTCTGATGCCCGCGACTTCGACTGCGTTACCCGGTTAAAAAGTACCCTATGTGTTAATCCAGGCCATGGTCTATCTGTATGCCAAATTTCATCAAAATCCGTTCAGCAGTTTCTGCGTGAAAGCGGAACAAACATCCATCCATACTTACAAACTTTCGCGTTTATAATATTAGTAGGAAGTAGGATATAAAAAGAAACCAAAGTAAATCGTATTATTCTCACAATAATTATTTTTCAAAAATTTTAGTTAAATTAGCAACTAATATCAATGTTATTTATGATGTAGGGCCCAACTTAATAATAATGCTGACGATTTTTTAAAGGGATAATCAGAGCACCAAACTCAACTACCTTCTCTTTGGGACCAATGTCGAAATCATGAAAAAAGTCGGCCATCCCATACATTTGGGTCGAATACGATTGCAGTTCTATATCGAAAACGGCTGATTTCTGTTTCATGGTTTCGACGTTGGTCCCATACGACTATTGATATACAGGAAGATTTTTTTATCACCATCCAAATTTTAATAAAATGTTTGTTTATGAAAAAAAATCGATACGTGTTTTTTCTTTTAGCATCGCTCAGTACTAAAATATTGAGATATGACTACGCAAAAATGTCTTAAGAAAAACAATTCGACTGGACACAGTACGCACCTACCTGTGCCACAGATACGACCCGATTTCGCGCGCTTTTTCGAATTTAGAACTTTGCTTTTCAAGAACGAAAACTATCGAACGAATCTCTGTGGTCAGTAATTTTCTTTGGGTCAGAGCCTTTTAATTTTTAGAAAAAGTTTATTATGTGTCATTGTGTCATTCAAAAAAAACTTTATTATAACCGTGTCATTGAACAAAAATAAACAAAATAAGGGACTAGTATAACATTTTAACAATGTTTTGAAAGTGTTGTGTGTTCCTGTTAAGTTTACAATGCGTGGGACTCTGAAGCTAGGGCTCCGCTTCCCCGGTCCTGCCACACCCGGTCGGTACGAATATGAAACTCGATGACCAAGCTTTATGGAAAATTCTGTAGGATAAAATTTTTAAATGTGCAATTGTGACCTGCCCTTTTTTTTATGCGAAAAAAAAATCTGCTGTCCCATACATTTCAGTCGAGTTATGTTTGCAGTTTTGTATGGGAGAGCGAATTTTTTTTTCGCGATTTAGATATTGGTCCCATAGAGAAAGTTGTTCAGTTTGATGGTCTGAAGCACCCCTTTGAGTAGCTGTCCCATTTTATTGTACAACCTGTATACAGATATATTATGACCAGGGTGTTTTGTTACACCTTGTATAATTTATATTTTTTTAGCAGACTCACAATTTTATCCCTGCGTATCTTCGCCATGAGTCGCCTGACTCCGCAGTTCGCCACCAGCCAGTTGAATATCATCTGGAGCACTGATATTCAGCCATTATCAAACCAGACGCCGGCCGATCACAATCTGTACGGACAAAAGATATACCATTAGGTTATAATTGTAGATAATTACAGCACAAAAATCAACTACACCCCTACATACCTCATTCCACCCTGAAACCGTAAACAATTAAGTTCATACAGGGTCCTTCTTAATATGCCGACACTTTTTAAGGGGATGATCATACCGTCTCTAGAATGTCAGACTGAACAACTTTCTCTATGGCACCAACGTCGAAATCGCGAAAAAAAATCAACTCTTGCATACAAAACTGCAAAGCTACTCGTGCCAAATGTATGATGCAGCTGATTTCCTTCGATGCAATTTCGATCTTGGTTCCGTAGAGAAAGTTGTTCAGTTTGATAGTCTGATCATCCTCTTAAAAAAGTGTCAGCATATTAAGAAGGACCCTGTATGTGTATACCTAAGTGTTCTTTGATTATGTTCTTGAATTTCTATTACATTATTACAAACTAGCCTGTTGCCCGCGACTTCGTCTGCGTTACCCGGACAAAAAGTGCCATATGTGTTAATCCAAGCCATGGTCTACCTGTATGCAAAATTTCATCAAAATCCGTTCAGTAGTTTTTGCGTGAAAGCGGAGCAAACGTCCTTAATTACAAACTTTCGCGTTTATAATATTAGAAGGACGTACACTCACAACCAATGATATTAAGTATATACCAAACCGAAGCAGATATGTCACTAGCGCGCGCAAAGTGAAGACTCGAAAACGTCCTATGTAGGATGTATTTCAATAGTCCGCGTCAAACAATACTACGTGCATGACGGCTGTGGCGCGGCACAATTTTACGCGCTATTTTCTATGGAGGTAACATATCTTGAGTAAAATATCATTGCTCACAACCCTTTGGTGGTAGTGGCATAGATTATAGTGGTCCTATACATGGCACATTGCTATATCGTAGCTATTATCTTGTAGTATGTATAATAAATCATAATTAGACAAATAAATAATTATTTACAGTTGGAGACAAGCGTCTTCGAATTATTATATCTTTTGAGGTAGTTTTGAAGTGACAAGACGTCTCACTTGAGGTCTCACTTCACAAAAATAGCGGATAAAAATGAAAGAAAAGATATCGTAAAGAAAATAAAGTCTATGACTGGTCCTTGTCTACTTCTGGAAAACTATACAGGGTGTAAACTTAAATGCGTTACATGGTATTAAAAAATAAAGGTGTGATTCAGACAATCGAACTGAACAACTTTTACTCTGGGACCAACTTTTAAATCGCGAAAAGAAAATCTGTGTCATACATTTTGGTCGAGTAGCTATTGACATTTTCTATGAAACAGCAGATTTTTTGTCGTGATTTCAAAGTTGGTCCTATAGTAAAAGTTGTTCAGTTTGATGGTATGAGGGTTAAGTTTATACCCTGTATATCTTTTACAACTAAGCTGTTAAGTGGAAAGGGAAAATATTATATACGTACATACCTACATGCAGTCACGTCAGAATTTCCTTGGTCACAAAGTAGTACCTATTTGACCAAATCCTACAAGGTGACTAATTCGATACATAGGTAAATACATCTCTCATCAAATAGTAGAACCCCTACCTGTTATAAAATTAGTTCAGTGACTCAGTGTGCTTAATTAATATTCACGATCAATCCTGTAGACACAGTGTTAGCCGTAAATGAGCGGTAACAGCTAACAGCAACCAACTCCAACTAAATACATTTGTGTGACAGATCTCATTGCAGCAGCTAGTTAGTGGCTTACGACCAAAAATAATAATCAAGCAATACCGACACTAAACCATCTCCTTCTTACAACTTGACTACTAGGGTATACAGGGCGTTAGAGTAAACAGTTGCATTACTTTAAGAGGTATATTTATTATCGTGTGGGCAGAGCAGAGTTCCTGTAGTTTTGTTAGGGAAAGTTGTTCAATATCTTGGGTACAACCACCCCTTAAAGTAATGCAACTGTTCAACCTAATATCCTGTATAATAAACGGACATGTCAGTAATGTACCTGGGTTTTTCTCCTCGGCGCGTTTGAACGCTGTCATTATCCTCACCAAATATTTTCGCCTTGTTCTTATGAAAAGGTACAATTAACGCTGTTACAAGGGTCCAGAGAGCTTTATGACTGCGTTATAATATTTTATACCTTCTCTTATAAACAATGCGAAAATATTTGTTGAGGGATGACAGCTTTCAATCGCCGAGGAGAAACACCCACCTACCGTAAAAGTACCAAATAAAAGCGCAAATTCCGAAACTAAATTGTGTCTTCCTGAATGACATCAACTTTTTAGAGTAGGTAGGTATATTATCTTTAACATCGATAAATGTTAGCGTTAGCGTGTACGTGCACTTTTGTTTGGTCTGGCTAATTATTGTCATTACTGCTAGACTAATATACTTCGGAGTATGTACACGTACGGTCAGCATCAAAGTTGAACGTATGTTGGATAAATATCTACCTACCTAAAATTCTTATTCAGATTAAAATCAAATTTTATTCAAATTAATATCACTCTATATCATATAGAGAAGATATTTGATTTCCTAACTCGCAAGACCTGATAGACTTGACGAGGGCGGGCGCTTTCCTCGCTCAACGGATCAGCATAGCCATTCAACGATGAAATACCACCCCAGCGCAGTGTTTTGGGGTAAGGTACTGGTGGTAGTAGTCGTTACATAAAAACCACGTTAGAGGCCATAAGGCGGTCTGAAAACACTGACACTAGGGCTCTGCCCACACGATAAGAAGAAGTTTGCGTTATCATCATCATTATTAAACAAAAGTGCGAGTCGGGCTACTCGCGCACCGAGGGTTCCGTACCACACCAACACAGAACACAACGTTATTAACTTAGAAAAAAAAACTTTTTTTGTCCGGCACCTTTAGCGCAAGACCGACTCACACTTGGCCGGTTTTTAGTATTTGTTGTTATTCTGTAGAGTTTGCTCTATAATCAAACAAAGTTTTGACGCTTGTATGTATTACCGTTTTTACGATAGAGCGTGAAGAAAAAACGTTGATAAAAACTAGTTTCTTGTTGAGAACCCCCCTTAATTTTTAACCTTTTGTCATTTTTATTATTTGTTAACAAATTCGCCATAATAACGCATAATCTGAGAAAATATCAACTACTTATCTAGCTATTCCGGTTCAAAAGTTACAGCCCTAAATAGGTAGGACAGACGGACGGACGGACAGACGGACAGACGGACAGACGGACGGACGGACGGACAGACGGACGGACGGACGGACGGACGGACAACGTAGGCTTAGTAATAGGGTCCCGTAATCCCGTTTTCACCCTTTGGGTACGGAACCCTAAAAATGGGTGAACTAATAAGGCTAGTAACTATTCTTTTTAAAGGGTTATTAGATAGCTATCGTAAGATAACAGAAAGGGCGGCCCTGGTTCCAAAAAGTACTTAATACACACAGTTACAATGCTATGTAATGTTGTACTAAAACAAGATTGTTATCCTATTGTATTTGGCTCTATAAAATACTTTTGTAACGACTAATGAACGTGTATAGGTAGGTACCTAACCAATAAAATATTGCTTTGATCTTTATCGCTGCTGTTTAAATATAAATAGACCTCATAAAATAAACATTTTTTCGAGGCCATACATAAAGGATAATGGCACACGGAGACAAATATACCTACATTTATTTAGTACGTCTAGTATAATATGAAAACTATCTAACAGTATAGACTTTACTAAAAAAATTGTTTTAATTACCCGAATTATATTTTTAATAGGTACCGTTTTTGTGAGTTTTCGTAATAATATTGACAAACTTAGAGACATTTGTTACGGCAGGCGTCCCGAGTCTCCCCGCAATAACCCAGATTTCCCGGCCCACCAAGTTCACCCCCATAACCCGAGTAGTTTTATTTGGTCCTTCCTACAATAGTCTCTGCACCGAACGTGATATGTCTTCTGGTGCATTTTCATAATGCATTCAGAGATAGACCACGGTTGGTGCATCCCATTGCATTTAGATAAAAGTGTCTCTAAGGGGCCTCTACGTGTTGGACCTGTGTCCCCACGCAAGCCTTCCAAAGGTCCGGGCTTCGGCCCGAGAAATACCAACAAGAGATACATAATAATAATAATAATCACCCCGCGGGAGCAGCTTGTGGCGAGCTGACGGTGAGTGGCGACACCGCGGACCCCTATCCAGGGGGACCATACAGACATGCGCTCACACACACACACCTACACACACACCCCCACACCCACGCACACAGTAACACATCCCCCCTACCTCTGGCTTGCCTTAATTGGCCGTCCAGAGTGGAATCGCAAGAGCAGAACCTATGCTCCAGGTTGGAAGTGTATTGCACGTAATGGCGTAATAACGGGGAAACCCGCTCACGGGGGTAAACCCCGCGATGGTGAAACCGGAGCCGCACCTCTCGACAACCTTCAGCCGCTCAATGAGATGTTGCCCCATTGTCGCACTTTGTGCGTGCTGCCGTTTTATGGGGCCCACTCGACGAGTCGGCGAGTCACCGCCTGCCCTATTTACAATTTTGAGACTAGTTGTCATGGCAGGCGTCCGTTAGTCTCCTCCCATAGCCCAGTATCCATCCATCCAACTTTCACCTCCATAGCCCAAGACCTTATTTTTCCATCGCGGCCATAGCGCCGTACTCCAATAGTCTTTACACAAATGGCGGGGACCATCCCCGTGGGTATCATGTTGTACGCTCGGAGATGGTATCCGCCATTTGTGTATCCCTTACATTTAGATTAACTTGTCTTTTGAACGGGCCTCTACATGTTGGCTTCGGCCCCATGCACGCCTTCCAAAGGTCCGGGACTTAATTGCCCGTGATTACGGAACGTAAGACATACAATAATAATCATTTATTCAAGTGACCAGGACTCGTTTTGTTAGTAATAAATGGCTGGGTCCAAATCTGCCATTCTTCTTTAGGTTCGCTAGTCACATCCGAGCCCACTCTTCTAGGTGAAGCCCAGGGTGTCGCCGTTGATGGATACGTCGAAGAGTACATTATCATCAGGTGCATGATTTTAATGATACTGAAATACTATTCCATGTTTTCGTACATTAAGGCGGTTGCAGAGGGGTCAATTTTATACGAAACTTTGACGCACAATACGCGTAGACGGTATTAATATAAGTAACTTTGTATACAACGTGTTAATAAATTAGCGCAAAACCTCATACACCCCAACTGATTTATAACAAAATAATTAAATTGAAACAATAATTTCATTATTTTGATAGTTAAAATTTTAAGTTATTCGCATTTTAAGTTTTGAGGTTAAATGATTTGTTATCATTTCAGCAATGACTGAAAGCGCTAACGTACTCATGAATACATTTTAAGAATCTTGTTTTGGTAGTAAGTAGGGTGAGTGTGCTCGTGGGGTGGGTTGACATTGGGTTCAGAAAATTTAAAATTTTTATAAAAAATATATAATATTTTGAAAAAAATTACCTATGTTGAAATCATGATAATTCGATTCTGCTCTCGATTCTAAACAAACTACTTTCTAGTTTTGCGTTAATTCATTAACACGTTGTATATGGAAAAATAGTTTAGAAAATCTAGATGTCGCGTATCAAATAACATTAGCAATTTATAATATAATTACGAAGATATAAAGCTTTGAAATTTTTCATACAAAATTTTCATACAAAATTTTCAAAGCTTTATATCTTCGTAATTTTATTATAAATTGCTAATGTTATTTGATACGCGACATCTAGATTTTCTAAACTATTTTTCCATATATAAAACATTACTTTCATTAATTCCGTCTACGCGTATTGTGCGTCAAACGTTTGTATGGACTGAAACCACCTTAACACAAAATTACTTTTCTATTTCTGCTGGCCATACTTTTAATAAAACCTGATAAAAATTATTATCGTAGCATTGGACAATTAAATATATCCAGTCTGGCTTGATAACCTTTTAACCTTGAATCGCGTTTTATGAAATGAAATATTTATGTCTAAAATTGTAAATAAAGTAGGTACTTAGTAGAATTTTTACTATAAATATAAATAATAAATACTTACTTCGTAATTATTATTATACTTATACAACGTGTTACTTAATAAATAAACGCAAAACTAGAAAATACTTTGTTTAGAATCGAGAGCAGAATCGAATTATCAAGGTTTCAACATAATTTAAAATATACTGAACTCTATGTCAACACGCTAAGATAAGATGTGAGCACGCCTAGCGCTGTCATTCATTGCTGAAATAACAGCAAATCATTTTTGCTTGAAAAATTCAAATGCGAATAACTTTTAAATAAAATAATGAAATTAATGCAAAATCTCGTTAATAAATCAGTTGGGGTGTATGACGTTTGCGCTTATCTATTCATTAACACGTTGTATACAGTAGCTAAGTGTAAATAAGTAATTATGTATCGGCCTGGAGTGCAATTTTTGAATCTCATTCGATAAATGTCAAAATTACCTACTGTGGAGATACGCATCTCAATACTGCTGATTTGACTTTCAAAAATCGCACTCTTGAAGTATGATTTTTGAAAGTCAAATCAGCAGTAGAAAGATGCATATCTCCACAGTAATTTTGACATTTACAACTGCTGAACTCAGCGAATGAGATTCAAAAATCGCACTCCAGGCGTCACAAGGTATAATTAGATATATCAAGTAGGTACCTGTGTTAAAGTTAGGTAACTACCTAGTAGGTATACTTAGAGCATGGACACCGGTTTTCGATACTACCGAAAAACCGGGATACCGGACCAAATATGCGATATTGAAAAATTCGGTATTGGAGCGACAAATACCGGTTTTTCGATATTTAAGTAAATTAAATTAAAATGTCAAATATTATTGATTTTAAACATGTTACAGCCATGTTGTGCTATTTCGAATCAAATAAAAATTTGAAATTAAGTCTCTTGAAACCGGACTCTTCCGCTCACGTCCCTGAAGACGCAATAGATTGAAAAAATTCGCACCTGGAGTGCAATTTTTGAAACTCATTCGCTGAACTCAGCAGTTGAAAATGTCAAAATTACTATGGAGATATGCATCTTTCTACTGCTGATTTGACTTTCAAAAATCATACTTCAGGAGTGCGATTTTTGAATGTCAGATCAGCAGTAGAAAAATGCTCATCTACATAGTAATTTTGACATTTTCAACTACTGAACTCAGCGAATGAGATTCAAAAATCGCACTTCTGGTTCGATTTTGCGTTTCTATTGGATAACGCAATCCCCCAAGGTTTGGAAAAGTGCGGGTTCAAGTGTCGTTCAATTTCTTAATTTTTCAATCTCTAATTTGAAATTAAAATGTATTTTATCAAATAACTCCGATTCATATTTTTGTAACAATAAGTTACGACTAAAACGCGTGCGGACGAACGCACAACAGCGATGGGATCGCAGCCAATGCAACGTTAATTTATTGACCTAGGTCAAACGTAGGTAATGGCGAATCCCGTCAAGCGCAGCGACACCACTGTGATGTGCAAGCTGTTCGCCTTCGTGCAAAACAAGCTGGACGTGATAGAAGAGCTTAGTCTGGAGCAGATCTGAACGTCGAGCTACATGGAGGACTAGATCCACGCCGCCATGGTGGTGCTGCACGAGACAGGACCCGTGCACCTCGTCACCAGCGGGACTAGTTCGCCAGCCCGCGATAGCGTGATATAGTGCTTACACGCTTCCACTCTCTTTCTTTTTGCACGCGAAAGAACGAGATAAAAGACTAAATTTTACAGATGGATGTTAAATGTCGCTATCGGAGGTTGGTGTACTAGCCCCGCAGGAAGAAAGACGGGCGCGGCAAACAGGACCTCCGGGAAATATTCGGGGTGTTGATGGTGTTGACCCTGACGATATTCCCACGTACGTGGTGGGGAACCTTAACAAGCTGTCGCCGGTGACCTTCGATCACGTCGACGTCACCCGGTTGCTCAAGGACATCCAGCTTTTGAGGGCCGACATCACCGATATTCGAGGCAAGTTGGAGGCCTCGGAACGAATCTGCGCCGAGTTGCGACATGTGGTGAGGTGACCACATTACAGGCAGTGAGTGCTGCGCCAGCGTTTTCGCCTTCGCCAAATAAGCGAAACGAAACCGTGCGGCGCAGCGCTGCCGCGCCACCCGACACCTCTCGTCACCTGCAGCGGACCCAGTTCGCCCGCGGGCCGATGTTCCCACCATGCCGCGCGCTCGCGCCATCCCTGCAACGAGCTGAATGGAGCAGCATCCTCCCATGACCCACATGAAGCCAACCACATCCAGGCTCACGAAGGAGATGTACAAGGTGTTGCGCCTATGTTGCGCGCCCTGCGTCCACTAAGGGGTTCTGGGCGCGCGACCCTTTTGAAGAGGAAAAACCATAACCACCGTAGCCCCAACATACGCGGTACCGCACCGGCTGCCGCTTCCTGCATCAAGGCGGCCACGCTGACGGCTCCAGTGTCATCTCCCACCTGGACAGAGAGACGATTTCGGACGACATGTTGCGTCACCTCTGCACCAGGTTCCATGTTCGGGGCGGCGGGCCTCTGCCGGTGAAGGTGCTTGAACTAGAAAGACTGTATCATTCCGATCGGAAAGATCTTCTGATTTCAAGGCCTTCAAGCTCCGAGTTCCCGTCGATCACCTGAAGAGTTTCCTGACTCCATACGCATACCCAGACTTTTGTCTAAAAAGGTTTAAAAGTAATTTAAAGTAGAATTTTCAAAAGATGATATTTTGACGCAGAGTGTAGTTAAAATGTACTTTTATTTCTAAAATATCCATCTTTTTCAAATGATTACGAGAATATCGAAAAATATCGAAAAACCGGAAAACCGGTATTTAGAAATATCGATATCGAAATAATACCGGTATTGTGAAAACCGCCGATAGTCCATGCTCTAGGTATACTTATCATGTATAGTTGACTAACACAGCACAGGTGTATTTTTGTCCTTAATTATTTGCGTCAACCAATTTATATCTACTACGCCAGTAGGTACCTACGAGTATCTGCATAGTAAAATATAGGTAATGCGGGTAGTTAGGTACCTACCTTAACACTGACAAATAGCTAATAATCGAATATTGAAAGTAAATATATAAAAATCGGTCAAGTGCGAGTCGAACTACTCGCCCACTGAGATATCCGCACCGATCACACAATATAATTTAGCAAAAAAAATTGTTTTCTGCGTTACCCTTAGCGCGCGCCCGACTCACTCGTGGCCAGTTTTTATTATTTGTTTATAACAACAACACACCAACATACTTCAGGAGTATGTTTTTTTTAATGTCAAATTAGCACGCCTCATTCTACAGATTTCTACTCTTACTCCTTCACAGTTCATGCGGCCCGGTTGTGGAACCCGCCCACATTCGTGATTCTCGTACCATATCTTCTTTTAAAAAGAAGTAAAAAACCACTATCTTTCCATTCAATGAGCTAGTAGGTATAGTATTATGTATTTAGTTTTTTATTATAGGTATATAATATATATTTTATTTGTATAGGTATTTTATGTATTTTTATTTTTATTAATTCAATTGATATTGTAAGTTAATTCTTTTATTATCATTTTGTTTTTGTTCCGTTTTTTGCTCCATATTATTTTATTAGTTACTAATTGTATGTACACATTATGTCTGCGTCTCTTTTAATACTTTTCACTGTTGCGGGTCTGCTGGAAGAAATCTCTTAAGAGATAAGCTCGCCCTTTGTACATGTCTTTTCTATTGTCTGTATCAATCTTGTGTGTACAATAAAGTGTTATAATAATAGCAGTAGAAAGATGCGTATCTCGATTTTTGAATCTCATTCACTGATTTCAGCAGTTGAAAATGTCAAAATTACTACGGAGATACGCATCTTTCTACTGCTGATTTGACTTTCAAAAATCCCACTCTTGAAGTATGATTTTTGAAAGTCAAATCAGCAGTAGAAAGATACATATCTCCACAGTAATTTTACATTTTCAACTGCTGAACTCAGCGAATGAGATTCAAAAATCGCACTCCTGGTCCATTTTTCGAGTAGGTACGTAATGCAAGAACGTCGCTCATCTTCCGCTATTTTAATTTAATCAAAGCAAAAGATACAGCCCTTTGATGCTAGGACGGACTTACGGACGGACAACGTAGTAATAGAGACCCTTTTCACCCTTTGGGTATGGAACCCTAAACAAGATGATATATATCACAACGAGCAGGTAGTTACACCGGATACTCTTGAAACCGAGTCGGTGTACCTTCGAATGACAGCAGACAATAATTGATGGATCATTTTCCGTTACCGTTAGAGCATTATAAGCGTAATACTTTATGATATTTTCATCTTCAACTATACACGACATAGGTACTTACCTAATGTTACATAATATTTAACAAAAAACAAATACCTATCATCCTTAGATATCATCATCATCAGTCTATATACGTCCCACAGTAGAGCACAGGGCCTATTTGACCATTAGAAAGGGTGCATGGGCGTTATTCCATATAACGAGTGCCCAATTCGGGTTAGTAGACTACACATCATCAGAATTTCTTTTTCAGCGTATGCAGGTTTCCTCGCGATGTTTTCCTTCACCGTTTGCGAGCAGTCGGTATTACGTAGGGTATGTAAGTTAGAAAAACTCATTGGTATCTACATGACATCGCATTTGTGGTGCGTGCGGATTTTTTAGGTATTTCGCTCAAAAGGGATTCAAACCCAGACCCTCATGATGGAGTGTCCATACCTCTCCGCAACTCGCCACAACGCTCCCCGTGATTTTTTGAGCACATTGTCATAATAAAATTAAATGAATTTTTAGGATTGAAAAGCGATAATCTTCCACAAATAACATCGATGGCAGACGTTTTTGCACGGCTTTGCGACATAAGATAGATACCAATCAATAATATTGCAGCTCTAATAGTTAGGTACCTGTGTATTAGCACATAGCCACATAGGTAGGTACCTACTTAATACAATATCAGTTAACAAGGCTATGGGACCTGAACATCTGTTGGTGCTACACTACATAAATAAGTAAATAGCTTGTATTAATACCTAGTAACTAGGTAGCTATTTACCTACTACCTACTCACTAGAACAAAAAAAAAAACAGAAAAGAAAAGAAAAAAATGCAGGATGATTTTTCTGGCAGAAAATTTAGATTTTTAGTGTGGCATGCATGACGAAACGTGTTGTGGATTGTTTCCTAGGTACAAATTTGCGCAGTAAAAAAAATTCATTACAAGATAGGTAAGTTTTAGGCGGTGTCCTATTGCCATCGCACGCGCGATGGTGCGATGCGATGTGATCGTACTGATGGGTAATTCTCCGAAATTTTTCAAATTTTCAAATTTTTCTATGGAAAAATTTCAACGATTTGTAAAATTTCGGAGAATTACCCATCAGTACGATCACATCGCATCGCACCATCGCGCGTGCGATGGCAATAGGACACCGCCTTATAAATGCAAAAGAGGAACTAAGGGCAAAGTAGAATTAGAGATTTTATTTTTTTGTATGAATGAAGAATAATTTTAGGGTTCAGTACACAAAAGGTACTGGTATTACTAAGCCTACGCTGCGAACTGTCCGTCCGTCCGTCCGTCCGTCCATCCGTCCATCCATCTGTCCTACGTTACGCATGCAATGGATAAGAACGTTTCTTTGGAACGTGTATGTTCTGAAGCTTCAGAATATCTCTGATGGAAATAATTTATAGACGCGAGCATTATGCATTTAAGATTTTTTTTTGTTTTGATATTAAAAACTATGATTTAACTGGTAAACATTATATTTTCAAAATTGAAATCATTTAATCTACTCGTCTCTAAAATATTTATTATTATTTATTCACCTACTAACATATATATTATCAGTTTATGTCTAGTGCCAAAGGAGAGCGGAAAAATTCACGTCAAGGGAAGCTGGGGACACATTTTCTCTTTTCAACATTGCGTTTCTACGATGCGATATTAAGTACCAATTAAAAATTCAAAACCAACTGTTGCCTCAAACCAGCTGTGTAAAAAATGTAATTACAAATAAACGTAGGAAATACTTACCTACCTAATTGTTTTTCAATTTCACAAACCAAATTACATATTGTTCACTTATAAATGTAACTGTAGTCTAGGATATTCGTTTTAGGAATTTTCGCTTTGTTTTAGAAAGTTACTGCACTATATTTAAAATTACTTATTTATTACTATTACTAAATAAACATCCGCATTAAATATTTATTTTTAGTTAAATATTAAGAGAAAATGTCTTAATTTCACACTCACTCTTGATATGAAAATAATTAATTTAATTTCACAGTCTTTTTTCGTTCTACAACAGTTTATTTTGAGTAATATTTCGTATTCTCTAAATAATAATGCAATAACACTGGTAGGGTGTTGAGAAGGCTCCAATGCGCACGTCCCTGTTCAAGACTTGCGCATTGAAGCCTTTCTGCCCCTTTCTACCTCCGTGGTGTATTTACACGATGAGAGTAATAAACTTACCTACTATTTATTTTTACCTATTATTTAATATCTCAGGCAGGTAGTCCCTGCCTTTCATGGCATCAGCTGTACCTACCAATATGCCTAGCCTAATATTTAAATGTAGAGCAACAAAATTATATTAGTAATCCTTGTGTAAAATGGCTTTTTGTGATTAATAAATATTATTCTTATTCTTATTCTTATTCTTCTTCTTATTTCAAGTAGGTAGAACTAGGAACTATGTAAAAGGCTATACGGCAGGTACCTATAAACTTGTATTATTTGAAACGTCTAAGAAAAATCAAATTTACCTAGGTACGCTCTTACCTACGTCTCCTCTACTCTCCGCATTGGAAAATAATGAACCTCCGATCCAATAGGTAGGTACACACGGCGACACATCAGGTTACGCACCCTATATACCCATAACTACACTACGTACAAAACACAAAATAGTGCGGTAGAAAGCCAGCATAGACGCGGCTGCCGACGCGGGCGCAGCGTTCTGTGAGACGAAACAACATCAACATACCGCACCCTCTCGCACGATTCGCAGCGTTCAACTTCTAATAGTTCAAAGTCCAAACAGGGTAACCTGACCTGTCGCCGTGTGTACATGATTTATTTTTTAAAAGGACACTTCTATTGCTCATTAAAATCGGTCAAGTGCGAGCCAGACTCGCGCACCGAGGGTTCGTTACCGTAGAGCAAAGGAGAAGCCTTTTGTTCAGCAGTGGGATCATGGGATGAAGTGGCTAGTAAATAAAATAATAAATAATTATTTTTCATCCAATCCAAATAATTATCAGTATTATCATTATTACACATGTTCTGGTACAGCGTAGGCGCGGGGCGTAGCGTAGTATCAGTTATTTGGGTACGGAACCCTAAATAGTGACATATAGGTAAAGTTAGGTATATACCTACCTAGGTAGGTAAATTGATGAGTTTCATTTCAAATCATAGAAAAAATACATATTTTCATGTACTTAAAAATCTACCTTGTTTCTAGTCACGATAGATGAGTGGCACTAAGTAGGAATAGGGTATGACCTAGGCCTCAATCGCCGTAAGTTTGAACGATACTACCAAAACAAAACCACAAACAAATTATATTGATGGTAACGATTTAGCTTTATTTCGGAAGATACGTTGGCATAACGTTTGATGTCCGTTCGAACGAATTTTCTGTATTGTGCGATTTAACCGTTCAGAAAAAAATATCGCGATAGCTTTTTAACTTCAGCTAAACCAAATCTAAACCAAAACTAAACCAAAACCAAACCAAAACCGTATAAAATTGCGCCATTGAGACCCTGGTTAATTAGAGTAGAGCGGTTTCCAACTCTCCACAAATTACGTTTTATTTTTTTTTTCAATTTGAAAATCCTAAACATGGTTATCGCTAAACACTACCTACCATTTTAAAACGCCGATCGTAATTAAATTATATACGATAGTAAATCTATGGAGCAAACATAGTAAGTAGGTACTAATCTACCAAAAGAGAGGTAAGTAACTCTCATATTTTAAAATTAGCCAGCAAGGGAACGTACCCATACTACGTGACCCATTTTTTATGACCACCTGTAGTATATGCCAAGTCAAGACTCCCCTCCCCGCCCCTCCTACCCCTCTAATTTTCACGTAGTAATTTATAAATATGGCTTTTATTCCTTTTTTGCAAAAAAAATTTAAAAAAATGGCTCATATTTTGCTCATATTAGCCAAGACAACAGATCTAAGGCTGGTTGACCACATGGCTCGAAAAAGCGCGAGATTTCTCTAGAGGATATTGACTATGTGACGAAAACCTAAACCCCCCCTCCTCCCCTCTGACCAAGCGTAGTATTTTGAAGACCCCCCTCCCTTCCCCTAAACGGGTCACGTAGTATGGGAGCTACTCTTTCTAATGCTGTGGTATGGGGTATGGGTCGTTCCCTAAGTAGGTATACATACCTACCTATCAGTACATTTGGCACCTAGAGTATCTAGTAATAGCAATATCTTTCTTATACTGTGCCTATAGCGCCTAAAGCAAACTTTTTTATTCATAAAATAACGAATTCTTGCTTGTACGTTAGCACTGCATTTTCGCCAGTTTTAAGTAGGTAAGTAGTACTTATTTAGAAGTGTCTATGTCCTAAGGTTGTCTGGAAGAAATAGCTTTCTAGCAATCTAGCAGCTTATCTTTATTCAAATGTATGTTCTGTTTTAGTGTGCAATAAAGTATTTTAATTAACTGATTGATTGAAGTATCTATCGCGAAAAAACACAGTTGAAGATTGCAGCGCCTCGTGGCAAGCTCAAACGCGAACCGCGCGAATACCACGCGAATAGCGACCGCTGGCGGCAAAACTCGCAAAATAACTCTAGGGCAAACTTAAGTAGTAGGTAGAAAATGACCCACTGACCGGTACTAGGTATATGGAATAGTTGTTTGTTATTGAAAATAATGATAATAACATAGGTATTTACTTTGTTATTTTATTTCACTTCAGCGCAACCTAGTAGGGTACCATATACTGTAGTACCAGTAGGTACCTAGTACCTTGGACAATAATAGACTAGGTACGTGGAAACAAAATAATGAAATACTTACTAGTGATCTCCTCCAGTGTTATATTGCAGCTTAGGGTCAGTGGGTCATTTTCGGGGCGGCTTAGTATTAATTAACCAAGGAATATAACTACTCTCTACCCAATTTACATAAAATTATTGTAATGAACTGAAGCGACATGTTCTGTAAAATAGAAGCTTATCTATGGACATGTTCAAAGAGAATATAAACACTGTCGTGACATGTTAATTTTCTTTGGACATGTTACTATGACAATATTATTATTATGACCTTTGGTCAGAGATCCTTTGATAACGCTAAAAAACTCTGTGGAAAACGCCACAACAGCCTGCGTAACATGACAGAGGTGATAGCGACTTAGGTCACTTCTAAACGTCAAATTGGCGGTTCTCTCCATAGTATCTCACTCAAATTTGACGTTTAGAAGTGGTGTCGCTCTCACCTCTGTCATGTTACGCAGGCTGGACTCAAAGAAACATAAACATAAACATACCTACATAAACATTTATTTCCAAAAACGCATGCATTTACAGAATGAGTAGATCAGCAGAATGAAGAATGATGATGAAGAGAATGTACCTAATCACTACCGATATTACCTACTAAATAAAACCGGTCAAGTGCGAGTCGGGCTACTAGCGCACCGAGGGTTCCGTACCACACCACCACAGAGCACAGCATTATTAACTTAGAAAAAAAAACTTTTTTGTCCGGGACCTTTAGCGTAACACCGACTCACACTTGGCCGGTTTTTAGTATTTGTTGTTATTTTGTAGACTTTGCTCTATAATCATACTAAGTTTGACGCTTGTATGTATTACCGTTTTTACGATAGAGCGTGAAGAAAAAACGTTGATAAAAACTAGTTTCTTGTTGAGAACCCTTAATTTTGAACTTTTTGACATTTTTATTATTTGTTAACAAATCCGCCGTAATAACGCATACTTAATCTGAGAAAATTTCATTTTCTATCTAGCTATTATGGTTCAAAAGTTACAGCCCTAAATATGTAGGACAGACGGACGGACGGACAACGTAGCGTAGGTAGGCTTAGTAATAGGGTCCCGTTTTCACCCTTTGGGTACGGAACCCTAAAAATGTCAAAAAGTTAAAAATTAAGGGGGGTTCTCAACAAGAAACTAGGTTTATCAACGTTTTTTCTTCACGCTCTATCGTAAAAACGGTAATACATACAAGGTTCAAACTTAGTGTGATTACAGAGCAAACTCTACAGAATGACAACAAAAACTAAAAACCGGCCAAATGTGAGTCGGTCTTGCGCTAAAGGTCCCGGACAAAAAAAGTATTTTTGTGTTGTGTTCTGTGGTAGTGTGATACGGGACCCTCGGTGCGCGAGTAGCCCGACTCGCACTTGACCGGTTTTTGTTAAATAATGAAGTAGTTTGCAGTTGCATTGTGCACAATACGTTAAATCTCTTTGATTGTGCATTGATCTCTTATACAATAAGTGTAACAGTTGGTAACAGTTTCAAGAAGCTTCAAATTGTAAATAGTTTACAGAGGACTTTTTGAAGATTTACAGCTGCGAATTTGATTATTTTTGAATATTTTCTATGATATTTTGTAAAAAAAATAAGCACACAAAATAACATAACGCATCTTAGTAAAAATTTTTGAACGAACGAAACGCGTCTACTGACTACTGTCAATGTGACATTGACATTACACACCAATAATTTGGCAAAGGCTATTTTCACGCTGGGGTGGTAACATCTAAAAATCGATGTTGCCAGATATAAAAATGGGGTGGTCACATTTAAAAATCGATGTTACCAGATAAAAAAATATAAAAATCTGCAAGTTGGTAGTAACTAGTGGTGAAAAAACCGAAACTTACCAGAGGACCGATGAAATTGGATTTTTTCCTATTCACGTCATCTTTCTAATTATTTTGTGATTCACGTTCAGTTTTGATAGCAAAACACATGTTTAACCAGGATCTGATGCTGAAGCAAGGACTTTCTAATTAGTTTGTGATTCACGTTCAGTTTTGATAGCAAAACACATGTTTAACCAGGATCTGATGCTGAAGCAAGGAATGTCTTCGTACGAGGGTAGGTACTCCTCATCGGTAAACAGCATTGGATTGATTTTTAGGGTTCCGTACCCAAAGGGTGAAAGCGGGACCCTATTACTAAGCCTACGTTGTCCGTCCGTCCGTCCGTCCGTCCGTCCGTCCGTCCGTCCGTCCGTCTGTCCGTCCGTCCGTCTGTCCGTCCGTCCGTCTGTCCGTCTGTCCGTCTGTCCGTCTGTCCGTCTGTCCGTCTGTCCGTCTGTCCGTCTGTCCGTCTGTCCGTCTGTCCGTCTGTCCGTCTGTCCGTCCGTCCGTCTGTCCTACCTATTTAGGGCTGTAACTTTTGAACCGTAATAGCTAGATAGTTGAAATTTTCTCAGATTGTGCGTTATTACGGCGGATTTGTTAACAAATAATAAAAAAGTTAAAAATTAAGGGGGGTTCTTAACAAGAAACTAGTTTTTATCAACGTTTTTTCTTTACGCTCTATCGTAAAAACGGTAATACATACAAGCGTCAAACTTAGTGTGATTATAGAGCAAACTCTACAGAATAACAACATGTGTCAAACTTAGTGTGATTATAGAGCAAACTCTACAGAATAACAACAAATACTAAAAACCGGCCAAGTGTGAGTCGGTCTCGCGCTAAAGGTTCCGGACAAAAAAGTTTTTTTTTTCTATCTTAAGGTGGTCGGAGAGCTGGGACCGTGGCGCCATCAGTTTTAAATTAATTGTGCCTGAATACAAACATTTCACACTGAGCATAAAAGCTATGTATTGCAAATGTGCTAAAAGTGGCCACATTGGAAAACTTTTAGCACATTTGCAATACATAGCTTTTAGGCTTAGTGTGAATTATTATAATAATGGATTATAAAATAGAGAATCAGTTACGATTGTCGCGAAACGTAAAATATTCATGAAAATGATTGTATTTCAGGCACAATTAATTTTAATACTGCTGGCGCCACTGTCGCAGCTCTCCAACCCCCTAAATCGTTAGTTTATGTTGTGTTCTGTAGTGGTGTGGTACGGAACCCTCGGTGGGCGAGTAGTCCGATTCGCACTTGACCGCTTTTATTTTATGTTCACGTCACGGTCAGTTTTAGCAAAACACATATTTAACCAGGATTTGGTGCTACAGCCAGGAATGTCTCCGTACGAGGGTACTGCTCATCAGTAAACAGCATTGGCTTGATTTTTAATGTTCATGTTCAGTTTTGATAGCAAAACATATATTTAACCAGGATCTGGTGCTACAGCCAGGAATGTCTCTGTACGAGGGTACTCCTCAACGGTTAACAGCATTGGCTTGATTTTTTCATATTCACGTTCAGTTTTGATAGCAAAACACATGTTTAGGCTGCCTGTCCATTGAAGCGAGCTCGCACTGCTAGCTCGCGTCAATGGATAGGCAGCCTTAACCAGGCTCTGATGCTGAAGTAAGGAATGTCTTCGTACGAGGGTACTCCTCATCAGTAAACAGCATTGGCTTGATTTTTAATGTTCACGTTCAGTTTTGATAGCTAAACACATATTTAACCAGGATCTGGTGCTACAGCCAGGAATGTCTCGGTACGAGGGTACTCCTCAACGGTTAACAGCATTGGCTTGAAATTTTTTTGTTCACGTTCAGTTTTGATAGCAAAACACATATTTAACCTGGATCTGGCGCTTAAGCCAACAATGTATCCATACGAGGGTACTCCTCAATGGTAAACAGCACTGGCTTGCAATTTTTTTTACACGTTTAGTTATGATAGCAAAACTCATATTTAACCAGGATCTGGCGCTGAAACTTGGAATGTCTCCTTAAGAGGATACTCCTCAACTGTAAACGGTATATGCTAGTCAATGCTGTTTACTGTTAAGGAGTACCCTCGTACGGAGACATTCACGGCTGTAGGACCGGATCCTGGTTTAATATGTATTTTGCTATCAAAACTGAACGTGAACATGATAAAATCAAGCCGATGCTGTTTACCGTTGAGGAGTACCCTCGTACGGAGACATTCTTGGCTTCAGCACCAGTTCCTGATTTAATATACGTTTTGCTATTAATACTGAACGAGAATAAAGAAAAGTCAAACCCTCTTTCGGAGACATTCCTGGATGTAGCACCAGATCCTAGTAAAATATGTGTTTTGCTATCAAAACGAAAATTTAAAAAAATCTAGTCAATTCTATTTACCGTTGAGGAGTACCCTCCTACGGAGACATTCCTGGCTGTAGCACCAGATCCTGGTTAAATATGTGTTTTGCTATCAAAACTGGCCGTGACGTGAACATAAAAAATTCATGCCAATGCTGTTTACCGTTGAGGAGTATCCTTGTACGAAAACATTCCTGGCTTCAGCATCAGATCCTGGTTAAATATGTGATTTGCTATCAAAACTGAACGTGAACATAAAAAAATCAAGCCAATGCTGTTTACCGATAAGGAGTACCCTCGTACGGAGACATTTCTGACTGTAGCACCAGATCCTGGTTAAATATGTGTTTTGCTATCAAAACTGACCGTGACGTGAACATAAAAAAATCAAGCCAATATGCTGTTTACCGATGAGGAGTACCCTCGTACGAAGAGATTCCTCGCTTCAGCATCAGATACCTACTCGATACGTTCTCTGGCTAGTGGGCTCGGTAGCGAAATTGGATAACGCACTTCCCCGGTTTGGAAGGGTTCGGGTTCAAGTGTCACCCGAGACTGAATTTTTCAATCTTTAATTTGATTCGAAATAGCACAACATGGCTGTAACATGTTCAAAATCAATAATATTTGAAATCAGATACCTACTGTTTAAACATGTGTTTTGATATCAAAACTGAACGTGAATATGAAAAAATCAACCCGATGTTGTTAACCGTTAAGGAGTACCCTCGTACGGAGACATTCCTGGCTGTTAAATAAATGGTTTGCTATCAAAACTGAACGTGAATATAAAAAATAAAACCGACTTCAAAACTCAAAAAGTATAAAATAATATTGGAGCCGATGTCAAGCCTGTACGATTCGAGGCTGAGCTTGCAGTATTTTTTGGGCTAGGCTTGACACCGACTCCAATAAAACAAATTGATATTCTTATAGATGCTAACGTAAAATTCATCGGCTGCAATATTATTTTATACTTTTTGAGTTTTGAAGTCGGTTTTATTTTTTTGTTAAAAATTTTTATTTTATAGTTTTTTGTGGTGAAATACATTAGTTGAATTCTGAATATCAGCACACACAAACGGTACATCGACACGAAGCAAACGTTTCAATCGCCGATGATTTGCTGTCAACTTTTGAAGAGTTATATTGTGTAGCTCCGAAGTGCGTCATCAGATCCTTACCGAATTGAAATGGGACCACCTCAGGAGTGGTCACCAACCACACCTCACCTTTCCAATAAAAAAAGAATTATCAAAATCAGACTACTCTGTAGAAAGTTATGCGTGTTCATACATAAAACAAAAAAATATATACGCGTCGAATTGATAACCTACACCGTTTTTTGTTTTTTCGTCGGTAAAAAAATCAAGCCAATGCTGTTAACCGTTGAGGAGTACCCTCGTACGGAGACATTGCTGACTGAAGCACCAGTTCCCGATAAAATAATGTTTTTTTCTATCAAAACTGAACGAGAATAAAAAAATTCAAGCCAATGCTGTTTACCGTTTAGCTTAACATTGCTTTTTTTTTATTATTAGCCTTATTCAGACATCTATATTATTTTATTTTTATTCTACTAGTTGTGCTTTGTTCGTTTTTTAACCGACGAAAAAACAAAAGACGGAGGAGGTTCTCAAGTCGACGCGTATATTTTTTGTTTTTTTTTGTTTTATGTATGAACACGCATAACTTTTTACAGAGTAGTCCGATTTTGATAATTTTTTTTTGTTTAGTAGTTCATACTTCAGAGGTGGTCCCATTTTAATTTGGTGAAGATCTGGTAAAGGTCTTCGGAGATAGACAATAGAACTCCTCAAAAATCTATAGCATATCATCGGCGATTGAAATAATCGATGTACCCTTTGTGTGTGCTGATATCAGAATCCAAGTAATGTATATCACCACTAAAAATTATGAAATAAAAATTTTTAACAACAAAATTAAACCGACTTCAAAACACAAAAAGTGAAAAATAATATTGCAGCCGATGAATTTTACGTCAGCATCTATAAGAATAAAAAATTTGTTTTATTGGAGTCGGTGTCAAGCCTAGCCAAAAAATTACTGCAAGCTCAGTCTGGAATCGTACAGGCTTGACAGCGACTTCGATAAAACAAATTGATATTCTTATAGATGCTGACGTAAAATTCATCGGCTGCAATATTATTTTTCACTTTTTGTGTTTTGAAGTCGGTTTAATTTTTTTGTAAAAAATTTTTGTATGTCTGTTTGCCAATCGGCAAAGGCCTCCTCCAACCTTCTCTATTCCTGTCTGTCATGTCTGTTCTACATTGCTATTAGGCATTGCACATTTCGAGCATATTTTGTAATTTTTTTTTTTTTTATAAAAATGTGATTATTAAGATTTTATTTTTTATTTCAGTTTGTAGGTCCGTTAGGACCCCATGTAAGAAAGAGATGGCAATCAGAGTTCACTATCACTGCACAAGAGAGAGATGTAATTTCGACCTACTATGCGTTTGTTTTAAGTTTTTTCCCTGCATATCGAATATCGGCCGAACGCGCCCCGACACACGCAAAATTATTAAATAAACTAAGTTAGAGGATGGATTTCATATTATGGCATACAACGTGTTAATGAATTAACGCAAAACTAGAAAGTAGTTTGTTTAGAATCGAGAGCAGTCTCGAATTATCATGGTTTCAACATAGGTAATTTTTTTCAAAATTTTAAATAATTTTTTTGCAAAATTTAAAATTTTCTGAACCCGATGTCAACCTACCGCACGGGCACACTCACCCTACTTACTACCAAAACAAGATTATAAAAATGTATCCATGAGTACGTTAGCGCTTTCTTTCAGTGTTAAAATGATAAAAAATCATTTTTGCCTCCAAACTTAAAATGCGAATAACTTTAAATTTTAACTATCAAAATAATGAAATTATTGTTACAATCTAATTATTTTCTTACAAATCAGTTGGGGTGTATGAGGTTTTGCGCTAATTGATTAACACGTTGTATAGATCCAGAGCCACCAACGGTCTAGGGCCTAAACGTATAGGAAAGCTGGATTCAGTCTAGCTCGAAAATAGACGCCAAAGTACATCATTTAGCCTCGGTCTTATGACTCAAAGCGGTCACTGAAATTTTTTACATCGGTCAGACAATCGCGAAAAAATGGGGTCTGGGCCTAAACATATAGGAAACAGTTAACCCACTTTACCCATCACGAAAAACCCGGTCTAACATGGCGAATCGGTCACCTTTTCAGAATCAGACCACTTTTATAGCATACCAAAAATAACAGATATCTCGACAATAGCTAGTGATAGAAATAATTTGTTATGAACAAAATTGTTGGAAATTTAATGTTCTTTAAGTTTGTAATAGCTTTGTTTACAATTCTATGCATAGGAGACGAGATATTTGTAAAAACTTAATAATTAAAATAGAAATAGACAGATATCTAGACAACGGTTGATGATAAGAAAAGTTTGTTGAAGACACAATTGTAGATAATATTATATTCTACAACTTTTATTCTGTCTTTGTTCACGATTTGATGCATACGAAACGAGATATTTGCAAAAACGAATTAATTAAAATAGTAATAGACAGATATCTCAAAAATTATTGATGATAGGAAAAGTTTGTTGAAGACACAATTGTAGATAATGTTATGTTCTACAAGTTTTGTAATAGCTTTGTTCACTATTTCATGCAAAGGAAACGAGATATTTGTAAAACTAAATAAATAAAATAGTAATAGACAGATATCTCAAAAATTGTTGATGATAGGAAAAGTTTGTTGAAGACACAATTGTAGATAATGTTATGTTCTACAAGTTTTGTAATAACTTTGTTCACTATTTCATGCAAAGGAAACGAGATATTTGTAAAACTAAATAAATAAAATAGTAATAGACAGATATCTCAAAAATTGTTGATGATAGGAAAAGTTTGTGTAGCATACAATTGTAGATAATATTATGTTCTACAAGTTTTGTAATAACTTTATTCACAATTTTATGTATACGAAACGCGATATTTGCAAAATATAATTAATTAAAATAGTAATAGACAGATATCTCGACAACGGTTGATGATAGAAAAAGTTTGTCGAGGATACAATTGTAGACAATGTTATGTTCTACAAGTTTTGTAATAACTTTGTTCACGATTTGATGCAAAAAAAAACGAGATATTTGTGAAACTAAATAATTTAAATAGTAATAGACAGATATCTCGACAACGGTTGATGACAGAAAAAGTTTATCTAATAAAATGGTAGATAATGCTTGTTCTACAAATTGAGTTATAACTTTGTTTACAATTATATGTATTTGAAACGAGATATGTGCAAAAACTAATTATTAAAAATAATAACAAACAGTTATCCCGACAGCGGTAGAAAAAAATTGGTCAGAATAAAACTGTTGATACGAGTAATTGTTTGTTCTACAAGTTTTGTAAAATCTCTAAAAGGTCTATTTATTGTGCAAGTTTTGTATATTAACTTTTGAAGCGAATCGAGAATAAAGTACTCTTTGTAATCAAGCCATTTATTATATTAAATATCCATAAGAGTTCTGACTCTGACATAAACATAAGGCGAGTGCTAGGCCGGCCCCTAGGACCATGCTAGGACCGTGACACCGCAGCGTGAGATGACGTCACAGGTAACCATGGCAATAGCGTGGAAATAGCGTAAACAATTGATTTCGTGCCATTTAAAATATTCACATAATTGAGCAAGTTTCACCTTTATGCCCCTGTAATAAGAATGTTGACACATGAATGTTGGAATTTGTCAAGATTTGCCTAATAGCCAACATTCCAACCAAAAAAAATAGAGCCCGGATGCTACCGATTCTTACCGATTAACTCAACATTTCATAGAAATTGAGGCTAAAAGCCTGGTTGCCGAAGCCAAAAAATAAAAAAAAATAAAAAAACTTGTCTATGCTGCAGCGTGAAAATAGCTCAGTGTTGCCAATGCTACGGCAATTACCGTGTTCTACGGCTTTCAGGCCAAAAAATTACAAAATCCACGGCCTACGGCTGCAACCCTGTGGCCGTAGCAGATTCTACGGCTTTTCGCAAATTCTACGGTAATTGACTAATCCTATCCTACCTATATTTTATATTTGTAAAATGTGTTTAAACGTGAAAGTTTGTAAGTATGGATGGATGTTTGTTCCGCTTTCACGCAAAAACTGCTATTTAAGTTTTTTACGGCATGTTGGCTGGGTTTTGCTCCTCTTTCTTGCTCTGTGAGCAAAAAACAGATGAGATGAAATTGTTTTCCACACAAATAGATAAAATTTGCAATATAAAAACATTACAAATAGATAAAATTTGTTTAATTAACGTTAAAAGCCTTAAAACAGCACCATTTGGCTAATATTGAAAAGTGTTTCCTTTTTTTAGCAGTGACACGGCCCACCGTTGGTCTTTTTCCATATAAACACGGCTTTTTTACCAAATGTACACGGCCGCCTAAAAATTTGCATTGGCAACACTGAAATAGCTCGTTCGCAATAATTTTACTACTCGACACGTTTTCATTTTCATAATTTCTTCATGATATAGCGAGAAATCTTTAATTGAATTGAATTCTGTAGTTAAATAAAAGAAGCAACAATGTTCAAAATACCAGATTGGGAAGAAGATATTCCCAAAAGTACCGTAAATTTCGAAAAGAAAGCTAAGGTATGTCTGTTTGCATGTTTATTACAATTTTAACCTTACTTATCAGATTATAAATTCATAAAAACCATTACTTGTCTGTTATTGTACTACTATTCAATAACATCTATGAGGAATATAGATAACACTTGAATTGTGCTGATTTTAAATGGTTTGAAACCAAACAGAACATAACCTCAAAATTGATGTAAACAAGTCCTACTTATTTTAAGTTTTATTAAGATTATAACGAAGGTGATTTGTATATGCTATTCCAGTTTATCTATTCTGTTACAGAGAAAAAAAGAAAATGTACCAACAAAGTCTCAAACTCCCAAAAACATTGGTGTAATAAACAAAAAAGTTATTCCAAAGGCGAAGAATTTAAAAACAAAAGTCCGAAGCCCATCCACAAACTTAAAAGCAAAGTTAAATGGTGTGCCTAAAGAAAATTTGGTGAAAACAACACCTAGTCGTAATAATTTAAAGGCAAAAGTCAATTTGCAGCCTAAAATAAACAATAAATCAAAAACTAACTCCCAAAATAATATAAATAAGAATTACGTGACAGCACCTAGTAAAAACGAAAACAATTCAAGGAAACGTAAGCTGGACAGTCAACTGTTAAATACAAAAAAGAATAAAGTACCCAAGAAAGATATACCGGAAATAGAAAACATAGAGATAGCAAATTTAGACCTCGAAAAGCCGGATGAAGTTCTACTCGATGCTAAGAAGGAGAAATTAAATAAAGCTTATAAAATAAAGAGTGAAGACTCACTGTTTGGTAGAAAGAAGAAACTGAACAAGAAGGACAAGTTGAAGAAGATAATAGAGAGCAACAGGAGTTCTATTATAGTTAGTGGTAACAAGTTGAGGCAGAGGATGCTGGAGAGGCTCAAAGGTAAGTGTAGAAGCAAAGGATTCAACTCTTAACCCTTAAGCTGCTAAGCTCAAAACCATGATCCTCGCGCAGTGCTAAAACGGACGCCTCTTGTGGGTCGTGCGCACAGTCGTCATGTAAAAAGACCAATGCGGCTCACCTCGTGGATCACCCGCACAGGCGTAAGGTTTGGGTGACTCACGCTGTAGGTCAGGAGCACAGGAGAAATCCAATAGAACTTGCGCACAGTCGGAATGTTGAAACAATAAATGTGGCTCGCGTCGTGGGTCAAAATTAAAATTAAAGAACCAATAAAAATTTTAATTAAATGTTTTATTAAAACCCGCGCTGGCGTAAGGTTTTCGGTGACTCGTGCGGAAGGTCATGATCATAGGCAAAACACAATTGCGGACCATTTGTCGCCTATGGCGTAGGTCGTCAGCAGTTAAAGTGTTAAATACATGAAGTTCATTTCTAAAGATATGGATTGGAAATAAACAAAAATGTTTACTAATCAGTCCATTAGTCCATCATTCCTGCGTGGTCAATCAGACTGTCCCTCATTAGTCAGCCGGGCCCTCCGCCTATTCGTGCCCAACAACTACGTACGCGCGCGTCGTCACCGGCTGCTGGCCGTGCCGCATGCCGGCGGCGCGCACGGCGGCGCACCAACACTCTCCGCTCGTGCTCGCCCTCAGACGTCTCACCACGCTGCTGCAACACTCACCACAGTTTGACGTTTTTGCTGACCGCTGGTCTGATTGTTTACGAGAATGCCTGACCTTCTATGAGAATGTCTAATTCGTAAGATTAAGTTAAGTTGGAGGAAAATGTAATATTCTTGTTTGATTTGTATAATTACTTACATAGCGTGTTGGAGTTCCTCTGTGAAGCTGTGTAATTGTTTAATAAACAAAATAAATAAAATAAAATCTGTATAGTCATTCACATTTTGATGGCCCTTTAGCTCAGTCGATATTGAATCTGCCTGCTGTGCCGAGGTTGGCAGGTTTGAATCCCATATTATGGGGCAAATATTTGCATGATAAATATTAATTTTTGGAGCAGTCATGGATGTTTTGTATCTAAATATGTATTCTATATGCTTGTCTAGTCATCGCAATACAAGTTCAGGCTAGATTCTGGTCCAAGATATAAATAAATAAAATAAATAAATAAATCACTTTTATTTCAGGTAAACTACCATAATTATGTACTTATAGTACACTCTCAATATACAAGTATATCAAATTTAATTAACATTAGAATTATTAGATTAATACCAATAATATAATATTTATTTAATGTCTAAGATATTTATTTTTCTCAGAGGAGACCATTAGACATACGAGAGCTGAAACTTGGCAAGAATATTTGTAAAAGCTGTTCAATTCGAATAATTTTCGTTTCTTACCTGCAGCGGCACAGTTTAGATATCTAAATGAGAAGCTTTACACATCATCGGGGACGGAGGCTCAGGAGTTGTTCCAATCTGATCCATCGGCATTCCAGACGTACCATCAAGGGTACCAGCAGCAGTTGAAGAAATGGCCCGTCAATCCACTAGATGTTATTGTTAAGAAGATTATGAAAATGTGAGTTTCCATATATCAAAGCAATTTTCTACAGCAGATTTTGGGATGCCTAAAATTTTTCTCCTACTGTGTAAATGATAAATTTGCGAATCAAAGCATGTAATGTCTCCAGAGAAGAGGCAGTGGTATGAGTCATGACTTATGTGACATAACATGCCATGAGAATGACCACATCTAGAATCAAAACAGGGCAAGAGCATGTTGGAGACACCCCTGAAAGGGTTCCGTAGCCATTGTTTGAAAAGTTACTTGAGCTTGCAAACATTTGAGATTGGTTTATTAATATCTAAACTATTATAAAAGTGTAACAGAAGTGTGTCTGTACATTGAAGATATTTTCAAGAAAAAGATTACGATTATGTTTTTTATATGATATAAACCAAATTCCTATGCTACCTTCCTGGGTGTCCCTGACTCCAAATCAACCTTTTCTAGAATTTGTGTCCGTCTGTTTGTTTGTTTGAGGGGGCATAGCACAAAAACCACTGAAACAATTTTAATGAAACTTTTTTTTGTTTGATAGCTTATGATTTGAATCTGGTATATAATTTTTGCAGATGAAGTCGCCGGTAAACTCTAGTACTAAATAATCCCAACAATCCTCAGGCCGAAAACCCACATGATAGCGGACTTAGGTTGCGGGGAAGCGGCCCTCTCGAGGCGCGTGCCGCACTCGGTCCGCTCGTTCGACCTGGTGGCCACCGCGCCCGGGGTGGAGGCCTGCGACATGGCCCACACGCCCCTGCTAGCTGCCTCTATTGACGTCGCCGTGTATTGCCTGGCACTGATGGGGACCGAGCTGACGCAGTACATTGTTGAAGCTAATAGGATTTTGAAGCAGAGGTGAGTGTTTCTTTGTGGATTATTTATTACCATTTATAGTATAAATGGTATAAATTTTATACCATTGGCCAGGAGACCGATTGCGCTAAGTTAAAACATCAAAGTTCTATTCTTATCCAATTTCAGTTCTAATCACATTGCAATCAAATTAATATCCAACTGTGCTGAATTCCGCATCGCGCTAAACTCTATGGACAGCCCCTAACGTCTGAGCGATCTCTCAAAACGGCTCAACGGCTGTCAAGAGCAGTACCGCGATTAGCGCAATACCAAAAAGTGTCAAAAGTTATGGTTCGAACTTAGTCCAATAACAGTTCAATCACCGTATATTAAGTAACTGCGATAAGTACCTACGGTGATGCGTACCTCATGAGACACTCGTACAGGCTGTCGCGCTTTGACGTAAATTCGTCGTTCCTGCAGCGCAAACAGTAGAACAGTAGAACTGCTGAATAATCTGTGGTCCGGCGTGCCCTGGTACCCTACTACCCTCGCGTCTCCGTGCTTCGGAAGACACGTTAAGCAGTTGTTCCCGGTCAGTTCCATCAGATGGTGGTGTAATTCTTTAAGCCTGTATGCGGCTTGACAATTCTCTGACAGCAAGATGATATACTAATTTGCCTACACCAATCCGACCTGGGCCTGCGTGGTGGAATATGGCCCACTCCCTCATCGGTAAGAAGAGGCCTTTTACCTGCACTGGAATTCTTATACATGGTGTAAACTTAAATGTGACAGATTATCAAACTGACCAACTTCCTCTATGGAACCAACATTGAAATCCCGAAAAAGAAAATCAGCTGTTCCGTACATTTGGGGTAATTGATTTGGGTCAATAAGGGTTGAACCTCATCTTGCAGCACCGCATCGCCTTTTTCCGTCGCTCCATCCTTTTCTGTCACTCAGGAACGTCATTTGCTAGAGCAAATAAGATAGACGGAACGCGATCGCGCGCGGCGGTGCTGCGGCGTGCGGTCGCTTTCCGTCTACCTACCTTATTTGCTCTAGCAAATGACGTTCCCTGAGTGACAGAAAAGGATGGAGCGACGGAAAAAGACGATGCCGTGCTGCCAGATAAGGTTCAACCGTAAATGCACCATTGACATTTTTCATCTTAGACAATTTATATAGGGACGAGTTACGCTTGTCATTCTACTAAGAAATATTTCTGCCACTTTTTGCGGGGGGGGGGGGGGGGGGGGGGCGAGGTAACATGAAATCCGCAAATTTGTATTTTATTCCGCATAAGTTTAGATTCTAATTTTGAATGTTTAAAATCATGAAAAGTAGTCTCGTGTGAACCCCAAACGTTCTAAGTTCAAAATTATTGTTTCGCTATTATAGGATGTCTCGTTTAGTGATAAGGTATAAAATTGGGTGTAAATGCACAATATAAATTGTTCTTATACCGTGGCAGAGGGGAAATGCTACCGCAAGGCGAGTCCATATATAAATTGTGTAAGTTTTTCATGGACCAAATCTTTTTTTTTTTTTTTTTAATTACGAAAGATTATGAAAGTTGCTCAGTTTGATGGTTTGAAGCACCCCCGGAAGTATGTAACGCACCGTGGACTATGAGATGGTGTTGGGTTTTTCCCTATACTTTATTCCATCTAAAGAAAACAACTTCCATTTCCAGCGGTCACCTCCTCATAGCAGAAGTGGAGAGTCGTTTCGACAACGTGGACAACTTCGCGCGGGACGTAGAGAAGCTCGGCTTCAAGCTGAAGAGCGTCGACAAGACCAACAAAGTGTTCTTCTTCCTACAGTTCGTTAAGAACCGAGACCCGCCGAAGAAAGGCAAACCTGAGTTATCGCTGAAACCATGCTTGTATAAGAAACGGTGAATAAAAGTGATAATGTAAGATTTGGTTGTTTTTTTTTGTTCCTGTATGAAAAACAGAAGTATCATCCGTTTATAAATTGTTGATAACTTCCTATTGTTCAGTTAACACATATACAGTTATGAGTAGGTATTTAGTCTGTTGCAGTGGTCTGCGCGTACGAAGGTGCGGTCGCCGCTAGTCTTAACTATTATAAAACTGAAACAGAAGTGTGTCTGTACATTGAAGATATTTACATGAAAAAGATTACTATATGGTTTTTAGGTAAGTATCCCGGACTCCAAATCAACCATTTTTAGAATTTTTGTCTCATTGTTTGTTTCATAATTTTATTCATTTATTCATTGCGTTACACAACAAACGTCATAAAAGGTTTGTATGTTTGTAACGCAAAAATGAATGAACCGATTTTGATGAAACTTTTTTTGTTTGATAGGGACGAAGTCGCGGGTAAACTCTAGTAAATAATAAAATGCAATTACAATGAACAAAATATATTTATTTTATCTAACAATTATAACAAAACATTTTGCTTACATTATCAGTCTGTGATGTTGAAACATTACATTATTCTAAACAATTTTCACACCACGTTATTTCATTGTATACAAAACAAATTCAATAACCTTATAAATGGGTAAATAGACATCTACAGTACGACCGTAAAGTCTAGAAATTAAATAAATCGGAACTAAACTATGGAAAACGTCAAACTGTCAATCACCAAAATTTCAAATGCAGTTTTATGCATTTCAAATAAAAATTTACCGTAAAATATTTGAATTTGTCCTAATTATTATTACTAATGGATAAAGTAACAAAAAGTGGTGGAAGTTTAGTAATTTACTACGTTATTTTCTGTTATGTTTGGAGGTATATCAAGCAGGGAAAATTGGAATAGATTGGATGTTGTTTACAAGCGATTTGCTGATATGGTAGGTGTACGGGCCATGCAACGTACAAATGTGCATCATCATCAATACTCGCTACCAATCGAGGTCGCATCGCACCATTTTATTAATTAGTTAGCAAGTACTCATCAAACCGCGATCACGCGCTCATTCCATATAATTTCATTTATTTTAATAATTATCAAGTTTAATACAATCAAGTTTTTACCTCTTAATCAATCTTTCATTTCTATCATCTAACGAACACTTACATTGGTCCTTCGAACCATCGAACGGGCGGGACTAAATTCGCGAGTTCAGTGAACTTTATTCGTGTCAGTGGTTCCGTCGCAGCAGCCACGTGGACTTTACAAACCCACATATCAGGACCCTGAACATCTTAACAGTGGACAATCATAGTGAGGTGATCAGGACTCGTATTACAGTGCAATCAAGTGCAGTAGTGATACATCAAGCAGCAGCAGGAAATCGTGCAATCAAGGCGCACGAGAGTACATCCCCGAGGGTATCAGGTTAAAGTTTTCGTGCTAGCAAGGTGCACAGAGAACTCCAACGGGACATCAAGTTCAGCAACAGCTTTTAATCAAGTAAGATCTATCCATTTTACTTGTATTATCATCATGTCTAGCATGGAAGACATTTTAGCTACGCAAGAGCAACTGAAAGAGGTGATCAATCAGCTCTATTCAAATTTTAAAAAGGACGGCTCCGATCGCAAGACAAAGGAGTATCTCCGTCGAAAGCTGGACATTCTCGATCAGTATTGGAAAGAGTTCCATAGCAATCATGTCAGCTTATTATCATTCGGTGACAAGTCTCACGAATATTTTAGTGGTCAGTATGAGCAAGCAAAAGAAGCTTATACATTTATTAGGGACAAAATACGTAGTTGTCAACCTATGGACAGGCCAGAAACACCCTTGTTAAAACCACCGACATTTGCACCGGGAGCGAGCGCATCAGGCTCGCACACCTCAAATCAAGGCCCTGAAAAGGTATCTGCAGGGACAAATAGCAAGACAGAGGATATGTTAAAAAAGCAAGGCAGTAATTTCAGAGCATTTATGAGAACTGCATCAAACATAGACTTAGATACGGTGTCGGTAAAAGGTCAGTAAAAGTGGGAGTTCGATGACCTGCTACACACACTGCAGGCGCGCTGGTCAGCCATTGATAAGCTGCATTGGGAACTGGATAGCGAATTGAATGGATCGCACCAGGAATACGAGCAGCAATTTTCTAACTACGAGTCTCATTATGCCAAAATCAAGAAGGCTATAAACAAGAAAATGTATTCAGTCGCTCATAGGGAGAAATACACCCCGACAGTTGAAATTCCAACGTTCAACGGGAGCTACACTCAGTGGGTACCGTTTAAGGATTTGTTTACTGAGACTGTACACAATAACCCCTCTCTTTCGAATGCTCAAAAGATGCAATTCTTGAAGGGGAAAGTTAAGGGAGATGCTGAAAAGTTGATACAACACTTGCAGATCAGCTCCGATAACTACTTAATCTGTTGGGAGATTTTAAACCACAGATATAACAATAAAAGGCAAATTTTTATGTCGCATGCAAACACTATCATGAATATTCCCGTTATGCAACATCAAGCAGTGAACCATATCAAGCGGATTCACGACACTACCTATGAATGCTTAAATGCTATAAAAAATTTAGGGGTCGATATCAGTACATGGGACCCTCTCCTTGTCTACTTGTTATCGCAGAAACTAGACTCGGAAACCTACAATGATTATATGGAATGTATGAAGCAACCAAGAGAACTACCAAAATTAGCGGAGTTTCTCAAGTTTCTCGAAAATAAATTCACGACCTTGGAGTCTTCGCGTAGAAAGCAGGATTATTCTACGCAAAAATTAAGTCAAAATAACAACCAAGGTCAATCATCAAGATATCAAGAATCAAAGCAGCATCAGAATCCAAATTTTTATAAACACTCATATACATCAAGTGCTCGAGTGAAAAATGAAAACAGTAAAAAAGAAAATAGTGTAATGAGAATAACATGCCCCATTTGTAAAAAGAATGATCATTGGATTTACTTTTGTCAGATATTTGACGAAATGCCTCCTTCTATCAAGCTAGAAAATGTATCAAGATTAAATCTGTGTCAAAACTGTTTATTTGATCATAATGGGAAAGCATGTATTTCAAATAAAAGGTGTCGCGAATGTAACAAAGACCACAATTCGTTGTTGCACAATGCATTTGCGTCAGGTAATCCGAAACCGGACGCTAAGTCGGACGGACAGAGTTCATCGCCTCCGAAGACACCGCAAATGAAAAGTAACGCGCACGTGTCACATAATAATCCCTCCGAAATATTGCTCGCCACTGCAATGATCAAGGTGCAGGCAGCAGATGGATCAACCCACGTCATGCGCGCCCTTCTGGACCAGGGGTCTCAAACATCTCTGATCACCGAAAACGCCGCTCAAATCTTAAGATTACCACGGAAAAAATGCCTAGGGGTGATCTCAGGAATAGGTCAAAGGGAAAGTAACTGTAAAGGCATGGTAACCATTACATGTTCCTCGACAGTGAGTGATTTTACCTTTGACACAGATACGTTTATCATAAAAAATTTAATTAAAAATTTACCAAGCAGCACGTTTCCTAAACCTGATTGGTCTTATTTGGATCATATCAAGCTCGCTGATCCAGAATTTTATTCAAGCCGCTCCGTAGACATCCTTCTGGGAGCGGACATTTATTCAAACATTTTAATGGACGGAATTTGCCGAGCTAATCAAACTCTACCGACTGCGCAACAAACGCAGTTGGGTTGGATTCTGAGTGGTAACGTTAAAACGTACCATTGTAACGTAATTTTAAATAATTTAGAGCAAATTCAGCAATTCTGGGAGATCGAAGATATATCAGAGTCGTCTAACCTGTCATTAGAAGACCAAGAATGTATGGAAATCTATCGATCAACCACAAAACGACGGGATGACGGAAGATATGAAGTAAAGTTACCCTTAAAATCAAACTTCGAAACAATACTAGGCGAATCGAAATCAAAATCAATTGCACAATTCTTTCAATTAGAACGTAAATTAAATAAACAAGCGGAAATTGCGAAAGAGTATAAAAGTTTTATGAATGAATACCTATCGCTCGGTCACATGATACCGGCAGATAGCAACGGTAACTCGAAACCCGAGTTCTATTTGCCTCACCATTGCGTGCATAGGCAAGAGTCAACAACTACAAAGCTGAGAGTAGTGTTCAATGGATCGGCTAATACGTCAACAGGACACAGTTTAAATGACGCAATGTGTAGAGGACCAAATCTTCAGCAAGATCTCCAAAATCTTATTATAAAGTGGAGACAATACAAATACGCGCTGACAGCAGATATTGAGAAGATGTTTCGTCAGATAAGGGTGGATTCTGCTGACCAAGCACTGCAGAAAATTATTTGGCGGGACGAGAAAACACAAGTTTTACAGGAGTACCAACTGACTACAGTTACTTACGGTACGAAGGCCGCTCCTTTCTTAGCGATGATGACGCTAAAACAGTTAGCGGTCGATGAAAGGACAAACTATCCAGATAGCCCAGCTCCTGATGTCCTGGAGCAGTCCTTCTACATGGACGATCTGCTCCACGGAGCGCACTCAGCAGCGACTGCCAAAAAACTCATCAGAGATTTGACAAGTCTCCTAAAATCAGGCGGTTTTAATTTAAGGAAGTGGAAGTCAAACCTTCCTGAGCTACTGAGTACAGGTGTCAAGGACGAACCTAGTGACCAAGATCATTTCGATTTCAAGCAAGCGGAATCGACTAAAACCTTAGGGCTCAAGTGGGACCCGAAGGATGACACATTTGTCTTTCAACCCGTCACATTCTCATCGACTTCAAAGGTCACTAAGAGATCATTGTTATCTGACATTTCTAAAGTGTACGATCCACTAGGATGGCTCGCACCTTTTACTACAAAATTGAAGATTATTTTTCAAGACGTCTGGAGAGCAGGCATAGAGTGGGAAGACCCCGTCCCACACAATGTCCTTGTCGAATGGGAGAAAGTCAAGGATGATATCAAGGTACTCGATCAATTGCTAGTACCGAGATGGTTAAACACCCAAGAAAATGACACGATCGAGCTGCACGGATTCTGTGACTCGAGTATGAAGGCCTACGCTTGTGTCATTTACTGTAAAATAGCAAGAGAAAATGGGTCAGTTGTAGAACTCGTAGCGGGGAAGACGAAACTCGTACCAGTAAATAAAGCACCGTCGCTACCACGCTTGGAGCTCAGCGGCGCACTGCTATTGTCAAAACTAATGGCGAAAATCGTAAGTTGCCTACCAAATTATAATATCAAGATGTACGGGTGGACTGACTCGATGGTAGTACTAGGTTGGCTGTGTGGTGAAACAGACAAATGGAAGCCATTCGTAGCCAATCGCGTCAGGCAGATAATTGCATCAATGCCACCTGGATGTTGGCAATATGTTAAATCTAAAGATAACCCGGCTGACTGCGCCAGCCGTGGGTTAACAGTTACTCAATTAAATGAGCATAATCTCTGGTGGGACGGGCCAGAATGGTTGCCTGAGTATGTGCCCACAGAAAATAATCAGAATTACGTCACCAATCAAGAAGTGAGACAAAAAAGCAAGCAAGTAGCTGTCACCCAAACGCCTGGTAATAACGGATTAGTTGATGAGTTTTTAATCAAGTATAGCTCACTGAATAAAGCGATTCGAGTACTGGGTTGGGTACTAAGATTTATTAAAAGGAAAGAAAAACAGGGTTACCTGTCGATAGAAGAGTTAAAATATTCAAGAAAAATTATCATAAGCCATGTACAGCAAGGGACATTCTCAACAGAGATTGAGAGACTAAACGATGGGAAAACGGTTAATGGGAAAAGCAAGATTATTAGTTTAAACCCTATACTCGATCAAGATGAGTTACTCCGTGTCGGCGGCAGGCTTCGACACGCGAATCTAGACCCAGATCACAGAATATGTAATAATAGTATATAGTTCTACATACAGAACGGCCACTCCCCGCCCCCCACTGACTTCAGATACCCCACCTCCCCTCACACTCTCCGTGGTAACTTGAGGGAAGCCGAGCAAGGGAATGCAGTCAGGCGCGCGCACCCGTTGGATTTGACTACATAAAATATATTTTATTTTTCACCTCACAGTAAAAATAAACTCTGGAAAATAACGCTAAATTCACATTTTCTATGATTCTTTAGCTTAAAAACTATTTTTAATAACAGAATGAACTATAAAAAGTAACAAAATTTATAATGTAGTTCATACGATGCGTGTTAAGTCAACCCTACACATATGTCATGCACAATTTTCACAAACTGCGCATGTGCGAACGTCATCATGTCAAATCTAAAACGTTGTTTGAAGTGCCGGACCTGTGCCCAGATATCAAAAACCCCATAATCATACCTAGCCACACGAGACTAGCTGATCTTATTATAGATCAATCACACGAGCTCACGTTTCACGGCGGAGCAAAACAAACAACAGCCTTTACAAGACAAAAATACTGGCTGCTTGGTGGCAATAGAGCCACGAAGAAAAGGTTAAGCGCAGCTTCCCATGGCCCTCAGCAGGAGGACTATGGGAAGCTGCGGTAAAAAGCTTAAAGTACCATTTAAAGCGAGTTATTGGGGAGCAAAAGCTTACCTATGAGGAATATATCACGGTGCTGGCAAGGTTAGAGGCTTGTCTAAACTCACGCCCTTTGTGTCCATTGACAGAAGACCCGACTGATCTGGACTTCCTGACTCCATCTCATTTTTTGGCTAGCGGCCCAACATTAACTCTGTATGATACTGAAAAGGATCAGAGAACGAGATGGCACCTCACTCAAAAAATATTTAAGGACATCTGGGACCGCTGGCAGCGTGAATACCTTACCCAATTATCGGCTAGAAGCAAATGGCGACAGCCCCAAAAGAACATCAACATCAATGACGTCGTAATCATTAATGACGCAAATCTTCCCCCCGGGAAGTGGGGCCTAGGCAGAGTTGTGGAATTGCATCCGGGGAGCGACGGCTACGTAAGAGTAGTCACCCTTAAAACAAAGAATGGACTTATCAAGCGTCCAATTATCAAGCTTTCTATATTACCTGTCCAACAAGAAAGTAAGGAAAATAAGCAAGATCAACAAAACTTAACTCTATCATCATCATCAACTCCACAACAAGATGAACAAAATATCCAGAATTCAAACAAACAAAAGAAAACAAATTAAATTCTCGTCGTTAACAATGTCTCTATTATTATATTTTATAACTATCATACCTACAACTAAAGCGATTTCAAAATAACTTCGCTACAAAACAATAGTAGCCTCTATTTTGATAGCATTACGAATATGCATATTATAAGAGACGACTGGCGACTTATTGTTTATTATGATACCTATCCATATCAAGAAGGTAAGGCGGCGCTCGACAAGTATATCGAATATCTAGAAAGAGCACGCGCCAAGATAAGAATACAATCACATTGTGACGGCATCATGTTACAGCTACGTCACGGCTTTGAGGAACTCCTAAGTTATGACTCGCTATTGATGAATCATCCAACAGGTGCACGACGCAGACGAGGCCTAATAAACGGTGTTGTGTGTGTAACCAAACGAAGTGTAGTGCTAGTGAAGTGCTACCAAATGAGCATAGTGAAGTGATAACAAGTGCGCAAGTTTCTAAACGTAATCAAAGCACGTCACCAGTGCTTAGATCTGTATTATCTATTTCGGACGCTTAACAAGTGTTTTTATTAGTTATGTAAAATAAATTGTTCTTTCACCTTGTTATTCACTCGACAACTAACAAAATCATCATAATTTAGTTAAATATTGTATCACCTTGTTATGAGATAAGTTCATTTCATTACTAATCTCATCTTTGCCGCCCGGGAGCATGTACGGGCCATGCAACGTACAAATGTGCATCATCATCAATACTCGCTACCAATCGAGGTCGCATCGCACCATTTTATTAATTAGTTAGCAAGTACTCATCAAACCGCGATCACGCGCTCATTCCATATAATTTCATTTATTTAAATAATTATCAAGTTTAATACAATCAAGTTTTTACCTCTTAATCAATCTTTCATTTCTATCATCTAACGAACACTTACAGTAGGTATTTATTTACTCTCATGTTGCTTTTTAACAATAGTTATCAGCGTAATTATATCAATTATCGTCAGTTATCATCTGAAAAATAATCATTTAGGGCATTTTCTTTCGAGTTTGGTTCGTTTGGGGTTATGATCGTTTGTTGATATAACTGACGTTATTGTATGCGTGGACCGCATAATTTTGATCCTTGCATGTCATTCCTGCATGTTAGTTTATCTTCACTGCGACTAGTTAATATTTTATCGATTACCTACTTTTTTTTTATCGTTTTCAGGAAAACATTTATATCGCAAAATTTTTCTGTCCGGAATGCATCGATAAAAAAACTGCCGTGCCTAGAAATAAAAATCTTAAATAGAAGGAATGTAAATATCAGATCTACGAAAATACGAAAATAGTTAACATCGTATTCAAAAATAAATAATTTGAAAGTACAATATAAAGTTATATGCGTTTTCATTATTTTCTTCTAGAACTAGAATACAGGAGGCGTACGAAGCATTTTACACGTGATATGGCTATATCATGCCTTTTATTTCGTTCGGTCGCGCGCAAATAGAAAGAGAGCGAAGGTGTGATAGCGCTATATCACGCTGCCATGCTAGCCATGTAGCTGCCGAAATTTAAAATGTATATTGGGTGTAAAATTTAGCTGCTGTCAGAGCCAAATTTAGCTAAACATAGATAACGTTTTGCATAAACTTTCGGAGTAAATACAGCAAGTATCAAAATAGTTTAGGTCGTAGTGTAGTGTTGCCGTGTAAAGCGACAGTGGCGCCCTCATTTAATTTCTACTCTTTCTGGTCGGGCTGTATTTACCCGTTTATAAGCAATTGAATCACACGTTAAGAGTTTCCATGACGTCTTCGGCTTCAGCGCGAAGATTTTCTACTTTTTCTATCAGCATCATCTGAGACAAAAATGTGAATATCACTACAGGGTCGCAGTATAGAAATTAGTAATTTGTCACAGAAGATATAATAGTACCTACGTCATACAGAATGGTCACTGCCTGCCTACGAATAAGAATAACTATAGAAGAATAACTCTAAACAAAAGCAACATAATTTTTGGCACCCTTTGAAAAATGACATTTTGTATGAGTTTTGGCGGCAAGGTGTAGTTTTTAAGGATCAAATTTCGAACACTGTGTACTTTTTTTGGGGTCACTTTTTGAGCTTGATTTACATTTCTATACATTCTTATTCGTAGCTGCCTGCCCCCCACAGACATCAGATAGCGCCTTTGACTAACTTATACAACGTGTTAATGAATTAGCGCAAAACCTCATACACCCCAACTGATTTATAACAAAATAATTAGATTACAACAATAATTTCATCATTTTGATAATTAAAATTTAAAGTTATTCGCATTTTAAGTTTTGAGGCAAAAATAATTTGTTATCATTTCAGCACTGAAAGAAAACGCTAACGTACTCATGGAAACATTTTTATAATCTTGTTTTGGTAGTAAGTAGGGTGAGTGTGTCTGTGCGACGGGTTAACATCGGGTTCAGAAAATTTTAAATTTTGCAAAAACATTATTTAATATTTTGAAATAAATTACCTATGTTGAAACCATGATAATTCGACTCTGCTCTCGATTCTAAACAAACTACTTTCTAGTTTTGCGTTAATTCATTAACACGTTGTATAAGGACTGGCCTTGCGGTAGCATTTCCCCTCTGCCACGGTATAAGACAAAATTGATCATGTGCATTTACACTCAATTTTATACCTTATCACTAAACGAGACAGCCTATAATTCCGAAACAATAATTTTGAACTTAGAACGTTTGAGGTTCACACGAGACTACTTTCATGATTTTTGACATTCAAAATTAGAATGTAAAGTTATGGGGAATAAAATCAAAAGTTGTGGATTTCATGTTACCTCGCCCCCCGCAAAAAGTGGCAGAAATGTTTGTTAGTAGAATGACACGCGTAACCAGTCCCTATATAAGTAGTAAAAGGATACCGCAGCTCGTCCCGCACTTCAGGGGAGATATAAGAGGAGCCGATAAAAACCAATAGACAAGACGCAGTTTGCCTACGCCATCTTGTTTCTGTAGTTGAACTATTTAAATACATATCGTGAGATCGTTTTATAACCTGTATACAGGTTGTAACAAAGCACTATTTAAAGGGACCATTAAACTGCAAAACTTTAACTATGGATCGAGGAAGAAAAAAACGGTTGTTTCATACAAAACTGCTGTACCGACTCGACTCAAATGTACAGGTAAGCAGATTTTTCTTCTCCGCAATGAAAGTTGTTCAGTTAGAGGGTCTAAACGACTCCTTTAAATATTACTAGGGTGCGGTGTTTTGTTACACCTTGTAGAGTCCGAAATAATGTACCTATATCTAGATTATTAAAAGCACTCACCCTCGCGGCGCTGATCAGATGCGTGGCGGCAGAACGTGACATGTGCGCCACCTCAGCCTCGAGGCGGTCTTCGGACGCCTTCGCGACGTCCTCCAGCCGCTTGTATCCAGCTCGCATCAGCTGCATAGCTCGCGCCTGCGAATTAAATACAATCATCATCATCAGCCACTGCAGAGCACAGGCCTACTCTTACAAACAAGAATGAGAGAGAAGCATTGAACTACTGGAGGTGACACGACGAACTGACGTCATGCTGCCACACGTGGGTAGGAGGAGCGCGGGCGGGTGAAAAATAATCAAGCGAGTTACAGAGTGTGGTGGTCCCTTGAACGGGATAGTGTAGGTAATGAACTGCAGTGTCTCCTCTCCTCTATTACTCGTACGTAGTAATAAGTAATAGCTCGATGGAGGGGAGCGATGTGTTGGAATAAACCTGTAGTTTATTTTCTCGTAACAGACAAGGGCGTTGAAAGAAATTAAATCGCGCTATCGTTAGCGTTAAACTCCAAGCAAATCAATGATTAATCGTTTACCTACTTATAAGAGAACAATGGCTACGGAACTCTCATGGGCGAGTCTGACGCGATCTCGGCCGGATTTCATTTTAGGTTTTCATGACTGAGAGATCTGAAATTTTGTGATGTGGTCGCCACTGAGCGGAAAAAGGCCTCTTAAAATCCTACATACTTTATCTAGGTATCAGCACCAACCTTCTTAACATTGGGCAGGGTCATCAGCTGGTGCAGCTCGGGCGCCGCGCAGTGTTGCAGCCTGGTCGCCAGCTCCGCGAACAGCGCCCTGAACATCCACAGCGTCTCCAGCTCCTCGCAGACCTTCTGGGCGCAGGACGCGAACGCGGCTGACGATGACATCACTGATTGTACTGTGCCGCGAGGGACACTGTATCTGAGGGGCAGTAAGGGTTTGCCATCAGATTCTGGTAGACCTATAGCTAGTAGGTACAAGAGCGAGAATGAGGTCACTTACTTGTCAGCGACTTCAGGGAAAGGCACCTGCTTCCACAGATCGTGCAACATCAGCGCCAGGTAGAACCGACATAGCACAGATTCCGGCACATTCTGTTCATTAAAATAACATACTAGATTACTAACTCGTCGTCTTCGATCGTGGGTTCGATTCCCACGGGGGACTAATGATATGTCACTTTGTGCGTTTTCCCCAGTTGGTTAGGACATTGCAGGCTGAATCATCTGATTGTCTGAAAAGAAAAATGATTTCGTGCTTCGGATGGCACGTTGAGCCGTTGGTTCCGGCTACTATCTATGGTGGTATTCTGCCGTCCTTAGCATAAACATAAACAACGCACTTGCATGGAGGGAAAATTCGAGAAAATGGCGCGTAAAGTTTTTTTTTCGTTTTTGACCGTCTCTTAAATACTAACAGACATTAATTATTTTTTATTAATTGACTATGTAGTACAGGCTATAACCTTTCTTTTTGCTATATTTATTTTTCTTAAATAATAATGTTTCATATCAATTAACCCCAAAATATTGTTTATTACCTTCGCATGTGTTACGATTGCGTGGCTTATGTCTAGGAAATGCAAGTTATGCAAGTACGTTACTTATGCCTAGGATAAATATTTAAAGTATCATAATGGCTATTACGTTGTATATGTTTAGGAACACCTATGGAAAATTTGCAAGTGCGACAAATTTGCTTATCAAAAAACACAATAAAAATAAAAATAATGAAAATTGGATCAGTTATACTTGATATATATATACTCTTTACGCTGATTCCGAATATACCCGTAACTCGATATGGATATGTCCAAAAATGACGATTGCGTTGTTTATGATAAGGACGGCAGTATTAGTCGTTACATAAAAACCACGTCAGAGGCCGTAAGGCGGTCTGAAAAAACTGACACCTGGGCTGCGTTCAGAACCTACACCCGTTGTGCACCCCGAGTGCAACTTTCGCACTAACGCCGTTCAGAGCCTCGGTGAAAAAACGCTCTTTGCAACTCGGTTGTCACAACTCAACCGTTCCGAACCTCTGACGGGTTGCAACTTTTAACCGTCTAATTCGATGGTTGAAAAACACTCTGACGTTTGGATTATCTGTGGTCACTTGACTTTTCGCTCGTTTTGAATTAAAAGTTTGTTTTCCAAATTATTTTTTGATCCGCTAACATGGAAGACGAGTTTTTTATTGTATTTGGAAATGATGGAAGCCCTGGAAGCCCATTTTACCGTCAATGTCAAAATTTGAGGTTATAAAACAACCGTGATCGTTCCGTACCTTATAGCGAGTTGAAAAAACGCCCTGGCCGTTCCGAACCTTAGAGCGAGGTGAAAAAACAACTGCACAAAAACGTTCTGAACGCAGCCCAGGGCTCTGCCCACACGATAAGAAGAAGACTAACTGAAACCCTGATGATTTCTTACGCTTAAATCATAATGCAGCGCGGGCGCGCGGAACAGCTGATTTAATTTCGCAGTTGGATGTATAGTAAAAGTTGTACAGTTTGACAACTACAATGCATAGTTAATGTTTAGAGTAGGTACTGACTAAACATTTTTCTGCAATCATCCACATCAGCTTTTGTCCACCCACTGCAGGGTATAAGCCTCCGGCAACTCTTTTCTCTCTTTCCAGATGCCTGCGCAATATCATCAGACCAGCTGGCTGCTGGCGGACCCACTCCTCTCTTGCCTGATTTCGGTCAAGGCTTTGCTCCATCTGCAGTCTGTTCTTCTAGCCACGTGTCCTCCCCTCCCCATCGCCACTTTAATCTAACAATTTTACCTCCAACGTCCTGAACCTTAAACGTCGGGTCACGACGTTTGTGACACGGTCTAGAAGTGTTTTCCTGTAATAATATGATAAAAAGCAAACACACTTACAGTGATAGGTTTTCCAGTCATCATTCGTATGGCGTTCATTTCCGTTATACCCAAAATCTTTGCAGTCTGGATGCCCTCTTCGTCTAAATTGCAATACTGAAAATATTTCAAATTTTAATTTATGAATGAATTCCACTGATGAAAGATGTCAGGCGATTTCAAACCTTATCAGATAATAATAGTGCCAATAGTCTGGTCTGACACCGGAATTATGGTAGAAACTCAACCACAACCACTAGGGAATGTAGAAATAGAAATATATTTATTTGCCAAAATACTTGGAACAGAAATACTTATCAGAATATCACCGGGATTCCGAACCTCCATCGTCATCGTCCACTGCTGAATACAGGCCTTTTCCAAGGCGCAATACTGAATTCTACCTTCGTCCTCCTTCATCTAGTCAATCCCCGCTACCTGTCTCAGGTCTTCCATCTATGCCAGATGACCTCCCATACTTCGTCTGCCAGCTCGTGGTCTACATTATAGCACTCTGTCTACACATCGGTTGCCAGTTCTAGGGAATAACAATGTCATGGGATAGTGAACCTTACCAGCGAGTAATAGTGTCTATAGTCGGGCCTGACGGCGGCGCAGTCGTGTGGCGTCACTAGGTACAGCAGGTGAAGGCTGCCCATCAGTACGAGGGAGCGGGAAGCCACGTCTAGGTCCTGCAGGAGCTGCTTCGCTACTGATAACTCCATACAGCCTGGTGAGGAGGTAGCAACTTTTTACTATCCGTATTTCTTTAAATAGAAGAAGAATGGAATCAACCGAATGAACGAATGAATTTCTATCCGCAAGCATTTATGCATGCATGTATAGGTTCACAGAATGACTTGCCATCGACTCGATAGAAGAAGATAGGTTCACAGCTAATTATAAAAAACTAGTAACTACACAGATATAAGAATGGAAATAAAAAACTACAAACAAGCTTCCCTGCAAATGTAATAAAGTGCCTTAGCTATGGCCGAGGTAGGTGTAGTCAAGTCAAGGCACAATAATTGAAACGCCCTATATTAATAGACGGTAAAAAACCTCTCCTGAGAGCCTCGCTCCGAACGATACTCTCGATCAGGACATGGAAGACGTCCTCATGGTTTTGAAAACAAAAATACACATACCTTTTATAGCGGCCTTGCCGAGCTTGCTGACGACCAGAACGCTGTCACTACGAAGCTCACTCGTCCCTCCATCCGTCGAGTCTGTCGCCTGTAGGCGTAGCGCGTCGCTACGGACGAGCGACTCTATCGACGCGTCACATAGTTCCGATACTTTTTGTGGCGCACTGCAAAGAAAGAAGTAAAATAAATACATCTAAACTATTATAAAAGTGAAACAGAAGTGTGTCTGTACATTGAAGATATTTACAAAAAAAAGATTATGATATGGTTTTTAGATGTCCCTGATTCCAAATCACCAATTTTTAGATTTTTTGTCCGTCTATTTGTTTGTTTGTTTATATGTTTGTTTGTTTGAGCATCACGCAAAAACTACTGAACCGATTTTGATAACACTTTATGCGGATGCATAATTTATGCGGAGGAATTCGCGGGTAAATACTCGTATACCTATAAAAATTACTGGCTGTATTTCCCATGCTTCGCTAGATTTCAATACAAACTTTCACCACTATTTTCAATCCCTAAGGGGATGAATTACGAGAAGCCCTTTCTTAGCAAACACATAGAAGGTAAGAGAAATATTTGTCTAAGCTACCGAGCGAGGCAGCCTAGCGCGGCGAGACTCCGAGGCGGCCTCGCGAGTCACACCCATTCTAGGCCTTGAGCTGTATTTTACCTCAGTTGATCTCAAAGTCTTCATCCTTAAATAGGAGATCAGGAGTGCGATTTTTGAAACTCATTCGCTGAGCTCAGCAGTTGAAAATTTCAAAATTACTATGGAGATATGCATCTTTCTACTGCTGATTTGACTTTCAAAAATCATACTTCAGGAGTGCGATTTTTGAAAGTCAAATCAGCAGTAGAAAGATGCATATCTCCATAGTTATTTTGACATTTTCAACTGCTGAGTTCAACGAATGAGTTTCAAAAATCGCACTCCAGATCGAGTATTTTATTTCATACTAGCGGCCCGTCCCGGCTTCGCACGGGTGGACGTCTAATCTTTTCTAGCAATAAATATAGCCTATGTTACTCAGGGTGAATGCAGCTTTCTAATGGTGAAAGAATTTTTTAAATCGGCCCAGTACTTTTTGAGCCTATTCATTACAAATATACAAACATACAAAAATAGGTACAAATCTTTCCTCTTTATAATATTAGTGTAGATTTATTAAATTCTTTATTAAACACGGATAATTATTATTTTTCTCAGTGGCTTGATTAGTTTGGCGTGTTTGTCGACAGAACACCAAATATGTTATTTCTTCTTTTATGGTGTTTACGCTCGCCTATTTGCCGATAACTAGCACGCGGATAATAACCGATGACCCTACTGTTCTGTCTATACATCACCTGTCACTGTCACTGTCACAGTGCAGCTCGGTAGCTAGCAGCGTGCCGCGCAGCAGTTCAGTGAGCTCGTGTCGCGCGGAGCACAGCTGTAGAGCGACGCCGCTCAGTAGTAGCGCGGGGGGGGACAGGGTGCTACGGGCCGGGGGGAGGCCGCCCTGAAGTGTAGACCTCAGTTGGGGCCACTCGAGGGCAGAACTGATTATTATGCTTTCACCTGCGGATTGAGAATTCATTAATTTCCTAACACCCATTCACTTCACCGTAATAGATGAAACTGATTGTGGTATCTTCTTCTTCTTGCAGTTCCATCTCCTATCGAAGACAGGCGATCATTACGGACCCCGGAGACTGCTGCTTTGAATAGTGAGGTCGAGTTCATTTCTTAAGCTAGGAAGTCCTTCTACGAGGCAAAATTCTCAAAATTTTCCCCTGCTGGATAATTTGGAGCAGTTGGTATTTTTTCCTTCTCATAATCATAATGTAACCGGTTTTCAGGATTTCTACTCTCTTCTTCGTCCTCTCTAGAGACCTCAGCGGGCTTGATGGTGATATATGGAGCAAGAATAAAGGTGTTCAGTGAGTACAGGTACGGACCGGTGTCGCAGACGCCGGCGCGGCCCGCGCGGCCGACCATCTGCCGGTAGGCGCCGAGCGAGAGGCCCTGCCGCCCCACGCGCGGCGCCCGCACTATCACGCGCCGCGCCGGCAGGTTCACGCCCGCCGCCAGGGTCGACGTGCAGCACAGCACCGATATCACCCCGGATCTGGTTGGGTTGCGAGGATACATGGGTCAACAACAACCATAGACAAATTGACCTCCAAAGCGTGAACTTATTTCAAAGATCGGGCTGAGCAGTCGTGTTTCGAATGCTGATAATGGGAAGACAAACCAGAAAATTGTTCTTCTTATTTCTAGGGTCCTAGTCATTTCGTATGACATTTTTTGTCTTCCTGCTTGGATTCGGATAGGTTTAAAAGGTAGGTCATAACTATGTGAAAATACATAATTCTCAATCGTAATGCTGATGAATAGAACCTGCAATATTGATGTATTTTTTAACCATACCTACTTACTCAAAAACTACTTCACTCGAAACATTCAGCAACAATTAGAAGTGTGACGAATGAGGTGCATTTGGCTGGAAATATTCCCGTTTGAAGTCTTTTAGGATTTTTTCTATAACATCAGCTTATACGGGATACAGAATTCAAAGAAATAAGGGGAGCGCCATAATACTCTGCAGATATCCGCGGAAAACAATGAACAAAATGACTTCAACAAAATATTTTAATCTCATTTTATATTTCCTTCCAGTAGATTTAGTTTGATTACTTATCAAGTAAAAATTCAACAGAATTTGGATAAATCTGTAAAAAAGAAAACAAGTCAAAATGTATGACAACATGAACTCAACTCACCGGAACGCATGTTCGAGCAGCACCCTCTCGTCGCTGGAGAGGCCGGCGTGGTGGAACGCGACGCCGGCCCGCACGCCGTGGCACAGCGCGGGGCCCGCGCCCTCCGCGCGCAGCGCTGCCGACAGCGCGGCCCGCTCCGGCTGCCGATGGTACGTCATCTCTCTGCTCGAACATAGTACCTATTATTTTAAAAGGGGCGGGCGCTTTCACGTATGCCCACCTGCTTCTGGTCCCTTTGGATACGTCTGAAGGGAAAGGCAGTGGAGTATGGGCCGGTACACTCTGGGCATCCGTAACTGGCTTCTCATCATAGGACCTCACTGGCTTTACACACAAAAAAATACAGGTGTACGACACGTTTCAGTTAACTTTGTGATTCCTATTAGCTTCAACATATGACATTATTCTGTAATCCGAATCCGGCCCAAGGTTAATGACCTTCGCTTGCAATGTCAATTTCATTGTTCCTAAACAGATCCAAATAAGCCGTCGTGACCAGTACATGTCTTTTATTTAAAAGTGGTATTGGATTCACGTGGCCCAAAGAACCTGGACACCATCGTTGGGTTGTACAACTGGTACTACCCAACGGTATACGGTAACATTTGTTGCTAAAAACTGTTTATTGGCACCACAGAACAGAATTGAACAGATGGAATAATTGATATCTAATCATGAACCAAGTTCTAGTATAATTTCTATGGACTTCCGTACAGAATGATTTCAAAGAATCGTTTAAACCACTCTTTCTTCAATATTGTTCCAAATTTTAAATAGTAGGACAAGGGTTGGGGATAAACTTAGTTAGGCACATTTTTATTTTAGGGTTTCTTTATTGAGAAATCTTTAATTTTGTGTTGAGGGTGCCACAGAACGGTGCGGGCGATACCTAACGCTCTTAAATTCAACTCCAGAAGATTTCCCTTAAAAACGAAAATCGTGTGGCAGAAGTGCTTAATTGTCATAAATCAAGCCCCGAATAGGCTTGACCGGCCGCAACTAATTTTATCAATCTTTAATTTGAAGTGTCATAAAATTGTTTTGAAAACTCACCTCCTCTGCAGCTTGCACAACAAAACTGCGACGTTCTCGCAGTTCCTCTTGGTGGGACAGAAGACGAGGCAGGACCCCCCGGGGACCACCTCAGAAACCAGCCCGCCAAGCCAGTCGGGGTCCAGGGTGGTCGCCGCCGAAGAATACTGCGGGAATATACACCCATTTACTGGATTTACAATAGCATTATAAATCCAGTTAATTTGATGGGATTGCACATGTTCCCTTGTTCGATTTTTAACTAGACTATATTATGACCTCAACTTGAGCTAGATAAATATTAATTTCAAATAGCTAAACTTTAGCCTTGGCTAGCTAAACTTTTACTTCTAATATCGAAACTCGGTATGAACTCATTAAAATTTTAGATTTTAGAATAGCTAAAGTATGTCTTCAGCTAGCTACAGTGTATCTTCAGTTAGCTAAAGTATAACCCCTGCTGGGTACAGTTTACCTTCAGATAGCTAAAGTATGAACTCAGCTAGCCAAATGTTAACCTGTTACACATCAACTCACATCAAAAGCGAGCTGCCTGCCGGGCACGAGCTCCATGCCCCCCTCGCGCCACAGTATCCTGTGCAGAACGTCCCCCAACTTGACGTACTCCTCCAGCTCCACCGGCCGGAAGTCGCGCTCGAATACGTCCGCGTGCAAGAACTTCGCTATCACGGGCAGGTTGCCGATCGTTGCGCTCATGCCTACTATGTGGATGCCTTCTGTTGGGGTGAACTGCTGGTTAGTGTCCAGTAAAAATTCTCTGACACTATGTTATAGAAATATTTTTGATTCATATTTTTTAAAATATCAAACATTATTGAGAATAGCTTTCGTTAACGATATCCTCATATCGCAGCGCAAGAGTATTCTTTAGTGGCGGATATTAAACGTGCTTTATAATATACCTTCAAGCCAGTTTTTAACATATTATATTTCTGTTCAACAATTTCATAAGCATATTAGAACCATAGGATAAAATTGAAAAAAATGATATTTTGAAACTAATAACTTACTTTTAGCATATAAAACCGTAGACAGTAACATTTCTAAGGTTCCTCCACGGCCTGCCTCCCCGATAAGATGTAGTTCGTCTACCTATAAATGTTTTAATAATTGTATTTCTCTTTAGAAAAAATTATGCATGTAGGATCCAAGGACAAAGGCCTCCTCTCAAGAATGAGGGTGAGAGGGGGTGGACTATACGCCCTAATAGTCATCTGAACTGGATAAAATAGTCACACCGGGTGCAAAGAAGTAGCATCAGGAGTGCGAGTTTTTAATCTCATTCGCCGAGTTCAGCAGTTGAAAATGTCAAAATTACTGTGGAGAACTGGAGATATTCATCTTTCTACTGCTGATTTGAGTTTCAAAAATCATACTTCAGGAGTGCGATTTTTGAAAGTCAAATCAGCAACAGAAAGATGCGTATCTCCACAGTAATTTTGACATTTTCAACTGTTGAACTCAGCGAATGAGATTCAAAAATCGCACTCCAGGATTATAAATATGTAATGTAAATCAATGTCACACTCTCCAGAAATATAGTGAAGTAGGATATTTTGTATTTAAAATGACTGTCATGTATTATTGAAGTAAGAAAAAAAGTTAAAGTTTTAATTATTCTTATTTTTTGAAGTAATAGAAAAAAGTTAAATTAATATAATGTATACCATATCAAATAAAAAGAAAATTAAATTAGTAAGTATATTGTATTCCATTTCTAATAATAATATTCTAATTCTACTTTGTTTAAAGTAATATCAAAGTTAAATTAATATAATATTACGAGCTTTTACCCGCGACTTCGTCCGCATAAATTATATACCAGATTTTAAGTCAGATGATAAGCTATCAAACAAAAAAAGTTTCATCAAAATCGGTTCAGTAGTTTTTGCGTGATACTCGAACAAACAAACACCCAAACAAACAAACAAACAAACGAACAAACAAACAAACAAACAAACAAACAAACAGACAGACAAAAAGTCCAAAAATTTGTGATTTGGAATCAGGGAAGCCTAAAAACCGTATCGTAATCTTTTTTTTGTAAATATCTTCAATGTACAGACACACTTCTGTTACAGTTTTATAATAGTGTAGATATTTCAACTCAAATAAAAAAATAAAAAATATTTATTTCATGAAAGAACACAAAATACACAAACATTCACAATGGCAGATTCACATTCTTTCAAAAACTTAGCGAATAAATTCAGAATTGAATATTATGTGAAGTTTTAAATGTTGATAGGATAGGTAGCTGTTAAGCAGGCACTTCACTCTCGCGAGAACTTCTCGGCGAGAATTCTCGGCAAGAACTTCCAAAAGAAAATTACTATGGCTCACGATGCCGCGAGAACAATGAACGGCATCCACACTCTCGTACTCGTCCATTCTCGGTGATAATGTAGTGTCTGCCCACTTTAGACAGACTGTTCAATTCCTCTTTAAAATCAATTAGATTTGAAATAATTTTCACATTAGTACATATATGAAGGTGTGTATAGTTACCACAATAAGTCCGATCTCGTCCAGTCTATTCATCTCAATGAGACTTCTGAACAAAGCCAGTCCCTTCTCGATGGTTGCGATGTAAATACTGTTCTTTTTCCGGCGTTTCTTAGGCGGTATTAGACCTTTACCCGCCGCATACTCTTCTACTAGGAAATCTAGTTTTATAGCGAATGGAGATAATGACCAGATCTGTAAGATGAGAAAAATAAAGATATCATGCTTCTTACAATTTTAGAAGAAGTATCGTAAGAGGTGACAAAGAGAAAACATTTCTTTTGCAGTTTTACAGGCAAAAAGGTAGTCACCTATTACGACTTCCACTTGACTCATCCTTTAATCTTGGAAAACCAAGGGCCTATTTCACCACTTCTAAATAAGTTCTTGATAGCCTAGCTCACAGATCGTTTGACATATCTTTCATATGAAATAATCAAAAGATTTATCAGATAAGCCATTAGGAACTTATCCAGAGTCACATTGCTGGTTCGGCCACAATCGCGTGGTGTTCGCGTGGTTTACGTTTGAGCTTGCTACGAGGCTCCGCCATCTCTTCTCAAATATGTTATTGCTTAAAAACAATCCTTGAGATTGGGATACTCCCATAAACTACTGGACATTGGCAGAAATATGCAGTGCTAGTCACAAGCAAAGCAGCTATTAAGAAAGAACTTTTCCAGATGTGTCCATAACATCTGGCCCTAAATATTGATAATTGTCGATTTGCTATAGTATTTTGTGTAGTTTATCATTTTCTTTCAATTCTGCACAGCATCAGAAGTGTTAAAATAATTATGTTCTTTAAATTTCTGATTTGTAGGGCAATATTTTTATATCCTACCTAAGCCAAGTGTAATTGGATTGGAAACGTATCTGTTTATGAAATAAATTACTTACTTTCTCCTGCACAATAGCAACAAAAGGCAGTACAAAGAGTGCATTCTTCTTCCTATTGAGTACTTCCCTCAGCATCAACACTTCGGCCACCAGAGTTTTACCACCGCTTGTAGGTAAGGCATATATTAGGTTACGTCGCTCTTTGATCGCTGGCAGATTGAGGCACTCTTCTTGCCAGTCTGTGAGGAAATTTAATGCATAAATATTAGGTAATCAACGTAAAATAAGCACCTAAGTCGTAGAGTTGCGGAAAGTGAGCCTGCTCAACCAATATCAATACCAGTCAGGTAGGTAGGTCTCTTAGTTTAGGCAGTTCCCACCTTTGCCTGCCTCTGTGGTCTAATGGTTAAGAGCATTGGCTCTCGATACGGAGGTCGTGGGTTTGATTCCCATGGGGGACACCTAGTGATATGTCACTTTGTGCGTTTTTCCCCAGCTGGTTAGGACATTGCAGGCTGAATCACCTGATTGTCTGGAAAGGAAAGTAATTCCGTGCTTCGGATGGCACGTTAAGCCGTTGGTCCCGGCTACTATCTCTAGTGGTAGTAGTCGTTACATAAAAACCACGTCAGAGGCCGAAAGGCGGTCTGAAAAAACTCTGACACCAGGGCTCTGCCCACACGATAAGAAGAAGAACCTTTAATTTATTTGTGACGTTCCCATTTGTGGACACGACTCGGCTAAAAGTGGGCCCTGCCTACAGCAGGAGAGGTTAATGTAAAGGGAAGAATGGGAGGTTGAAGATATAAGGGAATGTTGTAGGAGGGTGTACACCACCTTCCTTCTTGCCCTTGTTGCTTTGTTGAAAGGTCTTCACAAATAATGTTAATCGTCAATCTACAAACAGTCTCATCTTGAAAAGAAGTTTCTCAAATTTTTTTTTTTTATTTTTTTTTTTATAAAAATAAATAAAAATAAAATAAAATAGCCTTTATTCACCGACACAATATTTCCTTTTTCTACACTTTACTTAACATAATTCTTAATCCTACTTTTAGTCGGGTTGTCCTAAGACATAGGCCTCCTCCATCATTCTCCACTCTGTTCTTTCCTTTGAACTGACTCTCCAACCCTTTGGGAAATCATCCTCCCACCGTCGTACCGGTCTGCCTCTACTGCGTATGCCATCTCTGGGATACCATTCCGTTACTTCCCTCGTCCATTTTTCTTTCCTGGATCGCATCATGTGGCCCGTCCATCTCCATTTGAGCGTTCTCATCTTACGGGTCACATCTATCACTTTTGTTTTTTTCCTTATAGTAGTAAGTCGCCACCTATCTCTCTGTTTGATTCCTATCATGCTCCTTTCCATTCCTTGTTGACATACTTTTAGTTTTTGTAGCATTGTTTTGGTCAATGCCCATGTCTGGCATCCATAAGTAAGTACTGGTAGAATGCATATATTAAAGACCTTTGACTTTTCTGAGATGGGTATTGACTTACTCTTCATAACTTCCTTCAGTGACCAGTATCTAGCCCAGCTGTTGTTTACTCTTCTTTGAATTTCAGTATTCATTTGATCTTTTGTTGTAATTACTTGACCCAGATATATGTACTCTTCCACATAGTCCACCTCTTGGTTACCCACCATTATTTTAACTTTGATACTATTAGTCATTGCCTTTGTTTTTGTTACATTCATCGATAATCCTGCTTTCAAACTTTCAGTTGTGAGTTGTTGCAGCATGGTTTGTAGGGTTTCTGGGTCTTCGGCAAATAGTACCAGGTCGTCGGCAAATCTCAGGTGGTTTAGTTTGGAACCGTTAATATTGAGGCCGAAATCCCAGTCCAGTTTTCTAAAAATCTCCTCTAGTACTGCTGCAAAAAGCTTTGGGGATAGTGGATCTCCTTGTCTCACACCTTTCTGTATTTTAAATTCTTCTCCAGTACTCTCCAGTTTGACCTTGGCAGTGCTATTCTTGTATATCTGTTTGATTATGCGTATGTATTTCCCGTTTACTCCTTGTTGATGTAATGCTTTGTATATAAAGATGTGAAGCAGTGAGTCAAAGGCCTTGTTGTAATCAACAAAAGACAAGTAATAGGTTTTCTCATATTCATTATATTTCTCCATTACTTGTTTTAAAGTGTGCATGTGATCTACGGTAGAAAAGTCGCTGCGGAACCCTGCTTGCTCTTTAGGCTGTTGTTCGTCTAGGCATATAGTTATTCTTCCGAGTATGATTTTGGAGAATACTTTGTAAAGGTTGGACATGAGGCTAATAGGTCTATAGTTGTCTATTTTGTTTTTGTCCCCCTTTTTATGTATTAGAACAATAGTTGAACTTGTCCATTGTCTTGGTATTTCTTCGCTGTACATAATGTAGTTGAAGAGTTCAGATAGCGGTTTGTCTATTATGTTGATTGTTGCCTTTAACACCTCGTTTGTGATTTTGTCCTCTCCTGGAGCTTTGTTACTTTTCTGTGACAAGATCGCTTTCCTTACTTCACTTGGCATTATACACGGGATCTCCTCAACATTTAACGAGTAATCTTCTCTATTTATGTCCATTTCTGACTCAGTATCGCGGTACAGGTTTCGATAAAAGTTAGTTGCTATTGTACCTATTTGTGATCTTTTGGTCATAATTTGTTCTTTACCTCTAGAGTCTTTATTTTTCATATTTGGTAGCCATAGGGTGTGGTCTTTTAGTTGTTTAATTGCTTTCTTTATGCCGCCAGTTTTCTCAATTTCGTTCCTAATTGTATCCATTCTTAGTGTCTTCTTGTGTTTCTTTATACAGTCTGAGATTCTTTTGCTAATACTTTCAATGCTTCTGATATTATTCTTCCTGTCGTGTAATAGTTTTCTCCTTTCTTCTAGGAGTCTTCTGGCGTCTTCTCCAATTTTATCTTTCTTCATTTTTGCTATTGATAGATCTTTACTTATGTTAAGTAGATATTTTTCCATCTGGTTATATCGTTGTTGTGTTATTTTGGTGAGTTTCATGTCAGGGAGTAGCTTTTCCAGTTGTGCCAGATGTTCGTCATGGATTTGGGGCATCCCGTTGGTCGAGCTTGTTGTTACATTCTTTCTTGACCTTTTAGTTTCAGCAGGTTTTATTGTACCTCTTACCATCCTGTGGTTTGTACTAAAGTTGAGGTTATTGATTATTTCTACATTTTCAAAGCGGTGTGGTATATTTGTTGTTATGAAGTCTATTTCATTTTTATATCTACCATCGGGGGAGATCCATGTCCATTTCTTTGATCTTTTCTTTTTGTATACACTATTCATTATTTTAAGGTTATATTCTAATGCGAAATTTACAAGTCTGTCTCCATTTTTTGATCTTTCCCCAGTGCTAAATGGTCCCATTATATGTTCCTCACCCTTTTGTGTCGACCCTGTTTGGCCATTAAAATCTCCCATAACAATCCTTTGTTTATGTGTCTCTTCCATTGTTTCATGTAGCATTGTATAAAATTTTTCTTTTTCTTCATCTTTTGCTTTCTCCGTTGGTCCATATACTTGTATTATAGACATTGGTTCTTTGTATCCTGGTAATTTTATGTTGAGCACTGCAATTCTGTCGCTTTTCGCATAGAATTCTTCAATGTATTGTTTGTACTGTTTTTTAATCAAGAAACCTACGCCATACATTCCTTGTTTTTCACCGTTGTAGTAGAAAATGAAATTCTGGTATTCCCTGATCTCTTCTCCCAAGCGTCTTACTTCACTGAGTCCGAGTATGTCCCACTTTACTGTTTCTAGTGCTTTATCAAGTTCTTCTAGTTTTTCTTTAGTTCGTAGAGTTCTTGTATTTAGGGTTGATATGTAGAATTTGTCTTTAGTTAGGTTTTTATTTAAATCATGCTGTTTATTTTTATTTTTATTTGATGGAGGGTAATGGTCATCTTGCCCCACGGTGACCAGCCGGCTTGGGGTGCTTTTTTTAGAGGTTGTTTTATATAATGTTGTGGTATTTGTTTTGGTTGTGTTCCGGGTGCCGGTGGTCATTGCTAGTTTTTTGAGATTTCAGATAGCGAGGCTGATCTTCCTCGTTCTACATAGTTGAGGATATTCGGTTTTATAATTTCTTTTGAGACACTCTTGGCAAGTTGTGTCTTTGGGATTTCTTTCGAGTTTATTTTCTTTTGGGTTGATGAATTGGGTGAGCCTGACTCTTCTCTCTTTCTTTTATCCCTGGTTTTTTCAGTTGGTTTCTTCACTATCAGTTTGTCATGTTTGAGAAAAGCAATATTTCCTTTCCCCCTTTCCTCTTCTAGTTGTGGTTGTAGCTGCTTTCGCTTTTCGAGTACTTCTTTAGTGTAATCCTCTTTGACGTATATGCCTGTTGGAAGATTGGCCTTATTTTTCAATATGATATGTTTTTTCCATATAGACGCTATGGTAGCTACAACGGGGCGGCATTTGTTATAGTTGTATTTGCCGATTCTGTATATGTTTTTGATTTCGTGACTATCAATGTGTGTTCCTGTTTCTATTATTATGTCCTTTATGTAGTCTACCATCTCTGCTTCAGGTTTTCCATACTCCTCAATTCCAAAAAAGATCAGGTTGTATTTTCTTTTTTCTAGTTCTATTTCGTTTAGTTTTTGCTCCAGTGTAGAAATTTTGGCTTTGAGTTTAGTATTCTCTTCCGTTATTGTTTTAAATCTCTCATCTATTGCCTCCATTACATTTGTTGTTACTGTCGTAGTTATAATTTTAGTTTGTTGGTTCAGCTTTTCGTCCAGTTTTGACAGCAGCAACTCCATGCTTTTATCCATTTTTGGTATATTTTGTATATTTATTCTGGCAATACTAGTTAAATGGTAGTTGATTTATTGACGTTGGTCACTCTGCAACTGTCAATGTTAGGTGACGTTGATTGATTGACACTTAACAAATCGTTGCGTTTGTTGTTTTGGTAGCACTGGAATGCGTTCACGACCTTATAGCGAGTTGAAAAAACGCCCTGGCCGTTCCGAACCTTAGAGCGAGGTGAAAAAACAACTGCACAAAAACGTTCTGAACGCAGCCCTGTTGTATGATTTGCAATTTGTTAGGTTATGTTCGATTTCAATAGCAGTTTTTTCTGTTAGCTTTTTGTTTTGCACTGTGATTATTGTCCAATATTGTCTTTTACGGTCACACTTAATGGATTTTGCGTCGCGACGCCACAATTTCGCACTATTTGCACTGTTATTGGATTTTATTTGCGGAGCACTTTGACGTACGTGTTTACTGTGAAACCACCGGAACCGGAAAAAAATTTTTTTTTATAAGTTTTTCAAAACTCATGGGTATAATTATTGAAGCTAGGATTGGACTGCCTGCATGCAAGCAAGGTAACTAGCCAAAAGACCACCACAGCTTATGAGCTATCAGCAAACATCATCGTAATACATACTGCAAAATAATAATATTAGGTATTTATACAGATAAAGAAATTTTCATTGAACTTACCATAAAACTTTTCTATATTTCTGTAAGATTTGAATAAGCTCTTCGTTATCATTGGCAGACCATAAAAACTATCTTTTCTTTCTCTATCTATCACAGGCATAATACATTCATTTTTATTCCGTTCCTTGTCGTCTACAACACTGCTTTCTTTTATATCAAGTAGAAATGAGTCCTTTGTTTCAAATAAGATACTGTTATCGATTCTATTAAGTTCATCTTGTCTTATAGATTCATTTATTGCATCGAAGCTTTCCTCTATACTCTTACAGAAATGTTTCTTGTACATAGATGTCACAAAGTTTTTCTGACTCAATTCCATTTCTAACTTAGAATAAAACATATCATCCGATATGTCTTCAACTTCATCCAATTCTTTACATATTGATGTAGATACCTCTTTAGAAGCATTGTTTCTACTTATATTCTCTGATATATCTTCGATTTCATTAAATTTTTTACACATTGAAGTTGATACCTCTTTAGGAACATTGTTTTTACTTATATTATCTGATATATCTCTGATTTCATTAAATTCTTTACACATTGATGTAGATACCTCTGTAGAAACATTGTTTTTACTTACATTCTCTGATATATCTGTGATTTCATGAAATTCTTTACACATTGAAGTTGATAACTCTTTAGAAACATTGCTTTTACTTATATTCTCTGATATATCTTCGATTTCATTAAATTCTTTACACATTGTACTAGATACCTCACTATTTATATTCGGATGTTTTCTTACAACTAACGATTCCCAGTTGTCTATATTTCTCATGATTGAATTGTCTAACATACCAGGGGAGCATGGGATATCACTGGTAACAGAACTGTTGTTTCCTGATTCGCTTAGATACTCTATTTGATTACACGGTAAAGGCGGATCGTCTTGTCTAGTCAGAGGCGAAGAAGACCTTATAGGGCTTGTAAATTTGTTTTCTTTTTCAAAAACATTAAGATTTCGCCTCAAAATTCTGCCGGTCCCAAGTCGTCGTCGCTTTGGTGTTGATGCGTTGCCGTTGATATTTTTGATTGATGAATACATTTTTTTAGATTACAACACATTGATTTGTTTGAATTCCAAAGTATTTGGTGATAAATAAAATAATAATAAAAACAACAACTTTAGCACGCACACGACACGAATTTTGACATTGACAGTAACAGATTCGTTTAGAAACATTCAATTTGAGTTATGACAGTTTTGTACTAGTATTCTTGAAGATTCGTTTAGAAATAAAAGTATTCATTTTCAAATACTAACATGAATGCTTCCAAATTGAAATTGCTACTTGCGAAATTGTGGGACGGTAGTAACGTAGTAACTATTAAATAATCTGTGCCTATGGAATGTTGATGACATCTTGCCAAACAAACCGTCTTTTTGTATGCAAAAGTCACACTATTGCTGTTTCATGTGCGGCCACGGTATGGTTTCATCATATAATACCTTTATGGGTTTCATCTAGTTACTATATCTATGATCGAGGGAGTTTTTGGCGGGATTTGAACAGATACGTTTGGAGTCCTCATATTTCATCGAATTTTTATTGTTTATAGTGAGTTTTGGTTCGTAAAATCGGTGTTGTTTTGCGTAACAAAGTGTCGTGCAAGTGAACAATATACAGTTCAGTGAAATATGATGGTGTGGGTTGTGAACAGGAAAAGTGTTTCGTTCTTTTGTAGCGCGGCAAGCGGTCGGTTCACCTCTTTCCTGTGGACTTCTCTGCGTTTCCTGCGTTTCTCGATTGCCTCCAAAAACTCCAAAGAAGCGTTGAAACGTCGAACACCAACGTTTTATTTGCTATAAATGAGAGTATTTATTCCTGACATCGGTTGTATGCGATACTATAATCGCTTTACCTTGAACTGAACCAAAAAAAAAAATATCTATGATCGAAACTGAGAACTTCCAGGAGTGCGATTTTTGAAAATCATACGAGCGACTTTTCAGTAGAAAATGTCAAAATTCCTATGGAGATTATGCATCTTTCTACTGCCAAGTCGCTCGTATGATTTTCAAAAATCGCACTTCAGATTATTTTTTTTTTTTTTTGGTTCAGTTCAAGGTAAAGCGATTATAGTATCGCATACAACCGATGTCAGGAATAAATACTCTCATTTATAGCAAATAAAAGGTTGGTGTTCGACGTTTCAACGCTTCTTTGGAGTTTTTGGAGGCAATCGAGAAACGCAGGAAACGCAGAGAAGTCCACAGGAAAGAGGTGAACCGACCGCTTGCCGCGCTACAAAAGAACGGAACACTTTTCCTGTTCACGACCCACACCATCATATTTCTCTGAACTGTATATTTTTCACTTGCACGACACTTTGTTACGCAAAACAACACCGATTTTACGAACCAAAACTCACTATAAACAATAAAAATTCGATGAAATATGAGGACTCCAAACGTATCTGTTCAAATCCCGCCAAAAACTCCCCAGATTATTATTTGACACAAGCAGTCATAGACAAGTATAGAACATATCAGCTATTACTTTAAAAAGACCCCATTCCTGGGGCTGGTATGATGATGATGATGTATCTAAATATCCTTATTTCCTTTAAAATTATGGCTCATTGGTACATTCACATCTTTTTACGTTTGTAAGTAAGATACTAGATAATCTAGTATCTTACTAGTAATCTAGTCTAGATAACTATTAAGTATACCTATTAGTTACCAATGACATTTTTAATTCAATTTTTAACAGCATGGTAACAACACTTATTTTAATAAAATCTAATTTTAAATTGGTTAAAAATGTCTGCCCATGGTCCACCAGGTGGACTTAATTGGTGAACTACAGGGAAAACTCTCCACTTGTTCTTCTGTGCAGGAAAACACCGGGGTCACCGTCGGAGACGTATTGAAGCAGGATTTAGGTGTTTAACGTCTGGAAATCCTAACTCAGTTCGTCTTAGCCTGTGGGGACGTACTGAAGTAGCTTTGCCATATATACGCACCCCGGACCCCCATGATTGAGTGACCGTACCTCTCCGCAGTTTGTCTACCAGTAACTTACAGTAGGTACTATAATAGGTAGAATATCGTTGTTGTTTACTAACAAGAGTACCTTTTGGTTTGAAGTTGGCTCGACATTCAAACATTTGCGCAACAGTATTATACCTACCTACTACTCCGGCATAATATGTACCAATAACTTTTGAAGCCGTTTGAATAAACACGCTGTTTTTTCATTCGTCTAGCATAGCCAGTCCAGTTAATTATAAGACATAGGTAAAGTGTACCTACTTTTTGCAACCATCAGCAGCAAGGCTGATTCTGTGTTTATGGAATGTAGAGTCTCTCTGTGATGGGGACGGACCAGGTCTGCCTGCATAACTCCAGTCGGTTTAGGAGTTACTGATGATTGCAAAAAGTACACTTATCTCTTCTTATACCATGTCTGGACAGTTCCATACATTTTAGATTAGTATAGTCTTGGCGCAAACAGATACGCTACCGCTACGCGATAACGCTACTGGCCTGAACGAAAGATAAATCTTAATTAAACCTTATTGTATTACAATTATTTGAGTTTTGTTCCACGGAAATAAATTATATAGATTAATTTTCTTAAAAATTTTAATAACAAATGTGTTTAAAACGTATTTTAACGTAATTAAACATTGCTGTAGTACCATTACTCACCACCGGCGCTGTACTTGCGCGAGTTTTCATATAAGGTGGCAATTTTCTTAGTATGGGCATTGACCCTCTGTTGTGTATAATTTATTTACTTTATGCTTATACTATAATGCATTCATTCGTCATCATAATCATCTCAGTCGATAGACGGTACGACCACTGGCATAGGAGTCCCTCCTACGCTACCCTCATCCAACGGGGAACCAGCCGCCTTCACCACGTCGTTCGTCCACCTTTGTGGGCGGGCCTACCCACACTGCGATTTCCGGTATGCGAGGAAATAATGTTTCCATTGCCTACCTACTTAACAATGCATGTATACGTAAAGCTAAATATAAAAATAAAGACTAATTGAAATCAGCTACGTTGTAGTTTTAGGTAGGTTATAGTAGGTATACAAGGAGTTAAGAGGACTATCGGAGTCCAGTGGCGCCCTCATCACATTAATAAATATTTCTCAATAAAGAAAGCCTAAATTAAAAAAGTGCTCAATTGTTAAACTACAAAAGCCTTCAAGCCATTGTTATACAATAGTTTTATAGGTTCTAAACATTCCACTTTTAGACAGTTTCGAATAAAAACAAAAGCGGCAGTTGAGAAATTGAGAAATCTTTATTAATGTGATGGGCGCCACTGGACTCCGATAGCCCTCTTAACAAATAAAAGCAGTTCTTACTTTTTGAAATAAAATAAAATTCAGACTTTTCTTAACAAATCGGCTATTTCGTCGGTTTTCCAGTTTTCCGCAGTATCGTTCTATGAAACAGCAATCAGCGTCACTTTTTATGAATCGTATGTAGGTAATGTCATGTATGTGTATTTGCTGATAGGTTCAAGGGAGCAAGTTTACCTCGTAATCATGACGTCATGGGTTCGATTTCTAATCATCATCATCATCTCAGCCGATGGACGTCCACTGCTGGACATAGGCCTCCCTCAAGGATCGCCATAACGACCGGTCCTGCGCTGCCCTCATCCAACGTTTTCCCGCCGCCTTCACCAGGTCGTCGGTCCACCGTGTGAGGGGCCTACCCACGCTGCGATTTCTAATACCTACATACATTCCAGTCCTACCTACCCTATACCTACCCAACTAAATGACTACCTTTTACTTACATACAATTTTAGTAGGTATACCACGCACGCGCGCGGTAACTTTCTTCTAAAGGATTTATAGGGTGATGATTAGACCAATCACTCAATAGGTACTATAAACTGAATATTTTTCTGTAAGTACATATATGACATCGAGATCGCGAGATAAAAATCATCTATCTCATAAATTGGGTCGAGTAGGTTTGCAGTTTTGTACGGGACAGCTGATAATTTCTTTTTTACATTTTTATGGCAGCGATTCACGATCGGTCCAATAATTTAACGTAATTTAAACTAATTAAACGTTTTCAAATTTAAAGTCAGACATTTCAGTTTAACATTATACTTTAATTTAGTGTTAAATTACAGACTACTTAGGTAGGTAGCGTAAGTTAAATGTACGTTATTTTTACTTACAAGAATTTATTAGTTTAGATGGCTTCTACAACAACGCGAATTCGTCCCAGCTGACATCAGAAGGGCTTTGTTTACATTAGTTAGCTTAAAGTGTTTCAGAAAGTTTGCTCAATTTTATGGTCTGATCATTCCCTTAATAAAAACCGTAAGCATTATTATTAAGCAAGAGCCTGTAACTGTATAAACAAAGACATGTCATTGCTACTTTTAATATATTGAAAGTACTAGACTAGCTACAATTGCCACCTGAAAAGGTGTTTAGTTGTAGCAAAGTTTCTGACTACCCCAAATAGGAATACTGTCGTGATTGTGAAGTATAACAATCCATAAGAATCATTATCCACCAAACTGTAATATAGGCAAAGAACTGCTAAACTTCTTGGATAAGTAGAGGTACTGTATTGTACAATTTGTACACAATAACATAAATAAAATACTATTATTAACGTCATTGGCAATACTTTCCTTTCTGTTTAAGTTGAGTGAATCAAAAGTGTTCTTTTTTTCATAAATACATTTTTCCATTATTATTATAACAATAAGTCGAGATGTGTAAAAGTGATCACATCGACTAACTTCAGAATCTTCGCTACGAACTTTGTCCAAAAATGGAACGCTTATTTGACTACTGTCCTGTCCTCATTACTCGCAGCAGGTATGCACCTGGAACAGGAACAAGCAAAGGAAACGCCACGCCCTGAAGTCCGCGGCGTCCTCCCACAGGGACACCAGTCTCCCTCAGCCGGGCGCACATCAGGCCAGAAACCGGAGCTGGCTCGCGATCCTCTCTAAAATGTCCGCCGCTAAATATAACCGCGGGGCGAGGGACGAGGGGCGCGCGCGCTGGCCCGACCGCCGCGGCGCTGGCGCAGAGCCGCCCCGGTCGCCGCGGACTCCACATTCCAACGTCGCTGTGCTGTGTCAGGAACCAGTGACTGTGACCGTCTTCTACCCGTGCGACGTAAGTGCAGTGACGAGTGCTAGTGCTAAGTGTTTTGGACTTGCAGTGGTCGTAAGTTCATATGTGGTCTTAAATTACGCGCGCGCCAATTTGGGGTAGGCGCGCGGAAATAGCAACGCCTTGTATAGTCGGGATAACGTTACCGTGCGCGGGCGCCGGCCGCACGCACGTAGTGCCCGCTGCGGATGAAACACGTGAAACTTTGATAAAATCGCTGAACACACATTTGATCACATTTTTTTGACCACACAGTAGTTAGGTACTCTATACACTTTTTTAGGAAACTTTTACTTTACAATCTTTGATAATAAATGTATGTTTTTAAATTATCAGAAATCTACATGATCTAAAAATAGGTCACACCTTATATTTTAAGATATCACCAGAAAAAAAATGAAATCAGTAAAAAAACTTTGCAAAATTTAATGAAATCAAAAAAATTCTTAAATATTTTAAGTTTTAAGGTTTCTTAACACACAAGATTTTTAAAATTTCCATCATGAGAAGGAAGTGTGTGACCATCATTAGTGTATGAACACTCGAAATTATTTTAGTTTTTTTGTTTTATTTTTAAAAGTTTAAAAAATTATAAAATTTACTTCTCGTAGTAAAACTAGGTATAATACAAATCACAAATTATCTTATAGATCAGAATTCTTAAAACGAAAAATTAGATTTTCAAATAAATACTCGATCCAGACGTCATACTTCGAGCTCCGACGTAGAACAACTGACGAATACCCATCCATCTTCGAGATGTCCAACATGTCCAAAAAATATTTTAATCAATGAAAAGTTTCTTCATTAAACCTGCATTAAGTCCTCAAAGGGGTTCAACCTAAGGCAACGATATTATTCAAAAGATCAGACAAAACTAAATAAAACTAGAGACATTCCTAAACTTACGTCATTCAGATTGCCTCGCCAGTCGGCATGTAATCCTAAATCCAGAACTAAATTAACAATAAGGTCATGCCCGGTCAAAAGAGATTACCTACTGCCATGCATATTACTGAAATTATGCAATTAATTAGCAAGCATGAGTTAGTTATTGAAATAAAGCCGAACAAAAAATAGATACGAATAGTTTAGAGGTTCTAAATAGAAAATAACTTTTACTGAGAATAGAAAATATTCCATTGAACTGAAAGATGACAAAATGATAGTAAATGAAGGACAACATTATGTTTTCGAAAGGAAAAGTTTGATGATAGCGTAGAGTAAATAAATTTTATAGTAAAATTTACAAATGTAAGATTGATCTAAAGAATTTAATCCAGCGAAGGATATTGTTAAAATCCATAAAGAAAAACTTATGAAACTTAAATCTTTATTGTAATAAAACGAATAAATAATTATAAGGGATACATATACCTACATTTTATAAAATAAATAAAAATTTATATGAACATGAATATGAAGATATTTAAACCAACTTTTGGAAATCAAAGAACGGAGGATTACCTATTTAACATCATAGAAAAAGTCGTACGAAATACTTATTCTTAAAAATAAAAGGCTTAAAACAACCAAACACTACACAAAGTATGGAGCTCTGAAATTACCTACAAAAATGGTATAGTCTACAAACGACAATTCTAGAAATTACTACGTACCTACACTACAAATGACCGATTCGTGAAATGTGCAAATCTAAAAATTACTGATTATACAAATGACCAATTCTACATAATTAATGTAGATATGCCGTTCTAAAAGTCTGTGAAAAGCAAAAAGAATTAGTTAGCTTAATTAAAAACAAAAGAATATGACATAACCTACGACTAGGTTTAAAAAATTCAAGGCTCAGCGAAATCCGAGTCCTGGGCAATACAGGCGGATGTGAAATCCAATTTTACACTTTCTTTGAACGGTTGCCAGCTAGCCAGCACAGTAGTCAGTAGGTGTACATACCTAGTGGCACGGGAGATAAAACTAAAAATACCGCATCGTAAACAATAAGCACGTTTATACGTCACATTCTGCTGCACCTACGCGATTTTTTTTTCGACTTTGGCACTCGTATTTGGCTATGTAAATTGAGTATAGATAATGGTTGATGCGTTATTTTTGTTGATGTTTACATACGAAATATAAGACTAGTATATAAATCTGGAATAAAAAAGGACGATATAAAAAAAACTAGGATTAAACCATAGGTAACATAACAAAAAACTAGAAATCTATTTGCATAGAATCAATTACTGCCTGACACCTAACTTTTTGAAATTATCACTAATTTTTATTTATTTGTTTAATAAAAATTACATTCAGGCTATTTACATACTTACAAAAATAAAGGAAACTGACCCAACCGATTTGTGTAAAAAATCAGTTACTCGTTAATTTAAAAAATATGAATCGGATGTCGTTCAGTCGATCTGAGCAAAAGATTTTCGGATTTTAAATTAGTTAATTTGTTAAAAAACAAAAAAAGGAAAAAAAAACATGTTCATGAAATACACAAGCTCAGCTCAGCTGATGTGGGACTGGGCGGGACATGTCTGCCGTATGCTCCCAAGAGGTGGACCAAGATGGCCACAGAATGGGTTCTACAAGACGGCTGCCGACCTCGAGGAAGAACCAAGAGAGGATGGAGCGACGATTTGAATACCTTCCTGAACGGTACTTCGTGTTGCATAGAAAAAAGAGGGGAGTCATTTGCTCAGCAGTGGGACAAAATAGGCAAAATAAAAATGAAAACTATTTCAATTCTGCTAGAGCATTTATACAAATTTCTTTTTCGTACGTAAAAGTACATCCCAAAAATTTTGAACTTATGCCAATAGATAAACAAAATGATAGACTCGATTGTAAACAATGTCGATTGTGATTTAGCAATCGAGGTGCCAAGTTGAAAATAAATAAAATGAAAAAATGCAATCAAGGCAAGTTACACGTGCTGCGTTGGTTGCATTTCTTTTTTTATTTTATATATTTTTAACTTGGCACCTCGATTGCTAAATCACAATCTGTCGAATTAAAATTAATCTATACATATATAACTTTTCAGAATACATAAACTACCACCATGTCTGACGAAGAAGAATACTCGTAAGTATAATAATCATACATACATATAAACTTGCGTAAATAGTCCCTTTCGGGGTGGACAGAATCCTTCCTGCAATTACCAACCACCGACCGTGGGGGTAATTGTAAGCAAGGTTCACTTATAGCTTGGTTTAAATAATCAGACATAAATTAATGTCAAAGAAGAGGCTTGAATTGGACAAGATTTAGTGGGATGGAGGCTTATACCTGACAGAGAAGGTATACAAGTTGATGAGCATATGGAGCCTATGGAGGGCTTTACTAATACTACTTCTCACTACTTTACTAACTGGTGAGGATTGGTGGAGACATGTTAAGATCAACTTACTATCAGAGTATTTCAAAGCCTTAAAGTTAAGACTAAAGTTATGTAGGTTAACATGTCTTAACGAATATCGCCATGTAGCTGAAGAAGATGATGAACAAAAGAAAAATACAGTTAAGAAGACTTTAAATTTCAAGGTGAATAATCATTGAACACAATAAAACTACATAATTTTATGTGATTAATTCATGTATTATGCACGATACATGTCTGTATTATGTACCCCTCAACTCAAATTCCCCACAGCCTCATTATGTAACTAACTCTGTGATAATAGACACCATTGGTTCTAACTCCTGAATCACGTCCCTGTGTTAAACGACCCTGTCTCTTGCAGTGGCTCCGAGGAGGAGGAAGTAGAAGAAGAAGTCCCGGAGACGTAAGTACCTAACGAAGCGTCAAAGGTTCCCAAAAATTTAGCTTCTTTTAGAAATTGTTTGTTTTGGACTATTCAGCTTCACTTGGCCTGTTTGACACTTTGCCTTGGCAAATCTATCAAGCGAAAATTCTCTTAGAGTCAAAAGTGACAATAGACTGTTTCGTTTTCTGGTTGAACAAGGTGTGAACGATTTGATTGCAGCGTTTGATTGGGAGGCTCTTGGACCCAAACTGTTGGGCTTGATCCACGCCCTCACCGATCCCTCTTTATCTTTTGTTCCAGGAAGTAAGTGGCGTGCTAGATGCGGCACTTACACTCACTTCGCTCATTAGGCTAAGTTTAGCGCTGTCTTAACGCTTCTAGCGCTTATTCAAGCTTTACTTGCTTCCAGACTTACTATTGCTAGGAGCTGTTTTACTGCGAAACGCGCTTTTTTAATATAGACAACTTTTCATTTACCAACGAGAGATCAGTACATTATCATGGATCGTAAGTAATCCTGGTCTGTCTAAAAACATGTGAATGTTCTAAAAACTGTGACTGATATTTGATTGTTTTGTGATTTTGTTCGCATTAACTTAGTAAGCTTACTGTCCGTAAGTGTAATTAATCACCAAACTACACAATTGTACAATTATTAATAATGTATTTTCTTTTTCAATCGCTCTCTACCTGACCGTTGTGATGTGAAGACCCGCGCCGAGACAGGAGTAAGTAATTTTGCTTGTAATTTAACTTTATTAAAAGCTTTGCTTTCAGCAAACTTGTTCATTTCGCCGGCACATATTCGTAAAACGTTAGCAACTATTGGCGTTTAAATTAACACCTACCTATATTTACTAGAAATACGATCTAGTTGAAAGGTTTCATCCATCATTTTCAAAATTCTAAAATAAAGAATTGCTTGTAACGCAGTGTTTGTGTCGTGAATGTGCGAAATAATTATCTCACAGCTTCTCGTCTCTATCTATGGATTTGGTTATTTATAAGTAGTATGTTGGTATATATTTATGAAACTGAGTAGAGGCTTATTGTTGTTTTCTGTTTCTAGGAGTAGACCGTCGATTATACCGACGTAAGTTGCACCGCTGTCTGTGGTGTCACTAACAATCCCTCTCATTTTAACTTTATAAGGCGCGGGCGTAGTTTTTTTAACGGATTTATCGCATCCACCAGATGACCGATCCGTAAACTAATAACTGTCGGACGTCGTCGGCTGCTATTTTTATCTGTAGTTACGCGTTCTATTTTCGAAATTGTGCGCGGCCGCTGCGCCCGCGCCGGCTGCAAAGAAACAAGATGTCGGTCAACGGGCGATCACTTGCGTCCCCGGACAAACCTTCCTGAATTTTTGCATGAGAGGATATCTAAGCATGATAATCAACGCATGCGTTTTAAGTAATATTTATAATGTTTATTGTTTTCGTCCGCTTGAGAACCTATATATTATTTTCTATCACTTTATACGTACTATAAATAAACAAAACACTTACAACGCCGAAACGATATACATAATTTAACGTCAAAGACAACAAAATATATGAATATACAATGAATCAGCTAAACATAACTTGTTCAGTATCATTCTTAAATTTAATGAAACTTAAAAAGAAGATCATACATTTAACAGAATAAGAAATCGTAGAAATGAATAACATTACTTATTATAGTCACGAAACATGATTTAAAGTTTTTTAACAAACTGTACAGAACCAAGCTCGCAAACCCCCGCTGAAACGCTTCTGAAAAAGCGTAACAGCACAATGCTAACGAATCAATAAAAAAAATATCACCTTAACAGAAACTATATGTTATTTATGACCGTTTATAATAACGGTTATCTAACATTAACAAAAAGCTGCGTTTAGGTACGGTTTCTAATCGTGTTTTATTATTGCAGCGCACCAGAGGGAGACCCAGAATTCATCAAGGTAAATATTAGATATATCCTAACTACACTCAAATAACAGATAATAAAAGATATCGTATATTCTCTGTCTTACAATCTTCAACCGTATTTCTGCTCCTTTGGAGATGAATTTCGAAGAATCCTATCCCACGAGCACTTATAAACCGAGAATAAAAATATGTGCCAGAAATTTCAAGTTTATATGCTTTATATGTCTCGAATGCTTTCAATGAAGGAAAACAAACCAGGTAATTGTACCTCTTACTACCTAGGGTGCTGCCTGTGCCTCTAGTATGGTTTCTCTATTCGCACGTGACATGTCTTCACTGCATACAAAAGGACCACGCTTTGCACAGATCAAATGTCGCGCTTGCCGCGACATGTATTAGAACAAAGCAGAGTCGCGCGCAACTAGAGAAATCAAACTAGAAGGGCTAGTAATACTGTGAGATTATCTGATTTTTCCGGTAGTTCTTTAGTATGATATATATTGCGACACCAAACTATAGGTTTTTTATCATTAACAAAAATACAGTACATTTTTCTTTGCCAAAATTCAGTCAGTACTTCCTATAGATTATTTGGTTGGATTAATATGTAAATTAACAAGAAATTGTTTGTTTAACAGCGTCAAGACCAGAAGCGGTCGGACTTGGACGAACAGCTGAAGGAATACATCAACGAATGGCGCAAACAGAGGGCCAAGGAGGAGGACGAGCTGAAACGCCTCAAGGAGAAGCAGGCTAAGCGCAAGGTCTGTATTATTGCTTAATGCTTTCACTGGTTCGGTTGACCGTGACAGCTTCACCACTCGAAGGGCGAGGTCCTCATAACTTTCTTGTCATAAGCAGTAGAATTATGCTTCATTAGAAAAAGTTCTATTTACGTTTATGATATTACTCTGTTTGTCATGCATGACCAATATTTTAGAAGAAAACAGTTTTGAAAGAATCGCGCGGCGCTAACCGTGACCGTTGCATCGTTGTTTACTTCAAAATAGTTTCAAGAATATTTTTTTAAGCCTTATTATTATCATAAGCAATTGATTCACTTTCTCAATAAATGATTTTGTTTAAAATTTCACAGCTTTAAGAGTAAGTGGATTTGGGGTGGGGATACAATTAATAAAAAAGGAGTATAAACGTTCTAGAATAAATTGATCATATATAAAATGTGTCTTTCTATGTCTAATATGAAAAATTTACGGTATCTTTCATCAGGTATCTCGCGCTGAAGAAGAGAAGCGCCTCGCCCAGATGAAGAAGGAAGAGGAAGAGAGGAGAGTCCGCGAGATTGAGGAGAAGAAACAGCGTGACATTGAAGAGAAGAGGCAGAGGCTCGAGGAGGCCGAGAAGAAGCGCCAGGCTATGGTCCAGGCCATGAAGGAGTCCAACAAGACCGGCCCCAACTTTACCATCCAGAAGAAGACCGACAACGTGAGATATTACATATTTCTTTTGTTCCAAACGCCATTATATTTTAAAAAACTATCACACAAGCTATTTTGAGCATAGGCGATGTCGCAACTGAACTGATGTCGCGATTTCAACAAAGCATTAATCACGATATCGCCATATCGCCACGAATTGATCTCAGAAATATAGCTGCGATAACGAGGCGGTATCGCGACGATATTGCGATCATAGCGCAACGATATCGTTCAGTCAACGCCAACGCTTAAAAATCGCTGGTGTGATATGGCCCTTAGTGTCTTTTGATAAACAACATTAATCGAAAATTATGATTGAGGTTATACAGCCGGTAAAGTTTTTCACTGCTAAAGAGATCCCAAAATTCCAAATAGAAATGGGTATTAGCAGTTAACTGTATTAAGCAGGCATCACAAAATATCGGCTTGGTGACGTTAGTCCGCTGGTGACACGAAAAACGGTTTTATTATTAATAAAAAAAATCCTTTAAAGGGATCTTGGTCAGTCAGTATGTTATGGTACCTTATATCGGGGACCCATAGATGCTGATACGATCATCAAAACAGGAGCACAATTTTTAAAATTCTTCTGGCTTGACACTAAAATGAAATTCCCTTTCAACAGTTTGGCCTTAGCAGCGCTCAAGTAGAACGCAACAAGACCAAGGAACAGCTGGAAGAAGAGAAGAGGATCTCCCTCTCCATCCGCATCAAGCCCCTTAGCATTGAGAACCTCGGAACAGAAAAGCTTCGATTGAAAGCTCAGGAGCTCTGGGAGTGTATCATCAAACTCGAGACAGAGAAATACGATCTTGAGGAGAGGCAAAAGAGACAGGACTACGACGTAAGTACGAGTGATTAAACCAGGCAGATACGAATGGGGACGGCAGTAATAAAGGAAACTATAGATGTCTTGAACACACTTTAAAAAGATGGCTTACGGCTACGTCAAAAAGGTCTCGACCGCCTGTCTGGGTCATATCTCGTCCAAAGGATGTCGCTGGCCATCCAGCGAGGCAATGCTGCCAGCACAATGGGCACCTTTGGGCGGGACGTGATGCGGGGCGGTTTGTTTGACTAGTTTTATTCACTTAGTAAATTAGATTATAATATGTAAAAAAAAACCTTTAAAAAGTTTTCATTCTAATTAGAGAAGTAATATCTTGGTTTCAGTCGATCTCATTATTTTTAATTGAATCAGTGTAAAAATTTTACATTTTGCCCTAGCCTAAAAAAAAGGTCAATTTTGATTAACTGAATCGATTCATATAAGCTTATTTTTGGACCACCCCATGTCTTCCCTTTGGTGTCTTGCAAGTAAAAGGCGACTAGAGGTAAGGGTTTCTTATGCAGTGTATTTGTGATCGAAAGGCTGGAAGGAAACCTAAATGAGCTAAAATTAAGCTTCACTACAAATGCCTGAAAGACGATAGTTGTAGCTCTATTTCTGACCACCCTGAAAGGTTTATTGTCGTGAGTTTCAGTTTGTATTTTTTTTAAACTACAACTGAAAGGCTCGTCTCCAACGATACAATATATTATAGATAGGTCTTTGTCATTAACTTGATCGAAATATATATTTGCTTACAGTTAAAAGAGCTCAAGGAAAGACAAAAGCAACAGTTGAGGCACAAGGCTCTTAAAAAGGGTCTCGACCCTGAAGCCCTCACAGGAAAGCACCCGGTAAGTACACCCTTTCCGATCATTTATCTATCTATAATAACTTCTTCATATCATTCCAACATGTGTGAAGTATTCTTTAGAAACCAAAGTCCCAGCCGCGTGCAGTTGCTGCGATCTTTTTATTTAGGTACCTAGCGAACTTTTGTTTTAGGTACATGCATTTTTATGTTATTTGATCTGACTTATATTATGATTTATGATGCAATAAAGATGATTATAATTATGTCATACAGTATGATTTCTATACCTGCGCGCGACTTTGCTTTCATTCATGCGATGTGAGCTCTCTGAGCAGAGCGGGAAGGTGTCATTTTCTATAATTATAGCGGAGGCAAGTCGCGCGCGAGAAGAAATCATACTAGAGCTGCTGACGTGCATAATGATCCGAATGTCTATATGATTTTTCTGACTCATTTCTAATTCTTTTTTATTCTTAAGTCTGTCCTTAATATGTAGCGATGATAGTGATATTTCGTTGTTGGTTGGTTTTTTGTAGCTATTGCTAAAATCATGTTTTATTTTCAGCCCAAAATCCAAGTAGCGTCCAAGTACGAGAGACGTGTCGACACACGGTCCTATGACGACAAAAAGAAACTGTTCGAGGGTGTAAGTTATACATTTACAGAACAAACTACTACAATATCGATTTAATTTGTTTTCCCAGTACCCTATGTTGTACAGTCAAACAATTCGAAATGTAGCCCACCGTAGAACCTTGTTACAGCAAACTATTTGCAGTTTTGTTTGACAGAAGTTGACGTTACTAAACTAGAGATGATTGCGTCAACGTTTTAAGGTCACCTACATTTCAAATTGGTTGCATATATGACCCATGGTGTACTTAGTAGGTATAAATAATTCATTATGCTAAAAGGGAGCATTAACTGCCTGGCAGACAGTTGGTAGCTGTAGCTATGTTTCTGAATCCCGGCACCCCTAGAGGTATTGTGGTCGTGGGTTTATGTATGTATGTTTACCTTCATACATATTACACATTCAATGAAATTAATTTTAGTCGGGTCAACTCTTGGGGTAAACTGTATTTACGCAATAGTTATCGAATACCTTTTGTATTTTACGTAAAAGTTTTTACCAAAGAAACTATTGTTGATATCTACCGCATGTGAAGAAAGTCACATTCTTGATAAAAAAACAAGGGTTTTAAAATAATATGCTGAATTCAAACAGGGATACGATTCCATAATGGCAGAGATCATGGATAAGTTATGGGCTGACAAAATGGAAGAGTTCCAGAATCGCAATAAAAGTAAGACGGAAACCCACGGGATCATGTGTTCTTTTCATATGCAAGATATTTTGTACCCTACGACGCATGACTTCACGGAATGAACGCCCTTTTATATTTGTCCTTATCTGTAAACACTGCCTAATTAAACAGTATATCGAACAATCGTATAAATCAAAATTAATCAGTCTTTATTATAGTCCGTACTGTACTGGGGTACAGGCCTTAGAGTGATACTCAACCACGCGTGCCCAATGCAGATCAGTGGTGGTTATGGTTAATAACTATAGATTTTATTTGTAACTAACATAATAAAATGTTAAAATGTACCCCTTTATTCATGAAAAGTCCAAACAGTATGTGAGTCATACATTATTTTTAATGTTACTAGAATGTATCAGAAGATAAGAGAGAGCTTTCAATAGCTTCATCTCTTTTGGGAATTTAAAAAACCAGTACATTTGATACCAAAATTGAATAGTGAAATGAATATAAAGCCTACCCCGACTCAAGCCAACCCCAACCATATTGAGCTGCATGTACCATAATATTTAAAACCAATTTCGGAGTCTCCAGCCACCTAATAATAAGCCATCAATAAACCCCTAAAAACTTTTTAACTAGGCAGTGTAAAGGGTCATGCTCATTTATCCATGCCCCAAAAGTCCAGTATAATAATTGTTGATGATTCCTATGTACCTCATGTATTGACCCCATGTGTTAACCATTCCCCTAGGACCTAGAGAAACTGAACAAGGACTTCCTCGAGAAGGTTTGGTCTGAAAGGGCCGAGCAGTTCGGAGGCAGGCAAAAGGGTAAGTGTCACCTTTACAGTTGAGTCGATATTTAACAATAATCAGAAACTTATTTACAAAACTACAAAATTATAAAGTTAGAGGGTGCGAATACTGTGGGAAGAAAAAACATTAAGAACCTACCGAGCCGATTGTGCTTCCCCCGTCGTATTTTTTTGAATTCTAAACAATTAAACAACATTTCCAAAAAACAAGAATGTCACATTGTAGTCCTGATTGGCTTTCAATTTATCGAAACTTTACGGATTATTATGTTTTATGCTTGTAGCTATTATCTTTAAAACCGCCAAAAGTGGTCACTTTTGGCGGTTTTAAGGATAATATCTACCAACATTATAAAAACAAATCCGCAATGACCTGATAAATTGAAAATCAGCATTGACTACAACGTGACATTCTTGTTTTTAGGAAATATTGTTTAATTAAATTGAAAATCAGCATTGACTACAACGTGACATTCTTGTTTTTAGGAAATATTGTTTAATTGTTAAGAAATAAAAAAAATACGATTGGGGGCAGCACAATAGGCTCGGTGCAGCCTTAATCCTGACAATTTTGCTCAGATTTCTTTGTGTAATAGTAGACTTATAAACTTGAGTTTTTCAAATTAAGTTCACCAATACTCTCTTGTGTCGATGTCATTACTGGGACAATGTGGTGAAGAGATCACCAAATAGGTACTATCGAAACCTAACTACAAACTTAACTCGACTGAAAATACAATCCAAACATTTCCTGTTGTTCATGAATGTTATTTTGTCATTTATCAAAGACAAAAAATACCGTTAAGAATTATTTTGCACTTAAGATTGTTTATAACATACTTCTACTACATCTATGCTCGCACTGCGCACGAATATTGCACAAATTGTTTCCTGAGAATGTTTCATGTTTCCTTATTGTTTTTTATTTCATAGACGTTTATTTTGTTCTACTAACTCATTTGGACGGACTATAATATTTGCTGATATTCCAGCGCGACTGCCCAAGTGGTTCGGCGAGAGGCCCGGCAAGAAGAAGGGTGAGACCGATTCCCCCGAGGGCGAGGAGGACGTCAAGGCCGAGGTCGAGGAGGAGGAGGAACACGCCTTCGAGGCCGAAGCCGAGGAGGAGGAGGAAGTAGAAGAGGAGGAGGAGGAAGAGGAAGAAGAAGAGGAAGAAGAGGAGGAGGAGGAAGAAGAGGAATAAGTGAGTTGTTAATACATACATACATATGCTCACGCACGCCTATGTCCCACTACTAGGGTAGGAAGAGACGACAGATCGCCACATGCTACGATTCTGACACACATCTCTCGCCTCCTCAACATCCATAAGTCTCTTCATACAAGCTCTTCGGTTCCGGGTACATTTTATTTAGCCCTTCTTCAGTACGCATCCTATTTGGTCAGCGTACGTGCGCCTAGGACGACCCCTTTCAACCATTCCATTCACACCTAGATTCACACTTGCCTTGTAAATTTCATACGTCAACCTACTTTCACTCATTCTTTCCACATGGCCAAACTACCTCAACATGCCTTTTTCAATCCTGGTCACAACATCTTCTTTCAGACCACCTCTTTCAAGTATATTTGGTTTGATTTGATTTTGATCTTTCTCTAATCACACTATGACAGCAGATGTACGAAAGAGATATATGTTGCTAATGTGAGTGGAAGTGTCGGCAGAGGGCGCCCTCGTAGGACGTATGCTGATCAAATCAGTTGCGTCCTACAAAAAGGGGAGGTGCGGAGTACTCGAAACCGACGGGCATGTATGAAGAGATGTATGGATGTGCATGAGGCAAAAGAGGTATGTAAAGATCGTAGTAAGTGGCGCGCCCTGGTCTCTGCCTACCCCACTGGGAAAGAGGCGTGACGTTATAGATAGATAGATAGAGACTATTTTATTTTTTAATTAGTTAGATTGTTTCTGCGATTTCCAATCCCCCGAGAGGAGGTAGTTTTGCTGATCGATTGGCGAACTGCAACACTCTTTTATGGGTTGATTTCCAAAAAATCCTCACAAATGCTCTGTAGAAAGTGTATTTCTTTCATTTTAATATTTTCAGCAGTTGAGGCTGTGCGTTGTCAGTCAGTCAGTCACGGAACTGTTTTGTAATATAATAAAAATCAGTCAAGTGCGAGTCGGGCTACTCGCGCACCGAGGGTTCCGTACCACACCACTACAAAACACAACATTATTAACATAGAAAAAAAACTTTTTTGTCCGGGACCTTTAGCGCGAGACCGACTCACACTTGGCCGGTTTTTAGTATTTGTTGTTACTCTGTAGAGTATGCTCTATAATCACGCTAAGTTTGACGCTTGTATGTATTACCGTTTTTACGATAGAGCGTGAAGAAAAAACGTTGATAAAAACTAGTTTCTTGTTGAGAACCCTCCTTAATTTTTAACTATTTGACATTTTTATTATTTGTTAACAAATCCGCTGCAATAACGCATAATCTGAGAAAATTTCAACTATCTAGCTATTACGGTTCAAAAGTTACAGCCCTAAATAGGTAGGACAGACGGACGGACGGACAGACGGACGGACGGACGGACGGACGGACGGACGGACGGACACAGTAGGCTTAGTAATAGGGTCCCGTTTTTACCCTTTGGGTACGGAACCCTAAAAAGTATAGATAGATAACAGTATATTATGTGCCTGAGAGCGTTATTTATAATCAATTAACACCACTGCTATAGAAGGGGGTAGACGTTTCTACAATACCCTACAAAGAGATGTTTACAACAGCCGTTCAACCTATTAATATCCACGCGTCACCATTTAAGACAATGTAGCGCTTATGCATCTAAAAATAAACCATCGAATCGTTTGTTTCAGATATCGCGTCACAAGCAAGGCCGCACGGAGCTATCACAAACGGACGCGTCGTACTGTTTTGTAACCAATCCATTAACTTATTACTATTATAAATTATTTTTACTATTTATACTGTTGAATCGCTATCGTTACGGAACAAGGACATTACATTCGCACACGTACTACGTCGCGAACAGCTATGACGTCACAATAAACTAATTTATTTCATAAGTCCGAGAGTTTTTTATTTACCATGCTTTCATAATATATAAACAGGGTGTAAAATTAAAGCATTACATACAGGGTGTAAGAAAACACCCTAGTAATACTGAAGGGAGTGCAGACCATCAAACTGAAAATTTATTAATATGGAGTCAACTTCGAAGTCTCGAAAAAAATATACTGTCCCATACATTTGAGTCGAGTCTGTACTTCAGTTTTGTATGAAAGACCAGTTTTTTTTTCACGATTTCGATATTGGCTCCATAGTGAAAGTTGTTCAGTTTTATGGTCTGAAGCACCCCCTTGAGTATTACTAGGGTGTTTTGTTACACCCTGTTTAACACGTTGAACGCCGTCGCCGGGTCACAATAACAATAAATTTTCCATTGTTTGTCGGTCATTTGGCAGTCAAAGGGATAAAGGGGTGCTCCAGACCATGGAACTGAACAATTTTCAATACGAAGCCAAGATCGAACACAGAGAAAACAAAATCGGCTGTCCCATACATTTGGGTCGAGTAGTCATTGACGTTTTCTATGGAACAGCGTGACAGTTTTTGAGTATTCAATTTGTTCAATTTGATGGTCTGAAGCACCCCCTTTGATATGTAACGTATTTAATTTTACACCCTGTACAGTCAACCAATTTGAAAAGTAGGCCACTTTAGAACTTTGCCACAAAAACTTTTTGCAGTAATCAAGGAATTCTGCATAAACTAGATCAAAAAGATTGCGGTATCAAGGTTCTAAGGTGGCATACATTTCAAATATGAAACCAATTTGAAAAGTAGGCCATCTTAGAACCTTGTCCCAATCAGATTTATTAACGTCACTATCATTAAGCTTCTATGACACCTATCTACAAATAGTTTGTTGCGACAAAGTTCTCAGTTGGCCTACATTTCAACATAACTTGTTATTGGAGCAGCATGCTCAATGATTAATCAAATAGTTTAAAAAATCGTGTCTATTTTGAAATAACGCTAGCAAGTATAGTACTTTGTGGTAATATCATCATCAGCCTGTCTCCGCTACTGAAGCACAGGGCTATGCCCTCATGTTAAAAAGGATTCAGTAACAATACAATTTTTAATATTTACTCAAGCTAATAAAATAGAAGATGACAAATAAATAAATACTATTATACAGGCTGAAATCTTTTTATTGACTTTTCATACAAACAGCTAATCGAATCAGCTGAGTGCATTGAGTATTAGTCCGAGATCCGACCGTAAAATTATGCACCTATTTCTTAGGCGAACGAAATGTGATTCTAGTGTATGTTTACATTGGGGTTAAATCAACGCCACCAGGTTGCCTATAAAAATCTTGCCGCAAGTACCTTTTCCATTATGATTTTCGGTATAACTTTTTCCACCTGTCTGTTAGGGAAGAAAATGAGGTGCCATCCGAAGGAGACAGATCTAAAGTACTGAAAAAACTAGGTTTGCCACCTCTCAATCTGCCGCAACTATAGGGTTGCCAGGTTCAAAAATGACTTCTTTGAACGTGCTGTTAGTGACAGTTGCGGCAGATTGAGAGGTGGCAACCCTGGTTTTTCCAGTACTTTAGATCAGTCTCCTTCTGATGGGACCTCATTATCTTCCATAACATACAGGTGGAAAAAGTTATACCAAAAATCATAATGGAAAAGGTACTTGCGGCAAGATTTTTATAGGCAACCTGGTGGTGTTGAATTAACCTCTGTGTGAATATACAATAGAATCACATTTCGTTCGCCTAAGAAATAGGTGCATAATTTTACGGTCGGATCTCCGACTATATGGAAAGGCCAAAAATTTTTTCACGACGAATTTGCTATATGTTTCTTAGGGAAAGTTGTTTAGTATCATGGGTACAATCACCCCTCAGAGCTCTTACAGACGAGCGACACTTTGCTGTCGCGGTGGGTCGCAGAGCATCGCGCTCATACTCTCTACGGCGACACCCGGCGACCGCAAAGTGTCGCTCGTCTGTGAGAGCGCTTAGTTAGAGTAACGCAACTGTTTACCCTAACACCTTGTAGTTTGACAATGGCTATTTATTACCGCTGATCGTCTGAGACAGAGCTCTGTATATTATATCTCATGTGCATATGACGGACACAGTTCGGTACAAATAAACCGAGTAGCCGCAGCGAAAGTCTACGGCGCCGGCGGAATGGCAGAGCGGGGTGGACTTCTTTGCTGCCACATTTCGCCGCACAGCTACATACGGAGCGGTACAGCCCTTGTCGTCAGACTATAATACACGCTGATTTTTTAGTGGTCTTACATCGAAAGCCATGTTAATGTAACCGATGGTTATTATCCATTCGCAAAATAAAACTTGTAATATTGTAGATTATTTTTTAAAATAAAAATAAAAATTTAAATTATTAGGTAACTCAGACAACATCCTGTAGGGTGATGATATGGCAGGCAGGCGTCGACCTGTGTAAAGGCCCCTCCACATTCACGCGACCGCGCGCGAAGTTTACGCGCGAAAATGTGAATGTGGAGCCGATTCGCATATTTTTCGCGGGTTCGCGCACTTTTTGTCGGTTTTTGGCCCGCGTCAAAGAGCCTGCGAACACGCGAAAGCTGCGTAGTGATAACACTGCGAATGTGGAGGCAAGAAGAGTTCACGCGCAATTCGCGCCGCATTTCGCGCAGCGATTCGCGCAGTGAATTCGCGCTGTGAATGTGGAGGGGCCTTAACAATGACACCGCTCGGCCATTGACTTTGGATATGAAGAAAAATTACAAATACACGTAATAATAATACGTCTACAAATTGAAATTCTCACTTACTTCATCTGTAACGTAGTAGCTGCTCAAACTGCGTACCGTGCACTTCCAGGCATAACCAAGCTCGTTTTTGTATGTTTTCTTTTAGTTTTCGAAGCGTCACTGTGTCACTTCTCACGGTGTTAAAAGCGTCAATAATCTTCTGCTTTAATTGTTCTAAGCTTCGGGCTTCTTCAGTGTAAACAAGACGTTTTAACTCTGACCACAGATAAAAATCCACTGGTGTTAAATCTGGGCTTCGAGGTGGCCAGGCAACTGGACCACCTCGTCCGATCCACCTATCACCGAACTGACTAGTGAGGTACTCTCTGACCACTCGCGCGTAGTGTGCTGGACAACCATCGTGCTGATAGTAAAGGCCAGAAATGTGAGCGATGGGGACGTCTTCGAGTAGCTCTGGTATAACGGTTTGAAGCATATCCATGTATGTCCCACCTGTCAAATTTCCTTCGATAAAACTGGGTCCGATGATATGGTCATTAATTATTCCGGCCCATACATTCACACTAAATCTAATTTGATGCGAGTGCTCTTTGATCAAATGGGGATTATTCAGTGACCACCAATGTTCATTGTGGATGTTGAAGAGTCCTACGCGCGTGAATGTAGACTCGTCAGTCCACAAGATATTTTCAGCGGGATGCTCAATTAACCATCTACAAAAAGCCATTCGTGGTTCTGGATCTGTTTCGTTTAAGGCCTGAGCGCGTCGATAGTGGAAGGGATGTAATCCTTCGGCATTCAGTAACTTCCATACGTAATATTGACTGACGCCAAACTGTCTCGCCGCCATTCTTGTGCTTCTTCGTGGATGCTGTTCGAAGTAGTTGAGAATGTCCTCTTCGAGTTCAGGCGAGAAATGCGGCCTACCGCGACCTTGAGCATGACTTGGGACTTGAAAAGCGCCATGGTCAATGAGGCGCTGAGTTGCTGCCAAAATAAGTTGCGATCCAGGAACTTGTGGATTAGGTATGCCACGGTTGCGCAACATTTGCAAGTGCGCAGGCGATTCGTACAACCTTCTCGCTTCCCGTAAATTATCACCACTGATTGCATACAAACGCACCATCTCTAAATACTCGATATTCGAGTACTGATAATGTCTATCACTCATTGCACCGATCACTTAGCCAAACCACAAAGTAAACAAAAACACAATAACAATAATTAATAGCGCGTGCGCGTGCGATGCGTTTACGAAAACACCGGGCGGCCGACTGAATTTCGTGGAGAAAGGGGCGTGGCCGAAACGGCATGCTAATCGATTATTGGCTAATTACAATTTCACTATTGGGTGGCGGCTTCTTTGAGGTCCACGTGGACTGCGCGTTATTGGTAGGCGGCTTCTTTAGTGAAAATGTAAACAATATTAACAGCATGATTTAATATTTTTTTGTACTTTTTATTTTTGATATAAACTGTAGTAATGTTCACATATTACAAATTTAACATTGCGGATCAATATTAAACGTTTAATGGAGTAATATGGCTGTCGGTGTAAGACCACTAAAAATTCAGCGTGTATATCTATGCACAGAAGTACCAACTATTTTTGAATCTCACTTTCAAAATCGTGATCGAATGACAGTCAGTCGAAAGACAGTCGAAGCTGCGATAGTATATGGATAGGCTTTAGGGTGCCTGTCCATTGAAGATGTGCGAGCTGTGTAGATGTGTTTTTTTAACCAATCAGGAGCTCGGGCGAGGCGCGGCCGATCTCACCCGAGCTCCTGATTGGTTAAAAAAACACAGCTACACAGCTCGCACAGCTTCAATGGACAGGCACCCTAAAGCCTATCTATATAGACATAATATACGCCTCACGCACACCATCCTAAAAAAGTTTGCCCCATTTTGTTTTACAAGATAGAAGCGTGAGGCTCATTCTAGACATATAGAAAAGTCTAAATCTATTTCTAAGTCTCCATAGTAATTTTTACATTTTCTACTGCTGATTTGAACATAAAAAAATCGCACTCCATAAATAAATCATTGATCCATATTCCCAATATATAAAATACTACAATACTGAGACTGAAGTATTCGTTCACTTGATTTTTTCACGTACAAATACATAAATTTAAATAAAAAGAAGCCCATATTCAAAGTAAATAATAATAAATTTATTGAATCATTCGTAATACGTTACATAATATCTAATGTATTGTAATAAACAAATAACTACGAAACGCACAGTTAATATTTAGTGATCTTTAACAAGGGCTGTGGTTCGCGCAGTTATTTCATTTCGCAGAGCTGACGCCAACACATAATAAGTTACCTTATTTAGTCCAAACAAACTGATTTAATTTATATTTTAACATAACCCTTAACCTAAAGAAAAAACAAACAAAGGGAAAATATTTTCTTTTGGTTTACTAGACAAAATCGCAGCCCCTATATATTTTCTTTAGACCTCTTCTATATGCCACGATTTTAAAGCTACAACGATACATGAGGAATTGCCGAGAAGTTGCCAACTTAAAAAGTCAGTTAAAACCTACCATGCAAAGACCTTCCCCTTCACGTAAAAGACCTTCCTTCGCAAAGACCTTCCCTTATCCCTATTACTTTTCGCGGTAAGCAGAAGGATGCAAATCGCACAAAACGATATCTTCTTCTCTTCCTGCCACCCCTACGTGGGTTATAAGGTTCGGATAATATGGAAAAAAACTATATAGATAGAAATAAATGGAGGAGGCCGATCTTAAGCACATTGGATATAAATTTACCTAGTATGTGTTCACGCCAGATCTTATTGCAAATCTAAATAGTTAAGTAAATACTTATGTTTACGCGGCGGGGATGGGGTTGGAGGGGGGCTTCTGCTGCGGCGCCTTGTGCATCATGTTGATCTTGTCACCCAGGCTCAGAGCCATGCCCTGGAATACGCAGATATGTTTTATTAGAAGGGATTTAGATGCCATTTTGCAACAAGCGTCAGTAAAGACATTATTCTGTCACGATCGTTACGATACTTTACGATCGTCGTACCTTTGGGGCGGAGATAAACATCTACGAATTCAAGATTGAATAGAGTCGACACAAAAAACTTACGACGTTGTTCCAGCAACACCGACGCAGAGAACTCATTACATCTCAAAGCCTCTCAAAAGGCTCTCAACATAGATATATTATAAAAGAACAAGATGCACAATCTCATATAAAATCATAGCAAATTTTTGTCCGAATTGACACATACTTTTTAAACTTTTGCAAAGAGATTGAAATCACTAGACTTAAAAATTCTTCGTCTATGTATCAATGGAACATATACGGTATAAAGTTGTAAATACTTCTTGCATGTCTTTAAAAAAATATGTATTTTTAAAACAGCATTTTGAAAAAGGAACAAGATGTCATCTATCAGACGATGACAGGAGTGGTATTTTTGAAAGTCACACGTTCAAATAAGCAGTAGAAAATGACAAAATTACTATGGAGATCTTTCGATCATCTTTCTTTCGAATGCTGATTTGAACGTCAGACTTTCAAAAATCGCACCCCGGAACAGATACAAATGATAAGCCACACAAAATAAGTATGAGTGATGTAGGTTGATACTAGTATGTGATATTTGACTATTAAACTTAGTCGTATTATGTATGTTTACAGTCGGAGAGGTACCGTAAAATAGTAGCTTATCTATGGGTACCGCGGTACTGAGGCAAGAGGAGGTACTTTTATTCGTAAAGTACCTCATTTGGGTCTGCCATTTTTGAGCCGCTGATTGTGTATCTTGTTCTGTAGATATAATATATCTATGGCTCTCAAGGAATATTTCGCTTATAGTCTTCTTCCTTCTAAATTAAGATCTTCCCTTTCCTAATAAGGTGGAACTTTTCGTTTTGCGAATGAGATTCAGCAATGCGTGTTGTAAGCTCTCATTGTTAAATACTGTACCTACTTACAAAATCGTGGTTAATTCTTGATTATGATTATAAAAGCGTGTGAATCGAAGGCTCTCGGTGAGTACCCTCCCGTTAGCCGTATGTGTAGTTGTTCGACTACAGGCTCGATGTGTGTCCCTTTTTCTACGCTCAGCTCAAATTGACGAAAGAAGTAACCAACGCACATTATATATATTATTCTTCATCGGACACGCCACTAGATCTAGATAAAATAATGTCATCACTCGAAATATCTTCCCTCTAGCACAAACGCCTTCCCTTTCACAAAAGATAATCATTTATAAACTGATACTCTCTCTCAAAAGATTATCACTGTAAAGATCTCTCTTACATAAACACATTCCTTCTTACAAAATGTAATTCAAAAGACCATCGCACTCGCATAGACTCCTTCCCTCTCGCATAAGCTGTTTCTCTCTCACAAAAAAATCATCACTGGAAAGATCTTCCCTCTCACATAAACACCTTCCTTCTCACAAAATGTAATTTAAAAGACCATCGCACTCGCATAAACTCCTCTCTCACAAAATATCATCATTGGAAACATCTTCCCTCTCGCACAAACTCCTTCCCTCTCCCAAAAGACCTTCCGTCACCCAACTGACCTGACTCTTGGCCCGTATGCGCACATGTCCGACCACGGGCGCGTTGGGTTTGTGTAGCGGCGTCTCTATGCTGAGGTTAGCGAGCGCGTCCTCGCCGAATATCGAGCGCGCATACAGGTTCGCCGCCATGAAGCCGCACTGCCCTGACAGTGCCTGTTGAACAAAATAATAGGAGTTAGATCACGTGATTGGAAAAGAAATCTTTATACATTCCAAACAATACAAAATCAATCAAATTGTTTGTCGCATCGATCTAAGCTTCCGGTAATTTATAGGTTAATATTTGAGATCTGCACAGACAAACAAACAACAAATGTTTTGACATCGGATCTAGTTATTTACTATCAGCAAAAAATCGTCGCAAATATTTTATTATTTGTATTGATTTTTCAAGCATCTCGTGGTAAACGAAATCGACAAGTTTTTGTTTTTGGTATAACTTGATTTACACAGATAGCTGTTATATGATTTTGTATGCAGATTCGTATAGCACAAACCTATGGCACTAAAAATAAGTGTATTATAATAAAATCTTACCTTGTCGGGAGTGAGGCACTGCATATTGGTGGAAGCTAGGAGGTGTTGGAGGTACTCGCGGAGGTCCGTGATATTTGTGTTCACTGATACCTGTCGTACACAAAGAAGGGTATGTGAGGGTAGAATAATATGCTTCTAAAATAATAGTCGATCTTTCTTTGACAGATTTCAAAAAATCATATTCTAGCACAACCGCGATTTGTATTAATAGCATAGTCAAACGTTTCCTCTTTTACATTACTCTTTTTGATAAAAGGCGCAATAAAGCCCTGCCCTGGGGGTAGGCTATATATTTTGTTTGTGCATAGGCACAGAATATAATAGTAGGTGCAACATACAGAATGGTCATTCTATACTCCTCCCGAACTTCAAATACCGCACTTCAGGAATACACACACCGAGCAAGAAGAACATTACAGCAGAAGTGATAGTCACGATACATTAAATTAAATTATGTACATTGGAAAGATCTTCCTTCGCGCATAAGCTCCTTCCCTCTCACAGAAGATCATCACTGGAAAGATCTTCCCTCGACCAACTTACCTGACTTATTATCAGAAATCTGCTTCTTTAGTCAAATTGGTGATAGGTATGATTGGTCTTCTTCTTCTTATCTATCTAATCGGAACTCGCGTGTGATCGGGAAGGCATGTGCCGACGCTTTCTTGTTTCTTGAGCAGTACTGTTCAAACATCGTGAGATCGTGCAATGGAGCGCCTGGGTGGGGCATAGGTCCATAACTCATTCCCCAAACAATTTGTATGTCGTTCAGTATGTATTTATGTTTGTAGTACCTTGTTCTCCCACTCGAACTCTGCCCACATCTGCCTGAAGTCCGCGTCGGAGCACAGCGCGGGCTGTATGTAGTCCACTATGTCGATGTGTATGTCGTTCAGAACAACCACCCCCCGGTCCATAGACGCGCCTGTCACCTCGTACACTGTAGAGAAACGTTAAATAACTGTTAAGAAGACATCCAACGTAGTATGCAAGATATAATATAATATGAATAAAACTACACACTTTCCCAAAAATATAAGTTTGTGTTGCCTTTGCTCGAACATGATAAATTGTGTTGCCGTTTCTCGGAAATGTCAATTTGTGTTTCCTTGCTCGACAATGTCAGTTTGTCTCGCCTTTGCTCGAAAACGTCAGTTTGTGTTACCCTTGCCGGAAATGTCAGTTTGTGTTGCCTTTGCTCAAAAATGACAGTTTGTGGATGCCTTTGAACGGAAACATCCGTTTGACTTGCTTTTGACCGAAAATGATAGTTTGTGTTGCTTTTGCTCGAAAATTACAGTTTGTGTTGTCTTTGCTCGAAAATGTCAGTTTTTGTTGCCTTTGCTCAGACATGTCGGTTTGTGTTGCCTTTGCGCGAAAATGACAGTATATGTTGCCTTTGCGCGAAAATGACAGTATATGTTGCCTTTCCGTGAAAATGACAATTTGTGTTGCCGCGATATAAAAGTTCACTGCACAGGTATGATCCGTGAATAATATAAACGTGGTACGACCTGCCGCGCCTATGCCAGCAAAGGACGACTTTCGGCCGAGATTATGATAATAAACGTGGTAATAATGCACAGTTCCGTAGCGTGTCTGATGATGACTCAACTCACCGATGTTGCCGAAGATGATGCCGTTCTCTGTGGAGGCGACCTTGACATGCGCCTTGATGGTCGCGAAGTCCCTCGGAGCAAGCACCACGGAGACGGGCCTCTCCACCAGCCGCAGGTCGCCCAGGGTCGCTAGCTCCACCGTACAGTTCTGTAGCGTGTCGTCTGGTAACGAGGGAACACTGTTACATAAATGTACTAAAGGCAAAGTGCATAAAACATTCAGTGGGGAAGCTAAACAGTGACATAAATAAGGCGGACCATCGCTTGTTTATGATTTACCTCATCATAGTATGGCGTTGAAAGGAGATTTACCTCGGCATTCAGCGTCGCAAGTAGGCTTACATTGGCCTCCAGCTTTTCAGGAAGGCTTAGCTCGGCCTTACAAGTACGCTTACTTCGGCTTTCGGCTTTGCAGGTAGGCTTAGCTCGGCCTTCAACCTTGCAGAAAGACTTAGCTCGGTTTTCGGCCTTGCAGGTAGACTTAGCTCGGCCTCCGGCCTTGCAAAAGTTACACGGAGGTAGAATCTTAAGTAGGAAAGGGGCTTCGTCTTAGCCTTCGGCTCAAAATTTACTTTTAACGTAAGTCAAGCTGAGCCGGTCTCCCAACTCTATATTGTAATAGTTTCATATAACAAAAAAATTTGTTCGTTGCTCGTTCGAGTTATAACGTCACATCTTTTGTTAAATCGATCCTGCAGATTATACCAGTAAGACTGTCCCCTATTTATCCCGACCTGTAAATAAATGGAACCTTACATCCATACAACAAAATAGTGACCCTCGCTCACCGGTCTGGTTGACAACGAGCACGTCTAGCACGATGTCGTACTGGTTGACCGCGACTATCGCCTCCGCGTACACGGGGTCACTGAACCCGGTCAGCTGCGTCACCTTCGACAACTTGCCGCGCTCTTCCGATCCTGCCGTGCCGCGACCTGTACATAAATTAGTAATTGAAATATACTAAAAACATTTTAAAAAAATACTGAATCATAACCCCTTCCTTTTTCAAGCAGTTTCAAAATGACACGGACGGTTTCGTTATATCATTTTCTCCAGAGAATTCAAATGAGTGTACTCTGCAACATCTAAATATGACATCTGTATCAGAGATCTTTATTAGATATATTTTCATGCGTATCGTCTGGCAGTAAATGATCAGCATTGGTAGCATGCCAACCCGCGATAGCCGTGATACGGCTTTATCACGTCTTTTATCTCGTTCTTTTGCACGCGAACGAACGAGATAAAAGACGTGATAAAGCCGTATCACGGCTATCGCGGGTGTGCATGCTACCAGCACTGAATCTGTGATAAACTTATCGTTTTCTAAGGGAGTGATGTATCTGTTACGAAATAACTACAGGGTGTTATGGTAAATAATTGCATTACTTTAAGGGGTGATTGTACACATGATACTGATCAATTTTCTCTAAGAAACCTATAGGCAATTTGCAGAAAAAAATTTCGACTTTTCATACAAAACGTTCGATCAGCTAATTGCATTTAGGTATGGAAAGTGCAATTTTTTTTTTGAGAATTTCCTTTATGTTTCTTAGGGAAAATTGATCAGTATCATGAGTACAATCACCCATTAAAGTAATGCAACTGTTTACCCTAACTCATCATGGGCCTTGTTTCATCTAAATAGATGTTTCAAACAGCGTCTGTTTGCTTAAGACACCGACGTTCGTGGCTATATAAGCCGATTCGGGAGCGGCAATGCCTGCCGCATTTACGGCATTTGTGCTGTGTGTCGGTTGGTGCAGGAGCTTGTTCGTTCCTGTGCCTTTTTGCTCGCTTTACGGCCAGAGATTCAAACCAGACTTCATCGTGGGCTGTTCGACCGTCAGCTATTTCCTTCCTCCACTCGTCCCTGTCGCTTGCAAGGCATTCCCACTTCGAGTGGTCAATTTTAACCAAGTCCCTAAGCAAGTACCCTAACTAACACCCTGTATAATGTATGGTAGTGGCAGTGCTCCGTCACTCACGTCTGACAGCTGCGATAAAGTACCTACGTCACGCATATCTTGCTAGATGTTAATAACATAGGGCTATCACACGCTATCGCGATTGCGTACTTCCAGAACGGGTAGCATGCCATCCCGCGATAGTCGTGATACGGCTATATCATGTCTTTTATCTCGTTCGTTCGCGCACAAACGAAAGAGATAAAAGACGTGATATAGCTGTATTACAGCTATCGCGGGTTGGCATGCTACCCATGCTGTACTGGACGGTTTTCTTTTGGGAAAATATGCCTGCTAATAATTATTGTGATGTTTGGTAGACAATCTAACAAAATGTGTCATTTTTCACATTGCCTACGGATGAAAAAAGGTATTTACGTAAATTTTAATTTTGTTTTATCCAAAAGCAAAGTTTTGTGTTGAAAATAATATGTGCAAAAATACTTAGAATACTGGTATAACAACGCTATTGTTTTTATCGTTTGTACAAGATACAAACAAAATAATAAATAAAGATACAAATAAACGGAATAATTTTATCTAACTAATTGTAACTAGTTGTTGGTTTAAATTTTTTTCGCAAAAAAAAAATTCTTTCAGGAGAAGTAATTCCCGTAGTCTTCGAACTTGGTTTAAACGTTATTTTGGAAAATAAGATTGAAGAAAATAAATTCCTGGTGATGGAGGGTATTTTCTGACAATAAACAACCCTAGCGTTTCGGTAGTAACGTCAGAGGCGCGTGACGGGCAATGTGATATGGACTCTAGGTTAATTGACATAAGACGCGTTTAAGTTCGTCGTTCGTCGCGGTGACAGATCGTAAGACTCGGTTGTCTGTAAAAGCGCGCGAAATCAGTGTTTTCTAAGAGAGTGCAGTATCTGTTACGGTAGTGACTATTAAATAATGTGTGGTAGTGTGAAGGAGAGTCGGTCGTGGGTACCTTGGACCGCCCTGCTCAGCGCGAGCTCGAACATGTCGTGGTGCGCGCCGGCCGCGCCCGCGCCGCTCAGCGCGCCGAACGAGATGCCCGCCTCCACCTCCACCACGTGCTCCGTGGGGCCCGCCACCACCTCCTGCGATATTATACCACACTGACATGTTGGGTTGTTAAGAGTCATTCCGACGAGCGATTAAATGCCGTCATTGCCATGGACGATAAATGATTTCTATTTCAAATGCACAATACTGATAAACTAAATAATCTCAGCCGATGGACGTCCACTGCTCGACGAAGGCCTCTCCCGACGATCGCCACAACGATCGATCCTGCGCTGCCCTCATCCAACGGGTTCCCCCGCCTTCATCAGGTCGTCGGTCCACCTACCCACGTTACGCTTTTCGGTACGCGGTTGCGAGCAATGTGTCCCGCCCACTGACACTTTAGCAATTCTTTGGGCTATGTCAGCTTCTCTGGTTCTTATCTTCATTTCTGATTTGATCTCGCAGAGAAACTCCTAACATAACCCTCTCTAATACAAGTTATGTAAGCATCGTAGCAAATAGGTCTCTATCTACCCCTCAGAAATATCGTGGCATGACGTTATAGATATATAGAATAATATAAGTGTGTGGGGGCTTGCTACAGATGTCAGCACCCACAAGTTATAGCAAAGATGCCAACAGATGGCGATACCGTCGCTCTCGGAAATATGCTCCATACAAAGACAACGTTCATCGTAAATACGTAACTTACTACACATAAGGTTTACAATCGAATGCGAGACATGAATCGCGCAAGAGAAATAAGATGTCAGCACCCACAAGTGTAAACTTGTAGCCAACCTTGTCTCCGTCATCCAGCATCAGTCTGTCAGGCAGCAGCATCAACGCGGCGAGAGCCTCCCTGGAGGAGTGCAGCAGGGCTTGCATGACCACGGGCGGCCTCGAAGCGGCGGCCTGCAGGCATATCGCGGCATGTTCCAGGTCGTCGGCTGTTAGACCGCTCTGGTTGTTTGAACCTGTTCAAATGTTGTTGGATCAAAGGTCGTTTATCTATAAAGGTCTGATAAAAACAAAATTCTACCTCATGACTTAGGAGTTAAAGTTGTTTTACAAACGAGGGACACTAGTTAAAATAAGCGCATTATTACCCGATTAGAAAGAGGGTAATGTTTTTCGAGTGTATGTAATTCCATGATTATTTTTAAAATACTGATTGTTCATTAGGAGTAAGTACAATTTGAATCATTACCTACCCACCGTAGAACTTTTTCACAGCAAACTATTTGCTGTAACGTGGAGAGAAGCTTACTGACGTTAATACACGTGCTCGTGACAAGGTTATTCAATAGGTCATGATTCAAATTGATAGATTTTACATTCAAATCAAGCATACTGTGAATTACACAAAAACATTATAAGAAAAATGTTACAAAACAATATAGGTCTAAAATCATTCAAAAATTTAATATATCGTCTGGTGCGTCACCACCAGGCATGGTCCCGAGCTGCTAACAACTTTTCCCTTTTGAATAGTCAAGTTAATTTGTTGACCAAGGAAGCTGCCCGCTCTACGGTCACCGGTGATCTCATGGAGACGCAGAATATGCGTCTCAACTAGTTTAACATTTTCTTCAATAAATATTAGGGTCGAAATCAGTGACATGATAGCAGACCACCAGCCAAGCCAAGAAGTCTTTGGTAGTCGGCAGGCAGTTGAATTCGGCGGGCATCACTCCGACACCTAGTTGTGTATTGCGCCTGATCGATTACGGGCATGGCGGCTGCTTCTCCATTGTTGGCGGTGATGAGCTCTCGTGTGGCGAACGTAGCCAATCTTTATAGAGAAGACATAACGTTATAACAGATACAGACCAGTGTTCTGCTTGTGGTAGGCGAGCAGCGCGGCGGCGAGGTGCAGCGCCCGGGTGGAGTCTCGGGGCTGCTCCAGCTTGAGCGCGAGCTTGGCGAGGGCGGAGCACGCGCAGGCCGCCGTGAACGACTCCGCCTCGCGCAGCGCCTGCCACAGCGCCGGCCCCGTAGACGTCGCCGCTGTGCCCGGCCTTACAACATCAACCACGTCAGAAACGACCGGCAAACTTAGACAATTTAATAGGGACTCGCCTTGCGGTGGCATTTCCCCTCTGCCACGGTATTAGATCAATTAATCTTGCGCATTTACATTCAATTTTATACCTTATCACTAAACGAGACAGCCTATAATAGCGAAACAATAATTTTGAAACTTAGAACATTTGGGGTTCACACGAGACTACTTTTCATTATTTTTAACGCAAAAAGTGGCAGAAACATTTCTGCCACTTTTTGCGGGGGGCGAGGTAACATGAAATCCGCACATTGGATTTTATTCCCCATAAGTTTAGATTCTAATTTTGAATGTTAACAATCATGAAAAGTAGTCTCGTGTGAACCCCAAACGTTCTAAGTTCAAAATTATTGTTTCGCAATTATAGGCTGTCTCGTTTAGTGATAAGGTACAAAATTGAGTGTAAATGCACATGATCAATTGTTCTTATACCGTGGCAGAGGGGAAATGCTACCGCAAGACCAGTCCTTATAATAAATAGTCAAAGCAATTACATCTGAAGAATATATTCAGAATAGACATCTAAAGCCCATGCCCAGTTACGTGCCGTGTGGTCCCCTACATCGAATAACACTGCTCCTAGTCGGATGTCGTAAAAGGAGACTAATACGCTTATACCTTTAGAATATCGATTTAAATGGGATGGGACCAATTATTTAACAATATAACACATACTCGCAAACTCTTACATATCATACATATTATGTTATAGTGTACCCTAAGGTCTTTTATATTGTATAACTTGTATATTTGTAAAACCTGATACGCTGTAAAGCGACTCGCTTCCTGCGATTAAACCTTGTAAGGTTTGCAGTAGGAAAGCTTAAGTAGGAAAACAAATATGTAACCTTTTCTTTGTAAAATAAATTGAAAAAAAAAAATTAAGTTTTATTTGTAATGCGAAAAACGTTATGCTGTTAGTAATCCCATGAAATAAAATAAATGAAAAAATAGATAAGATAAGATAAATATTTATTTTTAACTTTTGCTTAAAACTATAACATTAAACGGTAGACCAAAAACGAGGCAAGCCTGATACGCGAGGTCTACGATTGGGTATCCTTAACAATAAACAAAATAAGGTGCATTAAGTACAAGTTGGATAATTGACAATAAGTTACAGTTAATTGAAACAAAGTGAAAGAGTGTGTGTGTGTGTGTGAGTGGGGTTTGGGTAGGTGTGTGTCTGTTTGCCTTGTATATTAAGATATATCCTTGATTATGTCTTCAGTTCCATCGTAAGTCAGAGTCTGCAACCAGTTCTTAATCTGGAATTTAGCACGGCGCACTGATAATGTTTTTATGTCTAGAAGATTACGAACTCTGTTGTATATCCGGGGATGCAGGAAAGGCGGAAAGCGACTCGCAAAAGTAGTGCTAATTATGGGCAAAGGCACGAAGTACACTCTTTTGGCAAGCAGTGCAGGGTACGCACTAGATGTAATGGTGGCGCGGTGTAGGGACACCGCGGCTCTCAATATAAAGAGCTACCGGACAGTTAGCACAGAACTTAACCTATAAAGTTACATCTGAAGAATATATGCACTGATGCACTTAAACATATCCTGGGTACCTGCTGCAGTAGAAATGCAAGAGACTTCATCCATGCTGTGAGAGCTTAGTACGTCTCTCACAATGATATGCTAAATGCTAAATGCTGTGGATAACGATCTCCTTATGATTTGCTATATGCTTGAGTGCCGAAGTCGGATACGGCCGAAGGAAATTAAACGGCTGAGAGTTTCTGTTGCATCCACGTTTATTCGAACACTGATTTGATAATAATAAATGATCTTAAAAGGTAAAGTTAGCGCCCTATGTACGATGCACTTTTATCGAGGTCGCACGATGTCCGCGTTCAATGTCCAATGCTGTGCTGCGAGATAACACCTACCGATTGACCCCGATAATCGATGATGTACAGTCAAGAGCACATCAAGCTTTACACTTGCAGTTCGATTGTAACGCTTATGGCGCACTAGATAAGAACGGTACAAAGTCCAAAGTGTCAAGCTTGACGTGCTCTTGACTGTACGTGCTTCGTACACATGCATTGATCTTAAACCGAATACAGTTAATGTCCTGGGAGTGGCAGAAACATTTATCAGATGCCTCAAGAATCAGTGACAATACAACACCTGTCTGGGTTGGGATCTATGTTATACCGGAAACAGCACGGTAAGATGTATCGTAAATACTTACGGCGGCAAGTTGAAAGCGGACTGAGACGCGTAGGTTCCATCGCTGGTGACCAGCTGTCGCGGGGCTGACGTATCTTGTTTTGCAGCGGTGGCTTCTTTCTCCTCCTGTCAACGCATAAGCATAAGCATATGCTCACGACTATATTCCCCTAAGGGGGGTAGTCAGAGATATTCTGAAACTTCAGAACATCCATGTTTCACTAGTAGTACCGAAATTCCGTCCAGTGTGACGGGGCATGAGCCCGTCGCCACTTGTAATGGACAGTAGGTACAATACATGCCTCGAAATTGAAGCATGCAGGTTTCCTCACGATGTTTTCCTTTACCGAAAAGCCAGTGGTATACAGGGTGTACAATAAAATGGGACAGCTACTCAAAGGGGTGCTTCAGACCATAAAACTGAACAACTTTCTCTATGGGACCAATAACGAAATCGCGAAAAAAAAAACCGCTCTCCCATACAAAACTTCAAACATAACTCGACTGAAATGTATGGGACAGCAGATTTTTTTTCGCGATTTCGATATTGGTCCCATAGAGAAAGTTGTTCAGTTTGATAGTCTGAAGCACCCCTTTAAGTAGCTGTCCCATTTTATTGTACATCCTGTATAGGTATTAACACTAAGTCAACATTTACATAGAAGATTATTTACTTTATACTAGCTTTTGCTCGCGACTTCGTTCGCGTATCAAAATAAAATATAACCTATGTTACTCAGGAATAGTCCAGCTTTCTATTAGTGAAAGAATTTTTACAATCGGCTCAGTAGTTTTCGAGATTATTACTATTGAGGAAACTTGAAAGACTTGTGTCTGTGCCACTGAGGACATCGCTGGTTTTTTGTGGTCGTCCCTTTTAAAGTTCTCTATTAATGTGTTGTCCTTCGAGCACGATGTCTATTGTGTAATAAATAAAGTTGTTGATAGTACCTTGTTGGCGTCATCGGAGTTATTGGTGGGTATGACGGACTCGAGTGTCTCGAGCGCTGCTCGGGCGCGGGAGGGCGAGTCCGCGAATTCCGCCAGCAGCCAGAGCGCGGAGCGAGCTATCTTGCCCACTTTGATACTCGTCACCGCTTCCAGGAGTTTCTAGAAAAAAAGTTATTTTTTAACAAACTTATAGAGAACTAGACTTTATCCGCGAATTCGTCCGCAGGACGCATGGGTTCCTTCATCGTAGCGAGATAAGATATATACAAATTTTTAACCGACTTCAAAAAAGGAGGAGGTTTCTCAGTTCGACCGTATATATATATATTTTTTTTTTATGTGTGTTCGCGGATAACTTCGTCGTTTATGAACTGATTTTGATGATTCTTGTTTTGTTGGAAAGGAGATGTCCCGAGGGTGGTACCATGATAAGGAAACCAGGATCTGATGATGGCATCCCAGAGAAATCGAGGGGAACCTTCGAAAATCGTAGTGCCGACTAGTGCGTTTGTTAATTTAAAGGTGGACTTCCGATGCCAGCGGCCGATGCGTCTAACGCGCGCGTCTGACGCGAGGTTCTGTCATATATGACAGAACCTCGCGTCAGACGCGCGCGGCCGACGACAGACCTCACTTCCGAGGTCAGCGACTGACGCGTGCCTACGTAGAGGGAGTGTGCCTATTATGCAGAGTGTTATCACTTTAGGGTATTTTCCCCGAAATTTAGGGTATGTTTTTATGTTTTGGTGTTTAAACAAAAACATAAAAACACAAACAAAAAAAACCAATTTTGTTTATTTTAATAAAGAATATTTAATTGATTGACAGATTGATAGGTTTAGAGAATATATGAATGCATTTTTTTGCTGTCTAGCTAATAATTATGTAGGCAAGAGAGATGTGTGTAGCAATGTGGATGAGCGACCTTGCAGATAATAAAATACAAATAAAATAGTAAAAATTAAGCAAATTTTCGGTAAAATCTTCGTAATATTTCTGGCAAACATTCTTGTTCTGCGTGACGTCAGCGCATAGCCGCGCGCGGCCGCGGCCGATGCGATAGACATCGGCCGCGCGCGTCTGACGCGCGCGTCAGTCGCTGGCATCGGAAGCGGCGCCATACGTTTTCATAGTAACTAGTATGGCCGCATCGGCCGTCGGCCGCGAGCCGCGCGCGTCAGACGCGTCGGCCGCTAGCATCGGAAGTCCACCTTAAAGCACTCCTATTAAATCGAACTAATGAATTCACCACTGAAAATTGTGAAATAAACAAAATTTTAACAAAAAAAATTAAAACCGCCTTCAAAAAAACTAAAAAGTTCAAAAATAATATTGCAGCCGATGACTTTTTCGTTCGCATCATAAGAACATTAATTTGTTTTATAGAAGTCGGTGTCAAGCCAAGCCAAAAAATGCAAGCCCTGTCGCGAATCGTACCGGCTTGACAGCGACTTCAATAAAACAAATTAATGTTCTTATGATGCGAACGAAAAAGTCATAGGCTGTAATAAAATTTTTTAACTTTTTAGTTTTTTTGAAGGCGGTTTTAATTTTTTGTTATTTAGTTTAATCATAAGCTTTTAGCGTGCCCACACATAACTGCGACGTCGCATCGCATCGCAAATATCTGCGTTGCGATGCGTGCAATAATCATACATATGTCATCATAATAAGTCATCGAGCGCTGGCAGATATTTGCGATGCGATGCGACTTCGCAATTATGTGTGGGAGCCCTTTAACATTTAAAATTTCTTCAAAATAGGTAAAGTAGTTTTTGCATGATGCTCGACCAAATAAACTTCTAGTCTGGGACAATTATGGTGTTCGTTATGGTCCATAGCATAACTTTTTTTCTAAACATCTTTAATGTACAGACTATTTTTATAATAGTGTGAATGTAGATAAACATTTGCTCATGACTATAGCACTTTATAAGTAAGAGTATATCATGATACGTACAGTGCTGACCTCACCTTCTCGAGGTTGTACGAGAGTGAGACGACAGTAAGTAGTTAAGTTATGTATTCCTCTTCCACTCGCACTCACACAGTATACCCTGACAGTGCAGCCTGTCAGAATGAAGTATTGAGGGAGTATACCTGGTAGATGTGGTCCCTCAGGTCGACGAAGGTGTGGAGGGCGGCCCTCAAGAACAGCATGACGTCTTGCGCGGCCGCCTCGCTGCCGTCCCCGAGCAGCTCCAGCAGCGCCGGCGCCACGCTGCCCGCCACCTCCGGGAACTGCCGCCGAGACCAAAACGTTCACATTAACACGACATGACAATCATCCTCATGTTACAACCAAAAATGTTATACAGTAACAAGATTGTGCACTACTGTGCTGGCAACGAGACCAGTAAGATTCCCAGAACACTTGTGTCCCTTTCTAATTAGGGTGTTGGCAACACGTTAGAAAGAGACACACTGGTGTTCCGAGGCGAAACATTTGCTTGGTTGTCAGCCTACAACAACATTGAAAGAGTTTGGTCCACTTAAAGAATACTATATACAATGTTATTGGTTACAACATATACCTCCACTGCTGCACATAGGCACAGTATAAGCAAAGTAAATATACTAATAGTGAGGGCGCTCTCGGGTCGCGACAGGCCTATCGTGCGGGGGGTGCGTGTGGCGGGGGGCGCGGTCGCCGTACCGATTCACCTGCGCGCTGTACCCCAACAGCCGGTGCCTCACCCCTCCGCATCCAATGCTTATACCATAGCGTAAATACAATAAAGTGGGTGCGCTTAGTGGCCGCGTTGGTTGGGCTTGCGCGGAGTGCGGGGGGGGGCTCTTGCGTCGCGCGGTGTGCGGAGGGGTGAGGCACCGGCCGTTGGGGTACAGCGCGCAGGTGAATCGGTACTGGGACCGCGCCCCCCGCCAACCGCACCCCCCGCACGATAGGCCTGGAGCGAGCCGAGAGCGCCCGAGACTATTAGTATATTCACTTTGGTATAAGACAGTAATCCATCTTCATACAATGGTACCAAACGCGGCGTACGCCTCGTAGCACGCACACACTGACAATATCTCCGCGTAGCCCCGTCTGGCGCTGCCTTGGCTGCCATAGGTAACGTCGTACGTACTGGCGAGCCAGGCGTGCACACATACAAGCCGCGTGTGGTACCATTGTATTAAGATGGATTACTGTCTTATACTGTGACATAGGCACAGAATAGGTAATAGTATATAGTTCTACATACACAACGGCCACTCCCCGCCCCCCTCTGACTTCAGATACCCCACCTCCCCTCACACTCTCTGTGGTAACTTGAGGGAAGCCGAGCAAGGGAATGCAGTCAGACGCGCGCACCCGTTGGATTTGACTACATAAAATATATTTTATTCTTCTCCTCACAGTAAAACTTAACGTTGGAAAATAACGCTAAATTCACATTATCTGTGATTCTTTAGCTTAAAAACTATTTTTAATAACAGAATGAACCATAAAAATTGTGGGAGACCCACGCCCACGTTGCAATATCCGGTACGCGGTCGCCATTCGAAAACTCTTAGAGTATAAGAATAAGTTACTTGAAAATCAAAACAGCTTTCTGAGCACTTTCATCGCAGAAATAAAAGGTTTATTGGAAAAGAGCTGCATACATTTTTTGCATTTATTACTTGGCGGCGTCGTCGTGGTCGCCTGGTGGCGCGCTATACTATACACAGTACCTTGATGGCGGCGCGGTGCAGTGCTCGCACGAGCAGCTGGCGGTACTTGGCGGCGTCGTCGTGGTCGCCTGGTGGCGCGCTATACTATACACAGTACCTTGATGGCGGCGCGGTGCAGTGCTCGCACGAGCAGCTGGCGGTACTTGGCGGCGTCGTCGTGGTCGCCTGGTGGCGCGCTATACTATACACAGTACCTTGATGGCGGCGCGGTGCAGTGCTCGCACGAGCAGCTGGCGGTACTTGGCGGCGTCGTCGTGGTCGCCTGGTGGCGCGCTATACTATACACAGTACCTTGATGGCGGCGCGGTGCAGTGCTCGCACGAGCAGCTGGCGGTACTTGGCGGCGTCGTCGTGGTCGCCTGGTGGCGCGCTATACTATACACAGTACCTTGATGGCGGCGCGGTGCAGTGCTCGCACGAGCAGCTGGCGGTACTTGGCGGCGTCGTCGTGGTCGCCTGGTGGCGCGCTATACTATACACAGTACCTTGATGGCGGCGCGGTGCAGTGCTCGCACGAGCAGCTGGCGGTACTTGGCGGCGTCGTCGTGGTCGCCTGGTGGCGCGCTATACTATACACAGTACCTTGATGGCGGCGCGGTGCAGTGCTCGCACGAGCAGCTGGCGGTACTTGGCGGCGTCGTCGTGGTCGCCTGGTGGCGCGCTATACTATACACAGTACCTTGATGGCGGCGCGGTGCAGTGCTCGCACGAGCAGCTGGCGGTACTTGGCGGCGTCGTCGTGGTCGCCTGGTGGCGCGCTATACTATACACAGTACCTTGATGGCGGCGCGGTGCAGTGCTCGCACGAGCAGCTGGCGGTACTTGGCGGCGTCGTCGTGGTCGCCTGGTGGCGCGCTATACTATACACAGTACCTTGATGGCGGCGCGGTGCAGTGCTCGCACGAGCAGCTGGCGGTACTTGGCGGCGTCGTCGTGGTCGCCTGGTGGCGCGCTATACTATACACAGTACCTTGATGGCGGCGCGGTGCAGTGCTCGCACGAGCAGCTGGCGGTACTTGGCGGCGTCGTCGTGGTCGCCTGGTGGCGCGCTATACTATACACAGTACCTTGATGGCGGCGCGGTGCAGTGCTCGCACGAGCAGCTGGCGGTACTTGGCGGCGTCGTCGTGGTCGCCTGGTGGCGCGCTATACTATACACAGTACCTTGATGGCGGCGCGGTGCAGTGCTCGCACGAGCAGCTGGCGGTACTTGGCGGCGTCGTCGTGGTCGCCTGGTGGCGCGCTATACTATACACAGTACCTTGATGGCGGCGCGGTGCAGTGCTCGCACGAGCAGCTGGCGGTACTTGGCGGCGTCGTCGTGGTCGCCTGGTGGCGCGCTATACTATACACAGTACCTTGATGGCGGCGCGGTGCAGTGCTCGCACGAGCAGCTGGCGGTACTTGGCGGCGTCGTCGTGGTCGCCTGGTGGCGCGCTATACTATACACAGTACCTTGATGGCGGCGCGGTGCAGTGCTCGCACGAGCAGCTGGCGGTACTTGGCGGCGTCGTCGTGGTCGCCTGGTGGCGCGCTATACTATACACAGTACCTTGATGGCGGCGCGGTGCAGTGCTCGCACGAGCAGCTGGCGGTACTTGGCGGCGTCGTCGTGGTCGCCTGGTGGCGCGCTATACTATACACAGTACCTTGATGGCGGCGCGGTGCAGTGCTCGCACGAGCAGCTGGCGGTACTTGGCGGCGTCGTCGTGGTCGCCTGGTGGCGCGCTATACTATACACAGTACCTTGATGGCGGCGCGGTGCAGTGCTCGCACGAGCAGCTGGCGGTACTTGGCGGCGTCGTCGTGGTCGCCTGGTGGCGCGCTATACTATACACAGTACCTTGATGGCGGCGCGGTGCAGTGCTCGCACGAGCAGCTGGCGGTACTTGGCGGCGTCGTCGTGGTCGCCTGGTGGCGCGCTATACTATACACAGTACCTTGATGGCGGCGCGGTGCAGTGCTCGCACGAGCAGCTGGCGGTACTTGGCGGCGTCGTCGTGGTCGCCTGGTGGCGCGCTATACTATACACAGTACCTTGATGGCGGCGCGGTGCAGTGCTCGCACGAGCAGCTGGCGGTACTTGGCGGCGTCGTCGTGGTCGCCTGGTGGCGCGCTATACTATACACAGTACCTTGATGGCGGCGCGGTGCAGTGCTCGCACGAGCAGCTGGCGGTACTTGGCGGCGTCGTCGTGGTCGCCTGGTGGCGCGCTATACTATACACAGTACCTTGATGGCGGCGCGGTGCAGTGCTCGCACGAGCAGCTGGCGGTACTTGGCGGCGTCGTCGTGGTCGCCTGGTGGCGCGCTATACTATACACAGTACCTTGATGGCGGCGCGGTGCAGTGCTCGCACGAGCAGCTGGCGGTACTTGGCGGCGTCGTCGTGGTCGCCTGGTGGCGCGCTATACTATACACAGTACCTTGATGGCGGCGCGGTGCAGTGCTCGCACGAGCAGCTGGCGGTACTTGGCGGCGTCGTCGTGGTCGCCTGGTGGCGCGCTATACTATACACAGTACCTTGATGGCGGCGCGGTGCAGTGCTCGCACGAGCAGCTGGCGGTACTTGGCGGCGTCGTCGTGGTCGCCTGGTGGCGCGCTATACTATACACAGTACCTTGATGGCGGCGCGGTGCAGTGCTCGCACGAGCAGCTGGCGGTACTTGGCGGCGTCGTCGTGGTCGCCTGGTGGCGCGCTATACTATACACAGTACCTTGATGGCGGCGCGGTGCAGTGCTCGCACGAGCAGCTGGCGGTACTTGGCGGCGTCGTCGTGGTCGCCTGGTGGCGCGCTATACTATACACAGTACCTTGATGGCGGCGCGGTGCAGTGCTCGCACGAGCAGCTGGCGGTACTTGGCGGCGTCGTCGTGGTCGGCGCTGGTGGCGCGCGCCGCCTCCTTGCGCAGCACCGTCACCAGCTGCTCCGCGTGCGCCGCGCTCACCAGCTCCAACGCTGTGGGGAGAAACCAGAAACCAGTGTTATTAGTTTAGTAGGCAGTACTACGCACAGGTTAACCGCTACCGGCATCTCTTTAACTTCAGTCACAGAATAGGTAATAGTATATATAGTTCTACATACAGAACGGCCACTCCCCGCCCCCCTCTGACTTCAGATACCTCACCTCCCCTCACACTCTCTGTGGTAACTTGAGGGAAGCCGAGCAAGGGAATGCAGTCAGGCGCCCGCACCCGTTGGATTTGACTACATAAAATATATTTTATTTTTCTCCACACAATAAAAATAAACGTTGGAAAATAACGCTAAATTCACATTTTCTGTGATTCTTTAGCTTAAAAACTATTTTTAATAACAGAATGAACTATAAAAAGTAACGAAATGTATAATGTAGTTCATACGATGCGTGTTAAGTCAACCCTACACATATGTCATACACAATTTTCACAAAGTGCGCATGTGCAAACGTCATCATGTCAAATCTAAAACGTTGTTTGAAGTGCCGGACCTGTGCTTCAGTGCCCTTAGACAAAGTGCACACGCTTCTTATTCTACAAACGAAAACGCCGCAGTGTTATCGACGATAGAAAAACGACAGAATGCTAGACAATGTCACAAATTATTGACAATCGCATATTAGAGAAAAAAGCTGAATCTGTTTTATGGTTAGCGTTCAGTTCACTCAATCATTCACTCTTTTTTCTTTTTTATATGCTAAATCGTTTGGGGATATATTCGGAGATTTGCAGGAAAAAATCGTTGCTAGAATCGGGGGGCACGGCAGTGCCCCCGCCAAAGTCGAGAGCGAAGCAAACACTCCCGTACCATCCTTTACTGGAACCATTTCGCCGCATTTTCAGGCCCCTATTTGAGAACTTCTGGATAAGACCACAACGCAGAAATTTTCGTCATTCAGTAAGCTATAATCATATACTTAAAATCCAAAATTTCAAGTCTGTAGATCATTTAGTTCCGAAGTTAAGCGAAAGCAAAGTTTCGAATTTATGACACTCACTCACTTCGGATCATCAGAATAGAACTAGTACTTCCCATAAACTCAGAGAGCTGAAATTTGGTACAGAGTTAGGATTTAATGGCCACATAAAGGGAAAACTATAAAAACTAGGATAATCGAAGATCTGGACCAGTGGCGACATTGATTAGAAAACACAAGAGCCCAACATCTAATAAAATAAATCAATATGCCCACGTTTCTACAAAAAGAAGTGAAATCCCACTAAAAACATTCTGTAAAAAACTAGCCAAGTCTCGATGGAGCTGCTTGTTTATCTCTAATAATAAGTAATGAAATCTAGACCAAGTCGTGCCAAGTTTAAGGTTCCTTACTGCGATTTCTTTATTATTAAAGTTAATGTTGAGTGACTTGGCCGTTGAAGGGTACACCAGGGTACAAAACCAGGTGTTCCATGACACCATTGCACCAATCTGTCGCCAGAACCGCTACCCATTGACGATGGAGAATTGCCACTTGGAAAACGTTGATTCAATAACCAGTCAATTGTAGGCTTGATAAAGCTGCGTATTTGCAATGGTGTCATGGAGCACCTGGTTTTGTACCCTTGTGTACCCTTCAACGGCCAAGTCACACAACATTAACTATAATAATAAAGAAATCGCAGTAAGGAACCTTAGACTTGGCACGACTTGGTCTAGATTTCATTACTTTTTAGAGATAAACAAGCAGCTCCATCGAGACTTGGCTAGTTTTTTACAGAATGTTTTTGGTGGGATTAACTAAAGACGAATTAATTTATTAACCCGACTGCGTAACGAATAAGCAATCGGTTAATTAACTAAAAAGTTGGAACTTTTTTATTACTTAACTGATTACTTTAAAAATAGATTTCTGACCCATGACGCACAAGAATCCGTATTCAAAGTTAAGAAAACTGACCGCTATTTTTTAATTTTTTAGTGACTAAACCGATTGCGCTCAAAATCTATATCTGAGGTATTTTCTGTAAGAGATTAGGACGGCCGCACATGAAATACCTTTTCATGTTAATTGACACAATGAATGACATGAACTTTATGCACAAAAACACATAAATACAGTACGGAGCAGGAAACTAAAGTACTTATGGTATAAATAAGGCGGTCTAATTGCAAAAAAAAAATTAAAATATGTACAATTGGTATAGGAATTCTAGCCTAAAACAGTGTGAATTCGGCGGACCTATTCATATCCAGTCGATGGGTCATCTGCAGGAATGTTTGTTGTGGCCGAACATATGCACGAGAGAGGATTTAAATACAGCTACATCTGACACTATCTGGCTTAACAAATACCTGGTCAATACCTATCTAAACTATTATAAAACTGTAACAGAAGTGTGTCTGTACATTGAAGATATTTACAAAAAAAAGATTACGATATGATTTTAAGATGTCCCTGATTCCAAATCACAAATTTTTGGATTTTTTGTCTGTCTGTTTGTTTGTTTGTTCGTTTGTTTGTTTGTTTGTTTGGGTATTTGTTTGTTCGAGTATCACGCAAAAACTACTGAACCGATTTTGATGAAACTTTTTTTGTTTGATAGCTTATCATCTGACTTAAAATCTGGTATATAATTTATGCGGACGAAGTCGCGGGTAAAAGCTCGTATAATATAAAAGAAACACCACAGAAGGACCACTGACCAAAAATGTTATACAGTAACAAGATTGTGCACTACAGTGCTGGCAACGAGACCAGTAAGATTCCGAGAACACCTGTGTGTCCCTTTCTAACTAGGGTGTTGGTAACACGTTAGAAAGAGCACACTGGTGTTCCGAGGCGAATCATTTGCTTGGTTGTCAGCCTACAACGCCTACAACAACATTGAAAGAGTTTGGTCCACTTATAGAATATTATATACAATGTTCTTGCCACTGACTGACACGAAAAAAAAAAGATTTGTTTTAGACAACTTTGGGTAGAGGAAATATAACAAGGAATACAATATAGGTTCATAAGCAGTAAGTAGTAACTCACCCAGCTGCAGCGTGCGCTTCCGCACGTCGAGGTCGGAGGAGGCGAGCACGCGCAGCACGTCCATGGCGAGGTCGGGCAGCGCGCGCGCGGCCGCCTCGCCGCCCTCCTGCCGCAGCGCGCCCAGCTTGCCCACCACTATCAGCTTCACGTTGTTGTAGGTTCATAAGCAGTAAGCAGTGCCTCACCCAGCTGCAGCGTGCGCTTCCGCACGTCGAGGTCGGAGGAGGCGAGCACGCGCAGCACGTCCATGGCGAGGTCGGGCAGCGCGCGCGCGGCCGCCTCGCCGCCCTCCTGCCGCAGCGCGCCCAGCTTGCCCACCACTATCAGCTTCACGTTGTTGTAGGTTCATAAGCAGTAAGCAGTGCCTCACCCAGCTGCAGCGTGCGCTTCCGCACGTCGAGGTCGGAGGAGGCGAGCACGCGCAGCACGTCCATGGCGAGGTCGGGCAGCGCGCGCGCGGCCGCCTCGCCGCCCTCCTGCCGCAGCGCGCCCAGCTTGCCCACCACTATCAGCTTCACGTTGTTGTAGGTTCATAAGCAGTAAGCAGTGCCTCACCCAGCTGCAGCGTGCGCTTCCGCACGTCGAGGTCGGAGGAGGCGAGCACGCGCAGCACGTCCATGGCGAGGTCGGGCAGCGCGCGCGCGGCCGCCTCGCCGCCCTCCTGCCGCAGCGCGCCCAGCTTGCCCACCACTATCAGCTTCACGTTGTTGTAGGTTCATAAGCAGTAAGCAGTGCCTCACCCAGCTGCAGCGTGCGCTTCCGCACGTCGAGGTCGGAGGAGGCGAGCACGCGCAGCACGTCCATGGCGAGGTCGGGCAGCGCGCGCGCGGCCGCCTCGCCGCCCTCCTGCCGCAGCGCGCCCAGCTTGCCCACCACTATCAGCTTCACGTTGTTGTAGGTTCATAAGCAGTAAGCAGTGCCTCACCCAGCTGCAGCGTGCGCTTCCGCACGTCGAGGTCGGAGGAGGCGAGCACGCGCAGCACGTCCATGGCGAGGTCGGGCAGCGCGCGCGCGGCCGCCTCGCCGCCCTCCTGCCGCAGCGCGCCCAGCTTGCCCACCACTATCAGCTTCACGTTGTTGTAGGTTCATAAGCAGTAAGCAGTGCCTCACCCAGCTGCAGCGTGCGCTTCCGCACGTCGAGGTCGGAGGAGGCGAGCACGCGCAGCACGTCCATGGCGAGGTCGGGCAGCGCGCGCGCGGCCGCCTCGCCGCCCTCCTGCCGCAGCGCGCCCAGCTTGCCCACCACTATCAGCTTCACGTTGTTGTAGGTTCATAAGCAGTAAGCAGTGCCTCACCCAGCTGCAGCGTGCGCTTCCGCACGTCGAGGTCGGAGGAGGCGAGCACGCGCAGCACGTCCATGGCGAGGTCGGGCAGCGCGCGCGCGGCCGCCTCGCCGCCCTCCTGCCGCAGCGCGCCCAGCTTGCCCACCACTATCAGCTTCACGTTGTTGTAGGTTCATAAGCAGTAAGCAGTGCCTCACCCAGCTGCAGCGTGCGCTTCCGCACGTCGAGGTCGGAGGAGGCGAGCACGCGCAGCACGTCCATGGCGAGGTCGGGCAGCGCGCGCGCGGCCGCCTCGCCGCCCTCCTGCCGCAGCGCGCCCAGCTTGCCCACCACTATCAGCTTCACGTTGTTGTAGGTTCATAAGCAGTAAGCAGTGCCTCACCCAGCTGCAGCGTGCGCTTCCGCACGTCGAGGTCGGAGGAGGCGAGCACGCGCAGCACGTCCATGGCGAGGTCGGGCAGCGCGCGCGCGGCCGCCTCGCCGCCCTCCTGCCGCAGCGCGCCCAGCTTGCCCACCACTATCAGCTTCACGTTGTTGTAGGTTCATAAGCAGTAAGCAGTGCCTCACCCAGCTGCAGCGTGCGCTTCCGCACGTCGAGGTCGGAGGAGGCGAGCACGCGCAGCACGTCCATGGCGAGGTCGGGCAGCGCGCGCGCGGCCGCCTCGCCGCCCTCCTGCCGCAGCGCGCCCAGCTTGCCCACCACTATCAGCTTCACGTTGTTGTAGGTTCATAAGCAGTAAGCAGTGCCTCACCCAGCTGCAGCGTGCGCTTCCGCACGTCGAGGTCGGAGGAGGCGAGCACGCGCAGCACGTCCATGGCGAGGTCGGGCAGCGCGCGCGCGGCCGCCTCGCCGCCCTCCTGCCGCAGCGCGCCCAGCTTGCCCACCACTATCAGCTTCACGTTGTTGTAGGTTCATAAGCAGTAAGCAGTGCCTCACCCAGCTGCAGCGTGCGCTTCCGCACGTCGAGGTCGGAGGAGGCGAGCACGCGCAGCACGTCCATGGCGAGGTCGGGCAGCGCGCGCGCGGCCGCCTCGCCGCCCTCCTGCCGCAGCGCGCCCAGCTTGCCCACCACTATCAGCTTCACGTTGTTGTAGGTTCATAAGCAGTAAGCAGTGCCTCACCCAGCTGCAGCGTGCGCTTCCGCACGTCGAGGTCGGAGGAGGCGAGCACGCGCAGCACGTCCATGGCGAGGTCGGGCAGCGCGCGCGCGGCCGCCTCGCCGCCCTCCTGCCGCAGCGCGCCCAGCTTGCCCACCACTATCAGCTTCACGTTGTTGTAGGTTCATAAGCAGTAAGCAGTGCCTCACCCAGCTGCAGCGTGCGCTTCCGCACGTCGAGGTCGGAGGAGGCGAGCACGCGCAGCACGTCCATGGCGAGGTCGGGCAGCGCGCGCGCGGCCGCCTCGCCGCCCTCCTGCCGCAGCGCGCCCAGCTTGCCCACCACTATCAGCTTCACGTTGTTGTAGGTTCATAAGCAGTAAGCAGTGCCTCACCCAGCTGCAGCGTGCGCTTCCGCACGTCGAGGTCGGAGGAGGCGAGCACGCGCAGCACGTCCATGGCGAGGTCGGGCAGCGCGCGCGCGGCCGCCTCGCCGCCCTCCTGCCGCAGCGCGCCCAGCTTGCCCACCACTATCAGCTTCACGTTGTTGTAGGTTCATAAGCAGTAAGCAGTGCCTCACCCAGCTGCAGCGTGCGCTTCCGCACGTCGAGGTCGGAGGAGGCGAGCACGCGCAGCACGTCCATGGCGAGGTCGGGCAGCGCGCGCGCGGCCGCCTCGCCGCCCTCCTGCCGCAGCGCGCCCAGCTTGCCCACCACTATCAGCTTCACGTTGTTGTCGCTCTCCTTCACTATCAGCTCTATGTAGCACGCCGCCGCCGCCTGTGTTCACAGAGTACACCTACAGTTAGAGCCGGCGCACGAACCATTATCACACCTTGGCAAGTGTGCAATGGGAAAAATTTACAAGATGAGGTGCATATGCGATACTGAGTCAATGCAAGCGAGACATTAGGAATACGCCATTGTCAAAATTTTCCGCCATGCTACTGCTATTGTTACTACTGCTAATTTACTGCCACAATTTTTATTCTGCGATTCCGATGTTAGTCCCATCGAGAAAGTTGTTTTATTCGATCGATCCATTAAAAAATCTCAATCCCGTCAAAAACTGTCAGTGTATAAAGGAGTCAGTTACCTTGATGGCGGCGGGCGCGGTGGAGAGCGTGACGAGGGTGCCGGCGGCCTCGTAGCGCACGGCGGCGCTGGGCGCGTTGAGCAGCCCGTACACCGTGCGGATGAAGCGCGACCGCTCCCCGGGGTTCGCGTGACACACCTGACACATACAAATACATGTCTCGTCATATATTATAACGGTACGTTGTTGGACACGTATGCTACTCGAATAAAGAGATGCTGAATAACTTAACGCATTCATAACCCACTCTCATTTGGTATTTGCACTCAGTGCCCACTCTCAATTCGTTCGCGAATCGCGATGCGACCATAAATGAATGGACGCATATTAATCTGGACACCGCTATAAATTCAATGAAACGCGCATACACGTTATTGCACACGAATCTGTTCAATTATGTCAACCTATGAGTGGTGTTATTTACGAACATGGATAGTAAATAAAAAATTTATTCTAAACATCGAATAATTTTGATGTCATGTCGATGTCGTCATGGCGAGCGTTTCGATATTTGGCACTCCAAAACAATTTAAGACAACCTTGTCATATTCACAGATCTAAATAAACAGTAGAGGCACATCAACCTATATTTTTGAGTGGGCTATTGCAAAGTTCTGCGACCATTGCTGATCTATTCTTTTGGCCCCAAGCTCATCCATATTTCTACACATAGCTCTGAATTTATGGTAGGTAACTACATAAATTCTGTAAAACTTAGTGGTGCATATGCATATGCTCACGACTATATTCCCCGAGGGGGTAGTCAGAGATATTCTGAAACTTCAGAACATCCACATTTCACTAATAGTACCGAAACTCTGTCCAGTGTGACGGGGAGTGAGCCCGTCGCCACTTGTAATGGACAGTATATACATGCCTCGAAATTGAAGCATGCAGGTTTCCTCACGCTGTTTTCCTTCACCGAAAAGCCAGTGGTGTTACAAATCGTACATAAATTCCGAATTTCCGAGTCGGCCTGGACGGGGATCGAACCATCGCCTCCTGCACGGCAGGCAAGGTTACTCGCCACTGGACCACCACGGCGTACTTAGTGGTACAGGCCAATAATCAAACCACCGCCTTGTGATTGACTTGCTAGCTTTCTTCTTTATGGGCTATCACCACACCACCCTTATCAACTTTACTCGCCGCCGTACAAAATCGCAGCCAAAACCTAGAACAATCAATGAAAACATACCTTATAAATAAGTTCCACGATAACTAACTGCAGTATATCGCCGAAGCTATGCACGTTGTCGAGCCGAGAGGAGAGGTAAGTGAGCGCCCTCTCCTGGTCTGCGTGCAGCAACATGAGGAAGGCGTTGCGTTTGCACGACATGTCCTGCTCGCTCTCCAGGAAGTTCGCGATCAGCTCCGGCGCGTCGGGGATTAGGAACTCGAAGTTTCTGGAGGAAAGAAAATAGTTGTTTTTTTTTGGTCGAGTCTGCTCCATGGCAATCTGTTTTTTTTTTAAACAATAAGTCACTATAATAAGTGAAAATAAGAAATAGTTGTAGAGAATTTCATTTTTCACAAATCCGTACGAGTATTATTAAGGTTGAACCTCATCTGGCAGCACCGCATCGCCTTTTTTTATCGCTCCATCCTTTTCTGTCACTCAGGAATGTCATTTGCTAGAGCAAATAAGATAGACGGGACGTTAACGCGCGCGGCGGTGCTGCGGCTGCGTTTTAACCCTTACGTATCGTAAAAATAAGGGATAAGGTTCCTTTTACCATGTTTTTGGTGGGCAAAAGGCACTTGACAAATCCTCATTATCATCATCATATCAGCCGATGGACGTCTACTGCTACATTAGCCTTTCCAAAGAATCGTCACAAGGACCGGTCCTGCGTTGCCCTCATCCAACGGGTTCCCGCCACCTTCACCAAGTCCTCACGTTGTGGGGACCTCAAAGCCTACCCAGTACCCACGCTGCGCCTTCCGGTACGCGGTCGCCACTCGAGAACTCTTCGGCCCCATCATCTTGTACAAGCAATGTGCTCACTATTTGAGTAAGTATAGAAATTCTTAGGGCTATGTCGGTCGTCGGTCTTAATGATTACCTGTAGATAGTAAATATGGCGAGGACAGCATTCCTCCGCACGTATGAGTGTCGGTGCTCGAGACAGGCTCGGATGGCCGGCATCAGAGGCTCCAGTAGCTCTGGCTCCTTCAGCTTGCAGAGGAAGCGCAGCGTTGAGCCGCGGATGAACTCGTTCGGGTGTTGCAGGTCCTGGAGTGGAAAGAGAGGATGAAGGTTAAAATATCACCCCTTCTTGGTTGACATCCCACATATCCGCACCAAGCGCCTTTCTGAATCTTTTATAATGCGCACAGCCAGGGAGTGGAATGCCTTACCTGCGTCAGTATTTCCGAGTACTTACAACCCGAATTCCTTTAAAGTACGAGTGAATAGGCATCTTCTGGGTAAGCTCGCTACATCTACGACCCCATCTTCGTCCTGAGGACTGAATTGAGGTCAAGAGCAAACCAATAGTTAGTAAAAAAAAAAAAAAAAAATTTTTATTTTTCTCTCCCTGCATGTCTTGTCTCTGATGCTCTCGTTTTCAATTCAGTGAATCTTCATCCTGAAGCTTGTAAGTTAAGAAAACCGAAGTCAAAGAAGAATTTCATTCAACTGCCAATAGAGGCATTTTTAATGAAAAAATTTTCAGCAAACTCAAAAGCTCTAGAACTATAAATAATAATAATAAAAATTCTTTCGATGACACGTAAGCAGACCATGCCCAAGACAGAGATGGTAGGAGAATTAAATCCCAGCAGTGGATGAAATAGGCTAGTAAAAAAAAATCCGCAATAAATTTTTTTAATCAATACTTAGTTTAACTTTCAAATAAAGGTCATCCAATAGTTTAAAGTATGACAACTACAATGGACAACCAAGCAGTCAACCCACCTTCCTGTAAGCGTCACAGACGAGGATCATCTCCTGCATCAGCTTGCCGTCAGGAGTGGTCTTGGGGACGATCTCCCAGAAGATCAGCAACAGCTTCTTGATGGTGTGGTCCTGAAGCGGCAGCACGAATCTAATGATGATCATCAGGAGACCCGGGATTTTCTCTCCGGATAGAATGATGCCTATTGTCTTCTTTAGGGCTTCTATTTTCTTCTTTATGTCACCTTTTTCTATTGAGAAAACAAGGAAAGTAAATTATGAAATTATAAAAACCTTTTGAACTGACTTATCAGTTACCAAAACAATCTTCTTCTTATCGTGTGGGCAGAGCCCTGGTGTCAGAGTTATTTCAGACCGCCTTACGGCCTCTGACGTGGTTTGGCGTTGGTGGTGGTGACAAAAACAATATTTTATATGCTTACTTAGGTCACAGGTCCGACACTCAATAGAATGTTTTTAAATTTCGAAATGGCATTTGCACATGCACACTTTGTGCAAACTGTCCATGACATTGCATGTAGGGTTGAAAGCCGCGCTTCTAAATTTCGATACTTTTTATTTTTTTTAAATAGTATTTGAGCTAAAGGATTATTGAAAATCAGAATTTATCATTATTTTACGTTTTTATGCACTGAAAATACAACATTTTTTGTAGGCTAATTCAACGGGTGCCTGACTGAATTCCCTTGCTCGGCTCCCCTCAGGCTACCCCATAAATTGTGAGGGGAGGTGGGGGTATCTGAAGTCAGAGGGGGGCGGAGAGTGGCCGTTCTGTATGTAGAACTATATTACTATTACCTATTCTGTGCTTAGGTCCCAAAAACATTGCTTTTGGCCTTATCCCAGCCTTAACCTTTGAACTGAAGGAAGCACAGATCTTTACAATGAACACTATAATGGAATTGGGGCAGTCCATGGTTTAATGCCCTTACACACTCATGCTATGATCTAAAATGCGCAAATATGCACTATCGGTAGAGATAGCATGCACACAATCGGTTCATAATGCGCGAATGTGCGGATACGTTTGCTGTCTGACGTCATCAGTGATGTCATTAACTTGCGCTTACGCTGCACATGAAAAATAGGTAGTGCAGCGTATGCATGTCAAATTGACAGCTGTTTCAAATTGTACAAATTGTTTAGCAGTGTATTCATACTTACTAATTTGGACCGACCGGTAAAGCGTGTGCATAGCGTTTGCACTATTGACATAATTCGAACCGTAGCATCACACAATGTGGGTAAGCATGTGCCACCACTGGGGGTTGAGGACACACTAATGTACATTTTAGCCTCACAACATGAGAAGTGGGAACATACATGTAAATACTGATGTTATTATTGTAATCATATCTTTATTTTATTTGTAAATTGGCTTACCGAGGTCAAGCTTGAGTTGCATCTCATTGTGAGGCTCCTGGTCGGTCGGGAAGTTGATCAGAGTGTAGCACGACTGCTCCACGCCTGCCATGACGCCTGTTCAGAGAAAACAAATATTTTACACACCTTTTGTAAAAATGTTACATCCCAAAATGTTGCAGTTTTCTGTTGCTCAAATTAGTTGTAATTTTCTATTTATGATTTATTTAACATTTAGCGTTGATAAGGTTGAATATACTAGAGTTGAGGCTAAGAAAATTTGATAAATTACTCATCAAAATTTTAAATAAACCTATATGTTTATTGATAGAGATAGTAAATACTGTTGCTCTATAGGAATTTTGTGGCTTTTTATACAATATTTATCATCAAAAAACATCATAAACTGATAAAATCTGTGTGTCCGGCCGAAAACATGAGCGGCACATACGAACCTGGTTTATACCGAAATTGAGGTCTTTTGCGTTTGGAATTAATTACTACGTTATTTTCGACTCTCCCGCTGTTCGCAGGAGTAATTATTTTACACACAATCAAGCAATTATTTCGCAATTTTCCACAAAATAACGTAGCGACGTGTCCACATCCACACAAACAAAACGTCAAAGTGACGTGTGTAGTGTTGTACTGTTGTAGAGATTTGTAGTTGTCTTTGGCAGAAAATATCGATTTCGACTTTATCATTATCATTTTAAAAGACGCTTTTAGAAACTTTTAGAAACAAATACATTGTACTTACTAACTATAATATATAAGAACTGTAGATTTGATAGTTTATAAAGTTTTTCCTTTATAACTTTATCGGTGCTTTCCAACTTTCCAAAAGCTCTATTCATATTTGACGGGACGGGACGGGCACGGGACGGGACGGAGCCAGCGAGGGCAATGAAAAATGAACCTTATTTACATAGTAGGAGAGTATTAAATCCTTTGACGGCCAACGGCCTCCGTGCTCCGTCCGTTGCCGTCCCGTCTCCGTCCGTCGCCGTCCCGTCTCCGTCCGTCGCCGTCCCGTCTCCGTCCGTCCACCGCCCGTGCTCCGTCCGTTGCCGTCCCGTCTCCGTCCGTCCTCCGCCCGCGCGGTGCTGCCAATAGTTGATCTCGAAAAATCGAGGAAAAATTTTATGGTGAAAAGAATTTGATATGGTGAAGGTGACAGTTCAAAATGGCTCGATAGATGGCGCTGAAGCGAGTTACATAACAGTACCCGTTTGTAGTAGTACTTAAGTAACTTCTTTGTTTTTCAACCGATTGCCTCCAAAATCGATATCTGAGAGGCCGCGTGAACCCCGAACACGAATACAATGTTAGATTTGAGAAAAGTGGCCGCCATCTTGAACTTTTTTGTTTCTTAACCGATTGCTTCCAAAATCGATATCCGGGGGTCCGCGTGGACTCCGAACACGAATCCGATGTCAGATTTGAGAAAAGTGGCCGCCATCTTGAACTTTTTTGTTACTCAACCGATTGCTTCCAAAATCGATATCTGGGGGCCCGCATGGACTCCGAACACGAATCCGATGTCAGATTTGAGAAAAGTGGCCGCCATCTTGAACTTTTTTGTTTCTCAACCGATTGCTTCCGAAATCGATATCTGGGGGTCCGCGTGGACTTCGAACACGAATCCGATGTCAGATTTGAGAAAAGTGGCCGCCATCTTGAACTTTTTTGTTTCTCAACCGATTGCTTCCAAAATCGATATCTGGGGCTCCACCTGGACTCCGAACACGAAACCGATATCAGAGTTGAGAACAGTGGCCGCCATCTTGAACTTTTTTGTTTCTCAACCGATTGCTTCCAAAATCGATATCTGGGGATCTGCGTGGACTCCAAACACGAATCCGATGTCAGATTTGAGAAAAGTGGCCGCCATTTTGAACTTTTTTGTTTCTCAACCGATTGCTTCCAAAATCGATATCTGGGGGTCCGCGTGGACTCCGAACACGAATCCGATGTCAGATTTGAGAAAAGTGGCCGCCATCTTGAACTTTTTTGTTTCTCAACCGATTGCTTCCAAAATCGATATCCGGGGGTCCGCGTGGTCTCTGAACACGAATCCGATGTCAGATTTGAGAAAAGTGGCCGCCATTTTGAACTTTTTTGTTTCTCAACCGATTGCTTCCTAAATCGATATCTGGGGGTCCGCGTGGACTCCGAACACGAATCCGATGTCAGATTTGAGAAAAGTGGCCGCCATCTTGAACTTTTTTGTTTCTCAACCGATTGCTTCCAAAATCGATATCTGGGGCTCCACCTGGACTCCGAACACGAAACCGATGTCAGAGTTGAGAACAGTGGCCGCCATCTTGAACTTTTTTGTTTCTCAACCGATTGCTTCCAAAATCGATATCTGGGGATCTGCGTGGACTCCAAACACGAATCCGATGTCAGATTTGAGAAAAGTGGCCGCCATTTTGAACTTTTTTGTTTCTCAACCGATTGCTTCCAAAATCGATATCTGGGGGTCCGCGTGGACTCCGAACACGAATCCGATGTCAGATTTGAGAAAAGTGGCCGCCATCTTGAACTTTTTTGTTTCTCAACCGATTGCTTCCAAAATCGATATCCGGGGGTCCGCGTGGTCTCTGAACACGAATCCGATGTCAGATTTGAGAAAAGTGGCCGCCATCTTGAACTTTTTTGTTTCTCAACCGATTGCTTCCAAAATCGATATCCGGGGGTCCGCGTGGACTCCGAACACGAATCCGATGTCAGATTTGAGAAAAGTGGCCGCCATCTTGAACTTTTTTGTTTCTCAACCGATTGCTTCCAAAATCGATATCTGGGGCTCCACCTGGACTCCGAACACGAAACCGATGTCAGAGTTGAGAACAGTGGCCGCCATCTTGAACTTTTTTGTTTCTCAACCGATTGCTTCCAAAATCGATATCTGGGGATCTGCGTGGACTCCAAACACGAATCCGATGTCAGATTTGAGAAAAGTGGCCGCCATTTTGAACTTTTTTGTTTCTCAACCGATTGCTTCCAAAATCGATATCTGGGGGTCCGCGTGGACTCCGAACACGAATCCGATGTCAGATTTGAGAATAGTGGCCGCCATCTTGAACTTTTTTGTTTCTCAACCGATTGCTTCCAAAATCGATATCCGGGGGTCCGCGTGGTCTCTGAACACGAATCCGATGTCAGATTTGAGAAAAGTGGCCGCCATCTTGAACTTTTTTGTTTCTCAACCGATTGCTTCCAAAATCGATATCTGGGGGTCCGCGTGGACTCCGAACACGAACCCGATGTCAGATTTGAGAAAAGTGGCCGCCATCTTGAACTTTTTTGTTTCTCAACCGATTGCTTCCAAAATCGATATCTGGGGGTCCGCGTGGACTCCGAACACGAATCCGATGTCAGATCTGAGAAAAGTGGCCGCCATCTTGAACTTTTTTGTTTCTTAACCGATTGCTTCCAAAATCGATATCTGGGGATCTGCGTGGACTCCAAACACGAATCCGATGTCAGATTTGAGAAAAGTGGCCGCCATTTTGAACTTTTTTGTTTCTCAACCGATTGCTTCCAAAATCGATATCTGGGGGTCCGCGTGGACTCCGAACACGAATCTGATGTCAGATTTGAGAAAAGTGGCCGCCATCTTGAACTTTTTTGTTTCTCAACCGATTGCTTCCAAAATCGATATCTGGGGGTCCGCGTGGACTCCGAACACGAATCCGATGTCAGATTTGAGAAAAGTGGCCGCCATTTTGAACTTTTTTGTTTCTTAACCGATTGCTTCCAAAATCGATATCTGGGGATCTGCGTGGACTCCGAACACGAATCCGATGTCAGATTTGAGAAAAGTGGCCGCCATCTTGAACTTTTTTGTTTTTCAACCGATTGCTTCCTAAATCGATATCTGGGGGTCCGCGTGGACTCCGAACACGAATCCGATGTCAGATCTGAGAAAAGTGGCCGCCATCTTGAACTTTTTTGTTTCTTAACCGATTGCTTCCAAAATCGATATCTGGGGATCTGCGTGGACTATAAACACGAATCCGATGTCAGATTTGAGAAAAGTGGCCGCCATTTTGAACTTTTTTGTTTCTCAACCGATTGCTTCCAAAATCGATATCTGGGGGTCCGCGTGGACTCCGAACACGAATCTGATGTCAGATTTGAGAAAAGTGGCCGCCATCTTGAACTTTTTTGTTTCTCAACCGATTGCTTCCAAAATCGATATCTGGGGGTCCGCGTGGACTCCGAACACGAATCCGATGTCAGATTTGAGAAAAGTGGCCGCCATTTTGAACTTTTTTGTTTCTTAACCGATTGCTTCCAAAATCGATATCTGGGGATCTGCGTGGACTCCGAACACGAATCCGATGACAGATTTGAGAAAAGTGGCCGCCATCTTGAACTTTTTTGTTTCTCAACCGATTGCTTCCTAAATCGATATCTGGGGGTCCGCGTGGACTCCGAACACGAATCCGATGTCAGATCTGAGAAAAGTGGCCGCCATCTTGAACTTTTTTGTTTCTTAACCGATTGCTTCCAAAATCGATATCTGGGGATCTGCTTGGACTATAAACACGAATCCGATGTCAGATTTGAGAAAAGTGGCCGCCATTTTGAACTTTTTTGTTTCTCAACCGATTGCTTCCAAAATCGATATCTGGGGGTCCGCGTGGACTCCGAACACGAATCCGATGTCAGATTTGAGAAAAGTGGCCGCCATCTTAAACTTTTTTGTTTCTTAACCGATTGCTTCCAAAATCGATATCCGGGGGTCCGCGTGGTCTCTGAACACGAATCCGATGTCAGATTTGAGAAAAATGGCCGCCATCTTGAACTTTTTTGTTTCTTAACCGATTGCTTCCAAAATCGATATCCGGGGGTCCGCGTGGTCTCTGAACACGAATCCGATGTCAGATTTGAGAAAAGTGGCCGCCATCTTGAACTTTTTTGTTTCTTAACCGATTGCTTCCAAAATCGATATCTGGGGATCTGCTTGGACTATAAACACGAATCCGATGTCAGATTTGAGAAAAGTGGCCGCCATTTTGAACTTTTTGTTTCTCAACCGATTGCTTCCAAAATGATATCTGGGGGTCCGCGTGGACTCCGAACACGAACCCGATGTCAGATTTGAGAAAAGTGGCCGCCATCTTGAACTTTTTTGTTTCTTAACCGATTGCTTCCAAAATCGATATCCGGGGGTCCGCGTGGTCTCTGAACACGAATCCGATGTCAGATTTGAGAAAAATGGCCGCCATCTTGAACTTTTTTGTTTCTCAACCGATTGCTTCCAAAATCGATAACAGACTAACTGATAACTCCTCAAATCTGACATCAGATTCGTGTTCGGATTCCACGCGGACCCTCAGATATCGATTTTGGAAGCAATCGGTTGAGAAACAAAAAGTTCAAGATGGCGGCCACTTTTCTCAAATCTAACATCAGATTTGTGTTCGGAGTTCACGCGGACCCCCAGATATCGAATTTGGAAGCAATCGATTGAGAAACAAACTAGTTCAAGATGGCGGCCACTTTTCTCAAATCTGACATTGGATTCGTGTTTTGAGTCCTCGCGTACCCTCAGATATCGATTTTGGAAGCAATCGGTTGAGAAACAAAAAAGTTCAAGACGGCGGCCACTTTCCTCAAATCTGAGATCGGATTCGTGTTTGGAGTCCACGCGGATCATCAGATATCGATTTTGGAAGCAATCGGTTGAGAAACAAAAAAGTTCAAGATGGCGGTCACTTTTCTCAAATCTGACATCGGATTCGTGTTTGGAGTCCACGCGGACCCCCAGATATCGATTTAGGAAGCAATCGGTTGAGAAACAAAAAAGTTCATGATGGCGGCCACTTTTCTCAAATCTGACATCGGATTCGTGTTTGGAGTCCACACGGACCCCTAGATATCGATTTTGGAAGCAATCGGTTGAGAAACAAAAAAGTTCAAGACGGCGGCCACTTTCCTCAAATCTGAGATCGGATTCGTGTTTGGAGTCCACGCGGATCATCAGATATCGATTTTGGAAGCAATCGGTTGAGAAACAAAAAAGTTCAAGATGGCGGTCACTTTTCTCAAATCTGACATCGGATTCGTGTTTGGAGTCCACGCGGACCCCCAGATATCGATTTAGGAAGCAATCGGTTGAGAAACAAAAAAGTTCATGATGGCGGCCACTTTTCTCAAATCTGACATCGGATTCGTGTTTGGAGTCCACACGGACCCCCAGATATCGAATTTGGAAGCAATCGATTGAGAAACAAACTAGTTCAAGATGGCGGCCACTTTTCTCAAATCTGACATTGGATTCGTGTTTTGAGTCCTCGCGTACCCTCAGATATCGATTTTGGAAGCAATCGGTTGAGAAACAAAAAAGTTCAAGACGGCGGCCACTTTCCTCAAATCTGAGATCGGATTCGTGTTTGGAGTCCACGCGGATCATCAGATATCGATTTTGGAAGCAATCGGTTGAGAAACAAAAAAGTTCAAGATGGCGGTCACTTTTCTCAAATCTGACATCGGATTCGTGTTTGGAGTCCACGCGGACCCCCAGATATCGATTTAGGAAGCAATCGGTTGAGAAACAAAAAAGTTCATGATGGCGGCCACTTTCCTCAAATCTGAGATCGGATTCGTGTTTGGAGTCCACGCGGATCATCAGATATCGATTTTGGAAGCAATCGGTTGAGAAACAAAAAAGTTCAAGATGGCGGCCACTTTTCTCAAATCTGACATCGGATTCGTGTTCGGAGTCCACGCGGACCCCCAGATATCGATTTTGGAAGCAATCGGTTGAGAAACAAAAAAGTTCAAGATGGCGGCCACTTTTCTCAAATCTGACATCGGATTCGTGTTTGGAGTCCACACGGACCCCTAGATATCGATTTTGGAAGCAATCGGTTGAGAAACAAAAAAGTTCAAGATGGCGGCCACTTTTCTCAAATCTGACATCGGATTCGTGTTTGGAGTTCACGCAGACCCCCAGATATCGATTTTGGAAGCAATCGGTTGAGAAACCAAAAAGTTCAAGATGGCGGCCACTTTTCTCAAATTTGACATCGGATTCGTGTTCGGAGTCCACGCGGACCCCCAGATATCGATTTTGGAAGCAATCGGTTGAGAAACAAAAAAGTTCAAGATGGCGGCCACTTTTCTCAAATCTGACATCGGATTCGTGTTTGGAGTCCACACGGACCCCTAGATATCGATTTTGGAAGCAATCGGTTGAGAAACAAAAAAGTTCAAGATGGCGGCCACTTTTCTCAAATCTGACATCGGTTTCGTGTTTAGAGTCCACGCAGACCATCAGATATCGATTTTGGAAGCAATCGGTTGAGAAACAAAAAAGTTCAAGATGGCGGCCACTTTTCTCAAATCTGACATCGGATTCGTGTTTAGAGTCCACGCAGACCATCAGATATCGATTTTGGAAGCAATCGGTTGAGAAACAAAAAAGTTAAAGATGGCGGCCACTTTTCTCAAATTTGACATCGGATTCGTGTTTGGAGTCCACGCGGACCATCAGATATCGATTTTGGAAGCAATCGGTTGAGAAACAAAAAAGTTCAAGATGGCGGCCACTTTTCTCAAATCTGACATCAGATTCCTGTTTAGAGTCCACGCGGACCCTCAGATATCGATTTTGGAAGCAATCGGTTGAGAAACAAAAAAGTTCAAGATGGCGGTCACTTTTCTCAAATCTGACATCGGATTCGTGTTCGGAGTCCACGCGGTCGCGGACCCTCAGTTATCGATTTTGGAATCAATCGGTTGAAAAACAAAATCTTTATTTTTTTTTTAACTTAGATCATAGTGAACGTTGTTCAGTTTGATTATCTGAAGCACCCCTGTAATAGCGCATTTAAATGTACACTCTGTACCTATACCACCTGAGTCTCTATAATATAAGTTAGTTCTTGCGCGATTTGTGTCCTGAAGTGCGATTTTTGAAAATCATACGAGCGACTTTTCAGTAGAAAATTTCAAAATTACTATGGAGATTATGCATCTTTCTACTGCCAAACCACTCGTATGATTTTCAAAAATCGCTCTTTTGTTCTTCTTCCCAGGAGTGCGATTTTTGAAACTCATAGAAACTCTTTGAAATCAGCAGTTGAAAAATTTAATATTAGGTCTTCTTCTTATCGTGTGGGCAGGCCCTGGTGTCAGAGTTTTTTCAGACCGCCTTACGGCCTCTGACGTGGTTTTTATGTAACGACTACTACCACCAGAGATAGTAGCCGGGACCAACGGCTTAGCGTGCCATCCGAAGCACGGAATCATTTTTCTTTTCGGACAATCAGGCGATTCAGCCTGCAATGTCCTAACCAACTAGGGAAAAACGCACAAAGTGACATATCACTAGGTGTCGCCCGTGGGATCCGAACCCACGACCTCCGTATCGAGAGCCAATGCTCTTAACCACTAGATCACGGAGGCAGTTAGGTACCTACTATGGAGACGTGCATCTTTCTACTGCTGATTTAACATTAAAAAATCATACTCCAGGAGAGTGATTTTCGAAAGTCAAATCAGCAGTAGAAATATCTCCATACATTTTCAACTGCTGCCGCACTCTTCCGCATTTTTCAAGCCTGTTTGCCGGGTACTGACTGTCCTACCGTACGGGGTATGAAATTACCGTTAAAATTCGATAATTAAAGTACGTCTGGCAACACTGGGTGTCGGTTTCGCGTCGTGCCCGCCCGTCCTCCGCCCGCGCCCGTCCGTCGCCGTCCCGTCTCCGTCCGTTGCCGTCCCGTCTCCGTCCGTCCTCCGTCCGCGCCCGTGCTCCGTCCGTTGCCGTCCCGTCTCCGTCCGTTGCCGTCCCGTCTCCGTCCGTCCTCCGTCCGTCTCCGCGCCGTTGTAGTATGAATAAAGCTAAAATCTCAAAAATTGATCGATTATCAAACTGTGAGTATGCGGACATCTCTAGCAACGGTGCGATTATTTGTCTTAATTTTTGGCTATTCCCACACGTAAAACGAGCATTTACAGCTACTACTCATTGGTTATAATTTTGATAAATTGTATTCAAAATTAACAGAACTTTGACAGAAAATTTGTGAATTTTGTAAAATTTTACATGCTCGTAAAATAAAATAAATCTATTTGTAATTATTAGCTTGTGCCTCTATATAAATGCTGTGACTTCAATATGGATATCCTCATAACATTATTCTACATTCTCTTCTCAATATGCGTCGTGTACCCACCAACTGAGTTTGTTTACGCCGGTTTCACGATCGCTCAGCTGTTCGATAACTACTTGGGCTCAGAGAATGTTAACTTCATGGGGTATCACATGAAGAGGATCACGATAACTGCCCTCATACACGCAGCGTTGCCTCTAGGGTATATATTGAGTCTTTGGTGCGGAGGAGAGCGGGGGTCTTGGATGCTTGCGGCGGCGTCGGGGACTGCGATAATTCCTCTGTTAATGTGCTACAAGGTGGTGTGCTGGTGGGAGCACGACAGGGGTAAGCACCCGGCAGTGAGGGCGCTGCTGCCGTACGTGACTCAGGGAAGTGACTGGAGGGTTGTGGCTGCTAACTTGAACACTGAGTTTAGAAGGTATGATTTGGGATATACAGGGTGTAAAAAGACTACTCCCGAAAACTGAAACTATGGATTCAGACCATGATACCTAACACTTTGGAACTGAAATTTTTTTTTTTATTTTCACAAATTTAAATTTTTTTCGGGCCTTTATTTCTACAATTATGAACATTAAAGCCTACCAGTGACATAATGCAATACAATTTTAATTGTTAAACACAAGCATTTCGAAAATAGCAAAAATCGCATTTTAATTGTTAAACACAAGCATTTCGAAAATAGCAAAAATCCGCAATGTAAAACGCACTCATCAAACTCGTCACCAAGCTACGGTCGCACACCACACAGCTGTAAGGTCACTGCCCGCTCACCCGAGCGATGTACGCTTTACATTGCGTGGCAAGAAAATGGAAAAATCACGAATAATTTTTTTAAATTTAAAAGGTTAGCGCCATTAATTTTTATATAGGTTCAGTGATATGTTCTTCAAGTTTTCGGGAGATGACTTTTTACACCCTGTATTTAAAATTGGGGGGCAGTAAATTTGGGGACGGGAGGGTGGGGGGAGCGGAGGGGTACCCCCTGGTACTCTCCCCCCGCGGAGATGCATTGTTACTGAGATTTAATTAAAATCCCTCTTCCTCCCCCCAAACCGCCACCCTCCTGTGCCCCAATTCAAAAGCCAACCCTATGATTTTGATTAACGCTTGGCGAAATTACTTCCTTTTCTCTCTTTAAGACCATGGTTACATAATTAATTTAGCCCTAGCTCCTGTACTAGTGAACTGTGTACCCAGGAGCTAGTTCAGTTCTTTGTTATTGATGATATGGTAGTCCTGATGGTCTGCAGACTATGGCACCCAAGCTCTAAATTATTTACATAATATATGAGAAAAGTGGAGCGATAGAATCTTATCTCATGCATTTCCCTGGCCTCTGGTCATTCTTCATTGATAAAATTAATGACAGAAAATCTTACTATCAGTAGGCGAATTAAAAACACATCAGATAACTTTTTCCATTTCAATATTTCATTTGCTAATAAATTCCTGTCTCTCCGAAAACCTATTTCAGATTGCAGCTTGCTAGAGGGCTAGTTTGATTTCTCTATTTGCGCACAAGTCTACTTTTATGGGAGTGCAACTCTCTTAAAAATAGTGGGAAGAAGTCATTTACTATGCAGCAAGGGCACAGCACGCGATTAGATAAATAATACTAGCCATCTAGTTAACTGAAATGACAATCAAACTCAATAAAAATAAGTTGTTGTTACTTGCAGCGTAGACAAAGTGTCGGTGCCACTGACGGCTACAAGCAAGTTTGTGGCGACAGAGACGTGGCTCATCAAGGTTTCTCAATACAACATCAACATCGTCAAGCAGAGTGACTGTGCTCTTGTAGCCACAGCTGTAAGTATCATGCACATTACATTCTGTATAATGTAGTATAGACCATCAATCAATCAAATCAACCCACTACTGGGCTTTATTGCACCATTCTTAACGGTCCTGTGCTAGTCAGATCTAATATGAACCCGCAACTCTCACAATGTCATCAGATCAACGTGCTGGTGGTCTGCCCACACACCTCTGTCCCTTGAGTTGAGTACAATTCATATTTCATATCATACAAATATTTGCCTCGACACTCGGATCACGAAGCAGGTTCACTACCGACTGAGCTATTGGGTACCTAATATAATTTTGTTACTCATAAAACATTTTGTCGTATTCATTGTCTCTAAATAGTTATAAAATACTTAAGCTCACATAAGTGATTTTTGAGTGTAGGCTATTTCACAACTGTCCCTCAAATATTATTAACTTATCGATGATCGCTGATCTCGATGCCAAACGCGATGAACTTAAAGCAAGACCACCCGCGGCCATCCAGTACAACTATCTTAATGGAAAATTGACCTGTAGCCTGTGCGGACGCACTTTTAAAGCCAAGATAGGCTCATCAGCCACCTAAGAGCACATCAACGAAGCTCACAAAGTCAACAGCCATAATCAGTCGCTGTGGTCGAACACGGCCATGAAGCATCATCATCATCATTAACTTATTGATAAAATACTTTTTCGAAATTTCTACTTTTCTGTTTTCTAAATAAAACATTTTGGCGTTGGTGTGCCACTTTCCCTTTTATATTAGGGATGCAACGATTCGGCCATTACGATTACGATTACGATTACGATATTAATCGTTATTTATTACGATAACCGATGCATTAAAAATAAATAAAAAATAAATAAAGCCTTTATTACTGACAATTTCTTTTTTTACATATTAAAGATCTTACATTCTATTTCTTCTATTCTATTTTAATATTTATTTATCTCTGACATCCAGAATGGTTCTGCTGAAAGGCAAGAACTTAAAGAAAAAATGGGAGAGGAACTAAAAAACGGAAAGATAGCATACATCCGATATGATAAACTCATTGTGAAAGAAACACCCAAAGAGAAAAGGAAGCGATCACCCACACAATCTCCAAACAATAATCTAAACAATGCAGAGAACCCACCTATCACGCCTACCAATCGTCAACAACCTAAAAAGAATAAAGTAGATGCTTATACATTGATGCGCATGGGCCCAAAACAATAACAATCAACAGACATCCGGAAAAACGAACTAAAACAACAACAACAACAATATAATCAACAACACAACAATCCAACCTTCCCCAACCGATGCATTACGATTATTTAAACAAATTTAGCTGAGATTATCCTCAGAATGAGTTGTCATGGTGTTTCTTTGCATTCCAATGAAAGATAAATCATAAAAAAAAACTTTGTAAGATTTTGTAATTTTTTCTACTAATTTGTAATTTGAGATCGAAGTCAAAGGCTCACTTGGTCAGTATTCTGATTTTTGGATGCGTAGAGGCAATTGGCCTCTCCTTGGCTTTGAAAAACACAATATGGAACATGATTCTGTATAATATCGTTAATCAAGCTGTATCTCGTCCGATTTACGTGAACGATTAGTCTTTTAAAATGTGAACGAGATATAACGCACGAGAACTCCTTACCTACTTCAAACCGAAAATCAAAGTATAGGAATCTGTAAAATTTTTGAAAAATAATCAAATTAGAGTCAAATCTGAGAAAAAAAAAACAGATTTAGCTCCAAATAAGCTAAAATGGCAGCGAGAGATCCGTTTAAGATGTTTTTTTTGGTCTGGAATCTAGTATTCAGGTCTAGTATTTGTCAACAAGTGCAATATTAAATTTTATGACGTTTTTAATTCGATTTAATAATCGTACGATTCTTACTACGGTGCATTGCATCGTTATTAATCGTGATTATTATGATTACAGATGCAAAACGATGCACCGCTTCGTAATCGTTGCATCCCTATTTTATATGTATTTATATTATGTTGTGGCAGTAAATAAGTTAATTTCTTTCAAATCATTTGTCTGCTACACCACAGCAGACAATACCAGTCAAGGTTACAGCCAAAGTTTTCATGTATTTACATCAATTTGCTTAATATCTCTACTTTCCATGTTAAACTTGAAAAAAAAACGATATGGTGTAAAACCTATAATTAGCAAACGATCAAGATATATGTATAGGTATAGCTAATAATACTCAATTCCCACTAAAACACGAAATGTTTTGACCCAAATGTGTTATCTTATCTACAGTAATGTTTCCACAATTTTATGTTAATATGAAGTATTAATAATACTAATTATCTAAATGGCATTCAACATTTTTATCATGATGTACCAAAACAATTTTTATATTACAGCCTTTATTACGACCACATAGTATCATTTCATTACATTGTTTTACATGCTTTGATTTCTCAAGAAATACACATTTGTTTTCACATGCATTAAATATTTAAGTATACAATAATTAAACATCATAACATTATTTTCTATATTTCTTTACTATAGAATATAACTGTATATAAAAATAAGTTAATTTCAAATATAAGTTTTTCATTTCATTCATTCTGTACTATTCATTATGTTATTTTATTATATTAAATATAGAATTTCATTTCATTGTAAACATAAGTTGGTTTTAACTAAAACTAAACTTAACTTCATCCTTGACTATTCACTTATGTCCTACGCTTATGTCGTCTTGCCTTGTGCGGCATAGGCCTCCCCTCGAGTTTAGTTATCTTAACTTTTTTCTTGTTTATCAAGTTTACCTATTATTCTCTAGGGGGTACCCCCTAGAGAAACCAAAACAATACACCATTGCAAATATCTTAAAATTTGCAGAATAAATAATAATAAGCGCTGTAATGACTTTTCCCTACAAATATTCGGATTTCGGGGGGGGGGGGGGGGGGGCATAAATCCCACCTATCCCCCCCCTGGATACGTACCTGGGTTCGAATCCCGTAAGGGGCAAATATTTGTATGATGAATATTAATATTTGTACCAAAATATTCAATTTAACTGCCTCCGTGGTCTAATGGTTAAGAGCATTGGGCTCTCGACACGGAGGACGTGGGGTTCGATTCCCACCGGGGACACATAGTGATATGTCGCTCTGTGCATTTTTCCCCAGTTGGTTAGGACATTGCAGGCTGAATCCTGATTGTCTGAAAAGAAAGATGATTCCATGCTTCGGATGGCACGTTAAGTCTGTGGTCTCGGCTACTATCACTGGTGGTAGTAGTTACATAGAAACCACGTCAGAGGCCGTAAGGCGGTCTGAAAAAACTCTGACACTAGGGCTCTGTCCACACGATAAGAAGAAGAAGAACTACATTGAAACATATTTCTACTACAGACAGACAGCCACAACCTAACACCATCTGGCGAAGATGAAATCCAATACGTGAACATCGAAGCTATACCATCCCGCGACGAGATACCTCGGTTCTCGTTCCGTATCTCTACCACAGCGTTGAGAGACCTCCAGCCGAGACTTGCCCAGCCTGTGCGTGTCCCGGATCATATATCTCTGATGCCGACGCTGATCGAGAGATTCGTGACTGTGTTCAAGCAGCATGTTGAACAGAACCCTGTTTATATTGTTGATCAAGTAAGTGGATTCACTATAACACTCTACAGCCGAGACTAGATCAGCCTATTAGGACGCGAATATACTTATGACTATTGCTGAAGTTAATCTAGAGTTTCGTGTCATGACTATAATCAAGCAGAATGTTGAACAGATTCCTATGTTGTTGATTAGATAAATTAAATTGAATCTTTCTAGATAAGTGTGTTCACTTAAAAACTATCTTGCAGGCATCCAGCCAATTAACGTTTCTTTATCGGGCCATTATTCTCATCAGCAAAATCAAAAATTACCAGACTGTTGAAGAAATATAAAAAATGTTTCGTAAAATTTTGGTTTTCTTCACAATACTTGTCGCTCCCTGTAACATTAATAAGGGGAGCGTCAACCATAATGATTTTCGTTTCGTAGTCTCCGAGGGTTCTTTATTCCTCGGGCATTAATTCTGCCAGCGAAAAATTCGCTCATTGCCACTTTCTTTGCTGATTCATGATTCAAGGACATATTCACTATTGTTTTTTTGTGAATATCCTTATTCGTAATATAATACGGATGCAACTGCAAATGTTTGCCGAAGAACGGAGGCGCTTAACTTAATACCACGGGCGGTGCTTTACTTCGATGATCGATTTAAACACCGAAGTAATACAGAAACGAGTACGATAAGATTGTTTGTAGTATCAGAAACATGCAGAGAGAAGAGAGGATTGGCGAATACTGCGCTGACAAGAGCTTTTATACTCGTAACGTAAGTGATGCTATGATTATTGTGACTGCCAGGAGCCGGAGCTGTGCATCGGGTGCATGGTCGCGCCGGCGGACGTGAAGATATCGCGCCGTTGCCTCGCCCCTCCCCCGCACCTGCAGGGCGGCCCGCAGCAGTGCGAACAATGCAACTGCAGGTACCGTATTTTTACATTTTACTTTTTATTTTGTTAAAATAACTGTAGGGCAATCCCTTTTCAACACTAACTGTCGTAAGAGACCTTGGTGCATACGACATGGCGGGGTAAAAGTTGTCCACCTCGTTTAAACGAATAGGTATATCATTTTATACCGCTGATAAACAACGTGTTAATGAATTAACGCAAAACTAGAAAGTAGTTTGTTTAGAATCGAGAGTAGAATCGAATTATCATGGTTTCAACATAGGTAATGTTTTTCAAAATATTAAATAATTTGTTTGCTAAATTTAAAAATTTCTAAACCCGATGTCAAACCACCGCACGGGCACACGCACCCTACTTACTACCAAAACAAGATTATAAAAATGTATCCATGAGTACGTTAGCGCTTTCTTTCAGTGCTGAAATATAACAAATCATTTTTGCCTCAAAACTTAAAATGCGAATAACTTTAAATTTAAACTATCAAAATAATGAAATTATTGTTTCAATCTAATTATTTTGTTATAAATCAGTTGGGGTGTATGAGGTTTTGCGTTAATTTATTAACACGTTGTATAGGTCCAGGAGTTCTATAAAAGCACTATGAAATTGTGTACCTTTTCGTTTAAACAAGATGACAATCTAGGCCAGTAAAATTGTTCATAAAATAAGGGTAAAATAACAAAGCGTGATGTAGTTCTGCATTTTTGATATGTTGTTAGGACCAGTTAGGGAAGTCTACTCCCAAGTTTGCAGCTTCGAAAGGCCTGTGCTAACTTTGCAGCACTCGAAAAACTATCCCGTTTTTTGGTTTTTTGCTTACATCTCGAAGTCTATCAGTCGGATCGAAAAGTTTTGTATGTACAAATTAAACCTGACAAAATTTCCTACAAAACAAGTAATAAATTTTTTTTTATAGGACTTAAACTTTGAGGGCTACAGGGCCGAGAATGTGAACAATTATCCGGGTATTTATCTACTATCTATGGAAAGTGGTGGGGATCGGCCAGATACCTCCAATTGATCTCCAGGTTTCCTTTACTATACAAGAATTACATTTGGGGATCATCATATGGATGCCTTGGTGATACAGGGAAAACTTAAACTTCCGCGGAAGGTCGACTCCTGACGGATGAGGTCAACGGCCCGCGGAAACTATGACAGATAGGGTTATGGACCTCGAACAAATGTAATAGAGGACCCTGGTCAAATTTGGTTGCCGGTGAAAAAAATCCACAATTGCGATATCCAAGATGGCTGCCATGGAAATTTCAAACGCCAACGCAGCTTTTAAAGTTTCACCGAACCGACTGAAAATTTGTATCTGGGGGTCGCTGATTAAGAATATGAAATCATTTTGTTATTATCTTCAACTTTCATGAGGGTCGCCATACAAAAATCATAATTTTTTAAATACTGTTCCTTTCTCGGCCATGTAGCCCTCAAAGGTTAAGTCCTATGACAAAAATGCATACTACTTATTTTGTAGGAAATTTTATCAGCTTTAATTTTTACCTACTAAACTTTTCGATGCGACTTGTAGACTTCGAGATGTCAGCAAAAAACCAAAAAACAGGATGGTTTTTCGAGAGCTGCAATGTTAGCACAGGTTTTTCGAAGCTGCAAATTTGGGTGTACACTACCCTAACTGGTCTGAATATTTACCCGGCGTCTTTGTACACATAGTCTGAGATCCGACCGTAAAATTATGCACCTATTTCATAGGCGAACGAAATGTGATTCTAGTGTATGTTTATACAGAGGTTAATTCAACGCCGCCAAGTTGCCTAGAAAAATCTTGCCGCAAGTACCTTCTCCATAAAAAATTTTGGTATAACTTTTTCCACGTGTCTGTCAGGGAAGTGAATGAGGCGCCATCGGAAGAAGACTGATCTAAAGTACTGGAAAAACTAGGGTTGCCACCTCTCAGTGTGCCGCAACTCTAGGGTTGCCAGTTTCAAAAATGATTTCTTTGAACCTGGCAACCCTATAGTTGCGGCAGATTGAGAGGTGGCAACCCTAGTTTTTCTAATACTTTTGATCAGTCTCCTTCCGATGGCACCTCATTCACTTCTCTAACAGACACGTGGAAAAAGTTACACCAAAAATTTTAATGGAAAAGGTACTTGCGGCAAGATTTTTCTAGGCAACTTGGCGGCGTTAAATTAACCTCTGTATAAACATACACTAGAATCACATTTCGTTCGCCTTTGAAATAGGTACATAATTTTACGGTCGGATCTCGGGCTAACACGTGCAGTGGCCGCTCGGTTAAAGTCTGATTTTTAAAATGCTGGAGTAAAAAATCTGCAACTATTCTATAATTAGTAGGTACTTTCAATGAAATTTATATCGAATTAAAATCAAATAAAAACCTGTTACATAAATATTTAAAAAATATATTTTCTCGGCTGCCCATAGATAGCGGTGAACGAAATTAAATTGCACTATTGTTGAAGATTATTTAAATTTTCTAATCTATATCAGCCTGCGTAACATGACAAAGGTGAGAGCGACACAGGTCACTTCTAAACTTCAAATTGGCGGTCATCTCCATAGTATCTCTCACAAATTTGACGTTTAGAAGTGACCTGTGTCGCTCTCACCTCTCTCATGTTACGCAGGCTGGATAAGCTTTTCAGGAACCCCTATAATGGGCGAGTCTGACACGCTCTTGGCCGATTTTGTTTTGAATTTCGTAGTGCACCTGGACGATGAATTTTCAATTTCGTGTGCTTGTGTAGTACCGTGTGCAATGTTGATCTGATCGGCACGGTGTGGTTGTGGTCGGTGATGCCAGGGTGCTGTGGTGCGGCGCGTGCATGGCGCGGTGGTGGGCGGCGCGCGCGGCGGGGCAGCCCGCCGAGTGGCTGCAGGGCCGCGCCACCTGCCCCGTGTGCCGCGCCGTCTTCTGCCTGCTCGACGTGTGCCCCGCCGCCCCCGCCTCGGCACAGTCCTGACTCCGCGCCTGGCTGCTACCGTTAGTACCCTACCTACATGCCTCATAGACCATATGTCCAGTCTATAACAATTAACAATACATTATACTTAGGTTACTGTTTAAACAGAAGTGACGTGGCGCCGACGTGGCGCGGGCGGGGCGAGGCAATATAAACCTTATAGTACACGAGCTTTTACCCGCGACTTCGTCCGCATAAATTATATACCAGATTTTAAGTCAGATGATAAGCTATCAAACAGAAAAGTTTCATCAAAATCGGTTCAGTAGTTTTTGCGTGATACTCGAACAAACAAACACCCAAACAAACAAACAAACAAACTGACTGACAAAAAATCCAAAAATTGGTGATTTGGAATCAGGGACAGGTAAAAACCATGTCGTAATTTTTTTTTGTAAATATCTTCAATGTACAGACACACTTCTGTTACAGTTTTATAATAGTTTAGATTAGATAGCATAGCGTCGTTTGAAGAATTACGCCCGCGCCTCCAGGCGACGTGGCCTGGTGGTACGACAAAAACGACGCTATGCTACGTAATATAAGGTTTATATTGGTGTTACTTTGACTATCCACCACCGCCACACGTCTCTTCTGTATAAACAGCACCTTACAGGGTGTTAAATTTAATGCGTTACATACTTAAGGAGGTGGTTCAAACTATCAAACAGAACAACTTTTTTGATGGAACGAACTAAGTAATTAAAAAAAAATCTGTTCCATAGAGCATCAATAGCTAGGTACTCGACCAAAATGATAAAAAAACCGATTTTTTTATCGCGATTTCAATGGTGGCAAAGAAAATATACACTACGCGAAAAGAAGCGACACTCATGCATGTGTGCTCGTAAAAGCGCTCGTGGCTATCTATGTGTGCGGGTCGGGGGCGAGCGGGGTAGGAACGCGGGTTGCGAGCGGGTGGGACGTCATGTCAAAGACGGTCGAATCCCAAGGCTGTTCTCGCTCGCTCGACTCAGTGGACGACGCGAGTAGGTATATACGCAACTTTATTGTCACGTGCGGAAACATGTCATGTCGAGTTTATTGTTATGTATCCTACCTACCTACTCATACTTTACGTCCTTTAAAACAGTTAATTCAAAATGTAGGTATTTTAATTTTGATGATTGATCACGCCCCCTACTTTTTTACCGATAATACCCACCTACCACCTACAACCTCGATTTAAAAAAATACACGACCTAGGTACCTGATTTGGATTATAATAATTGATTGTTACATTTGCTACCTACCTATATTATGGGTATCGAACTATCGAGCATGACGTGAAATTGACACTACAATACTAACCTGCAATGATAATATAATTTACTTTACGTGAATAAAATATCACCTAGGTGGATAGATACATATTTTTCGTTTTCGGAAGGTATCGACCCTATCGCATACTCGTGCCGGCCCAAGGTCACCGGAGCGGGAGCGTTCACGTACACGCAGTGTCATGGCTGTGATGGTGGTCCCATATTAAAAGTTGTTCAGTTTGATGGTCTGTATCACCCTGATCGATTTGTAATGCATTTAATTGCACCCTGCATACCGTTGACATTGTCTGCCCTATACAGGGTGTAAAAAGACATCTCCCGAAAACTTTAAAAACATATCACTGAACCTATATAAAAATTAATGGCGCTAACCTTTTAAATTTAAAAAAATTATTCGTGATTTTTCCATTTTCTTGCCACGCAATGTAAAGCGTACATCGCTCGGGTGAGCGGGCAGTACGTGACCTTACAGCTGTGTAGCGCGCGACCGTAGCTTGGCGACGAGTTTGATAAGTGCGTTTTACATTGCGGATTTTTGCTATTTTCGAAATGCTTGTGTTTAACAATTAAAATTGTATTGCATTATGTCACTGGTAGGCTTTAATGTTCATAATTGTAGAAATAAAGGCCCGAAAAAAAATTAAATTTGTGAAAATAAAAAAAATAAATTTCAGTGCCAAAGTGTTAGGTATCATGGTCTGAATCCATAGTTTCAGTTTTCGGGAGTAGTCTTTTTACACCCTGTATAGTTAAATTGGTAGTGAACCTACCCAGCCGAGAGTCGCAGGTTTGAATCTCGCAATGTTTAATAATATTACGTTTGGGTGATACTTATTATTTTCAAATGTACACAAGTCAAAGATTTTTGTCGTATGGATTTATTTTATATCGTTGTCTTGTTATCATAATACAAGTCTGAGCTAGAATCTGGTACTTTGAATAGGACTAGATAATAATATGTGTGATAATGTATACGTCCCTGCAGGGCACAGGCCTACCCTCAGTCCCGCAGGGATGGTGAATGGGCGTTAGTCCACCACGCGTGCCCAATAAGGATTTCCCAAGACTTCGGAATTTCCTTATAAAAAAATAGAGGTAAAATAAAATGAAACGTTTTAATATTGCTCTTGAATATTCGCGCAGACACAATCAGAACGCGTTTTATTTTACTTCTAATTTAACGAGATATTGGCCTCGATTCGGACTGTGCCACGACTTAACTTAACTAAATTTATTCCTGTCACTTTCTAAAATAGATTAAGAAAAGAGACAGAAAACCAACAGCTGACTTTAGTGCTGTCATAGTGACGCTACACGCCCAAAAATGCTTTAAATAAGATGGCGTACATTATGATGGCATCTTATTTTGGGCGTGTAACGTCACTTTGACAGCACTAAAGTCAGCTGTTGGTTTTCTGTCTCTTTTCTTAATCTTATTTTAGAAAAGTGACTGGAATAAATTTAGTTAAGTTAAGTCGTGGCACAGTCCGAATCGGTACCATTGAAGTGATTAAAACGTTTTATTGTTCATACCTGTGCATACGAGATAAGGCGCGCTCTATTGCATACATTCTTTAAGGGGCCATGGGTTCAGACGAATATTTTCTATGAAAAACGCGATTGCCCAGCCCTCCGAAAAGTGCATGCGCGTGCCGTATTTTCGATTAAAAATTGTTATTAAAAGTACTTTTATATACTTTTTACTTACACGTGGCCCCATTGATAGTTTAGTCCAATGTCAAATACAATACAAAAATTATTCAACCATAGACCAAATACATAGAGAATAAAATAATACTAAGAGCCAGGGCACACCTGACGAAGCGCAGCGCAGAGCATTTTTCACTGCCAAACCATTATCGATTTTGCGTGCGTTGAAATAACATAGAAAATCTTTTAACACGACTACTAGTCCCCGAGAGCATCAAAGCAACCGGAGCTGAGGCGAAAGTTGAGCTAATTAATTTTTGATCTTATTTCCAAGCAAACTTCAAACTTCAAAGCAACTGCATCACAATTTTAATTATGGGTTACAATATTTAAGTACTTGATGATAATGAGACAGTACTTTGCGAGAAACTACCAACTATAGCTTAATTAGGCAAAAAATGCCTGACTTATAAGCGATAGTTCTCTTCCAATATGTATTAAATAATCATGTACAAGGAGATAAGTTATATATAGGTATTACATTATTTGAGGCCTAATGCAAAAGGAATAAGAACTATACAATATTAGGTAGTTATGTGATTATGGACTAATTTGATTGATGTAACAGCTATACAAGAAACATGCGAGCTATGAAAAAAAATAAAAATAAAAACAAATAACCAAGTGAGCTGTGACTCAACACTGTGAGTATGGGTTTGTGTATGAGTGTGTGAATGTGTGTGTGTGTGTGTGTGGGGGGGGGGGGGGGTGGATGTGGGGGGGGGGGGGGGGGAATCTTGACAGTAAGTGAGTGTGCGTGAAATATAGTATTTTTACCATATCGATTATTTTATATTAATGAGTTGGGTGGTATAAGTTCTAATTTATAGATTATTTTAGCAAGGGTTCCAACCTTCAGGGCCCTACGACTATGGTATACCAATGCCTATGTCTTGGGATCAGATGAAGCTGTAAGGAATCATCTGCTGGGAGGAACATACAACAAGCCATCAGGCTATTGCACGGTTAAAATAAGCGATTCTGTACCATCGTAACTGAAATTCTGGACCCATTCGCATATTATTCGTTTGCATTGTCCAAGAGTCGTCTCATATATTCTGTTGTACTCGGAAGCTTTCCTATATAAGAATTTGCCAAGGAAGCAATGTTGTCTTTGTGCAAAGGATGTACGGAAAGTTTCGTAAGAGCCGTCAAAATTATCACGTCTTCTGTTAGAAAGTTTAGTAGGGTCGAATTTTAGTCGGCTGTGGGTTTTCAGTATGGAGAGCGCGATATATATTTGTCTCACTGATAAAACTCCGCACTCACTGTACAGTCTTTCCGTAGGATATCGGTAAGCTCGAAAGCAAGCAAGCAAAGTCGATAATGGGTTGGCGGTGAAAAATGCTCTGCGCTGCGCTTCGCAAGGTGTGCGCCGGCTCTAATTCAGAGTTAAGAGGATAGGCGGGCTGAAATGCTAATTTGGAGAATAGGTCACTTTTCCGACTGAATTATTTATCCACTCCGCCCCATCCTTACACCTTGCTGACTAGAGTGCGAAAGAGACAACTGCAGCTCGGACCGATTTTATATTAAATAAAATCGATGAAATCAGCACTTCGTATTCACCTGTTTCCTCCTCCAAAACTAAACCAATTTAAATAATTCTTTCAAAAATAATTGAGAAAGACTTAGGCTATGTCTGTATGTTTTGCTTTTTTTGTTTATATTCGTCAAATTTGTTTATTGGGTGTCTGAAAACGGGCGGTGAAATTTGTCATTTTCGAAGGTCCCTAGTAGTTACAGTAATTAAGTAATGCAAAAAAGCAAAACATAGGGACATGGCAGAGGTGACATAGATTGTATGGTAAAAAAATATTTAGTGTCATTATCCAGGGAGAAAACAGGGGAATATACGTTTGTATGGAAAAAAACCGTACTGGTCTATCCTCTTAACAAAGCTCTCTTTAATAATATCTGCCCTCTAGTAATATTAAGCTTATTCCAAAGAATATTATTGATTTAATATTATTTATTTAGTGTCCGTTTCAAAACATGTAAAAATAAAATCACTCGTGGAATCTATCGATCATCTCACTCTAGCATACAAACCTTCGTATGATTTTTCTCTCGTTATTCACTCCCAGATTTTTACGTTTTGAAACGGACCCCTAATACTACTAATATTGCATACTATGGTATGCAATATTAGTATTAGGGGCAAGCGTGGAGTGGCTAGTACTAGTAGCCTCGCTGTAGTCCTGTAACCGCTGTAGTCCTGCCCACCGAGGGCCTTTCTTGGAAGCAAACAGTTCAGTCCCAATTTACAGGGTGTAACAAAACATGCTAGTAGTTTATAAAGGAGTGGTTTAGTTAGACCGTCAAACTAAACAACTTTCACTATGGAACCAAGATCGAAAAAAATTTCAGCTGTTTCATACAAAACTGCATTATGACCAGGGCCTCAATTGCGCAATTTTATACGGTTTTGGTTTGGTTTTGGTTTAGTTTTGGTTTAGATTTGGTTTAGCTGAAGTAAAAAAGCAATCGCGATATTTTTTTCTGAACGGTTAAATCGCACAATACAGAAAATTCGATCGAACGGACATCAAACGTTACGCCAACGTATCTTCCGAAATAAAGCTAAATCGTTACCGTTAATATAATTTGCGCGATACGAATTGTGCATAACGTAACGTTTTTGGTTGTGGTTTTGTTTTGATAGTATCGTTCAAACTTAGGGCGATTGAGGCCCAGGGAGCGGAATCTAATAGCAAAACAATTGATATGTAATAGAGATGGGACATTATTTTGTACCTACCTATCGACTTTTCCAATCCTATGACACATGATACTCGACTCAAATGTATAAAAAAACATATTTTTTTTTAGCTCCATAGTGAAAGTTGTTCAGTTTGATATATTACTAGCATGTTTTGTATCACTTGTAGGTCTGCCTCATTGGTATGAGTCAGAGTAATGAGTTTTTATGGACGTACATACCTACCTACATACATTTTTTTGACTGGTTTTTAGGCGAAGGAAATCATCGCGAGGAAACCTAAATATTCCAATTTCGAGAAGCTTTGTGTATTAAAAGTGGCAACGGGGTTACTGCCTATCACAGAAAAGTTTAGATAATGTTAGTGACGCGTGGATATTCTGTATATACTATATTATTATCCTGACTTTAAAAATGATGTTATAGTTAATTATACTTTTTAAGATGTGCATAATAAATTTAAAAGTAACAAGGTTACTATTTAAAAAAAAAAAATGTATTGTATATAAAAAGTAATGTATTGACTTAATTTGATGCGTTTTAAACTGACTAATTATGTGATTTATATTTGTTTATTATTGTTAATGGAATTAAATAAATAATGTATATATAATATTTTTTAAATAAAAATAATCATGATTTTATTATATCGTGTTTTTATTCATTCCAGGCGTACAAACCATTTGTTGCCAACCACCTCAAAGTAGTCTATTCAATAGTAGACCCGTAGACCTAAAAATTTTTAACAATATCGATAGTGCGAGTGTCGATATTGTCTACACCATCGATAGTATTGCTTTAAAACAATTGATACTATCGATAGTATTCAAATGCAATACTATTGATGCCATGTATAGTATTGAGCTACAATAGTAGTGATATCATCTGTAGTATCTTATCTACAGTGTGCAAGGGTAAACAGTTGCATTACTTTAAGTGGCGATTGTACCCATGATACTGAACAACTTTCCACGCTGGAAGAGATGACGCGAGGAGATGGCGCCACTGCTGTCGTACTGATCAAGCTCCGTAAATAAATAGTGATAAAATTATAAACTTAAATTCTTTTTGGACAAAAATATGTCAAATATACAATAAACTGTGTAAATACTACGTGACAGTGTTATCCAACAATTCCGTAAACAAACAATAGCAAATTAAGTAAGTGATAAGTGAAGCTTACCCGATACGATTCGTGACAATTTTTGCAAATACCAAAACCGCCGAAGTGCACAATCGGTAACGTTTTTGAGTAACAGAAGAAACTGTGAGTACATAGACACAAATTATGCTTCATTTAAGTGTTATATGATCGAAATCAGAAATTTTCACCGTTACATCCTATCTTCAAAAACTGATGACATGTAAACAAATGAACAGCTGACGAGTCTACCAATCAGATAGACACAACAACAGCTCCATCTCCCGAACCTGGGTGAAACTATTTACCTTGTATGGACAGTGACACTCGTGCGCATGATTTGGGCGCCATCTAGATAACTTTCCCTGAACCATCACGTCATAGGGTAACTTTACCGGCTTGTGATCAACCTCGACCTTGCTCAAAATACTTACGGTCGATCACTGAAGATGTCGCCACCGGTATGTAAACGGTGTAACCACAATATTATGCTTCGACAATTTTTAACTTGCGCACAATGCAAAGGACATTATGACCTAGAATGCGCCAACGTTCTCTTCAAACGCTTTACACTAATGACCCCTGAAAATAAATCAAACTGGAAATGCGCTGCTTGCTGGCTAGAAATTAGAGAGGAAAAGAATAGTGACTATCACACTCCTCCGACACATTTCAGTTCCCCTGCGGAGCCGATTACGGACAATATTACGTTCAGGAAAAAACAGATCATCAATATATCAACTGAAAACTCTTTTAATTCTATGCTGTCAGTGATGGAAGATTCTGATGGCGAAGAAAAAGATAGCACTAGCAACACCACACCGGGTACCCCAATTCTGAATAGAAGTTGCCCTGCTGTAATCACAAAAAGTCATCTGGACTTTGAAGCCCTACAATCCAAGCTCTCTGCATTACAAGATAAATACGATTCCGCTGAACATCAGATTGAACTTCTTCTAGCTGAAAATTACGCCTTGGGGAAAAAAGTTACTGACTATAAACAAAAATTAATTAATTTAAAAACTATGTGTACAACTATTAACACAACCCCGCTTGCAAAAAGCGAGTCTCGTTCACTCTATAAGCAATCGGCTACCAATAAGAATAATAAGGAAAAAAGCATAAGAGGACTCACTTTGGACTTTTCGGAAGTTGATCATAATGCTGTGCAGAGTAAGAAGAACACGGAAACACAATCATCCAGACCCAATCTCAACCTCTCCAAAAAATCACCGCCACCTGCTCCGCAGCATATAGAGACAACATTTCAAGACGCAAATATTTGCCTTATCAGCAGTACTGTAGACAGCAAACAAAAAATTGCAGAACAAACATTCGAGAAGGCGAAAATTTGTCACTACGTAACACCTGGTGGGGGCATATATGAACTTTTCCAGGGACTATCGGACAAGTTAAAAAATTTCACGCTGAGAGACTTTTGTGTGATATGTATAGGAGAAAACGACTTTTTGACCACCTCTAATTATAACGAGTTAATAAGCTTTATGGGGGAACAATTGTCAAAACTTCAACATACTAATGTTATAATTTGTTTGCCTACTTTTAGACTTGACGATTACTCTAATATTTATAATGGAAGAATAGAAGCATTTAATAATATCTTATATCATAACGACTTGACTCACTGTTATGCTTATGTTTTGGACAGTAACCTGAACCTGTCTTACTCCAATCTTATGTTCTCACGCTCTGGTCGTATCAACAAGAGGGCACTTGTTACAGTTTTTGAAGACCTCGCAATCCTCGTGGCAGAAATTCGCAAGACAAACATAATTATAAATAGTGAGACAAGCGTAAATAATACAGTCGGTAGCTCTAACTCCACGTCACACAACAAAAACGATAAAGAGTGTTTTCGCCTCTAACCACGACAAAAGAAAACAGTGCTTCACTCTGTTGCATCAAAATATAGCGAGTATCATACCTAAAAAGGAGCAATTTGAAATTACGATGACAGAGTTAATTGATAGTGGTATAGATCCAGATCTGATATGTCTATCTGAAACTTTCGTAAAAAAGGGTGAGGAAAGATATATTAAACTGCACAATTATAAATTGGCTACTTCATTTTGCAGGGTGAAGAAAAGAGGTGGTACTTGTATCTTGATTAAGGGTGGAATTATTTTTAAAGAATTAACTTTCTTCAGAAAACTCCAAGTATCATCAATATTTGAATGTTGTGGTATAGAAATCCCTTCAATAAATCTAATAATTTTCTGTCTATATACTTCAAATAAGAAGTATGCAATGCAGTTTTTAGACAAATTAGATTTACTCCTCAATGAAACTCATACAAGATACAAGAAAAGAAAGATTATATTGGCAGGCGACTTTAATGTAGACACGCTTAAGACCACTGTCGCCTCCAAATACCTCCGAGATGTAGCAAAATCATATAATTTACTGATACATATTGAACAACCTACTCGATTTTCTTCGTGTCTTGACCATATACTAAGCAATACCAAGAACGCTACAAGTAATGTGATCCCATTGTACTTGTCTGATCATACTGCGCAGTTACTTAGTTTTCCTATTAAAAACAAACCCAAAGTACTTAAGCAGTGGTTTCTATTAAGGCGCGACTACAATAATGAAAACATTGCGAAATTCAAAAATTACTTAGCAGCTATCCCAAATAATGAAGTTTTCGCCAAAAGTAACGTAAACGAATCCTTCGATGCTTACTATGAACAGTTTAGACTATTATATATGCAGTGTTTTCCTAAAATTAGAATTAAAATGAATAACATGAAAATGACCCCAAAATGGGTCTCAAAAGGTCTCAGAATAAGCTGCAAAGTAAAAAGGTCCCTTAGATACAAATACTATCAAAGAATGACGCCGCATAACAAAGAAAAATACTTGTCGTATTCAAAAATTCTGAAGCAATGCATACACCTAGCACAGAGAAATAATTACCGGAAATATATTCTAGGTAGTAAAAACATTTGTAAAGCTTCGTGGGCCATAATTAAAGAGGAAGCAGGAGCTGCTGAACCAGCTCAGACTATTCATGAAATACAATGTGGAAATGACAAAACATCGGATCCTCGTCAAATTGCAGAGCTTTTTAATGACTATTTTATTAACATAACAAATTCTTCCATTGATGACTATAAATCTAATTATAATAACGCTTCAGCTACCGCTGACGTGGGACGTTTGAGTGGCTCTATTTTTCTAAGACCCTTATCTGAGACTGACGTAATTAAAGTAATTAATTCATTAAGAAATACATGTGCTTGCGGTTCTGATGAAATATCCACCAAAATAATAAAAGAATGTAAAGAGGTTATTGTCCCTGTTCTAACCTACTTAATTAATCTTTCTTTTGAATGCGGCCAATTCCCTAATGCACTGAAATCGTCAGTAATTAAACCTTTGTTCAAGGGAAAGGGGGATAGCTTAGATATGGGAAATTATCGTCCCATAGCGCTGATATCGGTTCTGGCTAAGGTGTTTGAGAAGTGTATGTATACCAGATTGGAGGAATACTGTGGTAAATTCAAAATAATCAGAAGTGAGCAAAATGGTTTTCAGAAGGGTAAATCGACCACATTGGCTAGTTTCAATCTTGTTCACAATGTTGTGAAAGCTATTGACTCAAAGGACTATGCTACAGTGCTCTTTTTTGATATGACAAAAGCGTTTGACTTTGTGGTTCACGATCTGCTACTAGAAAAATTAGAAAAATATGGCATTAGGGGCCCAGCACTGTCGTGGTTACAATCATATCTAACTGATAGGTCACAGAGAGTTGACATAAATAAATTAAATGATCATACTGTTGAAAATTATTGTTCTGATCATAAATACAATAAGCTTGGAGTACCGCAGGGCAGCGTTTTGGGACCTCTATTGTTTAATTTATATATTAATGACTTACCGAATGTAATTAACCATCAATGTGTCATGTTTGCTGACGACCTATCTATAATTGTGACTTCTTCCAGAAATAATTTAGTTAATTATGAATCTGACATAAACAATGTATTAAAATCTGTAATCAATTGGCTTGACATTAACAATCTACGTGCAAATCTTGCTAAGACTCATTATGTACAATTTCTCACAAAAAATAGAAACAAAATTAATTTAAATGTAAATCACAATGGAAATGTAATAAATGAAACAAATAAAGCAAAATTTCTAGGAATAACTATTGATAACTATCTAAGTTTTAAATCTCATATTGACTATGTACGTGATAGGATAACTAACTTTGTTTATGTGCTTAGAAGACTGCGTAAAATTGCATCTGTAGAGATAGCCATGTCAGCATACTATGGACATGTGGCCTCAATACTTAACTACGGACTTATAATTTGGGGACAAGGTACGGACATACAGACAGCATTCGTAGCGCAAAAAAAATGCATTCGGGCAATATGTGGTAAAGTTTCATGTGAACCATGTAAGCCGTTATTTATTAAATTACGTATCCTAAGTCTGCCAAGTATGTACATATTAGAAGTATTTAAGTTTGTAAGAAAGAATCCGCACCTGTTTACGCTGGCTACTGATATTAATCCTAGAGCTATCAGGCGCCCTAAGGCACTAGTATTAGGTCACTGTCCGTCTACAACTGTCTACCAGAAAAACTGTTACAGTATGTGTGTTAAGATCTACAATAAGATACCTGACGTGTTTAAATACGGTTCTCCGGACATAATGTCTAAAAAGCTGAGAAATCTATTAATTGGCTATTGTTTTTATAATGTTAATGAATTTCTGAATACACAATTATAATTTTGCATGCTAATCTAATTTAGTTGAATGGTGATACCTTTATAATAGTTTTATATTATTGTATTAATTGTATGACACTAAGATCTGTACTGTACCTATTCAGAGCAAATAAAGATATTATTATTATTATTATTATTATTCCCTAAGAAACATATAGGAAATTCATTCATAATTCATCGTTATTTCAACAAGGAAACAACACACACAACAACAACGCATGTGCAACACAATGTTTCTTTTGTCGATAAAGGCTCAGTCTACCGACAGGCCTCTATCTGCTGCAGGTACATTTTTGCACGTGATGAAAATTACTAGGCTTTATAGGTACAAATTTAACTAGTTGAAGCAACTATTATAATGAATTTAATTTTGTACCCTTCTCATTCTTAATATAAATTGTATTTGTTTATTCTTGGCATTTCTTAGTGTGCAAATGAAGAATAATTTGTGTTATGTTACCTATGTTATGTCTATTATTTTATTATTTTCTCAACCGTACCTTTCTTGCACAATGAAAACTGAAAGTATAATAATTTTCTAAGGTAGTATTGTTTTATTTTATCGACATTACATCCATCACAGTTACACATCACTAGTACAGTTCCAAAAAGCGAGAGGTTCGATGGTAATGATTTATAACCCAAACTGTGCCCAAACTATGCGTTTGTACAAGAGCGACGTACCTACCATAGCATAGCATAGCATATGCTCACGACGTACCGACCTAAGTAGTAATTTACTACACTTACGTGATTTCATTCGTCAATCTATCTTGTACATAGGCAGGCACCTACCTAATTTGAGGTAGTGTATATACATTATAAATACTATAATACAGTTGGCAGTATGTTTAATGATAGTTTAATTAAATGACATGAAATATAATTGATAAATATTATACAGGGTGTAAGTGACAGCCTAGCGGGAGTCAGTTGCCTCAAGGTAGACCAGTTGCTGTCAAGCTGGCCTAATTTGACAGTCAGTCAGATGTGCCCTCTAGTGGGGCAAAACAAGCTAAAAATACTGAAACGGTGAACTCAGACCATCAAACTGAACAACTTCCACAATGGAGCCTACCTCAGGAAACGCGGAAAAAAATCAGCTGTGAAATTTTAGTCTGGTAGGCTCAGCAGTTTTGTATGCAGCAGCTGATTTTTTTTCGCGTTTCCTTAGGTAGGCTCCATAGTGAATATTTGTCTGATGGTCTGAGTTCACCCTTTCAGTATTTGCTAGGCTGTCACTTACACCCTGTATAGGCCACAAAAAGAAACCCATAAACAAGTCACAAGTTCACGCGTACGAAGTCGCGGGCAACAGCTAGTCGCTGATAAAGTTAATGTGATATTCGTTAGATTTAGTATAGGCGTAAAGTCTCTGTAGTGGAGCCTTTGAATGGATAAGCGCTCGATTTTGAAGCCTTACCTCGCATTATTGTCGAGTGAAGACATTGTTAAAGTCACAGGGAACCGTTCGTTGTCGTAATCATTGGGGTAGGTTTTTAGTACCCAACAGCAAACTCCAGTTGGTTGAAATTGTTGTATCTGTTCGGGCACAATATGATTGACTTTTTTGCCATCAACCGTATTTAGAAAAATTGATGCCGTCCCCGTAGCCAAACATTCCCTTGTTATTAAGTACACTTGATCGTCGCATGTACCTACTAAATTATTCCATCCGATAGATCCCTATCTCAAATTGCCAACTCAATGTCAATGGTTTCATGAATGCCCAGAGTTACTACGTTGATGCTAATAGTGTGATAGTGGCGATGTAGAAATCATTAGGGTGTCATAGGGCCATTCAAAACCACGCCTTCACATTCACAAAATGTTATCCAATCCAAAATCTAAAGTTCGTTTTCGATACCTACCATACACTTGAAAATGGAATTATTATTAATCTTCCGATCGTTGTGAGGCGTGGATATCCTGTTTTATTGTTGCTTTAAAATACATTTATTTGTTAGGGTAGTTAGTAAGTCCAATCATTGAAAATATTTAAATTGTAAACCCTTGTTATTAGGTAAAGTGAAGTATGTAGGAAGTTATAGAAATATTATGGATAGGTACTCTACTGTACGGGATACACTTTCTGGAATTATTGGTTGTAGTTGGAAGCTCAGTAACTTAGTAGTAGGTACCTAACCGAATTTTTAATGTAGTTTTGACTCCTTGTGATATAAGTACCTACCTACGTTATTATTATGTGATGTAGACATTGATCTCATATGATATAGATTTAATAAATGGTGGGGTGACGGATCGCTGTTTGATTTGAGTTAGAGATGAAGCAGTCGCCGTTGTTCCGGGCGATCAAACCGTTTTTAAGGACGACGACATTGCATGGATTCAAGTACTTGTCGTCTCCATATTATATTGACCGGTAAGTAACATCTTTAGTACCTATACCAAATACCTACCAACCAATGCACTGGTTTTTCGGTGGTTGTTGGTTTAGGCATTGTGTAAATAAAATAGCGATGAAGCTCAACGGTCGCGGCGGGTCTATGCCCGCGTGGCGTGCGGGGTACGGCGGTGGACGGGCGTACCCTAACTCAGTTCGCTGTTAGGGTACGCGCGCAGGCAGCGTGGGTTTGGGACGCACTCCTCCCGGCCCCCGCACGCCCCGCACGATTGACCTGCCGCGACCGCTGAGCTTCACCACTATTATGTATTGATTCGTCAGTTCAGAGTCAGTGAGTAATTATACATCCCAACGCAGCAGTGTGGGATCGTCACGTGTGTATGTGTGTCGCAGCGTGGGCTGGCTCGTGTGGTGCTGCGCCAGCGCGTGCTGCGGCGGGGTGCTGTGCGGGGTGGTGTGGGCGCGGTTCCTGCACACGCCGGCGCTGCTCGTGTCGCGCGAACCCTCCACCGCCATACACCAGCCCACGCCTCTAGTAGCCGTCTGTATGTGTGTCGCAGCGTGGGCTGGCTCGTGTGGTGCTGCGCCAGCGCGTGCTGCGGCGGGGTGCTGTGCGGGGTGGTGTGGGCGCGGTTCCTGCACACGCCGGCGCTGCTCGTGTCGCGCGACCCCTCCACCGCCATACACCAGCCCACGCCTCTAGTAGCCGTCTGTATGTGTGTCGCAGCGTGGGCTGGCTCGTGTGGTGCTGCGCCAGCGCGTGCTGCGGCGGGGTGCTGTGCGGGGTGGTGTGGGCGCGGTTCCTGCACACGCCGGCGCTGCTCGTGTCGCGCGACCCCTCCACCGCCATACACCAGCCCACGCCTCTAGTAGCCGTCTGTATGTGTGTCGCAGCGTGGGCTGGCTCGTGTGGTGCTGCGCCAGCGCGTGCTGCGGCGGGGTGCTGTGCGGGGTGGTGTGGGCGCGGTTCCTGCACATGCCGGCGCTGCTCGTGTCGCGCGACCCCTCCACCGCCATACACCAGCCCACGCCTCTAGTAGCCGTCTGTATGTGTGTCGCAGCGTGGGCTGGCTCGTGTGGTGCTGCGCCAGCGCGTGCTGCGGCGGGGTGCTGTGCGGGGTGGTGTGGGCGCGGTTCCTGCACACGCCGGCGCTGCTCGTGTCGCGCGACCCCTCCACCGCCATACACCAGCCCACGCCTCTAGTAGCCGTCTGTATGTGTGTCGCAGCGTGGGCTGGCTCGTGTGGTGCTGTGCCAGCGCGTGCTGCGGCGGGGTGCTGTGCGGGGTGGTGTGGGCGCGGTTCCTGCACACGCCGGCGCTGCTCGTGTCGCGCGACCCCTCCACCGCCATACACCAGCCCACGCCTCTAGTAGCCGTCTGTATGTGTGTCGCAGCGTGGGCTGGCTCGTGTGGTGCTGCGCCAGCGCGTGCTGCGGCGGGGTGCTGTGCGGGGTGGTGTGGGCGCGGTTCCTGCACACGCCGGCGCTGCTCGTGTCGCGCGACCCCTCCACCGCCATACACCAGCCCACGCCTCTAGTAGCCGTCTGTATGTGTGTCGCAGCGTGGGCTGGCTCGTGTGGTGCTGCGCCAGCGCGTGCTGCGGCGGGGTGCTGTGCGGGGTGGTGTGGGCGCGGTTCCTGCACACGCCGGCGCTGCTCGTGTCGCGCGACCCCTCCACCGCCATACACCCGCCCACGCCTCTAGTAGCCGTCTGTATGTGTGTCGCAGCGTGGGCTGGCTCGTGTGGTGCTGCGCCAGCGCGTGCTGCGGCGGGGTGCTGTGCGGGGTGGTGTGGGCGCGGTTCCTGCACACGCCGGCGCTGCTCGTGTCGCGCGACCCCTCCACCGCCGCCGCCGCGCTCACCCAGCCCGTGCCCCTCGTGGCCCTCTGCGTGACAGCCGAGAGGCTCGTACACAATATGGCTAAGCATTTGTAAGTACTTACATAGGTACATATTTTGGCGTCACGATGAGGTTAAAAGCTTGGTCTGAGACCTATTTAGGCGGCTTGATGAGTTTCTGGCAGCAAGTTGACAGACTGCATTGGGTTCGCGTTCGCGTGATGGAGTTTGGTTTGGCCCACATCCTCTCATCCTTATTTGTGAGAGGTCTGTGGAGGAACTACTGGTGTTATGTTCCTCCATTTAAAAGGGAAGATCTTCCTCCAGGATAGGTGTGAAGCCTGGGGACCGTTCTTAGTTCCAACAGTTCTTAGTTGGACCTTAGTATATACGTATATCGCATCTCTATGCTTATTTTTCTTGCGCGATTCATGTCTTGTAAACGATTGTGAAACTTATGTGTAGCGGCTAACAGGGTACCAATGTAACGTCGCAAGTTGTCTTACGTGCACATTTGCGAGTGATCTGATAGCTTCGTTGCTATAACTTGTGGGTGTTGAAATCTGTGACAAGTCCCCACAGCATGAAGATTTTACCATCCCGAACAGATGTCAGTAGCTAAGCGTTGGAAGAACAAAGTGTGATCATTATTTCATCACACGAGAAAAAAAAGACTATTTCAGTCTTATTCCCGCCAAAATATTAGTATTCGATATAAACCAATCAACTCTTTATCCCGCCAGACCAATAAACAAAACTACAAGAACATGGCTTCCCCTAGTCCTCGACCAGGTCTTCATTGGTACGCCAGACAAGCATGGCTGGCTGAAAAGCATGGACAACTTCCTCTCGGCCCATAACCTGACGCTGCCAAAGATGCTTGTCGACTACATGCCGCCGTGCGAAGAGTTGACGACCAAGTGTCGGTGGGGGAGTGTAATGGCGGATTGCCAAGGCCTGTTTGTGAAGGAGATGCGGCAGTGGGGAGCCTGCTGTGTCATGAGGCCTACTGAGTAAGTCAATTTCATGTGTTCTTTTAAGAAACATTTAATCAGGAAGTACCTACCTACATTAAAATACGTTCCATATCCTTGGGGTGCTACAGACAGGCCATCAAACTGAACAACTTGCACTTATAGGTCCAACACTGAAAAATCTCAAAACAATAACTGGCCAAGTGCGTGTCGGACCACGCGCAGGGTAGGGTTCCTTTGTTGCCCGTTACAATATACTAATATGGACTTAGAAGGAGGCTTTTTGTTTTATACTACGGTTTACCGGCTAATAAAGTCTGAAAAGTACATTTTATAATTTGGTTGAGCTGTTTCACACATTTACATTTTCTATAAAACATTATTCAATATTGGTCCCGTAATAAAAGTTTGATGGTTAGAAGCACCCCCTTAAGTATGTAACGCATTAAAGATTACACCCTGTAGACGAATTTCTGGTCTTCCATATTATGTGGTTCCACATTTGTGTGCTCCTTGACTAGGTGTCAACTACTAAATGTTGAATTGTTGATGGCAGAATATGGTTATGAATTCAAAGACTTATTTCTTAAGAAGATGGTCCCCATTGAGGCTAGTCTATAAAACTCTTAGAAAATTGAGTATGGACGCGTAACGCGTGCCATTCTCCTAACAACATTTTCTGCCACTTTTTGCGAGGGGCGAGGTAACATGAAATACGCAACTTTGGATTTTATTCCCCATAACTTTAAATTCTAATTTTGAATGTTAAAAATCATGAAAAGTAGTCTCGTATGAACCCCAAACGTTCTAAGTTCAAAATTATTGTTTTGTAATTATAGGCTGTCTCATTTAGTGATAAGGTATAAAATTGAGTGTAAATGTACAGGATCAATTTGGCTTATACCGTGGCAGAGGGGAAATGCTACCGCAAGGCCAGTCCTTACTATTAAATTGTCTAAGATAAAACTTGATAAGTAGGTACCAATTTTTTTTTCTTTAATGTTTCAGACTCAAAGACCCGAGAAGCCCACGTATTAAACGCTTAGAAATTAACCACAGACTTGAGTTAGTTCTGCAGTGTAGCAGTGGTTCTACAGTGTTTGGATGTAAGGTGAAGTATTTACCTACTTATAATTAAAATATTATTTCGCGAGTGTACAATATTTATAATGCGCACAGCCAAGGAGTGGAATGCCCTGCCTGCGTCAGTATTTCCGAGCGCTTAAAACCCGAATTACTTCAAAAGTACAAGTGAATAGACTTCTTCTGGGTTAGCTCGCTACATCTTCGACCCCATCTTTGTTCTAAGGACTGGATTGAGGTCAAGAGCAAACCCATTTTTAATTTAAAAAAAAAGTATTTCGGAGACACTCCGACGCACATGTCTCTCTACACCTACTGCGCCGACCTCCGCGACGGTTGGGTTTCTATATGTCTTGTACTTATACTAGGTACCTACGCAAGGGCACGGAATATATAAGAGTTTACAAACAAGGGGTTAAGCCCAGACCGAAACGAAGGCCGAGATCCGCAAAGCGCAAACCTCCAGCGCCCATGAGCTTATGTTCAGCAGTGGACAATGATCAACCAGGCTGTATTCGGCATGATGGTAGATCTAATTAGATTATTCTTACATCTTCATCTTACATAAATGCATCCGTCCCTTATTCCAGTTCTTCACACGTTACCGCGGCGAGGACGAGACGAGTCCGGCGTCCCTGGAGCCCGGGTACAGGTACACACTGCACCTCAAGTTCAAGTCGGTGCAGGACAGCGCCTCGGAGAGACTTGTGCGTACTGCCTGCGAGCCCAGCCCCTATTACTCGAGGATCCGCTGCTTGGTAATATTCACACGTACAATGCTTACAATATATTGACTCATGGGGATGATCAAACCATCAAATTGAACAACTTTCTGTATGGGACCAACATCAAACACGCGAAAAAAAATCAGCTGTATTGTAAAATGTATGGGAACATTTGTTCAGCAGTAGAAAATAACGGTAGTTCTTTCTGATTAGTTTGTGTAGAAAATGACAAAATTAGTGTGGAGATTATCCATCATTCGATCATGATTTTGAACGTGTGACTTTAAAAAATCGCAGTCCATTCTTCATTTTAGCGGCCAGTCTATCCATACTAAAAAGTTTTGGTAAGTATAAAAGTAAATTGGAGTATCATTTCCTACGTAATGTATGGTAATAAATATACGATTTCAATAGGAACATTTTATTATTGAGACATCCGTCAAGAATGGCACACTGTGATACTTCGTCTAGTCTAATGGCCTGGCGCCGAGCGCAAGGAGTGCGTATATGTCAGTCCTCCGCCGCTGGCTGAGGCACCAGGGGTGCCGGCAAGAGTTGCTCGACGTGGCGCCTCCAGCGGAGCCCACCGTCCGTCAGCACCTCATAGTGGAGCCGACCGAGGCGCTGAGTCACTGTGCCGAACTCCCACCGACGGGAAGTTGCGTAGCTCCTGGCCTGCACTCTCGCTCCGGTTGCAAACTCTCTAACAGGTTCCAACGAGCTCGGCGGCGCAGCGTGACGGGTATGGTTACGGAGCATTGCCTCTAGCCGGGTTCGGACGTCTCTACCGAACATGAGATCGTAAGGCGTTCGTCCTTCGGAGGTCGGCGTGCGTCGCATGCGTGCTTTCACGACTAGTAGCTTCGAGAATAGATCCCCGCCCTCCCCCTCCATTGAGCGGAGAGCTCTTTTAATCGTTTGTACGTTTCTTTCTGCTAACCCATTTGTGGCGGGGTGGTATGGAGCGGAGGTTCTGTGTATTGTACCATGATCTGATAGAAATGTTTTGAACTCTTGTGAGGTAAATTGGCGGCCGTAAAATTGTACCTGTATTCTGTTTCATTATCTAAATTTGTGTCTTCCGTTTCTGATTCAATTTTGTTCTGGGTGTTCCGGATGTAGTTTACGGTGTCTTGAAGTGATTGTAAGCGGGAGTCTACTTCCTCTGCTGACAGTTCAGTTTGTAGTTCTGCAATGTGGTTTTCTGTTTTTGTCAATAGTCCTCGTAAAGAGGACCGTATCTTCTTTAGTTTGGGCAATCCTGCCATTGTTTTCTTATAACTTTCGTCGCCAGTAACAAAGAGAATATAATCACTACGTTTTAAGAGACGGTACTCCTTGGAGCAAAATAACCGTACAAAACGTCAACTTGAAGCAACCATCCCATAGCCAACATAGAGCAACATGTTGCCAAGGCTGCCAATATTGAAAACAAAATGACAAGTGCAGAGTAGTGATGTGCTGTGAATATTTATCGATATCGATAGTTGCAGAAAAAAAAATTGCCATATGGTTGGTTGATATTTATAAATTGCAGATTTTTTTAGTGAGGGGAGGGATATATGTTAATCCAATCACTAGAATAAAACAAACAATTAGCCACCTACTAATAAGTCCGGGACTCTCTTGAGATAAAGAAAAGACATTCGTAGGTATATTAATACCATAATTAATTTACATAAAATTATACCACATTGAAATAATAGGTTAGATTGGCTATCCTAACTATTATGAAACTCTTAAAGAAGACTCTATGTACATTTAAGATATTTTATTTTATTTTATTTAATATGGCACACCAACAGTATACATATTTAAACATTTACAATAACATAGGAACGTTAAAAATATATTTCTAATACATACACATATAACAGGCGCACACAGCATTGGCCAGTAACACAAGTAATGTACCTAAAAATATATATAAATCAATACAATATCTTACAAAATAGAAAATTTCAACATTCAAACCATCACCGCAAACGAGTGAGGATTGCGGTGCGTTCCTGCACAAAATGTGCGTTATGATATCATAAATAATTAAAACTAATAATTCTTTATTTGCGTTTGTGCGCATTTGTTTGTTATAGTGTCACAAATAATTAAAACTTTGAAGTCGACACGATAAGCAAGCAATAATTAAAACTAATAATTCTGGGCTATAAAATAAATAATGTGGTATAAGACCCAAAACGAGTTACTTTTAATGAGCTTTGTTGGGGTTTTTTTTTATTTAAAAATTAAATATCTCCGTAACTTTACACTGGAGGACAATTGTTTTTGCATACTTATGTTAGGTAACATAAGTTCTAAAATGCCCACAACATTTGGTACCTGGGTCCTATTTAATAAACGTTACAATTGTCATTTACAATTACAATTCAGGGCTCATTGCTGATAATGTTAGTGACACATTACCTACTACATGTTTAGCGTCAATAGTAACCAGCAATGTACCCTGAATTGTAATTGTAACGGCCCTGGCCGTATAAGCGTAGAAACTCATACTAATTCAAACAAGATACTGTAAACTAGCAAGGATTACGCATGATACAATATGCATGTTAATAATGTCACAAATAATTAAAACTAATAATTCTGGCCTATAAAAACAAATAAAGTGGTAAAAAAACCAAAACGAGTAACTTTTAATGACTTTTGTACAGTTAATTTTTTGAAACTTTAAAGTTAAATATCTCCGAAACGTTACACCGCAGGACATTTTTTTGCATAACAATGTAAGGTAATATTCGCCCTAAAATACCCACAATATTTGGTACCTGGCCGCTTAAAAAAAAAAGACGCCAATATTAGCCATACCCCTTTTGTTTTTTTTTTATTTTTTTATTCATCTTAGGAAAACTTACGGACTAATATTACAGGATAGTATGTAGTGAGCCGTATGGATATGGAATGGCAGTTGGTTTCAATTTTGTCTTTTTTTATGAAAATCTTCCAGGCAGGAAATGTTTCTCGCAAATAATAATTGGTTCATTTTTCAATTGGTATGTAGGTACGCTAGATCTTCATTTCCAGTAACTTGAACCCATTCTTTGCATCTGAAAATAAAACATGTATACAAAACTGTAATCTTATCATATCATCAAAAATATGATGGATGATTTTTGTATGGTGGATGTTCTGATGTTTCAGAATATCTCTGACTACCTCCTCGGGGAGCATAGTCGTTCGTATCCGTATGCGTCTGCATGTATGTATCAACAATTATATCGATATCGACATTTCTCCAAATCCCCCACTTCTTTACAAATACTTCCCACTCTTTACGAAAATGATTGCCTAAATATAAACCTGGGCTGATAAATAGGATAAATTTATGCTTACCGAGCTTCATCCAGTGGAAATCTTGCTATGAAGTTACGTTTTTTACCATCTTTTCTTTCCGACCTTTCACAGCATATTTCGCATTTCTAGTACTTAATTTTAAGCTTTTATGGTGCAATATCACGTAATACACTGAATTTAATTGTGTTTTTATGTTTTATATTCAGGTTTATTTATTAATTCTAAATATAATAAACACCCAAAAACATAACGTGTGAAAAACATTTGAATTACGTCACGTGACATTTCATGAAAGAGAGGGTCAAGAAAAGAGACGAATATAGACGCCCATTCAAGTTCTGCCCTATCCCATACATTTTCTCGCATCTATGCAGTTGCGATAGACTGGCCAGTAATAAATATACGATTTCAATAGGAACATTTTATTATTGAGACATCCGTCAAGAATGACACACTATGATACTTCGTCTAGTCTAATGGCCTGGCGCCGAGCGCAAGGAGTGCGTATATGTCATATGGGAAAAGTTATTTGCGATTTCTGACATTTCTAGTACCTACCACAGACTATTATATGTACTACCGTAGTACCTACTCTAACCTCGGTTGGTCCGATAGAGTCTATTGATCCTTATATGAAACAGGATCGATTGGCGTCAAAAAAGTTTTTGTGTAAATTGTAAATTTTCTTGCTGACTGTAAATTTTGTTCTAAATCTGTAAATGCAGTTCAAAATGTCTGAAAAAGTTAAGTTAAAAAGTTAAGTTAAGTTAAGGATAATCTCTTACGAACGTTTCATTGTAGCTACAACGGTTAAAGTACCTGCCCTTACTGCCCCGTCTCAAAAATCCACCCTGTATATCGTTCGTTCGCGCTCAAATAGAAAGAGAGCTAAAAACGCTTTATCACGCTGCCATGCTACGGCCGCTGGTGGTCGGCTACCCTTATTATGTTCTTTTTATTTTCCAGATTCAATGCAAAGAGCAAATCTGTGGGTGCTCCGATCCTTTGCGGCAGATAGACAAAGATGAGCGTAACGTGCCACCTACATGTCTCATCTCACAGGTGAATTGCTTGAATGAAGTCGGTAAGTGAATCTTACAGTTTTCCTAACTTAAGTTGGTACCTACGTAATAATAATAATGCAAAGCCACAAGGTAGGCTTTTGTTCGAACCACGGAGGAAAGAAAGGAGTGGAGGTGTCGCAAAGCAATTAGGTCTGCCGCTATTATATTAGGTCATGACGCAACAGTGGGCGTGGCCTCTATGATGCTCAGTTTGAAGTGGACCGCCATTCTTTTTGCTAAGAGGGCGTTTGTCAATAAAATACATCTAAAACGATTAAGTGCGCTGTTCCTGGATTCGGTTTTAGGGGCGGAATCTGTGCACCGTCTTGTGACCCCGTCTCTGCATTTTGTAGATACATATTTAGATAGAAATATTGCTTTGCGACGCCTCCGCTCCTTTCTGTCCTCCATAGTTCGAACGCGTCTCACGCAAAATCCATCCTATAGCTATCTATGATAATGATAAATAATTTAAATACTTAAATCATCAGCAAAAACTTTCGTCAGCTATTTTTATAGCTCGCTAGGAAATGTAAGAGCCGGCGCACATCTAGCGAAGCACAGCGCAGATAAAAATGCTTTACGCTGCGCTTCGCCAGGTGTGCGACGGCCCTAAGAATTTTAGGTACTAAACTAAGAAAGGACACCTAAGACCACTTAATTGATCCCACTTTGATATAGTTAAGTAATTGACAAATTAAATTAGTATTAATTTTGCAGATATCAGCGCTTGCAGCTGCCCTCCAACATGTAAGAAGATAAATTCAGAGACAGTTATAGAATCGAGTCCTATCGCTAGAATCGACAGTTGCATCGATCCTATGTTGTGAGTAGGATTTGGCAAAAAGTCAAAAAGTAAAAAATAATAAATATTGCAGCCGATGAATTTTCTTATACTTAATCATACTTCAGGAGTGCGATTTTTGAAAGTCAAATCAGCAGTAGAGATGCTTATCTCCACAGTAATTTTGACATTTTCAAATGCTGAACTCACCGAATGAGATTCAAAAATCGAACTCCTGATATCAATTGTCGTGAGATCCAAAGTTGCATAAGAATAAAAATGTTTTTTTTTTCAGTTTCGGTCTGAACGCCACCTCAGCAATAGTGCTAGACCTACATGTAAAAATTACTCAATCCAAGATTTACGATCGTATGCCCACGCAAACATGGTTGACTTTACTTTGTAAGTACAAACAAAACTAGTTGAAAGAGAATATCTAGAACAGGCATCAAAATAATACGGGGAACGAGAGAGTCCTATACGCTAATTGCAAAGAGTGAGCGAGATAAAAATCTATGTTTTTTGCCCCTTTCTGATTTTTGTTTGACTAAGCTGAAATTGCTTAAAAATAAAGGCACGATTTTTCATAAATTTTTGTCATATCTCTATCCCTTTCCAGTATACATACGCGTTCAGCTTATCTTGATAATCAGTAGCGTAGCGAGGGGGGGGGGGGGGGGGGGCAAATGCGGACGGCACTTTATTAGGAGCAAATTCGGTTCAAAAATATAGATTCAAAAATATAGATTGATTGAGCTCTGTCTATATCTAACTAATTCGTAGAACAGGGAAAAGTCGAGCTCGCTCGCTCAAGTTTCTGTTTTAATCATTGTACCTAACCTTCACATAATCCTAAAGAGTTCTGACTAAGACGTGGTGCTAAAATTTTCGAGTTTGTTTTGCTTTGCACATATTGTACGTAAAAGGCTCTGGCTCCAACTGATTCGTATTTAAGAGAAAAGTAGAGCTCGCTTCGCTCACTCTTAGTTTATATTTTTACGTTTATAAATCAAAAGATGTCTCAAAACATTATTGATTTTTAAACAGCCATGTTGTGCTATTTCGAATTAAATCAAAGAGATTCAAAAGATGTGTGATTACACCTCGAATAGTTGTGCCAATAAATTTCGAGCTCGCTTTGCTCGCTCCGTTATTTTTCATGTAAATTGAATTTACACATTTAATAATTGTTAATATTTTGTTTACAGCGTCTTTGGGAGGAGTGTTCAACATGTTCCTGGGCGTTGGTTTATTTAGCGCTCTAGAATTACTATTTTTTATAATAGTCAGACTGCCCATCGCTCTAAGAAAATCTACTGAAATAACACCCATGACTGAAGTTTATAATTATAATCATCGTACTTTTACTGTGCGTACACGTAAACATAATTTAAATAATTAAAATAATATATGGTAATGATGATTAATGTAATATATGATATGATCAAATATGGAATAGTATTTTAATATTTTGATGTCTTATTTATAGCTAGAACACCTAGCTAGAATATATTGCTAAGTAAACAAATAGTTTCCTAACTATTACTACAGGTTCAGGCATAATGTTGATATAAGTAAGTACCTTATACTATACAGGATGTAAGTGACAGCCTATAGACGGAGATCCGACCGTAAAATTATGCACCTATTCCTTAGGCGAACGAAATGTAATTCTAGTGTATGTTTAGACAGGGGTTAATTCAACGCCGCCAAGTTGCGTAGAAAAATCTTGCCGCAAGTGCCTTTTCCATTATAATTTTTGGTATAACTTTTTCCACGTGTTTGTTAGGGAAGTGAATGAGGTGCCATCGGAAGGAGACTGGTCTAAAGTACTTTAAAAACTAGGGTTGCCACCTCTCAATCCGCCGCAAGACTAGGGTTGCCAGATTCAAAAACGACATATTTGGACCTGGCAACCCTATAGTCTCAATCCGCCGCAAGACTAGGGTTGCCAGATTCAAAAACGACATATTTGGACCTGGCAACCCTATAGTTGCGGCAGATTGAGAGGTGGCAACCCTAGTTTTTAAAGTACTTTAGACCAGTCTCCTTCCCATGGCACCTCATTCAATTCCCTAACAAACACGTGGAAAAAGTTATACTAAAAATGTTAATGGAAAAGGCACTTGCGGCAAGATTTTTCTAGGCAACTTGGCGGCGTTGAATTAACCCCTGTATAAACATACACTAGAATTACATTTCGTTCGCCTAAGGAATAGGTGCATAATTTTACGGTCGGATCTCGGACTATAATTATTACTACAGGTTCAGGCATAATTTTGATATAAGTACCTTATACTATACAGGATGTAAGTGACAGCCTAGCGAATACTAAAACGGTAAACTTAGGCCATCAAACTGAACAACTTTCACTATGGAGCCTACCTCAGGAAACGCGAAAAAAATCAGCTGTCCCATACATTTTAGTCGGGTAGGAACAGCAGTTTTGCATGGGACAGCAGATTTTTTGTCTCGTTTAATAATAATAATTTTATTTTATTTTATTTTTTATTTATTTTTAATTTGCCGCCAAGTATTGATTTCAACACCCACGTGAATTCATTCAACAATCTGTGTTGTCCGTATTACCATAGGTATTACATACCTATTATACCAATACATTGTAATAATACTTATAATTATGTATACAGATGTCCATTTGTTTAATGAAGGTACAAGTGTTTGTTAAGGGGCCATGTACCGTATTTTTGCAAAATTAGTTTCGCCATGAGTTTGAGTTTAGGAACACGACCAGTCAATTTGTCAGGGATGATGGTATAGTGAGCGACACGTACGTACCTATATCTTTATCGCAACTTATATACAATACAACGTGTTAATGAATTAACATGGGGTGTATGAGGTTTTGCGCTAATTTATTAACACGTTGTATAGCAACTTATTTTCGCGATTAGCGTTAGGTACCTCTACACGTTGATATCAATCATTCAATGACTTCCTATGTATTCTTCAACATATACAGGGTGTAACAAAACACCCTAGTAATACTTAAGGGGGTGCTTCAGACCATCGATCTGAACAACTTTCACTGTGGAGGCAACGTCGAGAAAAAATAAAATAAATCTGTCGTCCCATACATTTGAGTCGAGACGTTACTGCAGTTTTGTATGAAAGAGCGGATTGTTTTTTCGCGATTTCGACGTTGGCTCCAGTGTAAAAGTTGTTCAGTTTGATGGTCTGAAGCACCCCCTTAAGTATTACTATGGTGTTTTGTTACACCCTGTATAATTAGGTACTTATTATAGTACCTACTTATGAACCAAAAAATTTAATGACAGTTATTATTTTTGTTCGTTTTTAGTGCGCAAATCAAGCAACATACTTATTACTCATGGTGAAAATAATACCTATCTGCCAATTCTGCTATGCCAATCCAATATTAAGGCCCCGGTCTCTTTAAAAACTATGTTCTTGCAGAATTATCAGAAAATAAAGATTGTTTTTCAGTTATAAAAACAACAATAAATGAAATCCATTTTTGTCATCGTTTTAACTTAGGTAGTTACTATTACTGACCCAAGTTCACTCTACCTTGGACATGGCCCCTTAAGTAGTGGGTGTACCATTTACCTGATAAATTATTCCATGCGATACATCCAGTAGCGTAGCGAGGGGGGGCAGGGGGGGCAAATGCCCCGGGCGGCACTTTAATTGGGGCGGCAAATTCGGGAAAAATATAGATTGATTGATCTATCGTCTTTAACCAATTCGTAGAGCAGAGGAAAGTCGAGCTCGCTTCGCTCGCTCCAAGTTTCTGTTTCAATTACTGTGCAGACATGCAATCCTAAAGAGTTCTGACCACAGCGAAAGACGTGGCGCTAAAAATTTTGAGTTTGTTTCGCTCAATCCATAGCAATTACTTAGGTTAATTTGCACATGTTTTGTAGTAACAAGCTCTGGCTCTAACCGATTCGTATTTAGGAGAAAAGTCGAAGCGAGCAAAGTTTATATTTTTGTATGGTTATCCATTACAATTTACAAAGTATATTCGGGTTGTGGTTAGACATCTTTAGGTTTAGGTATACCTAAAGATGTCTGACCACAACCCGATTATATGTGCGAAAAAAAAATTCCTCCGTTTTTTTGTGTTATTTTTATAAAGATAAGAGGGCGGCGAAATCGGTCTGCGCCCCGGGCGGCAGAAGCCCACGCTACGTCACTGTATAGATCCTATCTGACATTGTCAACTCAATGTCATGATGAATGCCCTCCCTCCAAGCGAATATGTTGGTGCTAATAATGTGATATTGACGATGTAGAAATCATTAGGGTATCATTCAAAACCACGCCTTCACATTCAAAAAATGTTATCTAGTCCAAAATCTTACGTTCGATTGCACAGATATAGTAATTAGATGGGGAAATAGTTAATTACCAATAGTTGTTAGTTTAAAATGGTGGTTAAGGTGTTGTTAATTGTCATTCAATAAAAACTTACCTAATTATAATTAACTAAGTATTTAAAACAAAACAAAACTGCAGAAACTACCTCCTGAATAACTGATCCTACCCATTTCCTGAATTGTAAATCTTCAATTGCTTAATTGATGTACTTAGTTACCTACCTTCAAGAATGAAATTGTATGTAGGTAAGTTCCTACTTAATAATATGTACAAAGTTATAAGGTAAATAGATACTGTACCTACTTTGTTTTTTGTAAAATAAAACATGTTTTAATCGAGCCGTTTTATCATTTCATTTAAATTCTTTATTTTCTGTTAAAATATAAAATTGTCTTAGGTCGGCTGAAGTGATGGAATTAAGATTTGGATTGTGCTGTAATTTGAGATGAAGCAGTCGCCAATATTTCGGGCGCTCAAAGAGTTTTTAACAACAACGACATTGCATGGATTCAAGTATTTGTGTTCTCCGTTTTATATTGACCGGTAAGTACGAAGAACCTACGTACTTACATAAAACTTTTGGTTATATTGATTTCAAGCCAATTTATATGCCTTCTCGCTTTGAAAGTAGGTATTGGACCTATTCGACACACTTTTGGCTAAACAAAACAAGTGCTCCAGTCTGTCGCGCGACCCCTCCACCGTCATACACCAGCCCACGCCTCTAGTAGCCGTCTGTATGTGTGTCGCAGCGTGGGCTGGCTCGTGTGGTGCTGCGCCAGCGCGTGCTGCGGCGGGGTGCTGTGCGGGGGTGGTGTGGGCGCGGTTCCTGCACACGCCGGCGCTGCTCGTGTCGCGCGACCCCTCCACCGCCATACACCAGCCCACGCCTCTAGTAGCCGTCTGTATGTGTGTCGCAGCGTGGGCTGGCTCGTGTGGTGCTGCGCCAGCGCGTGCTGCGGCGGGGTGCTGTGCGGGGTGGTGTGGGCGCGGTTCCTGCACACGCCGGCGCTGCTCGTGTCGCGCGACCCCTCCACCGCCATACACCAGCCCACGCCTCTAGTAGCCGTCTGTATGTGTGTCGCAGCGTGGGCTGGCTCGTGTGGTGCTGCGCCAGCGCGTGCTGCGGCGGGGTGCTGTGCGGGGTGGTGTGGGCGCGGTTCCTGCACACGCCGGCGCTGCTCGTGTCGCGCGACCCCTCCACCGCCATACACCAGCCCACGCCTCTAGTAGCCGTCTGTATGTGTGTCGCAGCGTGGGCTGGCTCGTGTGGTGCTGCGCCAGCGCGTGCTGCGGCGGGGTGCTGTGCGGGGTGGTGTGGGCGCGGTTCCTGCACACGCCGGCGCTGCTCGTGTCGCGCGACCCCTCCACCGCCATACACCAGCCCACGCCTCTAGTAGCCGTCTGTATGTGTGTCGCAGCGTGGGCTGGCTCGTGTGGTGCTGCGCCAGCGCGTGCTGCGGCGGGGTGCTGTGCGGGGTGGTGTGGGCGCGGTTCCTGCACACGCCGGCGCTGCTCGTGTCGCGCGACCCCTCCACCGCCATACACCAGCCCACGCCTCTAGTAGCCGTCTGTATGTGTGTCGCAGCGTGGGCTGGCTCGTGTGGTGCTGCGCCAGCGCGTGCTGCGGCGGGGTGCTGTGCGGGGTGGTGTGGGCGCGGTTCCTGCACACGCCGGCGCTGCTCGTGTCGCGCGACCCCTCCACCGCCATACACCAGCCCACGCCTCTAGTAGCCGTCTGTATGTGTGTCGCAGCGTGGGCTGGCTCGTGTGGTGCTGCGCCAGCGCGTGCTGCGGCGGGGTGCTGTGCGGGGTGGTGTGGGCGCGGTTCCTGCACACGCCGGCGCTGCTCGTGTCGCGCGACCTCTCCACTGCCATACACCAGCCCACGCCTCTAGTAGCCGTCTGTATGTGTGTCGCAGCGTGGGCTGGCTCGTGTGGTGCTGCGCCAGCGCGTGCTGCGGCGGGGTGCTGTGCGGGGTGGTGTGGGCGCGGTTCCTGCACACGCCGGCGCTGCTCGTGTCGCGCGACCCCTCCACCGCCATACACACTCCCACGCCTCTAGTTGCCGTCTGCGTCTCTACCGACAGGCTCGTACACACTATGGCTAACCATTTGTAAGTACTTATATCTACATATTAAAATAACTATAATTATATTTTTTATGATGACGGCGTCGCCGTCGTCCTATGATCGATAATAAAATCGAATGAAAGTTCGTAAAATTTGGTATCGGAAGGAACTCAAATCCGTAACCTGCCACTCCGGGGGTTTTCTTTCGTCGTAGTTAAAATCCGACCTAATGAGAATCTGGTTTCTACCGACTAAAATAAGATGACGTAGGTACTTGGATTTAATTAATCTAATGATTTTTATACCCGAAACTACATACGAAACGATGTGACTAAGCATTGGAAGATCTAAAAATCATCACATGAGAAAGAAAAAGACTATTCCAGGCTAATTCTCATCAACGTCGTCTTACTATTCAATGCAACTAATCAACTCTCCATTCCACCAGATCAATAAACATGACTACAATACCATGGCTGCCTCTAGTTCTGAACCAGATCTTCCAAGGCTCGTCAAGCGCGGAAGATCAGCTGAAACTCCTGGACAACTTCTTCGCCTCCCACAACCTGTCATTGCCAAAGATGCTTGTCGACTTCGTGCCCTCGTGTCCTCAGTTGATCACCAAGTGTCGGCGGCAGGACGTCATGGTGGATTGCGATTACTTGTTCGTTCAAGAGATAGACCAGCGCGGCGTCTGCTGTGTCATGAGGCCTGATGAGTGAGTTAGCTTTTAAAATATCGTAGTATCGTCGTTAATTAACTTGCCTACCTATATACAGTCATGTTGAAATATGGTGCTCTTTGTCACGCGTACGCGTTGTGACAACGAATAATCATCCAAAGACTCATTTGGTCGCGTACCTATAGCTTAACCCTGGTGGATGAGTAATAATAATAGGACTACGAGTATTAAGACACGTTCTTTCTCTTATGTTACAGGCTCGAAGACCCGAGAAGTGCGTTTTTAAAACGCTTAGATATCAACCACAGACTTGTGGTAACTCTGCAGTGTAACAATGGATCTGCAGTGTTTGGTTGTGAGGTGAAGTAAAACTGTTAGGTATATTATTAATTATTATTAAGCCCTAATTAAACTATTGTTATGGGTGTAGCCCTTGAGTGTAGCAATGATTTTTTCCCGGTGAGGTCCAGGTCAGCTCGTTGCAATAAAAAAATATTAAAAACTTGATACAAATGAAGTGACCTCGAGTTAGTAGGTATGATCTAAAATCCAGATCTGCGAACGAGCTCGAGATTTTCCCAACAATATGAATAGGTTGGACAATACGATCTAAAATCTCAAGTCAGCGAAGTGAGCTCATGACTTTGCTACGTAAGTACTCGATTATTATGGAACCCATCCGAAATCGACTAATTTTGTGTATGTAACAAAAGCTGGAGTGAGAGAAGGAGAGCTCTAATATATCCTAGGATGAAAATAGGTTGTAGCAAGAGCCCTGTTTCAGAGCGAAGAATCTAAAAAAATTAGGAAGCGAAGCGAGCTCGAAATTTCGCAACACATGTTGGCAAATTAAAAACCTTCACCTTTCGCTTATTTTAGTTCTACACACGTTACCAAGGGGAGGAGGGGACGAGTATTGCGTCCCTGGAGGCGGGGTTCAACTACATAATGCACTTGCTGTTCGTGTCGTTGCAGGACAGCGACTTAGAGCGACTTGAATCGAACTGCGAGGCCAGCCTGCTGTATGATAGGCGCTACTGCTTGGTAAAATTAAATCTCTTTTTTAATCACTTATAAAATAATGGCCTTCTGCTTTTTCAAATATTATTGATTTTAAACATGTTACAGCCATGTTGTGCTATTTCAAATCAAATTAAAGATTGAAAAATTCAGTCTCGGGCGGGACTTGAACCCGCACCCTTCCAAACCGGGGAAGTGCGTTATCCAATTTTGCTACCGAGCCCACTAGCCAGAGAACGAATTTTTCAATCTGTTGCGTCTTGAGGGGACGTGAGCGATATCTACTGGCAGTTATTACACACTAGCCAACCCGCAAGTTCAGCATTACAACTGAAATTCATATGGTATTATATTGGAACAGGTTGTGTCATCTATACCTAAACACTTAGGTATAGATGACACAACCTGTTCCAATTTCAAATATTATTGATTTTAAACATGTTACAGCCATGTTGTGCTATTTCAAATCCTTCAAATCAAATTAAAGATTGAAAAATGGCCGCGGCTGGATGGATGTGGCTTCTGCTTTTGTTCAGCATTTTTTGCCAATTTCGAGTAGGTGTTTTGGAGTATCGTAATCTCAGGGACTTTTTTATGAAGAAAACCACATTAGAGCTTATAAAAAGTGGAGGAGTCTCAATAAAGCTACCAAAAAAACTACCACGTCCCTATCACAATGCGTCAAAACGAAGGTGTGCAATCAGCACGGACGACCCGGTTGGTGTAATGGTTACCACGCCGGACTGCCAAACCAGGGTCCTGGGTTCGAATCCCGGTTCGGTCATGGATGTTATATGTTCGTGCCGTTGTTGTATGGTTTCCATATTAAAAAGCCTATAGTGCTTAACTTGGGGTCCAAAGTCGCCTCGGAGCAAGCCAGCAGCTGTCAAGCTGGTCTAATTTGACAGTCGTTCAGATCATAGATAAGCTACTAGTTCAGATGTACCCTCTAGTAGGGTGAAACACTCGACGTCATGTCTGTCTCCGTTCCGAAAAATTAAAAAAAAATTGAAATCATTGAATTGAATGAATTTCTTGAATTTCTATCATTACAATGTATGTGCCTGTGAGCGTTATTTATTTATTTATAGTACGTCCTCCAGTGTATAGCTCGGAAAATTAAGCAAGCTGAAGCTGCAATGGGCTGAACATATCTACCGAAGAACTTACTACCGATGGGGAGTCAGAGTTCTAGAGTGGAGACCACGAACTGACTGACTGAAGGCCGGGGATAGAGTTTTGGGGCGCGCCTTGGGAGAGGCCTAGGTATGTCTAACTTCTATTTAATTTACAGGATAAATGCACAGAGGAAATCTGTGGATGCTCCGATCCATTGCGGCAGATAAAAACATATGAGGATGACGTACTTCCGCCGTGCCTCGTCTCTCAGATGAATTGCTTGACCAAAGTCAGTAAGTGAGCCTACCATCATCACATTTAACACGTCATTCCATCCTGAAACTTAAATCGCTAAATGTGAGCATTGCTACAACTACAGGGTGAAATTGATATCATTGGCATCCTTTTAAACTAAGAGTCTACCCATCAAACTGAACAACTTTTACTATGGGAGCAAAGCAAACCGATCGGAGCAAAAAAAAAACAGCTGTTGCATACATTTGAGTCGAGTAGGCATTACAGTTTAGTATGGAACAGCTGATTTTTTAGTTGCTCCGATCGGTTTACTCCCATAGTAAAAGTTGTTCAGTTTGATGGGTAGACTCTTAGTTTAAAAGGATGCTAATGATATCAATTTCACCATGGATAAAGGGTGTAAGTGATAGCCTAGCTTAGACTAATTATATCGGGACGCGTAACCACGTGTCATTCTACTAACAAACTTTCTGCCACTTTTTGCGGGGGGCGAGGTAACATGTTATCCGCAACTTTGGATTTTATTCCCTATGACTTTAGATTCTAATTTTGAATGTTCAAAATCGTGAATAGTAGTCTCGTGTAAACCCCAAACGTTCTAAGTTCAAAATTATTGTTTCGCTATTATAGGCTGTCTCGTTTAGTGATAAGGTATTAAATTGGGTGTGAATGCGCTAGATTAATTGATCTAATACCGTGGCAGAGGGGAAATGCTACCGCAAGGCCGGTCCGGATATAATTAGTCTAAGCAGCCTAGCAAATATTGAAACTCAGACCATATAACTGAACAACTTTCAGTATGGAGCCTACATCAGGAAACGCGAAAAAAAATCAGCTGTCCCATACAATACTGCTGTACCTACCTGACTCAAATGTAGTAGTGTTTCAGTATTTGCTAGGCGGTCACTTACACATTTCTATATTCGTTGGTAGTTGTAGTTGGAGCAATGTTTTTGACCACCCCGAAAGGGATTACGGTCGTGAGTATGTTTCTCTATAATTAAAGTTGTTCAGTTCGATGGTTTAAACCACCCCTTTAAATATTACTAGCATGTTTTTTTTGTTACGCCCTGTATCAATTTCTAAAAATATTGTTTCGCCATAATAAACTTAAACTCTACTAACATTATTTTTAATTTGACCTGACTCTTTATTTCCTCTTTCTGCTGAACACAAATCTCTCCCAAAACGCTCTGCCTAAAAAGGATATTTTATATTAAAGTGTTTTCTTTTTTACAGATAATACCGATTGCAACTGCCCGCCATCATGTAAGCAAATCAAAACAGGACTAGTTATCGAGTCAAGTCGTATAAAAATGATGGATAGTTGCATTGATCCATTATAGTAAGTCCCCAGTATTTATTCATCCTCATTATGCCACTCTTTTCCTGTCCTGTGCCAGTCTTATCCAGGTATTATAATAGATGATGATGATTATAGTTATTACAGCTGCTTTCGCAATATCATCAGCAATATTCTTAGACAATTTAATAGGGACGAGTTACGCGTGTCATTCTACTAAGAAACATTTCTGCCACTTTTTGCGGGGGGCGAGGTAACATGAAATCCGCAACATTGGATATTATTGCCCATAAGTTTAGATTCTAGTTTTGAATGTTTAAAATCATGAAAAGTAGTCTCGTGTGAACCCCAAACGTTCTAAGTTCAAAATTATTGTTTTGCTATTATAGGCTGTCTCGTTTAGTGATAAGGTATAAAATTGGGTGTAAATGCGCAAGATTAATTGATCTTATACCGTGGCAGAGGGGAAATGCTAACGTAAGGCGAGTCCCTATTAAATTGTCTAAGGCAATATTTCTTGCCTGATTGCTGCCACCACTCCGTTAAGGCTTAGCTCCATCTGCCGTCTGTTTTTCCATTTACTTATGATAGGTACTGAACAACTTTCCCCGAGGAACCATAAGGGAAATTATCAAAAAAATCTGTCTTTTTATACTAAATGCTGATTGAAGCCAACTTCGAAATCGCGAAAAAAAAAACAGCTATCCCATACATTTTAGTCGAGTCGGTACTGCAGTTTTGTATATGATAAGATGATATTTTTCTTTTTGCTAATTTCTCTTAGGTACCTTGGGGAGAGTTGTTCAGTATCATGCATAAAGAAACTGCCTGTCACCCTGTATCACCCTGTCACACGGTGTAACAAAAGACCCTATTAATATTTAATGGGGTGATTTTTGACCATCAAACTAAACTTTCACTATTGGACAGTTTAAGAGGGCTATTACAAGCGCAGTGGCGCTCTCGTCACAATAATAAAGATTTCTCAATAAAGAAAGCCTTAATTAAAAAAGTGCTCAACAGATAAACTACAAAAGCCTTCAAGATTACCAGTGTTTTTTCGCACACCGAAGTCGCGGTTTACAACGAATGCATTTTCGTTGCATATTTCAACTCGAACGGCTGCTTTTATTAGAAAGCTGATCGCCAACTTGCGTCCACTAATCCGTACTGGGCCGATCTTTGTGAGAAAAGGTTTTTGCCCTGCAGTGGGATTTTACAGTCTATAAGTTATGATTTTTATCTATTTCAATCGCTTTTTTCAGTTCCGATCTGAACGCCACAACATCTATAGTGCTAGATGTACGTCTCAAAATTACTCGATCCAAGATTTACGATCGTATGCCCACGGAAACATGGTTGACTTTACTTTGTAAGTTGGTAATGCTCTTTTCTAGTCCACTCCATAGATAATTATGGTAATTATAGTAGGTAGAGCTTATGTAGGTAAAGCATGGATGGCGCATTGCGGAGAAGTGTGGATGAATATTGAAGGGCCGGGTTCTATCCGAACGCACAAGAAAAATACTATACTATACTATACTATAAAAAAATACTATGTAATGTTTGGTGGTACGAAACCCTCCCTCGGAATAATGGAGAGCGGCAAAAAAAAAATGGGTAAACATTTTCGTTTATAATGTAACTAACATAATGCAGAAGGTTTCATAAAAGTTTACTCAAAGTAATTGGGTTCCGAGGTGAAAACCTCCATCGACTCCACTATAGGTTATGGGCCCAGAACGCTTCCACTGCGCAGTCCTGTGTTGGTAGCATGACAACCCGCGATTGTGATACGGCTTTATCCCGTCTTTTATCTCGTTCGTTCGCGCGCCTACGAAAGAGATAAAAGACGTGATAAAGCCGTATCACGGCTATCGCGGGTTGTCATGCTACCCATGCTGTCCTAACGAAACTCGATAAAATGCAGGGATAAAATGCTTGGCAACGACTGACGTTTCCTCTTCCTTTTGTTTTCTAAAATTCAATCTTCTTTACAGCGTCTCTGGGAGGAGTATTCAACATGTTCCTGGGCGTTAGTTTATTTAGTGCTTTAGAAGTGGTATTTTTTTTTATTGTTAAATTGCCTGTAGCTCTAAGAAAATCTAATGAAATAACACCTGTGACTGAAGTTTATGATGACAGCCATCGTATTTTTACCGTACGTTCTCATCTAAATGATAATTAAAAAATATTTTTAATTTAAATATGTTTGTCTCATTTATAGTCAAGAGATACGCCAAGAGTCACGTCACGCAAAAAAGCACTTGTGAGCAAGCCGCCAGCGGCAGCGTTGCCATCTAGGTGCTCCTGCAATCGCGAACCGATTTTATATGAAGTGCCGATACAACTCTATCCATTAATGGGCGCGTTTAGCTGGCGCTGACGAGTCGCAGGGGTTGCAGGCCGTTGATTGGTTCGAACCGTGTCGTCCAATACCTATGCCACCTACCTGGCGCTGACCCTTGACCAAGAAAAATTACGCCAAGTAATGTCCTTTTGCGCTGACGGTATTATGATGGTGTCAGATTTGGCTTTATGGGCTTTTTTCCTCCGCCTTGATGAATCAAAAAATTAAAACTCCACTTTTACCAGAAGTGCGATTTTCGAAAATCATACGAGCGACTTGGCAGTAGAAAGATGCATAATCTCCATAATAATTTTGACATTTTCTACTGCCAAGACGCTCGTATGATTTTCAAAAATTGCACTTCAGGGCTGCCAGATTGGGGGTTTTTTCCGCGATTTTGAGAAAAAAATTGTCTTTGGCGAAATTGTTGAGGACAAAATTATAAAAGCAGGGAATTTTAGGGGTTTTTTTTAAACAATTTCATTAATTATTGTTATAACTAGCGACCCGCCCCGGCTTCGCACGGGTACAATTTAAACCTTACTCTTGTATCACTTTATCTATTTAAAAAAACCGCATCAAAATCCGTTGCGTAGGTAGTTTTAAAGATCTATTCATAGGGACAGACAGACAGCGGGAAGCGATTTTGTTTTTTACTATGTAGTGATGATGACTACATAATATTTGCACCGTTTAGGGTTGAAACAACCCCCCGTGGGGGCCGGAGGCGCGTCGATTATTCAAAGAACTATCGGCGAGCCTAGTCGAGGCATCGGGTGACCAGAGGGCCTGCAGCTACCTCGGCCAGCGTATCAAGACTGATAACGACGGACGGTCACTCTGGTCTGGCCGTACAAAGAGGTAACGCTGCCAGCCTCCTGGGCACCCTGCCATATGCCAGCCAGCGGTTGTTTAGAAGATGTTTTTTTATTTATAGCGTAAGTTTTCTCTGTTTATTTTAGGTTAAGAATTTGTTATAACATTTTGACCCTGTTTGTGAAATTAATAAATAACGCTCACAGGCACATACATTGTAATGATCCCAAGTCAAGTAAGCCTCAGGCTTTTTTGTTATGGAAACCATAAACAACGGCACACATGTAACATCCATGACCGAACCGGGATTCGAACCCAGGACCCTGGTTTGGCAGTCGGGCGTGGTAACCATCACACCAACCGGGTCGTCAGTCGTCAATGATGTCTCCCATTTCAGAAATAATATAAAATGGGTGTGCTGGTTATAGTGACTCCGGCTATCATTACTCAATCGATACCTGTGCCTATCAGAAGTGCGATTTTTGAAAATCATACGAGTGACTTGGCAGTAGAAAGATGCATAATCTCCATAGTAATTTTGACATTTTCTACTGCCAAGTCGCTCGTATGATTTTCAAAAATCGCACTTCTGTACATCTGCAATACGTTATTTATGGTGCCGTTGAGTTTAAAATCAAGTAGGAATGTCAAGTAATTTTGGCTTCTACTTATTGGGTTTATTTATGATACAATTTTAATACCTTATCATGTTACACAAGTGTCATTAAACTGTAAAAATTTTGGAACATACAAGTATTTGTCCAAAATGTTTATTTACTTACTTTTTTCAATTTTTTTTGTTTTTTTTTTGTTTTCTGGCTCATACGCGCCCCGAAATCTTGACAAGGGCTCCCAAGTAATTTTCTTGTGAAAGACCTATTATTTAATTGAAATGGACTAACAAAATCTCTGTTGTGGGTGTTGTATGTAAGTTGATCGATCGTTTGTTTTTCGTGAATTTGTGTTTTATTTGTACCAAAAATTTTCATTAATACGTTATGGGGAAAAATATTTCTATCTGGAGGAATTTTCGAAATCACATCTGGCAGCCCTGACTTTTATTTTGACATTGTCATTGTCAAAGAGTAATATAAGTATATTAGGTCATTGTCATGACATGATGAATTCAGTGTTGCCACCTTAGCCCTTTTGGGGCTAGATCTAGCACTTTTTACTGTAGGTGAACTCGTTGTTTAATGATTTAGCCCGAAAAGGGCAAGCCAGTCTAGCCCTTTTCAGGCGGTGTCCTATTGCCCTCGCACGCGCGATGGTGCGATGCGATGTGATCGTACTGATGGATAATTCTCCGAAATTTTTCAAATGTTTCTATGGAAAAATTTCAACGATTTGTAAAATTTCGGAGAATTACCCATCAGTACGATCACATCGCATCGCACCATCGCGCGTGCGATGGCAATAGGACACCGCCTCAGACTTTTCATTTTCTTAAAAATATTGCACCAAAATCTGAAATTTGTGCCATGCTAACATCGCAATAACATCGAACTTTAGCGATTTGTGTCATACATTGATTTATTTATATTTTTGTGGTATTTGTTCGATTTGATTATGGCAACATTACTCATCTCTACGCCGCGCCGATCCGGGTTTAGTTTGTTAAATAACTAAATAATATTTTTAATTTTTGAACCTATTAAATTGGTAAAATTTTTCTTCAAATTCTGTTTAATTTTGAAAAATGTTATTGTAATTCAATAAATACATAATTGAAATCATTAGTACCTAAAGGTGTTTTTTTAGCCTCTTTTTTTACACCAAGTGTTTTCTTCTTCGATAAAGTATTTTCTTGGTAATTTGTGCGCTCCATCTAGCCCGATCTAGCCCTTTTTAGCTTCTTCAACAGCCCCTATTACTAAAACTAAGGTGGCAACACTGGATGAATTGATGACAGACTGGCACAAAAGGACTGGTATCGAGTGCCGTAAAGCACATTATTAAAAAAAAAATAATGATGACAGACAGACAGGGTTGGATTTTGTACTATAATTATAGTATTTATACTATAATTTCGCCCTTTGTACTATATACTATCCACATCTAACGATAGTACGCTAAAATACTATAATTTCATGTTTGGATCATTGGGAAGTTCTCAAGCTCTATTTCACCGATATGGCACTTTCAGAGCGCTTGATATCCGGCCAAATAATTCTTGATTTGCTAATAGACCCATACATGAAGCTATATTATGAATTCATGTCCTGAATTATTAGTTCAAACAATTAACTAAAGTGTATTTAATGCAATCTCAAAACGTATTTTTCCTAGACTACCTACTTACCAAGACTAAGATACGAAACTGCCACGGATGAAGATAGAACTAATAGTAATATTCAAGAACTGATGAACTTAGTAGAAGAGGAGTAGGTAAATTTTGCCTTGACTGGTTGTTGTAGAACATCACTAGTGTCAGGCACATCACTAGCGTTGTCTTGTTTTGTCTATTACTTCTGCTCTTGGACAAAATGTATTCACATTAGGAAGCATTGAGAATAAAAGCATTATAATAATAACCGTTTGATTTTAAATCCTCACACACTGGTGTTGATTTTAATGACTATTATGTAAAATTAAAGTGTACTATAATTTTTTATAATTACTATCCTTTTCATTTTTTTGTGCTATCTTTTTCAACGTCCCTAAATCCAACCCTGCAGACAGATGACATTTCTTGAATAATCTTCGACACGCGGACTTTGTTTATTTATAATAATTTAATCGGTTTCTAATTTAATAAAACATTAGAAACAAGTGAAAATGTCATCCTGGAAAAAGGCCGCGAAGGCCAACCAGAAAACTCACAAGGAAAGACACCAGCCGGAGTCACGAAAACACTTGGGTCTACTCGAGAAGAAGAAAGATTACAAGAAACGAGCCGACGATTATCATGAGAAGGGGCAAACCCTCAAGGTTTTGCGTAAAAGAGCTCTCGACAAGAATCCTGATGAGTTCTACTTTCATATGGTTAATTCTAGAGTGAAAGACGGGGTAAGAATTTCCCGATCCATTCATTGCTTATTTTAACCATTTTTCAGCTTAATTCCTTAGTTAATTATCATTTTATATTATATTCTCGGAATGTTTTACCATAGTTTTGGCTTAATAAATAGCCAATATTCACAGTAAATTCGATGTAAACACTATAATTTTGAGGTTATTTTTGTTTTTTTATCGGCATTGATACAAGTCTTTTGAGCCTATTTTTTGCTAATTTTCAGATCCACCATGAAGTGGAGAAAGAAGATGAGCATACTCCGGAGCAGGTGAAGCTGATGCAGACCCAGGACATAAAGTACATCAACATGAAACGGACTATTGAGAGTAGAAGAATAAATAGATTACAGGTATAATAAAATCAGTGCTCCATCACTCGCGGCGTTTGTATCGATTCAAACATGTGATTGTAGCGACACACACCGAGTGATGAATGGCTGACCAAATTTTATGAAAATTAGGCATTATGGCTGTATTGAGTTTGCATTGATGCTGTATCGTGTTGCATCGATGCAGCTGCAAAAAGTTGCAGTGTGTAAAGGGCCCTAATCCAATTACCCCAGTGTTGCTTTCTCTTCAATTTTATTTCCTTTTTTGCCATCAGATTTTGGTATACCTACGGCGCTGCATTATCTCATGTCATGAGGTACAGTTGGCCGCAATAAGTTGTATACACTTTTGTTCTACGTTGTAGTACTAAAGTGTATGTAACTTATTGCGGCCGACTGTACAGGCTGGTGACGCATTGACATAAGGCACATTTTAGTTTTCGTGCCTGAAGCGCAAAGTTCGCAATTCCTAAAAGCGGGATGAGTGCGGTATCTGTTATGGTAGTAACTATTGAATAATCTGTGGTATAATTCTCAGTTATTTCATGACTGGCATTGACTGTGTTTCCAACTTAGAGACCCACTTGACATCAGAAATGCAATACAATAATAACAAAAGGCCATTTGCAGAGCATATGCTCATGTCTATATTCTCCGAGGGGGTGGTCAAATATTCTGATCAGAACATCCACATTTCATTAGTAGTACTGAAACTCTGTCCAGAGTGAGCCTATCGCTACTTATAATGGTATGTGGTGGGTGTTAATACATGCCTTGGCAAAAGGCCATTAATTTCTGTAAAAAATTATTTAGAGAATGGAGCTAACATTAATTAAGGATGTGTGGTAAGCCTTTACATAGCAGCAGGGTGGACTAGAAAAGGGTCCAACAAACGTCTAAGCAGTATTGTCTGTGTTCCAGTCGCAACTGCACATGACGGACATAGCGGACTCAACGCCCAACACTCACGTCTTCTTCGTTGACGAGGGGGAGGAGAAGAACTTTGATTTAGCCAAGAGGCTGGACACGCATCCGTCTCTACTCGGAAGGAAGTCCAATCGGCCACGACTATCTGATTTGAATAAGATCACATTGCCGGAGATTGATGAAGAGGTTTGTGTAATTCTTTTTTTATTTTTTATACATTCATTGTTTGCCTCAAAATATGCAACTATGGTGTGCTATGTCGGAATGTGATATAAACCATTCTGCTAGACGAGTTCTTAAGCATGCCGGTTACATTATTTTGAACGTATGAGGTAGGTGTGTACCTTATTTATATTGAACAACATACTGGGGCCTTCTTAATAAGCCAACAGTTTTTTTCTACAACATCTTTATGTAATAAGAATCACATTTTGTTGAATAAAACATGCTATTTCGCTATTCATAATAAAAATAAAAACATAAAAAATTTATTTATCGTGGCTTTACATTATGCAACCGATCGCAAGCAATTTGAAGAACTTAAGCAATAAGTTTGATATCAACTTGAAACGTAACACGTTTATGCGACAATGTACTTCAAATTGCATGCTTTCAGTTGTATAATGTAAAGTAGGTTTTAGTGTAATTTCTTTACTTACGTTACGTTTGATCCACAGACTATGGAGAAAATGAAGAAAAAGAAACAAAATGCATACAAAGAAATAGCAACAAGGATAGAGAGGGAAAAACAACTGACTGTGGTCCAACAAAAAATGGAACTGAAGCGCCATCTACAAAGCAAATCAGCTAAAATAATGAAACCCAAACGTGAACAGAAAGGGTCGAAGCTTTCTGCACCGGTGTACAAATTCCAGTACATGAGGAAGAAATAAATGCAATGGTAATTTGTAATTTTTTATTTTGTAATAAATAGTTTTGTCATTTTTCCTTAAAAATAGAGATGCACTGAAGTTATATTCATAATTTGTTCATTTATTTGTTCTGGATTATGACTTGTTCGTAATTCGTAAATGCTTTTTTTAAATGCAAAATTTTACAATTAAATTCCTTCATTAAGAGCAAAAAACATTAATAAAATCTCTAATTAACATTATAATTATACTTATAAATAATTTGAATCACCGATTATTAGTTTACAAGATTTATCTAGAATTTAAAGTCCATTATTTCAGGCAAATATTTACATTTGTTGTATAGATCTCACAACTGTATATTATGAGGGTTCCATGTGTGCATAATTACAAGCATTACATTGATGTGTGTGTGAATATGCAACACTATAAATGGATGAGTTACACACATCCATCCATCCTTCATCCTAAATGCAAGAATTATAAAGACAATTTAGATTCTTTATGGTTGAAACCTTAGATCAAAGTAAAATGAATTCATAGGCCCAAAGCGCTTTAAGTTGAAGCACGCAAAACTAGGGCACTTCAATACAAATTAGGGTACTTGGTCTGTCATCTCAGTACATTTTCGAAGTAAAACTGTCAATTGTTTTGCCTCGTTTTTCTGGTTTGAAATGTTCGCGTAAGGCCTGTCCATTCTTGTTTACTAATGTCATTGGTTGAAACAGTCAAACACGTATTAAATTAAATTTAAGGTGCTATAATCAGTGATACTACTCTGTATTTTTTCATTGCATTAATTCTGTTCGGCAATTTTTTGCTTTTTGTATTTCAAACTTAATAAATGCTCTAAAAATAGTTTGTACATTTGACGAGGCCCCTAAACCTTAATTTTTATAGTTTAATATTTCAGAGTAGCACTTTTATCACTGTTAGTACCTCATTAATACATAACTAAGCGCATCACTAATTAATAATTATATTACGTACAAAAACACAGACTTGTACCTTATAAATCTAAAGCGGTAACATTCTGGTAACCCTATAGAGATGTCTTTGGTTCACTTATAACTAAGATCACATTTAACTATCACCACAATACACATTTATGTTCTGGGTTCATAGGCGAGCCCCTCGGACATTGCCAGGCTTCTGCGAACTCTTTAGAGTTGCTCAGAGTACCGATCACTCTGATCTTGTTTGGACTGTGGACTCCTTCCACCATTTTCGATTTGAGAGCACCATTCGTTGAGTTGCCGCACCATATCTGCGAATTTATAAATTGATTAGGCAAAGGTTATGCTGTATGAGAGGTATGGCAGTATGTAGCGCCATTGCGATTCTTTTATAATGCGCACAGCCAAGGAGTGGAATGCCCTGCCTGCTTTGGTATTTCCGAGCGCTTACAACCCGAATTCCTTTAAAGTACGAGTGAATAGGCTTCTTCTGGGTTCTGGGTAAGTTCGCTACATCTTCGACCCCATCTTCGTCCTGAGGACTGGATTGAGGTCAAGAATAAACCCATCCTAAATTTAAAAAAGAAATGTATCATCGAATTCAATAGTGTAAAGTTGAATTATAGCTATTTTATTTTGTCGAGTTGGGCACTGTGACTGTGATATTTGATATAATAAACAATTAAAGAAAAGAGAGTTTATCAGCTCTTTTATGTAGTCAAATACTACAGGTGCTCCTAACTTCCCTTGCTTGGCTCCCTCAAGTGTCCCCAGAAAGTGTGAAGTGAGGTGGGGTATCTGTAAGTCAGATAAGGGGTAGTGGCCATTCCGTATATAGAAATATATGTATACTATTGTCTATTCCGTGTCACAGCATAAATATCTATTGCAATAGTGCGGAGTGGTCAATGTCCAAAGTCTTCCAGAAAGGAGGATGTTACCTGTGCGAAGCCGAGGAAGAACAGTTGTTCAGGCTTGTAGTGCGGCAGGCCTGGCAGGGTGTCGCGCCGGGCGGCGGGGTGGCGGCTGGAGAACAGCTGGTACGCTTTGAGGGCGGCGCGCAGGCCGCCGTTGTCCGCGATGTTCTCGCCCTGCGTGTTGAACCCGTGCACCTGCCGGATCATCAACATGCTCCTAGTGTATTTGATATTGAAAGTGGTCAACCTAGACGCATGTACGCTGATCAAATCAGATGCATACTGAAGAAGGTCCAAGTAAAATGTACTCGCACTCGACGAGAATGTATGAAGAGACTTGGATTTTTGAGAGGAGAGAGGTGTGTCAGAATCATAGAATATGGCGATCTATTGTCTCCGCCTACCCCAGTGGGAAATAGGCAAGAGCAATATACCCTAACGCCCTACTGCTGGGCATGGTCTCACAGGGGTGCAAGGGAGAGAGCCATAGCCCATACTCCATTATCGTCTTGTAGCATACCTTTGAGACTACCCATGATTTTTTGTACAGAAAATCAAATGAGAGAGCTAATTTACCCAGAGTTAATTGCTAACCCAGGAGTGCGCAAGTAGGACTAGGATAATTAGTAATGTTACCGTATAGTTGGGCAGCTGCGGCATGTGGTACTTGCTATACTGGTCGATGATGCACTGCACCTTGCCGTGGTAGTGCTCGAGGGTCGCCGCCGACCACCACTGCTTGAGGTTGCCATCAGAGTCGTATCTGCGACCTAAAACGTTCACAACACTTATTTACTTGTGGTTACGGCTTAGAATGAACTGTCCTTGGGTGTCGTACGAGGCGATTACGATAAGGTCGCGTTGCAAGTCTGTTACTACGTGGACACGTGTACCTTCTTTCCGGCTTGCCGAAGCTTCACTATTGTGTATTAGCTCATGTGTTTTTTTATAAAACAATCCTTGAGATTATGACACCCCCAAAACTCTCTCGACATCAGAAGAAACGCAGTCTGTTTGTAAGTGAAAGGCGCTCAGGCGCTCGAAACTCTTTCCAAAACCTCAAGCAATAATATATTTATAGTCTATCTAAACTATTATAAAACTGTAACAGAAGTGTGTCTGTACATTGAAGATATAAAAAAAATAAATTACGACATGGTTTTTAGCTGTCTCTGATTCCAAATCACCAATTTTTTAATTTTTTGTCTGTCTGTTTGTTTGTTTGTTTGTTTGTTTGTTTATTTGTTTGTTTGGGTGTTTGTTTGTTCGAGTATCACGCAAAAACTACCGAACCGATTTTGATGAAACTTTTTTGTTTGATAGCTTATCATCTGACTTAAAATCTGGTATATAATTTATGCGGACGAAGTCGCGGATAAAAGCTCGTTCTAAATAATTTGATAAGGGTGAGATAAGGGCAGAAGAATGATGATTGATAACTTACCTTGGTCGTCAAAACCGTGTGTAACTTCATGTCCCATTATGGCACCAATGGATCCGTAGTTAATTGCTCTGTAAAGATAAATGTTTCATTGAATAAGCTGATCAACTGATTGATTTAATAAATAGTTGCATTGATGCAACTGATCAATGATTTAATAACTGAGAAAAATAAATGCTTACTCAATTCCATTTCCGTAGAATGGCGGTTGCAATATACCGGCCGGGAAAGCTGAAAAGAAAAAATACAGACGTAATTTAATTTCTTGTAAAATGAAATCTCTATTTGTCATTAAAATTCAACTTTTTCTTCTACTTACTGACTGAATTGAGGGTTGCAGAATAAAATGCGTTTATTGTAGTTGCTGTTGCTACCCATCTGTAAAATCATAATTAATTATTACTTGGTCCTTAGTATATACTATAGACTAGATTTATACTCAGCATAATCTCTATTTTTCTGTCGCTCAAAAATATGGAGCTAGAGTTAGTATAGTATATAATAGTGCTTTGTCTAATCAAGTTCCATGTTGTTTTATTTTCAAGTATTTAGTTTATAAAGTCGGCGGTAGTTTGTCTATCCCTTCTTCGTCTGCACAAGGCAGAAACATACCTGTTTCTATCGGGTTTCTCCCTCAACGACTCGAAGTTTTTCTTGACAGCTGCCCACGTCAGCTTCAGGTACGTGTCAAAGAGACTGCCGTTCACCACTTCAGCCTGCGAACATAATTGACGCTATGAGTCGTTTGATGCGGCTGGAAGATTTATATGTTAAACGAAGCTGAAGACATTGGCCGTTAATAAGACAAATATATAAATTATCATTTTGCAACTTTATATGCTCTAAGAGGTACCTAGTTGTATTTTCTTATCACCCATAGGAACAGTCGTGTGTTGATATACGAGTATGTATTAAACTTACATGCTTGTAATGCTTATCGAGCTGGTCGGTAGTCAGCAGCCAGGAGGGGAACCCGACGAAGTTCCTGATGGCCCGCAGCTTGTTCAGGGTCTTCAGCCTGGTGGTCGAGTCCATCCAGTCCAGCTGGTCGACCGCCGCTGCGAACGCTTCTCGCACATCCTCGATCATTTCTATGGCCTGTTGAAGTTATTTAGGGGTTTGAGTAGTCAGAATCAGATTTGATTAGCTACTAAGATTGGCAAATATTGTGGCGGGCGTGTCTCGAGCCTAGCCTATCTGTGATTGTAAATTTTTAATTTTACACTTCCTAATTTGTATTCGAATAATGCCTAAATTCCATGAGTTTATCTCATTTTCGAATACCAATATTCGGCGGCCCGGTAGCTCAGTCGGTAGTGAACCTGCCTGCTGTGCCGAGGGTCGCGGGTTCGGATCCCGTAAGGGACAAATATTTGTATGATGAATATGAATATTTGTACCCGAGTCATGGATGTTTGTATCTATACAAAACGTGTTAATTAATTAACGCAAAACTAGAAAGTACTTAGTTTGTTTAGAATCGAGAGCAGAATCGAATTATCATGGTTTTAACATAGGTACCTAATATTTTTCAAAATATTAAATAATTTTTTTGTAAAATTTAAAATTTACTGAACCCGATGTCAACCCACCGCACGAGCACACTCACCCTACTTACTAACTAAACAAGATATTAAAATGTATCCATGAGTACGTTAGCGCTTTCATTCATTGCTGAAATGATAACAAAAATCATTTTTGCCTCAAAACTTAAAATGCGAATAACTTTATAATCAAATTATTATTTCAATCTAATTATTTTGTTATAAATCAGTTGGGGTGTATGAGGTTTTGCGCTAATTCATTAACACGTTGTATATGTATTTATATCGTTGTCTAGTCATCATAATACAAGTCCAGGCTAGATTCTGGTACTTTAAATGTGACTAGACAATTTGTGTGACAATGTTCAAGATATTTATTTAAAAAAAAAATTTAATAAATAAATTAAGATGGGAGAATTTAAAAAATATTACTCCAAAGTTTAGCCTCCTTTTTTCCGCACACCAATTAATTTCTCCATAAAATGGTATAGTTTCTAAATCATTCTAAAAAACATGCGAAGAAATCTAAAAACCTATTTGACGCAACTACAACGGTGCCTGTTATAAAGATGTTCCTTTACGACGATTAATCTTATCTAGCCAATGTTTGAGGATTTTGAAGTCAACTTACCTTCTGCCTAGACGTCTGATCGAAATGCCTCTTCACATACAAGTAGCTCAAGGCGACGCCGAAGTTAGCGTTTACGTTGGCCGTGCAGCTCTTCCACCTCGGGGTGCGCTGCTGCAGCCCAAACACCGCCTTCGAGAACTCGAAGCCGAGCTCGCGGAACGAGTTGAGGGTCATGGGCGCTACCGTCGAGAATACACTCCACCACAGGAAACGCTCTGAAATAGAAAAAAACTTAGAAGTATTGTTTTAGAGGTAGGCGATACGCAGTCCTCGAGTTTTCTAAATCCTACTAATATTATAAACGCGAAAGTTTGTAAGTATGGATGGATGGATGTTTGTTCCGCTTTTACGCAAAAACTGCTGAACGGATTTTAATGACATTTGGCATACAGATAGACCATGGCCTGGATTAACACATAGGGCACTTTTTATCCCGGTAACGCAGACGAAGTCGCGGGCAACAGCTAGTCAAATATAGGCCCACCATAGTAACTCCTGTTAACAAGGATCAACAGCGGTGACCTAGACAATGAAATCCAGCGAGCTCGGGATGATTCTAATGTGTCGTGGAACCCGCAATGAGTTTAATCAAAGAAGATAGAAGTATTAAAAATATACATTCGACTTCCCTCCATTGCAAACGGAAGACAGCAATAAGAAAGTGGTTATTAGTAAGCTAACTCCAGAGATAATTTATCGCGAAAGACAAAATTTTTATGTCATCGAATCAAAGTAGACAACAATAAATAGAACAATAGAAAGTCAACTAAATACAACGTGTTAATGAATTAACGCAAAACTAGAAAGTAGTTTGTTTAGAATCGAAAGCACAGTCGAATTATCATGGTTTCAACATAGGATTTTTTTTTCAAAATATTAAATAATTTGTTTGTAAAATTTAAAATATTTTGAACCCGATGTCAACCCTCCGCACGGGCACACTCACCCTACTTACTACCAAAACAAGATTATAAAAATGTATCCATGAGTACGATAGCGCTTTCTTTCAGTGCTGAAATGATAACAAATCATTTTTGCCTGAAAACTTAAAATGTGAATAACTTTAATTAAATGTTAACTATCAAAATAAGTAAATTATTGTTTCAATCTTATTATTTTGTTATAAATCAGATGTATGAGGTTTTGCGCTAATTCATTAACACGTTGTATAACTACTCAAGATAATTTTTATCTTCAAACGTTCAAAATCAACAAATTCTATTCGAATCTCAAGGTCCAAAGCTTTTGAGGAGCGATTACACAAAAAGCAAGTCACAATGAATGATTGATTATATTTGACAAGTTTCATAACAGCAATTAAGTGGATTGTTATCTTACCGATGATGACGGGTTTAGTGTCAGACAGGAGGACTGCCAGCTTCTGAAGGTAAGGCAGGTCCATCACGATGACTCGGTCCAGGTGCGGGTGGAGCGTCACGTTCGTGTCGGCGAAGACCAGCTTCAGGTATTTCTCCCAGTCGTGCTAGAAATTGTTAGTGAAAATGTTTACTTCGTGATTCTTTGTAAATTTTATTTTGAGCTTTAGTGTTTTTGTCATCCATTTCAGATCATTTCAGGAGTGTGATTTTTGAATCTCATTCGCTGAGTTCAGCAGTTGAAAATGTCAAAATTACTATGGAGATATGCATCTTTCTACTGCTGATTTGACTTTCAAAAATCGCACTCCTGGAGTATGATTTTTTAATGTCAAATCAGCAGTAGAAAGATGCACGTCTCCATAGTAATATTGACATTTTCAACTGCTGAGTTCAAAGAATGAGTTTCAAATATCGCACTCCAGGTACCTTCTACTGAGACTTTACTTCCTTACGAGCCAGGTTTATCCTGTGTACGATATTTCTCTGATCTTTATGTTAATATGAGAAGGCTTTCATCCTCAAAATATGACTCTAGCTTGCAGCCTTTTCATCCAACGATATCACGGTAATATTTCATTAAGCTTTTAAATCACGGCGAGAGCTTTCACCTCGGTTGGTTAATCTTTCATAGACGATCGGGAATTCCCAAAACAAAAAACTGATCGAGCCATAATTTCAAGCAGTGTAGTACCTATTCGCCTCAAAGTCTATAACCAGACCTCACCTCTTTCCACTGCGCTGGACCACCGCCGGACCCCGACACAAGCTGTGACACAGCCACTTCATGGAACAGGTGCGTGCCGCTCCTCCTCACTTCCACGGGCGTCATGATCTTCGCCAGGCTCTTGCTCAGACTGACAATGTCGTCCGCGAACACCTCCGCGTCGGATTCCGGGTCGGCGATGCTGATGACCGCTTTGATGTACTTGTGGTATTGTTGGAGCTCGTGTGCGAACTGATCGGGTTGGAGGAGGTAGCGCTCGCTGAACCCTGGCGAAACTTGCTCGATCTGGGGAGATGGGGGTTTTGGGATGGAATTGATTGTTGTTTTTGAAGGATCGGTTTTTTTATTCAAAGTAAAAACTAAATAAAGCTGTGGTAAATACCATAGATTAGATGATATTATCATTAAAATGGTTCTGTACCGACAGCTAATAATTATGAGTGTGTTTCTGTCAAGTCCTTTGACGCGACATAGGTATTGTAAATTATCTAAACTAGTATAAAACTGTAACAGAAGGTGTGTCTGTACATTGATGATATTTACAAAAAAAGATTACGATATGGTTTTTAGGCTTCCCTGATTCCAAATCAAAAATTTTTGGACTTTTTGTCTGTCTGTTTGTTTGTTTGTTTATTTGTTTGTTTGTGTGTTTGTTTGTTCGAGCATCACGCAAAAACTACTGAATCGATTTTGATGAATCTTTTTTTGTTTGATAGCTTATGATCTGATTTAAAATCTGGTATATAATTTATGCAGACGAAAACGCGGGTAAAAGCTCGTAATTTATAATAGGTACTGCTACTTAGTAAGTAGGTACCTATGTTACTAATTATAAAGACACAGACAATGTTTTGGATATAGGTATGATATTACAGAGTGGATGTATGGTATGGTATGTAACCAAAAACAATGTTCTACTTTTAGGTCCTAGTCACGCTATGTAACTTTTAGCACAGGAAATCCTCTACAATCTTTTTGTTGGTCATTCATCTGTCTCGTACTTATAAATCTTATAATAAAAAAGTTTACAAAGTCAAGACCCATAACATTGACCGTTTCATGGTCAAGTTTCTAAAAATTCTTGACTTTAGCTTGGCAGTAATTATGTAGATCGGAACATCGATTTGCATCAGTACCTACCTACCAAAGTGAAACAAAAATACAAACGCTAAAGTTGGTACTTTAAAACGTGGATCGCCTTTTTTACGAGCTTTTTGTTACACGCGCAAAATATGGAAAATTAGGTTTAGCCTGTTTTTTGTTGATGTGTTTTTAGATTGGATTTAATTACTTGTTGATGAATCGTAACGTTTATTGTGATGTTAACTGGGTTAGAGTACCATATAATATATGTATATTTATGTTTGAACTTGCACTGGGATTTTGTGTCCTATAGGATATTAAAGGCTGACTACCGTCAAGTCTGTATTGTGATGTTGGTTATAATTATGTTGTACTCAACTTCGGGGACTGCTTCGTTACAAAAGCAGACAGGTAGGCTAAGTACCAACCTTAATAGGTATTTTAATGTAGGTATGAGTTATGCGCTAAGCACAGACGTACCTACACTATCTCGTTCTAATCCTCCTGAATCTGATAGAAACGAAAATCGATATACTTACATGGTGTAAACTTAAATGCGTTGCACATTTAGGACGGAACTGAATTAAAGAACTTTCTCTATGGGACCAACATTGAAATCGCGATAAAAACATCGGCTGTTCCATAGGAAACGTCAATTAAACAGAGAATAGCAGAACAGACTTTTTTCGCGATTTCAGCATCGGTCCCGTAGAGAAAGTTGTTTAGTTTGATGGTCTGGAACACTCCGCATTTAAGTTTACACCCTGTAAACGATTAGAGAATATTCCGCTGTATTGTATCGTAGGTAGGTTGGACTTGGTACGATATCTAAACTATTATAAAACTGTAACTGAAGTGTGTCTGTACATTGAAGATATTTACAAAAAAAAGATTACGATATGGTTTTTAGGCTTCCCTAATTCCAAATCAAAAATTTTTGGACTTTTTGTCTGTTTGTTTGTTTGTTTGTTTGTTCGTTTGTTTGTTTGTTCGAGTATCACGCAAAAACTACTGAACCGATTTTGATGAAACTTTTTTTGTTTGATAGCTTATCATCTGACTTAAAATCTGGTATATAATTTATGCGGACGAAGTCGCGGGTAAAAGCTCGTAGTATCATATTTTTTCAACTTAATTCATTTACCTATAGGTATTTAACAGCGAAACTTAACCGCTTATCAAGTTAACGTTCCAAAATTTGGTAACGTGTCACTCACCACGACTCGGTTCCTGCTGGTGTTCCTGACGTCCTCGGCGACCTGGACGCTCAGCAGCACATTGATGCCGACCATGCGTCTCCCGCGGCCCGCAGTCTCCTCCCAACTGAAGTTGCCAGACACCTCAGCGGGTGGTCGCGGAGGCAGGCCCAGCTTCTCCAACAGCCGCTGAATCGGCTTGATGCCTTCTTCTTCTAGTTTGTCTGTAACGGAAATCTGATTTAGTAAACATGGCAATGCGTTGTTATTGACTTGGAATTCTGATCTGTATGTGAAGTCCACCAATCCGCAGTAGGCATGCCTGGTGGACTAAGCGTCAGCGCACACCTAGCGTAAAACTGTTCGAGCATGCGCGAGCAAATTTCATTGATTCAGTTGATAATGAACTCTATTCCCATTGAAATAAGGTTGAAAATAGCTTGCAAGAGATTAAATCCCTTCAGCTTCTGTTCGAGTATGCTCGCATATGCTCCTCGCGGCGACGGGAACAGTCGCGAGCATGCGCGCGGATGCTCGCGCATGCTCGAGCATACGCGCGTGTCGATGCTTGCGATCCGTCGTCAGTGTTGCCACCCCGTCATTTTTCGGACTAGCTCTAACATCTTTTCTATCAGCTAAGCTCGAAAAGGGAAATTTAGTACCTGTTGCCTACCTACAGATAATAAATAATAATCTAGCCCTTATCGAAAATACACGGAAAATCTAAAATAACATTGATTTTTAGGGTTCCATACCCAAATTCTTATTGATGTGCTCTTCTTGCTCCTCTTCCTCTGCTAGTTACCCAATAATTACCAAATCCCAGTCCACCATACTTTAAAATTGCTCTTATCGCACGTCTTTACTTTAAAATATTGTAAACACAACTGCAAAATTCACTGTCAACTGTAGCAACACGGGAGCATCCGCGAGACTGTTCGAACACGCGCGAGCTGCTCGCGCATGCTCGAGCATCCGCCGCTGCCGCCGGCGGATTTCGCCGCTAGGTGTGCGCGACTGCAAAGAACATGCGCGAGCAGTTCTACGCTGGGTGTGCGCTGACCCTTACACCCATAAATATCCTCACCTCACGGTAAGGTATTTCACCGTGGGTTAGCCCTGTGCCCCAACTGACACTCAAAGTATCAAATGTTTTCTATTCCGGTTAACGGGATTTGAAACGAATCGTCACTTTCTGCATGCTCGAATAACCACCGCCCTTTTAATGTAACTATCTTTCTCTGTGAGATCACATCAGGAATGAGGGGATACGTCAGAGAACTAAAGAATATAGCTCTGGAAATTAGCAAGCTAAAGTGGCAATGGGCTGGTTATATCTGCCGGAAAACTGATAACGGATTGGGAGTCCAAATTCTGGAGTGCGATTTTTTAATCTCAGAAGTTGAACTCAGCTGTTGAAAATGTATGAAGATACGCACCTTTCTACTGCTGATTTGACTTTCAAAAATAGCACGCCTGGAGTATGATTTTTTAATGTCAAATCAGCAGTAGAAAGATGCACGTCTGCATAGTAGGTAATATTGACATTTTCAACTGCTATCCTGGTCGATTGGGAGACCAAGAACTGGCAGTTGTAGCGTAAGATGCCCTCCGGCGATGGACCGACTACATGAGACAGGTAATGGGTAATGGGGAGGATAGATGAGGAAGGCCAAGGCTAGTGTTTTGTAGTGTGCCTTGGTGGAGGCCCCATGTTCAAGTTTGAACGATGACAGGCCAATAAACAATTCTCACCTGTATCGACGCAGGTTTTATACAGCGTCTTCGCTTTGACCACACTCTTGGGTAGATCCGACTCATCATCAGCTTCGAGGAGATCCCTCAGGTCAGTGACCAGGCGTTCCCTGAGCTTCGCCAGCTGGTCCCAGGAGGTGGACCAATCCGGCACCGGGTTCCTCTTGATCCAGCCACCGCAGGCAAACTCGTAGAAGTCCTGGCATGGTTCCACTTCTTTGTTCAGGGCTAGAAGGATTCTTGATGCTGTGGAAAGAAGAGATCAATGACTGACTTTAAGATACGGATACGCATTCGCTGAAGAAGAAATTTTTACGAGTAGGTGAAGTCCACCAATCCGCATAAAGGCACGAGTGGACTAACGCCCATACCTACACTCACCATCAGCGTAGGCCTTTACCCCAGTAGTGGGGAGAGGGACGATATCGATAGGGGGTGATAATAATGATGGTATAAAAAGTGAAGGAATAAACAATAAGATCCTTAGATAATAAACACCCATTGCGGACGTGAATTATTATCGCACCGTATCGCCCGATGCATTAAAGTAGAGTGTTAATGCAGCTAAGGAGTGCAGCTAAGAGCATCACATCTCTTATACTGTACAGCATGACAATGTCAAAGAATATTTTAATAGTATATACCATTTATATGCCTACCTGTACGGGGTATAAGTGATAGCCTAGCAAATACTGAAACGGTGAACTCAGATCATCAAACTGAACAACTTTCACTATGGAGCCTACCTCAAGAAACGTGAAAAAAAATCTGCTGTCCCATGCAAAACTGCTGTACCTACCCCATTAAAATGTATAGGACAGCTGATTTTTTTCACGTTTCCTGAGGTAGGCTCCATAGTGAAAGTTGTTCAGTTTGATGGTCTGAGTTCACCGTTTCAGTATCTGCTAGGCTGTCACTTACATCCTGTATAGTTCTACAAGTTCAAAGGCCACTCCCTGCCCCCTCTCCTTCGACTCCTTCAGATACCGCACCTCACCCCGCGCTTTTAAGGGTAGGGTCACTTTAGGGGATCCGAGCAAGAACCACATAGAGCCTCTAGTATGTGCTTCTTTAACATTCTGCAGGGATATACGGGGTCTTACTTAATATGCTGACGGCCTATACAACGTGTTAATGAATTAACGCAAAACTAGAAAGTAGTTTGTTTAGAATCGAGAGCCGAATCGAATTATCATGGTTTCAACATGGGTAATTTTTTTCAAAATATTAAATATTTTTTTTGCAAAATTTTAAATTTACTGAACCCGATGTCAACCCACCCCACGGGCACACCCACCCTACTTACTACCAAAACAAGATTATTAAAATGTATCCATGAGTACGTTAGCGCCTTCATTCATTGCTGAAATGATAAAAAATCATTTTTGCCTCAAAACTTAAAATGCGAATAACTTTAAATTTTAACTACAAAAATAATGAAATTATTGTTTCAATCTAATTATTTTGATATAAATCAGTTGGGGTGTATGAGGTTTTGCGTTAATTCATTAACACGTTGTATAAAATTTTAGCTTGCTATAATATCACTGGCGCTGAACATCATGTTTTTATGGAAATGTTATCTCCCTGTGCACGCGACTCCTATCAGAAACTTCTCGGATAATTTTTCGGTAATCTCATCCACCACTACCCCCCACTACCTCAGCTATTCCATTTTCGCCCTGAATATTACAGTTAAACGCTCTGGAGTGCGATTTTTGAAACTCATACTATGAACTCAGCAGTTGAAAATGTCAATATTACTATGGAGATATGCATCTTTCTGCTGCTGATTAGCAGTGAAAGTCAAATCAGGAATAGAAAGATGCGTATCTTCATAGTAATTTTGATATTTTCAACTGCCGAGTTCAACGTATGACTTTCAAAAATGGCTCTACTGGGCTCCCCGCTACCTATAGCAATTTCAGACAATAGGTAGGTAGGTACTTATTAAAAGTTTTTGAAAATTATGTAATACTTAGGTAAGGTACTAGCAACACAATTTTCCTAAGAACATATAGGTGTAGTTAATAATTTAACGCAGAAAAACAACCATTATCTTGATTCATCTTCAACAATTAACACAAAACGATACCAAAACAATTTATGCTATTTGTAATGAAATGCGTAAATAAAATACCTCTATGACTCAAAATAATTAATGCATTTGTAACATTTTACCGCGAAAATGGCGCAGTACCCTAAGTACACGTGGATCTAGATTTATTAAATTAACGATAAACAACATTTTATGAGGAAATTGCGTAGATGTATTTATCTAGAGGGCTAAAATTCCATTCGCATCTTTATGCCAAGAAATTATGGATGGTTTTTATTTGCCATGTATGATGTTTTTTTATGCTTCACGATAAGTTCGAAAAATGCCCAAAACTTACCTATTGTATAAGTCAATACGAAATAAACAAAATAAGACAGGCACATACATAAATGGTCGCAAGTAAGCTACGAGGCTTTTTATTATGGAAAACATACAACAATGGCATAAACATTATTAACATCCATGAACGAATAGGGATTCGAACCCCTGGCCCTGGTTTCTCAGTCCGACGTGGTAACCTAACCATATCGCGAACTTTCGGCCAACTGAATAAAAATGTCATCGGGTTAAAGAATTTTAGTCTCCTCTGAATTCAGAGAACAATTCAGCATGCAGTTAATACTTCGATCGCTCCACTTAAAAAATAATAGTGTAAATCATGCAATAGATATCATTAAATCTGGCTCTGAATACAGATTAGATAGTGAAATAGCTGCTTATCTATCTCCTATCCAGGTATTTACTTTTATTATTAGGTATTTTTAAACCTTTTCCGACCTGTTATTCAGTAAGTAGGTACTAGTACAAAATATTCACACCAGTTTACTTTTATAGAGTGTAACAGAAGTTGGTTGTAAAGTTATAATTAATTAAAATAAATGGGCTATTCCAAATATTTGAGTGGAGTAGGTATGTATCATATGTATGGAACAGAACAGAATTTTTTGTATCGCGATTTCGATATTAGCTTCGTCGTTACTAATGCTATGGTTCAAAATATGCCAATAGTGCAAACGCTATGCACACGCTTTACCGGTCGGTCCAAATTATGCTACGGTTCAAAATGCGCAAATATGCGCTATCGGTAGAGATAGCATGCATACAATCGGTTCATAATGCTCGAATGTGCGGATACGTGTGCTGTCTGACGTCATAAGTGACGTCATTAACTTGCGCTTACGCCGCACACAAAAAATAGGTAGTGCAGCATATGCATGTCAAATTGACAGCTAGTTCAAATTGTACAAATTGTTTAGCAGTGTATTCGTACTTACTAATTTGGACCGACCGGTAAAGCGTGTGCATAGCTTTTGCACTATTGGCATAATTTGAACCGTAGCATTAGTAAGTACGAATACACTGCTAAACAATTTGTACAATTTGAACCAGCTGTCAATTTGACGTGCATATGCTGCACTACCTATTTTTTATGTGCGGCGTAAGCGCAAGTTAATGACGTCACTGATGACGTCGGACAGCAAATGTATCCGCACATTCGCGCATTATGAACCGATTGTGTGCGTGCTATCTCTACCGATAGCGCATATTTGCGCATTTTGAACCGTAGCATAAGTCTGAAAGTCCAGGGGTGGTTCCCATTCCAAGACCATTCAGTTTTATGGTCTTAACCACCCCTTTAGATATTACTATATACTTACCCATTTCTGTTACATCTGTTAATTTTGGTTACGGCTCCTCAGCATTTCATATTTTTCGTATTTTATTTAATGCAATGTCATTGCCATTTTGTACGTGACCTTCATATGATTTCACCATACCTAGATTTTTTTTTTGGCAAATTTTATCTAATTGGCTTCTAATTGGTCTCAGTCTTAGAGGATCTTCGTTCAGTAATCTTTGGTAAATTTCCATCAAATTACTTCACCAGGTACCTGCTACAGTGTTTTGTTTACTTGATCACGAATAACAGATTAATTATCAGAGATCGGGATTTCACATAATCTTCAACCACAGAACATCCTTCTGCATTAATAATCTTTATAGCACTCCGTGACCTAAACCCGCACTTAGGTCACGGTTTTGCGTTACCTAAGTAGTCCATTATAACACGGATTACACCGTTCGAAAATGAATCCACTTTATTGCACAGATGCATAATAAACAAAAGAAGGTACTTTTATAGCATTCCGTGACCTAAACCCGCACTTAGGTCACGGTTTTTCGTTACTAAGTAGTCCATTATTACACGGATTTCATTACACCATTCGAAAATGAATCTACTTTATTGCACAGATGCATAATAAACAGAAGAAGGTACTTTTAAATGTGCTTTCAATCAATGTGACCAACATTGAAATGGCGAAATCTCCAACTGACTCCAAGTTACCCCCCCCCCCCCCCCTACTTTAATTATATTTTATCGTACCTGTTGGTTATAGTTGTTGGTATATGTTGGTAGTAGGGTGCGAGTAAGGGATGCGCCTCCTAGTGCATAGGGGGTGATTGGGGGGTGTACCCCCTAGCTCGTTGGGGTGACTAGGGGGTTCGTGGGGTGGTTAGGGGGTGTACCCCCTAGCTCGTGGGGGTGATTAGGGGGTGTACCCCCTATCTCGTTGGGGTGATTAGGGGTTTACCCCCTAGCCCGTGGGGTGGTTAGGGAGTGTACCCCCTAGCTCGTGGGGGTGATTAGGGGTATAACCCCTAGGTCGTGGGGATGATTAAGGGGTGTACACCCTAGCTCGTGGGGGTCATTAGGGGGTGTACCCCCTAGCTCGTGGGGGTGATTAGGAGGTGTACCTAAAAGTTCGTGGAGGTGATTAGGGAGTGCACCACCTAGTGCGTACGTGCGTAGAGGGTGAGTAGGGGCTGAAGATGATGTGACCGTAGATGTGATTAGACGTGAGTATTACCTATTGATTGTGGTTGCGATATATGAACGAAGCTTTTAAAGTTATGGTTGTGTCCTACGGGGGGCTCCGCCCCCCGTGCCCCCGGGCGGGCTCCGCCCCCCGAGCCCCCGGGGGGGCTCCGCCCCTCCGCCCCGCCGGGGGCTTCGCCCCCGGACCCCTTTCGTACCCTTTTCATTGGTATACGGGTTCATAGAATTAAAAAGTTCAACATGAAAAAAATTTCAATACATTAACAAAAAGTTGGCGGGTTTAGGTCACACGAGCTATAAAATAGTATACGATACTCGTGACCTAAGTAAGTCCATTATTACACGGCGTTTATCGCCCTCGCTGCGCTCGGGCGATAATTCACGCCGTGCAATAATGGACTACTTAGGTCACACGTATCGTAATGTACTATTTTTATGTCTACAATACAGGGTGACTACATATATTAAAAACATTACTCAAAACAGTTTGTCAAAAAATCACAAATATTTCCAAAAGTAGAACAAAGAATGTTCCATTTGAAGATTCCATAGAAGTAATACCTGTTCTAGAAGCGCACCGACACCCCCTGTATATCAATTGAAGTAATATTATGCCAAAGCTTTTGCGCATGCGCAATAGAAAATAATATAAAACCATGTGGATCTCAATTATGACTTAAATGGGTTAGGACGGAGCACGTGTTATGGAAATTATAACTATGGCGTTTCGAAATAAGTAAAAACAATTATAAGAACTCCGACCTCGATTACCATTCTAATGGGATGATGTTTTGATATTGCGTTATGTCATCAGAAAAATTCAGCTTAATTAATGAAAAACAGGATATTTTTAGTCAGTGCGGAAACTGTAACCATGCATTCTTCTGGTAAAACTGGACAACTTTCACTGTGGAGCCAAATTCGAAATCACGAAAAAGAAAACAGCTGACACAGATAGGACTGCAGTTTTGTATGGAACAGCTACTGACCACCCCTACAGGTATCATGGTCGTGGTACATACCAGTGCCGACGCACTCCTCGCTGACGCAGGGCCGCGGGCTCCTGTACTCGGTCAGCACCAGCACAGTCGTGTAGATCGCTAGTGCGATGAGTGACAACCCTAGTGCGCAGATCAGGACCGATGAACAGCGGACGGTGCGCTCTCTGCAACAAAATGAACGTTGTTTTAACCGGGGGAAGGTTTAAAGTTGTGATGATACATTAATAAAAAGAGCTGTGAAGCTAGCACTCTCGTCAACAAAGAGCGAAAAAGTTTTTACCATAGATATATTATAGGGTAGATAAATATTACGAAGCAAGACATAACAACACTACTTGCCATCTATTCACACTTATGACAACCGCCCATTAGAATAAGTGAAATGTCAATAGTAAACAGATACCGTCTTGAACCATGGACAGGACTGCAAAGGCTGATTATGATTATGCACATTTTAAGGACATGGTAACTTGCCAAAACTTGTAGGTTTTCACAGAGCAAAATCGATGTACAGGCAGACCTAGAACGTGGTTTTTTGAAGAAGCATGCTTTAGCATTTAGATTTGATAGACTAGATTTAGACAGATATAATTTTTTTTCTAGTAATAAAAAAATTATGGTGTCTATTCAATCAGAGATGTTTCCAAGTCCCGTCAGGTGCAATTTTATTCATTTTGCAATTTCAGGTGCGTAAATTCGTTAATTTGATTTGACATGGTAACTTTTGCGATTCGAGTCGTACTAATTACACCTTCGCGTTAGAGGTTATTATTTTCTTTGCCTGAACGACCCAATATGGGAGAGTTATCTAACTAACTCTTTCTTCCGAACCAAATCAGTTGGAAATGACTACTTGACAAACTTGGTGTGGTATCGTTTCCATGCTAATTTAGACATCGGTTACCGGTGTTACAGCATACAACATAATAGCGCAACACAGTTGTCAAGAAGTATCGATCATAAATTGTTAGGTACTGTATTGATAGCTAGATAGATAGGTACTTCTAACCTTAGTATTTTTGTAATTTCTTAGGTTATGGTCCTCATCCTAGCCTATACACGGTATAAGGAAAAGTACAATTAACTTTTTAACCACAACTGAACAACTTTTACGAGCAAACCTGTCAGAGCAAAAATAATCATCTGTCTCATATATTTGAGTCGAGTAGGTACATTGCAGTTTAGTACGTTTTTTTTGCTCTGACGTATTTGATCCCATGGTAAATGTTCAGTTTGATGGGTAGAGTATGTACTATGTGGTTTAACACGTTGAACGTCGGCGGGTCACAATAACAATAGATTTTCCATTGTTTGTCGGTTATTTGGCAGTCAAAGCCTTAAAGGTTAATGATACTTTTCCTTACATAGTATAAACTTAGTCCCACTGCAAGGCACATGACCTCAAGGTGTGTGGTGCACCACACGTGCGTGGTTTTGGCCCTGCTGTAATTAAATAGACCTACTTGTTTCTAATTTGTTCGTAGCCGAAGTCTTATTTTTTCTGTTATCGAAAGTCAAAATTTCAATCACGTTGTTTTGTAGCGTCGGTACTGCTTGATCGTTGTATTTGTATAGAAGTAGTAACAATAAAGTTCATTCCAGTCGTCTGATAGACGTCTTGTTCGTACGCGATTAGTGTGATATTGGTTTGATTCAAGGGACACCGTACGTGGTATGAACCATAATTTGGAGCAAGCGAAGTGGAACAGCTTATGTTCACGCCCGCGCATGCGCATAACTGGTTACGATGTAATTTAATTGTCCTTAGTTTTAATTGTTTAAAAAACACTTGCGAATTTACTTCACCATGGAACCATGGATATTCATTTCATCCATGGATATTTATATTTTTATGATGAGAGAAAATGAGGTAATAATCATCATCATAGTCCCCCATACATCCCAGAGTCATACCGAAGGGCATTTTTACAATGGAAAAATATAGACCAAAAAAAAAAACATATCTTTGAGTGCAAAGCGCTAGAAAATATTTTACTATACTTACTTACATTATATTTATGCACGCTGTATTTACCAGGGTTCGAAATTATGAAGATAATAATTTTCTTTGATAATTACCATGTTTTTTTTTTTATATATAATTAAATGGACTCTTGCTTGTGCGTTAGCACTGCATTTCCGCCAGTGTCAAGTATTTTATGGGAGAATCTATCCTAATCTCAGGGATTGTTTTTGGACAAGAACAAAAAGAGACTGAGGATTTTGGAGCCTCGTGGCAGGCAAAAACGCGACGCGTGAAACCACGCGAGACGTGTGCTCGGGTCGGTCCCTGCAACGTGACTCCACCAGCACCATGATAATTATGGGCTAATTATCCAAGCTGATTCTGAGTTTTGAGTTAAATTTCTAACTGAAAAGTTCTAAAATTGCTATTTTTGCTTTAATGCACTCGTATTCAGACCAACCAGCACCTAGTCTCTGGCATTTTCGTTTCGTATCACAATGAATAACAAATTATTGAGAAAAACGACAGAAAACAGTGAGAAAAACTATTTCGTGTTTGTAAGCTTGTTCTTTTTTCGCAAATCGTGAGTTTTTTTCCGATTAATTTTATAATTAACAAGAAAATTATCAACGTATAATTATCAAGATATCTACTTACTTCGAACCCTGGTATTTACAGCTTTAGAATGAATCTACTTCTATCTATCTATAATACCTTTTGTAGGTTGAAAGTTATCCAACCAAAATAGGACCCTGTTTAGCATTAAACACTATGTTACCTACCTACTTGCTACAAACATGGCATGAGTTAGATAAGGCAATAAAAGTGAAAGGATTGACATGATATAGCGCTTTGATAGAAAAACGATCATTTATTTTTTGCTAGAAATTAATTATATTTTACTAGAGTTTTCCCGTGACTTCCTTCGCAAGGGTTCGCGTCATCGTAGCGAGATAAATGATATACCAGATTTTAAGTCCAACCATAAGGTTTCAGACACAAAAAGTTTTATCAAAATCGGTCCAGTAGTTGTCCCGTAATGCGCGAACAAAACATCCAAAAACATGGGGTTTGAAGTCAGAGACTCCGAAAAACCATAAAGTAGGTAAGTAAGGTTTAAATATCTTCAAAAAAGAAAATAACTAAACAAAATCTAGAGGAATCTGTTTTTGTTTGGCCGCTTCGGGTGTGCCTACATAAAATGTTCTTGTTGGTCTACCCCAACCGGGTTCGATTTAACCCTATGCACAATCTGTGCCATCGCTTAGACATCTTCGATATAAGCAAATCTAAGGTCCACAACATCACATGACACTGTTACATAGTAATTTTACGACTATTGCTCAAAGGTTGCGTGTTCTAATCCTATCTGGGATCAATTTAATTTCACTGTTCTATTGAAAGTCAGTCTGTTATGCACTAGGAAGTCTTATAAATACCTACAACATGGAACAACGATAGGGTGTTATGTTAACAATAAGAAAATCCGTCATGCCAGTAGCTACAGTTCAAGTTTTCGTTAGGCACAAGTACCTATAGGGAAGGTATAGGGTCCCTTTATTATGCTCAAGGTTTATCATACTAAAAACATTCATGTTCTCGCCGTTTTAGCGTTAGCATTTTTTACGAGTAATAAGTTATTTGCACTAATTAAACAAAGACTCAGTGTCAATTGCAGAAACGCTCATTACAGTTAATCCTCGTCACTTTTTGTCTTGTTGATGTAGTTAAAGCTAGCAAGAAATTTAATGGAGGATTAGGTAACTCTAGTGAGCGTTTCTGTAACCGAGTGTTAGTGCTATTCCTTGCTCTCCTGAATCTAATGGAACGGTTAACAGCTCTTCAATCAAGATTTTGGATGAATTGGCTCCAATCCATAGCCATACGGTATGGGTACTATCACAGATATTCATTGTTTTGAAGGCATCAAAACAACTCGATGTTTTAGGAAACCCTTGAATTTTATTGTCTACTTCTCTCCCTTCATAAAAAAATAACAGACAAGATTTTGTGTTTTAAAGTTCAACTTCTAGGTTGCAAGGACTTTTAGCGTTTAGCCTTGGAACCCTTGGGGCATCAAGTTGGCTTGCTCATAGCTTATGCTCTCGACTATATTCCCCAGGGCGATATCGTAAATATAGTTCATTCAGAATATCCAATATTGGCTTAAACAACCGCTAAGCAAAGTACTAAACTATACTTCCGCGCATTTGCGCCCGCAAGCGGTTTGTATAAGTAGGAATAGCTATTGTCTCTGCGGAACTAACCGCTTTCCTATTCCTATTGAATCATAATGTCATAGGAAGACGCAGCCGTTTATTGTGTCGATGAACTGTGATCAGATTGAAGGGAAGATTAATTTAGGAGAGACATCGAGAGATGACTTGGCGACAATGCCAACGCGCCGAGGCGATGTAAACAAAAGGATCTTGTCTTCCTAACTTACAACCAATTTAGATGACGCCAAAATCAAACTTGTCAAGAGAGTTGGTATTAATCATCATCATTAGCATACGCCTTTTCCCTCATTCTGCCATCCTGTTCAGTTTACAACTTTGCTGAAAGTAGAAATAATGGAACCGTAGCCACATACAACGTGTTAATGAATTACGGCAAAACTAGAAAGTAGTTTCTTTAGAATCGAGAGCAGATTCGAATTATCATGGTTTCAACATAGGTAATTTTTTTCAAAATATTAAATAATTTGTTAGAAAAAAAATATTTTTTTTTTGATCCGATGTCAACCCACCGCACGGGCACACCCACCCCATTTACTACCAAAACAAGATTATTAAAATGTATCCATGAGTACATTAGCGCTTTCATTCATTACTGAAATGATAACAAATCATTTTTGGCTCAAAACTTAAAATGCGAATTACTTTAAATTTTAACTATCAAAATAATGAAATTATTGTTTCAATCTAATTATTTTGTTATAAATCAGTTGGGATGTATGAGGTTTTGCGTTAATTCATGAACACGCGCGTTGTATACTAACAAACCCATGGAATAAGTCTTTCTCAAAATCATCAATGATTAACCTGAGAGATTAACTTAACTAAAGGTTGCGCCTAAATTATCTGACTTTCATTTCATTTGTAGCACGATCGACTGCACTGTGCTCGTTACGATGTTTCTAGTATAGATAATGATCGTCAAACTCGCAGAAATTAGATTACAATCATTTTCCTTAAAAACTACATTTAAACTAACGAGGTCATACAGGGTCTCAGCGAATCGCGAATACCTAACCAAAATTGAGATCATCTCTGACAAAACGAGACCTTAATTTCTTATCATTGCAATATCAAAACCACAATTGCATGAATTCTGAAAAATACTTGCAATAAAATATACTCAATTTGACCTAACGGTGCCTGTCAGACGACTGCACTTTGCCTCGTTGGATTTAAAGCTATGTATATTTCTTTAAACTGAAGTTACTCATCCATTTAAAATATTCCGTTAGTGTAGTCGTATGAATTGTACGCTTGTTTTGGTTGACACTTTGATTTGTTGCCTTAAAGCCATCGTTGGTCAACTGATATGAAAGTCTCTCAAAACGATGCTTATGCATTTGCTGTAATGACTAGAATCACTTGAATCGGGCGATGTCTTACTTGAATCCAACTTTTCTTGTAATGACAGGTGGTTGATTAAAGAGTGATCAAATGTTAGGACAAACCCAAGTCTTTTGTAGTCTGGCTTATGACTCTGAATGGTATTTGGAAGTCAGGAATCCTAAAAAAGTCCTAAGGAAATATGGTTTCTAAAAAAATGTATACGCGGATTACTAATCAGGTTTAGTTCGGGGAAATACAAGGATGACCACGGAAGGAAAAATTGCATTATCTTTTTTGTGCTAGATGTGAATGACGTCGAAACATGTATTCCGAGAGATAAGTGTACTTTTTGCAACCATCAGCAGCAAGGCTGATTCAGTGTTTATGGGGTGTAGAGCATCTCTGTTATGGGGATGGAGTAGGTCTGCCTGCATAACTCCAGTCGGTTTAGGAGTTACTGTTGATTAAAGGTCTGAAAAAAATTAACGATCAGCTGCGAGGCTGATCGTATGTTATTGTTGTAGTATGCACTGTAGCTATGTGAACAGTACAAAATCTGACATGGTTCATCAGTCGGTTTAGGAGATACAGCCGTTCAAAGGTCGGAACTTTGACTGGCTGTATCTCCTAAACCGACTGACAGAACTTGACAGTTTTTGTACTGTTTACATAGCTACAGTGCATACTACAACAATATCATACGATCAGCCGTGCAGCTGATCGTTAATTCTATACAGACCTTTGATCACCAGTAACTCCTAAACCGACTGGAGTTATGCAGGCAGATCTGGTCCATCCCCATCACAGAAATGCTCTACTACCCGTTCACGACCAGTTGGCCGTCGATGACCGTTACAAAATTTCCTCACAGGCACATTAATTGGTCCCGTCGACAAAAAATAATATAAAAGGCAAATAAAAATTTAAAATTAAAAGCGATATTAGTGACTGGGACGGATGTGCCGTACGTGGTTGCGTTGCTAAAGGTTATAAAATTGCGTTTATTAGGGTCTCTTAGGGGTGCGGTGCGGGGAAGCGGGAAGGGAGGTAGCGGCCAACTCGAAGTGAATGACTAGTACACCCCATAAACACTGAATCAGCCTTGCTGCTGATGGTTGCAAAAAGTACACTTATCTCTTATACAATGCAAACAAGATAGAAGAAAGCGATGGAATCGTTGTTTTACTCATTACTAATGATAGTAATGGTAGTAGTAGTACGCTAGTATGGTATTACTAGTGATGGTAGTATTGTCTATGAAGACAGAATGATGTGATGTGCTCACGTGCCCGCTATGTGCGAGGATCTTCTCTAAAAAGATTGGCTATGTTAGCCACATGAGAGCTCATCAACGCAACAGCGGAGTTGAAGCAGTCGCCATGGTCGAAATCGGTCAAGCAATACTTAAATTCATTATCATAGGCATTCCATTCAGGCCACCAGGGCTGCTAAAGAACTTCCTATTCCTCACTTCACGTGATGTGGTAGGTGTGAATTCTCATTACTAATTTAGACTATCTACATAGCGACTGCAAAATAGTCAGGTTCTACGCCTCTATAGGTAGGTGCACAGGGCTATTTTTAAGGGTATAAATGTGTACTTAAACATAAATGTATCTCTCATCCTTGCCCTTCTCAATCTGATGGTACGGGTGGCGGGGACCTTTAATCGTAGCGGTTTCCCGTATGATGCAGGATTTCATAGGATTCGTTGCGAAACTCTACAATATAGCCAAACGATGCGGTCATCAGAGATGCTGACGATACCTGTTGAGATAGTCCCGTCTTACGACATCATCTAGCTGGGTTATTGAAACCTCGAACACCGGTACCGTAAACAAATATCGTAAAATGCAGTACTCGTAGAGTTGTACGTTCAATTTGCTGCATGCTATGTACAAACCATTCCATATCAACGTCTCCATTCATGACACGAGTGGTGGGTAAACCATAATGATAATGACATAAAGCTAACATTACGCTATTCATTTGTTAAATGACATTCATAGGAGCGGTTAGCAGGGTTCGATAAATGCAGTTGCTCTCATTTGATGACCACAAATACGTACCCACGCCACAGAATAAATAATACTTAGGACCTACCTAATACTTAAGTATGCTTCTAAGTTATTACAATTTAAATAGGTAGTATTAAACTTTAACTAAAAACAAATGGATATTCCATAGAAAACATCTTGCTTTGTTTGTTATCTTCTTGTCTAATTATTGTAATTTATTTTTTCAGAAAACGTAAAGTCAATGCCTCGATGTATTGGCGACTCGACCCAAATATGCAATTAGGTGTTTTGAGTGTTCCGCGCCAAAATTTTTCTTTATTATTTCGTTGATGGTCTGAAGCACACCTAAACTATCCCTGTGTAGGCTTTCTGGTAGATAAATAAAATATATAGACCAAGAAGTGAAGCGTACCTAATTTCTTCTACAGTTTTTAGTTCACCTAATTGAAGACAGTACACTGGCAGAAATAAAACTGCATTTCTCTCCACATTGTAGTCCAAGTTGTCCGACTGACACAGCTTTTAGTTTGGTGGACAATACATGAATACAATAATTAACATAATGTGTCCACAATGGACTGGTCTGTTACATTCTGTTTGTTCAGATGTTTTGTTTGATGTGTCGCACTTTCTACTCAGACCATAGACATTGTAATGGTACATTTTACTTTGTTAACTAAGGAAGGTCTGTAGGTCAAGGTTTGTTTTTGAAAATTGTTGTACCCAGGCTAACTAACTAGGTAATGAGCACTGTAATTGAACCTGGAGTCTCTATTTATTATGAATATGATTCTGGAATAAAAACCAGTAGTGCGATTTTTGAATCTCACACGTTGAACTCAGCAGTTGAAAATGTCAAAATTACTATAGAAATACCAAGAGATACGCATCTTTCTACTGCTGATTTGACTTCGCACTCCTGAAGTATGATTTTTGAAAGTCAAATCAGCAGTAGAAAGATGCATATCTCCATAGTAATTTATACATAAATTTACAACTGCTGAACTCAGCGAATGAAATTCAAAAATCGCACTCCTGGCCCTTTTCAAATCTAAAACCATTATGCATGATAGTACGAATCTTTAGCAATAAGATAAACACAAAATCAAGGTGACCGTTATCGAATTGGTTTTGATAATTCCTTTATACAGGGTCTAGTACAGGGTGTATGGAAAAGTATCATCCTTTCTTCACCTTTAAACCACATACTCTACCCATCAAACTGAACAACTTTTACTAATGGGAGCAAACCGATCGGGGCAATAGGCAATAGTTCATGACGGTAGGTAAACATAAACGAAAAAAAAAACAATTTCGCGAGCATTAAGAGGCGTCCACACAAGGCTAAACAACGGTAACGCACGTGCTATTCAGGTTCATTGCCACGGATCTCAACCGGTCAGCGCGAGCGCAGCGGCTGCTCGTGTAATTTACGCGTAGCACGTCCGCGGCTTTCCACTCGCCTGTCGCGGAGTGATTCATGCGCGACAGCGGGTTTTATACCTAATAGAAGGAACATGCAAAGTTCCTTTGTTTTTTTGGTAATTTTTTTTTGGAGGTGCTTAAAGTTTTCCTAGTACAGTTCCCCTTCCTCATTTGGAGATTTTCCGGTATTAATTTTATTAGTCAGGATTAGTTATCCTTAGGTATACCCGTACATTGGTTATTAGTTGCGTTTCGATTGTAATGCGAAGGATTCAAATATTTGGTCAATTAAACCGGCCTGCTATCTTAATTTAATGAACTTTAAGTGACTTACAAAATCTATAGATATAATAACAGTACCATCCATGACTACTTAGTCCAACTTTTTTGACCGTGTGCCATGCATTTCATGGTGATGTCATTTCACGTAGGTAACCATGCGGCCGGCTCACGGATTATTATTGGCCAGGTATTCGGCGAGCCTGACCGGTCCAGTGTATTGGGGTCCTCTCTCGTGCAGGTGTTCGGAAACAAGGGTCAGTCTAGCAGATGTACCACCGACTGGATAGAGGGATGAAATGTGGTCAATTTTTGCAAAAGCCTTTCTCGTTAAGCCGTTGGTCCCGGCTACTATCTCTAAGGGTAGTAGTCGTTACATAAAAACCACGTCAGAGGCCGAAAGGCGGCCTGAAAAAACTCTGACACCAGGGCTCTGCCCACACGATAAGAAGAAGAAGTGCACCCCTCCATCTCCATCTTCTAACGAAGTATTTCATCGGTACCCAACAGTGTATAACTTGAACCGGATTAGGTCATAGAGCTCTCGTTCCGGCCTAGCGCGGCTCACTCGTGTAATCGTTCCTTAATAGGGATCTCACTTTCCCTGTTAATGGCTACTCATTTGACACGTCAGTTATTGGCTCATTGTTCCGTTATGAAACGTGTCAATTGATTATATTATTAATTATTATCGATACTCTGTGGCTCATCGATATTTTAAAGATTGATTACCAATCCTCCTTACAAGCATGGAAATACGTTTGGTCACAAAACATTATGTTCTGTGGGTAGGTTTGTCCCTTGCCGACATCGCCATCCTGTGTAGAGTCAAATTAAATGACAAAATAAGGACCACGATGAGCATTGGCTCTACAAGGGATGAGGATGTCGGCCAAGCCCTATCTTTATTAGACCGATCTAAACACTCAAGACTTGGCTTAAAATGAGATCTTAAAACATTTTTAGAGTAAAAGGGTTGTGAGTTTTGGCTACTTTTTTCATGAAATGTTTTTGATGGGGTATCCATCAAGGAATATAATACTCCCTAGGCGGGAGGTATCCATTTTATATAATTAATAATGAACTAAATAATAATAAGAAGATTGCTAGGAACTGTCAAAAACACCATGTCAATTTGATATCGATTGAATCGGGTAGTTACACAATACGACCTGGAGTGCGATTTTTTAATCTCATTCGCAGAGTTCAGCAGTTGAAAATGTCAAAATTACTGTGGAGATACGCATCTTTCTACTACTGATTTGACTTTTAAACAAATAGCACTCCTTTAGTATGATTTTTGAAGTCAATTCATAAGCAGAAAGATGCATATCTCCATAGTAATTTTGACATTTACAACTGCTGAACTCAGCAAATGAGATTCAAAAATCGCACTCCTGTTGTCCGGTGCGTTGACTCAATTTAGAAGCGGACATAAGGTAGGAAACCTGAAGATGATTCATAGAAACACAATAGTATCCGCTATTTTAGTACCTATGTTATGAATTCTGAATCGGATCTTATCAATATAAGTATACTTTTATGATTATTGTATGCAAATAAGTGCATAATCAATATAATTGTTTGTTCCTACGTAAACGCAATGAAGGTAGAGGGTCAGTAGGTGTACAGCAAAGGTAATAAAAAGGTAAAACCCAATCACTTATTCAATTATCTTACTATTTTTATTTCAATACTGTCCGTTTTTAACTGTTATAAAAAAACTATACTTATCATTAGGTACATTAAGTAGGTAAGTATCACAAACTTTGCGCTTTTGAGTGCGATTTTTTAATCTCATTCGCTGAGTTCAGCAGTTGAAAATGTCAAAATTAGTGTGGAGATATGCATCTTTCTACTGCTGATTTGACTTTCAAAAATCATACTTCAGGAGTGCGATTTTTGAAAGTCAAAGCAGCAGTAGAAAGATGCGCATCTCCACAGTAATTTTGACATTTTCAAATGCTGAACTCAGCGAATGAGATTCAAAAATCGCACTCCAGGTGTGCTTTTCTCAAACGTGAAATTTTGTTGGTAATCTTTTTGGTTCCAGTAGATACAACACCATAAACCATTGTACTACCTGTAACCAGCCTAACTAAACTTGTAACTTTAATAATGATGACAAGGTGACGACGGCCTTACATCATGTAAACCCAATTGTAGTCATTACATTGTCTTAAATAAGTACTTTCAATTGTGCGCACATTAAAACGAAAGCATGTATTTCACGCGTCAGGGACTGCTAGTTTTATGGCAGTTTTTTTCTTTTCTTCCTACATAACACAATGCATTGTTTTCTTTATGAATTGTGCATAAAGATCTTGAAAATATTTTTTAAGAGGATGATCAGACCATCAAACTGAACAACTTTCTCTATGGGGCTGATGTACAAATCCCGAAAAAAATAGCTGTTCTATACAAAACTGCAATCTTACTCCGTATGGGACAGTAGATTTTTTCAGTCAACATAATTTCAATCAGCACACTTATTAAACGTCAAATACCGTCAGCATATTACCAGGAAGCTGGAAATAGAAATAGGTAAATATTAAGTCCATGGCCCCGAAGGAAAAGTACCATTTTAGCTTTTACTACGGGAACAAACATGTAGCAAGATGCACGGATGACAGATGGACTTCACGGATAACAAAATGGGAGGGACCACCCGGTTCTAGAGGAAGAGGACAGCCAAGCGCCAGATGGCAGGACGAAATCGTAGCAAATGCTGGTAAAAACTGGCGAGACACTGCAAAGGACAGAGTGAGATGGCATTCTTTGGAGGAGGCTTTTACCCTAAGGGGGTCCATACATTAATAAATATATACCTACCTAATATGCAATTCCAATTAATGAGATGATACCTAAATGTAATGAAAAATGCATGTACATAGAAAAGAAATTATTTATTGTAATGTTAATTAAAATTTATTTATTACTTAATTAATTATGAAATCGAAATTATTACTGTTATGTAATTTTGTATGGAATTAATAAAGCTTTTTGATTTGATTTGATTTGATTTGATTGACGGGAACAAAACTGTCAGCGAAAAAAAAATCAGCTGTTCCATACTAAACTACAATGCTTACACGACTCAAAATTATGAAAGAGCAGATTTTTTTTTGTTCTAAATGGTTTGTTCCCATGTTGTTCAGTTTGATGGGTAGAGTATGTGTTTTAAAGGTTAATGATACTTTTCCCTACCTTTACCTTACCCCCTCTGGCCTCTGGACTCGGGATATCAGGCAGGAAGCGTGGCGAAAAATATAGGCAATGGCGTATACCTGTCTCGCTCGCATTCACTCAGTATCGCACATGCTTTCCTGTTCTTGTAAATTTTTCCCATTTGTATGAAATGACAGCTAAGTGTCCAAGGTGTGCCTAAACTTGGAAAAACAGTCATCTCGGAAAGCTGTGGGTGGGCCACAACAAGGAACCGACTTGTCACAAAGGACATCTCGAGTTAAAAATAACCGTAGTAACGTACGTGTAATGATTAACGATTGATTATGGATGGTAATGAGCTATGACTGGTAATGAGTGAGGCGTTGAATACTCGCGGCTTTCTTTGTGATGAGACCTGCGCCGGCACCGCGACCTTCGCAGTCGGTGATTAAAGGGCTGCGTTGATAGACAATGGAGCCTTTTGTTGGATGACTGGGTTCTTTTTTTTTTGTTGACATAAAAGTTGTTAATAAATAAAGACAACTTGAAAACCATATAGAATCGATATTTGAAAAATAAAATTACTCAATTTCAATCTTTTTTAAATTTTGATTTTTTTGGAAGAATGTTGATGGAGCGAAAGAGGTGTGACCCTTGGGAGACAGGCGTGAGTATTCAGGCTGTAAGGGTAGACAGTTGCATTAATGAAAAACTTTCCCAAAGGAATAAAGAGTAATTCGCAAAAAAAGTGCATACAATTTTTTTTATTTTATACCTCTATCGAAAGTTCAAAATCTTTTTGTTAATTTATCAGTTTCTTAGGGAAAGCTCTTCAAGTCTTTAGTATCATAGGAACAGTTACCACTTAAAGTAATGCAGCTGGTTTACCCTACCTAACACCCTAAATCGGTATATGAATGTAGGTACAGTCAAGAGCACATCAAGCTTTACACTTGCAGTTCAATTGTAACGCTTATGATCCACTAAATAAGAACGGTACAAAGTCCAAAATGTCAAGCTTGACGTGCTCCTATGTAAGATTACACAACTCCGACTAGTGGCTACAACTTTTAGATTATTTCATAGAGAATAAAATCACTACGTTTTAGATTATTCCCAGTATTATTCCTCAGTTATTCGTAGTTCCTCAGAGAATTATTCACAATAGGCAGTAGTGTCAATATGTCACGGTGCATTTGACAGTTCGCCCTTCGATGCCTTCCTCTTTAAAAAGCCACCTTGGGTCGGAGGTCAGTTAAACATCATTTATCTTCAGTTATGGATATTTTTAGCCTGTGTGTATTAAAATATTTCTTCTTTTGTATTCCGATGTTATAGATTAGATTTTATTACGTCTCGTGCCCACACCGTATGAATTAGGATACTTTAAGCCCCAACTCTGGAGTAAAGTAAATAATCTCTGTAGTCTTATGGTGCAACACATGATATTTTTGGCAGTTTCTTAATATAAAGTTAATTAATATCAACGTTTTCAGACAATGGATATCATAATCACAAAAACAAAATATTACTTAAAAACAAGGCCGGCCGCAATAAGTTGTATACACTTTTGTTCTACGTCGTAGTACTAAAGTGTATATAACTTATTGCGGCCGACTGTACATACCAACAGGGGGCATCAAAGAAATTTAACCCACTTGCGCTTATAAAGATTTAGATAGAGAGGTCAGGTTTCTCTGATGCTGATTGTGCACTCATAATACGTTATCGATCTTGTATACGATATAATCGGAAACGTACACAATAGCCTATAATAATTATACTGATCATAGTGGCTCCCCGTTTCATCAGATTCAAAAGGCTATATAATTTGTAAGAACGAGACAGTGCATCTGGTTTAGCGCATACATAAGATATCTTTACGTTAGATATCCGTACGTTATGTACTGCTTTTGTAAACAAACCCTGTTAATTAAAATCGGCTGTAAACAACAGTAAATGTTGTAGAACAACACAAAGCCACCCAAAGTGATACATTCGTCGCAAGACATGCTACGCGCCATACAAAAGACATCAACGGTCTCCGTCCCGTACCGTAGTCAACATTGTAACGTGAGTGTTCCGTCCCGACACAAACAATGTGACTCACCTTGTTTTAGGAAACAAGGGGTCGTCGACATAATATTGTCATAAAATATGGGGTCAGAAACATGGTAATGGTTGAACACACGTTGGAATTTTGAGAATATTTGGGCGTCTCGTTTTTAGCGTTATCGAGAGTGGAGTTGTACATATTATAGGTACGTATAAATTTAACTTGATGGTTTTAAAAGTGTAATGTTTAGATTAATTTTAATGGTCGTTAGAGGTTAGAGACCCGGTTGGTGTGATGATTCGCCAGACTGCCAGACCAGGGTCCTGGGTTCGAATCCTGGTCATGGATGTTATATGTGTGTGCCGTTGTTGTATGGTTTCCATAACAAAAAATCCCGAGGCTTACTTGGGATCATTACAATGTATGTGCCTGTGAGCGTTATTTATTATTATTATATTATGCTTGTATATTTATTATGCATGTTTACTAGAGATGGGAAATGTGAGGGTTATATGCATAGGCGAGTAACAGCGGGAAACAAAGTTAACGGTGCTCTGCATACTATTGTGGCTAGCCAAGTAGTGTCCAAAAAGGCACGACTTGCTATACACAATGGTGTGTTGGTGCCTACACTTATGTATGGCAGTGAGTGCTGGGTATGGCAGAAGAAGCATGCAAGTAAAATTAATGCTGTTGAAATGCGTTCCTTGCGAAGTATGTGTAGTGTCACGATGAGAGATAGAGTGAGAAATTATGTAATAAGAGATCGATGTAAATTGAAAGAAGATGTTGTGACAAGAATAGAGAAAGGTATGCTTCGTTGGTTTGGTCATGTGGAAAGGATGAGTGACAGCAGATGTACGAAAGAGATATATGTTGCTAATGTGAGTGGATGTGTCGGGAGAGGGCGCCCTCGTAGGACGTATACTGATCAAATCAGTTGCATCCTACAAAAAGGGGAGGTGCGGAGTACTCGAAACCGACGGGCATGTATGAAGAGATGTATGGATGTGCATGAGGCAAAAGAGGTATGTAAGGATCGTAGTAAGTGGCGCGCCCTGGTCTCTGCCTACCCCACTGGGAAAGAGGCGTGACGTTATAGATAGATAGACAGATTATATTATGCCGACATCGGATTTCCTAGAGTCCATAAATTAAAACGTATTGGCACATTCATGCCAAAAGCACACGAACACTATGCTATTTGTGAGACACATAACGAGTGTCAACAGTTCAATACAAGTCAACTTTCCAATCTTACTATTGTGCTATTTGAAATATGGTCTCAAAAGCTCTCTCTCTGTTTGAAAGTGATCTATTGGCTGGATCTTACACAAATACTGTCTTCTCATCTTCGTACATAACAACAGATTGTACATAATACATATTGTACTTAGATTATAACAAAAGAGGAAGACGTAATATTCCGTATCTCAATCGTCTATCGGTAGGTGAGTTGAAACCTGCTTATCGCTCGTGGACATAATCAGTTTTGAGATTTGATTTTTAAAATATAGGTACATGGTGTAAACTTAAATGCGTTACATACGTAAGGAGGTGCTTCTTACCATCAAAATGAATAACTTTCACTACGGAACAAACATTGAAATCGCAAAAAAATACAGCTATTCCATGCAAAACGTTAATCGCTACAGCATTTTTCGCGAATTCAGTTTTCGTCCCATAGTGAAAGTCTGAACGCATTTTATTTTACACCCAGTATGTTAAAAATTTGTGTGATGTGTGTGTCTATGATTTTTCGTTAATTGACAGGATTCCTGATCGGAATTCCATATGTGTTTGGCAGGTCTTATAATTTACTCAATGGAGTCTATAATTTTGTTGTTGACGAATCGTTATTTTTTAACCTTTCCCGCGCCGTTTCGGAGGGTGTGGAACCACAACAATTTTTTTTTTATAAAATAAATTCGAATTATTATTTATCAACACTTGGCATATCCAATATCTATGTGAGTTTGAAGTAAGTACGTCAAAACATTTTGTGTCTAGGCTTAAATAAAAAATACCGCATCTTCTCCTATTTGATGTTATCTAGCGTATTATAAGATAAAGGAAGTAATGCTTACTTACTAGCCTCGTAAAAGATGAAAGCTTTAAAGCGATTTAACCACAAGATTTATTGGTGGTTCTAATCATTGTAAAATGTTTCACCTAAAGTGTTTTAACTATAATGTTTTTTAATTGACGTGATCGCTTGTATCTGTATTGTTCTATACAGAGCAATTTTATTTTTAAACTGTAATTATCTAGCTCTTGTTCTAGTTAGCATTCTTATTAGGTAATGCTAAATAAATCTAGGTCAAAACCATCACCAAGCCTTCAAAATCCAGCCGTTACAAATGTTACAATTAAGTTCCAGTGAAACAGCAAAAGTCCCATCCAGTGCCCGCGGCATGACGCCTCGATAAACGTTTTATCGCGCCTGCTAACTCGTTCGTTCGCTAGCAAAAAGAAAGAGAACTAGGACGCGATAGCACTTTATCGCGCCGTCATGCCGCGGGCGCAGGAGTGCGATTTTTGAAACTCATTCGTTGAACTCTGCAGTTGTAAATGTCAAAATTACTATGGAGATACACATCTTTCTACCTGCTGATTTGAAATTCAAAAATCATACTCCAGGAGTGCGATTTTTGAAAGTCAAATCAGCAGGTAGAAAGATGCTTATCTCCATAGTAATTTTGACATTTTCAACTGCAGAGTTCAGAGCTCAGTTCAGCTGCAGTTGAAAATGTATGGAGATACGCATCTTTGTACTGCTGATTTGACTTTTACAAATCGCACTCCTGGAGTACGATTTTTTTATGTCAAATCAGCTGTAGAAAGATGCGCGTCTCCATCAACATCGACATTTTCAACTGCTGAGTTCAAAGAATGAGTTTCAAAAATCGCATTCCAGATATCGAAATTTTAGAACTAAAGAAAGTTGGAAGTTGTAGTAGTGTGACTGATTACCCCGAAAGTAAAATCTTGACTTTATGTATAAAAGAAGATATACATTATACATTTCAGGCAGGATGGTAGTAGATCAATTCTGCCTAACCCTAATGGGACATGGGTAGATATGGGTAATTAGTAGGGATCTGACTTTTTCCTGCAAAAATTACAAATGAATGAACAGGTCTTAATAGAGTAGTGTTATCAGTATATTTTTTAACCTGAGTGAAGTTAGCAGTCAAAAGTAGCCCTCAAATTTTAACCCGATCAAGTTAAGAAGTCCTGGATTTGAATTAAAAATAAAAAACTGCATTTTTTGTTTGTACGGCAGTTTTTTTTTATTTTTGTTTGAGTGCTACTTTTGACTGCTAACTTCACACAACAGGTTAAAAATATATAGTGATAACACTACTCCATTAAGACTTGTTATTTTTATTCATTTGTTATTTTTGCACGAAAAATATCCGATCCCTAGTAATTAGGTATTGTATATAATAAAATTATATGACCATTCGGAATGGTATACCGCTTGTGTTTACTAATGTCATCTAATGCGCCTATCTTATCAAAAAATACAAGGAAAAAACACCCTAGGAATATTTAAAGGGTTGGTTTAGTGTATCAAACTGAACTACCATACTTTCAATGTGGAGACAGCGTCAAAAAAAACTATCTCAAACACTACAGTCGCGTAGGTAGGAACTGCAGTTTTGTATGAAACAACAAATGTTTTCTCGATGTTGGCTCCATAGTGAAAGTAGTTCAACTTGATGGTCCAAACCACAGCCCTTTAAATATTACTAGGGTGTTTTATTAAACCCTGTATAAGGAAGAGGGTGCACGCGTAAGTAGCTATATATTGTTTCACAATCTCCAACTGCATGCATGTCATATACCTACATGTTATTTCGAAGCGATACGCATGCGAGATTGTTCTGTAATCAAACAACTTCCCATTGAATGTGAAACGCATATAAAAATCTGTAATATTTATCGTGTAATAGAGACCTAGTTACGTCAAATTGTTTCACGCACTCTATTAGTTTTATGGTTGCTTTAGTTTGCTCGTTCCCATCGGATGTCGTGCAATGCAGCAATGGTACCATGGTGTAGACTTCGTCGATAAAAATCGAGATGTGCCTCCGTCTTTGTTACCAAAAAGAGCGCGCATGATGTTTTTCTCCTTTTGTCGCTTTGTCGTAAGTGGCATGATATCCGTGCTGGAAAGCTATACTCTTCATGATTCGTATATGAATTCCATAGAGATATTATGTGACATTCGCATAAGAATTAGAAACTCATAAAATCACTTCAGGCTTTTTTCTCGTATACAGGGCGTAAGGAAATTAGGTAACCTTTAAACCACATAATCTACCCATCAAACCGAACAACTTTTATTACGGCAGCAAACATGTCAGCGTTAAAAAATTTCAATGTGCCATACTAAACTGCAGCGCCTACTCGACTCAAATGTAATTAAGAGACAGCAGATATTTATTTTTTTCTAAAAGATTTGCTCCTTTAGTAAAAGTTGTTCAGTTTGATGGGTACAGTATGTGGTTTAACGGTTAATGATTCTTTTCCTTACACTCTGTATGTATAGGCTAGACGATTTTGGCCGCTACGGCCGCTACGGCCGCCTACGAAACCAGTACTACGTTGCTACGTAACAGTTTCGTAGATACAACAATTAATTTGTCTTTCTACGGAATCGACGTGTAGCAATGGAATTCTAGGTATGTGGTTCTGACTTAGAAAGGACTACCCCGCATTTCTTTGTATGGGTGTCGCCTCTTAAAGCGACTAATTTTCTATATTGTACTAGTTTCTGAGTGTTATACTGAGTGTCTGGCCGCATCTGACATTTTAATAAGTAAGCTTCAAGTTCCCATATTGAATAAAGACATTTTAAGGGTTTTTAACCTTATGATTTTCAATAGAAAATCATAAGGTGCTATATGCAATGTTTATATGTCGGCGCTGGCGAAAGGCTAGCATCACCACTTGACGCGAAATTACCTATGTCGAATTTTCGTTTTTATGATTGACCTTGTTCATTGGATGATGATGCTTATTAATGAGATGTAAATTATATCTAAAACAAATTATAATTAACAAGTGCACTTGGGTACCAGGTACAGCAATAATTTGCAGTCACACAATGGAAACCAGTTTGTTATAGGAAGTTGGTTTCTATTATTGTTCCCACCGTTAGTTATATTCATATAAGTAAGTAATATGTAAGTAATAGATATGTGAGTTAAATTACAATTTATGTATGTATAGGTATATTTCTTAGTTAGTAGCCGGAGGATAGTTCACGTGATTTTTATTGTCATATCCATCCATACTAATATCACAGCTAATAATTATTATAAATGCGAATGTCTCTCTTGTCTGTCTGTTACGTCTTCACGGCTAACCACTGAAACCATTTTGATGTTTGGTTAGAGTTATCCTTATACAAATTCCACGCAGATGAAGTCACGGGAAACAACTATTACATACTTTAATAATTGATCTATTGTTAAGAAGTCAGTTTTAAAAATAGATCGTAAAGAAGATCCTCAATCTTAGTCTGGGAAATAGGCTAACATAAAAATGTTTGCGTATAGTTGTCGTATAGTTATGGAACTCATGTCGATTTGTTTCTCATAATCTCTAGATTAGAGTGGTAATATTAGCTATACGTCATCTAAACGGAGTATCGCGTAATCGCCGTTGGCGGACATCTTGTCTTGGTAAAATTTATGTTGTATTTGTATTTTCATAGAACATCTAAGACGTTCCTATACACGCATTGCTTTAGATGTGCCGTTTTAACAGGGAACAAGAATCGTAGCAAAAAAATCAAAACGCTGCATTTTTTATATTGATTTCATAATTCCGTTTGCATTTTTAACTAATCTTTCGTCCGATAATGGTACCGATTCTGACTGTGCCGCGACTTAACTTAACTACATTTATTCCTGTCACTTTCTAAAATAAGATTAAGAAAAGAGACAGAAAACCAACAGCTAACTTTAGTGCTGTCAAAGTGACGTTACACGCCCAAAATAAGATGCCATCATAATGTACGCCATCTTATTTAAAGCGTTTTTGGACGTGTAACGTCACTTTGACAGCACTAAAGTCAGCTGTTGGTTTTCTGCCTTTTTTCTTAATCTTATTTTAGAAAGTGACAGGAATAAATTTAGTTAAGTTAAGTCGTGGCACAGTCCGAATCGAGGCCATGGACTCCTTTTGGAATTTTTTATGTTTTCTAGTCCACAAATCATAATTAAAACTTAATATCTATTAAAACTACCCAATTCGGGTGGAGTTAAAACATAGAGTTTTTATGGCATAGAAAGATATGATTCAAAACTGAAGCATCATACACACCGGTGGTATGGTGGTTAGCATACTGTACGAATCAGCGGGCATAGCATACTCGCAATACTAATCTACACGGTGAAATTGATATCATTAGCATCCTTTTAAACTAAAAGTCTACCCATCAAACTGAACAACTTTTACTATGGGAGCAAACCGATCGGAGCAACGAAAAAATTAGCTGTTCCATAATAAACTGCAAGGCCTACGAGATAACGCGACACATAATGTATGCAACAGCTGTTTATTTTTTGCTCTGATTGGTTTGCTCCCATAGTAAAAGTTGTTCAGTTTGATGGGTAGACTCTTAGTTTAAAAGGATGCCAATGATATCAATTTCACCCTGTATATCTAATAAATGAAAATGATGAAATTAGTTTCAAGTAGAAAGATAATTTCTAAGTAGGTAGCAATACCCGCGTATTTCCTCATTCGTATCCACTTCCGATCGTTCCATCCATGATAAGTCCAATGATCCCACATCTTCACGTCCGCCTCTACTTCAAACCAGTGACAATCAAATAATTAAAATATTAACATTTACATATCGCTACATCATTGAAGTGCCTAACTACTTTTTAGTTAGATACATGATCGATGTGACAATTTGATCAGGGTGCAATGACATTGGACCTGTTAAAACTGGAGTCAGGAATGACAGATCGGAGGTTCGACAAAAAAATGTCACTGGAGCCTGTGATCAAATTTAATAGTCCGAGATCCGACCGTAAAATTATGCACCTTTTTACACATATTATGTGTATGTTTACACAGGGGTTAATTCAACGCCGCCAAGTTGTCTAGAAAAATCTTGCCGCAAGTACATTTTCCATTATGATTTTTGGTATAACTTTTTCCACCTTTCTGTTAGGGAAGTAAATAAGGTACCATCGAAAGGACACTGATCTAAAATACTGGAAAAACTAGGCTTGCCACCTCTCAATCTGCCGCGAATATAGGGTTGCCAGGTTCAAAGAAGTCATTTTTGAACCTGGCAACCCTACAGTTACGGCAGACTTAGAGGTGGCAACCCTAGTTTTTCCAGTTCTTTAAATCAGTCTCCTTCCGATGGCACCTCATTTACTTCCCTAACAGACAGGTGGAAAAAGTTATACTAAAAATAATAATGGAAAAGACATTTGCGGCAAGATTTTTCCAGGCAACTTAGCGACGTTAAATTAACCCCTGTCTAAACATACACTAGAATCACATTTCGTTCGCCTATGAAATAGGTGCATAATTTTACGGTCGGATCTGGGTCTAAAAGCACACCGAACCGAACCAACAATATGTACCAACAATAATGTCACATATTATGTTTCACATAAACTAGATTTTATTATCTAGATGACAGAAATAAGACGGGACACGGTGGGTGGAGAAACAATCCAATTAAAAAATACTGTAATAAATCTGGGATTTATGTAACTTACTTACTTACTTACTATGCTGGCTCAGGGACCCGAAGTGGGTCTTGGCCTCCGACAACAAAGCACGCCATTCATCTCTTTTCTGTGCCATCTCAGTCCACCAGACCAGGGGTCCAGTTGGGCACCTCCAGCTCCTCGATTTATGTAACTAAGTATAAGTATTTATTTTAATACTTTATTGTACAGACAACAGGATATATCGACGAGCTATAACCTGCTTGTATGTATGTGTCAGTAATTTTGTCAAATACTTATATATGTAATTCTATCTTTCAGACTTGACTTTGTTTTTTGTACCTAATTTATTATTCTATTGGTACGTCAATCCTACTGCTCGTTGTGGTAATGCGCTGTTGATTGACATGGGTCATCGAATTTTCGACATTGACTTTATCTCTTTTGATAGGTTTATTAATTTAGCTTGTGTTTTTCTTTTTCAGTCCGTTTTTAGTAAGTATAGAGGTCAGTGCATCCCTTTAATTGTTTAATTGGGCAATCAGTTGTTTTTTATTCTTCTTGAGATCCTAAGATTACATACAATTATTTATAGGTAGTAAAGTAATTTGAGATAATGATATGATTCTATTACCGAACGTTATCACTACTTATCACCTATCGTCCCAAAGTATAAAACTTTATTCTAGACTTGTTATGATGCAGATTATTATTATTTATTAAACTTAGACATTAAAACTTAAATGAGTTACATACTTTACGGGGTGCTAATGAAATCGCGAAAAAACAAATGGCTATTATTATTATAACACTTTATTGTACACACAGACATAATAATACACAAAGTTAAGAAAGCATGTACAAATGGTTGTTAGATAAGAGATGTCAATCTATGTCTAAGAGCATCGGTGGCGCGTTGCGGAGAGATATGGACACCCAATTATGGAGGTCCGGGTTCGAATCCGCACGGACAACATGCCACGTACCAATGAGTTTTTCTAACTTATGTACGTAATACCGACTGCTCTCAAACGGTGAAGGAAAACATCGTGAGGAAACCTGCATACACTGAAGAAGAAATTCTGATGTGTATGTGAAGTCTACCAATCCGCATTGGGCACGCGTGGTGGACTAATGCCCATACACCCTTCCTGAGGGTAGGCCTGTGCCCTACAGTGGGACTTTTATAGGCTGATGAATCTATGTCTGTCTTAACCATAATTATCTCTGTATGTACAAATATTTATATTTTTAAACTATGACCTTTCTGGCCTCTGGCCTTTCTGACCTCACTGGAATACATATCAATCTAAACATTATGGATGTGTAGATAGTCTACAGGAACACCACATAAATTTTGCTCCCTGCTGGATGTAAAAAAACTTGCACTGAACATTCAACTTACTGGATCGTCACGCGTCAGTTATACAAATTGTTGTTCTTATCAATAATTATAAACAAAACAATGCATTACCAGTTCATAAAAAAAGACAGGACGTGGCTTATCAAAGAGTACAAATAGAGCAAACAAGCATGTCTTCTCCACCACTTAGTTGACTTATCTACATACAACGTGTGAACGTGGCATCACGTGCGCGACGTCACGTTAGATTACGTCGTGTGACGTCAGTATTGTATTGTTATAGGTTCCGTATAGGATTCATCGTGGGGTCTACGGAATCACTTTTATTTTCCCAATTATAGGACTGATTAGGAGGAATTTTCTGCTTGTTTCTTCGGATATTTAGGACCATGGTGGGACTATAATTATGAAAGACGTGGTGAGGAGAGGTCTAGTGGTTTGTTGAGTCAAGTTATCCTGCGTTTCGTCCAGAGGACGAGCGATGCGATAACCTAACCTAACCCGTTTCAGGCCCTGTACCTGGACTTTCGATGTTCGATATATTGCCACTGTTTCGGTCCGCACTTCATTGTAATAGAGTTGACATTGGAACGAAAATGTTCTCGCAATTGCGAAGTTCGAATGTGCGGGTAGAGGCCCAGACATGTTAGTATTTGTAAAACTATTGGTTCTTCGATGAAGAAAAAACATCGTAAGGAAACCTGTATGCGCTGAAGAAGAAAATTGCATTTGACACTGGACACTCATCATGAGGCGTGGGCAGTGCCCCGTCACTCCCGTTTGACAGCTGCGATAGTTACCTTTGACAACTGCATCTTCCAAGATGTTGACAAGAGGCAGGCTGTAGCCCATTGACATTGTGCATTTTAGTTTTCGTTCGCGAAATCGGGTCGAGTGCGTAATCTGTGGCGTGGGCCTCTGCTCCAGCTGTGGGGAATGATGATATTAAGCCTCTATTAGCCTCGGAGTCTACCAACATGGTCTTCTCAATTATAATGTATCAATGTATCTGTACCTATGTAGTGAGATCGTAAGCGGATGCACAACGCATCCCAACATTCTTAAGCTCTCTGTGATAGTCATATTATGTAAATTATGTAAATTATATTGTTATAGCTAATTCGTTATTAGTTTACCTACATAATGCATGTAAATATTGCACGTGCATTCTTTCTATCGGTAATTAAAAAAACTACATAATTACAACATGCCTTTAACTAAGCACGGCGTACCTATACTCAGGTACTTACATTTACAAGAATATCTCTGACTACCCCGTCGGGAATATAGTCGTGAGCATATGCTTATGCTATGCTTATGCATATGCTACATTTATAAGATCTAACAAAATTAGCTGAAACTATTTTAAGGTGAAGATCAGACCATCAAACTGAAAAACTTTCTCTATGGGACCAAAATAGGAATTGCGAAAAAAAAAATCTGCTGTCCCATACATTTCAGTCGAGTTATAGTATTTTTGTACGGGACACCTGTATTTTTTTTGGAATTTCGATATAGGTCCCATAGAAATTTTTTTTCAGTTTGATGGTCTGTTCATCCCCTTAAAATAGTTTCAGCTAATAACCCAGTAAAATTAAGCTGAAATATACCAATCAGGAGAAGTAATTTCCGGAGTTCTAAAACTTTTTTAAACGTTCCTTTGGTACGTAATATTGAAGAAAAAAGAAAGTCCTGGTGAGGGGGGGGTGAGCTCGAGGAAGGGGGGGGCTCTAAAGGTGACTTTTTTCAGTTTTTCGCTTATTTCTTGAAATCTAAAAGTCGTATCGAAATACTTTGTATGGACAAATTATACCTAACAAAATTTTCTACAAAACAAGTAGTATGCATATTTGTCATAGAACTTAACCTTTGAGGGCTACGGGGTCGAGAATGTAACGACATTTCAAAAATTATGAAATTTGTATGGCGACCCTCATGAAAGTTGAAGATAAAAACAAAATGATTTCATATATCTTAAGGGGCGTCCGCCCGGTTTTGAGGTAACTTTGTAACCATTTTATACATTAACTATGGCACTTTTTAAGCAGAAAACAAAACTGAACAATCTACAGGATATGAGAAGTGATGTGGTTTTTCTCGAAATCTATTTTAATTAATAAAACTGAAGAAAAACGAATCCAAAGTCACCTCTTTTTTTCCAGTTGTAACCGTTTTACTCTTACATTGTTGATCAGAAGAATATGAAAATTTACAATATTCTTCACAATACAATATAAAATGATGTGGTTTTCTTATTTTTTGAAAATTCATAAAAAATCATACAGGTTTTCAAAGAAAACGGAAAATTTTGACCGGAGCCGCGCAATTGAAGCGGGATGGCTAATTGCAGAAGTTTGCTTGTAAGAAAGAGAGCCTTGCAGATGGGAGGAGTAGCCTTAATTAGCAACCCCGAAAATCCCCAGATACAAATTTTCTGTCGGTTCGGAGAAACCTTATTGGCTTTTGAAATTTCCATGGCAGCCATCTTGGATATCGCAATTTTGGATTTTTTTCACCGCCAACCAAATCTGACCAAGGTCCTCTATGACAATTGTTCAAGGTCCATATACCTATCTGTCATAGTTTCCGCGGGCCGTTGACCTCATCCGTCAGGAGTCGACCTTCTGAGGAAGTCGAAATATTTTTTTTATCGCCAGGGCATCTTTATGATGATCCCTAAAATCATTTTACTATACGTTGAATGGGGGAAACCCGGTGAACAATTATACGGGTATTTATCTAATATCTATGGGGGGGGGGGGGGATGGGGGGTCAACCAGATACCTCCAATTTATCTCCGGGTTCCCCTTACGGCAAAAGGATGACATTTGGGGATCATCATATGGATGCCTTGTTGATACAGGGAAAACTTTGACTTCCTCGGAAGGTCGACTCCTGATGGATGAGGTCAACGGCCCGCGGAAACTATGACAGATAGGGTTATGGACCTAGAACAAATGTCATAGAGGACCCTGGTCAGATTTGGTTGGCGGTGAAAAAAATCCAAAATTGCGATATCCAAGATGGCTACCATGGAAATTTCAAACGCCAATGCAGCTTTTAAGGGTTCCCCGAACCCACTGAAAATTTGTATCTGGGAGTTTTTGGGGCTGTTGATTAAGAATATGAAATCATTTTGTTTTTATCTTCAACTTTCATGAGGGTCGCCATACAAATTTCATAATTTTTGAAATGCCGTTACATTCTCGACCCCGTAGCCCTCAAAGGTTAAGTCCTATGACAAAAATGCATACCACTTGTTTTGTAGAAAATTTTGTTAGGTATAATTCGTTGATACAAAGTATTTCGATACGACTTTCAGATTTCAAGAAATAAGCGAAAAACTGAATAAAGTCACCTTTAGAGCCCCCCCCCCTTCCTCGAGCTCACCCCCCCCCCTCACCAGGACTTTTTTTTTCTTCAATATTGCGTACCAAAGGAACGTTTAAAAAAAGTTTCAAAACTCCGGAAATTATTTCTTCTGATTTATCTAATTTTACTGGGTTATAAGTTACACCTTATATAGTGTCCTTCTTAATATGCTGACACTTTTTTAAGGGGATGACCAGACCGTCAAACTGAACAACTTTTTCTATGGGACCAACATCGAAATCGCGAAAAAAATATCAGCTGTCCCATACATTTGGATCGAGTAGGTTTGCAGTTTTGTACGGAAGAGCAGTTTTTTTTTTTCGCCATTTCGGTGTTGGTGCCATAGAGAAAGTTGTTCAGTTTGACGGTCTGATCATCCCCTTAAAAAACTGTCAGCATATTAAGAAGGACCCTGTATGATACTTGAATCGGCTATAATGTGAATGTAAATGGTTCAAAAGAGACTGCGCCGGTAGGCGGCTTGGGCCTAGTAATATGATCCCGTAGGCACCCTTTGGGTACGGAACCCTTAAAAACGTTCCAGATTCATGCAACTGCATAATAATGATGATGATGGCGCACCACAAAACTTTATCCCAGGCCTTCCTTATAAGAATATTATTCTTATGCCTACACTTGTACCTGCCGTACATTCACAGTCCAGTCTAAATATGGAAGTATCATTGTATTAGCGGCTTCTTCTAGAATAAATAGCATTGTTACCTCTAATTGATTATATTATACAAAAAGTAATAAGTACAAAGAAGATTGATTGTTCTTTCTATTAAAACAGCTTTAGATAATGTTGTAATGTACATAGGGTATCCGGATCCGACAGCAATTGTTTAATGTTGAAGAGGCGGACGAGAGATTTGTGTCATTTGGTGTTATTTGGTCCTCGATTTGATCATCTTGGTCCAGTGCCCTATCTCAATTCAACAAGTTTTTTTTAAATTACAATTCCAGCGCTACTCAGGGAATACCTGCTGCTTATTGTTACCGGCAATGGATCCTTATGATGGTAAACAACTGAACCAGTGAATGAACTGCAGTAACCAGCCTGAAGGCAACCAGAAGGGGTACGGATGTCGGCGTCGCATCGTTGGGACTATGCGGTGCATTGAAACCAAGGTTATGTCGATAGAGCCTAAGGACTAGATATATCTACACACCAGCGTCCGCGGCATGGCGCCTCGATAAACGTTGTATCGCGCCTGCTGGCTCGTTCGTTCGCGCGCAAAAAGAAAAAGCGGTAGGGTGCGATAGATATGTATCGCGTCGTCATGCCGCGGGTGCAGAAAGAAGAAGATAGGGCCGAGATCACGACTGTCCCCATCGAGGGACTTAGGCAAGGGAAATATGTATAAATGTATGTACCTATGCTATGTACGTAAGTTGTATGTTTGCGGAACCCAATCGAACGGAAACGTGTCTTGTAGTGTAGTAGGTATATAGGTAGGTATCAATTCATAGTGTAACATTAGTTTTTGCTCACCATTGTCTACGGTGGCTGTATGTCATAATAATTGCTTATTTCTCTCATGTTTTTTGTAGAATTACGAGAGTGAGTTCACACTTGGTAACCGACATCGTTTACTTTGATTCTATTCCTAGCAAAGCATATTAAAATTTTGGTATAGTAGGTACCTCAAGTATCGTACATGTATAGCTTGATCATAAAGTGTCCAATCGACAGAAGAAGAAGCATAGCATTGCGTATGCCCATCCCTTTTTTTTCGAGGGCCAGTCAGGGATATTCTAAACGCATCTCACACATCGAAAAGCCAAATTGTGTTTCACTCGTCCCTTATCATTCCCTATTTTTCCCCTAGCTCACCTGAACCCACCTGGGTCTACCAAGAGTTTTGGAGAAAGTCTGAATCGCTTGTATTACATTACACTGACCCTAAATCATTATGCGATGCGATTTGTTTATTTTTATGAGTTGATTTGTTTATGCGATGGGTCCCCCTGTGTACAACAGGCTGCCTGTTGAAATACGGGATGCCCCGAGCTTTGTTAATTTTAAATACAAGCTGCGTAAATGGCTTGTCGAGCTGTCCTTCTACAGTCATAATATATGTTACTTAAAGTAACCACAAATTGATTATTTTTATATTTGACATTATTACTCTTGACATTTATAATTATAACTTTGTTAATTGTATTATTATTATTTTTTGTGACATGTACTGAATATTACGAATAAAATATTATGATTATGATGATTATGATTATGATTATGGCTCATACCATCTCGTACCTACATAAGTTTCTAAAACACTGGCCCACAGTCCCAATTGAATACTATGGCCTCCGGATAATGTCAAAGTGTGACAAGTTCGAGATACCTATGTATTTGAATGGGTATGCAACTATTAATTATGACTTACAACTTGTCCTCCAGTTTGTCATCGGGCAGCTTCACGGAGCGCTGGCTCTCCGAGTCGATGTCCTTCACCTGTTGACGATATTTCATTATTTACAGATTTCTCTTTGTTGCTCATTTATTTTTTCCGATGAGTTATAATAATAGCAATAATTTTAAACATTAATACCAATATTTATTTTAAAAATTCGTCTATTGTGAGTCAATGAAACGTTAAGGCTGATAGCAGCATGACTAAATAGGTATAGTACACTTCCACATAGGTCAAGAGGTCAGGTATCCTCTTATTTACCTCTCCGAAGACGGCTAAAAATACCGAAATAATTATATTACAGTTACACTGGATGACTGTGCTGAACTATATGCTTTATCTATGCTAAGTGAGTTAGTATGGCATGCCTAAAAGAATATTCAGTGACATTGTTATCTTTACAGGTAAGGACCTCACCACACTCGCACCGTGCGTGTGCGGCCTCGCCTAAGCGATTATAACATGAAGGTTCAAAATTCGTAATGTCTTTTTTTCGCTTCAGCCTAGCATTAAACTCAAATAGTGTCTTTACTCTTCAATTATTTCGGTTAGAATAAAAGATAAACCAAATAATTTGTGATTGCCCGCGATCTGCATCCGCCACGAATGTCCTTCCTTGTGGCGCGGCTGTCAATCGCTTGGGTCACCACGGAATCTCGTGTCAAAAGAGTGCCGGCCGGCAGATTCCCTCGCACGACATCATACGTAGGTCTCTTGCCTCAGTCAACGTACCTGCCATTCTCGAGCCGAATGGCATCATACGGAACGATGGCAAGAGACCACACAAGAGACCGACGGGACGTCACTCGTACCCTGGAAGATGGGTCAGGCACTAGTGTGAGATGCTACCTGCGTGGCCCCGTCTCACTTACAGGGCACGAGTTGAAGGGCTGGTGCGGCAGCTGAGTAGGCCGAAAAATGAAAGCCTACTGGTACAGGGATATCGGCACCCAATACCATTTTTTTGGTTTTGGTGTCGAAACTCTCGGGCCGTGGGGACCTAATGCGCAAGAGCTAGCAAAGCACCTGATAGACTCAACAAGGAAAACTTTTTGGGTACCTAACAGGGACCGAACCTGCACCACATCCTAGGTTAGTTTAGTTTTAAGCCCGTTTATTTGTAATTTGTGGGCGTCCACGCAAGAAAGGTCCAGTTGTCGGCATTTTAACACCCCTTTTTTATTATTCCATATGATTATGTGACTGATATAGATGCCGAATCTAACTTTAACTCAAAACCCGACAACTGGACCCTTCTTGCGTGGACGCCCACATTTTATTTAATTTCACTACCTAGGTATATGTATTTTATTTATGTACCGTATCTGTTGTAATTTTTATTGCATAAATAATTTTAAAACAATTATTTAATAAAATGTGCAATGTTTAACACAACATAGACCTATTTAAAAAAAACTATTCGGCCGCCAAGTTGCAAAACCGTTTTATAGGTTTATAGGCAACAAAAAATAAGTTGCTAAACCAACAAAAGTTTGTCAACAGTCAATAGGTACTAATTATAATTAAACTTTCAATGATAACAGTTTAATTTATCCGATAATAATAATGATGGCGAATAAAATTATCGATTGCCTGTATAACAAAACGATTGTTTACGAGTCTTTTCGAATCGATTATCGAAACGTTGTGTGTATTGTTTAAAAACATTATCGATGTTTTGAATGAATTTATGTTGTCAACGATACGCATGTAGCTGAAGAAATATTTTCCAATCAGGTTATTCGTAGATCGTGGATCTGACTTAGGACAATGGTAGGTACTTTTAGTACATCATCATCATCAACCTTTTTGTGTCCTACCGCAAGTGTCTTACGAACTACGACCCGAAGGCATGAAACTTATTCGTAGGCTTGAAAATGTGACGAGTTAGATATCCGACGACATGTTAAAAGTTTGAGAGGGTGCGGGACCGAGCCGTATATCGCCAAGAAAAACCGACTTCCAAACTAAAAGGTACAAATACTTAGGTACCTAATAATAGAACCAACGTAATTTAAATTCGCATGTGTATAAGAACATTAATTTGTTTTATCGGATTGGTGTCAAGCCGGTATGATTCGCGACTGGGCTTGAAGTAATTTTTTGGGCTTGCTTGGAAAATTTTTAAAATTGCGAATTTAAAAGACGTTGGTTTTATTATTATAATTAGGTAAGTATGTTAAATAAAACGCAATCACTTAATCTTCTATCCCAATAATTCCTCACAATTCCCATAGTTTCAAATTCGCAATATTGTTCTGTGACGTCAAATTATTGCATAGGTCAAATAATGCGGTTAAGTATGGCTTCATCTTCGAGGAATCTGTGCAGATTTTAAGACCTTTCGCATTCTGGCGGCGAATGTGTAAAAGAGTAAATAAAAAGCAACTAGTTCAGTGAGGCAAGCCGGCAAGTAACACCACACTGGAAGTGGAACGAAAGGTGACATAACACTAATGCAGCACCAGATAAAATGGCATTGCATTTACCGGTGCACTTTGGGTTTCGACATGACCTATTTGCAGTATCTTTGTTTTGTTTTAGAGATGAAGGTTTGTAGAGCAGTCGGGACGAGGGATTTCGTTCGCAAGATGATACTAGATTTTCATTTACAATTACATTTCTGCCACGTCCTTTCTAAAAAGCAAAAATAATTTTCTAAACTCACCTTTGGCCTCCTGGTAGAAAACGGCTAAATGAATGAATTTTTGTAAAACATACGCCAAATGACTCGGCATGGTGCGATCATGAAATTTTAGTAATGTAGTCTTTGCGCTACAGGTTCTATGAAAATATTGAATAAATAGACTAAGTGCGATAGGTAGGCATCCCGCTACGAAATTCCTCTCATATCTTTCGTCATGAAATCATTTTAAGCTTTTTTGATAAAACTTGCCGGCAATATTAAAACTTTACATTCTTGTGACCTCCAAGAATCGTTACAGAGTCAAACACGCATATTTTGTAAACGAAATCCCTAGTCCCGTCTGCTCTACAGCCTTCATCATTATTATCAGCCTATATTCATCCTACTGCAGGGACTTCCTCTTTAATCTTGAATCGTGAAAATCGTACCTTCCTGGGTAAATAAATAAATAAATAAATAACGCTCACAGGCACATACATTGTAATGATCCCAAGAAAGCACTATTTATAGGCTGTTTATTATGGAAACCATACAACAACGGCACAAACATATAAACATCCATGACCGAACCGGGATTCCAACCCAGGACCCTGGTTTGGCAGTCCGGCGTGGTAACCATTACACCAACCGGGTCGTAAAGGGCCATAGGTAATTAGGTACCTACGTATGTATTTTCACCATGCTGCACGGTCACAATGCCAATGCGATGTACCATACCTACAAGTTAGTGGTGCCTTACCACCAAATCAGAGAATTTAGAAATAAACATTGAAATAATTCAGGTTACAAAAAGAAAACGACTTGATGAATGGTCTTCTTCCGATAAGCGATAGCTACACGATGTGGGCATCTAGCGTGGCATTTAGCAGCACCATCAACGTTGTGGACTTTTAGACGATATGCGCCTCATCGGTTTAGACTAGGGTTGCCAACCTTAATACAAAGATAAGCGGGATATTTGCAATCAAGATGCGGGACGTAGCTAAAAAAAGCGGGACCCGGCTGTCAAAGTATAAAAAGTCGAAAAAAAAATGAGGATTTGAAGAAAAATAAAAAATTGTTGTTTTCGGTTACACAAACAACTAAACTAAATAATAAGTACATCAAACTTTAACTTTAAGGAGCATTCGAATCAGAAATGAAAATCGGTCAATTACCTAAGTAAACTTTTAAATGATTTTACAAACATAAAAGTTAGTACCATGGGGTGCCAGGAATCAGCAGTTTAATAAAACCTGTGTTGGTACGTCAGGCACATCTTGGACAGTCAGCCTCGTTACTACAATTACTAGCTGGCTAATCTTTCCTATACATCATGAATAAATAGTCATGCGATATGGCTCATGCTGACATGAAAGAAAAAGAAGAAGAATACATCTAACTTTGAACTTAAGCATACAATAAAAAGAAATAAAAATGCAAAATTTTTAAAAGAAACTTAATAAAGTTTTATATCACTTCTTCTGAGTCAACTGAGCTCATAACTACTTCTGCCATAAAGGTTAGCCAGAAAACGGGACAATAGGCGTCCCGCACACATCTATCGCGGGACGCATCCTCTGAGGGTCTAGAAACGGGACGTCTCGCCTCTCGCGGGACGGTTGGCAACCCTAGTTTAGACTCGCCTCATGTCATGGCTCCAGTCAGGCTGGTGTTCTAATCCACATACCTGGGTAATAAATTATCCAAAGGATACATAATAACTGTTATAAATTGTGTCACACAAACGTGGAATTATTGTATAGATTTCACTAGAATCGTGGGAGAGTGAACCTATTTCTTATAAACTTTCCCCTGATTATGGTTTGTTGCGTTTGATGGCACGGTAACCCAGCGGTTCTGTGGCTTTATTTTATAACTCTCCATTATATTATAATGTTACAAAAGAGCGCATTGTAGCGAAGCTAGAACCGAAAATGACGCTTTGTTGCCGTGTAAAATGATCCGCACGCGATTTACATGTGGGAAGTCGAAAATATATGATTGGATTTTACATTATTGTGCAGTGTGATTTTGGCTTAGAATGGAATACCCAATTTCTTTGCGTGGTTGTCATACGAGGCGGCTAATTCAGAAGAATCCTATTTCTTCCATTATGTAAGTATCCATTGGAACTACTCAGCAATTGTAAGCGGTAGCACGTTGATCGGGGAGAAGAACAATACATTTAAGAATAAAATAAAAATAAATAAATAACTCTCACAGGCACATACATTGTAATGATCCCAAGTATGCCTCTTTTGTTATGGGAACCATACAACAACGGCACAAACATAATAACATCCATGACCGAACCGAATCATCATCATCATGATCGTCCACAGCTGGACATAGGCCTTCTTCAAGGACGTCACAAGGACCGGTCCTGAGCTGCCCTCATCCAACGGATTCCCGCCGCCTTCACCAGGTCATCGGTCCACCCACACGCTGCGCTTTCCGATATTCGGTCCCCACTCAAGAACTCTTCATTGAAGAATAGCCTACTCTATCGATGATCGGCAACATATCTTAGACAATATCCTTCCTGATTAGTCTCTGTAGACAAGTTGCACAATCAAGACTTCCCCCGGTCATAGCGCACTTTGTAAACAATAGACCCATCTATCTAGGTCACCTAGGTCTAGCCAAGTTCTCGGCCTGTCCGACAGTGACCTTCAAGCTTGCGCCACCCATCGTTTACCATTTAGCGCCGTCTCTGACGCAATCAGCAATTTTACTCCGTTTTCTCGACCAGTGTCTATTTAATTGCTGATTGGTTTGAATAGAGAAAACCGCAAATACGAAACAGATTTTCCAAATACCTCAAGTTCAAGATAAAGTAACGTAATCTTGTAGAACTAAATGTTGTAGCAACAGTGGTATTTTGTTTGTTTCAATGTTGCCAAAAAATCTACTGGTATTATTTGATGACGTTGATAGCCAGCAGTAGGTCCTAGGTAAAGAAAATATGATGGTTGGTTTCTCTCCAGTAAAGCAATCCTAATCCTAAAAAGATTAACGATATTCTGGTTTCGATGTAGGTACACAGTACACGTAACGTATTCTGACTGAAGTACTACAATTGTCTTGAATCCCAACGGATAGGTCTGTATGAAATTATCAAAAAACAACAAGACCTGCCATTTTCGTATGCCTACTTAAAATGTGAAATTTATAAAAAACTACCCTGAAATGATATTAATAACAATCATTGCAAGCCGGAATAGAACCTAATAGCCCACCGACCGGAACAAATTTTACGTAACAGGTTAACCTGTCTTTGGAGCGAAAGCGCAGGCGCGCACGCACGTGCTCTGAAGCCGCATTCTAGATCTCGGACCATGTTATACAGACGACTGGCACCAATAGGTGAAAACATAATGATGCCCGATTCGCGAAATCTCATCCTAATGCAAAAGACCAATGTTTTAGTGGGAAAAAAATCGGTCTTGGCCGATCACTGGCACGTTGTAATCGGCAGTAGAAAATATCAAAATTACTATGGAGATTATGCATCTTTCTACTGCTGATTTGAACGTGTGATGTTAAAAAATCGCACTCCCGGGCAGTCCGGCAGGCAGTTACTATTCGACTGTGCTAAATTCCGTATTGATCGCAGTAAACTTGACTTTTTTTCTATGCGATTGACAGCCTGAAACGTCTGTCTGAAAATGAACCTGTCAAATGATTAGCGCGATGTAAAACGCCGTTCGCCTACATACTACAAGAAACCTTGAATGCCTAGTCGCCTAAACGGGAAGAATTGGGGAAAACTTAGGAGGTACCTACATCAATAAAAATAATATGCTTACATTGACATAACTTTTTGTTAATTACACGTGGTGCTATACTTCATGACTCACAACCAGTAAACAGTTTACGCGTCTGTAAACAAACTAATAACTCAATCGAATGTCTACTTTACATAGCTAAATCTATTTATGTAATTGAAGAAATACATTTAATGATGTTCTACGGACTTTGTACTAATTTCCACTGCGGCGTCTCCTGTTTAGGTAGGTTATATGAATATAGGCAACGATTATATAAATTATGTGATGTACGTACCTAGCTAGGTAATTAAACTTAAATGGCACAGTTTATAGCAATATTACGATACGAGATTTATGTTGTACCTACCTATCCGATTCCCAACGAGTAGGTAAGTATCGTGAATCGTCTCGAACGCTACAGGTTTCAAAATGTGTCAAAACTTAACACGATCAAAGTCATATTAAATAACCTACCTGTCGAATTATCTTTAACTATTTCTTATTACAAGACCATCCCACAAACCGGACTTATAATCAATCCTAAACAAAACACTAACATCACTTAACAAACATAAGTTGAAACAACAGTGAGATTATCTGTCTGTACGCATAATCACAGTAATTAAACTCCGGCGCAGATGAATTAAACATGGCCGCATGCATTATTCAGTTAACATCTTCCCTACATAGTGCTATGTTCATTAACACTGTGGGAAATGAAATAAAATAGTGTTCTGAATTAGAGATCATACTAACAAATAAGTTGCGGCGTTGACTGCGTTTTTAATTAGGTGCAGTACCTACTTATTATTTAAGGAAGGGATTTATTCTCCCTGTGTTAGTTACTTCAATTGTTTTGTATTTGTTTCTATTAAAGAGGTCTTCATAGCGGTCAATAATATTTGATGAGATTTTCTTTGATATTCGTATTTTTCTTGTGGTGGTTTTTCGTGTCTTCCTATGGATGTTATTCGAACCTTGAAGATTGCAGCCCTGAATAGTAAGATGATGTTCATATTTAGGTCCCCGGGATATTAATTGACTTACAATATCAGAAAGAGAATTAAAAAGTAAAACAAACATTTTGCATCCTACATCACAAATAATAGATGCCAGAGTTATTATCTGGTTATTATATAATTATGTTGTTTGTGGGTTTGGGTGTGTTGTAGATACTGTCTATACTAATCTCTTGTTGTGTAGACTCTTTATAAGTTATTTTCTTTTTTATGCATTTAATCATATTGACATATTCTTATTCCTTTTTTAAAGTTGATTATGTGCTTAGTTACCTTACTTCAATATAAACACTTGTGTCAATAACATCTCTCTTTTACTAATTTATATACAATTACTTCTACATCCTCAACGTCTTCGACTCAATAATACAACACGTTATCAGCACGAATAGAAGATAGTTCATGTAAAGTTTGAATTGTGATATATTTTTAGTAAATTTTTTATGTGATTGATAGAAACAAAATTTTTCCTTAAAATGTCACATGAATCTGGAGAAGAGTCAAGTGTTTGTAAGTCGAGTTCCTCTTCGTCAATACCATCCTTATTCTGAGGACTTATGGGAAATAGTAAGTGGTTATCCTAAAGATGATACCACCCCCGCCTCGATATCCTACTTGGAAGTTTAAGATGCGTAATTACCTTTTTGCGAGGACTTATGGGAAATAGTAAGTGGTTATCCTAAAGATGATACCACCCCCGCCTCGATCAAGGTACGTAACGATGCAAAGCGTGACCAAAATATGCTTAACAGTAGACGGTGCAGCTATTACTCACGTCAGATGTGCGAAAAACTGCAGCCGAAGCGTGGAAATCTTTGCAGAGAGCTTTCGAGGATAAAGGTATGGGACGAAGACTAACCTTAGAGCGAAGATTGTACAGATTGAACATGTCAGACTTTGATAACATGGAATTGTGCAACAGCGCTGTTGTGTCAACCGCGCAGGGTCTTGCAGATATTGACAGGGTGATGGAGGATGCGTCAATTGTGGCTATATCTCCATTGATACACCAGAGAATGTTGTCAACAGTATTGGTGAAGTTGCTTTTGTTCCGGATTTAGAAACCAACTTGTTATTTGTACAAAAGGCTGTTAATAAGGTTTTTTGTATGTGTTTTTTTTTGTGTCCTTGTTAACCACAACATCGATTAAGGGCGGCTGTTGTAGATACTGTCTATACTAATCTCTTGTTGTGTAGACTCTTTATAAGTTATTTTCTTTTTTATGCATTTAATCATATTGACATATTCTTATTCCTTTTTTAAAGTTGATTATGTGCTTAGTTACCTTACTTCAATATAAACACTTGTGTCAATAACATCTCTCTTTTACTAATTTATATACAATTACTTCTACATCCTCAACGTCTTCGACTCAATAATACAACAGGGTGTTTTTGTAAATTCATATTAAAATAAAAATATCGATCAAAATCGGAAAAATACATATGAAAAAAAAGATCAACCAAACTAGTGTTAAATATAATCAAACTTTAGTGACTTCCAAACTGTTTTGTAGCATATAAACAAACTTTCGTCTATAAATAACAACACGTTTTGCTATTTATAACCAAATGTTTGATTATGTGCTACAAAACAGTTTGGAAGTCAATAAAGTTTGGTTATATTTAACACTAGTTTGGTTGATCATTTTTTTCAGTGTATTATTAACCTATTTTTATATTTTTCAACCAGGTTAGAAACAAAATGGTGCCCATTGTTATATAAAAAACAATAAATAATAACATTTTTAAAAGCTGTCGTTAAATGAAGATAGTTTATTTTTAATGTCTACCCTACATAGAAAAGTACATACGTAAGTACCTAACGTCATTGTTATATTTTTTAACTGTCATCTTATTAGTAAGGTGTTACGTTTAATTACTGTAAAATGCACCTTAATTACACAAAAGTGTCTTAAAATATCGTCAAGATTGTTATATTGTAGTCAAGTGTAAGTATACGGCGCGAAATGAAAGCTGTCCTAATACGAAACGATGTGGAAGACACTACAATGCATATTATTATGATGAACATTAGAAACTAAAATCTGTAACCGTACCAGATTTATCCAATTGCCAAGCAGGCAGTTTGACCGTCTCGTCTCGCATGATGATAAAAGTCATGACGAACCTTTTCGTATTTTTCAGGAGAGAACATTGACGTCTCATACTATGATAGGTTGCTACCGACCACTGGCTATCTATTGCACAGTGCACACTATTGCACATATAAAGTTATTCGACACGTTATTCCTTAGTTACCTGCCATCACATCCGTGAGTTTCTTTCTTAGCCTGAGGCCTCACAGCAAGAATTTAATAAATTATGCAAAATTATTTTAAATACTTAATTAAAAAATTATAAACGGCTAATAATGTTGTTACAAGCATTTGTTGTGCGCGCTACACAATAACTAAAGTACGAGTTATTAAATTACGTAACAAACATAATTTTATCTATGTAAAATTTCCTTATAAAAACGGAAGTAACATTTATGAATGAAAAGGTGTAAAGAATGATGGTGTAAGTAATAATGAATGATATTTTATTTAACTACCTGGTTGTTAAAGCCGCATTACATTATGCTGCCACTCGCATGTACAATCTTCTACAGTCAGTAGATAAAGGTATACATCAGTGAACGCAAAATGTATACATTGATGCGTATGAGCGTGCTATATTTCAAGATTTAAATTTTTAAACGTTTTTTTTTTTCAGTTTGACCGTTCGTCGATTGTCTTTTTGGATTAAAATTTTTGGGAGCCATGGTTCTAAATCGAACTTCAAGTAACAATGATTTTGCTAAAATAAAATTGTTTATGTTATGATTGTAATTGAAGGTGCCTCAGAGTGTAATGTGCTAGCTGTTTCATTCAGTTTCAAATCATCATCATCATCATCGTATTATCTTTTTGGAACGTATACTTTCCACTAAAAGAATGAAGACACCGACCGTCATCACGCAGTACAAAATATCGTGTGATAAGATGGAAAAACATGTTGCAGTATTAAGGGAAACAACATAACTATGTATATAAGCTAAACTATAAAAGCTATAGAAATCGTGTGCATCTAGTTTGCAGGTTAACTCTTAGATATGGCGGTGAGGCAACTTTGTTATACAGTACGGTCGAAAAGGGTTTATTTTATTTTATTCTTATTTTAACTATCAATACTACCATTGCTGACTGCCATCGTTCCACTATACAGCGAGTGATTGTCATGCGAAAAAACAAGAGATTAATGAACTGAACTGAACCTGAACTTCTTCACAAATCGGAAAATACCTATACATAAAAGGAAAACATCGTGAGAAAACCTAAAACCTCTACCTACCCTACATGCGTAAACTCCGAGACGCGTATTTTATTTATCTACTGTAGGTAATTACAATGGAGCGAGATTTTTGAATCGTGAGATTCAAAATCATGATCGATTGATGCATGTAGGTAGGTACGGTACCTATAATCTCCGTAGTAATTTTGACATTTTCTACTGCTGATTTCAACGTGTCTGTCACACGTTGAAATCAGCAGTAGAAAATGTCAAAATTACATGGATATTCTGAATATTATGCTAGGTATAAATGTTGATTATATCTATTTCCCCCCTCGAGAACTTTACATAAGCTATAGGGTACCTGGATAATTTTTTTTGGGGCTGAAGCTAAGATTGACGCTCTAACTTCACCCTGTACGTGAGATGCGCTGGCGCATCCGTTATGCAAGGACGCGAGCTTTTACCGCATTCGCAGATTGTGCCGCGCCTATCTGCCATAAAGCGCTATTTGGAAATTGTTCATCTGCTGTACTGTGCCATGAGAAAATAGACAACACTGCAAAGATAAAGCATCTCCCCTCTCTCGTTTACTTGTTTGCAGTTCCTTACAATACAGGGTCCATTATTATCTCTTTACTTATAATTATAAGCAATGAAGAATTGAAGATATATTATGATTATGAAGTTTACCATCTCACGTAGATCTCATCTCAGATACCTACTGATGTGCCCATATATTGTGGATGTTCTGAGGTTTCAGAATATCTCTGAATACCCCCTCGGAGAATATAGTCGTGAGCATATGCTTGTGCTTATGCCATCTAATGTAATGAATGCTGTAATTATGAAGATCAATAAAATATTGTGTATTGATAACAATTTCGATCACGCTTCTTTCTTGTTTATTTATTCCACTATCCCATATCAGCTGGTTCATACATTTGAGTCGGGTAGGTACAACAGTTTTGTATGGGACAGCTGATGTTTTTTCGCGTCACTAGGGGTAGGCTCCGTAGTGAAAGTTGTTCAGTTTGATGGTCTGAGTTCACCGTTTCAGTATGTGTAGGGTTGTCCCTTACACCCTGTACTTTGGTCCTCTAAGTTTGGACCCCCATCCCCTCGAGCCAGAGAAACCGTTTTTTTATGTCGAGTCCATTACATCGCATAGTGATGCTATAAATGATATCACGAGATGGTAACAATCAAACTAATGACTAATGATACACCAATTATGTAACTCCAACAAAACAATCGTACCGTATGGGGACAATGTTACTACTAAATAATTGTGTACTATTTACTATACAAGGTGCAAACATCGTAGTCATAATATGTAAAAGGGTAATTTAAACCAACAAACTGAACAACTTTCACTATGGAGACAACATCGAGAAAAAATAAAATAAATCAGCTGTCCCCGTACATTTTAGTCTAGTACCATTTTAATAGCAGATTTTTTTATTTTTTCTTGATGTTGATCTTCCTCCATAGAGGAAGTTTGATACCCTGAAGCACAAAGAAATTATACGCTCCCCTAGGGTCTGAATTAACCCTTTAAATATTACACCCTGTCACAGATATTAGAATACATGTAACCCTGTACAGGTGTAAACGTAAATGCGTTACATACTTTAGTGCTTCAGAATCAGAAAATTAAACTGAACTACTTTCAATATGGGACCATTATGAAAATTGGAAAAAACATTTGTTGAAGATGTTTATAAACTTTAGTTGTATTGTTGGATAAGAAAGAGACGAAATTAGATAATGTTAAATGTACCTAATAATTTTAACCAGGAATGTATTTAATAATTAAATTAATTAACAGTACCTACCTACTACCTACCTATAATTGTAACTATAATTGTATAGTTATACGCAGTTCTCAATAATGTTAATATTTTCTTGATCTCCTTTACTTATAATATAATTATAAGTTTCGAACGTATTTTATTAAGTAAGATAAGGATAGAAAGGTGATGTTCTATCGATGTAGCCTGAAAACCAACTCTAGCATCGATACTGATTATAATTTGACACCTATTAAAATGCGTTTTATTTTCAATAGATAAACGTAGGGATATGGAAAATCTTTATTTTTTCATCAATTAGGTACTTATCCAAAATTCCGAATGTTTTGATTTTGACCCCTTTGACAAACAACCGCCCATTGTACCCCAACAAAAAGATTAAAACTATTTAAATCTGATCAGATTACACTATTGTTACAAAACTAGGTCAAATTATTTGCAAAAAAATTGCCCGTTCTCATACATCGCGATTAAAATATTTTTACATACACACCTAACTGTAAAATCACTTATTGTCAAATCTAAAGGTTGATGACCATCTTGTAGGTACATTTTTTTATAAGTGACGAATGATTTATTGTTGTCAAAGAACAATGACATTTAAGATCTAACGGGTAAAGCCAAGTTTGGGTCGAAAAGGATGCGGTACTGTTACAATACTCGTACGTAGCGTATACAATTTGATAGCTTCCTAGTTTGGATAGGTTATGGCAATAAGTGGACAATGATGAATGGAATGATCATTGATCACAATTTCTTGATTTGTGACAGATTCGGGTTGACTTTCGAGTTGTTGGTACATCACATTCAAATGACTCTGAATGATATCTCTGACTTCCCCCTTCGGGGAATATAGCCGTGAGCATATGCTTATGCTATGCTATGCTTATGCTTACATTCAAATGCACAAAGTTTTGTGTTTGCGACAAAAACATATTGCTTTATTCATCGACTCTGCATTCTTCTGTTAAAAGTGTGTCAATAAATAGGTATTAAATTTTACACCCTGTATTAAAAAATTATGGCGCTAACCTAGCAAGCTATTTCAAAAGTTGACCCATTTTTTCAAGTTTTCAAATATAGCTTGCCAGGTTTGCGCCATACATTTTTTATACAGAATGTAGCCAAAGAAATCAAACCGCAGATGTCTGACGGAAGAAAGTGTTTTCTGTATGGCTCTAATCCTTTATTTTTCAATTGGGTCAACTGTAAAGATTATTCAGGATTACGTAACCAGTATTTTCATGAAAAAAATTACTGTAGTAACTAAATCTAAAAGTGCAGCGTAGTAGGGTGGCGATTTTTCCAATGTTTAATAAAAAATTTAATCTCTAAAACTACCAAACTTAGATTTTTTTTATATTTTCCATTGGACTGTTTTCGGCTTGGCATTGAGTTTTGGGACACCCTGTATACAGGGAGAAATTGATATCATTGGCATCCTTTTAAACTAAGAGTCTACCCATCAAACTGAACAACTTTTACTATGGGAGCAAACTGATCGGAGCAACTAAAAAATCTGCTGTTGCATACATTTGAATCGAGTAGGCATTGCAGTTTAGTATGGGACAGCTGATTTTTTAGTTGCTCCGATCAGTTTGCCCCCATAGTAAAAGTTGTTCAGTTTGATGGGTAGACTCTTAGTTTAAAAGGATGCCAATGATATCAATTTCACCCTGTATATTTAAATATCTTTATGCAGATCGATGAGCTTATGAAAACCTATTCTTGATAGGTATGATACCTAATTTGTACATACATACATACATACATATACTCACGCCTGTGTCCCATTGGGGTAGGCAGAGACAATAGATCGCCATCGGCTACGATCCTGACACACCTCTTTCTCCTCTTCCACACTCATAAGTCGTTTCATACACGCTCGTCGGTTTCGGGTACATTTGATCTGACCCTTCTTAAGTACGCTACCAATTTGGTCCGCATACGTACGTCTAGGGCGACCCCTTTCGACTGTCCCATTCACACTTGCTTTATATATAATTAATATTTGTAAGAAATGGTTTATGTTACAGTCTGTCGACTCGACGCGCGACGGACGGATAATTATGATTCGTAATGTAAAATATGTATAACATTTAACAATGGTTCCTTCCGGCAAGTTATCAATCACTTTTACTAATATTTTCGTTTATTGTTTCAGATTACTTCGGAGTGAGTGAGGGGTGGGGTGAGGTTAATAATTTGACGACCCGGTTGGTGTAATGGTTACCACGCCGGACTGCCAAACCAGGGTCCTGGGTTCGAATCCCGGTTCGGTCATGGATGTTATATGTTTGTGCCGTTGTTGTATGGTTTCCATAATAAACAGCCTATTAATAGTGCTTTCTTGGGATCATTACAATGTATGTGCCTGTGAGCGTTATTTATTTATTTATTTATTTATTTATTTATTTATTTAATAATGCAGAAAATGGTGGTTCCTCATTATAATTTAATATACAGGGTGAAATTGATATCATTAGCTTAATTTTAAACTACCCACCCGTCCCCGTACCCGTTTAGTCTACCCTATCAAACTAAACAACTTGGGTGCAAACCGATCGGAGCAAGAAAAAAATTCTGCTGTTCCATACTAAACGTATGCAACAGTACCAAATGTATGCAACAGCATATTTTTTTTTTGTTGCTCCGTTCTATCGATTTGCTCCAATAGTAAAAGTTGTTCAGGAGTGCGATTTTTGAATCTCATACGTTTTACTCAACAGTTGAAAATGTATGGAGATACGCATCTTTCTACTGCTGATTTGACTTTCAAAAATCGCACTCCGAGAGTATGATTTTTTAATGTCAAATTTGCAGTAGAAAGATGCACGTCTCCGTAGTAATTTTGACATTTTCAACTGCTGAACTCAGCGAATGAGATTCAAAAATCGCACTCCTGTTTGATGGGTATAGTCTCTTAGTTTCAAAGGATGCTTAAATGATAGCAATTCACCCTGTAGTTGTAGGTCGATAATAATGTAGACTGGTGAAAATAATTATGAAGAAATTATTTTACTAGAGAAACTTATTTTTCTTAAGTGTATCAATTATTTCAGACTTTCCTGTAGAAGTGGTGGATATTAAAGAAAATGGATTCAAAAACAAAATGTTTTCTAACCTTTTGGAGTTGAAGTAGGTATTAAATATAAATCTATCAAAAATTTCACTTAATTATATGAATTCTGACTCTGAAATTAAAAAAAAAAACGTTTTTTAACCGCGGCTGTTACGAAAAGTACAATTTTATTATAGTGACAATGAAAAATGAAATGAAAGTTGAAAAAAGGATGTTCGAAAACCGCAATCTGATCGGATCGAATATACCTAATACAGGTGCAATAGAACGAACAATTGTAGTAAAAGTTGCTCAGTTTGATGGTCTGAAAAAAATAGGACTACAACCTAGACCCTGTGGGCTGTGGGTATAATTGTACCTACCTACCTACCTACTTTTAAAACTACACCTCGTAGCTTTAAAAGTTCAAAGAGAATAAAGTTAATAGAAATAAAGTTTCCGACCTACTTGATCTACTCAGAAACGATAAAAAAGGATACCTACAAGATTTTCGCTTACGCTCTCGAAGCTTTTGCAACAAACAAACAAAAATTTGACATTTTTGAATGACGAGTCTATCTAACAACCTATGAAATTTCATTTTTTATGGATATTTATTTTCGGAAAAAATTCCTTCGTCTTTCGTAAATACAGGGTGTAACAAAACACCCTAGTAATACTTAAGGGGGTGCTTCAGACCATCAAACTGAACAACTTTCACTATGGAGCCAACATCGAGAAAAAATAAAAAAATCTGCTGTCCCATACATTTTAGTCGAGTCGGTCGGTACTGCAGTTTTGTATGGGACAGCTGATTTTTTTTATTTTTTTTCAATGTTGGCTCCATAGTGAATGTTGTTCAGTTTAATGGTCTGAAGCACCCCCTTAAGTATTACTAGGGTGTTTTGTTACACCCTGTAGATATCTACGTATTTCTAGATTTTCTGTTGACTTTATCATTTCTTGACCAATTTCAATGATTCTTTTTTTGTTCTAAAGGAGTTAAGATGATGAAGTACCTACTCTTCAAAAGTTGGTACGTACGTACGGTACGTAGTAGGTTGGTACCTACTTTGCAAAATCATCGGCGATTCATTTTTGAAACTCATTCGTTGAACTCAGCACTTTAGCAGTTGTAAATGTCAAAATTACTATGGAGATACGCATTTTTCTACTTTTGATTTGACATTCAAAAAACATACCTCCACTAGTGCGATTTTTGAATCTCATACGTTGAACTCAGCAGTTGAAAATGTATGGAGATACGCATCTTTCTACTGCTGATTTGACTTTCAAAAATAGCACTCCTGAAGTATGATTTTTTAATGTCAAATCAGCAGTAGAAAGATGCACGTCTCCATAATAATATTGACATTTTCAACTGCTGAGTTCAAAGAATGAGTTTCAAAAATCGCACTCTTGGTTCGGATGTTCATATTTACTAGTATTTACGGTACTAATTATATTAAGTATAGGTTGATTATCAACCCACTATATTTCACCAAGTAAGTACCTACCTAAGTCAAAGATTTCACCACTGAATATTGTGAAATAAAAGAAATTATAAGGAGGTAACAAACAATTATGACCTGAATTTTTCTTAAAACTACCTGCAAATTCTTTCTACTAAGAATTAGAAGAAATAGATTTATTAATAACAGATTATAATGATTACTCCGCTAGTTCTAAGAACAATTAATTGCAGAAGTTAAAAATATGATAAAAAAATGTCATGGTTGGTGACTATTATCATCGCTTGATGATTTTACGTGGCCGAGGACGCCCAGTCAAGGCTTCCTAGAACGTATTCATACTTACGGATATTACTGACCTAGGTAGCTTAAAATATTTGATACCGGTATACCTACTCTAGGAGTAGGTAAGTATAAGTAATTATTTTATTTCCTTACAATTGTCTTAGACATGGATGAGTGTTTACCCTTAAGGCGGTTGCAGAGGGGTCAATTTTATACAAAACTTTGACGCACAATACGCGTAGACGGCATTAATATAAGTAACTTTGTAATATATGGAAAAATAGGTTATAAAATCTAGATATCGCGTATTAAATAACATTTGCAATTTATAATATAATTACGAAGATATAAAGCTCAGAAATTTTTCATACAAAATTTTCAAAGCTTTATATCTTCATAATTTTATTATAAATTGCAAATATTATTTGATACGCGACATCTAGATTTTATAACCTACTAGCGGCCCGTCCCGGCTTCACACGGGTGGACGTATAATCTTTTCTAGCAATAAATATAGCCTATGTTACTCAGGGTGAATGCAGCTTTCTAATGGTGAAAGAATTTTTTAAATCGGCCCAGTACTTTTTGAGCCTATTACAACCATACAAACATACAAAAATAGGTACAAATCTTTCCTCTTTATAATATTAGTGTAGATTTCTCCATATATACAAAGTTACTTATATTAATGCCGTCTACGCGTATTATGCGTCAAACGTTTGTATGGACTGAAACCACCTTAATCAATTATTTATTTTATTTTATTTTAAGTTGTAATGAAGTTCATTATAATTAGGTAGAAACAATTAAAACTAATTGGTAAGTAATAAAAAGTAGGTAAACTAACACAAAACATACCTTATATTTCATTTTGTTAATTTCTTACTCCTTCAACACTGCACTTATTGTTTTTGTACACAGCAAAATTATTATTTTTTTCTAAAAAAAAAAACAATTAAATATCGTATGAAGTTTTGGCGCACAATCGAGATGCGTCCGTTACCGGGCATGCGTACGGTGCGGTCGCGAGGTAATGGCTGCGTTGGAGCCGGCTCCGCAGTTTTGCTTGCTGCTTGATGCCAAACGCGCGAACGCCGAACGGTGCAACGACCCAACTGCTACAAAACTACAATTCTTCCTTCGTCTAGTGCAAGATCCGAAGGTGAAGGTAAAATGGAGTGAAATAGATTCCGAAATCCGCGTTTTGAATGCGCTCGAGTTGTCGGTAGTTGAAGAAGTTTCACTATTTCATTAAATCCCTTCCTTTGGAAGTTTGGACAATAAATTGACCCCTGCAGCTTTCAGAACTAATAACCTACAATGTTGACATTCGTTACCTTACCCTAATTCCATAGAATCCCAAGATGCACAAGGTCAGTACCTACGTGATACGATCAACACTATAGTTTCGAAAAAATTTAAAGGAACAAAGAATAAGTTTACTATTATAAAAGTACAAGTACCTACTTATTAGGTATACTGTTGGACATAAAAGTATAAAATTTTCAAGACATTTAAAAAACTATTAGTCTTACCCATCCAACGACGGAATTTTTCGTTGTCAGGAATTTAGTCTTACCCATCATCGACGGAATTTTTCGTTGTCAGGAATTTAGTCTTACCCATCATCGACGGAATTTTTCGTTGTCAGGAATTTAGTCTTACCCATCCATCGACGGAATTTTTCGTTATTAGTAATTTAGTCTTAGGTCCGCCACACACATGTGGAATAAAAAATCCGGAATTCAGAATCAGGATTGTGATTTTGTATAGGATTTGACAGCTGCGCAATTACGAACGCGATTGTGGAGGGGGGAAATCCATACGAAATCATAATCCTGATTCAGGATTCCGGATTGCAATTCCGTATGTGTGTACCTTCTCCATCCATCGACGGAATTTTTCGTTGTCAGGTATTTAATCTTACCCATCCATCGACGGGATTTTTCGCTGTCAGGAATTTTAGAATCTGATGAATCATGAATCTCATCTTCTGTCGTGTCGATGACAGTCATTGCGTTTGAATGGTCATCGTGGTAGAGAGATTTGCCAACCAGCATTACATACAGAGGTTTGATGATTGTACAGAGAACGTCTGCCGGACGTGCGCCGGACGTCTCGGGAGATCATAGACCATACCTACATACATATCTTACAAGTAAATGGACGTACTAGGCAATGTCCGTTTGGGGAAATGTCCGTTCGGGGAAATGGTCGAACAAGGAATTCTGGCAATGACGTTCGGGGAAAAGGTCGTAACTGACCTGATCCATCTCATGACCTAAATAATCTACATAAGCCTGACATAAGCTATTATCATATACTTAATAGATAATTACTTACCTACCTACCTAGCTATTTCTTTAGCTAGATAATTTTAGGGCTGTGGCAAATCTTGGGTAAGGTTGGTTATTCAATAGATAAGGTTCTAGTTATATACCTAGAGGTAGGTAGACTTATACAGGGTGAAATCGATAAAAAATCTGCTGTTTTTTTTTTGCTCCGATCGATATAGTAAAAGTTGTTCAGTTTGATGGGTAGACTCTTAGTTTAAAAGGATGCTAATGATCTCAATTTCACCTAGTAGGTTTAAATAATTTATTCAAAAGGAAATTAACCGAAAATCTGAATCCACGAAACGTAGGCTTCTCATTATCACATTATCTTTTATATCCGCTATGAACTTCATCAATGGCTAATTACATACACAATAATATAAACTATCTGCAAACAAACTTTGTCAAACTACCATCAAACTACCTATAAAGTTACGTTGCAAAGTTTAGCCAAGAGCGGTTGTGTTATTCGCGCTCGCGCGTGTTTGCTTGACACGAGGCACTGCCATCTCTTTTCTCAAATGTGTTTTTGTTAAAAAAACAGACCATGAGAATAGATAAAGATAAAGAATTATAGGATAGGTAATCAAAGATCCCGAAAATGCATCAGCTGCATTATTAGCCAATTTAAACTTGTTTCACACTTGCAGTATACCTAAATATCAAATGAGAAAGCTTGACACAAGTTTGACATGGCAAGTAAATAAACTTGTAGCAAGTTTATATCAAACTTTCTAGTAACTTGTTCGACAAACTTGCATATTGTTTGCAGTGCAAACTTGCATTATCTTTGTTATGAAGGCTTGCCACAAGTTTGACAAGGCAGGGTTTAGATAGGCTGGCACGTATCCAGACTTTTGTTTCGGGGGGGAGGGGCATTTAATTTTCGGGGGGGAGGGGGGATATTCATAGAAAAACGATGAAAAAGTAAGTACTTTAATCACTTTTCCATACAAATATTCGGATTGGGGGGGGGGGGGGATAAATCCACCTATACCCCCTGGATACGTGCCTGGGTATAGGCCTCCATTTGTTTATGCCATCCTTCTCTGTCCTGAGCATCCTGCAACCAGATCAGAAGCCGTAGTAAACCAAAACTAGAAACATTCCGTCCGAACGGTAAAACCGTATAAAATAGCGCAATTGACCCCCTGGATGTATTACTCTCTTCTCTTCTTTAATAAGATAGGTATTTAATTATAAGTAATACCTACAAGGGTTATGTACTAAAGTCGATCTCACCTGCACCTAAGCGATTTTTGAAAGTTACACGTTCAAAATTAAAACCGCAGCAGTATAAAACCTCAAAATTATTAGGTACTTAGGTACTTATGGAGATTATGCGTCATACGATCATGATTTTGAACGTTACTTTGACTTTCAAAAATCTAACTCTGTAGCATGTTGTGGCTGATACAACTATATCACGCCTTTTATCTCGTTCGTTCGCGCGCATTTAGAAAGACAGCGAACGCACGATAGCGCTGTACGATGCTGCCATACTACAGCCGCAGATCGATACTAAACACGTAAATTATTAATCTTGTCAACTGCCTAGTCAAGTCAGCAACCTTGGCGCGGTTACGGTTAGTGAAACGCAAATAATCCGAAACATTAGCCTGCAATCTAATCTCATTTTACGTAGAACCAAGTGCAACGTCCGTTACTCAATGAAAATCATTAATATTGACAAATTTTAACGGGCGATTATGTTTCAGACTGATTGGAATGGACTTTAGCCCAGTCATTTTACGGAGTTTTGTTAGCAGGGGTGGGGAGTAATTATCAATGGGACTTTTAAACTTGAACCGGCACCATTTAGTGACAAAAAGACTATCTGAACACACATTAAAAATGAAATCGCTACGCAACATAGAAATCAAAATTGTATCACCCAGAATTTTAACTAATTAATATTATTACCATTTTAATTAGATTATTTTTGAGCAATAAAATAGGCATTGAGATTTTAAAAATGAGGTCAAACATTAGAAAATACTAATGTATTTTTCAAAGGCTTCTAAGTAGACAAAAATATTAACATCATGTTTGAAGTATGTGTAAAGCCTTAAAAATATGCAAAAAAATTTACTATCTGGTTTTTTAGAACGAGATAAATGCTCAATTTTATATTTAGGGCTGTTGCTGACGTATTTTTTTTTTATTTTGGTACATTTCTCAGCTTATATTGGCTCTTAAGTACTATACCGAAAAAAAAATCTAATTAGTCCCGGCTCAAATCGTAAAACGACTGGGCTACTTGGTGGGTAATTGACCTACTTCTGATATCTGAAATATATTATCAAGCAAAGCACTCAATTACCAATATGATAGGTAATTATTTTGCATTTTTCACAACATTAAATGTTTCAGCACTTAACCACTTATTATGTTTTGATAGTCTATTTTGATAATAACTTTTAAAACTAGCAACTTACTCAATATATCAATTAGCACTGTGGTTCACCCACCTTTTTCGTACTTAAATGATATTATATCGAATTTATTTGTAAATAAAATAAAGTGCTTATCGTTGTATTGCAAGATTTAATATAATAACTAGTTCAAAATAACAATAAAAAAATACAAACTGCAGGTATACTCGAACTCGGTAACTCGAATTTATTTCTAAATAAAATAAAGTGCTTATCGTTGTATTGCAAGATTTAATATAATAACTAGTTCAAAATAACAATAAAAAAATACAAACAGCACAAACTTACGAAAACTACGATTACGATTCACTGAAATGGGACGATCTTGAGTCGAGCTGAACTGGAGTGCGATTTTTGAATCTCATTCGGTGAGTTCAGGGTGAGTTCAGCAGTTGTAAATGTCAAAATAACTTTGAAGATATGTAGGAAGATATGCATCTTTCTAATTCTGATTTGACTTTCAAAAATCATACTACAGGAGTGTGATTTTTGAAAGTCAAATCAGCAGTAGAAAGTTGCATATCTCCATAGTAATTTTTACAACTGCTGAACTCAGCGAATGAGATTCAAAAATCGCACTCCTGAGCCACGAACTTTGTCATAACGATTTATTTACGCTATGATGGCCGAAAAGTTTCGCCCAAAGAAAAGTAGCGAAATAACTTTTTAAACTCCACTTCCGGCTTTCCCAAGTTTTCAAAAACGCGGGAACCAATCACACCTTACTTCCGTTTTTGAATTCCTTTTCACGTATGTATCTAAACAAAAAGTTGGTTTGGTATTTTCTGAAATATTGCTGCTTAAAATGGAACGTTTTTTGATCGACTTCGCTTTTTTTGCTTTGCAATTGAGATAATTATTGTGAGAAGCAGAGAAATAAAACAGAGTTTTTCTCTCTTTCTCGCCGTTAAATTATTGTTTAAACAAAAGATACAGAAGCGGGATCTGCGGGATCGAAAAAAATGGCCGTCGTCAGTGTTCCCGAACCTCCCGATTTTACGGGAGATCTACCGATTTCCGACCCCATCTCCCGATCTACCGTAACATGGTCAATTTCTCCCGATTTTTATGATTCTCTGAATAATTCATAATAAAAACCAACTTTCTACTTATGCATCTATGGATTTTTAAATAAGTTTTCATTAGGTAATGCATTTAGTTGTTTTCTGTCCGTAAGAATGTTTAAGGTATGTATTTTTCTGGTAATGATAAATTAAAATATAATATCAAACAAATAAAATTAGGATTTAGGTACGGCAGAAGTGGGGAAATTATTGCAATACGGATTAAGTTACAGGTTTTTAAAGAAAGAAGACAAAACACTTCAAATTCAAACTGTGAGAATATACATTTTGCTCTATGAAAAAATAAAATATTATGCTTAAATTAAGTTTTAAAGATTTTTAAATTAGTTTTAATTACATCTAATTTGATCTAATAATACTTTTGATGCGAATCTGTACAAAAAACCTTAAATTAGCTTTATTTATACCAAATTTCGAAATCTCCCGATTTCTCCCGATTTTTTGACCACACTTCTACCGAATTCTAATTTTTTGTTTCGGGAACACTGGCCGTCGTTTTTGTCTGTAGTCTTTGGTTTTTGTTAAACAAAGCGTCAAGGCGAAGCGTGTTTTTGCGTCTCATCGGTTTTTTCCATAATTTAGAACAGTAGATCTAGTTCTACACGAATGTGTACCATTTACCTAATATCTAGCGTAAAGTGAAGTTTAAAGATGTCTCGCGAGATGAGCAGGAAGGGGTACTACAACCGGGATCCTAGGAATCGTGACCGCGACCGAGATTGGGACAGGGACCGCTCGGATTACAGGAGCCGCCGTCCAGAGCCTAGGAAGAGCCGCAGCCCGCCGCGCGACGACAAGCGACGGAGCCGCTCCCCGCGGAAGACTGACAAGGAAATGCTGGACGAGAACATTCTCAGTGAAATCTCTAAACTGCCGGAGCCCAGCGAGCTCTGGGACAGTCAGTTTCAAGAGGGCGGGTACCCTGCCCCGCCGCCGCCGGGCTTCCAGCCAGAGGTATTATTCCATTATCAAACTATTCAAACTATTCTTCGTGGCTCAACTCAGTGTTGCCAGTTCCAATTTTTAGAAATCCGTGGGTCAAGGTTGAAAAATCCGTAGAAATCCGTAGATTACCTCTTGAAAAATCCGTAGATCTACAGACTTTTCAAATGCTTTATCTGACTTTTTTGAAGTGAGCTGATTCAAAAAATCACTCTAAATTGAAGAAGAAATTAGAAACTTTGACAAGTTTAAACGTAGACAACATGAAAATGAATAAAATTTCCACTTTTTTCTGTTCTATCTTTCTGTTTCATTATTTTCATTTTTATTATATTTTTACAATATTATTTTTTACAAGTCCAGGCTAGATTCTGGTACTTTAAATGTGTTTAGATAATTTGTGTGACAATGTCGAAGATATTTATTTACTATCACAGTCTGTACGTTTGTACTTTTATCGTACATGTTACAATTAAATACCTATTTCTGTCGTGTATGGACGGAGGACGGTTTCGGTCGGTCTCCTTCAAGTAGAAGGAGATAGATGGAAAAGAGTAGGGATGACCCATATTTTCGGAAATACAGTCCAATACATGAGAAAAGTTAACTTGAATTGAGATTTTAGGCCGGAATTCAGAAGATATCTCAAAATCCGTAGATTTGCCATTGAAATCCGTATATCCGTAAGCCGGACCGAAAATCCATAGAACTACGGATAAATCCATAGGCCTGGCAACACTGGCTCAACTATACCACAGTATAAGACCACTAATCCATCTTCATACAATGGTACCAAACGTGGCGTACAATATCTGCACGTAGCCCCGTCTGGCGCTGCCTTGGCTGCCTTAGAAATCATCGTACGTACTGGCAAGCACACATACAAGCCGCGTTTGGTGCATTTTTTATTTATTTTATTTATTTATTTGATTCAGGCAACAGTACAATATAAAATTATCACGGGCCCATATTATAAATACCTTATCCTAAAATACATAAAAATATAACTTAATAATTAAACACTTAACACTCCCTAGGGATTATTGTCCTCGCTTCCCTAAAGCGTCTAAACACGACTCCGGTAGGCCATACTTCAGGGAGCAGGAACGTCTTCAGGTGAGCGACTGGGACCCGGAGCTTGAAGGCCTTGAAGTCTGTAGACCTGCTCTCCAGTTCCCGTACCCTCACCGGGAGAGGCCCGCCATCCTTAGTAGAGAACCTGGTGCTAAGGTGACTTAGGACGTCATCCGCAGTCGTCTTTCTGTCCAGGCGGGAGATATATACCGGAGTCGTCATCGTGGCTGCTTTGATGTTGGAAGAAGCTGCCGGGGCGGTACCATGCAGATTTCGGCTGCGACGGTTTTTCTTTTTGACTAAGGTGAAACCGTCGTCGTCGGTGCCTTTGTTATGCTGGTCACGAGCTGGTGCCGCAGGCTGTGCATCCGGGGCCCTATGCTTGCTGTTGCGAGGGGGCGCGGGGCGCGAAGGGTAGCGGCGCGGGGGGCGGCACAACACCTCCTTGAACGTATCCTTCGTGGGCCGGGGTGTAGTTGGCATCAAAGGGGTCACGAGAGGATGTTGTATTGTTCGGCTCGGCGCAGGGGAGGCGCGAGCGCGCGACGTGGCGGGGGGGGGCATCGGCCCGCTGGCGAACTGGGTCAGTTGCAGGTGACGTAGCGCCGGGCGTCACAGAGGTGTCGGTTGTCACAGTAGCGCTGCGCCGCGCGGCTTCACTTTGCTTAGTTGACAAATGCGAAAACGCTGGCGCAGCACTCGCTGCCTGTATTGCGGTCACCTCATGTCGCAACTCGGCGCAGGTTCGTTCCGAGGCTTCCAACTTGCCTCGAATATCGGTGATGTCGGCCCTCAACAGCTGGATGTCCTTCAGCAGCCTGGTGACGTCGACGTGGTCGAAAGTCACCGGCGGCAGCTTGTTGAGGTCCCGCACCACGTACGTGGGGACATCGTCAGGGTCAACAACCTTGAACACCCTGAAGATGTCCCGGAGGTCTTGCTTGCCGCGCCCGTCCTTCTTCCTGGTGACGAGGCGCACGGGTCCGGTCGTGGCGGTCTCGTGCAGCACCACCTTGGCGGCGTGGATGTCGTCCTCCGTGTAGCTTGACGTGCAGATCTGCTCCAGACTTAGCTCGTCCATCACGTCCAGCTTGTTCTGCACGAAGGCGAGTAGCTCGCACACCACAATGGTATCGCTGCACTTGGCGGGATTCGCCATGACGTTCGATCTATCTAGGTTAATAGAATTGACGTTGCATCGGCTACGATCCGGTCGCTGTAGCGTCCGTCCGCGCCTGCGTTTCAGTTGCAACTGAATTTGTATGAAGATGGATTACTGTCTTATACTGTGACTATACTATCAGTAAGTAACAATGTGCATGACCTTGAAGGGCCGTTGGATAACTTCAGTCGGTTTATAAAGGAATGTAGACTCTATGTAAAGGAAACAATCATTTGAATGACTCAAGTGAAGTTCGTGTGATCGAGTGACGTCACAATTGCGAGTGAGGTCATGCATATTGTTAACTAGCGGCCCGTCCCGGCTTCGCACGGGTGGACGTCTAATCTTTTCTAGCAATAAATATAGCCTATGTTACTCAGGGTGAATGCAGCTTTCTAATGGTTAAAGAATTTTTTAAATCGGCCCAGTACTTTTTGAGCCTATTCATTACAAACATACAAACATACAAAAATAGGTACAAATCTTTCCTCTTTATAATATTAGTGTAGATTTAATTTAAACAGAGTACACATTGAAATCGGGGTCGTTTAGAAGCCGGAATAGGGTGCTTCAGACCATCAAACGGAACAACTTTCACTATGAAGCAATCATCGAAACTGCGAAAAATAAAATCTGTAGTTCCATAGAAAAATTTCAATAGCCTCTTGACTAAAATGTATTGAAACAAAAGATTTTTTGATGTGACTTCAAAGTTGGTCCCATAGTAATTTGTTGTCCTATTCCAGGTTCAAAACGACCCTGATCCCATGGTGTAGATTGTCTACTGCAAACTTTCTTGAATTCCAAATCTTAAAATCTAGATAGTACTTACAGAAAACCCCACATGTAATTTTTCTTTGCTCTGACCTAAGACATGATTCTGGATGGAGGGTGGACAAGTTCTTGGGCCCAATCCTGAATGTAGTCCTGTTCTCATCCTGTCACTGTGTCACTCCTACATAGGGTATAGGGCTCAAAGAAGAAGACGAAAAGATGAGGATAGTCTTCGTCAGTGGCGTAGCATGGGTTTATTTTTTTTTTTTTTTAATAATGTGTTTAATGGCTCTGGATACTATGTCCTTTAAAGCCATATCCAAGTTAATTTCTTCATATTCTTAATGATGAATGATGATAGATGAAGATGAATTTTAAGCATCGAAACATTGGTGTTCGACGTTTCGACGCTTCTTTGGAGTTTTTGGAGACAATCGAAAGTAGCAGGAAACGTAGAAGTCCACAGGAAAGAGGTGAACCGACCGCTTTGCCGCGCTAAAAATGACGAACACTTTTCCTGTTTACGACCCGCGTACACCATCATATTTCACTGAACTGTATATTGTTCACTTGCACGACACTTTGTTACGCAAAAGAACACCAATTTTACGAACCAAAACTCACTATAAACAATAAAAATTCGATAAAATATGTGGACTCCAACCGTAGCTATCGAATGACCGCCAAAAAACCCCAGCATGGGTTTATGTCGCCTGGGGCTGCCGCTTTATCTTTATACTAAGGCTCACTGAAAAAATTACAGAGCAAGTAAAATTTTTTTTTAGCACTCCTACTTGGGCTATGGTCATCTTTTGATTTATCCATACAAAAATAGAAACATAGTACAAGCGAAGGAGCTCCACTTTTCTCCTTAATATGAATCGGTTGAAGCTGATTATTTTTCCATACAAAATAAAAATATGAGCACATAAGTAAAGGTAAATAAGTAAAGTATGGTTTGAGCTAACCATGCTCAACATTTTTAGTACTACGTCTTAGATGTGGTCAGAACTCTTAAGGATTATGAGAAACATGCTCGACTTTTCAACACTCTATGATCGGTTATTAGCAGAGGTCAGATTCTGCCGGTCATTCCAGGGTCGCATTGTTGTTATGTTGACATGGACCCTATTTAAGAATGTGAATGCGAATGTAATTCATAAAAAACAATGCATTGGCCTCGATTCGGAGTGTACGACGACTAAACTAAACTAAATGTATTCCTGTCACTTTCTAAAATAAGATTAAGAAAAGAGACAGAAAACCAACAGCTGACTTTAGTGCTGTCAAAGTGACGTTAAACGCCCAAAAACGACTTAAATAAGATGGCGTACATTATGATGGCAACTTATTTTGCGCATTTAACGTCACTTTGACAGCACTAAAGTCAGCTGTAGGTTTTCTGTCTCGTTTCTTAATCTTATTTTAGAAAGTGACAGGAATACATTTAGTTTAGTTTAGTCGTGGTACACTCCGAATCGAGGCCATTATGTAACTAAGCATTGTAACACCTGAAATAAAATAAAATAGAAATTAAAAATATGTGAAATCAATTCACAGCCCATCCCGAACCCCACCTATGGCTCAAACTACCAGCCCTCGTACTCTGGGATCTACGACGACTTCCCTCCCTTGGCTTCGGTGCCGAGCGTGCCGTGCCCTCCGGACATAGCCTCCTGGAACCAGATGTCGCTTCCACCACCACCTGCTGCAGCTATGCCAGCTACCTTCATTAATCCGGAAGATCAGCTCAAGAAAGAAGGTATGTTTTGTTTAAATTGGATTTATTTGATTATTTTTACAGGGATAGAGATCTTTATTATATTTTGATAGAATTCTCTTACTTTTCTTAGCTTAGCCTTCATTGAATTCGTTTAATTTTCGAATCAAGAAATAACCTTTCTGACACCACATGAGTAATTATCCCACATAGACAAAGCTTCAGAGGCGCACACATAATGATTACATGATATGCTCCTAATATCATGTGATGCACAACAGCCGTAGATCCACTAGCGGTCCCCGGTTTGTCCACAAATGCATGTAGGTGTACTCGTTGATTAGTGTACATTGTAGTGCGATTGTATGAAAGTCTGTCTATGTGGAGCATTTACTCATCTGCTGGCAAAAATAATGTACTTAGTTACAGTCCACCCCTTTGCAGCATTTAATTCTCATGTTGATTGTGGTGAAGTGATTTGCCAATATTATAGGCTTACTGATTGACCTGGGAGCGTTCAGAACATCAAACAGGGATGCTCTCTTCGTGAACCCGTTGTTCAATTGTTTACATGTTAATGTTTTCCCCGAGAAGATAACTTTATGTAGACCCAGTTTTGGATAAATTATTACTTAATCATCAGGAGAATGACAATGCTAGATATTATTATGAAAAAATTTTCCACAATGACGAATGTAATGAAAACAAATCGTCCACAATTGAAAAGGTAATGTATGTTAAACACAATCTGGCCATGTTATAAAATTTACTCATTGCTAGCAATCATAATTGTGTGAATAGTTACTACAATGTGCTTGAAAGATAAGTGTAGTACTGTTGTGTGAAATGCTTTCTTGGCAGGAAGACAAACCAGAGAATTGTATCTTCCTATTCTTCTGCTGGCCAGTTATAAGGAAAAATATTTGATTGAACCCTTATTACATTTATATTATGATTGAAATTAATAATTTTAGTATTATTTTAGTTTTAAATACTTTGGTTTACTGGTATAAGCACAATGTATGACGCAAAATGATATACAGGGTGAAATTGATATCATTTGCATCCTTTTAAACTAAGAGTCTACCCATCAAACTGAACAACTTTTACTATGGGAGCAAATTAATCAGAGCAAAAAAAAAGAGTTATTCCATATTAAACTGCAATGCCTACTCGACTCAAATGTTTTTGCTCTGATTAGTTTGCTCCCATAGTAAAAGTTGTCAGTTTGATGGGTAGACCCTTAGTTTAAAAGGATGCTAATGATAGCAATTTCACCCTGTATACGCCTAAGAAACAATCACGCTGGACATATCCACAAAAGAAACAATACACAAAACAACATTTTAAGAGCTTTGTTTAAATATTTTCTTGTCTCTTTGTGCATGTTATCCAATAAAGATAAAGTGTACAAAATACACAACACGTGAACACGCACAAAGACAAATAAGGCTTACTCTTTGTATGATATGATAATCAGCAAATTACATTATGATGACTAATAATAGAAATATATTTTTTTTATGTGTAACACAAAATGTGACTAATATTTTACGGTATCAAAATAGTTGGTATTTTTATCATTTTTTTTTCTTTATGTAGCTTTTAGTATCTAACCTGTAAGCACTCATGTTATTAATAGATTATTCTGTCTGTGTTTGAGCATGTTTCTTAGTGTAACAGTTGTGACATTATGAGTTAAGGCAGACAACGTGATTTCCTCTTATTTAGTTGAGATGGTTTTCAAATTTGTATTCTATGTATTAACACAGAGTGTGTTCTTAAATGTTTACATTGAAATAAAAAATTAAATGAAATGCAAGGCGTTAGAATTAATACAATCTGCGGGTTTAGTGGTAGAATTAAATCGTATGTCAGTAACTTTTATGATATGCTATATTCAGTGTGATTAAATTAACACAAACAGTCTGGCTGTGTCTTTCAGCAGCTTAATCCTAACAGGTGATAAAAGTGATTGATTGCATAGAATTTCTTTGATGAGATATCTTTAACATTGGCTTTATAATGTATTTTACATAATATATTTAATTCTTTCCTTTTCAGATCTTTGATTGACGACTGCAATCGTTAGATTTTATGTTATTTCGCTTTCAATATCCAGCAAATGAATCGTAATCGTCGACCAATCATTTAGATAATACTTAATGGATGCAGAAGAAGAATAATTAAAAGTTTTATTTTATACTTTATAGACATGAGGTTACGACAGAATTGTCTTGCACTGTATATTCCAGCCTGACAGCTAATTATTAGTTTAAATTTTGCTATAATTAATAGTGATATGTTCACTTGAAACAACTTAATAATGCACTTAACTAAAATACAATACGCAAATTTTACAACCAAAAGAGAAGTTGACTACAATTTTCTTCCCACAGCCGCGATCGAATCTGAAATGCGTCATCAAAAAGCTGCTCTGTCGAAACAAAGAGAAGATTATATGAAGAAAGCAGGCATTCTGAAGAAGGAGCTTGACACTTTGAAAGATCAACGGAACGAGCTACGTGGCGAAGGAAAACGGTCGCCCAGCCCCGACACTAAGAGGTTCTTAAAGGAGAACACTAAGCTACAGGTTTGATTTGACATTATGCCAATGAAATATTTAAGTAAATTTTGCTCTGATTATTATATTGTAATAGCGACTTTGCTTGTCGGAGCTTTGAATTAACCAGTTGCAGGAAAGGCCAGTAAACAAATGCTTGTAACCCAAAAGGGAACGTTCTCTGGTCTTTACGGCAACTGGCAGTGGAAAAATAACCTTGCATCTACCGCTGCGTTGTCCCTAGTTGGAGATACAGAATAAACTGAAGACGATCAACAATGTGGTGGATATGCTGAACGGAATCATCGGCGAGGAAGCGCAGGAGTTAATCGACGATGACGAATCTACTGACAAAGCTGCTAAGAGGAAATCCAGGTGCGTTTCTAGAACTATATTTCTTACAATTAAGTTTATTGACTTTGAATTTGAACGGCTGAATGTGTTTATTAGTTTGTTATTTGACTTTCTTCCACATAGCAGGTTGTGACCGTCTCAAGCTTAGCTTTGCTGCGGAATCAAGTGTCATGGTGTGAAGATTGTATTGATGGTATGCTGTTAAACAGAAGAATAACAGCTCTTACTGCGCTACCAATATGTAATGTTTTGTAAGAATTTATGTCAGCTTCTGAATTTATGAATTGCTTGAACTAATCTTTGTTGTGACTTTTAAATGTCTTATGTGCACCAAGTATGTGTCGGAGAAAGCGGCCACCTATACCATTCCATTCTGAGGGGTCATATCTCATAGAATGTGCTAATCATCAACGATAATTATGTTCTTTATATTACCTATTGTTATATTTTTGTATATACTTACAGTGTTTTAATGTCTTATTTGTATTAATTTGTAACATATGTTTTTATTATTAATTTTATAAGACTTAATAAATTCTCAAGAAACCGTGGAAAAATTATTCTTAGGCATTGTGGTAAAGCGACAAATTCGTCTGGATGTTGGAAAATGGCACACACCCTGTCCTGACTTCTAAAGAGTCAAATAAAAACAAAACTTGTTATTAATACGGTTTCTCGAGATTCTTATATTTTAAGATTGTATTATTAAAACATGTTTATGAAGTTGTTAAATTCATAAGAACCTTATTGTATGTACCTATTTAAAATGTATGTACAGTCTCAATATTAAAATAGACTATCAATGAACCGAGTTTCACTCCCCTTGCTTTTTACCCTATTGCTTTTATTGTAAGATACATTGAGCTTATTTTACAATAGCTGGTACTTTGTGACAAAAAAAGTGTTACTGGAATCGTTTTTTAAATAATTCCGGCTTACTTTTTGTTTGAAGGTAGACTTACTAAAAAGTTGTTTTAATTAAACCGTTAGTTAAAACCTAGTGTTCATAAATAACAAAACGTCTTGTTGACAAATAACGTTAAATAATGAGTAATGTGCTCAAATTTAATTTCAACGATAATAATTTCTGAATATTCGGACATTCGCGGTATGAATTGCATGATTTTTTCTTCTTTCCTTCTTATTTAATTGATTGTTACATTGGATGAGGCATTCTTACCAATGTTCTATCAAAGAAATTAATTCGCGATAAAACAAACATGTACAATGCACTGCTATTTACGGCATTAGTACATATGCGGACATTCTCTTTGAGCAGACTAGACCTGCAGTTTATCGCAGACTATTTCTCAAGGACAAAATTGCATGTTTAAAGGTATATAGCACGATCGCAAACCCGGCCTCGGCAAATAAGGACCGCGTGCACCTCCTCTCCACCAGCCTTTGCGATTTGGCCTTGATCTTAAGCCTGCGATAAGTACATTGCCGGTCTAAAGGGTACTTTAGACACATCTTTGGCACTTTTCACTCGTTTCCTCTTGTGTTTTATATTTCGCGTGTGAGTATTTTGATATCTTTGCCTCGCAGTATTATACCCCTACGTGTTAATCGGTCAGTTACCAAAGATACATATAGGTAGCGGGGTACCTCTTGTACCTACTCCTAGTTATGAAGTCGTTTTTGACGCTTAAAATTGTCAAACTAAATAAACCTTTATTGTATGGTGTTATGAAATGAATTAACATTAATATCTGTAAAAATATTTGTTAACTCAAGGTTAACTCATTTAAAACCGCAGAGAAACAAAACACCTCGCCATGTTGCGGAAAATCTAAAGAACACATTTTTGTACTTTCTACATTGGCATTGGCACAGTCGATTGTAGCTCCCCCAAAGCAGGTTTTTTATTTTCTCTGGTCAGGCTTTACCGTCAGTTTAAAAAAAAACTTTTCTTGTTGCAAGTGGGACTAAAATTGCTTGTCAATGGTAAACGTCGAAACCGAATTATAACAATGTAAGGTATAGATAGTTGTAAATGTCCGTTTGAAATAGGAAGCTACAGCAAGCAGTTAATTTGCAGGTCTCCGTCAGCCGGCCACAAGTGCAACTACGTGTACTACGACCCTGAGATGCACTGGTGCCGCGTTTGCAACGAGTTCCCGCCCACCGCTAAGGATTATCTGAACCACTTGCATTCAGCGGCTCATCACAAGTTAGTTACTATTTAATCAGAAAGGAAGCGTAGACAAATGATCAAGCCACACGATGCGGTGCGGTGGCGGCTTTCTACATACAAGCATCTGTGGGGACACACTGCCCTTGTAACCCGCGAAACGAGGCGGGGAGAGGTCATAACTGATAGGAGATGCGATGCCGGAACGGCACCGCAGTTTATGCGTCTGAAGGAGATCTCGAACGGAACGCGCCTCTGCGGCTTAGTAGCAAAGTTGCGATGCTTTGTGACGCCGCACCGCACCGTGTGGCTTAGCTCTAATTGACAATATTCTGTTGAAATAAGCTTAACGTAGTCTTAAGGAACTCGAAACAAAATAAATATGATGGCCTGGAGCACCATGTAACAAAATAACTAAAGATACTGCCTTCGTGGTCTAATAACTGCCTCCGTGGTCTAATGGTTAAGAGCTTTGGCTCTCGACACGGAGGTCGTGGGTTCGATTCCCACGGGGGACACCTAGTGATATGTCACTTTGTGCGGTTTTCCCCAGTTGGTTAGGACATTGCAGGCTGAATCACCTGATTGTCTGAAAAGAAAAATGATTCCGTGCTTCGGATGGCACGTTAAGCCGTTGGTCCCGGCTACTTTTTCTGGTGGTAGTAGTCGTTACATAAAAACCACGTCAGAGGCCGTAAGGCGGTCTGAAAAAACTCTGACACCAGGGCTCTGCCCACACGATAAGAAGAAGAAGACTAAAGACACTAACGGAAAGGAGACTGGATCGGCGAATACTCCAACGACAAGAGCGTAGCTCTTAATTAAGATGATGATGATGATGCGAGTGCCATGTCCTAAAAGATTTCCCATTTAGTTAAATTACCTTCAGCTGAGACAGTCTTAATTAAGTCGCCGATTTCAGAAACATACACTCGGCTTAGCTTGAAATGTCTCTCGACTGAGTTTTACTCAACGCCGAATATAAAAATGGGTATGAACATGGTCTTGGCATATTGAAGTAGGTAAATCAAGCTTAAATTTAATCTGTATATGTCAAGCTTTAGTTAGCAAACCACTAGCTAACCACTCAATACCGTTGTTGCGTCAGGATGGCGGCGGCGCACATGGAGGCGCCGTGGCACTCGGTGACGGGCGTCAACGAGGGCTTCCCCAGCCTGCCCTCCGCGCCCACCAAGCGCACGCCCATTAGAGGTTTGTCACTTTTTATACATCTGGGAAAAAACACAACTATACGGTCCTTCTTATTCTTAACGGTGCTGACGGTTTTTACGGGGATAATCAGACCATCAAACTGAACAACTTTCTCAACAGGACCAAGGCGGCCGTAAGGCGGTCTGAAAAACTCTGACACCAGGGCTCTGCCCACACGATAAGAAGAAGAACAGGACGAACACCGAAATCGCGAAAAAAGTCGGCCATATGTTAGGGATATTTTTTTTTTGTTATTTCCCATGTGGCCATATGTATGGGATAGTTTTTTTTTGTTATTTCCCATAGAGAAAGTTGTTCAGATTGAGGGTCTGATCAACCCCTTAAAAACAGTCAGCATATTAAGAAGACCAATATTTCACTTTATCTGTTCCTAAAACCTACATACCTATTAAAGCCGAAATTCCAGTCAGAGAAAAATTACGTCACAATTTATATATTAAGATAGTTTTAACTTTATAATTATTCTCTTTTAGGGCACTATTATTTACTTACCTTTTAACTACTTAGGAATACAAGCATAATGTAAAACCCTAAATGAACATCTGGAATAACCGTCATTCTCTAAGGTTTGTTTTACTTTGAACAATAAAACTAAACGCGTGCTTTATTCGTACCACGCTAAGGTCTACAATTCTTCGTGCCCTCCACCGCGTGGTACTGCAAGCTCTGCGATCAGTTCATCGGGGACCTGCACTGTGCCTCGGCTCACTTGAAGTCCATCACACATTCCAAGAACTACACTGTAAGTTAACTATTTATATCCCGTTGTTTAACACGTTGAACGCCATGGGGGACACCATATGAGCCACATTCAAATAGTAGTGGGAGCCTGGTAAAAATCTAGTATTATGTAAAATTTTAGAACTGGGTTTTCTTGCTGAATCTGACAGGAAATATGTTGAAACGTATAAAACACTTCAATAATTTCTATTTTTTGACTTGGTTAGCATGAAAAACTTCTGTCGCTCATCAGGTGTCCCCCATGGCCTCCGCTGGGAAAAACCACAGTTCCCTCTTCCAGGGGCCGCGGGGATCGCGCTGTCGAGCACCCCTGCCCACCACCCAAACTCCAGCGCAAAGTCCCCTACGCGCGCTTTTCGGTCAGTGGCAGTTTGCCTGTTGACCGTAGGATAATATCGCAGGATAATATCTGATAGTTATCGCACCTCATCTCAAATCGTTACGTCAATATTATATTTTGTGTGGTGCAGAATGTGAATATCATTCAGAATGGACGACGATTTATATAATAAGTCAAGAAGACTTATCACAAATAGAAAACATAGAATTTACATATGTAGTTTTTTGAAATAATTGTATTTATTTTTCCTTTTTTAAATAAAGTTTTATTTTTGGACTGTTATATTCTAAAAACTGCACCAAAATTGGTTGAACCGTTTCCAAGAAAACTAGTAACAAACATACTCAATCATAGACATTAAACACACACCACACACACAATAACCTCTAAGGTGAAGTTCCTAAAAAATGAGTCGTATTTTTCTAAGTTTAACATTTTTTTTAAAACCAATCAGACTACATTTATCTACAGGGCCATGGGGGTCAATTTCGATACAAATTTGCTCGATAGATATGCCCGGCGGCTCAGAAAAGATGTTTAAAATCAGCTCTAGCCTGCGGTCACATGGTGTCCCCCACGGCCCCAATGGAACCTTACTGTGTCGGCCAAATGGTGTCCCCCATGGCCTCAATAGAAAGATGACAAAATTTGCATGGCGTTTAACGTGTTAAGTAGCCGCCGCTTGCCGTGTGCAGAGGGATCTACTAATTATTTTATCATGAGTACTATTATTATTATTTTTTTTTTTTTTATGTGTGATAGGTAAGCATTTGACCCCAATCTCACCTGATGTTGAGTGATGATGAGGCCGAAGATGTAGCATGCTTACCTAGAAAGATGCCTATTCACTCTCGCCTTGAAGAGGCCCAGGTTGTATTGCTCAGGGAACAGGTCCGCAGGCAGGGCATTCCACTCCTTAGCCGTGCGCATTATAAAAGAAGAAGCAAACTTCTTCGTGCGAATTGCTGGTAGGTCAACGACATAGGGGTGGAAACCCAGTCTGCGTCTCGTCCCCCGCAGATGAAAGGGAGACGGTGGTATCAGATCGTGTAATTCAGTCGCACACTCTCCGAAATGTATCCTATAAAAAACAGACAGACAGGCTACCTTGCGACGATGCTCAAGACTTTGTAGCTTCGCCACCGAGGTTGGATCACCTATGAGCTTCCTGGCACGCCTGTCGATTGAGTCCAGCGCGGCCAGCTGGTATTGGGCAGACCCGTCCCAGAGATGGCAGCAGTACTCCATACACGATCGGACTTGTGCTTGATAAAGTTGTAGAAGCTGTCCCGGAGTAAAGTACCGTCTGACCCAGGAGAGGACGCCCAGTTTTTTCGCTGCGGTTTTCGCCATGGACTCAATGTACCGTCCGAAATTCAGATCGGACGATATGTTAATGCCAAGGAGCTCCAGGCGATCAGCTATCGGTATGGACACATTTCGGAAAGTCGGGGTCAAAGCGAAGGGACTCCGTTTTGTGGAGAAAAGGCACGCCTGTGTTTTGCTTGCGTTGAAACTGACCCGATTAGTATCACCCCAGTCGGACACAGATTCAAGGGCCAAGTTTATTCGCTGCACCATGGCCTCTCGACAAGACTGAGTAACGTCCAATTTGACCCCTGCACCGGACAGATATCTGTCAGCAACAGTGCTGTCGTCTGCATACCCAAAGGTTCCGGGCACAAGCATGTCGTTTATATGCAGCAGAAATAAAGTGGCTGACAGAACTGACCCTTGAGGAACACCGGCATTAATAGCCATTTGATCCGATGAGTATCCATCAATGAGTACTCGAATGGATCGTTCGCTCAAGAAGTCAGCTATCCAGCTGCTATTTAGGGGGTTGGAGTCACTCGCGTCCGTAGGTTTACCCTCGAGACCCTACACGTGACCCCTGGGTGGTGCTAAATGAGTGACAACTTACCGGTGGTAGGTTTCGGCCGTGGCTGGTTACCACCCTCCGGACTGAGCCGTGTCGCCAAGTGGTATTAACCATGTTTCGCCATGAAGTCCGGAGTTGCCCCATGGAGGATGGGTCTGAGCAGTAGTGTCGCGTCAGAAGACCGTTCACAGGCTGCTGAACTCTGCTACACCGGCTGGCTGGTTTTGGAGGCTAGCGGGATCCGAAGCACGGTGCTCTGCTGGCCGACCGCAGGAAGTAGGGGGCCCAATTAGCGGGAAAGCCACCCGTGAAAGGCTGCCCCGCCACCTAGCGAAAAATCCCGGGTTGCTCCACCATGCCGGTTGGCGACCGGATGGGAGAAGTTGGTGGGCATCCCCGGGGGGGTTCGGGCGTCCCCGCGGTCTCCAACCCAGCTATCTTAATGTGTGGCAGACTTCAGTATACTATCTGGCTCGATTGATGCGACTCCTCGCTCAACTACCGTCCTCCTGCCTATTCGCTCTTCGAAAAAACTATGAAAGGTTCTAAAAGGAAGAAAGTTAAACAGCGGTTGCACGTTCTCCCTTTAAAAGTGCACCTTTGCAATATCCGAGGATTGCACTCAAATCTCGTAGCAGTCCACCACCACCTAGAGACTGAAAAACCACAACTGCTGTTTCTCACCGAGACGCAGATCAGATGTCCGGCAGACGCGGCGTACCTCAGCTACCCTGGGTACTCTCTGGAGCATAGGTTCGTTCCGCACGCCGGACTCTGTGTGTACGCTCGCGATGACATCTGCATCAAGCGTCTCAAAAACCTTGAAGACCCTTCCTTCTCAGTATTGTGGATACTGGTGGAAACAGGTTTCGAACGAATTGTTTACGCCTGTGTCTACCGTTCGCACAGTGGAGATCAGGAGACAACTAGGTTGTTCGACTATCTTGGAGAGGCGGCTGAGGAGGCTCAGCTTAGGTATCCTGTGGCGCAACTGACCCTTCTGGGCGACTTTAATGCTCACCATCAAGAATGGCTGTTCCCCTACCAGAAGACCGATCACGCTGGACGAGAGGCGCGCAAACTTGCACTATCGCTAGATCTCAGCCAGCTGGTCAGTTGTGCCACACGGATACCTGACGTTGACTTTCACACGGCCAACTGTTTGGACCTTCTGCTGACAACTGATCCAGACAGATATTCTGTGTCCCTTTAGGTACCTCCGACCACTGTCTGGTGAAAACTGTATCCGTATACTCCCCACCTGATCAGGGCCATTGTGGTAAGAGACGGGTGTGGCGATACAGGTCAGCAGATTGGGACGAGATGCGACACTTCTTTGCTTCCTATCCTTGGCGGCAAACCTGCTTTTCTTCAGGGGAATCGTCGAGCGCTGCGAACGCGGTTGCCGAAGTGATACGTCAGGGTATGGAATATTTTATTCCGTACTCTGACGTGTCAACCGGCGCCAAAGCTCGCCCATGGTTCAACGCTGATTGTTCTCGTGCTGAGGTGCTGAAACAGTCAGCGTATATGTCCTGGGCTGATGCTCGAAAGCAGAAGGCTCCGAACACAGAAAAACTGAAGAAAGCTTACAACAAAGCCGCCAAGTCTTGCAAAAAGGTGTTGCGAAAAGCCCGGTTCGACCATATAGGTCGTATAGGGGCTAAGCTTGCCTCCTATCCAGCTGGCAGCAAAGCGTTTTGGTCGCTTGCCAAAGCAGTGGAAGCAAACTTCGGCCGTCCCTCCCTGCCACCGCTAATAAAACCTGACGGATCGCTAGCTCACTCGGCGGAGGAGAAAGCAAATTTATTTGCTAATCTTTTTGCCGGGAATTCGCATCTGGAGAACTCAGATATAACACCACCTACCATTCCTCGTACTGAATGCTCAATGGCATCAGTTTACATTCGCCAAAAAGAGGTTCTTAAAATCCTGAGTTCTCTAGACGTGAACAAGGCTGGCGGACCCGACGGAATCCCAGCGATTGTCCTACGCACCTGTGCTCCAGAGTTGTCTCCTGTTTTAACACGCCTGTATCGCCTCTCACTTAAGACTGCGGTAGTCCCAAGGTCATGGAAGCTTGCCAACGTGCAACCCGTGCCCAAAAAAGGCAGTCGTGCCGACCCTGTCAACTATAGACCAATATCAGTCACTTCCATACTCTGCAAGACTATGGAACGTGTACTTAACAACCGGCTCCTGGCATACCTGGAACATAACGACCTCCTCAGTGACCGTCAGTATGGGTTCCGCCCAGGACGGTCCACGGGGGATCTTCTTGTGTATGCCACTCATCTGTGGAGCGAGGCTGTCGAGAGATACGGGGAGGCACTTGCCGTGTCTCTTGACATATCCAAAGCCTTTGACAGGGTCTGGCATGCAAGCCTTTTAAGCAAGCTTCCTTCATATGGAATTCCGATTGACCTATGCAACTGGATAGCTATATTATTTTTGTAACACGTAAATTGTCTGTTATCTGAAGACAAACTCTCAAAAATGCATTAAACATGTTGATTGTTGTTGTTTTCATAAAATTAAGCGTACAATTTGTTTATTTATTTATTCATTGCAAAAAATATATATTTAAGACAACAAAAATACAAGACACAATGGACACGGTGGGTGGTATGATGTTTAAGATGGACACAGATTCATAAACTATTTTTTTAATTTGGTTCTGTTGCCATTTTATCCAACATGGAAGAAGAAGGAGGTTCTATGGTTGTCTGTCTGTAATTCTGTATGTATTTTTTGTTTGTTTCGCCCATATTTTCTTCTATTGTGTTGTGGACCAGTTTAAAAAAATCTTTAATCATGTTAGTGCTATTCTTTTATTTAAGTAATCTGCCATTAAAATTATTCATTTCAATTTTGTAATGCAAACACTAACGCTAATTCCAGAACTTCGTAGAACAAAATCCGCACTGGGAGACTGATTGGATGTCAGACCGTCAGAAAGCATTCGAAAAAGCGCGCAACGCCAAGGGCAAGCCCGAAGAGAAACCCCAGCAGTACACCTCCCACACCATCACCTTCAACAAGGATGGCTTCCACACCAAGCGCAAGGAGAGCCCCGCCCTCCAGACCGACGACAAAAAGAAGAAGAAGGAGAGGAAGAAGAAGGCTAAGAGGAGAAAGAGTAGTAGTAGCAGTTCGTCGAGTGATTCAAGCAGTTCTGATAGCGAGCCTACTAAGAAGAAGAAGAAAAGTGAGTTTTTGGCATTTTAGTGGTGTTTTCTTAAACCAATACTTTTATTAATAAGGTCTGCTTTGAACGGCGTGAATGTTATAGTTTATTTTGTAATTTTTAGATTACAGACTAGATTTTAAAGGATTATTCATATGGTCAAGCTGGACAACTCAGCACAATTGGATATTTGCCTGAAGTAAAAATTTATTATACCTTCTCATTAAAAACAAAATGTTTGCTAAACTCATGTTTTCAGTAATATTTTTTTTAATAACAGGATAAAAAGTATGATGTTTTGACTATCGATAATGAATTGTAGATTTGACAAGGTAGGCAAATACCCTATACTATGCGAAGTGGGTAATGGAAACTGTCAAATCGATCGCAGCGCCCGGGGTGGCAGAAATTTGTACTTTTTCCGGACAAGCTGTGAAAATATGCTTGAATCTATGCAAATCCACACACTAACTTAACACGAAATCTCCAAAACTGTCAAGACTACACACTTAAAATTTTCATGGAAGTTTCTATTGGCATCTAGATGCTCACTTAAAAATGGTTTGTCGCATTTCAATCTCCAAAGGTGTTAAAAGTGAGGTATAAGTTTGAATAGAAATTTTAAAACAAATTCGATTTTGTCCGCATCCGCTCCCATCATCGTACCTGGATAAAATATACACCAGTTTTTAAGACTAATAATATGCTTTAAATACAAAAAGTTTTATCAAAATCGATCCAGTAGTTTTAGTAGAATCATCGAACAAACACAGATTTTTATAGTACTATAATAGTGTAGATTAATTCACGGCTGTCCGACAAAGTTCTGGCAATGCGCCGCGCTAGTGTGGCGCTAGTGTCGTGCACATAGCCAATAGGCTGCTAATAATTAATACAATGTAGAACTTGCAGAGAAAGAAAAGGGACGCCGCGAGGCGGAGGACAAGACGCTGTGCGCGTGGATGACGTCACTGCAGACCGACAGACTCAACGACAACGACAGGAAGCTGCTGCACACGCTGCAGAGCAGGTCACTATCACCGTTACATATGTTATAACTACAGACCGACAGACTCAACGACAACGACAGGAAGCTGCTGCACACGCTGCAGAGCAGGTCACTATCACCGTTACATATGTTATAACTACAGACCGACAGACTCAACGACAACGACAGGAAGCTGCTGCACACGCTGCAGAGCAGGTCACTATCACCGTTACATATGTTATAACTACAGACCGACAGACTCAACGACAACGACAGGAAGCTGCTGCACACGCTGCAGAGCAGGTCACTATCACCGTTACATATGTTATAACTACAGACCGACAGACTCAACGACAACGACAGGAAGCTGCTGCACACGCTGCAGAGCAGGTCACTATCACCGTTACATATGTTATAACTACAGACCGACAGACTCAACGACAACGACAGGAAGCTGCTGCACACGCTGCAGAGCAGGTCACTATCACCGTTACATATGTTATAACTACAGACCGACAGACTCAACGACAACGACAGGAAGCTGCTGCACACGCTGCAGAGCAGGTCACTATCACCGTTACATATGTTATAACTACAGACCGACAGACTCAACGACAACGACAGGAAGCTGCTGCACACGCTGCAGAGCAGGTCACTATCACCGTTACATATGTTATAACTACAGACCGACAGACTCAACGACAACGACAGGAAGCTGCTGCACACGCTGCAGAGCAGGTCACTATCACCGTTACATATGTTATAACTACAGACCGACAGACTCAACGACAACGACAGGAAGCTGCTGCACACGCTGCAGAGCAGGTCACTATCACCGTTACATATGTTATAACTACAGACCGACAGACTCAACGACAACGACAGGAAGCTGCTGCACACGCTGCAGAGCAGGTCACTATCACCGTTACATATGTTATAACTACAGACCGACAGACTCAACGACAACGACAGGAAGCTGCTGCACACGCTGCAGAGCAGGTCACTATCACCGTTACATATGTTATAACTACAGACCGACAGACTCAACGACAACGACAGGAAGCTGCTGCACACGCTGCAGAGCAGGTCACTATCACCGTTACATATGTTATAACTACAGACCGACAGACTCAACGACAACGACAGGAAGCTGCTGCACACGCTGCAGAGCAGGTCACTATCACCGTTATATATGTTATATTATATTACCTACATATGTTTGTGACCTGAAATATAATGTCAAATTGTTTGTATTTTAGGATAAAAATCGAGAAGACAGATGAGGACGAGAAGCGTCGCACACCGGAACGATCACAGGCCGACGCGAGGAAGATCAGGTGTGTTACATATATTAGTAGTATCTAGAACCCATAAGCGATCGGTAGCTCTCATTATTTTCAAGAACAGTTATGTCATAGTGTAACTAAAGAACTAATAGTGGTGAGTGAAAAATCTGCTGCTTCGTTGGTTTGCAGTCTTGTATGGAACACCAAGTGTTTTTTTCCGCGATGTTGGTCCTATACAGATAATTATTGCACAGAGCAAATATGTAAAGATGAAATCATTCTTCGAGAGATTCTGTTGGAGAAAAAATGTACACACGGCGACAGATCAACCTACGCATAGTTGAACTCTATGTTCATAGAAAAGAGTCCAACTATGCGTAGATTGATCTGTTGCCGTCTGTACTTATCTATAGTTTTAGGAACTTGCAGGAACTCTAGAAAGGAAAGGACTTTTAGGGACATATAACATGCATATAACTAATATCCTTTGTAAGATTATTGTTACTAACCAAACATTTACTAACATAATATCAATCTGAATTATCTGATAAATAAATTATTAAATTTATAGAGAGAGTGAGCGCCGGGAATCAAGATCGCGCGACAATCGAGACCGCGACCGCGACCGCGACCGCCGCCGCGATGACCGCAGGGACGATCGCAGGGACCGCAGTCCGCCGCGGGAGGTCAAGAAACCGGAGATCAGGAAGATGCCCTTCATTGGTGAGACTTGTGTTTTATTTTAGAGCTCTCTGATCTTTAGGGCTTGAAGGAAAACTGATTATACAGGTGGCATGAAGACGATTTAGTCCGAAAAATTGCATGACGCAATAATACAAAAACATAAATCACATGAAATTGAATCTTATCTTCATGTCTTATGATTATGAGTTATGATTATGAAAGAATTTTCATGAAAATGAAACTTTTATTTACCTTTGAAGATTGACTTCAAAAGTAGTTATTGTAAAGTACAAGACAAATAAGAAATTATCTTTGATTCTTTATTGTACACCATAACAATGGAATTATGAAAATATCAATAAGCCGAACGTAACCAATTTTACTTAGTATAAATTTACATTTGTGAACAAAATAGGTAGATAAAATGAGGATGAATCTAGACAATATTTGGTACCTAAGGCTAGACTAGACTTTCATAAGTTATGCTCAAAGAAGCCGTGATTCTGATTAGTAATACCATACATACAGTCCACTGGCTTACTTTCCAAAAATTATACCTTCAGGATCACCTTTTACCTTCTGTGACCATTACCATTAATAAAACAACATCGATATTACCTCTAGCAAACTGATTAGATCACTATACATTTTACTATGTTATTTAATTTAGTAGGTGCCTTAGTCCCAATGTATTGATTTCCAAACCTGCGTAATGAAGTAATGAATGAATAAATTATAACAATGTAAATTGATTTGATTGTATTTATTCATCATTCGTTTTATATCGGGAACCAGAGATTCATCCCTCCGAGATGTGCCCTCTTGTGGGGCAAAACATGCAAGTAATAATCGATACAGTAATCTGTAAAACGCATATGTATTATATTGAACACTTGTAAATTGCAAATGCTACTCTACTCACACAATGTACACACGGCGACACATCAAGCTACGCAAAACCAAGATAAGCTGGCCTCGCGACTTTATACGTTATTCAACCTACGCGAGGCCAGCTTATGTTGGTTTTGTATAGCTTGAGGTGTCGCCGTGTGTACCCTGAATATTGAAAATAGCAAATTTTACTACAAAAACATTCGCTGCCTCAGCCGGGAATCGAACTGACAAAAATGCGAAAATACTCTATTGTTTTATGACATTGGTCGACCAGGTCCTCGTGGTTGAAATTAAGTCAAACAAGAAAACAATTGATCAAATCTCTCCAATAAACATTCTGAAGCACCCCCTAATAAGAAAGACATTTAAGTTTACCATGTATTAATTAATTACACTCCTATTAATTGCAAACATTAGTATATTACTAAGTCTACATCACAAAACGCACATGAGGATTAATGCAAGCAGCGCTCGCAATTTACAAGTGTCTAACATAATACATTTTGCGTTTTACAGATTGTCAAGCTCTGTAGCTATTACCTGGGCCTGAATCCAGTTATAAGGTATGACTCGATATAAAACGAATTATGAAATAAGAGAATACAATCAAATTAATTAACATTGATATCATCTGTTCATTACTCAGGTTTGGAGATCAATACAATTGGGACCTAAGACAAGTACCGAAGAAGAACGAACAGTTCCTATTATTCTTTATTTGTAATAAAAATAAATAACATGGTAAAATGTATAGTAATCACAAATATTTTAGTATTTGTGTTTACTAGAGGTAACTTTGGTGTTGTTTTATTAATGGTAATGGTCAGAAGGTAAAAGGATATCCTGAAGGTATAATTGTTGGTGGGTAAGCCGAATGGTTAAGTATATGCTTTTTGAGTTAAAATACCTAGTTTATTTATTTACTACTACTGTTAGACCGCGTCCCGGGCACTCGGCCCACGGAAGATCTTCCTTTTTCTAAATTAAACTTGTTGTAGGTAAAATGCCGGTGTACAAGCACTTAGGGAAGACAAAGACCGAGGATCTGAAGAAGGAGGAGACGAAGAAGAAAGATGAGGAGGAAGCTACGAAGAAGAGACGAGAGGAGATGGATGCTGAGATACAGAAAAAGGTTAGTATCCGTTATCTACTTTCTTCTTTCTTTTACTAATCGCTAATGGTAATAATTATGCTAAAACCATTGTTCTATTGCGGTGGGTAGAGACTACGACCTACTAAATGCTACGTTTTTGACACATTTCTTTCCCTTCATGCATACATTGTTTCATGCACTTTTTACAAAAATGGGTTGAGGTTTAGAGTAGAATGGGACATTAATTTTACTATGATAAATACTCCTTGAGCGACCTCTCCCAATCTTTCCGCTTGATATACAGGTGTTAGGGTAAACAGTTGCATTATTTTAAGGGGTGGTTGTACCCATGATACTGAACAACTTTTCCTGTGAAACGTAAATTAGCTGATTAAACGTTTGTATGAAAAGATTTTTTATTTAATTTCCAATAGGTTTCTTAAGGAAAGTTGTTCAGTATCATGGGTACAATTACTCCTTAAAGTAGTGCAACTGTTTAACCACACCCTGAATTAGTCTTTGACCGTGACCGAAACATTTAAGTACTTATACTTGAATCCGGTTCAATTGTGAGTTTGTTACAGTACTAGTGGCGCCCGCTACTTTGTACGCGTAGACCACTAAAATACATAGACACAGTTGAATTCTATGTCCATGAATATAGAGTTGAACTATGGATAGTATGATCTGTCGCCGTGTGTTACAGATTCGCCAAGTTAACGAATTGATGATGCACCACTTATGAACGTTTAATTCTCTCCTCTTCAGGTGGCGGAGTTCAAGGAAAAGATAGCGAAGGCGCAGCTGGAGCGGCAGCAGGCGGAGCTGCCGCCGCCCGCCATTGCACTCCCTACCGCGCTGGGCGTGGCGCCGCCCCTCGTCACGGCCGTGCCCGCCTCCGCGCCCGCGCCCCTCCCCCTCCCCCTCCCCGCCGCGCCCGCGCCCGTGCCCACGCCCGCCGCGCCCGCAGTGTGAGTATACATAGTGTCACATGACTACCTTACCTACCATCGCGCCGCCCCTCGTCACCTCCGCGCCCGTGCCCACGCCCGCCGCGCCCGTGCCTTCAGTGTGAGTATAAGTACGCAGTGTCACCTGACTACCTACCGGCACGTTAGTACTCGTGCTCGTCCCCGCCGCGTCTGTGTCCACGCCCGCGAATATACCTGCGTACACTCCTCGTCACATCTGTACCCGTACCTATTATACTGCCGCCGCGCCCTACTTACCCGTCGCGAGTCGTGTAGGTATACCTAGTATTTCACCTACCTACCCCCGTACAATATAACTACGTTTAAAAGTACCAGATGTACCTGCTGTTGTTGACTGGTTTTAAAAACACGAGAAAAAATTCGAATGCTCTACAGTTGCGCGGCTTAAATGACGTGCTGCTCTTAATCAATTGATTTCCCACTTAGCGCATGACCGATCGACACTGCCATTAAACTGTACGATAGTCAATTTTACATTTAATAAGAGTAAACATAAGGTTCAATATCACTGATGAGATGAATGAAGAATAGTAATCACCAGTAAATGTTGGTCCCTATTTGCGCGTCCCTATCTATCGTCAAACTCTAAAAAAAAAAATTACGGTTTTATTTTGATTCTTAATATTTTGTTGACTGTCACAAACTATAAAGATTATTGCGAAAAATATCTTTCTCCCACTTAAGTCACCACTTTTTTTAACTAAATTTAATACAGAAGTAATTTCAAATAAATTTCATTCCCATTGATTTTTCTTCTTCTTGGTCGTAACCTCATGGCTGAGGGACGTGACCATCATGGGTCGCTTGTGCCACCACAGCTCTCCAGGCCGCTCGATCTTGAGCCTGGTGTATGCTGGCCTGTAGTGTTGTCTCGGTCATTTCTTTCACCACATCGGTCCATCTCGTAGGCATGCGTCCTCTACCTCTCATTGATTTTTAGGCTCTACTTTATCCAAGCATTTTCCAACACACTAACAACTCTGTTCACAGGTCCGCGGCCCAGCCTACACCGAGTCTGCCGAAAGACTTCCAAGACGCCCTGGACATCATCTTCCCGACGGACGTCAAGCCGGACATGACCCAGCAAGACCTCTTCTCCATGGCCGGCCTCCCCCCGGGCTTCCCCATGGGCCTCGGAGGCGTCATGCCACCCTTCCCGCCCTTCCTGCAACCACAGATGCCGCAGATGCCGCACCAGATGATGATGGGATTCGAACACCTCAACCAACAACTGTTCCAACCGCGCACACAGCTCTACGACACTCACGTTCCACTAGTACCCTCCCCGAAACCGAGACAAAATAAGAATACTAATAAAAATAATCCCTATAAAACTCATCTCAAATATAAACAGACACAGAATCAAAATAAGCAGAACCAGAATCAGAACCAAAATAAAAATCAGAACCAAACTCAGAATCAGAACCAAACTCAGAATCAGACACAAACTCAGAAGGAAGAAGCTACGAAAGACAATGGTGAAGCGGCGAAGAAACAGAAGGAGGAGATGGACGATTTAGCGATGCTCGGCATCGACGCTTCAGACGTCGGCGCCGGGATATAAGGTTACGTTTCTAGTTCTTACGTTTGAAGTAATAATGACTATTTTACCTCGACAATAGGTTTACTAATCAATATATTTTATTCCTTCGATGATTAATTGTGTATATATTTAAGTCTGATCACGGTTTGGAAAACCTGTTAAGCCCCTTTCTGCACACGGCATGGAATATACAATTTTATACCTTATCACTAATAGACGGAGATCCGACCGTAAAATTATGCACCTATTCCTTAGGCGAACGAAATGTAATTCTAGTGTATGTTTATACAGGAGTTAATTCAACGCCGCCAAGTTGCCTAAAAAAATCTTGCCGCAAGTGCCTTTTCCATTATAATTTTTGGTAAGTATAACTTTTTCCACGTGTTTGTTAGGGAAGTGAATGAGGTGCCATCGGAAGGAGACTGGTCTAAAGTACTTTAAAAACTAGGGTTGCCACCTCTCAATCTGCCGCAAGACTAGGGTTGCCAGATTCAAAAATGACATATTTGGACCTGGCAACCCTATAGTTGCGGCAGATTGAGAGGTGGCAACCCTAGTTTTTAAAGTACTTTAGACCAGTCTCCTTCCGATGGCACCTCATTCACTTCCCTAACAAACACGTGGAAAAAGTTATACCAAAAATTATAATGGAAAAGGCACTTGCGGCAAGATTTTTTTAGGCAACTTGGCGGCGTTGAATTAACCCCTGTATAAACATACACTAGAATTACATTTCGTTCGCCTAAGGAATAGGTGCATAATTTTACGGTCGGATCTCGGACTATAAAGGAGACAGCCTATATTTGCGAGACAACTAATCTTGTTTGGGGTTCACACGTGACTATTTGTCATGATTTTTGACATTCAAAATTAGACTAAAATCCATAGTAGCATATTTCATGCCACCTTGTCCCCCGCAACAAGTGACCGAAAAGTTTGTAGAATTACACGCGTAACTCGTCCATATTTAAATGGTCTAAAGCTGAAGCCTAAATAAGTGTTGGTGCAAACCACCCTAAATCGTGTTTCAATACCTTAGTTTATGCATTACCTATAATAAGTTGGTTTAGGGAATATTCTTGATGTTAAGTAGGTAGGTTATTGATAACTGTGACATACGGCTACGGTATAACGAATATTCGATACAGTGTCGATCTATGTTCGACGAGTTTCAAGAAATCTCGTACTTATGGGTCGATACTTTAGTTTTACAATAATTATTACTATTGTCACATTGAGAAGCCTTTAGCAGCCTTCTAGCGCAACTTGTATAAAAAGTTGAAGTCTCTTTTCTCATTAAATGAATGCATCTTTACAATATTTGTTAGCGCGTATTCCCAGTCGTCGCCGCCACAGAAAACGAGAACCCGGCTTTGTAGGTTCAGCCCGCGTGCCGCTGAAATATTGGCTATGAGAATGACACACAGGGTTCTTATTATGCTGACACTTTTTAAGGGCATCCCCATATCAGACCATCATACTGAACAATTTTCTTTATGGGACAAACATCGTAATCACGACAAAAATCTGCTATCCTACTCTAAATGTATGGAACAGCTGATTTTTTTCGCGATTTCTTTGTTGGTCCCAAAGAGAAAGTTGTTCAGTTTGATGGTCTGATCATCCTCTCAAAAACCGTATGCATACCAAAGACATCCAATTTTAAATGCATTCTAAGTTGGATCTTGTATAAGCCAATTCGGGGACGACAAGATTACCTCACTTATGCTATGTCGGTTGATGCAGCCTGTTCGTTTTTGTGTATTTTGGCTCGCTTTATGGCTAGTGATTCGAATCAAACTTCAGCGTGGGTTGTGCAATCATCTGCCAAAGTCTTCCCTATCGTTTGCTAAAGCCTTACAGCACTTAAGAGGGATATTACAAGCTCAGTGGCGCCCTCACCACAATAATAAAGATTTCTCAATAAAGAAAGCCTAAATTAAAAAAGTGTCCAACAGATAAACTACAAAATCTTTCAAGCAATAGCTTATAGAAAATATTCTAGGTTTTTAAAGCTCTAAACCACAGACTTGTCTAAACATACAAAGGACATCTGGCACATAATACCCAAAAATGTATAACCGTCCTTCTATTTTTATTATCGACTATGGAACACTAGAAACTCACTGCAGGCATTAGTTTATTTTATAATGATTTATTAGTTTTTATCATTTTTATATAAAAAAAAACATTGTGCTTGCAACACCTCCTACCTCCTCCTACTAAACAACATTGCCAGCCATGTTGGGGTTGCTGCTTTTTTATAATTTATTAATAATTAAATAACTCGTTAAATAAAAATAAATGATACTATCTGAGTCGTTTTTATAAAACCTCATAATTTATTACACATTCGACTTCAGTCAAAACTTCTATACATTTTAAGGTATTTTTTCAAGGGAGAGCGGCGGTTGTCCTTTAGAAAAAAGAAAAAAAAACGGCCGCTTTTGTTTTTATTCCAAATTATCTGAAAGTGGAATGTTTGGAACCTATAAAAGTACTGTATAACAATGGCTTGAAGGCTTTTGTAGTTTATCTGTTGAGCACTTTTTTAATGTATGATTTCTTTATTGAGAAATCTTTATTATTGTGGTGAGGGCGCCACTGAGCTTGTAATAGCCCTCTTAATGAAATGAGAAGTTTTTTAAATAATAATACACATTTTTAAACATTGTTATGTCGCTAGTTGGCTCCTTCAGACATCTTAAGACTACTTATACAGGGTCCTTTTTAATATGCTGACGGTTTTTTTAGTCGATGATCAGACCATCAAACTGAACAACGTTCTCTATGGGACCAATATCGAAATCGCGTAAAAAAATAGCCGCTTTCCCATACATTTGCGTCGAGTAGGTGTGTAGTTTTGTGTTGCTAAGCAGATTTTTTTTTTCGCGAATTCGGTATTAGTTCCGTGGAGGAAGTTGTTCAGTTTGATGGTCTGATCATCCACTTTTTAAAACCGTCAGCATATTAAGAAAGACTCTATTTTCGAAAATGTTCATCATAGTAAATAATCTTAATCTTATCTTAATTTTGTAGAATATGTTAGTTATTCTTTATTTTATGAAATAATATTAATACTGAAACTACTAATATTTGTTTTATTTGCTTGAGTGTCGTTTCCTTTATACGCTTTGGACATTTTTCTAGGTCTTTCATATATTTGGGATTGATCTATAAATATTTATTATTTCGTTGTTGGCTCCATAGTAAAATTTGTTCAACGCACCACGTTTCATATGTAGCCGTAGATCTAAACTATTATAAAACTGTAACAGAAGTGTGTCTGTACATTGAAGATATTTACAAAAAAAAGATTAAGATATGGTTTTTAGATGTCCCTGAATCGAAATCACCAATTTTTGGATTTCTTGTCTGTCTGTTTGTTTGTTTGTGTGTTTGTTTGTTCGAGCATCACGCAAAAACTACTGAACCGATTTTGATGAAACTTTTTTTGTTTGATAGCTTATGATCTGACTTAAAATCTGGTATATAATTTATGCGGACGAAGTCGCGGGTAAAAGCTCGTATATTATAAAAGAACATAATATATCTATGTATGTAGCGCATTAAATTTTACACCCTGCATAGAGTTTACACAGTATACTTGTTACTTATTTATTTAGACGCCATGCCAGTCATTTAAAACATCGTAGGTCGCAATAAATTGCACGTTACAGATTTTTTGTGATGTCTACTTTGAAAATATACTTGGTAATTTTTCCGTCTTCGCTTAGAAGTTATAAGCCGAAACTTGAAAAATTTACGAAATTACCGATAATATTTTTCGAGCACCACGCAGTCAGCACAGGCACAGGAGTGCGATTTTTGAATTTCATTCGCTGAGTTCAGCAGTTGAAAATGTCAAAATTACTGTGGAGATAAGCATCTTTGTACTGCTGATTTGACTTTCAAAAATCATACTTCAGGAGTGCGATTTTTGGAAGTCAAATCAGCAGTAGAAAGATGCGTATCTCCATTGTAATATTGACATTTTCAACTGCTGAACTCAGCGAATGAGATTTAAAAATCGCACTCCAGGTCTTTCGAAGCTGAAACCTATCCTGTACCTATCCATCCGAAGAACATCCAAAAAAATGAGTATCAGTATCGTGCAATTTATTGCGACTTAACGCGATTTTTATGTTTACGCTACAGTGACTGGCGTATTATGTGAGTACCTACATACCAGGAAGCTGGCATAGGTATTGGTATGTACCTACCTACTCACATAATACGCCAGTCACCGTTGTCAAAACGAAACCTCATCTCAAACCGGTATTCGTAGCTGATAAGGAAGGCACGGCTCTGCTTTGCTCACGGGCGACTACGAAAACAAGCGTTTGACCCAGACCCAGCCCGGCGTGCTGATAACTGATATCTGCTCGCGAGAAATATCACTGAAAGTTACAACATGGGCCGGTGTGGCTATGGGTTAATTAAGAGTTAAATTAACGTTTGTAGACAAGTTAGTAAGATTTCAAAAAAAATCTCAAGTACAAACAAAATTTAATCTACTTAATTTTGTAAACGAACCGGTCAAAAAACTTCAAAACTTTTATTTTTTGGACCAATTTATTTTCGTAGGTCCCTACTATACTATTTCGAGTGACTGGAGCTGGACTGCGATTTTTGAAAGTCACACGTTCAAAATTATGATCGAATGACGCAGTATATCCATAGTAATTTTGTCATTTTCTTTTCCTGATTTGAACGTGTCTTTCAAAAATCACACTTTTTACTGAAATTTCCAAATTCGATTAGACAATCCTCTATCTGCAAATGTAATCAGGAGGCCGTTATGGCTGCACAGCATACGACGCATCAAGAAGGACTACTACGTGAACTGCTTAGGTGCTCCACACTGCAATAGGAAGTACTCTTATCGCCATAACTACTATGAATACTCCATCTGAACCGAGTCGGGCGTGTCGGAGAAAGGCTCTCCCTTCCATCAACGGTAAGTCCAAGCCTTTTTCTTTCTCTTTTCTTTGATTATTTAAATGTGTTGTGTTATCCGAGATATATTTTTGAATGGACTACGCTGGACTTCATTATCTAGTATTATGAGTGGTCGCCTTTGTTGATCCAGGTTTACAGGAGTTGGAATGGGTACAATATGTGGCCCAAAGTCCCAACAAAGTTCGTTCTTTAGGATGGTTCACCGGCTTCTTTTTCGTGTCGATATGAATATAACTTACCTACTTATTACTGTGCATATACCTATAACTTCATAATCAATATCAATAATTTTTAACTTCATTATCATTCATTATCATCTTTTACTGCTAAACATAGGCCTCTCCCAAGGCGCGCCACCTAGCTCTATCATCGGCCTTCCACATCCAGTGGCTCCCTGCTACCTGCCTTAGGTCGTTAGTTCAGTGGACCTATTGTTTGCCCAGACAACTTAACATCGTATGATTAGGGTGCCTGTCCATTGAAGCTGTGCGAGCTGTGTAGCTGTGTTTTTTAAACCAATCGGGAGCTCGGGCGAGATCGGCCGCGCCTCGCCCGAGCTCCTGATTGGTTAAAAAAACACAGCTACACAGCTCGCACAGCTTCAATGGACAGGCACCCTTAATCTAAAGAATGATTATAGTTAACGAACATTATTGAAACTGACTATTTGACGTTGCGTTGTGTCAAAAACAAGTCTTGCTCATTATCATGATGTTATGTTAATTAAACCATCAATATATTCAAGCCCAGATAACATTGAAGATCACACGACTTTACTTACGAATATAGTTTATTCTATTTGCAAGTGAGAGTGCCTGTAAGTCTTTTTACGTTATTTTTATAATATTGATAGGTAGACTTTTATGTGTGAAGTGACCTATCCTATGTAAATTCGTGCTCTTAAGGCCCTATGGTAGGACGAAACACCTTGGAGGCATCTTTTTTTCATGTTTTGACTAGATTTATACAATGTACCGAAACCAAAGTGTATGACTTTGGTTCTTGGATAGTTTATCTAATTAGATCATCAATTGAATACACGATTGGAATTACTTCACTCTATAGAAAATCGTAACAAAGTTGACGTATTTTCTTGTATTTTTAAACATTTTTCTCGTGTTAGAAGAACTTAAATAGTTTCAGATTTTTGGTATTTATACTCACATATTTACCATTAGTTTATCTAGTGAAATCATTAAAAAAAATCTATAAAAATTAAAAAGTACTTTTGTTAACTGTTTTTAATGGAAAATACGTAATAGCGCACGCAATTTTCGGAGGGCTGGGCAATCGCGTTTCTCATAGAAAATATTCGTACATACCTGATTCATATACTCACGCCTGTGTCCCATTGGGGTAGGCAGAGCCAATAGATCGCCATCGGCTACGATCCTGACACACCTCTTTCGCCTCTTCCACAGTCATAAGTCGTACATACATTCATATACTCACGCCTGTGTCCCATTGGGGTAGGCAGAGACAATAGATCGCCATCGGCTACGATCCTGACACACCTCTTTCGCCTCTTCCACAGTCATAAGTCGTTTCATACACGCTCGTCGGTTTCGGGTACATTTGATCTGACCCTTCTTAAGTACGCTACCAATTTGGTCCGCATACGTACGTCTAGGGCGACCCCTTTCGACTGTCCCATTCACACTTGCTTTATATATTTCATTCGTCATTCTGCTATCACTCATTCTTTCCGCATGACCAAACCATCTCAGCATTCCCTTTTTAATCCTTGTTACTATATCGTCTTTCAATCCACATCTTTCTCTTATTACACTGTTTCGTATTCTGTCATTTAGAGTCACACCACACATACTGCGTAAAGAACGCATTTCGACAGCATTTTTTCTGGAGTCATTCCTCTTCTGCCATAGCCAACATTCGCTGCCATACATCAAAGTTGTAGCTAGCACACCGTCACGAACTGCCAAACGTGCCTTTTTGGACACGTTATGAATTTTCATGAATGTGTGCATCGCGCCATTAATCTCTGAACCCTAAACCACGCACTTTAACTAATAATCAATTCACAAAAGAATGCGTCACCTGAGATTCGCGTTACCGAACACATTATTCTTGTCACTTCATACGACATTAAAATTCAATCATCGCATTGAAAGATTTGCCTCGTACTGATTTTAAATCGGTTATTGTTACACTATCTTAACAATTGAATAAAAAATGAAGAGAATCGGTTGAGAGGAAGTTACACGCAGGAAAAAGAAAAACACTTTTCCTCTCAGATTTTGCAGCATGATAACATGACCATACGCAGAGATCTCTGCAAAAAGTACACTCTACGTCACCGTTATAAAGATATTTTGCTCGAGCGAATCAGTTGGCCGACAGTCGCCTGTAAGACCGGTGTTGTTATTGCATCATACTATATCGTAAGGTAATATTTAAAATATTTACACTATTTTTACCTACATAATTTTATACGGTCACAGTTTGATAAAGTCTGCTGCTATGGTATTGATTTAGGTTTCGCTCGAGTGGTGGTTTATAGAACGGTATTTAGGAAAGTTTTTATTTAATAAGATCTCAGTTGGTAATAATTCCTTCAGTTTTTATTAGCATCGATAACATACCATCATATCACTAACGATCGTTTTGAATATCTTAGACCGTATCCCGACGGAGTAGAGTCCAGGTTCGTTACCTTATGTTTCTACATAACCTACCGCAATTTAAATAGGAAGATAGATAGAGGCCTAAGTGGTACAAATTAGCATTCGTTAACGGTTTTTCACTCAAATTAAAACGCTGTTTTGATATTAAGTAAATATACGTCGTGAAAATATTTATGTTTACTTACATCTTAACTATTATAAAACTGTAACAGAAGTGTGTCTGTACATTGTATTAAAGATATTTACAAAAAAAAATTACGATATGATTTTTAGATGTCACTGATTCCAAATCACCAATTTTTGGATTTTTTGTCTGTATGTTTGTTTGTTTGTTTGTTTGTTTGTTCGTTTGTTTGGTTGTTTGTTTGGGTGTTTGTTTGTTCGAGTATCACGCAAAAACTACTGAACCGATTTTGATGAAACTTTTTTTGTTTGATAGCTTATCATCTGACTTAAAATCTGGTATATAATTTATGCGGACGAAGTCGCGGGTAAAAGCTCGTGTTTTTATAATTTTATCTAGTACCTTATTTATTACAAACCTGGACTGGATTATCTGTTTATCTGACTATGTTCAAGATTTTTTTTTTATAATTATAGCGAAACAAATTATAAAATTGCACACGTAACCACCTAATCCTCAAATGCATCTTATGCATCGGAGAGTTACCTAAACGATGATCACTTAATTAAGATAAAATAATATCTAATTAACAGCTTCTCCACTATGCAACTAGTGCTCTCGGTTAAGGTGGAGCGTCACGGGTCATGATCGAACACACACTTTATAAAAACGGGCGGAGAGGAGAGATTAAGCCAAAACAGAGGCCCTATTGAGGCAGAGTAACCACTTAACTGTACTAGTCTCCAGTAGCGTAGCGAAGGGGGCTGGAGGGGCAAATGCCCCAGCGGAAATTTACTAGGGGCGGCAAACTCGGGAAAATATAAATTGATCAAGCTCTGTCCAAGAGTATAAACTATTGTAGAGCAAAGAAAAGTAGAGCTCGCTTCGCTCACTCTAAGTTTCTGTTTTAACATGATCTCAAGGAATTTGATTATGACTACAGCTAAGACGTGGTGCTAAAATTGTGAGCTTGCTTCGCTTGATGCATAGCTTTTACTTAGTTTACTTTGCACACATGTTTTATTACGTAAAAAGATCTGGCTCCAACCGATTCCGAGGAGAAAAGTCGGGCTCGCATCGCTCTTGCTTCGCTTGCTCTAAGTTTGTATTTTTGCATGGTTAAACCAAAATATGATGACCACAACCCAATTAGTTGTGCTAAAAAAAATTAGAGCTCGCTCTGCTATTATCGCGCGCTCGCTTGCTCGCTCGCGCTGTAAAAATAAGGGGCGGCAAAAACGGTCAGTGCCCCGGGCGATAGAAACCCACGCTACGCCACTGCTAGTCTCACGTAGAATATGGCTCGCTCTCTTTCCCACTGTTTCATGAGAGGCAGTGCCGTATTTAGAAGATCCTGTTTATGCTGACTGTTTAAGGGGATGATCAGATCATCAAGCTGCCCATAAAAACATTTCATAAGAAACCTATCCCTTAGTTGTCAAAAGAAGTGGAGTGGTCCATTCTAAAGCCGGTACCATCATCATCGTCAGCCCGTATCCACCCATTGCAAGGCATAAGCCATTCTTATCGATCATGCGCCTTTCGCATCCAGGTCTTGCCGACGCTTTATGTCATCAACCCTGGCTGCCGGATGACCTACTGAACCATCGAAGTCCGTCCTCTAAACTCTAAATTAACCATCTTAATCGTAATTTTTGCCTCTAGATAAACAAAAATGTCGGCGGACAAAGTCTTCCATTCGCGTTCAGCCGGTATCCCCTCCGAAGGTGTCAAAGATCAGTACGCGGACGGTAAAGCGGCGAGGGTATGGAAGAAGTTCATCGGGGACAGCAACCAGCGGACGCAGAACTACAAGGACTTCCTCACCGGACTGCTGCGGAAGCACGGCTGTGTTAGCATCCTGGATACCGCTTGCGGGACTGGGTAAGATAGATTTAATTATATTTTGTCCTTTTGGATACTCTTGGATTCTCTGCTGCAGATTCTGTGGGGAGGACATGGAAACCCCCCTACACATTCTCTGCAACTGTGGTCCACTAATGTACAAACGAATCGCATCTTGGCAGACAGGTGTTGACTCCAGATGAAATACAAGACATCCCTGCTAAAGACCTACTGCGACACCTAAATGCTGTAGGGATTAATAGGGAACATAGAAGGGGCGTTCACAAAAGATCAGTGATGGTCGAAGTGGCACAGGCGTAAGTCTGTTAAGGCCCCAAGCACCCAATAATAATTATCTTGGTACTTATCATCAAACACTGTGATAGGATGTAGAGTCTGGCTGCATGATCTCTTGAAAAACACCTTTCGAGCAAAAAATTACATCAGAAAGTTATTTTTTATGATAATGATGCAATTACTAAAATAATTTCATTGATTGTTCTAGCAATTCGATTTTGACCTCCTTGTTGACTCCCAGGTCCTGACGACCATATCCTTTTCCGGGTGGTGAGAAACATTGCTACAACTAGGTACATTACATTTGTAGCTGGGCTCATCTAATAAAAATATCAGGATTGAATGATCATCGTCATCATAATCAGCCTATATAAGTCCCACTGTAGGGCACAGGCCTATTCTCAAGGATGGGCATTAGTCCACCGCGCGTGCCCAAACCCATCGGAATTTCTTCTTCAGCGAATGCCGTTTCCTTACGATGTTTTCCTTCATCGCTCGAGAGCAGTCGGTATTTAGTACGTAGGTACATAAGTTAGAAAACCATTTTGGTATATGGCATTTTATCCGTGCAAATTCGAACCCGGACCTCAAGATTGAGTTTCCATTTCCGCAACGTCACCGTCGTCGTCGTCACTTTAATATTGTTGATTTAATGTTGTTTGGTAGCAATTAGTGGTTATTTTTCAATATCTCGCGGAATTGACATTGAATAAACGTTTCGAAGATATAGAACACAGAACAGATTCTCCCGCTGTTGTGAAGAACAGATAACAGTAGCAATAACAGAGATAATGTTATGAAATACACTTTATGACGAAACAATCAATACTCTTGCCAACTTCATTCTGATCTTGTAAACAACGATAGTTGAATGCGTTGTTTTTTTCCTGCGATCGGACAAAAAACGTAGGTATTTTAGGTGAGAGTGCAACCTGCAATTTAAGTTGATTAAAATTTGACAACTTTATTTTTCTATGAAAATTATTTTTAAGCTTAGAAGTACCAAAAAACCTACCAAAAGATGTAAACTTCTTCTTCTTGCTACTTAGCGTATCTAGGATAAGGGTTGAACAGCTCTAGCAAATTACGTTTCGGAGCGACATAAAAGGATAGAGCGTGAAAAAATGCGATTCCGTGCTGCCAAGTGAGAATACGAGCTTTTGGTGACCTCGTCAAATTACACATAATTTTAGAACGTGTTTTACTACTTATACCTATAGGTACTTTCGTCTTTCTCCCAATGGAGGTTGACAGACAGACAACTGGTCGCCACCAGCAACTACGACCCTGACACTCTTGCGGCGAAATCAACATTAAAGTGGGCAACCACAGAGTACTAGGTATAGGGGCCACTGAGCTTCTTCCCTCGCTCGTGTGCGTGTCAACACTTATACAAAATAAAAATAAAAAATGTCACATTGCAGTCATTGCTTAGCGAAGGTGAGCGGAAGTGGTGGGAGAGGCCGTCCGAGGAAAACATACCATGATCAAATCAATTATCTTTTTCAAAAAGGACATGTGCATATCACCCTCAATTGACAGAGAAATGTATGTCAAGATGTATGTATGTGAATGAGGCTAAAGAGGTGTGTCAGAATCGTAGCGTGTGGCGGTCCGTGGTCTCTGCCTACCCCCATGGGACAGTTGCGTGAGCTTATTTATGTATGTGTGCTTCCAATTTATCGAAACATTAGGTACGGGCTATATATGCATGCATGCACACATAGGTAAATGAATTACCTACCTACCTATGAAACTAACCATGTATATCCTAATAGTGTACCTAGTACTACGAGCAAATAAATTGCCTCACATTTATAATAATTAGTAAAAATTGCTAATTTCAGAATAGACTCGATGATGTTGGTGGACGAAGGATTCAAGGTGGTGTCCGTGGACGCTTCAGACAAGATGTTGAAGCATGCCCTTAAAGCCAGGTGGGACAAGAGGAAAGACACCAAATACGACGAGTGGGGTAAGATCAGCGTAACATAACTTGGGCACAACTAGTACTTGTTTGCGCTCTCACAGACGAGCGACACTTTGCGGTCGCCGGGTGACCGTAAAATGAGCGCGACGCTCTGCGACCCACCGCGACAGCAAAGTGTCGCTCGTCTGTAAGAGCCCTTTGTTATAATGACGTAGCTCGTAGAGCTGCTCGTGAACCTGGAAATGAAGTAGATACCTACTTATTAACACTCCTTTGGAGCCAACATCGAAATAACATTTATAAAATCAGCTGTCCCATATGCATTTGAGTCTGGTAGGTAGGTACTATAATTACTTCAGTTTTGTATGACATAAGTAACAGGCTTATTTTTCTCGATTTTGGCTCCAATGAATTGGTTTCTCGGAAACGGCTCTAACGATTATTGTATTTAGATAATGTTTTACTTTCAAAGTTAATCTAGATAGGTTTCATTCCTGAGAAAATTCGTTTTCACACCCAAAAAAAAGGATTTTCTCAAGGATGAAACGTATCTAGATAAAACTTCGAAGACGTTGCCGAGCAAAGGTCTATCCTCCCACGTACTAAGTATTTACGTACCTTACTGATGCTTTATAGGTACAATTTGTAATTACAAATAACTCCAGTTGTGAGAGCTTAGTACGTCTCTCACACTGATATGCTAATGCTAATGCTGCGGATAACGATATCCTTATGATTTGCTAAATGCTGTGAGTGCCGAAGTCGGATACGGCCGAGGGAAATTCATTCCGTGTCAAAATAGATAACACCTGTAGTGACCCATCCACTTCTGTATGCTGTGGGGTACCACAGGGCTCAGGATGTGGACCAGTCTTCTACCTGATGCATGTTAACAGCCTATGCAGAGTAATAAACAACTGTTCATCTTATATGTTTGCTGACGACCTATGTGCTCTGCGAGCCGGGCGTGACATGGACGAAGTTAGTGGTCTCGTGCAGGAGGATGTTGATAGAGTTGTTAAGTGGGCACACGACAATGGCATTGTACTCAATAATGATAAAACTAAATTACTAATAATACACTCCCCTTATTCTTGTATGCCGGACTCACCCTGCCATCTAATCACCCATACTTTTGAATGTTTTCACAACAATAATATAAACTGTAAATGTAAGCTAATTGAAAGGACACCAGTAGTAACATATCTAGGAATGCAAATAGATGAAAATTTTGGTTGGACAAAACATATCGATTATTTAATTAATAAATTAAGAACATTGTTAAGTAAATTTTATCAGCTACAATACAAAGTACCAAAAGATTTATTAAAATGCTTATATGTATCATTAGTTGAATCAATAATTGGGTATGCTCTTGATTGCTATGGCCTCACATTCAAAACACACATTGACAAAATAGAATCAATTCAAATTAGATTCTTAAAACTTATTGTTGATAAAAAGACTAAAAATAAATGTAAAGAAAATTACCGGATGTTATTCAAAATATGCAAAGTACTTCCTGTGGGCCTTAAGCATAAATATTTACTAGCATATAACAACCACAGCAACCATGAGCATAGATCGTATATTGATCATAGCATTGGCACCAGAGCACAAGTACAAGGTAAATATCAAACCGAAAGAGTCAACAATTACTTTGGAGGAAGGTTACTAAAACGTAAGTTACCATCATTGTATAATGAAATGCCACCCTCTTTAAGAACTGAGGAAAATAAGCGTAGGTTCCGTAGATTATTTAAAATTCATCTGCTCAACTCCATTCAATAAATAGATATTTAGTATTATGTACCTAAGTCACCCTAAGTTTTGTTTTATGTTATAAAATTTATAAAAAAATTATAAAATATTGTATTGAGAATTTGAGACTCTTGATCCCACAGACAAACCGTGGAAACGGTTTTGTGGGTCTTTCCTATGTATGTGTATTCAAGAAATAAAGTTTTTGAAATTTGATTTTTTTTTTTTTTTTTTTAAATGAAACGGCTGAGAGATGCTGTTGTATCCACGTATATTCGAACACTGATTTGCTAAGATAAATGCTCTTAAAAAGTAATGTTAGCGCCCTATGTACGATGCACTTTTATCGAGGTCGCGTGAAGTCCGCGTTCAATGTCCAATGCTGTGCTGTGAAATGACATCTACCGATTGACCCCGATAATTGATGTACGTGCTTCGTACACCAGTTGTACTACGGTGGTGGTACTACATCCAGGCAAGTTGCGGATTCGAGTACAGCCATCGCTGCCACTCGAAACCTTGCGAACTCGCTTAATACTCGCTCAGCATTCATTGCAACTTAAACCATAATCTCATTAAAACAAAACACTCAATTACAGTGATCGAAGAAGCCAACTGGGAAACCCTTCCAAGGGACATCAACGCCATCCTTCCCGGGAAACTGTTCGACGCAGTCATCTGCTTAGGGAACTCGTTCGCCCATCTGCTGGACGAGTACGGTGACCAGAGCATACAGAAGATGTGCTTGGAGAACTTCGCCAAGTGCCTGAAGCCTGGGGGGCTGCTGTTGATCGACCATAGGAACTACGATGCTATGATCGACAGTGGAGCCACGCCCGGACACTCTATTTATTATAATGTAAGTAAATTATATTATGTTTTATGATCTTCATCAACACCGATGGGCGTTTCGAGTTGTTTTTCTGGAGAAACTCGACTGAAACTGCGAGCGCTAGCGAATCTACTCTAGTCGCTCGATCAAGTTGACTTTCTGAATCTGCGATCAATGTGAGATGTGACGGCATCTGTGGCAATAAATGCTTCTTTAGCTAGTAGATAATTGTACCTCTGTCTAATCATCATCTCAGCCGATGGACGTCCACTGCTGGACATAGGCCTCCCCCAAGGATCGCGATAACGACCGGTCCTGCACTGCCCTCATCCAATGGGTTCCCGCCGCCTTCACCAGGTTGTCGGTCCACCGTGTGAGGGGCCTACCCACGCTGCGCTTTCCGGTACGCGGTCGCCACTCGAGAACTTTTCGGCCCCACCGGCCATCGGTTCTGCGAGCAATGTGCCCGCCCACTGCCACTTAAGTTTAGCAACTCTTTGGGCTATGTCAGTTACTCTGGTTCTTCTGCAGATCTCTTCATTTCTGATTCGATCTCGCAGGGAAACTCCGAGCATAGCCCTCTCCATTGCCCTTTGGGCGACTTTCAGCCGTTTTAGTCAGTGTGCGTAATGCTTGAATGTTTTTGTTCCAATGTCAACTCTATAACAATGAAGTTCGACCGAAAAGGTCGCGATATATCGAAAATCGGAAGTCCGCGTACAGGGCCAGACTTTAGGTTTTATCGTGAAGGAAATACAGTAACCTGTATTTTTCTTGGACACCATTCTTTCTTCCTCCGGTCTTCTTCTAGCTTCATGCGTAGATGAGAAGAAGTTTTGTTCTGCAGTATAGACGAAGGAGGCTGACAATAATGTATGTTACAGTGCAAATACCCGATCGACATAAAGACGTCGGTGCTGATAGTGCGGGGGAAGCCGGAGCTGGTCGCGCTGGACTACTGCATCGACGCCACGTCCGACGGAGAGATCAACGACCGAAGGTTTCACTCTTTATACATATATCCACAGTATAAAAAATAGCATCTAGTACTACATTTGTTTCGTTGAAGACCTATTTGAATAGAAGATATTTTACGGCGTCTACGAGCGCTTACAGATGAGCGACACTTTGCCGTCGCTATGGGTCGCAGAGATTCGCGCTCATAGACTTTACGGTCGCCGTGGGTCGCGCGAACCTCTGCGACCGCAAAGTATCGCTCGTCTGTAAGAGCGCTAAGACTCGTAAAGCACACTGAATGAGAGTCTAGGCGCATTGACGTAAGGTCGATATTTGTATGCCAAGTAAATCCACACGAGACGCTCGTATTTATTGTTGGCATACAATTATCGACCGTATGTCAAGGTCGTTAAGGCGAACCTGCGCCTCGACTCTCCTTCAGTGTGCAGTGCTATACGCCTTAATTGCTCCAAGTTTCCTTGCAGGCGATCGCATTTTTCGCATATCTACGAATACAAACTCGAAAACCAGGCAATTTTTTTTGACGTTTATTAATATTTTTCGTAATACTAGCCATAGCCCTGTGGCGGTAATTCTTGAAAGTCTGAATACAATAAAATATCTCAAATAACTCTCAAACCTAGCCTATTCGTAAATAATTAAGATCATGATCATCCTTTATACATCCCCCTTAAGTAAAAGGCCTTTCACGAATAGCATACACTAGCGAATTTCCCAGCGCGAGTCACACATGTAAGTTCCCTTGAACTTTTTTACTGTGTATAATCAGCAGCCTATATACAAAGCCCTCCTTTCCTCTCTTCCTCGGAGTAGGCAATCTAAACTATTATAAAACTGTAACAGTAAACTATTATAAAACTGTAAAAGAAATTTGTCTGTACATTGAAGATATTTACAAAAAAAAAATACGATATGGTTTTTAGATGTCCCTGATTCCAAATCACCAATTTTTGGATTTTTTGTCTGTCTGTTTGTTTGTTTGTTCGTTTGTTTGTTTGGGTGTTTGTTTGTTCGAGTATCACGCAAAAACTACTGAACCGATTTTGATGAAACTTTTTTGTTTGATAGCTTATCATCTGACTTAAAATCTGGTATATAATTTATGCGGACGAAGTCGCAGGTAAAAGCTCGTACTGTATAAATATACAAAACTAATATCTATTCTCTTGTTATTTCCAGTGAATTCAGGCTTTGCTACTATCCACACAAGCTGGACAAGTTCTCCAAGATGTTGGACGGTGCCTTCGGAGGCGCTGTGAAGCATCACATCTACGCGGACTTCAAGGCTATGGACCAGGTCACGAATCCTGGCTTCTATATACACGTGCTCGAGAAAAACAAATGATTTTAGTTGACTTTCTGTAAATATAATTGTTATAATAAAATTGTTATATGCCTACACGCGACGTTGATTTATTTGATAAATTGTGCACATTTTTGTTGTGTGTATAATTCTTGGTAGTACTTAAAGAACTCTGGATGATTTTTGCTATCGGAAAGAAAATTCTTAAGCCTAATTAGTAGAAAATTTTTAAGTCGAAAAGCAGTTTGCAAATGGTTTGTCTTTTTACTACTAAAAGGATAACATAAAACATGTAAGTAGGTATAAGAATACACACTCTGAGAACAAGACAATTTGCAACCTCAATATCATAGATAAGCTACTATTTTACAGCTCAATATTTTAATGCTAAGGCTATCTTCACAAGAAAATAATATACAGACATAACATATACAAGACAGTTAAAAGAAAAGATGTATTCGTAGTATGTATTTGAGAATCTAATCAGGATTTAAATTAAACGAAAAAAAATACAAAATGGAATAATTTATTCTTTTAAAACAAATAGTAAAAGAAAAATGTATGTGAGAATTAACTTATATGTCTGGGAGCCTTAGAGGTAACAATTAAATCTATAAAATAATATATTTACAAGCCTACGACCCTACGATGATGTTGTTGATGGGGATGTGTATCAACTTGACGAAGAAACCGATGAAGCCCATGATGCAGAAACCGATGGCTGTGGCGATCGCGATCTTTTGAAACTCTGAAACAAGACAGATAATTTGTTAATACATATTATTTGAATTAACAAATCCATATACAATTAATATGCTGACGGTTTTTTAAGGGGATGATCAGACCATAAAACTGAACAACTTTATCAAAAAATCTGCTGCATCTAAATAAGCAACCATACTCGGCCAACATGTATGGAATAGTTGTTTTTTTTTCGCGATTTCGATGTTGGTAGCGAAAATTTTCAGTTTCATGATCTGATCATCCCCATAAAAAACTATCAGCATAATAAGTTGGACCCTGTATTTATTTGTAATTAAATGCATAAGAAAGAACAAGCTTTAAAAGCCTATGCCTAAAAATTGACCTTTTTTTCTTTTTTTAGTGCGGCCATCAATCAAACTTGAATATTATAGTTCAGAATAAAGTTAAAAACAACACTTGTTATTACAAATATCTCGGAACTCAGTCCGAACTGAGATATAAAGGCTTGAAGTGCATGTAATGGTAATATTTTCAACTTCCAGCCTTTATATCTCCGTCCGGACTGAGTTTAGGGATATACATGTTAATAAGTTTTGTTTGTTACTGTATTCCGAAATAAAATATTCATGTTTGCTTTCTGGCCGAGTCAAAAACAACGGCGAAAAATAAGGCGCCAACCTTACATACAAAACCCGCATTGTCTTTTGCAACACGCTTCATCAAAATGTGCAAAATATCTGTATCTGCAACATGCTTTGTCCGAAATAAATACCTAAATAAACGTGATTACAATCAGCAATATGCTTCGTCAAAATCTTAATCCTATACACCAAACAGTGTATAAACACATGGTATTAACAGATTATAGTTGTCATTGAATCACAAATCTAGTTATAAAAGCCTCATTAATACTAATTGTATAATTAGATCAATAATAATGATCTAATTGGAACAGAAGTATCTAACAAATCAACATTCATGACTTGGGGTGCAAATACTCATATTTGTCATAAACAAATGTGATCCTCATTGTAATTTAATTGATAATTTTTATTTAGCCCACAATAAGGTCCAATTTCCCAGAATATTTCACATTAAAAGCTGACATTAGATATGTACACTAAAAGGTAATCAAAAACAATAAACATTATGGATTTGCAAACCATCTAGAAATCAACTGATTATTATTGTATTTTTTTTCAAATTGACCAATACAGCATTACTCAGAGAGCATTGACTGGTTATTACTGCGGACTATGGGGGGACCACACCAGTGACGGCGAAGCGCCCTGGTAGGTCTACCGAACCAGTGAATGAACTTAAGAAACCTGCCCAAGGGGCACCCCTAAGAGGTATGGACCTCGGCAATGGGCGTTGCTGGCGCCAGAAGGAAAAGGAGTGGGCAGAGATCGCGACTGACCCCCACGGGGTTATTATTGTTACCAACCAAACATTCTTCCCTTATTAGGCGCTGTCCTATTGCCATCGCTCGCACAATCATGAGTGCGTCTGACGGAAATGATTGTGCGATTGTGCATTCAAAAATACAAATATCTGTGGAATGTCCTATTGAAAATCGTGCGATCATGCGATGCGATTGAATTGTTCTATTTTCGTTGTGCAATCATCGATCATCTGATCAAACATACAAATCAGTACTGAATGCCCTAAATGGCGCTCGCGCGACCAAGGAGCGGGAAGAGGCAAGGGAGGGTGATCACATCGCACCAAAATTGGACATACGTTTTCTGATCGCGTGAGCGGATTCATCTGACAATGAAATTGCATCGCATGAGCGATGGCAATAGGACAGTGCCTCACAATAACCATCCAACCATAAAATAAGAGTAAAAAATAAATCCTTTTGAGGTATGGAACTAATGATTATAATGCAAAAGTCTAGGATGCTTACAATAAAATTGTCTCTTATTAATTTTTCTAGTGAATGGTATGTAAGAGTATTAGATTTGGTTAGGAAACCCTAAAAAGATGAATGAAAGTTATGCTATGGGTAACTAAATGTTATCTCAATTTATATGCTGATATATTTCACTATCTTATTGTACTGGACTATTTGATATGCCTTAGCAAATAGATAGAACAGTTAGTGGCCGAATGCCAACACCGCAGTACTGAAGTATGTTACAATTTGTATGTTCCAGTCATTTCTAGAACTACAATTACTTTGTAATATTGTACGAAGCACGTACATCAATTATCGGGGTCAATCTGTAGATATTATTTCACAGCACAGCATTGAACATTGAACGCGGACATCAAGCGACCTCGATAAAAGTGCATCGTACATAGGGCGCTAACATTACTTTTTAAGAGCATTTATATTAGCAAAGCAGTGTTCGAATATACGTGGATACAACAGCATCTCCCAGCCGTTTCATTCCTTCGGCCGTATCCCACTTCGGCACTCACAGCATTTAGCATATCAGTGTGAGAGACGTACTAAGCTCTCACATTGTTTTGGTCCTTCGAGCCGGATCGAAGGGACGACTAGTTTGCGTCGCGATCGCCAGAGAGTTGTACCTTGGGTCATGGATTAAAACCAGTGACCTCGCGGGCGTACGGTTCGCGTGTGTTACACAGCAGTAGCAGCATAGCAGAGCATAGCAGAAGAGCAGCATAGCAGAATAGCAGCCCAGTCCTGAGCATGAGCATGTATCGCTGTATTCGAGAAGCGCAAGTAAGATCTTTCCATTTAATAAACACTAACAGCAAGACGGTCTATTGACTACACATCATCAGACTTGTATATTCGATTAGAGTGGGAAGATTCTCTCTTAGACTGGGAAGAATTCAGCGAGCAGGAATTCGCTAGAATACGTAGAGATGAAGAAGAATGAGATAGTATGATTTTCACAGCAACATACACACAGCAAGAGCAGTGGGATTTGAACAATATTTAAAGTACCTACTTATATTAAAAACAGCGCTTTATATTAGCAAGACCGCGGCCAGAATAGCTCGGTCTATGAAGAATATCATTACGTTTATTTATACAGAACATATCATAGCAAACACACTAACGAATGTCGGAGCAGCGTGGTGTGTAGACCACAACAAGTCAAACACATCACAGCCAGAGTAACTGGGTGTATAGCATAGCATACCAGCACACCACAGCCAGAGGAGCTGGGTGCATAGAGCAAAGTATACCAAAAACACCACAGCCAGAGGAGCTGGGTGTATAGCATAGCATATCAAACATACCACAGCAAGAGAAGTTGGGTGTATAGAGCATATCATTTACCATGAACATAGCAGAGCAGAGCATCGACGCAGCGTTAAGTTCCAGAATCTCAAGTAAGATCTGTCCATTATTTTGCTTAAACCTATAAAATGGAAGCCTTAATAGCTCGTCAAGCGGAGATCCTAGATGAGATCAGACGTACCTACTCTAACTTTAAGAGTGGGTCTGAAAGTAGGAAAGATACCGAGTACCGGAAAGCGATTGTTGAAAGGTTGGACGAAATATGGGTGGAGGCCCAGCGCAACGACGCTGAGTTATTTAAAATGGAAGATCCGACCCAGCAGTATTTTGCCGAGAACATCATGGAAGTTCTAACCGGTTGGTTCGAGGGCGCTCGTAGCGCGATCGCATCATATAACCATAACGAGATGGAAGCTGCAGGTTTACAGCAGATCCAGTACGCCAACTTTAGGGCATTCGATAAGTTTACCGACAACATTAGGATGGACTCCCTGTCCGAAAAGTGGGAGATTGAAGACAAACTGAAATCCCTAGAGGCAAGGTGGGACGCAATCGAGAAACTACATCTACAAATTGATGTGATTTTAGAGGGTTCAGATGAGACCTACTATGACGAATTTTACAATAAAGAGGTAGAGTTCGTGCAGTTAAAACGAGCATTAAATATGAAATTACATTCATCAGTACAGCAGCAGCAATCTAGGCCAAACATTAAGATTTCAACACACAGTGATAATGATAATTATATTCAATGGCCAACGAGCACCTCCTATAACAATTCCCTTCCGTCAAAAGCACAGAACATCGAAGATTCTGACAGGAGACGAGAAACTAGATTTAACATTGAGATGTTTCCGCAAACAAATGAGCCGAGCAAAGAGGTATCGTTCTCGCTAGCAACGCCAACGCCAACATCAGCACCTGACACGCCCAAGTCTCCATCGCACGCAATATGCCACGGAGCAACGCATAACGTTGAAGAGCTAGCAAAGTATTCGGGAGTCATGGAGAGCAGCAATCAACCAAACTTACTAATGACGTCACCGTCAAAAGTACAAGGTTTTGAAGAGAAATATGGCGAACGTACAAAACGGTTGGAGAACGGTAGAAACGTGTTGAGCAAGCCAAGGAAACAAAGGTTTGAAATAAAATCAAGGACGTCAAACACACAAGCAATAGCAGAACTTAAGCAGTTAGAGAGCAGGTTCGAGAAAGACGAGCAGGTATCATCGAATTCCAAACAGGTCACGCGCAAATACTTGACGATAGCTCATATGAAGGAACTGAAGGGGTACAAAGACCTCAGTTGCGAGTTACCCCGTCTAGGAATCGAGCAAGATACCTACAGGCTAAATCATAGAGCAATGCGTAATGTCCTGATGACATGGTCTCACAAACTGTTTAAGGTGCAACAAGTGCAGTGTCTGAGTGCGCGTTACAAAACATATGCCCGCCCTACGGTGAAAATGAAAAGGGCATCTTAATTACGTACTTAAAATACTATATCAATAAGTTGTGGAACAATGAACATTTACTAACCTAGTAACATTTTAGCATATTTACCTACTAACATGAAATTGAACAATAACTTTTGCTTTGATCAGCACATTCCAATTACAGTCAAATCTATAAATTTACTCTAACATAATAAGCATTTTTATATCGTGTTACTATACTATGAACAAACGTATTTCTTATTGTTACTTTTTCATTATTTGCATTAATTACATTTGATACGATTAGTACCTACATTCAAAGTTATAAGTTATAGCATTTACTTTATCATAGTCAGCATTCTTTATCTACACTTCGTTACTATAACTACTATCAAAGTTACGTAAACTATTAAACAATTTTTACATGTTTAGCATAATTAGCATTTCTTTAGCATACATACTTTAAAATCGAAATCGAGTTTATAATTTTGGTTACATTTTCTAGAGTAGAGTTAAAACGTTCCATAATGTATGGAACCCTTCTAAATACCTATTTATCTTATGCGATTTCTTTTATAAAAATATCGTATTCAAGCTATAATTTTTTGCACTAGTTTTACGTTTCATCATTTTTGGAAGTTTTTAAGTTGTATTACTTCTATAAAACCATTTTACAACAGAATTTTATACTTTTTTGTTACGTTTTGTATTAGTTTACGTTTCTAGCATTCCTAATTGTTTATACCTACTTAGTCATTTAAAATCTTTTGTATAACAGCATATTTTAATCAATTTATTACAATTCAAGTCAATTCTTTGAGTTGGCAAGATGTGCAATGCATGCACATTTAGCATAATTTTCAAATGTTCATTCAGCAAATTGTTCACCTATTGTTCGGGTGCAATCAGCAAAATGTTTTTGTATAATTTTATTATCTACTACTACCTACTTTTAAAGTTTTTAACAATTGATTTTAGAGTTTTTAACAATTGAAACTTTCAAGGTAGGTGGTGAAGATTCTTATTTATCTTCTCTTTTCTTTCTTTTGAGTGGCAATATGTACGAAGCACGTACATCAATTATCGGGGTCAATCTGTAGATATTATTTCACAGCACAGCATTGAACATTGAACGCGGACATCAAGCGACCTCGATAAAAGTGCATCGTACATAGGGCGCTAACATTACTTTTTAAGAGCATTTATATTAGCAAAGCAGTGTTCGAATATACGTGGATACAACAGCATCTCCCAGCCGTTTCATTCCTTCGGCCGTATCCCACTTCGGCACTCACAGCATTTAGCATATCAGTGTGAGAGACGTACTAAGCTCTCACAAATATAATGGATCTAAACCATACCTTTTCTGTCTGGCTTGGTGCATCTTCTGACCAATCTGATGGAGTCCTTGGCGAACTGCTTTCCAGGCTCGACGAACTTAGCAATTTGATCCATTTTCTGAAATTAGCACACAATTTATTATAGCAAACCTGGTAAAACTATAGAGCCCTATAGTTTTCTGATGTAAACCAATTAGTTTAGAGTTACTTACGATTTATATAATTTGATTTATTTCACAACAACGTTGGAATATCACGAAGTTGATGTGGATTTTGATTCCAATACCAATAGTGAAATGGAGAACAATCACGACAAAACATCCAAAACGTCAGCCACGTCCCAAAAAATGTACGCACGTCACCATACTTTTGTTCGGATACACTCGCCAAATACCTGTTCCATGTTCAATGTCGCGACACTTCTTTTACGATTTTATTAAGCCATTTATACACTGCTGCTTTGTTGAGTAGCTTTCAGCCAGGCATACAATAAGTATGAACATTTTCTTTTTCGGTTTTCTATAAAATACATAATGAAACCATCCGGTGTTCAAAGAAAAGCCTAAATATTTAAAAAAGTCTGTATTTACCGACGGGCATCTACTTTATAAGTTGAAGTCACTTTTACTCGCGACACACACCATTGTGTATACAGGATGTAACAAAACACCCTAGTAATACTTAAGGGGGTGCTTCAGACCATCAAACTGAACAACTTTCACTACGGGGCCAACATCGAGAAAAAATAAAAAAAATCTGCTGTCCCATACATTTTAGTCGAGTTGGTACTGCAGTTTTGTATGGGTATATATACTGATTTTTTTTTCTCGATGTTGGCCCCGTAGTGAAAGTTGTTCAGTTTGATGGTCTGAAGCACACCCTTAAGTATTACTAGGGTGTTTTGTTACACCCTAGAGACACAATATTGCTAGAATGCAAAATTGAGATTTTTTTTTAAAGGCCAAATATTTTTGTACGTAGACGAAGAATTTTTCGCTTACGCATTTGGTGAGCATTCGTATGATTTTTTAATTTGATTTTTGAGTATGATTTCATATCGATTCGAATTTGAATCTGTTGACTTCTAACAATATTACAAACGTCAAAAATTCAAAAATGGTAAATCATTGATTAAACACACGTTCAAACGAGTAGTAGAAAATGTCAAAATTACTATGGAGATTATGCATCTTTCTACTACTCGTATGAACGTGTAATATTCAAAAATCACACTCTAGAATGAAAATCTCTATTCGAAGGTGAATCGCAATGTCACCGGTGGTGATATTAAAAAATCACACTCCTGAACCACTCGTATCTAATATCAACTTTGCTTATTTTTTTGTGAACCTGATGATGATGAGTACATATTTTTTTCATGGTAGTAGGTTAGGTACAAATAAAGTACAATTTGAGTACATTTATTAGTGCCGCGGCCAGGAAGTATCACACAAAAAATCGATTTGAGCCGAACCACAAGGCGCGGTGCGGCGCTTGAGCGATGCCGAACCGCAAAGGTTTCACCACACAGGCGTTCACACGGGTGGCAGTGCGGCGCCGCAGCGGTTTGTATCGCCTTCGCGTCACCGCAGCGGCGACAAAAAGAGTGTGACGTACAGTCCGTTAGTAAAAATCTGCCGCGCAAACAAGTAAGCGGCACCGCTCCGGCGCCACACCGCTTTCACCCCTCTCCGTCTCGTCTTGCATGTTGCAAGTCCGGCGTGCGTGCGGCAGCGCGGCGCCGCGCGGTGGCGCGCCGCACAATATGGCAAATCTATTTTTATATCCATGACACCGCAGCGGCACTGCTCAGGCGCCGCACCGCACCGTACAGGCACCGCACCGTATCATGCTATGTTATCTTAGAACATTCTAAGTGGAACGCTGATTTTCCATATACAGATTCCGCCATCTATCGGTTACGTTTCGAAGCACTATATGTTGAACTGACTAAAGGCACGGAATATATAAGATTTTACAACAGAAGATTCACTATCTAACGAACGCTCGCTCCAAGCACGGCTGACACGCACACATTGACTCTATGTACTTACGTGAATGTCACGCACACATGGACTCTGGTGCAAGGGATTCCGAACGTACGAATGTTAAGCTCGACCGAGGAAGAAATCTACGATCGGGGCCGGTGGTCGTTGACCGCGGCCAACGGTTTTGATTCATCTAAGTCAAAAATAGATAAAATTCGGGCCAAACAACCGATTACGATGGAGTATTTTCTTGCAATCTTTCGATTATGAATATTTTTATATTATTTTATACATCCGACGATCTATAGGATACTAATTTAATGTTTGAAACGAAAAACAAGTATTATGGTCGTTCGGTGCGATACAATGAGCGCGTGACACTCGACTGAATTAGGCCTCGACGTCGGGGCCCGGCCGCGTAGGTACATTTTTATACCTAAAGTGCGGAATGAGCCAGGCCTGCTAAAGGGTTCGTATCTTGATTCTTGAAGCGATAGCGCGCTACGCCTTATCCTCACCGCTGCGCTGTACTAGTGAGAGATTTCGCCCACATCAATCATCGTCTTGTTGGTCTAGTGGTCTAGTCTAGACAACCGGCTCACGATCCGAGTCGAGCCTCGTGTCGGCCGATCGTCTTTTTCAATTTTATTTCGTAATGTGGCTCCCCCTGTGCTAATATGCAACAACGCCATTTACATGGGCTCACTCCCCGTCACACTGGACAGAGTTTCGGTACTACTAGTGAAACGTGGATATTCTGAAGTTTCAGAATATCTCTGACTACCCCCTCGGGGAATATAGTCATGAGCATATGCATGCCATTTACATGCTTTTTACACTATGGTAGGTTTAGACGGTGATAATTTCGCGGCGCCAATTTTTTAGCACGAAAAAAAGCCGCGCTTTCGTTTACACGGTGTTAATTTCCAGCGCCAATTGTTCGCATGCGACTGGATTTGCTAGAGAAAACCGTGCTAACGATTAGCACGACGCGTTTACACGAGTCGAAAGATTGGCGCGGGAGTTGCGAGGGACGCGGTCGGAGGTCACTAGCACCAAAAAATAGACGCGTGCTCTTTCCTTGTGAACGTTCGCATGTCATGAAAAATCGCCGTGAGTCGTGCGAAAAGTGTTAATACGGTGCTTTTTTTAGGCGCCGCAGATTTCGCGCCGCAAAATTGTCATCGTCTAAACCTACCACTACCCTTCACTAGATGTTCGCTCCCTTCATGTTGGATAGTGTAATCGCTGCTTTATTTTGAAGTCGTGTCAAAACTCGGGAAAAATCTACGTGTATCCGAATATTTGTGACTTTTTTTGACATTTCGTCGTTCCATAGATAAAAATTTGGAAATTTTGAAAACAAAAATCTATAGTATTGTAAATACTTTTCATCTTTTCATTGAATTAAATTATTATAAATTAATTTTATTCCAAGACCAAATACTAAAATTAAGAACAACACAGGACAGTGAATCAATAAAACATGTTTGCAATCGAGAAAAAGTACGAAATAGAAATGAAGTTGAAAAAGGTAAGCTTTCCATTTAATTTCCTTTTAACCATGTACTACGCCTTCGAATTCCTACGTCATTATCCTCAGAGGAAGGATTTCTTTATCATTATCACAGTATTACTAGGTACCCAACACAACACCCCAAAAAACCGAAGATAACTTGCACTTTTGATGGGCGTTTCATATCAATGTGTAGGAGATGACAAACATACTTGAGCTGAAAGCGGCCGCCAAGCGCAGCAGTCGGCTGGCGGGCGAGGTGTGCACGGTACTGGGAGCGTGCGAGCAGCGTCTGCAGCAGCTGGAGACCGCCGTGCTGCCGCTGTACGGAGATACCGCTAGGCTGCAGCTCATACACCACAGTGAGTAATGGCTTGATAGGTACTATACATGGTGAAATTGATATCATTAGCATCCTTTTAACACTTTAACTGCTGATGACCTACATGTTAGGTCAGCGACAAATGGGCCGCAGTGCGCACGACTCAAGCGTTGAGTCATAATTGTATCCACAGTACTGCACGAATATCATTGTTTTGAGCTTGGCAGCGAAAGTGTTAAACTAAGAGTCTAACATCAAACTGAACAACTTTGCAAACCAATCGGAGCAAAAAACAATCTGCTCTTCCACACATTTGAGTCGAGTAGGCATTGCAGTTTAGTATGGGACAGCAGGTTTTTTCTTGCTCGGATCGGTTTGCTCCCATATTAAAAGTTGTCCAGTTTGATGGGTAGACTCTTAGTTTAAAACAATGCTAATGATATCAATTTCACCCTGTAGTAGTTCATAGCGTAGCGTAGCTGAGGGTTTATTCTATTCTGTTCTAAACACATTACATACTTAAGAGGCCGTTTCAGATATAGAGAAATAACTTTCACAAAATATGTATAGGTAATATATTCAATTTTACATTAAACACCCTGCATACATAAAAAAAAATGTATGTGTCTATGCAGAGACCAACATTATACTAAAAAAACAAGTATGTAACTAATTTTTCTAGACTAACAAGGAGCATCATTATCAGCATGACTGCGACCCATGTAGTTGTAGTCGATCTCAATCATTAAATGCACTAACACAGTTAAAACGTAACAGATATGGAGCGGACGGTGAAATCCCTGAACCATGTAATAAACTACTACATGGTGACAAGAGAGCTGGCCGACCGCATCAAAGTCGGCCCCCATACGGGGTCCACTGACACTTTGAATCTCTACTTAGAGGTAAACATTTTCTGTTACATTATTTATTTATTTATTTAGGTTTACCAACAGCAGTTATATTAAAATTTTACAAATAACATTGTTAAGGGCACTGAGCAAAATGCACTACCAATTATAGGTAAACACAGTATGGTTAATGTACTAGCAATATCCCTGAGGTGCCATTATCTCATTTAGTCAGGGTATAGCATAGCATACCGAGCAGCTAACACTTAACACACAGTTCATATTCAGACGGTTTCAAATTTTTTACTGTCGTACTAAAGTTTTATCAGTTTTTGCCTTTTATGTACAGTCACCAGCAGATATCTCGTAGCAAATAAGGTGGTCAAATACTTCGAAGCAGTTCTAATTTTCAATAATTTCTTTACTCATAACCAATCAAAAATATAGGAACGCCTAGAACATCAAATATATCGACGCAGTCAGGGTGGTCATAAACATCAGAACAGTTTCGGAAAAAACCTTACTCCGTTGTTTTACATTTTAATTTTAAATAACATAGTAAAGAAATTATTGAAAAGCTGTTCAGATATTTATGACGAAATACACATTTAGATATAATTGGTAACATTTACTGTAAAGAATTTAATGAAAATTAGAACTGCTCAGAAATATTTGGACACCTTGTATGCTACGATATATCTGTTGGCGACTGTACATTTAGAACTTAATAACAATTTTACTTAGTTACTCAGACCCAAAATTGCCTATACTAAAAACGCCTAACACTTAAAACACATAATCATTAAAATCCATAATATTGAAATGCATACATTTAAAAAGTGTAGCTTTAAGTTTTCTCAGCTTCTAAGCTTTAAGGGTTCTGGAACTCATTTTCATTATTATTACATCAAATTATTCTATATATTTTCATAAACATTTCGATTTCAACTTTATTTAGGTTAGGTTTAGGATGGTTCATTCAAGACTGTCGCGCGACACAATATTTCCTATTACCCACTTTGACAATTACTAGTCATTCACTTCGAGTTGGCCGCTACCTCCCTTCCCGCTTCCCCACACCGCACCCCTAAGAGACCCTAATAAACGCAATTTTATAACCTTTAGCAACGCAACCACGTACGGCACATCCGTCCCGGTCACTAATATCGCTTTTAATTTTAAATTTTTATTTGCCTTTTATATTATTTTTTGTCGACGGGACCAATTAATGTGCCTGTGGGGAAATTGTGTAACGGTCATCGACGGCCAACTGGTCGTGAACGGGTAGTATAATACATCACACATGTCTGTTATGGTTTTTCAAAATTTGATTATTAATGATATGCAACTTAAGGGACACCTGTTTTGCAGGCTTTGGATAAACTGGCGGAAGCACAGGCGTACTTCAACAAGAATAACCCTCAAAGTGTTGAACTTGAAAACATTGTAAGTAACATCAGATTACTTACAACCCTGATCCTTTTTCAAAGTGGTTAAGAGTCATATCAACAACTTTATTAAGCCTTTGTTGGTCTAGGCTAGGGGCAAGCAGTATTGCTATCCTATTATTATTATTATTTTGGTTGTAAGGGCTTGGTCAATGACCAATAGCTACTGCGACCTGAATAGATCTATTGTAGCTGTCACCCTAGCTATACTAGCAGCTGGCGACTATTCGATCCCTGCCCAAGAGTGCTATTTTTAATTTCATTCATCCTAATTTGTATATGAATCTTCGAACGCAATCAATTTCAATGAAAATTAAATGAGATGCCTCAGAAGAGGAATTAGCACTAATTTAAATATTATACAAAACAAATGTAACTTACATTATAGAATCAACTATACAACATGGGAGTGCTTAAATTAGAGAATGCATTTGAAGACCTGCTCAGTCGTAATACCAGACCTCTGTCACCCACTACACTCATGGACATGATTGCTTTGGAAGAAGGTAAGGCTCTCTTAACAGAAACTTTTATCTATAAATAAAATAAAATTTTAATCACATAATATGGTTAGTGCCATGCATGACAAAACGAGACTTTTGACTTGACGTTTTGGCATAATTAATTATGTAAAGTAATAAATGCTGATATTTGGATCATACTAATTTTTTTCGAAGGTGGCTTACTAGGCCAAGCTTGCTTGACTGTTTTTAGGTACTTGCTAGTCTGTATATTGAAAATATTCGCAAACAAATGCATTGTGAAAATCTGTGTTAAAGAAATTCCAATACGCATATTAACTTGATTCCAAAACATGATGAATGAAATGATAATAAAAACAGATTCATTTTCAAACAGACAAAGTTCACAGTTCATCTTTCACAATTTTTTGATCGGACTGAATTAAAAACGGGTGCGCGGCTGCCTCAAGTCCGTACGCATCTAATACCGCCTTCTTTGTATGCATGTGAACTTGTCAGACTCGAGCGTGGAGAGTGTGAGTGTGAGCGGGAGTGGGTCGGCACAGAACGGCACCGCGGCGGAGGTGCAGCGAGCCTGCGCGCACTGGCTCAGCGCGGCCGGGAGACCGCCCGTGCAGGCCCTCATGACCGTGCGCTCCGTCGCCGCCAACAGCTCGCTCAGCGCCTTCAAGGACTACCTGCGCTCGAGGTCTCTGTGCGAGCCGCTCGCTGTGAGTATCAACAATGACCGCCCGACGGGCAAACAATCACTATCATTAATACTGTCACAAACACTTCAAGAATTTCTTCAGTCTGTACGGGTTTCCTCATTACATTATGTCTTTTGATTTTCTAAAAATAGACTTTAAGAAGTGTCAAGGTTAGGGAATAAATTTCTAGATCTTCACTCTAGTTTACAGACCAATGTGAAAGTCAGTTGTGACCCAATTTACGTTTGAACAAGTGCCATTTTTTATTACAGAGGTCCAAAAATATGCTCCATCGCACTGATAGCACTTCAAAGAAAACTAGCAAGATTCAAAAAGTGTAAGTTTTTGTTATGTGCTAAAAATTGATCCTTGTTACAAAACATTTTTAGTAGTTGTAGCAAAGTGTCTGACCAGCCCAAGTCGTGAGTTTATGTATACATGGTTTTCCTTTTTAATCCATATTATAAGATGCAATCAGTCAATGCAATCTTGTGCATGCATCAATGGTTGCAGGCATGCTTTCCCATTGTAATGCTGCCTTCATTTGCTCATTTCACAACAGTTTTCTTTGCTACAGGTTACGTTATCCCAAATGTGCCGACATTTTGACGCCTTATTCTTAGAGGCAAAGCAAGCTTATTTATATGGTGAATGATCCTATCTGTGTAGGCCTTGGTAGATCAGTTCACTTCGTATTTCACAGTAGGTATATTTAGATACTCATCATCATGAATTTCTCCATGTTCAAGACACTGTTTTGATATAGCTGCATTTTGTATTTTTCGAGGAACCCCAAAGTTGTACACCGTATGTCCATACTGGTTTTAGTACAATCTTATAGATCAAAACTTTGTTGTTTGCAGATAGATAGCTTTGACTGTCGTGTTCCAAAAGTAGCCAATTCAATGATCTTGTTCTGTAGTTCAACTCACCACGTTTCTTTTCAATGTGTCCTCCATGTTTGCTTGCGGTCATGATGGAATTCAATCCAAGGTATTTGTCAACGGTACACATAACAATGTGGAAGTACGACATCTCCAAGTCTTATGTGGTTATTTAATCGCGTTTCCCGTGCAGGTTGGAGAAACGCGCCAACAAGATAATGATGAAAGCGTCCCAGACACTGGAGCAGTCCACCGGACTCGCTATAGGACCCCGACGTTCTATGAACGAATCATGTAAGTTACGTTCGAGTTGCCGCATGTCCTTGAATTTTAGGTTAGTTAAAACACGCTTGCAGAATCAGACCTTCCATTCATCCTGGACAGATTGTTCTCACTTACAGCTACCGGTACCATACCGATAGGTATTAAAAATCAATCTCTTGCGTGTTTAAGGAACGTTATTCTTCCATTTGGGTATAAGTAGTATATTTTGTTTTCTCTAGACACGGAGGAGTTGTTCGAGACAGGTGACGAGGCGGAGGCGGAGCTGGCGGGGTCCGTGGCGGCCTGCGTGGTGCGCCTCGCGAGGCACGAGCAGCGCCATCTACTGGGACTAGTGCCGCTCCCGCGCCTCTCCGCGCTGCTGGCCCACGTGCTGAAGGATTGCTTCACCACGCTGCAGGCTGACGTAGATGTATGTGAGGCTCGCTGCTAGTGTTAGTGTTAGAGCGAGGCACTGCTGGGACTAGTGCCGCTCCCGCGCCTCTCCGCGCTGCTGGCCCACGTGCTGAAGGAGTGCTTCACCACGCTGCAGGCTGACGTAGATGTATGTGAGGCTCGCTGCTAGTGTTAGTGTTAGAGCGAGGCACTGCTGGGACTAGTGCCGCTCCCGCGCCTCTCCGCGCTGCTGGCCCACGTGCTGAAGGATTGCTTCACCACGCTGCAGGCTGACGTAGATGTATGTGAGGCTCGCTGCTAGTGTTAGTGTTAGAGCGAGGCACTGCTGGGACTAGTGCCGCTCCCGCGCCTCTCCGCGCTGCTGGCCCACGTGCTGAAGGATTGCTTCACCACGCTGCAGGCTGACGTAGATGTATGTGAGGCTCGCTGCTAGTGTTAGTGTTAGAGCGAGGCACTGCTGGGACTAGTGCCGCTCCCGCGCCTCTCCGCGCTGCTGGCCCACGTGCTGAAGGATTGCTTCACCACGCTGCAGGCTGACGTAGATGTATGTGAGGCTCGCTGCTAGTGTTAGTGTTAGAGCGAGGCACTGCTGGGACTAGTGCCGCTCCCGCGCCTCTCCGCGCTGCTGGCCCACGTGCTGAAGGATTGCTTCACCACGCTGCAGGCTGACGTAGATGTATGTGAGGCTCGCTGCTAGTGTTAGTGTTAGAGCGAGGCACTGCTGGGACTAGTGCCGCTCCCGCGCCTCTCCGCGCTGCTGGCCCACGTGCTGAAGGATTGCTTCACCACGCTGCAGGCTGACGTAGATGTATGTGAGGCTCGCTGCTAGTGTTAGTGTTAGAGCGAGGCACTGCTGGGACTAGTGCCGCTCCCGCGCCTCTCCGCGCTGCTGGCCCACGTGCTGAAGGATTGCTTCACCACGCTGCAGGCTGACGTAGATGTATGTGAGGCTCGCTGCTAGTGTTAGTGTTAGAGCGAGGCACTGCTGGGACTAGTGCCGCTCCCGCGCCTCTCCGCGCTGCTGGCCCACGTGCTGAAGGATTGCTTCACCACGCTGCAGGCTGACGTAGATGTATGTGAGGCTCGCTGCTAGTGTTAGTGTTAGAGCGAGGCACTGCTGGGACTAGTGCCGCTCCCGCGCCTCTCCGCGCTGCTGGCCCACGTGCTGAAGGATTGCTTCACCACGCTGCAGGCTGACGTAGATGTATGTGAGGCTCGCTGCTAGTGTTAGTGTTAGAGCGAGGCACTGCTGGGACTAGTGCCGCTCCCGCGCCTCTCCGCGCTGCTGGCCCACGTGCTGAAGGATTGCTTCACCACGCTGCAGGCTGACGTAGATGTATGTGAGGCTCGCTGCTAGTGTTAGTGTTAGAGCGAGGCACTGCTGGGACTAGTGCCGCTCCCGCGCCTCTCCGCGCTGCTGGCCCACGTGCTGAAGGATTGCTTCACCACGCTGCAGGCTGACGTAGATGTATGTGAGGCTCGCTGCTAGTGTTAGTGTTAGAGCGAGGCACTGCTGGGACTAGTGCCGCTCCCGCGCCTCTCCGCGCTGCTGGCCCACGTGCTGAAGGATTGCTTCACCACGCTGCAGGCTGACGTAGATGTATGTGAGGCTCGCTGCTAGTGTTAGTGTTAGAGCGAGGCACTGCTGGGACTAGTGCCGCTCCCGCGCCTCTCCGCGCTGCTGGCCCACGTGCTGAAGGATTGCTTCACCACGCTGCAGGCTGACGTAGATGTATGTGAGGCTCGCTGCTAGTGTTAGTGTTAGAGCGAGGCACTGCTGGGACTAGTGCCGCTCCCGCGCCTCTCCGCGCTGCTGGCCCACGTGCTGAAGGACTGCTTCACCACGCTGCAGGCTGACGTAGATGTATGTGAGGCTCGCTGCTAGTGTTAGTGTTAGAGCGAGGCACTGCTGGGACTAGTGCCGCTGTCTTGTCTCTTATTGTAACCATATAACTATATTGTAACTATATGCTACAAGTTTTTGTTATATTATATTATGTTCATAATAAAGCTTTTGCTCTGCAGAAAGGGTCCTTCAGGCCATAATTTTATGTTCATAAGTGATTCGTTTTCTTTTTTCGAATGATTTACTGATGTTATTTATTTATTTTCAAAATGTAGTTAATTTATGTTATTAAATCGTATAATATGATTTATCTAAATAAATGGAATAGATTTTTCCATCAGATCCGGAATAATGACGGTTTTAAAGTTTAAGGCGCCTTGCTCACGACCGATGGTCACACCGGTCAGCCTTTCCAAAGAAATGTAATGCGCAAGGTTTAGACAATTTATATAGGGACTCGCCTTGCGGTAGCATTTTCTCTCTTCCACGGTATAAGAACGATTGATCTTGTGCATTTACACCCAATTGTATACCTTATCACTGAACGAGACAGCCTATAATAGCAAAACAATAATTGTGAACTTAGAACGTTTGGGGTTCACACGAGACTACTTTTCATGATTTTTAACATTCAAAATTAGAATCTAAACTTATGGGGAATAACATCCAAAGTTGCGGATTTCATGTTACCTCGCCCCCCGCAAAAAGTGTCAGAAATGTTTGTTAGTAGAATGACACGCGTAACTCGTCCCTATATAAATAGTCTAAGGCGCATCGCGTCCTCGTCCGCGAGCAGTTTCTGTAACAAGAGGTCGGTGTGGTCACCGACTACTGCACGCGAGCAGGCAGTAACCAGTGTTGAGCGTGCCCCCGCAGCGCGCGTGCCGGTCGTCGCGGCGCGTGGCGGCGCGGTGCGGCGGCGCGGCCGCGGGGTGCTGGGCGCTGCTCGCGCGCCTGCAGCGCCTGCAGCCCGACCTGGAGCGCGCGCTGACAGCTGCGCCCTACGCCAACACCGTGCAGGCCTGCCGCCAACACGTGAGTACACTCAACTGTAATCACAAGAAACCTAACATTCTTTCTCTTCGCTTCGCTTCTAGCTAACCTAACCGACTGAGTTTATTTCAAAATTATGAATTTTTATTATGTCTAATATTACTATTATATTTTCAATCAATTAATCAAATCAGCCCACAACACCACCATTCCTGGGCATAGGCCTCCCTTTCATTACGCCATTCTTCATGGTCCTGTGCTAATCTGATCCAATACGAACCCGTCACTCTCACAATGTCATCAGACCAACGTGCTGGTGATCCGCCTACTGACCTCCGTGCCTCTCTTGGCCACCACTCTGATATTGCCTTGGTCCACCAGAAGTCTTCCCGTCTAGCCAAGTGTCCTGCCTGTCCACTTCAACTTTCACTAAAATTTTAATTGTTATATGAATTATCGATATGTCATGATTATCACAAATGACTGGATTTTCATAATAAAGTAATGGTCTTGAAACGTGAGGATGAGGTTACACAGTGTAAGATTTCTATTGAAGGAGAAAGAGTGGAACAAGTGAATGAGTTTGTGTATTTAGGAAGTATGTTTACTAGAGATGGAAAGTGTGAGGGGGGTGTGGAGAATAAAATAAGGTAAATGGTGCCCTGCACACCGTAGTAAGTGACCGGTTTGTGTCAAAAAGGGCATGTCTAGCAATTCACAATGGCGTGTTGGTGCCTACCATGCTATGATCTCTTAGAACATCAGCTCCTGAACAGCTCTGAATTTAAAACAACACAATCTAGGAGAGGTCTTTAAAACCATTTTCGTTGTGTTGCCAAGTAAGGAGAATAATACCCATGTCATTAGGGGTGTTTTCCAATATAACCTAGCAACATTCGTTTGACTAAAAACAGACTAAAAAGTAACAAAGCCATAAATCCTTAAAAAAGAAAAAGTCATCCGCCATTTTCATTGACAGTTTGATTTTGAAAAATTTTCAGCATAATAATTGCCGTTTTTCATCTTGGATTCTTTTTTGGTTTGTGAAAACTGTGTCTTTGTCGGACCCTGACTGCTACCTACAGATAAAATGTATCAAAAATCATGCTGCAAACTGGATGTTCAGTAAATGTTGGTTGTGGTGAGTATCGTACAATTTTATTAATATGGTAAAAGTGGTAACATACAGCGCCGCAAGAACTGCGGTACCGCTATCACCACTGCTGTAACACCCTTGATGTACCTATAACCAAATACATTCCCTCAAATATAAACATTATTGCAAAGAATGCTAAGCCTGGCCCTGTACCCGGACTCTCCATTTTCGATATATCGCAGCCGTGTCGGTCCGAACTTCATTGTAACAGAGTGGACCAATGTCAACTTCGCAATTGCGTGAACGAAAACACTCACGCAATTGCGAAGTTCGAGACCCAGGGGGGGGCCAACCAGAAGCATACTAAAAAGCTTTTTAGCCAGGTAGGTAGGTACGAGATCTAATCGTAATAGGTATTTTATTTTATTAGATATTGTATCCATTATCGTCAAGAATTACACAAAAAAAAATGTATTGTTGGTATTTCTGAATTAAAAAGGTGTTAATTATTACTCTTTTCTTTTTAGGTACCTACACTTCATCGTTTCCTAACCCAAGGAAAGACAGTGAACTGTTTAAAACATGGGTTGCAAGGATTGGTGGCAAAAATTATGGAATTGGAAGATAAACATATTGTTAAGAACGGAAAAGTGTGTCGAAGACATTTCGAACAAGTTCTGAAGATGCACGTGGTTGAGCAATCTTAGTACCATCGCTCTCAAGTTGGATTAGCTTCATTTTCAAATATTCTGCGTAACATCACTCTAGCTGCGGAATTTCAACCAAGATCCCCTTGAAAATTTCTTTGGGGCTATAAGAGCGCACGTGCAAAGTACCTAATAGGTACCAAACCAAATGTTCATGCGTTTGAAAGTGCATTATAAAACGTTAGGTACTTAAACAATTTAACGTCTTCACACTCTTCTAGTGCAAATTGCGAAAAAGACCACAGCTCTTGTCTTCAGTCTTTGAAATATTTTTTACATCGCATCGGTAGCAGACTCTCTAGAATGTCACGAAAATAACCTTCCTTCTGGTGCAGTCGGGTAAAAACGACAATGTAATATTAAATTAGAGTCAACCTCATAATCATGACCGATGGTATCAAATAGACTTTTACAAACATATTAAAATGAGTGAATATGAAAATAAGACTCGGCTATTGTTACCGCACAAGACAGTAAAATATTCGATTGCTTTGCACAAAACGAAATCGTAGTGAATGAAATTTTAAGGGACGACTATTCTATTAATGGTGTTAAAAATAACATTGCTCTTATTGTAACATTATAGCATTGATATAAGTTTTTTGTAATGCGGGGCAAATAACAAAAAAATTACATGCATGCAAGCATATTATGCTCACGGCTATATTGGGAGTAGTCAGAGATATTCTGAATCCTCAGAACCTCCACGTTTTACTAGTAATACGGAAACTAAAAAAAAACTAAATTATAGTGCGCCGATATTTGATAATTTACGACACATTGTATTTAACCCAGTAAAATTAAGCTGAAATATACCATTCAGGAGAAGTAATTTCCGGAGTTTTGAAACTTTTTTTAAACGTTCCTTTGGTACGTAATGTTGAAGAAAAAAAATAGTCCTGGTGATGGGGGGGTGAGCTCGAGGAAGGGGGGGCTCTAAAGGTGACTTTTTTCAGTTTTTCTCTTATTTCTCGAAATTTGCAAGTCGTATCGAAATGTTTTGTATAGACAAATTAAACCTGATAAAATTTCCTACAAAACAAGTTGTATGCATTTTTGTCATAGGACTTAATCTTTGAGGGCTACGGGGCCGAGAAAGTAACAGCATTTCAAAAATTATATATTATACATTTCATATAATATTTAAATCCAAAATTGCGATATCCAAGATGGCTACCATGGAAATTTCAAAAACCAATGCAGTTTTTAAGGGTTCCCCGAACCGACAAAAAATTTGTATCTGGGGGTTTTCGGGGCTGCTGATTAAGAATATGAAATCATTTTGTTTTTATCTTCAACTTTCATGAGGGTCGCCAAACAAATTTCATAATTTTTGAAATGCTGTTACTTTCTCGGCCCCGTAGCCCTCAAAGGCATACTACTTATTTTGTAGGAAATTTTGTCAGGTTTAATTTGCCCACACAAAGTATTTCGATACGACTTTCAGATTTCGAGAAATAAGTGAAAAACTGAAAAAAGGCACCTTTAGAGCCCCCCCCCCCCCTTCCTCGAGCTCGCCCCCCCACCCCCCCAGTAGGACTTTTTTTTTTCTTCAATATTACGTACCAAAGGAACGTTTATAAAAAGTTCCAAAACTCCGGAAATTATTTCTTCTGATTTATCTAATTTTACTGGGTTAATTGTCATCACTAAATAAATAAATATTTGGAAAAACTCTGCACTTGGCGAATGTGATAAAATGAAATAAATTGCAAATTAATATTACATTAAAAATAAAACAAGAAAATTTTTAAAGTAAAAATGACTTTTATTTGAAGCTTTAAATTATTCATGTTTATTATGCATTATTTTGTATGGCTTTTTTTTATTGTACGTTATAATGTATAATAAACATGAACATAAAATACCTATTTTTTTTTATAAAGTAGCAGGGATAGACGTCTATGTGGGTGTGGCATGTGTGTGTGCATGTGTGTATTGGTGTATACATTTCTTTTCCGACATCTCTCCCAGTTGGTGCTACTAGTTTATAACCACAGAGACGGCAAAGTGACCAGTCTATTTCCGTATATTAAACTGTAGTCTTTGGTGCCTACCCTTATGTACGGGAGTGAATATAGGGTGTTGAGCAAAAGGAATGAAAGTCGAGTGATTGCAATGGAAACGCGCTCTTTACGAAGTATGTGTGGTGTTACAGTAACCGACCGAATTAAGAAAAGTGTGATAAGGGATCAGTTTAAGTTGAAGGATGATGTGGTAACCAGGATTAAAAGTGGTATGCTTAGGTGGTTCGGTCACGGACAGAGGATGAATGCGAGTAGACTCACTAGAGAGATTTATCGATCCAATGTGAGTGGAACAGTCGAGAGGGCGTCCGAGGAGAACTTACCACGACCAAATAAATGGTCTTCTCCGAAAAGTACAAGTGCATAGCACCCTCAACCGACGGAAGTGCATGAAGAGATGTATGAAAGTGGATGAGGCGTGAGAAGTATGTCAGAATCGTATTATGTGGCGAGCCGTAGTCTCTGCCTACCCCTGTGGGATAGTGGTGGCGTGAGTATGCAACGGGAGACTCATTTTACCTGTGTCGTCATCCTCAGTGCGTGAGCTCGCTGGAGGAGTGGGTGGAGGGGGTGCGGGCGGACGGGGCGGGGGGCGCGGTGGACGGCACGGTGCACCAGCTGGCCGCCGCCGCGCTCGCACACTGCCACGCGCTACTCTCACACGTGCACACTATCGGTGAGTACCGTTATACTTCTATACATACATTATCATTGTAATCTTACTGTATCTGTACAGTCAACTTGAAATGTAGGCCACCTTAAGAGCGGTTTCGCACTACATCCGATCAGAACCCGTGAAAATACAGTCCGGAGTTAGTAGTAGAACTATTTCTATGGTAGTTTAACCCATTCCACGCCACGAATTTATTTAGAAAACGCTCATCACACGCCACAACCCAAAATTTGTCTCTATCTGGAAAACATATACGTACGTTGATAAGTTTATTTGTGATGTAAAAAAGGATTTTCAACAATTTTTTTTTGTCTGATATATCAGACTTTGGCGGCGAGGGCACGAAACTTAAACGTCTGATATATCAGGCGCTGTCCTATTGCCATCGCTCGCGCGATCATGCGTTCGTCCGACGAAAATCATTGTGCCACGGTGAGTTTAAACATACTTATATCTGAATAAAAATAGAACAATTCGATCGCATCTCATGATAGCACGACCTTCTATTAGCTGGGTCATTATAGGACAACACCCATATTTTTCGGATAGAAGGATGAGCCTCGGCACACTTGTTCCTTAGGTGGTCTAGTATGAAAAACGCCCGGAGGACTTCCTCTATCACCCCGCCATGGGGGTGGAGGGGGGGTTGAACTTTTCAGATACCGCACTCACTGTGATTCGTCATAACTGCCAATTTCTAGCTACTAGGGCATGTTTGGTATCGTTTTTGACTAAATCAAAGTAGCTTAGTTGATTTCTGAAACAAAAAAAATTTATTCCCATACAAAAAAATTGAAAAACAGTGAAAAATAAAAAATAAGTAAAATTTTTTTTTTTTTTCTTAATTACCATAAACTTAAAACCGGTAGCAATATCGGACTTTAAAAAATATATTTGGAAAGCTGATTTTATACAGATTCCAAAAATATAAGGTTTGTTGAGAAAAAAGAAAAAAAAATGAAAAAAAAAATTAACGCAACTAGGCAGGAACAAAAAAAATTAAATGAAATGCAGGAGTTGACGTAGAAGTTTAGTGTCCAATTTTGTATACAATTAGTAGTTACTATAAGCATTAAGGGAAAACTAAAATATGTTACAATATTATACCAGTTTTCTTGATACATAAACTGCACAAATAACTTGGTAATCCTGTGTATTTATACAGGATTACAAAGTTACACTTGCAGTGTACCTGTATATTGTCATGTCTTGTTGACTGACATGTCAACGCACAGCCCAAACCACTGGTTCTAGAGATTTGGAACTTAGGTTCTTTATATAGGACGGTTTACAAAATGAAAGGAAACATCAGATGACATCAACATCATATATTTACAATAAAACAGATTAAAATATTATTTTTCTTCTTCCTGTATACATTTGCCTTCGCAATGACACAACTCTGTGCACTTTAGTTGCCGTTGCAAACACCGGCACCTGTTGGTGCCGCACCCCTTTTTGCATGTACACCTAATCATTTCGATGCAGGCTTCAGCAGCAACAGGCAAGTCTGTCCATGTAGGTTGCCAACTATCGCCGAATTTTGTCCATCCCCAGTTAGATGGATCAGGAAGATCTTGAATCGGCGACATTTGACCCCATACATGGACTGCTTGAAAAACTGCCCTCAATAAATGTTGATATAGAGCCGCTTTTGTGGGTGGTATATGCTCTAGTTGGCGGTATTTTTTGGTAAATAAATGTTTTCTCGCTTCGTTTACTGTAGTACAGGAACTGGATCTAATAAGGAAAAAATATGTACCGTTAAAATGTTGCTTTGTTACTTATTAGGTAAGTACCTAGTTTCAGCGTCGGTCTGGCCCCAGGGAACACCGGGACTTTTCCCGGTGGGCCGGTACCCCTGTGGGCCGGTCCGGCCCAGAAGTGCAATTTTTGAAAATCATACGAGCGATTTGGCAGTAGAAAGTGTCAAAATTACTATGGAGATTATGCATCTTTCTACTGCCAAGTCGCTCGTATGATTTTCAAAAATCGCACTGCAGCTCTTCTTCCCTATTCATTTTCATCCCACAAATGGCACAGCTCAACCCACTCCAGAATCTTTCTGGCCCACCCCAGGATTAAAAAGAGTAACTTAAAAAAAAAATCTACAATAAAATAATCGACAACTAAGTAATTTTTTTTCCACTTTCTTAAAAAGTTAGGGAAATTCAGAAAAATTTGCTTATTGCAAAATTGCGAGCTCGCTTCGCTCGTTCTTTGTTTTGCTCTCTGATCATAAGTTTGGTTGAAGGGGCCTCCAAACCTGGAGAACCCTTTTGATCAAATTCAAAACAAGGCCAAAATATGTTCAGTAAGTAACTGAGTCGGAGGCCCACTGCGTAGTCATTTATTTTGCGAATTTTCGAGCTCGCTTCGCTCGCTCAATCTTTTTGTTTCACGAACATGTCTACTCGATTTCGGCATGAGCTGAAAGCTCCTGTTTTTAAATCCAGCATATTGTAGGGTCCTTCTTCATACGCTGACGGTGGCTTAAGGAGATGATCAGACCATCAAACTGAGTAAGTAACTGTTTCCAAGGGACCAATATCGAAATCTGGGGATCAAAATGGTCTAATTATCACATGATCATCCCCCTAAAAAACACAATGTAGTAAATTCTCGAGCTCGCTTCGCTCGCTCCTTGTTCTTGGTGGTATTGCGGCGTCCTAGTCCCAAGTCACATGCAGTAAAATCTCGAGCTTGCTTCGCTCGCTCCTAATTCCCAACTTAGTCGTATTGGCATTGCAGTAAATCTACGAGGTTGCTTCGCTCGCTCCTGGATTGTATGGTCATTGCTTGCTTCGTCGCTCTTGATTTACGACCTAGGCTTATTGGAGTAAAATCTCAAGCTCGACGATTTACATAGACTTTTTATTGCAGATTTGAAATGACCAAAATATCATAGTAAAATATCGAGCTCGCTTCACTCGCTCTTGGTTTTTAGTCGCTTATGGAACCATTTTTCTTCTGTCACACGCGTTTTTTATTGTAACACCCTAGTCTTATTGTAGTAAAATCTCAAGCACGCTTCGCTAGCTTGGATATTTTAGATCGTGAAAAACTCGAGCTCGCTTCGCTCGCTCCGGCTCTCCTGGCTCCTAGATTGTTTTGCAACCTGACCTTGACCTATACCTAGCCTCTCTACGCTCTGGGAAAAAATAATTGCTACGCCCATCCATGCCCTTTCTTTTGACTTTGCCATGGTCGGGGAGAAAGTCAGTGGGCCGCTTGTTTGAATTTTCCCGGTAGTTTTTTGAGTCCCAGACCGACGCTGCCTAGTTTTATGAAGTTACCTACCTGTCATATAAAATTATAACAAACTTTTCAAGCATGGCAAATGAGTCGTTGTTCCTGCCTTCATAGGCTGCCAAAAAACCATCTGTGGCAGGTGGCAGTAGGGAAAACGTTCCATGTCTCCATTGCACTTTTTTTCCCTTTCCCATTAAAACTAGAAACTGTGTCACACCCCGTGAATGCGTGGAATAAAGGAAGGACCTTTGTTTTTGTGGTGGTAAGAAGAAAGTTTTTTAATTGCTAAATCAAGGTGACGTGTTTAGAAGTAAAGGTGGTATTATTATAACAAGAATTTACCAAGAGCGTTCGCTATCTCATGACAAGGTAGATACTGGTGGTGCTTTCGAGTGCCTACATGCACCCATAGCTCCTGTAGCCCAGACAGGTCCTTCCTTTATTCCATGCATTCACGGGGTGTGACACAGTTTCTAGTTTTAATGGGAAAGGGAAAAAAAGTGCAATGGAGACATGGAACGTTTTCCCTACTGCCACCTGCCACAGATGGTTTTTTGGCAGCCTACGAAGGCAGGAACAACGACTCATTTGCCATCCTTGAAAAGTTTGTTATAATTTTATATGACAGGTAGATAACTTCATAAAACTAGGTACCTACCTAATAAGTAACAAAGCAACATTTTAACGGTACATATTTTTTCCTTATTAGATCCAGTTCCTGTACTACAGTAAACGAAGCGAGAAAACATTTATTTACCAAAAAAGACCGCCAACTAGAGCATATACCACCCACAAAAGCGGCTCTATATCAACATTTCTTGAGGGCAGTTTTTCAAGCTGTCCATGTACGGGGTCAAATGCCGCCGATTCAAGATCTTCCTGATCCATCTAACTGGGGATGGACAAAAGTCGGCGATAGTTGGCAACCTACATGGACAGACTTGCCTGTTGCTGCTGAAGCCTGCATCGAAATGATTAGGTGTAGATGCAAAAAGGGGTGCGGCACCAACAGGTGCCGGTGTTTGCAACGGCAACTAAAGTGCACAGAGTTGTGTCATTGCGAAGGCAAATGTATACAGGAAGAAGAAAAATAATATTTTAATCTGTTGTATTGTAAATATATGATGTTGATGATGTCATCTGATGTTTCCTTTCATTTTGTAAACCGTCCTATATAAAGAACCTAAGTTCCAAATCTCTAGAACCAGTGGTTTGGGCTGTGCGTTGATATGTCAGTCAACAAGACATGACAATATACAGGTACACTGCAAGTGTAACTTTGTAATCCTGTATAAATACACAGGATTACCAAGTTATTTGTGCAGTTTATGTATCAAGAAAACTGGTATAATATTGTAAAATATTTTAGTTTTCCCTTAATGCTTATAGTAACTACTAATTGTATACAAAATTGGACACTTCTACGTCAACTCCTGCATTTCATTTAATTTTTTTTGTTCCTGCCTAGTTGCGTTAATTTTTTTTTTCATTTTTTTTTGCTTTTTTTCTCAACAAACCTTATATTTTTGGAATCTGTATAAAAGCAGCTTTCCAAATATATTTTTTAAAGTCCGATATTGCTACCGGTTTTAAGTTTATGGTAATTAACAAAAAAAAATATTTTTACTTTTTTTTTATTTTTCACTGTTTTTCAATTTTTTTGTATGGGAATACATTTTTTTTGTTTCAGAAATCAACTAAGCTACTTTGATTTAGTCAAAAACTATACCAAACATGCCCTAGTAGCTAGAAATTGGCAGTTATGACGAATCACAGTGAGTGCGGTATCTGAAAAGTTCAACCCCCCCTCCACCCCCATGGCAGGGTGATAGAGGGAGTCCTCCGGGCGTTTTTCACACTAGACCACCTAAGGAACAAGTGTGCCCAGGCTCATCTTTCTATCCAAAAAATATACCCTCCCCATACAAAAATGGATATAAAGTCTAAGCTATATAGGATATTCCGCAGATGATAAGTATGTTTAAACGCACAGTGGTACAATGATTCGATGAGTGGTTCAAACGCATGATCGCGCGAGCGATAGCAACAGGACAGCGCCTTAGACTTTGGCGCTGAAAAGGTTAAGATCTAGATCCGGCTTCCGTCATCCGATTTTACTTATAAAATTATTTTCACGGGTTCTGATCGCACGTAGCGTATTGCGAAACCGCTCTAACTGTGACGAAGTTCTAAGGTGATTCTACGGTTTAAAAGGTGACGTAACTTGTGAATGTATCCATCCACATATAGTTTATTCATAAGTTACGTCAAAATTGATCGTTTAATGATGAATCCGAGTTAATTTATTATTTATTTATTTATTAGGTTTGCCAACAGGCTAACATCGTACAATATAAAAATAGCAACACAGGCACCTATACACACCATATAAGTTTACAGGCATCTATAGTCTTATCTAATGGGCCCCTTAGACAATTTAATAGAGACGAGTTACGAGTGTCATTCTACTAAGAAACATTTCTGCCACTTTTTGCGGAGGGCGAGGTAACATGAAATCCGCAACATTGGATTTTATTCCCCATAAGTTTAGATTCTAATTTTGAATATTAAAAATCATGAAAAGTAGTCTCGTGTGAACCCCAAACGTTCTAAGTTCAAAATTATTGTTTCGCTATTATAGGCTGTCTCGTTTAGTGATAAGGTATAAAATTGGGTGTATTTACACCACTGTGCGCATTTGCGCAAGATTAATTGATCTTATACCGTGGCAGAGGGGAAATGCTACCGCAAGGCGAGTCCCTATTAAATTGTCTAAGATGGGCCCACATTTTGAACTGAACATTGAATTTTTTTTAAATAAATATTTTCTAATGGAAGACGATTGATTTCATAAAATACAAAGTGCGTGTCCACGACAGAATTCGTCAATATTTTCTTGTGAATTAAGGATACGTAATAGAACGTATTAGGATCGTTGAAATTTTCACGTATAATTTCAAAACTAGATACTGAAATGGTTTAAATTTTTCAATAGTTTTTTCGATTGTCAAGTATCAAATCTTTTCTGAATCCTTATGACGAGCTATACAGGGTGTAAAATTAAATGGGACACTTACTTAAAGGGGTGCTTCAGATCATCAAACTGAACAACTTTTACAATGGGACCAACAGTGAAATCGCGAAAAAAAAATCCGCTGTCCCATACAAAACTGCAAACATAACTCGACTGAAATGCGTGGGACGGCAGATTTTTTTTTCACGATTTCGATATTGGTCCCGTAGAGAAAGTTGTTCAGTTGAAGCACCACCCCGTTAAGTAAGTGTCCCATTTAATTTTATACCCTGTATAAAGACCGACTATACTTACTGCACCGCAAGGGTGCATAACATTTCTACCTCTTCCAAAAGAGATTTTACAATAAGGATCAAAGTTTCATAATAGAGCTCGTCACAAGGATTCCGGAAACATACAACGTGTTAATGAATTAACGCAAAATTAGAAAGTAGTTTGTTTAGAATCGAGAGCGGAATCGAATTATCATGGTTTCAACATAGGTAATTTTTTTCAAAATATTGAATAATTTTTTTGTAAAATTTTAAAATTCCTGCACCCGATGTCAACCCACCGCATGGGCACACTCACCCTACTTACTACCAAAACAAGATTCTTAAAATGTATCCTTGAGTACGTTAGCGCTTTCATTCATTGCTGAAATGATAAGAAATAATTTTTGCCTCAAAACTTAAAATGCGAATAACTTTAAATTTTAACTATCAAAATAATGAAATTATTGTTTCAATCTAATTATTTTGTTATAAATCAGTTGGGGTGTATGAGGTTTTGCGCTTATTCATTAACACGTTGTATACTACTCAACCTCGTTAAAAAGATTCTTAGGTAGGTACAACAGCTTTGACAGGCACGGCAGAAATGGGGTGGTCCATTCTAACCAAAACCAGCCGGCTTTCATATTGTTCTGCGTGTTTGGTTGAACAGGACCGGCGCTTGCGGCGGAGCCGACGTACTCGCGCGCCGTCAGTCTCATGATCGGCGTGCAGGACAAGAACGCGGCCTTGCTCGCCATATACATGCGTAAGTATCTTTACCATTTATATGCTGTACTGAATATGGATATCATTATATTATTATCGTCATGTTGAACTGACGGGCCATATATCTCAGTGGGTACAATACATGCCTTAAAATTGAAGCATGCAAGTTTCCTTCACCGAAAAGCCAGTGGCGTTACAAACTCCTACTAATATTATAAACGCGAAAGTTTGTAAGTATGGATGGATGGATAGATGGATGTTTGTTCCGCTTTCACGCAAAAACTCCTGAACTGATTTTGATTAAATTTGGCATACAGATAAACCATGGCCTGGATTAACACATAGGGTACTTTTTATCCGGGTAACGCAGACGAAGTCGCGGGCAACAGCTAGTCTTACATAAGTTCCAAAAAACTCATAGGAGTCTGTAATCGATCTATAATATAGATCGATATTTATAATTGTTCTTGGCGATTCTTCACCGTTATTGTATTTTACCAATTAGTTTATTCATACATACATACATACATACATATACTCACGCCTGTGTCCCATTGGGGTAGGCAGAGACAATAGATCGCCATCGGCTACGATCCTGACACACCTCTTTCGCCTCTTCCACACTCATAAGTCGTTTCATACACGCTCGTCGGTTTCGGGTACATTTGATCTGACCCTTCTTAAGTACGCTACCAATTTGGTCCGCATACGTACGTCTAGGGCGACCCCTTTCGACTGTCCCATTCACACTTGCTTTATATATTTCATTCGTCATTCTGCTATCACTCATTCTTTCCACATGACCAAACCATCTCAGCATTCCCTTTTCAATCCTTGTTACTATATCCTCTTTCAAAGCAGTTTCTAGTTTATTCCAATAGCAATAACCTTGCCTTGATTGAAAATCTGCCGTGCAGGAGTTGTACCCAATGCCCATTACAAGTAGCGACGCGCTCACTCCCCATCATCACACTGGACAGAGTTTCGGTACTACTAGTGAATCATGGGTGTTCAGAGGTTTCAGAATATCTTTAACCCCCTTGGGGAATATAGTCGTGAGCATATGCTATGCTATTAAATTCCTACATAAATAAACAACATTTTATAAATAAATAGTTTCAAACTGTCTATAAATATATTGGCCTCGATTCGGAGTGTACCACGACTTAACTAAACTAAATTTATTCCTGTCACTTTCTAAAATAAGATTAAGAAAAGAGACAGAAAACCAACAGCTGACTTAAGTGCTGTCAAAGTGACGTTAAATGCGCAAAATAAGATGCCATCATAATGTACGCCATCTTATTTAAAGCGTTTTTGAGCGTGTAACGTCACTTTGACAGCACTAAAGTCAGCTGTTGGTTTTCTGTCTCTTTTCTTAATCTTATTTTAGAAAGTGACAGGAATAAATTTAGTTTAGTTAAGTCGTGTCACAGTCCGAATCGAGGCCATTGCTATGTATAACAGAAAATGACCGCGCTATTTCGAAGAACCTAGTCAGGCTATACAAAAGACATAATTAACTTTAATTGGTTAGAAAATAATAGTACATTTCGCTTGCAGGTAAAGTGTTGGCGCAGTTGAACTTAGCTCTGAGAAACAAAAGCGAACAGTACCCAGAAGCGTTGAAAGCTATATTTCTACTAAATAATACGCTCTATTTACTTCAGGTACGTTGCTTTACATAACTACAAATATTTTGCTGTGTCAAGGTTCTACGGTGCGTAGCCAACATTTAAAATTGTTTTACTGTATCTGTAATAAATAAATTGAAATTGTACGGCCCTGCGTACGTACGTTGTTATTTTATTTGGAGGTCAGTTGGCTTGAAGATACTCTGACAGCTATCGTCCGGGCGCTAGTTTTTGGTCACACCTTGGTATTGCTGCTAGATCTTTTTAATATAATGATCTTACCGTGTTCCGGCTTAGAATGGAGCATCCCAATTTTTTTGGGTGTCGTACGCGGCGACTAAGGGATTAAAGGTTTATTATGCAGTGTTTATGTGGTCGCATGGCTAGCCACTTCTCACCACTTAACACGTCATTCCATCCTGAAACTTAAATTGCTAAATGTGAGCATTGCTAAATACTAAATTTTTTAACATAATGTTGGTTAGGGTCAGCGCACACCCAGCGTAAATCTGCTCGCGCATGCTCGAGCATGTTCTTTGCAGTCGCGCACACCTAGCGGCAAAATCCGCCGGCGGCAGTGGCGAAATCCGCCGGCGGCAGCGGCGGATGCTCGAGCATGCGCGAGCATGCTCGCGCGTGTTCGAACAGTCTCGCGGATGCTCCCGTGTTGCTACAGTTGACAGTGAATTTTGCAGTTGTGTTTACAATATTTTAAAGTAAAGACGTGCGAAGAGTAATTTTAAAGTATGGTGGACTGGGATTTGGTAATTATTGGGTTACTAGCAGAGGAAGAGGAGCAAGAGCAGGAAAAGTGCTGTGTTACGGTTTAAAGTTCTAGGGACAGTTATTTTATGGCTAGGAACTATAAAATGGAATATGAACAATTTGATAACCTACTAAATCTGCTTCGACCTTTCAGATTTTCTTTGTATTTTCAAAAAGAGTTCGATTATTATACAACGTGTTAATAAATTAGCGCAAAACCTCATACACCCCAACTGATTTATAACAAAAGAATTAGATTGAAACAATAATTTCATTATTTTGATACTTAAAATTTAAAGTTATTCGCATTTTAAGTTCGGAGGCAAAAATGATTTGTTATCATTTCAGCACTGAAAGAAAGCGCTAACGTACTCATGGATACATTTTTATAATCTTGTTTTGGTAGTAAGTAGGGTGAGTGTGCCCGTGGGGTGGGTTGACATCGGGTTGAGTAAATTAAAAATTTTATGAAAAAAAAATTTAAAATTTTGAAAAAAATTACCTATGTTGAAACCATGATAATTCGATTCTGCTATCGATTCTAAACAAACTACTTTCTAGTTTTGCGTTAATTCATTAACACGTTGTATAATATTATCTGTAGTAAATTGCCCTTTTCGGGCTAAAGTAGTTAAAGAATATGCTAGATTTAGTACGAAACCGGCCGAGGTGGCAACACTTACGACGGATCGCAAGCATCGACACGGGCGTATGCTCGAACATGCTCGAGCATGCGCGAGCATCCGCGCGCATGCTCGCGACTGCTCCCGTCGCCGCGAGGAGCATACGCGAGCATACTCGAACAGACGCTGAAGGGATTTAATCACTTGCAAGCTATTTTCAACTTTATTTCAATGGGAATAGAGTTCATTATCAATTGAATCAATGAAATCTGCTCGCGCATGCTCGAACAGTTTTACGCTGGGTGTGCGCTGACCCTTAGTCGTTGTTTCTGACCACCTCGAAAGGGATTACGGTCGTGAATGTATGTATGGTCTTGCAGGGCCTACAGCGAAGCGGCCTACTGGACGTCCTGATGATAGCGGAACCGGAATGTGAAGCCAACTACAGAGATATGATTCAGGAGTACAAGAACGCTTATTTACAGAGGTGCGTATATTGAACGGTCATAGATTGGTCAACCAGGAGAAGAAATTGAGAATGTGAATGTAATTCTGTATAAAAATTAAACGTGATCGTCACATTGCAACACCTGGCCGTTGCATTATCTATTTATACTTATAAAACAGTTCCGTGACTGACTGACTGATTGACAACGCACGGCCTAAACAGCTGAAGATAGTAACATTAAAGGAGTCAATTTCTTTTAGGCCCACAAACGGTAAATTTAATTTATTATAGTAATCGGACGAAAGATAAGGTAAAAAATAAACCGGAATTATGAAATCCATATAAAAAATCCACCGTTTTGTTTAATTCTTTTTTGTTAAGATTCTTTTTTCCTATTAAAACGGCACATGTAAAACAATGCGTTTGTAGGAACGTCTGATATGTTCATACGAAAATAAAATAAAACGAACATATTTTACCAAGACAAGATGTGCGCCAACTGCGATAACGCGACACTCCGTTTAGATAAGGTATAGCTAATATTACCACATAGATATTACGAGGGCGACACTGAAAGTTTCAAGAATGGACCAGTTAGTGACAATGCAAATTTATTTTAATTACGAATAAGAAACTCTTTATCAACCTACGAGCTTTTACCCGCGACTTCGTCCGCATAAATTATATATCAGATTTTAAGTCAGATCATAAGCTATCAAACAAAAAAGTTTCATCAAAATCGGTTCAGTAGTTTTTGCGTGATACTCGAACAAACAAACACCCAAACAAACAAACAAACAAATAAACAAACAAACAGACAGACAAAAAATCAAAAAATTGGTGATTTGGAATCAGGGACATCTAAAAACTATATTATAATCTTTTTTTTTTGTAAATATCTTCAATGTACAGACACACTTCTGTTACAGTTTTATAATAGTTTAGATAGCCGAAAATTTTATTCGATTGTCATTTGTTTTAACGATTTGGCGGCAATTTGAAAAGTGCGTGTCGCGATGCAAAACGAATTTAGCAGGGAAAAATGTTTTCTCCCAATTTATTACGATTTTCGTCGTGTTCCTAGTCCATAACAAAGTTAATGATAAACTTCGATTGGTATTTCATGATGAAGCCCTGTCCCTTGACACTTGTTTACAACTGATTAAATGAGTTTAATGAGTCTCTTTTGGAATATAGATTATACGGAGGAGGATGTAGGGATGCACTAAGAACGGATATCGATTTCTGATTCTTTTAAAAAGCTAGTATCATTATAGTTTTATAGCGATATACAATGATTTTGGTTCTAATTGCAGTTGGAACAAGTTGTTGGCGCACACAGTGTTGGATGAACCGCTGCCAGCTAAACTGCGGGACAGAGACCGACAGATCCTGAAGGATAAGTTCGCCGTAAGTTATATTTTATCATCTTGATCAGTCAGATGTAACTTTAAATTTCACTATGGAACCAACATCGATTTTTTTTTTAAACTTTAACGAAACTGCGGAGTACACACGGCGACAGGTCAGGTTACCCTGTTTGGACTTTGAACTATTAGAAGTTGAACGCTGCGAATCGTGCGAGAGGGTGCGGTATGTTGTTGTTGTTTCGTCTCACAGCACGCTGCGCCCGCGCCGGCAGCCGCGTCTATGCAGGCTCTCTACCGCACTATTTTGTGTTTTGTACGTAGTGTAGTTATGGGTATATAGGGTGCGTAACCTGATGTGTCGCCGTGTGTACCTATTCGACTCAAATGTATGAGTTAGCAGATTTTATTCCTTTTATCGACGTCTCCATAGTGAAAGTGGTTACCCTTTAAATACGATTAGGGTGTTTTGTTACACCACCTGTATAAGGTCTTAATAACAGAAATAGCGGTCAATATTTTTGGAGGTCAACAAAAATACGTCCCTAACAAAGACATTATACCTAATAGTATAAGAGATGAGTGTACTTTTTGCAACCATCAGCAGCAAGGCTGATTCAGTGTTTATGGGGTGTAGAGCATCTCTGTGATGGGGATGGACTAGGTCTGCCTGCATAACTCCAGTCGGTTTAGGAGTTACTGATGATTAAAGGTCTGTAAAAAATTAACGATCTGCTGCACGGCTGATCGTATGATATTGTTGTAGTATGCACTGTAGCTATGTGAACAGTACAAAAACTGTCAAGTTCTGTCAGTCGTTTTAGGAGATACAGCCGCCAGTCAAAGTTCAGACCTTTGAACGGCTGTATCTCCTAAACCGACTGATGAACCATGTCAGTTTTTGTACTGTTCACATAGCTACAGTGCATACTAGAACAATAACATACGACCAGCCTTGTACAGCCTTTTTACAGACCTTTAACCATCAGTAACTCCTAAACCGACTGGATTTATGCAGGCAGACCTGGTCCATCCTATCACAGAGATGCTCTACACCCCATAAACACTGAATCAGCCTTGCTGCTGATGGTTGCAAAAAGTACACTTATCTCTCGGAATATAAAGGCATAGAGTAGAGGGAGCCAAGCCATTGCAAGGCTGTCCACTTTTTTAACGTTTGTGTTTGCGTGTGTTGTGTGTGTCAAATAGCAAGGACAAAAGAGGACCAAGTGACAAATGCCCTAATCTACGAGCCCTAACGTTTACAGACACTTCACATACACTAACACAAAAAAAAAGTGGACAGCTGTATAAACTAATATCTACATTTCCATCTTCTACTATTAAAGGTTCGGCATAAGACTCATAAGACAAAAGGGACTAGAATCGTAAATTGATGCGGACTATGCTTTAGAATAAATAGATCCTTCCTCTGAGGTCCCTAACCATATCTCAGTCGTTCAACCGCGAGTGGGAGGAGTGCACCCGAGCACAGCGCAGCTACAGCGTGCCGGACGCGGAGCTGCGCGAGGCGCTGAAGCGAGACAACAAGCAGGCGATCCTGCCGCCCTACACCGCCTTCTACGACAACTACGCCGCGCTGCCCTTCTCCAAGAACCCCGACAAATATGTCAAGTATAGCCCTGTACAGGTCTGTAGCTTTAACCTTTATTAATCTACACCATTGACTCACCAACTACAGGACGTCGGGTCCGCGCTCAAAAGTGTCCGAACCAAAACGTAAAGAGAACCAATTACGCGACAGTCTTCGTTTGATCGACCGACTACGCGCACACGCGCGCCGTGCCGCGGTGGGGTAAAAACTATGCAAGCAAAATGAAAAATAATTTTAGCATTTTCAATGTTTTTACTTGGTTTTTATTACTATGCACGTACTTAGGTTGGTGTAGGTTGGTCTCGGACACTTTTCGAGAATTTTTTGTACTAGACCCGGCGTCGATTATTTTGTATGTCAATGATCTACACTTATAATTATAATAATAGAAATGTGTGTGTGCATCGAAGATATTTACATGTATAGTATTTACGGTATTTAGGTAATCCCTGACTCCAAATCACAAATAGTATTTGTTCCTCTGTTTGTATGAGCATCACGCAAAAACTATTGAACCGATTTTGGTGAATCTTTATGCGTTTAAAAGCTTATGATTAGACCTAAAAACTATACCTACCGGGTCTTTCTTAATATGTGGACGGTTTTTTAAGAGGATGATCAGACCATCAAACTGTGAAAGTTGTTCAGTTTGATGGTCAAAATATATATCCCTGTATATCTCATATCGCTACTAAGGTGAATATAAATATAGGTGCTAATGGTTGATGGTTGATGGAGAAAAATTTTTACTCTATCAAAGAATTTTTGGATCAACCCCATTGAGTGGGTATTGTATAAATAACGGGAAGTCATTGGGGTTTGACGTTTACAAGCTGATTGATTTTATTGTTTGATTTATATTTGTGTTGTTTATGTTTTTGCATGCCTATGTTTTGGCTAAGTGTGAGATACCTTATTATTATTTTATACCTGTAAATACCATACTTACTGCAAATAAATCTAAATCTAAGACGGGAACCGGTGATGCGGATGAAGTCGGGGCCAAAAACACGGAATCATTTATTCAGATAATATTTTGTTGATGATGATGCTTCATGGCCGACGGCCGTGTTCAATCACAGCGAATGATTAACGCTAATTGAAAGCTTCGCTGGTATACTCTCGGAACTCAGATGGCCGATGTTGCCTATCTTAGCTTTGAAAGTGCGTCCGCACTGGCTAGATGTTGAAATGGTTTGGTCATACGGAAAGGATGAATGATAATAGAGGGATGCGTTTATTGATTATTCCCAGTAGTTCCGTAACGTAGCGGAACTAAGAACAAATGAAATAGTCTTTCTCGTAGCTCCGCTATATACTTATAATTGTGGAAGAGGCAAGAACCTCGCCCTTCGTGCCGAGTTTCTTGCCGGTGCCCTGTTGGTGCCTTGTTATAGATTGGTACACAAACACGGGTACTTATCTATTGGGTGTTTGTTTCAGATCGCGACTCAGCTGGACGGATACTTCGACGAGGCAGCTTAGGAGTTAGTTTATTATTATTCTTCCGTCTAAACTATTATTTTATTAGATATATCCTGTATTCGTTATTTACTTAGTTGGTTCGTTTAGTTATTGTATTGAAATATGGAATAAACAGCCAATTTTTAATATTAATAGTAAACGTGTAAAGCTACTCAATCGTAAACTCACAATTAGAATACATACAATATCCATAGTTGTAATATCATAAGAATAAAAGACAATATTAATAATAAAATGTTTATTTATAACTAAGGCTTTCAATGGTTTGTAGATTTGATCTTCTGTTTCCTTCTCGGCCACTGAAACAAGACACATTGATTATAACAAATTATATTACAGTGTGTTTAGAGTAGATGTATCTGCATGAACCTTACAAATATGAGATTTAAAGCGTGTTCAATAAACTACAAAGCAATAACACGAGAAGACGGCGCGCTTACAGCGAGCTTTCAACTTTAAATTAAAATCTAATGAATTGCACATTATTTAAACTTCACATTTGAATGTTCTATTTCGAAATGAGGCGATGTGTGTGCGACATCTTAAAATGTACTTGGCGTTCGCCACAGATTGCATAATATTGTACTAAAATAAGGTAAACGAATAGTAATTCGGGCGAGACCAAATTCAATTCATTTATTCAAGGAATAATATTATTATATTAATTTGTAAACCCTAATTTTTTTTTTAAAGTGCTAATCTATGCGCTAGGACAAATAAAATGTATGATGTTGTCGAAGGTATTGTTTAAGTGCTATTTCACCGACACCTGTTTCAACTGATATATCTCGTTTTGGAGAAAAAGATCCCAAAACAAAAGAGAAGCGCGTTATTTTTCATATCACAATATTAGACGTTACTAGAGTTTACCCGCGACTTAGTCGGCATAAATTATATACCAGATTTTAAGTAAAATCATAAGTTTTTTTTTCCCCAGCCTATTTCATCCCACTGCTGGGCAAAGGCCTCTCCCCCTTTATCCTCCCTTAAGAGTGGATGGAACTGGCTCAGGACAGGGATGCAAAATCATAAGCTATCACACAAAAAAGTTTCATCAAAATCGGTTCAGTAGTTTTTGCGAAAAACAAACAGACAGACAAAAATTCTAAAAAGTAAGAGTCAGAGACACCTAAAAACCATATCCTAATCTTTTTCATGTAAATATCGTCAATGTACTATCAGTTTAAAATAACAATGTGCATGACCTCGCTCGCAAATGTGACGTAACGCAATCACACGAACTTCACTCGAGTCATTCAAATGATTGTTTCCTTTGCATAGAGTCTACATTCCTTTGTCAACCGAGTGAAGTTATCCAACGGCCCTTCAAGGTCATGCACATTGTTATTTTAAACTGATAGTACAGACACACTTCTGTTACAGTTTTATAATATTTTGGAACTGATGATGATGAATGTTTTTGTATTTTAAATAAAAGGCTGCTAAAATAAAATACCGAGTTACTTTCATTACATCGTAACTCAAACAAAAATTAGTAAGAAAATGAGAAAAACTAGGTGTTAAAGCCAAGAAATCTACAAAAATAGATCTCTTTTGAATTCAATCTGTACAGACATCAAAGAAGCCTGAATTTGAACGATCGAATATACAGTTGCTACGAATAAGAATGTATAGAAATGTAAATTAAGCTCAAAAAATTGCACCAAAAAAAGTACACCGTGTTCTAAATTTGTTCTTTAAAAACTACACCTTGCCGCCAAAACTCATACAACTTGTCATTTTTCAAGAGGTGCCAAAAATTATGCTGATTTTGTTTAGAGTTATTCTTCTATAGAACAGTTGTAATAATTTGAAACATAATATCAGCCATTTTATGTGCAAGAAAAGAGCCTCCCCGAGTTCGTTAGGCGCACCTTGGGCAGTCAGCCTCGATACGACCATTACTGGCTGGCTAATCTTTACACTACATCATGAGTGATTGTCATGCGATACAGCTCATTCTGACACGAAAAGAGAATCATTTTATGATGATTAGAATATTACAGTTCGTAATTCCTTGGCTTCTTTGTTGGCTGTACTCAAAAATTGGTTTCAGTAGTTTCTGAGATCATATTGTTCAGTAGTTTTTGAGCAAATCGATTCAGTAGTCTTTTACATTTTTCATAATTTAAAACCAAGTACCCAGCCTACGAGGTGACTCGACAACCTTTATTAACACATTTGTGCCCCCCGCATATGGGCGTTTTGCAGACTTTACTTTACGGCACAATTATGCGTCCGTCCATGTATGGGCGCATAGCGAACAAATTGATAATAACAGAGTGAAAATCTCAAATGGGATGAGGTCAGTATCGTGTTCTGAAATCACTAAAGAACATGCCCAACACACTAATCAAGCAGTAGTATACATACTACCAGTCACATGCACACAGACGCGCTTCACGGCGGTTCGGGAGGTTTGGAGCTGCACCGCCTTCATTACCGCCCGTCTGTGTGCGCGTGATCGCGTCCTCTGGCGTATGTAAACCGATCACATTCGTTGATCGCACTTGAGCGCTATTTTTTTATTTCACACATCCTAAGTGCAGAAACAGACCATGCCGAAATAATGTGGCCGAATTTCGACGTGATGACGCCTTCAAAACTTCTTAAGTACCCGCGAAATGCTAGATTGAAATTTCGTAAATAATTATCAGTCGGTGTTCGGTCGCGTAATTTGAGCAGGTGTATCCCTACACTTATTCGTGAATAAGAGAGCTTTCAAGTTACGACTAAGCAGCGCGACTGGTAACCATATCACTGGCAGTCGCGCTGTCATGTTTATATGGTCACCTGTCGCGCTACTAAGTCGCCTTATGTGAAAGCGCTCTAAAATTGGCATAAGCTCTATAAAATTTATGTATTTGTACCTATATGAATAAGGAAGTGTGAAATTTAAAAATAACACCACAGCTTGATTGAGTGTATTGGGGCAAGTCTGTAAAAATCAAATAGGTATGTTATTGGTTTTCAAGCGTGAGTTGAGAGCAATACAAATTCAAATATACCTTCCTATTTGGAATTGAGTTATGAAAAATGTTCCCACTTCTGAAGGTAATAAAGCCGGATCAGGGAGCATTCGATTTGAGTGAGCAAAGATTTATTTCGCCACTGCAATGACATGGTACGTCATTGCACCTCTGGGTAAAATACCGACGCAAATGGTAGAATACGTACGGAACAACTTAAAATGTAACATCTCTGTTTTGTCTGTAGTATGTAACCATATTCACATAAATAAATTCTATTAATAATAATATTATGCACGCTATTAGTATTGCCTTTAGTTTAGACTCAAATTCGTAATCTTCAAGACTGTAGAAAACGACAAATTGATCGTAGGCTACTCCTGGGTTGCAAGATAGCGCCGATGATGTCATAAAATAATAATATCATGTATAAATAAATGATTAAAAGATTACGAAGAGAAATCTATGAATACAGTTTTTTCCCACTGTATTATTGTTACCTTTGAGTATAATAACGGTCAGCGCACACCTACAAACAAAATGCTCGAGCAGTTTTTATTGACAAATTGATAATGAACTAAATCACAACTAGAATAAAGAATAATATAGCGTGCAAGATAGTTCCCTGTGGTATACGTTCGAGCAAGCTAATTTATTTTGTTAACTTTCACATTTAAGGAACTTTAGTTACATATTAATATTTTAGGGGGCGCTTTTTATGTAAGTCTGTCAGTCTCATTACATTGCCCCTGGCCCTGATCCGGCTTTAAGCGATGTCCTATAAGTTTCGTCTGCCACCTCCCCGCCAACTCCCCGCCAACTGAATGGTATTGCCAACTGTAAATAATCGTTCAATACTTTACGTCCGTTGACAAAGCGACACCGTTATTTCTCACTCGATATTGAATCCTACGTCAACGCAATTGGCAAGAGATTCCCTTAAAATGCGGTTTCGCCGATACCTTTCGACGCGAGCCGCATCCTCCGCCGTCCAACTAACAACAAACAACCAAACAAACAAATTCGACACTTTACAACAAATAGAACTTTAGTAATATGTAATTATGTCATTAATTCCAATGTGTTTTACCTTTAGTTCCGGTATACGTGTAAAATGTCAGCCATTTTTCAGGCTCAAGGAACGGTACATTTAAAAATAACAAAAAATCGTTTATTTTCGAGAAATCATAAGTTTATTTCCATAATATAGATTTCTTTTTTCGACTTGCAACGCACTGCTGTTAAGGCCTCTTCTCTTCTAAGAGGTGGGTGAGCAATTTCAAGGATTATAAAAATGAAAAATACTTTAATTTGTTCGAGAGAGACATCATGTGCATTCCAAATATATTCGCCACTGTGCCGTTAGATACTAAACGAGTTGAGTATTTATTACGAATGGAATTTACGAAAATAAAGTACAATTTGGTAATCTTTAATTGATAATTTGAAGGGAGAGAGGTGATATTTTGTGATAAACTATTAATGTTTATCTAGTTATGAGTCCGTTTTATAACGTGTAAAAATCACTCCGGGTCCCAATACGAAAGAGAAAAAGCATACGAAGATAATTTATGCTAAAGAGAGATAGATAGACTTCCCGAGTGATTTTTACACGGTTCGAATCGGCCTTCAGGAGTTTGTTACTTGGAATGCACTAGTCTGTAAAAAACATATCAGATATTTCACAAAGTGTATGTAATTAACAGATAGTCAAAACCATAATAATGTAGACTAAACATAGACGTAGGTAACATGCATATGCGTACCTTGATGGCCTGCGGCGGAGTCCGTTGCCGCGTGACAGGTTTCTTCGACTCCTTGGCTAGCTGGTTCGGGAACGGTGTAAACGCGCAGGGCAGGATCTTGCGGAATCTGACACAATAAAACGGAATAACATTATATCGGAATAAACAAAAATGCAGATGCAACGAGACGACGATGTTCAGTACAAATCAAATGACAGCGTATTCGACAGTTTCAGGCCTTGCTATGCTAACTTCTCAACTAACTAACTTTTTTCTAACTTCGCACTGTAGGTATAAAAACGTACCTACGCGACGTGATCCTGTCAACACGTAAAAGTCATCCATTTCTTGTCATCATTGAGGCCCTGGCATGGATATGGTTTACACCGGTTCAGGGTAATATTTACCTTCAGCGATGCGCGCACGGTGCAATCTGGCTTTTGAATGTGATTTCGAAGATGAATTTTATCAACTTTAGTGCGCTTCGTATGGAAGTTAATCAGTTTTGTGACTATTAACTAAGCACGTCACGAGTGGGTAGGCCTAACCAATCCGTATGCACTACGAGATGACACTGTAGCATTAAAGTGCGATAGTGAGGAAACTTCTTAAGTCGCGCGTGATGTCTACGAGGCGGCAATAAAATATCTTATTTAGCATAAATACAGGCTTCAACTAAGAACAGTTGGACCGCGTTACCAGGGCTGCAATCGCGGTAAATATTCGGTAATTGAACCGTGACTGGATTACGTACGAACCATAACTTTTGAAAATTTTTGAGACAATTGGTTTTGCGCTAATCGCGATACAGCTCATGACAGCCCGTTAGAGCCGTTTTGACAGATCGCTCAGACGTTAACAGCTATCAATTACATAAAGTTTAGCGCGATGCAGAATTCAGCATAGTTGAATAATAATTGGATTTCAATATGATTATAACTGAAATTGGATAAGAATAGAACTTCGATGTTTTAAATTAGCGCAATCGGGCTCCTGCCATTTTTTTGAAGGAGCAGAGGAGTTCGCGGCAAATTCTTTTGGTTGTTTACGATACAGCTCTCCTCTCCGCTGTGGTGTATTGAGGGCTATAATTGGGGAGTTGACTGCATCCAATTTATTTTAGTTTTATCTTCTCTGTACCTTGAATAGTATTTTTAATAAAAGGATACTATAAAAAGTATCGAAACGACGGAGAAAAGCAATGACGTCACTGTTCATGATTTAGTAATTTTTTTTATACAAAGCTCGTGTTTTGACGTTTGATAAAGAGTGGCTGATTTGACTAGGTGGAAACTCGCGGAAAAGACGGCACAATAGCAGTGTACATACTTGTGGCAGGGCAGTAACACGGGCGCGAGGGCCGGCGGGGTCTTGACTTCGGCCGCGTCCTCCGCGCGCGACAGCGGCGGCCCCTCCGCGCCGAGGCTGAGCGTCATGCTAGCGGCGGCTCTACCACTAGCATTAGCGCCCGCCGCGCGGGATACGTACAGCAATGCGTTGGAACCGTGACTCGGCTGAAAACCGTCACAGAATATACAATAAAATACAGGGTTTTGACTTAAATGCGTTACACACTTTATACGGTGCTTCATACTATAAAATTTAATAACTTTTTTTCCTCGTGGCTGTATGGCGTTTCAGAAGTGCTCCAAAAAGCCAAAAAGTCGCACTGTCTGTAGGGCCCTAATCCAATTACCCCAGTGTTGCTTACTCAAAAATTTGATTTCCTCATTTTTCATGAGATTCTGGCCGACCTATAAAGACAATGTAAACTGGAATGTTAATAAATACAATAAATAGTAAAATGTGGATTCAGATTTCGACTTTTCAGAACATCTCTAAATCTATCTATCCTCAGAGAAAATAGCCGTGAGCCTTATAACGCTGGTTGGCAAATCTCTTCACCACTATGAAAAATAAGACTATATGACATGCCATCAAAATAAGATATTCCTACCTCATGCTGAAGAATATAGTTGCCTGGTAGAAGTCCCTGCAGTTGAGTTATAGTTGCGTGTATTCTGTCCACAACCTCCTGCATGACGTTGCCGTGTGTTTTGAGGTAGTCTTCTAGGAATATGTTGTCTATGGTCACTACGTCTCCCGTCCCACTGTCGGTCCTGACTGTAAGACAAAATAACAGTTTATTTGCAATCCATAGATGTAGGCAACATGGCTTACAGGGCTTTATTGGACTCCGTTGGAGAGATTTTAGTGGACTGTAGGTTTCTGCTAGTAGCAGGCAGTAGTTGATGGAAAGTAAAGTCTTGTTTGCAGCACTGGAGGTTTATTTAAGTGAATTTTACACCGGGGTTAGTTACACACAAGCACCGTACAATATCGAAGAGAGGAGACGGAAATTACAACTTTTTTAAAACTTTGTTAACTTTTTTGGTGTTGCCAACAATAGATATGTAGAGCTCTGTCGTACTTCAGACCGTAGAAAGAGAAGGTAGCAGGTAGAAGGAAGCACGTGTCTTGTCATATTCACTCAATAAGAGATGCACATAGCAAATTCGCTCTAGTTAAAAAAGGATATCGCTACCTTATTACTATCCTTATCGACGTAACCACTTTTTTGTACAACGGCCACCTGACTCAAAAATGTCACTTCATATAAATTGTATAGGATTTTATGGCTATCGCTATCTCATACCCGGTTACACTGATATTCCGTCTACCAGGGTAAGCGAAAAATTCAGACACGCATCGTCGCGAATGCGTTGTACAGAACTTATGGGTCAGGTCATACTAGTCTGTTTTATGTCCCACTGCTGCTGGGTAAACGTCTCCCCTCTTCTCGTCCAATTTTTCCATAAGGATGCAACGCAAATTTGAACCAACCGTTCACGAAGGTATCCAAGTCATAGCTTCGTCTTCTTTTGGGTCTTCCCCGTAATACATACCGTTAATCAGAGAAGCGTTCCTCCTCAAATAGAGCGATAACGCGATACTTTTGATCTTGTCCTCGGACTGTTTACTGCCCCCCAGGTCTATCTGGTACTCTGGTATCGGCTCTAATATTACTTCGCCGCTTTCACCCTGCGGATAAGAGAAGTGAACATTTAAGTTTAGTAGGTTTTGTATGGAAGAACAGCAGATATTTTCTCGCGATTTAAATGTTGGCTCCATAATGATGACTAAAGTGTCCCTTTAAATATAACAACTTTTTTCACAGAATAAAGGTTGAGGATGATTTTTATAGAAAACTAGAGTTTGTTCGCGACTTCGTCCGCCACGGGGTACCGTCAACGTAGCGAGATAAAATATTATACCTGTTTTTAAGTCTATCATAAGCTTCCAAATTTTAAAAGTTTCATCAAAACCAGTCCAGTAGTTTAACAAACAAACAGAAAAAAAAAATTGCCAAGGACACCTAAAAACCATATCGTAATCTATTTTTTTTTGTAAATATCTTCAATGTCACATTTCTTTTAACACTTTTATAATAGTGTAGATAGATGATCCTTCATTTGATTACAGTCTCATCGCATCTGATGGTAAAGTAATGAATGACAAGATCATATAATTTATCTATTTAATAAATTATTATTAGTAACTTACCCTAACTTTGTGTGAGCAGTGAACGATGAGATCGTACTTTACGCTGGACGAAGAGTTTCTTACTTGCCATTTCTTGAACGATCTCGCCGGAGGATGCTCGAATAATGAATCTGAAAGCAATTTCGTTACTCATATAACTAATGAAGATATTCGCAGAAGGACCAGAGTACCTGACATAGCCCAAAGAATTGCTAAACTAAAGTGATAATGGGCGGGGTACATTGCTCGCAGTATCGATGGCCGACGGGGCCTGCTAGTTCTTGAGTGGCATACCGGAAAGCGCAGCGTGGTTAGGCCCCTACAAGGTGGACCGACGACCTGGTGAAGGCGGCGGGAACCCGGTGGATGAGGGCAGCGCAGGGCAGGTCGTTGTGGCGATCCTTGAGGGACGCATATGTCCAGCAGTGCACGTCCATCGGCTGAGATGATGATGATGATAAAACAAATGCATGAGAGCTATGGTCGGTGTTTCTCTGAGAGATCACATCAGGAATGAGGTGATACGCCAGAGTACTAAAGTGGTTGATAGCTCTGAAAATTAATAAGCTTAATGGGCTGGCCATATTTCCCGAAGAACTGACAACTGATGAGGAGAGAGTTCTTATGTGGAGACCAAGAACTGGCAGGCGTAGTGTGGGACACACTAGAACGACGATCTAATAAAGGTAGCGGGGAGCGCCTGAAAGAGGAAGTCGATAATGGTTTGGCAGTGCGAAGTATACTATGGAAACTTACTTCCTGTTGCTAACACTTACCTTTACAAGTACAGCTGTAGAAGCCGTCGTTCTTCTGATTATTGTCATTTTGTTTCAGTTTGTCGACGAGCGTTTCTTTAGGTTTCCGTTTATCCTGTTCTGGTGGCTGCGTGGTCTCTGACTCTGGTTCGCCTATATCCATCTGTAATTCACCCTCGTCTTCATCTTCGCCTAAAACCAAAATATACAAATATATTCATGTTGTAGCAATATTAATCTTCGTACGTGTCTGCGAACTACAATACTAGTTTGTTGTTACGTGTATCACATTCTCACCACTGTCTCCCATTGAAGACAACCAGAGACAACTGAACTCCACCTACAGCGATGTTGACACTTAACAAGGCTTTAGCATATTAAAGATTTTAGGATAGAATAATTATTGTTGATAGGGTAGCCTTCCACAAAACATATCGTATACCTTATAACGCAAAAATGTTAACCAACCGGCATCAATAACCAAGCTGTCGTTTTCTTCGTCACTGGACATCTCCGCGTCATTCAGGGCCACACTCTGTGCACTCTCATTGATTGCATTCTCTTCTATATTACTATTCATCTGCAGGACGCGCGCCTTCTCCGATGACCTGTAAAGTAATGTATCGTGTAAATGTAAAATATCCGACTGTTATACCAGATTGTAGCTCACAGACGTTTCCAAATTATAACAGCTGTATGTTATATTTAACTTATTACAAAACATGTAATTTTTTAATTTTAATCAACGTTTTTTGGTGAAAATAAACCAAATAAGTTAATAAACATGTTACAGCCACGTTGTGCTATTTCAAATCAAATTAAAGCTTGAACTATTTACTCTCGGACGGGACTCGAACCCGCAACCTTCCAAGCCATCCAAATTAGGGTTGAACCTCTGTTGAAGCAAATAAGATAGACGGAACGCGATCGCGCGCGGCGGTGCTGCGGTGTGCGGTCGCGTACCGTCTACCTTATTTGCTCTAGCAAATGACGTTCCTGAGTGACAGAAAAGGATGGAGTGACGGAAAAAGGCGATGCCGTGCTGCCAGATGAGGTTCGGTGAGTAATGCCTAAACTATTACTTACGGTATCATGGCGGACACTAATAAATGTCTAAACGCTCGGTACGTCCGCATCTGTGCAGATTCTTTTTGCGTTGAAAATTCACTGCCCAGTACTAGCACGTTCGTTTTGTCGCCATCTGTAAATAAATAAATAAATAACGCTCACAGGCACATACATTGTAATGATCCCAAGCAAGCACTATAGGTTTTTTATTATGGAAACCACACAACAACGGCACAAACATATAACATTCATGACATGAAAATTTGAAACTGTTTACGTCTGACATGGTTGTCTGGGCTCGATCCCTTGGCCTTTAAAAAGGCAGACACAGTCTTGGCATGATTTTGAGAGGATTTCGCGAATGTCTCTATGGAGCGATGAACATGCCGTCTGTCGAGTTTTTTACTACACTAAAACTACATTTAAAAAACCGGTCAAGTGCGAGTCGGGTCACTCGCGCACCAAGGGTTCCGTACCACACCACCACACAACACAACATTATTAATTTAGAAAAAAAACTTTTTTGTCTGGGACCTTTAGCGCGAGACCGACTTACACTTGGCCAGTTTTTAGTATTTGTTGTTATTTTGTAGAGTTTGCTCTATAATCACACAAAGTCTCGACGCTTGTATGTATTACCGTTTTTACGATAGAGCGTGAAGAAAAAAATGTTGATAAAAACTAGTTTCTTGTTGAGAAAACCCCATAAATTTTTTACTTTCTGACATTTTTATTATTTGCCAACAAATCCGCCGAAATAACGCATAATCTGAGAAAATTTCAACTATCTAGCTATTACAGTTCAAAAGTTACAGCCCTAAATATGTAGGACAGACGGACGTACAACGTAGGCTTAGTAATAGGGTCCCGTTTTCACCCTTTGGGTACGAAACCCTAAAAAGAAAAGAAAAACGCTCATCGATCAAAGCCTTTGACTACTTATATAAGGACTGGCCTTGCGGTAGCATTTCCCCTCTGCCACGGTATAAGATGAATTAATCATGTGCATATACACTCAATTTTATCCCTTATCACTAAACGAGACAGCCTATAATTGCGAAACAATAATTTTGAACTTAGAACGTTTGGGGTTCACACGAGACTACTTTTCATGATTTTTAACACTCAAAATTAGAATCCAAAGTTATGGGGAATAAAATCCAAAGTTATGGGGAATAAAATCCAAAGTTGCGGATTTCATGTTACCTCGCCCTCCGCAAAAAGTGTCAGAAATGTTTGTTAGTAGAATGACACGCGTAACTCGTCCCTATTAAATTGTCTAAGGGACGTACGGACAACGTAGGCTTAGTAATAGCACAGTATAACAAAGAGTATCTATTACTAGACCAGTACGGACACTCCCTTCCTCCCACCAACTTTTTACCTCACCCCCTCTATCGCCCTCGGCAGTCACCTGTAGCCTAGATTGTCACCATCTAGAATTTATGTTTTCGAAACAAAGAGCATAAGTATAGATGAAGGATAAAAACTCTTTTTTGAATAGACGGGTGTCAATGCGTTTTATTTACGAAAAAATAAATAAATGAAAAAAAAATTGACTGTCTGGGCTCTAGGCAAACAAACGGCAGAGAATTTAAAACGCTAACGCTTATTGTCTAAGTTTTGCTCCCCGGCCTATTTTCATTTTGCAAGACAATTTTATTCAGGTGCAAGATGGGCAAACATTGTGCGGTATATGGCTGTCCAAGCTATTATAAAATAATAAAAAAATAAATAACGCTCACAGGCACATACATTGTAATGATCCCAAGAAAGCACTATTAATAGGCTGTTTATTATGGAAACCATACAACAACGGCACAAACATGTAAACATCCATGACCGAACCGGGATTCGAACCCAGGACCCTGGTTTGGCAGTCCGGCGTGGTAACCATTACACCAACCGGATATGTTTATGGTCTTTATTTTACGGTACCTAAATATAATCTCTTTGATTTTTCCCATTCGTTCATCGACTATGTCACGCGCGCCATCTGCCCGTCACAAGTTGTACCGCACGCAACTTAAGTTGTGGCAGCCCTAGACTCCGTTTCGCATGTGCTGACGTCATCTTGTCAATTTAATTTTTTTGTATGCAGTGTCCGGGCTGTGGTAATCCCGTTTTCACCCTTTGGGTACGGAACCCAAAAAGAAAAGAAAAACGCTCATCGACCAAAGCAGTAGATACCAGCGTTGATGACGCTGCAGACGCTGAGCGGCAGGTGCCAGGCGCGGTCGAGCTCGAGGAGGCACTTGAGCGAGGCCTCGCTCGCCGCGTGCCGCGCGCCGCTGTCCAGCGCGAACTGCGCCAGCTCGAGGTGCACCTCCGTCAGCGGCAGGATCGACATCTGCTTCTCACCTGCAACCAAATATTATACTTGGAAGTGCCTCTGTGGTCTAAAGGTTAAGAGCATTGGCTCTCGAAACGGAGGTCGTGGGTTCGATTCCCACGGGGAACACCTAGTGATATATCACTTTGTGCGTTTTTCCCCACTTGGTTAGGACATTGCAGGCTGAATCACCTGATTGTCTGAAAAGAAAAATGATTCCATGCTTCAGATAGCACGTTCAGCCATTGGTCCTGGCTACAATCTCTGGTGGTAGTAGTCGTTACATAAAAACCACGTCAGAAGCCGTAAGGCGGTCTGAAAAAACTCAGACACCAGGGCTCTGCCCACACGATTGGAAGAAGAAATCAACTATTATACAAGTTTGTATTTTTATTATACAGGGTCCTTTTTAATAAAGATAAATTGGCTCCAGTAGGGTTTACAGTTTTGTATGGAAGAGCTGATAATTTTTTCGCGATTTCGATGTTGGTGCCATAGAGAAAGTTTTTCAGTTTGACGATCTGATCATCCCTTTAAAAAAGTGTCAGCATATTAGGAAAGACCCTCATATTTCCGAGCTTTTACTCGCGACATGAAAATAGAGAAGCCGGCAAACAGTGAATGTGTTGGCGTGAAAATGAAGAGGCCTATACAATATGAATAGATACGACTAGAAGTCGAGCTTCTTGACGCGCGCGCAACGACGCTAGGCTCGCGAAAAAAGTTGGAAAAAAGTCATGGATCAAAATGGCGTATATACGGGTCTAGCGGCGGGCTACAGTGCAGCGTCCCACTTGTATGGAGCGTATCTTCTGGTCCGACATCGCCGAGATATCTATTCATGTGCCTATCTATACCAAGCAGTGAGGTTTACCGAGTTGATGATGATGATGAAGTGAACACTAACCAGGTAGTACAAATCTGCAGGGATGTTTGTCGCAGGGCTCCGGCACGGAGCTTGGCTTCAGTATTGTGAACTTCTGCGTGATCTGGTCCGGGCACTCAACACGCGGCAGCGCCGTCACGTTTACCTACAAATCACTTGTTTACATTATCTCTCATACACAATAAAAATATAACCTTAATATTGGCTGTGTGCGAAGTGGGAGATGGAAACTGTCAAATTAGTTGCAGCGCGTGTCGTTTCCCGAAACGAAGTGTAAAATTACTGGAATCTATGTAAATCCACACAATCGCTCAAAATATAAGGGACGGACCCTTTTATCAGAAAGACAATCTTGGTATCTCATGGTATCACCTCGCATGGAAATGGCCTACACCAATGTAATACATATACTTATACCTTAGACAATTTAATAGTATGGTCTCGTAACGCGTGCCATTCTCCTAACAAAATTTTCTCCCATTTTTTGCGGGGGGCGAGGTAACATGAAATTCGCAACTTTAGATTTTATTCCACATAATTTTAGATTCTAATTTTGAATGTTAAAAATCATGAAAAGTAGTCTCGTGTGAACCCCAAACGTTCTAAGTTCAAAATTATTGTTTCGCAATGGGTCTGACAAACGTTTTTCACTTTACATGTCAAATAAATCTTCAAAAAATTACGAAAAAAACGGTGTTTTTACTTTTTTTATATCTTCAAAAATGGCTGAGATATTAACGATCAAATTGCGTATTTCCGGACGAAGGTGTTTAAAAACGCGGGCGGGCGCCCACTAGCCGATGACGTCACACCCCCGGTCATTCGTCAGTCGCGCTCACGTACGCTCGCTGCTGTGCAGTAAACATCGAGTTCTCTTCAGTGAAAATGGAAAAAAGTATTGTATTGTGCCTCAGTGTTTCAATTCAACTGTGAAAACACCCGATAAACTCTTGTTTTATGTGCCTGAGGACCCAAAAATGAGAAAGAAGTGGATGACGGCCATAAAAAGAGTAGATGCAATAGGGCCTAAAACTAAAGCGCACTGCTGTGAAGACCATTTCGATGTTTTTAAACTAATAAAACACAAATAATCATCAACAACAACAACCTCGTACGTGCAAGATGTGGATTGCGATTGCGAGTACCTAACTAGATTTTTTAAATCGTTGTCCATAATGTAGATCCTAAATAAAACACACACAGACACACTTTAAGGAAGGTTTAAGCTTGAACAAATACCTACCCGACAGTAGGTAATGCTTACATAAAACATACACACCTTTTCATCTTTATTCCGCGAATTTGACAGCCCGGTAGCACAGTCGGTACGGTAGTGAACCTGCCTGCTGTGCCGAGGGTCGCGGGTTCGAATCCCGTAAGGGACAAATATGATGAATATGAATATTTGTACCCGAGTCATGGATGTTTGTATCTACAGGGTGAAATTGATATCATTGGCATCCTTTTAAACTAAGAGTCTACCCATCAAACTGAACAACTTTTACTATGGGAGCAAACCGATCAAAACAAAAAAAAAAACAGCTGTTGCATACATTTCAGTCGAGTAGGCATTGCAGTTTAGTATGGGACAGCAGATTTTTTAGTTGCTCCGATTGGTTTGCTCCCATAGTGAAAGTTGTTCAGTTTGATGGGTAGACTCTTAGTTTAAAAGGATGCCAATGATATCAATTTAACCCTGTATACAGGGTTCCTCTTAATATGCTGACACTTTTTTAAGGGTATGATCAGACCATCAAACTGAACAACTTTCTCTATTGGCCCAACATCGAAATCGCGAAAAAAAAATCAGCTGTCCCATACATTTGGCTCGAGTAGGTTTGCAGTTTTGTATGGAAGAGTTGATTTTTTTTCGCGATTTTTATGTTAGTGCCGTAGAGAAAGTTATTCAGTTTGACGGTCTGATCATCGCCTTAAAAAGTGTCAGCATATTAAGAAGGACCCTATATATGTATTCTATATCGTTGTCCAGTCATCATAATACAAGCCAGATTCTGGTACTTTAAATGTGACTAGATAATTTGTGTGACATTGTCCAAGAAATTATTATTAATTATTATTATTTCGGCAGCCGTAAAATCCTTATTCTTCATATAATATTGTGCCACCATCAAACTATCCACTCTTGGCAGATTGTCCGACTGACCTTTTTGAAAACCTTCATCCATTCTACACACCACACGGTTTACTTTAGTGTAATCGGTTATAAAATTAATGTAAAAGTATTATTTCCTTGAAATACAAGCACACTATTAGGTATAAACGAAATTAAACGAATTTTTGACGAACAAACGAAGCAAAATGCACCGGATCGAGCGCCGCGCTGTGTCGCGGTCGCGGGCTGAGCGGGGGTGTGACGTCAAAGCGTGAGCGCGCGTAAACTCGGAAATTTTAAAAAGCGCTTAAACTTCTCGTCGTCATAACTTCGGAAATACTGCTTGTATTGAAGTGAAATAAAAACTAATGTAATGTACATGATCTACGCTAAGATTTTAAGTGTATTTTTTAGTAATATTTTGACCCTTTTGTGTTCCCCATTATAGGCTGTCTTGTTTAGGTATAAGCTGGTATAAGGTATAAAATTGAGTGTAAATGCACAGGATCAATCCGCGAGTTTCCAACTAGTCAAATTTACAACTCTTTATCAAACGTCAAAACGCGTGCTTTGTATGAAATATTGTACTAAAATTTGGAGAGTGACGTCATTGTTTTTCGTCGTCGTTTTGATACTTTTTATAGTTTATCTAGTTATTAAAAATAGTATTCAAGCAACAGAATTACTGAAAATGAGAGTTAAGTGTTATTTTCAAACGGATTATTTACTGAGCAATTAAAACTAAAATATATTGTATGTAGTCAACTCCCCAATTGTTCTTATACCGTGGCAGAGGGGAAATGCTACCGCAAGGCCAGTCCTTACTATTAAATTGTCTAAGACTTATTATACCTTTCGCGATGAGTGAACCGTTAAATTTGAGTAACATTAATTCATATGTAATGTTTTTATCAACTTTAGTTCGTGTTGTATGAAAGATTTACTTCTCCATAGTGTATTAGTTATTTTATGACTTTGGTATAACATTGCAGTTAAAATTATATAAAACTAGATTTTGCCGGTGATTTCCGATAAAATATTGGCCAGTTTCTAGGTACCTATATTCTTATCCTTTTAAACACAAAGTTTCATTAAAATCGGTCCAGTAGTTTTTGCATAATGCTCAAACAAACAGACTAACAGAACATCTCTCAACGGAACACCTTCCGACGCGGTGGTAGAGTCAAAAAATGACGTCAAAAAGCTATCTATATGATATTATTTTGAATAAAAAATTTTTGCATTTTTTTTTTGCATCCAAAAATTTTTGATCTGCAGTCAATCAAGGAAATATCTTCTATGTGTGTTACAGTTTTATAATAGTGTAAATGACAACTCACACTAATTAAATCTTTCTCGTAAATCATTTCGCACTTATCGCTCCTAGCTTCCAGCGGTATCTGAGCAGCCATCCGATAGTGTTTGGGGAACGACTCCATCTTGTTAGCTCTCATCTTGTACTCTGCCTCGTAGACCATCTCTATGGCGGGCTTGGGGCGCAGTGCTCGGACGCATTGGCCGTTGGTCCATAATGTTTTGGTCCATTCTATGTATTCCTGTTGTTCTTTTGCGTATGTCAGTTTTACTTCCTGGGAATTAACTTTGTTTATTACTTAATTACAAATACCATAAGGAAACCTATACTATAGGTACTTCAGACCATCAAACTGAATAGCTTTTACTATGGAACCAACATGGGAATCGCGAAAAAAAATGTGCTGTTTCATATATTTTGGTGGAATAGCTTTTGACATTTTCTATGGAAAAGCGGATAAAATTTGATATTGGTTCCATAGTGAAAGTGGTTTAGTTTGATGGTCTGAAGCATCCTGTTCGATATCTAATGTATTAACACCCTGTATGCTTTGATTCCGAAATGTGTATTATGGTGTCCAAATTATGCTGTACTGATGAGGCTGCCCCGGTACTGCAGCGCCTCGGGAATGTTTGCGGTGGAAGATAATCACATGATTGATTCACTGATGAAGTCACACAGGTAAACAACTTTTCAGCTTCATCTGAACTAGGGATAGCTAAAACTTTGTGAAAAGTACCTACATCAAATTTGTTCAACCTCAGTTGCCTCATCATCATCAGTGAATCCAGAGCTTGACTGAACTTGACACATTACACCAAAAGATGACACACATCTTCTACTACATTATACTCCTCGCAATTTGAGGAGACAGCCTTTTTCCTGAACATACATTGTACATTAGAATCTTTTATTTATTTATACCAAATTTACACACTAAAATCTTACCTCAAAAACTCTATGATCCTGTTTGGTAGGCCTTGGAATGAACTCTGCAGGTAAAACATTGGGGCTATCAGCACACAGCACCTTGAGGCACTGGTAGTGCTGGTGGGACGTCAGGGCGGACAGCTTCGGGTACGGAGGCTGCATGCGCATTCCCGGGATGTACATGCGACGGTGCTTGTCATCCTGCCGGTTTGATCATCATTGAATACCACTGAACAGATGACCTGACACATCTACAGGGTGAAATTGATATCATTAGCATCCTTTTAAACTAAGAGTCTACCCATCAAACTGAACAACTTTTACTATGGGAGCAAACCGATGGGAGCAAAAAAAAGATCTGCAGGTGTCGAGTAGGCGTTGCAGTTTAGTATGGAACAGCTGATTTTTCAGTTGGTCCGATCGGTTTGCTCCCATAGTAAAAGTTGTTCAGTTTGATGGGTAGACTCTTAGTTTAAAAGGATGCTAATGATATCAATTTCACCCTGTATACTTATGAAACAGTTCCGAGACTGACTGACAGCCAACGCACAGCCTAAACCGCTAAACATAGCCACATGAAAGTTAGTATTTGGGTAGTCGATCACCGGAGATGTTTGAGGCAGCAAGGTGGCGTGTGAGGAAATAATCCACCAATGGGAGCGCTCAGTTGCCTTAATGATGTGATCAAGTGAATGTGCTATTGGTGCATGTTTTCCTTGCATGCCATCTTGCTGCCTCTCTGGTGGACGACCAGCCTGAGTAAAGTAAGTGGCTTTTTTATGTTGATTACAGAAGTCGCGTGGCATGTTGTTTCGCTGATAGTCATGCCAATTGTGCATTTTCTTGGCTGTGGCATTTAAATTTTAGCAGGATTTTTCTCAATTAATACAGGATACAAAAAAACTGCAATAAAAACCCTTTCCCTTAGTTCCATTGTACAACACCCTCTGAGAAATAAAGTAGTAAGGCAAAACTTACGTTCTCTTTCCTTTTAAGTACTTGGCTCCAGTTAACCTTAGGTTTGACGAGAGCCTCATCCTCCGACTCGCTAGATAACAGCGGATCTCTGAACTTGTTGCGAAGGATCCTCTCCGTCACACAGTTGTCCAGGTCTTGCTCGTTCAGGAAATAAATATCTGGGTCTGACGAACACCTGCAACATTTGATTTTATTAGTATTACGGTGGAGGAGGACACCTAGTAATATGTCACTTTGTGTGTTTTTCCCCAGTTGGTTAGGACATTGCAGCCTGAATCACCAAATTGTCTGAAAAGAAAAATGATTCCGTGCTTCGGATGGCACATTCAGCCGTTGGTCCCGGCTACTATCTCTGGTGGTAGTAGTTGTTACATGTAAACCATGTCAGAGGCCGTAAGGCTGTCTGAAAAAACTCTGACACCAGGGCTCTGCCCACACGATAAGAAGAGAAGACAGACTTTTTATCTCACCCCCTCTGGTTACTTTTTGTGGTTACCTCATAACCCGGTAGGCACCTATAAAAAAGCCTTAAAGTTAAAAAAGATTTTAGATAAGCTATAATTTAGCCTTTAGCCTTAGCCTGCTTTTTCGACCTGTACGGTTCGACTGGAGCTCACCAGGTTAAGCAAATGCATATTCCTGTCTCGCTCGCACGCAACTGTATCACACATGCTTAACTCTTCTTTTAAATGTTTACCATATGTATAAAGCGCCGTATTCACCATCCATCTTGCTGTACGTCCCGCCAAGGCCATGCCCGATGCACGATGCAAAACGACCGTGAATAGGCTTGACGTACGTCGATAATTATTATTAATTGTTTGCTGGATGTGCACGACCCATTTTGCATCCAGCAAGCGCCCCCACCACCGCGCACGTCGTGCGGATGGACAGTGAATAGCGCGGACGTACGTCAGAGCGGCCTGCGTCGTGTGTGCTTGATCGTGAATAGACTTGCTGTACAGCAGATTTCACATTTAGACCTTGTGTCGCAAGGTGAATGCATGTCAAAATGAATCGTGAAACACTTTCAAGATTTATATTATTGAAAGATAACAAGTTCCTCACATGATATGACTCATTTGAGATACTCTGCACGTTTATGATAATCATTTTTTTTCATCCAAAACCTCTTTAGCAAGATGTGAAAAAAAATGTTTTTTTTTTTTCATTTCTTCTGTTGCTGCTGAAATCATCAGAAGAACTCCCTTTTTTTGACGTTTAATTGGTTCGATTTTATTACTCTGCTCACGCATGATGCGGCGGCGGCGCCGCGGCCTTGGCCTGATGTACAGCCGGGATGCATAGTCTGTATGCTACATCCAGCGCCGCGGCCTAGAGCGGACGTACAGCGGGGATGGACCGTGAATACGGCGCTTAAGATGACAGCTATCAGTGTACAAGGCATAGATGTAGTAACTAGATGAAACCAAACCATGGCCGCACATGAAACAGCAATAGCAATAGTGTGACTTTTGCATACAAAAAGACGGTTTGTTTGGCAAGATGTCATCAACATTCCATAGGTTTGACAATGGTTTGACATCTTGCCAAACAAAAAAACCGGCCACGGTGACCGAAACAAAAAATAATATTTCTGTCTTTTTTGTTTACATAAGTTTTCATAACTGGCTATTTCGCTCTCTAATTTCTTGGCTCCATCTTTCAGCGAAAGCGAAAAGTTTTTAATCTAAGGTACAAGGTGTGATTACCACAAACCTTGCAATGCTTTCCGGGCATATTCCAGTAAACGTTTTACCATGTACGAAAGCGAGGCGTGGTATGTAAGGACTGTAGTAAGTGGCGCGCTATGTTCTCTGCCTTCTCCAATGGGAAAGCGGTGTAGAGAAAGCTTACCATTTGATGATTATTATAATAACCCTACGCTAAAATAGACAAGAGGCTGTATTGTTGGTTACTAAGGCTTTAAGTCATAGCTTTATTGCTTCATCAAGATATTGTTTTGAGATAATCAGATAAAACAGCATTCGAAGGGTTATGATACTTATAATAAAAGGGGGAATTTTATAAAAACTTACCAATCAAATTGCCTTATGTGTTCCATTGTGTCGGCTAAAACCGGTTAGCCGAAATATTATTGCTTCAAATTAGAGCTTATCTAAGTTTCTATCACTAAAACTAACTATCACAGAAATTATATTTTATTCACAGAAACAGAATAGGTATTTTATTTACCACAAAAATAATTTATTTTCCATTCCTTCATGTGGAAACTTTTTTTGTTAGTTTTTTTTTATGAGAGTTGTACAATGTTTTTTATAGTTCATGACATGATGAAATGTTTCGAACGAGCTATTTTCACGCTGCAGCATAGACAAGATTTTTTATTTTTTTTATTTTTTGGCTTCGGCAACCAGGCTTTTAGCCTCAATTTCTATGAAATGTTGAGTTAATCGGTAAGAATCGGTAGCATCCGGGCTCTATTTTTTTTTGGTTGGAATGTTGGCTATAGGCAAATCTTGACAAATTCCAACATTCATGTGTCAACATTCTTATTACAGGGGCATAAAGGTGAAAATTGCTCAATTATGTGAATATTTTAAATGGCACGAAATCAATTGTTTACGCTATTTCCACGCTATTGCCATGGTAACCTGTGACGTCATCTCACGCTGCGGTGTCACGGTCCTAGCATGGTCCTAGGGGCCGGCCTAGCACTCGCCTTATGTTTATGTCAGAGTCGGAACTCTTATGGATATTTAATATAATAAATGGCTTGATTACAAAGAGTACTTTATTCTCGATTCGCTGGCTTCTTACGTGGTGCAGATATTACTCTACTCTTTGGGTGCAGACTCGAGTGAGAGTGAATAATAGTCTGTGAGAGTGATGTCTGATGTGATGAGTGAAGTAGGTTTATAAGCTAAGGTAGAAATCGCTGCCTTCTATTAAAACGTATCTTCTTTTGGTGTCAATTGTCCTATTTCTATATTTTATTGGCCAGATATTCGGCGAGCCTGACAGCATCCAGTGTAGCTTTGTTGAGGTCCTCTCTCGTGCAGGTTTTTGGGCACAACGGGCATTCTAGCAGGTGCGCCATCGACTGGATAGGTTCGCCGCAATCACACTGCATTTGGCCAGGGTCCATCTTAGGATTGGGACTGGGGTTAGCCCCAGTTACATAAACTTTGTCTGCAAGGGCCAACTTGAGTGCGAAGGCGATTTAAAGACTTCCACAGTGGCTATTGCAGATTGTGCCCGGGAGGTAGATATTCCTGTGAGAGAATAAATTCAGCTGGTGGGGGTACCCTTTCCTTCCACAGAGTACATCTAGTGAGAGATGGGTCATCATTTATAGCCGAAGTTCAGCGCTGGAAGCTCATATAATCATCATCATCTCAGCCGATGGATGTCCACTGCTGGAAATAGGCCTCCCCCAAGGATCGCCATAACGATCAGTCCTGCGCTGCCCTCATCCAACGTTTTCTGATTTCTGTTGATTATTATCTGTGATACCCAAGTGAAAATACTGACCATCAGCAAAATGTAATGAGTTTCTTGTAAGAGGAAGAAGCAAATAAAGTTATAGATCCAAAGCCACCAACGGTCTAGGGCCTAAACGTATAGGAAAGCTGGATTCAGTCTAGCTCGAAAATAGACGCCAAAGTACATCATTTAGTCTCAGTCTTATTTATGACTCAAAGTGGTCACTGATTTTTTTTAAAGCTGTCAGACAATCGCGAAAAAATGTGGTCTGGGCCTAAACATATAGGAAACGAACTGGATGCATTTTACGAAAGAGCCCTTTTAGGAGAATACCACAGCATATTTAGTTTTTTCAAATCGGTCACTGTTCAAAATCAGACCGGGGTTGAAAATTGAAAAAAATTGGTCTTGGGCCTAAACATATAGGAAATGTGAAACCAACTTGGATCGAGAGAACACACTTTACCCATCACGAAAAACCCGATCTTACATGGCGGATCGGTCACCTTTCCAGAATCAAACCACTTTTATAACATACTAAAAATGACAGATATGTCGACAATGGTTAGTGATAGAAAAATTTGTTACGAACAAAATTGTTAGAAATTTAATGTTCTTCAAGTTTGTAATAGCTTTGTTTACAATTTTATGCATAGGAGACGAGATATTTGTAAAAACTTTATAATTAAAATAGTAATAGACAGATATCTCAACAACGGTTGATGATAGGAAAAGTTTGTTGAAGACACAATTGTAGATAATATTTTGTTCTACATGTTTTGTAATAACTTTGTTCACGATTTGATGCATACGAAATGAGATATTTGCAAAAACTAATGAATTAAAATAGTAATAGACAGATATCTCAAAAATTGTTGATGATAGGAAAAGTTTGTGTAGCATACAATTGTAGATAATATTATTTTCTACATGTTTTGTAATAACTTTATTCACAATTTTATGCATACGAAACGCGATATTTGCAAAATATAATTAATTAAAATAGTAATAGACAGATATCTCGACAACGGTTGATGATAGAAAAAGTTTGTCGAGGATACAATTGTAGACAATGTTATGTTCTATAAGTTTTGTAATAACTTTGTTCACGATTTGATGCAAAAAAAACGAGATATTTGTGAAACTAAATAATTTAAATAGTAATAGACAGATATCTCGGCAACGGTTGATGACAGAAAAAGTTTGTCTAATAAAATGGTAGATAATGCTTGTTCTACAAATTGGGTTATAACTTTGTTTACAATTCTATGTATTTGAAACGAGATATGTGCAAAAACTAATTATTAAAAATAATAACAAACAGTAATCCCGACAGCGGTAGTAAAAAATTGGTCAGAATAAAACTGTTGATAAGAGTAATTGTTTGTTCTACAAGTTTTGTATATTAACTTTTTAAAATGTATGCAAATAAATAATTTTATTCCATTCCTATGTATGAAATCGTGAACAAAGTTATAAGAAACGAGATATTTGCAAAAAACTAACTTATACGATCTTAAACAATTACTCGTATCAACAGTTTTATTCTGACCAATTTTTTTCTTCCGCTGTCGGGATTACTGTTTGTTATTATTTTTAATAATTAGTTTTTGCACATATCTCGTTTCTAATACATAGAATTGTAAACAAAGTTATAACCCAATTTGTAGAACAAGCATTATCTACCATTTTATTAGACAAACTTTTTCTGTCATCAACCGTTGTCGAGATATCTGTCTATTACTATTTAAATTATTTAGTTTCACAAATATCTCATTTTTTTTGCATCAAATCGTGAATAAAGTTATTACAAAACTTGTAGAACATAACATTGTCTACAATTGTATCCTCGACAAACTTTTTCTATCATCAACCGTTGTCGAGATATCTGTCTATTACTATTTTAATTAATTATATTTTGCATATATCGCGTTTCGTATACATAAAATTGTGAATAAAGTTATTACAAAACTTGTAGAACATAATATTGTCTACAATTGTATGCTACACAAACTTTTCCTATCATCAACAATTTTTGAGATATCTATCTATTACTATTTTATTTATTTAATTTTACAAATATCTTGTTTCCTTTGCATGAAATAGTGAACAAAGCTATTACAAAACTTGTAGAACATAACATTATCTACAATTGTGTCTTCAACAAACTTTTCCTATCATTAACCGTTGTTGAGATATCTGTCTATTACTATTTTAATTAATTATTTTTTGCAAATATCTCTTTTCGTATGCATCAAATTGTGAACAAAGTTATTACAAAACTTGTAGAACATAATATTATCTACAATTTTTTGCGGAACAAACTTTTCCTATCATCAATAATTTTTGAGATATCTGTCTATTACTATTTTAATTAATTCGTTTTTGCAAATATCTCGTTTCGTATGCATCAAATCGTGAACAAAGACAGAATAAAAGTTGTAGAATATAATATTATCTACAATTGTGTCTTCAACAAACTTTTCCTATCATCAACCGTTGTCTAGATATCTGTCTATTTCTATTTTAATTATTAAGTTTTTACAAATATCTCGTCTCCTATGCATAGAATTGTAAACAAAGCTATTACAAACTTAAAGAACATTAAATTTCCAACAATTTTGTTCATAACAAATTATTTCTATCACTAGCTATTGTCGAGATATCTGTTATTTTTGGTATGCTATAAAAGTGGTCTGATTCTGAAAACGTGACCGATTCGCCATGTTAGACCGGGTTTTTCGTGATGGGTAAACTGTTTCCTATATGTTTAGGCCCAGACCCCATTTTTTCGCGATTGTCTGACCGATGTAAAAAATTTCAGTGACCGCTTTGAGTCATAAGACCGAGGCTAAATGATGTACTTTGGCGTCTATTTTCGAGCTAGACTGAATCCAGCTTTAATATACGTTTAGGCCCTAGACAGTTGGTGGCTCTGGATCTATATGCCATAATATGAAATCCATCCTCTAACTTAGTTTATTTAATAATTTTGCGTGTGTCGGGGCGCGTTCGGCCGATATTCGATATGCAGGGAAAAAACTTAAAACAAACGCATAGTAGGTCGAAATTACATCTCTCTCTTGTGCAGTGATAGTGAACTCTGATTGCCATCTCTTTCTTACATGGGGTCCTAATTGACCTACAAATTGAAATAAAAAATAAAATCTTTATAATCACATTTTTATAAAAAAAAAAAAAATTACAAAATATGCTCGAAATGTGCAATGCCTAATAGCAATGTTGAACAGACATGACAGACAGGAATAGAGAAGGTTGGAGGAGGCCTTTGCCGATTGGCAAACAGACATACAAAAATTTTTTACAAAAAAATTAAACCGACTTCAAAACACATAAAGTGAAAAATAATATTGCAGCCGATGAATTTTACGTCAGCATCTATAAGAATATCAATTTGTTTTATCGAAGTCGCTGTCAAGCCTGTACGATTCCAGACTGAGCTTGCAGTAATTTTTTGGCTAGGCTTGACACCGACTCCAATAAAACAAATTGATATTCTTATAGATGCTGACGTAAAATTCATCGGCTGCAATATTATTTTTCACTTTTTGTGTTTTGAAGTCGGTTTAATTTTGTTGTTAAAAATTTTTATTTCATAATTTTTAGTGGTGATATACATTACTTGGATTCTGATATCAGCACACACAAAGGGTACATCGATTATTTCAATCGCCGATGATATGCTATAGATTTTTGAGGAGTTCTATTGTCTATCTCCGAAGACCTTTACCAGATCTTCACCAAATTAAAATGGGACCACCTCTGAAGTATGAACTACTAAACAAATAATAATTATCAAAATCGGACTACTCTGTAAAAAGTTATGCGTGTTCATACATAAAACAAAAAAAAACAAAAAATATACGCGTCGACTTGAGAACCTCCTCCGTCTTTTGTTTTTTCGTCGGTTACAAAACGAACAAAGCACAACTAGTAGAATAAAAATAAAATAATATAGATGTCTGAATAAGGCCAATAATAAAAAAAAAAGCAATGTTAAGCTAAACGGTAAACAGCATTGGCTTGAATTTTTTTATTCTCGTTCAGTTTTGATAGAAAAAAACATTATTTTATCGTGAACTGGTGCTTCAGTCAGCAATGTCTCCGTACGAGGGTACTCCTCAACGGTTAACAGCATTGGCTTGATTTTTTCATATTCACGTTCAGTTTGATAGCAAAACACATGTTTAGGCTGCCTGTCCATTGAAGCGAGCTCGCACTGCTAGCTCGCGTCAATGGATAGGCAGCCTTAACCAGGCTCTGATGCTGAAGTAAGGAATGTCTTCGTACGAGGGTACTCCTCATCAGTAAACAGCATTGGCTTGATTTTTAATGTTCACGTTCAGTTTTGATAGCTGAACACATATTTAGCCAGGATCTGGTGCTACAGCCAGGAATGTCTCCGTACGAGGGTACTCCTCAACGGTTAACAGCATTGGCTTGACATTTTTTTGTTCACGTTCAGTTTTGATAGCAAAACACATATTTAACCTGGATCTGGCGCTTAAGCCAGCAATGTCTCCGTACGAGGGTACTCCTCAATGGTAAACAGCACTGGCTTGCAATTTTTTTTACACGTTTAGTTATGATAGCAAAACTCATATTTAACCAGGATCTGGCGCTGAAACTTGGAATGTCTCCTTAAGAGGGTACTCCTCAACTGTAAACGGTATATGCTAGTCAATGCTGTTTACTGTTAAGGAGTACCCTCGTACGGAGACATTCACGGCTGTAGGACCGGATCCTGGTTTAATATGTATTTTGCTATCAAACGTAACGTGAACATGATAAAATCAAGCCGATGCTGTTTACCGTTGAGGAGTACCCTCGTACGGAGACATTCTTGGCTTCAGCACCAGTTCCTGATTTAATATACGTTTTGCTATTAATACTGAACTACAAACAACTTGATATTCTACTACAAATTGATATTCTTATAGATGCTAACGTAAAATTCATCGGCTGCAATATTATTTTATACTTTTTGAGTTTTGAAGTCGGTTTTATTTTTTATATTCACGTTCAGTTTTGATAGCAAAACATTTATTTAACCAGGATCTGGTGCTACAGTCAGAAATGTCTCCGTACGAGGGTACTCCTTATCGGTAAACAGCATTGGCTTGATTTTTTTATATTCACGTTCAGTTTTGATAGCAAAACACATATTTAACCAGGATCTGATGCCGAAGCCAGGAATGTTTTCGTACAAGGGTACTCCTCAACGGTAAACAGCATTGGCATGAATTTTTTATGTTCACGTCACGGCCAGTTTTGATAGCAAAACACATATTTATTCAGGATCTGGTGCTACAGCCAGGAATGTCTCCGTAGGAGGGTACTCCTCAACGGTAAATAGAATTGACTAGATTTTTTTAAATTTTCGTTTTGATAGCAAAACACATATTTTACTAGGATCTGGTGCTACATCAAGGAATGTCTCCGAACGAGGGTTTGACTTTTCTTTATTCTCGTTCAGTATTAATAGCAAAACGTATATTAAATCAGGAACTGGTGTTGAAGCCAAGAATGTCTCCGTACGAGGGTACTCCTCAACGGTAAAAAGCATCGGCTTGATTTTATCATGTTCACGTTCAGTTTTGATAGCAAAATACATATTAAACCAGGATCCGGTCCTACAGCCGTGAATGTCTCCGTACGAGGGTACTCCTTAACAGTAAACAGCACTGACTAGCATATACCGTTTACAGTTGAGGAGTACCCTCTTAAGGAGACATTCCAAGTTTCAGCGCCAGATCCTGGTTAAATATGAGTTTTGCTATCATAACTAAACGTGTAAAAAAAATTGCAAGCCAGTGCTGTTTACCATTGAGGAGTACTCTCGTACGGAGACATTGCTGGCTTAAGCGCCAGATCTAGGTTAAATATGTGTTTTGCTATCAAAACTGAACGTGAATATGAAAAAATCAAGCCAATGCTGTTAACCGTTGAGGAGTACCCTCGTACGAAGACATTCCTGGCTGTAGCACCAGATCCTGGTTAAATATGTGTTTTGCTATCAAAACTGAACATGAACATTAAAAATCAAGCCAATGCTGTTTACTGATGAGCAGTGCCCTCGTACGAAGACATTCCTTACTTGAGAATCAGAGCCTGGTTAAGGCTGCCTATCCATTGACGCGAGCTGGCTGTGCGAGCTCGCTTCAATGGACAGGCAGCCTAAACATGTGTTTTGCTATCAAAACTGAACGTGAATATGAAAAAATCCAAGCCAATTCTGTTAACCGTTGAGGAGTACCCTCGTACGGAGACATTCCTGGCTGTAGCACCAAATCCTGGTTAAATATGTGTTTTGCTATCAAAACTGACCGTGACGTGAACATAAAATAAAAGCGGTCAAGTGCGAATCGGACTACTCGCCCACCGAGGGTTCCGTACCACACCACTACAGAACACAACATAAATTAACGATTTAGGGGGTTGGAGAGCTGCGACAGTGGCGCCAGCAGTATTAAAATTAATTGTGCCTGAAATACAATCATTTTCATGAATATTTTACGTTTCGCGACAATCGTAACTGATTCTCTATTTTATAATCCATTATTATAATAATTCACACAAAGCCAAAGCTAAAGCTATGTATTGCAAATGTGCTAAAAGTTTTCCAATGTGGCCACTTTTAGCACATTTGCAATACATAGCTTTTATGCTCAGTGTGAAATGTTTGTATTTCAGGCACAATTAATTTAAAACTGATGGCGCCACGGTCGCAGCTCTCCGACCACCTTAAGATAGAAAAAAAAAAACTTTTTTTGTCCGGAACCTTTAGCGCGAGACCGACTCACACTTGGCCGGTTTTTAGTATTTGTTGTTATTCTGTAGAGTTTTCTCTATAATCACACTAAGTTTGACACATGTTGTTATTCTGTAGAGTTTGCTCTATAATCACACTAAGTTTGACGCTTGTATGTATTACCGTTTTTACGATAGAGCGTAAAGAAAAAACGTTGATAAAAACTAGTTTCTTGTTGAGAACCCCCCTTAATTTTTAACTTTTTTATTATTTGTTAACAAATCCGCCGTAATAACGCACAATCTGAGAAAATTTCAACTATCTAGCTATTACGGTTCAAAAGTTACAGCCCTAAATAGGTAGGACAGACGGACAGACGGACAGACGGACAGACGGACGGACGGACGGACAACGTAGGCTTAGTAATAGGGTCCCGCTTTCACCCTTTGGGTACGGAACCCTAAAAATCAATCCAATGCTGTTTACCGATGAGGAGTACCTACCCTCGTACGAAGACATTCCTTGCTTCAGCATCAGATCCTGGTTAAACATGTGTTTTGCTATCAAAACTGAACGTGAATCACAAAATAATTAGAAAGATGACGTGAATAGGAAAAAATCCAATTTCATCGGTCCTCTGGTAAGTTTCGGTTTTTTCACCACTAGTTACTACCAACTTGCAGATTTTTATATTTTTTTATCTGGTAACATCGATTTTTAAATGTGACCACCCCATTTTTATATCTGGCAACATCGATTTTTAGATGTTACCACCCCAGCGTGAAAATAGCCTTTGCCGAAATGTTTATCTTCCTTTTGGAAAGACAATGGGATTTAGCCCTTACAGCCGTTTTCTTCAGTAGTTTTTCTTAAGTCATCTATACTTTACAAACCTATCTCATTGAAATGCGAGGGGGGTTCCAAGAACATTGTATATAGGATGGTTCATAGATTAGTATTATTATGGGTAGATCGTGGATCACTCACAAATTCTAATGTTCAAGGGAATTTTAGGCAGGCGCAAAACTCCTTTTTTGATAGGCTGCGATCGTCTACGGCTGCGATTGTCTGTTTATTTTGTTTTTATATATTTTTTACGGCTCTGGACGCCGGGTTTTTTAACTTTTTCTACCCCCGTGCGGAGTGCATACATATCTCTGACGATACCTCACTATAGTTTGATCACAAGGGGCTGTACCAAAGATACAGTATAGATAAGTATATTAGAAGGCTGTACCATCATTGGGTGCAGTATTTATAACGTAAACCACAGTTCATATCTCCTCAACCGATCATATGCTTTTATCAGCCCTGCCGTCGTAGTATGCCAGTGTGATATAGCGCTATCACACTTTCGCTCATTCTTTTTGCGCGCGAGCGAACGAGATAAAAGACGTGATATAGCCGTATCACGTGCAACATGCTAGCCCAGCAGAAGCCGTAGCATGCTACACGTGATACGGCTGTATCACGTCTTTTATCTCGTTCGTTCGCGCGCAAATAGAAAGAGAGCAAAGGTGTGATACGGTGGCATGCTACCAATGCAGATCCACGATGCGTACATTGTATTAAAAAAAACTGGACTCGATAGACGGGTTGGAACAGCACAGCAGACAATACCTTTCCCAGTTCCCAGCACAGTATAAGGGTCAGCGCACACCCAGCGTAGAACTGCTCGCGCATGCTCGACCATGTTCTTTGCAGTCGCGCACACCTAGCGGCAAAATCCGCCGGCGGCAGCGGCGGAGCATGCTCGCGCGTGTTCGAACAGTCTCGCGGATACACCCGTGTTGCTACAGTTGACGTAGTGAATTTTGCCGTTGTGTTTACAATATTTCATAGTAAAGACGTGCGATAACAACAATTTTAAAGTATGGTAGACTGGGATTTGGTAATTATTGGGTTACTAGCAAAGGAAGAGGAGCAAGAAGAGCACATCAATAAGATGAAAAGAGGCAAGAAAGATGTACTTATATTTGGGAAATACTACGCCCTGTGCTGTGTTACGGTTTAAAGTTCTAGGGACAGTTATTTTATGTACTATAAAATGGAATATGAACAATTTGAAAACCTACTAAATCTGCTTCGACCTTTTAGATTTTCTTTGTATTTTCAAAAAGAGTTAGATTATTATATTATATTATCTGTAGTAAATTGCCCTTTTCGGGCTAAAGTAGTTAAAAAATATGCTAGATTTAGTCCAAAACCGGCCGAGGTGGCGTATGCTCGAACATGCTCGAGCATGCGCGAGCATGCTCGCGATTGCTCGTGTCGCCGCGAGGAGCATACGCGAGCATACTCGAACAGACGCTACAGGGATTTAATCCCTTGCAAGCTATTTTCAACTTTATTTCTATGGGAATAGAGTTCATTATCAATTGAATCAATGAAAACTGCTCGCGCATGCTCGAACTGTTTTACGCTGGGTGTGCGCTGACCCTAAGAAAGAGTAACTAGGTAAGGGTACGGAATAATGAATTGTTTAAAAAATATAATTTATTAACATTTTACTTCACATGGACAACGGCACAAACAGTTAACTAATTCTGTACCTTAGAGGTAGAGTCTGTAAAAGTTACAAATTAAAATGTAGTAATCTGAACTCTACCTCTGGGATACTGAATGTAACATTTCATTATTAAATTAATACGAAAATAAATAAAACTCATTTTTACGTCACACAAAAGGTTAATAAATAAAAATAATAATTTGTAAATTAGCTTTCGTTTTGCTAACTAAAGCAATTCCTAAATGTATAACTGAGTCATTTGCTATCGCATTCAATAGATCACACGATTCACGATTCATTCAATAGATTACGTTAGTACAAAATGTGTTTACAGAATAGTAACATATGGACGATTTATTAATGCGCACATTTCTGTAAGTACTAAAATAATTTAATTTATATACTAAGTTCCCCTAAATGAATATTTCCACCGAATAAAGTGGAACTTAATATTGGACCTTATCTAGGAACGCTTGAAGACTGCATTTGGAATGATAATACAAGGCGGGAAGAATATTAAAGTTCGGTCATTTTGCTAATTAGGTACATTAGAATTACAAAAACACGTTAAAACACAAAACTCGACTACACCCTCACAATATTTAAGAACTCATTAATAATATTATGCATTAATTATTTATTCCTTAAATTAATATTAACCACCACAGTAACATTTTGTATTAATAAACAACAATCAATATATCCTATACGTTAGTTTAAATAAATAGTAAAGCATTATATTCATCACGCTTAGAATAGAGGTAGATATAATAGCTTAATAATAATATTATAATTGATAGATAAAAAAAGGAATTTATAAAAAATAATAATACAAAGGACGGCGGCCTCGCACGTCTTCTGTTTAGCGTAAGTCATGCTCGATACAGTGGCTCATTTCTCCTTCATTTATGTATTTATTTTTATTTTTAACCATAGCCTTAAGTTGTATATACTGTTGTAAATATCCATTCTACCAATATCTAAGGTTCTAAGGCAACTATAAAAAAAAACTGTAAAATCATACATGAAATGAAATTATAAATATACTTACAAAAAACTTGATACAAAAAAATAATACATAAAAATTCAAGGTTTTCTTCACATTCACCCCCACATTTACTACTTAACGGTAACTACATCGTACTTATGACAGGTTAAAAAAATCAGCGTTTAGTAATCAAGGGTTAACCGTTAACATAAATTAAATAACTAAAATACAAATATTTTATTTGGTCTTCGCGGAGCGCAGCACCAAATAAAATCTTTGCTAAAATACTTATATAATTTGATCACATATTTTGTGAAGTTGTGGCAAGATATTTCTCTACCTATAGCTTTTATTCTATGGTAACAATTATTAGGTAACTATTACTAGGTTTTATAAGCACCATAAAAATACCAAGACAAAAAAAGGAAAACCTGAGGAAAAGAGTTTGACGCAGGCGTGGAACCAGCTTTCAGAAAAAAGATGGGACATGTAAAATAGAAGTAAGTCGAAAGGGCGTTAGCCATGATCCTTGTCTGACGTCATATTTTTAGACTTAATTATTGAAAAACGTGAGAAAGAATTCATTATTGTTATTAACTTATAGACTATCAGTTTCAGAAACGCTCATTAGAGTTAATTCTCCATCAAATCTGTTGCTAGCTTTTACTACGTCAATAAGACAAAAAGTGATAGCAATAGATTTAATGGAGGATTGACTTTAATGAGCGTTTCTGAAACTGAGTGTCTGTGAAACACCCGCGCCAGATGTGTCCAAGGTCTGTTCATAAGCACAGTATAAGAAAGAGGACATATCTACGTACGGTTCGGACACTCCCTGCCTCCCACCAATCATGACCTCACCCCTCTGTGGTACGGGAGGTGGAAGACAGTAAGCATTCCTCTCCCACTCGCACTCGTTCTGCATACATGTGCCTACTTCTTCTAGCCAGTGCGAGTCCGTTTGTCTAAAGTGTCCAGCACAGCTAGCATGACACCCACGACAAAACGTTTAAACGACAAAAACGTCATGCGCGCTCGTTCTGGCATACGTAAAATAATAAAGATGGAGGCACATCTCGATTTTTATCGTTTTCTCGGGGGTGGCATGCGAGGCCTACAGGAAGTGATATTAGTCTACAATACTTGAGGCATTGTCGTTTTAAGTATATTAATATTAAATGGCGACTTCATTAAATTATTTTACTATTAAAACTTAAATGTCTACACTCTACGTCCAAAGAGAAGTAGGCATCATGCCTTCCATGGAAGTGTTTCTAGGCGTCAATACTTCGTTGCAAAGGAAAATGAGCGGTAGATCTACTAGATAGCCTTGAATAAGGTCTATTTTCCTATTAGCCAGCGCCGGGTCGGTGTGCCACAGAGTTTGGCAGTGTTCCTCTTGGTATTTCTTTAGTTCGGCGAATGAGTGGACAGCGTCCGTCGGTATGCTGTGGAACACCTGCAAGAAAATGGTGATATTTACAAACTTAACTTATGCCAATGATAGCTAACCTCCGATAGATGGCACGATAAGAATAACATATGTTTAAGCTGTAGCAACACCTCTTTGGACAAACAAACGTTGTCACTGGGAAAACCATTCCTTTGTTACCACGAGTTCGTTCCCATAACGCGTAGCAATTCTGAATATGTATGTGAAGTCTAGAATAGCAGTGCCCAAGCTCTCCCGCATCACGTAAGCTCACTACCACGCTGTTGTGACAGGTAGTGAGCCAGTCGCCACTTTCAACGGACGGCGGACACAATACATCCCTCGATGAAGCATTACGATGTATTTATTTTAATAAAAGTTTGAATCATATCCTTATACAAATACAGCGTATTTAATTAAATGTTGTTCAATTAAATGGGAACTTGTTGTCAGCATCTGGCCATCTATTTGTCTTTGTAGACATCAAACTGTTATTTAGCTGTAAGTTCTTCAAAAAAGAAATAAATAAAAATTTATAAATATTAATGCAGCGTACTGTTACGAGCGACGAATTCGATAGGTGACGTCATTTATCTTGGTCACTACCTCATACGGCCCTTCCCAACTTGCCTGCAACTTCCAGTTCGACGTTTGACATTTGACAGCGGCCGTGACAGTACTTAAGAAGGGTCAGATCAAATGTACCCGAAACCGACGAGCGTTTATGAAATGACTTATGACTATAGGAGAGGCAAAAGAAGTAGGCCAGGATCGTAGCAGATGGCGATCAATTTGTCCTCCTATATTACTGTTTTTTTTTTTGTATAATTATGTCAGTGTGTTTTGTTGGGTATGCAAATGAAAACATTTTCTTTCTTCCTTATAATATACTTACTTCCTCATACATGTCGGTGTTCCGTTTGGAGGTGGCCTTCCACATGCCGCGGTAGAACTGTTCGCAGCACACGTCGTCGATGTCCACGCCGATCTTCTCCAGGTCCTCGTCCATCAGCCCGAGGTGCTCCCGGAAGAGACGTTTGCGCAGCGCCCCCGCGACGCGCCCCGATGGAAACGTTTCACCGTTCATTTTACCTTCCACGAATTGTTCATCCTGGAAAAAAACATTACGTCAGCTACTGGCAAGAGATTCAGGGAAAGTGGTGTACTCTTGTTTCGGAGGCCAAGACCTACTTTAGGTCGCTGTGTGTGCTGAGTTAGTTTTTTTTAACGTTCATAAAGTCAAGTAGGCATAGGCGTAGATACATAGCTAGTTGTGGAGTTGTTGGACTAAGGGCCTGCACATACGTAGATTTCAACTAATTAGGCGGCCAAAACTCGCTATCCGAAAAAAAAACTAATGATAAGATAACCATTTACTCAGGTAGTAAACAGTTCCGGGAATACAATGGGCACCCCCTCCCACCCTTCGTAGATGCGCAAGAGCTTCGCTAGGGTAGTCGGAATTCGATAGTCACTTAACGTCTACGTGTCTGTTCTCGGCGCTCCTAAACTTACAACTTTTGTAAAATTCATATTTGTTTATTAACTACTTATTTTCGAGTGACAGTGATGGATTGCAGTAATTCAGGTAAGAACCTATGTTTTTTAACAGTAACTTTTTTAGTTTCTACTTCCTTTGATAAACTTTTAATTTTTCAAAGATAGCTCTATCAATATGTATGTCTATGGAGCGTAGTATACTAGGTGTGAAAAGGACGGACCGTTTCCGGAACACAACACTGCGCTCCAAAACTCAAATAGCTGATGTAGGTGAGAAATCTGCGAAACTAAAGTGGGACTGGGCGGGGCATGTTTGCCGAATGCACACCGAGCGGTGGGCATCAATCGCCACTCAATGGGTGCCTAATGATGGTAGTCCAGGTCGAGGCAGACCCCGGAAAAGGTGGCGCGATGAGTTAGATGCCTATTGCAACGAATGGAGGGATACCGCATTGGATAGAGATATATGGAAGAGTTTAGGGGAGACCTTTGCCCAGCAGTGGGACGAAGTAGGTTAAAAAAAAAAAAAAATTAAAAAAAAAAAAAAAAAAAAAAAAAAAAAAAAAAAAAAAGCTCTATCAAAAAGTCAGTTTTTTTGTGTTTCTTACAATTGGGTATTTGACTACATTCAATATATTTTATTTTTATCTACTCAATAAAAAAAGGGTTAGAAAATAACGCTAAACTCCCATTTTCATTGAGTTTTTAGCTTGAATACTATTTTTAATAACAAGATAAACTATAAAAAGTAATGAAAATGTTGATGACGTCACAACTCAATATTTAGTACAAATCTTCATACAAAGCGCATGTTTTGACGTCCGATAAAGAGTAGCTGATTTGACTAGTTGTCAAGTAGCCAATTAAATATGTCTTTTTACTAACTTAAGGGTCCGTCCGAGCAATGTTTTCTTTATTTTTCAATACTTTACTTATTTTTCTATCATACCAGTAAAAAAATTGCCGCGGAAACCCGCGCGTTTTCCAAATAAGAGCATTTGAATCTTAGGGGTCAAAATTGAGAAAAATACCACGTTAGTGCTAAATTGTATTAAATCTAATTATTTTTTTGTTTTAGGTCCGTTTGGTACCTCGGGTACTAAAATAGTGACTCGAAAGTACCTGTTTGAACAGGTACAAAGACAAAATTTACCAAGTTTAAGGGAAAAACTCGATTCGTATGAAGATTTTCTTTTGATACGTTATGGAGACACTGAAAATGCTAAAAAGTGTTTGAAGCAAAGGTATTCTTATATCAAAACCGAATTCTTGAAAAGGTGGATGAAAGCCAGTAAACACGAAGAAGTTTTCCTAAAAAACAACCGAGATTGGTTAGAAGGAACTTTCGAGATTCCGATAGAATCGGCCTCTCCTCGTGGTAGGCCAGCAAAATCTTTCGAAGATTTAAGTGAGCGAAGCAAAAGAAGAAAAACGGAAGAAGTCCGCGCGACTTCGAAGCATGACGTCATTATCCAAGCCGCACAATCTGTTTTACAAAACACTGGGCAAAGGAATGCTTCAAAAGTTCTCAAAGAAATTACTAATTCGCCGACACGAGCCAGCAAATATAGATCTGCCTATTCTAAAGTGAATAACGACGACGACATGTTACCTCCGCTGACGCCTCTGCAAGCACTCCAGATGTTCGTGGAAGCTGATCTTTCAAGAAGGCAATATGAAATAATAAGAGCAACAAACCCAAAACATTTCCCTTGCTACGACTTGTTGCTAAAGGCGAAACAAGAATGTTATCCACCAGAAGAATCCATGAATGTCACAGATACTTCGGCAGAGAGCAACTTACAATGCTTAATGGACCTTACTGTGACACGCCTCTCAGTAGAGATACTTTAGAGATAGCCAATAATCTTTGAATTCTCTCAAAGTAAAATAATATGTGTTTAAGTAGTTTTATTTGTAATAAGTATATATTTAAGATATAGATATATGATATTTTACCATATTTATGCTTGTAACTAATAATTCATAAGACGTTTTTTTTATTTCTTTGGTAATTTTAAAATGATATTTATTTTTGGTATTTTATCGATGTAAATATGTTGCATAATCAATAATTATATTTTTTCGGAACAAATAGAGTTTATTTTAATTTACTATTGTACGTATAGCTATTTTCCAGAAAAAAATAATTTTGGCCGCCTAAATAATTGAAATCTACCTATGTGGCCTGCTTCACCATTTCTGAATACGTTTTTAATTACTTATCTGACAAATCGTTTTATGAAAGACCCGCGATTTCGTCCGCACAAATTATATACCAGATTTTAAATCAGATCATAACATAAGCTATCAAACAAAAAAAGTTCAGTAGTTTTCGCGTGGTGCTCGTGACACACAAAGCAAAAAAAAATCTTTTTTTAAATTACAGTTTTATAATAGTAGAGATATGTCAAACGATCTGTCAGAAAAACAATTAAGAAGTTATCCAGAAGTGGTGAAAGACGCCCTGAGTAGTAGAAATTCAAGAATTTTCAATAACCAGTTAAATGTATGGGAGGTTTTACAGGGTATGGAAGGACAGGTCTAGAGGGGGAAGCGAAACATACAGTTAATGTAAGGAGAAACAAAAACTGGATCTTAACTTTTAATCATATCTGCTTGCAACTAAGCTTATCCTAATTATTCTTCTAATAAAAAACTTTGAGGTTGAACACATGGGTTGAACGCACAGATTACCCCCAATAGATGCCGCATACAGTACAGGGCCGCCGACGTTCGCCACATCTATGGTTTTTCACTGATATAAGCAACGCGAGTGAGCGAGCTAGAAGTAGTGCGACCTTGAAATGGCCAATCACGTTGCACAGTTTCAAAAATGGCTTCGGGCGTGAACAAAATGTTCATTCTGCGTTCTATTGGGGGTAATCTGTGGTTGAACGGCAAAGAAAAACACTGTAACGAAGTTTGCGTACGCTGAACAAGAAATTCTGATGCATATTTGAAGTGTACCAATCCGCATTGTGGACGCGAGGTGGACTCCCAACGCGCCTTCACCTGAAGGAAGCTAATGAATCTAATGTAACAGTGTACCTGCAAAAGCACGGCTATCTCGGAGTCCCTGGTCCCGATCATGGACCTGTCGTTGATGTTGGCGCTGCCGCAGATGACGGTCTTGTCGTCCGCCACCAGCAGCTTGGAGTGCACGTACACCAGCTCCGTGATGGGCTCTCCCTCCAGCACCGAGTGCGTGCGCAGACCGTGGAACGTTATGTACTCCGATGGGTCTGCGATGCCCGCCTCGTATAACCGGGTGAGAATCGCTTCCCTGCTTCTGTTGTGTGATAAATATACAATACAGTTATGAGCAAAAAGATATAACCACTAAACATATCTGTGTACCTAATATCTTAGTAAAGGGCGTTTTTCCAGCAATTTTGGCAATCTATATAGAATTTTCAAAATGTTGTTCCTTTGAAATAAAATAATGCAAACATATCTTATATCTCATTTACGAATCATATTTGCATTAAAAGCTTAGATCAAAGTAGAATAATAAATAGACCTTACGCGAACATTTCAAACCAGAAAAATGAGGCAAAACAATTGATAGTTTTACTTCGAATATGTACTGATATGACAGACCAAATGCTCTAGTTTGTATTGAAGTGCGCTAGTTGTTGCGTACTTCAACTTAAAAGCGCTTTGGGCCTATCCATTAATTTTACTTTGATCTAAGATTAAAAGTATAAAACTGTTTGTCTGTGAAGGCTGCAGGCGTTTTTACAGTATTGCCAGTTGCCAACGCCACAAATATGTTAAAATATTCCTAAACGATGGCATCGATCAATTAATGTTCATCATCATCATCATCATCTCAGCCGATGGACGTCCACTGCTGGACATAGGCCTCCCCCAAGGATCGCCATAACGACTGGTCCTGCGCTGCCCTCATCAAACGGGTTCCCGCCGCCTTCATCAGGTCGTCGTCCACCGTGTGAGGGGCCTACCCACTCTGCGTTTTCCGGTACGCAATCAATTGATGTTGTATCACCCTAAAGGGGAGGACTTGCCCAGCAGCAAAATGAAAAAAAAAAAATTTTAATACAAATTTTGTGGCTCCGTACCTTTATTTTAATTTGTTTTTATTCGATATGGGCTTGCGTTTAAGCTCACCTGATGGAAAGTGTAAATGAAGCCTACCTGCAAATACTCTGATAGTTCCAGTGTGTCACAGCGTGGAGGGAGGTCCCGCTGGGAGCCCCCACCTCCCCCTCGAAGCCCGGCAGTAACGGCATAACCACGAACACTCTGAACGTCTCCTTAGCTCGGTGGGCGCGCATTATTCGGTTGTACAGAGCTTCGCTGATCTGAAATGGGACATTCGAATTAACCACCGCCGAACCACCAATATACACATTTGCTTTATAGTCCGAGATCAAACCATAAAATTATGCACCTATTTCATAGGCGAACGAAATGTGATTCTAGTGTATGTTTACACAGGGGTTAATTTAACGCCGCCAAGTTGCCTAGAAAAATCTTGCCGCAAATACTTTTTCCATTATGATTTTTAGCATAACTTTTTCCACCTGTCTGTGGGGAAGTAAATGAGGTGCCATCGGAAGGAGACTGATCTAAAGTACTGAAAAAACTAGGGTTGCCACCTCTCAATCTGTCGCAACTATAAGGGTTGCCATGTTCAAAGGAGGCAGATTGAGAGGTGGCAACCTTAGTTTTTCCAGTATTTTAGATCAGAAATAGGTGCATAATTTTACGGTCGGATCTCGGTCTATTAGGCCCAGTATCCTTATATCAGGACAGAGGTCTATTACGGCTTCAAATATCTCTAACAGTAAGGGTTGAACCTCATGTGCCAGCACCGTATCGCATTTTTCCGTCGCTCTATCCTTTTCTGTCACTCAGAGACGTCATTTGCTAGGGCGAGAAAGATAGCCGGAATGTTGTTTATACTTCAATGCCGGAATGCGATCGCACGCGGCAGCAACGGCAGTGCTGCGATCTTTCTCGCGTCAATGACGTTTCTGAGCGACAGAAAAGGATAGAGCGTGAAAAACCCTTAGTTGACCATTACTTGCCTCCACCAATCCACATTGGGCCCGCGTGACCGAGTATGTTCCACTCCCTTATTCGCGAGAGGAGGCCTTTGCCCTTTAGCCCCTTACCCATTAGGATTCTACAGGCTGTAACTGAACGTTTAACATCTAAACAAACAGAAACCTTAACTGACCTGGTTCCTCACGCTGAGGCTGGAGCGCGACAGCGTGATAAAGAACTGGTTCTCTATGTACACGTAGTGCTGGGCGCGCGTGATGGTGTCCACGTAGGCCTCGTGAATGCTCTGCTCCACGGTGTCGGGGTCCAGGAAGCCACAAGACCAGCTCGACACACTGCGTAGGACCTGCGTGGTTACAATATACTGTTTTTGAGAGGTGGAGTCATGGAGTTGGATGTGGATCTCCCCACCTCTCACATTTAGGCCCGTATTAATGAACTAAACAAGAAAGTAAAAAGTAAAATATTTTTTTTGTCTAGTTATTTATTATTCATTAGAGTTAGCTTTTGTCCAGCATTGGGATCCTACATGACATACACAATAATATCCCTTTTTTTATCGTACTACTAATAGTACGGAGTAGTAATTATAGTACTCTGTGGTATGGATAATAAAAAGATACCATTAACATTTTATGCAAAGCCTGAAAACTATTATTACAGAATCATTTTAAAGTAAAAATAGTACATTACTGCAGCGGCCAACAACAGAGGCATTGATGGACGAACGTGTAAAGAACGTGTAAGTCCATCAATGTTGTGGCCAAGGCTTGTATAGTACTTTTCTCAAATAATGCGCGGAAATTAAAACAGTAAATTTTCTCAAATAATTCGCGGAAATTAAAACTCTTTTCAAAATCAATTACGAACAACGAACAACCTGCGAACAACAATTTTTTTTTTAATTAACAGCTTTCTATTTGCAAGCCAGTTCGAAATTTAAATAAAACCTTTGATGAGTTACCTCTTTTGTCGCCATGTTTCGGAGAAAAAGATCGTTCCATTTTTAAATTACACGACAGATATGGATTTTCTATTATTCATACAACATTGCCGGCCACTGCGCGCATGTATTTGGCCAGTACAGCAAATTCGATTTATCTCGAAGAAGGTTGTCAAAATAATGCTCACATTTCCAAGAATGTTTGAGAAAAATTCTTAACACCATACCTGACATGACGCGTTGTTAATATCACACTGTAGGAATTTGTCCAGGTCTTGCAGCGGTTGAATGTTGGTGTAACTCTTCGGCAATAAGTATGGGTAGTTTGGGTTTTGTCTGAAACGATAATTAGTACCATAAGAACAGTTTATGTACTTATCTAAATACAGTTATGAAAATGGCAGTCTCGACAGGCAATCGGGTGGAACTTGTGGGTTGGTACAGTCGCCATCAGCATACAAGGTGTCCAAATATTTCTGAGCAGTGCTAATTTTCATTAAATTATTTACAGTAAATGTTACCAAATATATCTAAACGTGTATTTTGTCATAAATATGTGAACAGCGAATTTTCAATAATTTCTTTACAATGTTATTTAAAATTAACATGTAAAACAACGGAGTAAGGTTTTTATCCGAAACTGTTCAGATGTTTATGGCCACCATGACTGCGTCGATATATTTGATGTTCTCGGCGTTCCTATATTTTTGATTGACTATTGAGTAAATAAATTATTGAAAATTAGAACTGCTTAGAAATATTTGACCACCTTGTTTGCTACGATATATCTGCTGGTGACTGTACAGGAAAGACTTTGGCTTTTATTTTCGCGCGGAAGAAATACGTTTTTATGGCAATTATCGAATTCAGAGAACTGAAATAAAAATTCGAGTAGTTCATTACCATCTAAGGATCGGATTAAGATATTTGCAAAAAATGCTGTATTTAAACCTATTTATACCTTACTCGCTCTTAGAAGACACGACAATATAGGCAATGGTGTAGTCCTCTATCACTCGCATTCGCTCATTATTGCACGTGCTTACCCCTTTTTGTCAGTGCGAGCTCGTTAGAATGAAGTGTCCAGCACCGAGTGTATGGCATGGCAGCGCGATATACCGCTATCGGACCTTAGTTCTCTTTTTATAAACTCGAACGATTGGCATAAACGATATTACCTGGCCTTCTCGAGCTTGATGGCGTTCCAGCGCTGTATGAAGTGTCGCGCGATGTCGCGCGCGGCCGCGCCCTGCACCACCACGCCCACGTCGTGCCACGGCATCCGGGGCGTCGTGTTCCGGTCCACCAGGTCTGCAATCACGTGACCATCGGTTAATAAATTTCAAACGTGAATTATTCAACTTGAGTGGCCTCGCCTCGGTTTTCGATGCAATATATAATATATCCAAATTAAGATGATTCGAACCCGTTACAAGTTCTTGCTTTGCTTAGCCATATCACAGGCCATATTTGGGAATATTTTTGATGCGGTTAGTCAGCGCCATCTTTTTTCGAAAAATTAAATATTTTCCTGAAGATTGATTTGATGAAAAATGGTTAGAGCCTTTTGCAAGAAACCAATAACAAGAACCGACAAACAATAGTTTCTAATCTCATAATCAGAGCATCAACGATCTCAAATCTCATAATCAGAGCATCAACGATCAATCCCTACTCTTCTCTGACTTCAGATACCGCACCTCACACCGCACATTCTGGGGACATTTTAAGGGAGCCAAGCAAGAAGCACATACATGCAGCATGAGTGCGCGTGCGAGCGGTATGGCAAATGTGCCGGCGCCATCTTGTTTTCGTAGCAGAACTGTTCAAGCATCACGAGATAGTTGTATGGAGTCCCACGGGTGTCTTAGATAAAATACAGGGTCCTTCTTAATATGCTGACACTTTTTTAAGGGGATGATCAGACCATCAAACTGAACAACTTTCTCTATGGCACCAACATCGAAATCGCGAAAAAAAAATCTGCTCTTCCATACAAAACTGCAAATCAACTCGAGCCAAATGTATGGGACAGCTGATTTTTTTTTTCGCGATTTCGATGTTTGTCCCATAGAGAAAGTTGTTCAGTTTGACGGTCTGATCATCCCCTTAAAAAAGTGTCAGCATATTAAGAAGGACCCTGTATACAAACTAAAAACGAAACTAAACTTACCAACAAATGGCAGATCTAAATTATTGAAGTCCTTAACAATAAAATTAGTGTAATCCTTCCCTATCCACAGCTTCGAGTTCCCCTCGATCCCCTCCAACGCGTCCTTAGTCTTCTCAGTGATAACCCTACCCTCCACCACTTGCGCCAGCGGTGTTGGTTGACTGACAACCCTAGCTGCAGCCGCTGGCTTTATACCCAACGCGTCAGTTAATAAAACCTGATCGTTGGACAAAGCGTATTTTTCTGCCTTTTTTCTTTCGGAATCATCGAATTTCTGTTCATTTCGCTCTTCTTCGTAAGCTGGGTATATAATACTGATGATATCTTTGCCTCTATCGGTTATTTTGTTGAGGACGTTGCGTTTTTGGATCTCTTCTTTGGTCTCGTGGGGGGAGGCGACGAGGAGGTGGTCTCCTGGCTCCAGTACTGGTATGTTGTCTTGTGGAATGTTTTCTTCGTCTTTGATTGGTGGGGAGTCGTCTGGAGTTTGTGGTGGTTCGATTGGGATGGTGCTGGAAGTTGGGAAGTTTAGTTTTAATATTGTGGCATCATTAATAGACATGGGTTTATTTTGAAGCTATATTTTTATGAAAACGCAGGTCCACAAAATTTTCTTAATCCATTCTATCGCTTATGCTTTTATCCTCCAATAAATATGTATGTACAGACATAAGTCGAGTTTCTAGTTTTATTATAAAAATGCCAATGCCAATGCTGGGAAAAGGCCACCTCTCAAGAATAATAGCGAGAGGGAGTGGGCTAAACTCCACAACGCGGGCCCAGTGCGAATTAGTGACCAACTTTCTGTCAGAGAAATATCACCTGTCCTAACGAATAGTTACACCGCCATCTGACGGAACAATCCAGGGTTAACTGCTGCTTTTTAAAGCACGGAGACACTGGAGATGAAATACCACTTAAACGGTCACCCATCCAAAGACTGACCGACCCTGACGTAGCTTAACTTCGGTGATCGCTTCCAACATCGAAGCTCCATTACACCAACGAGAGGTCTTAGGATTGTACGAATAAGTAAGTGAAATTACTCATTAAGGCCTATAACGATGTCTTTGGAAGACCTGGCGAGCTCGAGCGCCGCCTCCAGGCCGTTGTTGTGCGGGAAGTAGAGGCCGCCGCCGCCCGGCGAGCTCGACGTCTTCTTCTTCGTCTTTATGGATGTCTTCGGCTGCGATATGTTGCCCAGGTCCGTCAACCTGTTAGTAGTTAGGAGATAATTAATAAGTAAGGTATAAATGATTATTTGAAAGAAAGAAATCAAAATATTTATTCACCATTAAAGGCACACACAAAGTCATAAGACTTATTAAGATAAAATTAAATCAGTTATTTTGATCACGCTTGTTTTCGAACCAAATAATTCTCATGCGATTTCTATTGGTTCTCTCTCGTTTCTGTGGGTACAATACACGCCACGAAATTGAATAGTGCATGGAGACCTACGAATAAGGTAGATGGAGACACTCGAGATGACATCCAAAGACTGGGGCGTGACGTAGCTTAGCTTCAGTGATCGTATCTATTAGGTACCGAAGCTAAGGTAGTGTATCTAGATAAACTGCTGGCGCGCAGTGCTGCGTGGCGTGGTAATTTTTAAGACACAAAAAAAACTTAACTCCTTGTATACAGGGTGAAATTGATATCATTAGCATCCTATTAAACTAAGAGTCTACCCATCAAACTGAACAACTTTTACTATGGGAGCAAACCGATGGAGCAACTAAAAAATCTGCTGTTCAATATTAAACTGCAATGCCTACTCGACTCAAATGTGTGCAACAGCTGATTTTTTAGTTGCTTCAATCGGTTTGCTCCCATAGTAAAAGTTGTTCAGTTTGATGGGTAGACTCTTAGTTTAAAGGGATGCCAAATAGATGTAAACCTGACCTGTGTTTATGGTCATCCCATCGTCCGTAGCAGAGGTCGATGCCGCCCACGAAGGCGACTGTCTGGTCGACGGCGACTATCTTCTCGTGGTGCCCCCAGAACAGGATGCCCGCCTTCGCGTGGTCTGGGTGACGGAAAACCTGCGTTAACGCGACATTCTGTTACGTACTATTTAAGATGCCGATATTTATGTCAATAACTTCCTAATGAGCAATTTCTTGTCTAATCTAAACTTTTATAAAACTGTAACAGAAGTGTGTCTGTACAATACTGTAAATTCATAGTCTAAAAAACAAGGTCTTCTATTCCCAGAGTGACACAAGCCTACGTCACAAAAAAATGGCCGCTAAACATGGTAAAAGGGTATGATGACGTAGGCTTGTGTCAGTCACGTGGTCAGTCACGTGATCGGAAGAGAATACCAGGCGCAGTATATTATTGTACCATGTGTACATTGCAGATATTTACAAGAAAAAAGGTTTTTAGGTATTTAGGTATCCGTGACTCCAAATCAACCTTTTTTAGGATTTTAGTCAGTCAGTCTGTTTGTTTTTTGTAACAGCATGACGCAAAAACTACTGAACCGATTTTGATCAACGTTTTTTAGTTTAATAGCTTATGATTTGACTTTAAATCTGGTACCTATATAATTTGTGTGGACGAAGTCGCGGGTAAAAGTTCGTGTCTTTATGAAGGAGTTGATTGGTTGACTAACGGACATGAGTTTTTTATGTAAATAATAATTACGGAACGTAAGACATACAATAATAATAATAATAACCCCGCGGGGGCAGCTTGTGGCGAGCTGACGGTGAGTGGCGACACCGCGGACCCCTATCCAGGGGGACCATACAGACATGCGCCCACACACACACACACACCCACACACACACCCCCACACCCACACACACAGTAACACACCCCCTCTACCTCTGGCTTGCCTTAATTGGCCGTCCAGAGTGGAATCGCAAGAGCAGAACCTATGCTCCAGGTTGGAAGTGTATTGCACGTAATGGCGTAATAACGGGGAAACCCGCTCACGGGGGTAAACCCCGCGATGGTGAAACCGGAGCCGCACCTCTCGACAACCTTCAGCCGCTCAATGAGATGTTGCCCCATTGTCGCACTTTGTGCGTGCGGCCGTTTTATGGGGCCCACTCGACGAGTCGGCGAGTCACCGCCTGCCCTATTTACAATTTTGAGACTAGTTGTCATGGCAGGCGTCCGTTAGTCTCCTCCCATAGCCCAGTATCCATCCATCCAACTTTCACCTCCATAGCCCAAGACCTTATTTTTCCATCGCGGCCATAGCGCCGTACTCCAATAGTCTTTACACAAATGGCGGGGACCATCCCCGTGGGTATCATGTTGTACGCTCGGAGATGGTATCCGCCATTTGTGTATCCCTTACATTTAGATTAACTTGTCTTTTGAACGGGCCTCTACATGTTGGCTTCGGCCCCATGCACGCCTTCCAAAGGTCCGGGACTTAATTGCCCGTGATTACGGAACGTAAGACATACAATAATAATAATTTCTTTATTTGAAGGCAAAAAACCCATATTTGTACAATATACATGTCATATCAAATAACACACACATACATATTTTAATAAAAATGTAAAAATAAAAATAAAATCAAGATAGTTATTAATTTTAAAATTATAAAATCACGTCTTATTCACTTTCGATTCTCGCTCCGATGAACGGACAGCCAATATTTGAATATAGGACTGTCTAGTCCACTGCTGACTGCCTGCAATATGCTGTTGCTTGAGCAGCACAGTCTATCCCAGAACGAGGCTACGCGAGCCCTCATCACTGCGAAAAAGTCGGGCACCCCCGCTTCGGCAAACATACTCGACGCGCTACAGTAACGTGGCAGTCGCATGAGGGTACGAAAAGCATCATTGTATTGCATCCTCATGGTACTGTAAGACTTACGTTTAAACTTGACCCAGAGTTGGCAGGTATAGAAACATTGACAATAAGCATTAAACAGTGTCAATTTTACCTTAATTAAACAGTTATGTAAATTAAACAGTGTTATTTTTATTTTTTTGTAAAAAGTACAAGGAAGTTGATCTGGTACACATCTTACCTTAATATTTTCGCTGGCCAGTCTACTCTTACTGTAGAAACTGTTGATACCGAGAGCCATCTCCACTTCTTTGTACAGCATTATGAATATCTTCACACCTTGAGCCTGCGAAACATTTTATTCAATTTGATTAGGTAATATATTGATTGCAGATAAACACTCATTCAGTCATTTAATGTGCTTCTTTTTCTCCGTCTATCGAGTCGATGACGTGCCATTTTATAAGATGCTTAATTTCGGATACAGAAGCTCTACTATACCAACGAGCACCTCGCTTGCCTTAATACGTTAAGGTCACAGATTACTTTACTTCGTAATGAATACATCACTTCCTTAGAAAACGATACGTTTTCACGCTTTTATCCTTTACTGCAAGATGGTACGCACGAAAATATATCTAATGGTGCTTGACTCAGCGTTGTTATAACTTCGTACAGCGCGCGACGTTGCAGTCTGGAGCGAGTGGCAGCATTCATACACAGGTGTAGGTACTTATCTCGGTTACCACGGACGAGTGACGGAGGCTTGGTTAGGCTTGGCTCAGACTTTTCCGCAAACCATATTCCTTTTTGTCGCTAGAAACATTATTTGCTAGAGCGAGAAATACTGCTCGTCGACAGAAAACTCTTATACGAATCAAGACTTACAGCTTTCCTCTTCAGCAGTGTGTCCAGCCGCCAATAGCAGCCGTTCAAAGCGGGCCTCTTCATGTATATCTCGGGGCTGAGCCACCAGTCGGCGATGAAGATCTCGTCGCGCGCGAGCTCCATGGCGTCGGCGACGGCGGAGAGGTACGCGGAGCCGTCCACCAGCGCGCCCACCGCCGTCGCCGGCCGCGGCGGCGCGAACGAGTGGTGCACGTTCGGGTACGTGAAGTCTCGCGCTGAACATATTACACAGTTTTGAGTGTAGACGGCTTTAAGTAGGTACCAGACAAAGAGAATGTAACTCACTACATTATAAGAGTCGGGACTTCCATACTAAAAAGTGGTCGTGACCGATTATCCAGAACTTATGAAACGTGTGCAACCGTTCAAAGGAATTTAATGGCGTCGGTGCACGTTTTATATATAATATTTTTTTGTTAGAGAGTTGCGCGAGCCTGGTAGTAGCATTGATGATTGTATTCCCCAAGAATGTAGTCAGAACCATTGCTGCGTCGTCTTGTATTTATATTTTGTCGGGAACGCGTTACGGACAAGCGTGGTCTTTCAATCATGTTAGTTTGGGTTCGAATCAGCAGGCTTAACATACCTTAAAACAATCAGTAACTATTTGGGGACAACTACTAAATTGGTAATCACTTTAGAATATTGAAGTAGTAATAATTATCAACTTCTATCCTTACATAGGATCTTTCTTAATATGCTGACGGATTTGGTGTGATTATCTTCTTAAAAAACATATTAAGAATTATATTAAGAATATATATAGAATTTCAGCCCGTATTGCTGAACCGATTTCATATTCTTGCGCGCTCTTATCCTGAGGTCACGTCAGTTTGAGAAAACTTGCATACATTAAATACTAAATAACAATGACAGTAGGTAAATGAAACTTATATTACCGGTCTGATTGGCCACAGTCTTGAGGTGCTGCATCCACTCCTTGCTCTTGCGCTTGGTCCAGCACTTGATGACCATCTGCCTACTCTGGTTCAGTATCTGCAGACCGTGGTTCAGCCCCGTAGAGTACATCCCGCTTGATACTTCGAAACTGCAAAACGATCGTGGCACATCTTGACTATTATAAAACTGTAAATTTTTGAAAAAAGAATTTAGTTTGTTTGTTTGTTTGGGTGTTTGTTTGTTCGAGTATTACGCAAAAACTACTGAACCGATTTTGATGAAACTTTTTTTGTTTGGTAGCGTAACATCTGACTTAAAATCTGGTATATAATTTATGCGGACGAAGTCGCGGGTAAAAGCTCGTATACTATAAGTATATGTGTTCGCTGGCATTAGCGCCACCTAGCGTCATCGGGACACTATTCGGGTTTCAATCATTGATAGTTTGATTTTAGGTTTAGTTTCGATTTTTCTAATAACATAAAGTCAAGCGGCATTATTGATATTCTGAAAAGTGGCGAGGCGCTCACTGCCCTCTAGTATGATTTCTCTACTTGTGCTCGACTTTTTATCGCATACTTCTTATCACGATAAGCGCGACGTTTGCTATGCAGCGAAGCCGCGTCGCGCATGTGTAGACAAATCATGCTAGAGGCGCTGAACATAGCTAAGGTACATAGCTAGTAAAATGTGGAACTTCTGAATATCTCTGACTATGCGAATATATTCGTAAGCATATCCTATGTTATGCTAAGAACTGTATTTATTTGTAGGTAGATGCTATGCACTTTGTGATTGCTTAAAAGGATTGATGAACAATTTGTATTAGTTATAAGCAGGTGTTCTGTAAAATGTGGTTTATTTTGTGAAAATATTATATTTTCTGCTTGATTCTATTTGCCAATGGCATAATAAATGGTTTATGTGAACATATCTCGCATTCTAAGTTAAATAAAATGCGTGAATATCATCTTAGATTGCATAGTTAAGTTTAAAATCAATTTAAAGGTTAAAAGTGGCAGTGACGCAATGGTAAAACAGGAATTGTTATTGTTTGAGCACTATCACTTCTATTTGATATACTAGTATACTCACATATCCATGAGCTGCATGGAACAAAATAAATACTATATTAAAATACTAAAAATTATATAAATCTAGTAGGTATTTGACGCATTCGTGACCCCCTTCCATTTGATACTTTCCCTCAATGACCACTCACAATTAGTTAGCGATACGGACCGCATATATGCGGTCTGCACTGCTATAAAGACCGCAAAATCCGCATAAGAGTCAGGGGACATGAATGCGTTAAAAAGATTATAATTTTAAATATTTCGTTATGACAAAATATAGCGGTCTATGTAAATACGTAAATAAATAAAATAATAGTAAATCAGAGAAGAATTTTTTTAGGTATGTATCGATAAGAGGAAAAGAAACATCAATAAAATAGGTTAGCAAGGAAAGGAAGGTCTTCACAACATAAGCAAGAGTACTACTACCTACAAACAGTAAGGACACTCCCTACCCCACCACCGATTTTGACCTCTCGGAGTTATGTGAGGTAAACGACAGTAAGGGCTCTTACAGACCAGCGACACATTGTTTGCGACAGCTGGCCAACGGCCGCAAGCTGTTGCCAACAGTCGAAAGCTGTCTCGCGTGATCGTCGGCGATAGCTTGCGCGTTGCGACCGACGGCGACAGTTTGGGACCGTCGGCGACAGCTTGCGACCATCGGCGACCGCTATCGCCAGCTGTCGCAAACAAAGTGTCGGTCGCCTGTAAGAGCTCTAAGCAGTGGTGTATTCCTCTCTCACTCACTCATCATACACATGCTAGTCTCTTGTCAGTGGTCGAAGCTACAACTACTAGGAAGTACACAAGTATGTAGGTAAGAAGTGTTACTCACCCCTGATCGAATAACATGACGCCCTTGATGACGCCGTCTCGAGGCCGAATGTATCCAAAGAAGGTATCCTTTACAAAGAACCATCTCTCCTGCCACTTCGCACAAACTAGAGCCGTGCAGAAGTAGTTACACCTACGAGAGAGAAAGAAAAAGTATAATAAGAATAACTTTATTGATGATCATACGTACCACTACACAACAAAATGTTAAAACGAAATTACAATCGAATAGGAAACAAAAAAGTTATAAGCGATTGAAATACGTTTTTTATCGTCTTCTATCTCTTTCATGCAAAACAGATGTTTGTATAACACTTCGTTATTATTGGTATTAAAATACGAGATTATGACGTCACTTCTTTATATCTGCCTCTCGCTCTAACCGTAGTTTTTAAACACTTATATGTATTTCGGTTATTTTTAAAGGTATTAAACAATGAATTTCACTTAACTGTTTAAGATATCAAGCAGTTTTTAAAAAAGAAATAAAAGATAATATGTCATCATCCCTATTCCAAATTAATAAAAAAAACTCTAAACGCACCTGACACAAACCACAGTTCCTAGAAGTCCGAAACAATTGCAGCCAGCCTGTCCCGGCTGCGTGGAGCCAGTACGTTTCTGGATCATCCCCTCTTTGCCCTTCGTACCGATCTCCGATATGAACGATACGTGCGATACCTCCAGGAATTTCACCTGTAAATATAGGAGCATAAGGGTTATACAACTACAATATCTCAACTATTATAAAACTGTAACAGAAGTGTGTCTGTACATTGAAGATATTTACAAAAAAAAGATTACAGATTTTCAGATGTCTCTGATTCCAAATCACCAATTTTTGGATTTTTTGTCTGTCTGTTTGTTTGTTTGTTCGTTTGTTTGTTTGTTTGGGTGTTTGTTTGTTCGAGTATCACGCAAAAACTACTGAACCGATTTTGATGAATTTTTTTTTGTTTGATAGCTTATCATCTGACTTAAAATCTGGTATATAATTTATGCGGACGAAGTCGCGGGTAAAAGCTCGTGAGTATATAAAGCGAGTGCGAGTGGTACAATCGAAAGGGGTCGCCGAATTGGTAGCGTACCTTCTTAAGAAGGGCCAGATCAAATGTACCCGAAACCTACAAACGTATATAAAACGACTTATGACTGTGGAAGAGGCAAGAGGTGTGTCAGGATCGTAGCAGATAGTAATCAATTGTCTCTGCCTACCTCAATGGGTGTCCCCATGTGCGAGTATATAAAAACAGAAAAGAAATATTTTTTGACCTCAAAAAAAAAATAGTTTTGGAAAAGTTTTTTCTAAATCGAGTGAGGCGTTAAAAAAAATAGAGCGTATACAGGGTGTAACAAAACACCCTAGTAATACTTAAGGGGGTGCTTCCGACCATCAAACTGAACAACTTTCACTATGGAGCGAACATCGAATTCGCAAAAAAAAAATCCGCTCTTTCATACAAAACTGCAGTACCGTCTCGACTCAAATTTATGGGACGGCAGATTTTTTTTATTTTTTCTCGACGTTGGCTCCATAGTGAAAGTTGTTCAGATTGATGGTCTGAAGCACCCCCTTAAGTATTACTAGGGTGTTTTGTTACACCCTGTATAATAGTCGTGAGCATATTTTATCACATTAGTTTGGCAAGAATCTCAATGACTCACCGTTTCGTGATGATTCCTATAAATTGTGATGTTGAGCAGATTGAAGAGATACTCTTCTAGCTGCTTCATCCGCAGCTGGATACCCTCGTACGTGATCATCACCTCGGGCTTCTTTGGAAATCTGCAGTTACAAAAAGAGTTAGATAAAAGAGTTATTTGGGAAACAAGCATAGTTGCAGCACTGTTTATTTCATTATATAGGTATTTCTACAGTTAAAACTCAGTCACAGCACGTCAATGGCACGGCATATCAATGGCATGGCGAGGCGGTGAGAGGCTACCAGACCATCAAGCACGTATCTAGGAGGGGAGGGGTGGGGGAAAAGTGGGGATAAGTAGGATTTATCTATAATCTGTGTGGGGCGGGAAGAAAGGGAAGGGTTCAAGGGATTTCAAATCAATTTTTTTTTGTTCCAGCATAGCATTACGCAAAAACTACTGAACCGATTTTGATGACAATTATTTGTTTGATAGCTTATAATAATAATAAATGTATTTATTCAAATAACTATGATTCATTTTGTTAGTAACACACTTATGTAAACTATGTTAGTAGGTACTTAATATTAAAATTACAAATGTTCAATGTCACATAAATTTACACAATACAATTAAATTAAATTAAATACAATTAAATTACATTCTATTCATTCCTTATGATTTGACTTAAAATCTGGTACATAATTTGTGCGGACGAAGTCGCAGGTAAACTCTAGTGATGAAATAAAGTAGTAATAAGTAAGTCTCAAGAATAAGGTACCTGGGCAAAGCACCCTTCCTCTTCCTCGGCCTCCCCTCCCTCTTCTTAGAATTACTTCTCGGCAGCGCCTCCAGCGCGACCCTTTCGGCATTCTCTTCATTTACGGTATTTTTGAAACTAGCTCTTCTGGACTTGTGCGTTTTGGTCGGAAATGGAATATCAAGCGACGCCCGGTAGAGGGTCAGCTGCTGGTGGAGGTATAGTATGTGCTTGTACCGTTTCTTTACTGTCCATGTGAAGTCTCCGTGTTGGAGGAGGATTGTGTATCTGTGAATATAAGAGTACGATCTGTTAATAAACGCGTTTATGTTAAAAACTTGGCTACGGGTACTTTTTTTTTAAGTGTGTCTAAGATGTGAATACGGTATTAATTTGGCCACTAACCAGAGATTAACTGATTAAGATTAACCTATCCAGTCGATGGACCACTTCTAGCTTACGTCTAGTATGATTTCTCTACGTGCGCGCGACGCGCTTTCGCCGCATACAAAATAACCTGTTCGCGGGCTTTTCGGAGAGCGGAAGCCGCGCGCGCTTGCCGCGACTTGTTGTAGTATGGAAAAAAGCAGAGTCGCGCGTGTGTAGAGAAATCATGCTAGACGTGCTGCTAGAAAGTCCGTTGTGCCCAAACACCTGCACGAGAGAGGACCTATCAATAAAGCTACACTGGACGCAGCCAGGCTCGCCGAATATCTGGCCAATAAAATATAGAAGCAAAATAGTAGAAGAATTGACACAAAAAGAAGAACAAGAGATTCACACATCTCTGGTTAATGGCCTCACAAGGGAGCGAGGTGATGGCGGCATGCAAGGGTATCCCCCAATAGCATCATAAAGAACGGCCACTGAGCAGCCATGAGCAGTCTCGGTATTGGCAGAACTTGCTCCGCTCTGCGATTTCGTCGTAGACTTTCGCGGCAGCTCTTCGGTTTATTTGCACCGGATTAGATAATATGTCATCCGCACAACATGAGATAAAATATCCAAAGCTCTGTTGAAAACATTGGTACAGCCCTTGTGGTCAGATTATACCCTATATCACTTTCAGTGACAGTTTCATGGAGATTCAACTTTTTACAATTGAACGCTATGATAATTATAGTTGTCTTCTATTTGGGAATGATCAGAACATCGAACTAAACAACATTCTCTAAGGAACTAAAATGTGCGTCATGTGCTTATAATGTATTAATCGCAAAATAAAAAGAATCTACATAATAGAACGAATCAAACGATCACCTTCGAAAATCTGATAATCAGGTGATAACAGAAGTGACTAGCAAGTTAGAACAATGTAATGATAATTAGCGCTATCTAAATTGCTCTAGCCGCTCGCCGACACGCCGCCGGCCGCCGCGCCGGACAGCTTCGGCTGGGATCTTTCAAATAAACCCGGCCCCAGCGCAGCCGCCGAGACAAAATAAGGTCACCTTTCATAAGCACCTTCATGGAATAATCTGAATATACTAAATAAATACATCTCCGCTTTAACCAGGGTTGCCATAAACCCTATTCAATAATTAATTGCAGTTGAGTGTTTTTGGTGGGTTTTTACATTTTTGTTTCTTTTTTGGGTACATTAGGCGTTTTCGGGTTTTGGATAAAATTTCTGTTGATTATATAATTTATCCGATTTTTTATGTAATAAAAACTTGGATAAAAACATGTTTATAGTCAAAAAACCTCGGTTTTTTTCAGATGGGTATGGGGATGGGAAGTATATTTGATTGATTGATGGGTTTAACTAAATTTAACCCAGTGGGTTATTTCTGGTTTGGGTAATAATGCCAACCCTGGCTTGTTGATCGTGGTTTACAGGAGTTACAGCGGTGGGAAAGTGTGGTGGGCCTATGCCAGATTTTCGACCCTGGCTTCAACCCAGGAAATAAAGTCGTATGTATACTTACAGATTTGGATTAAGCAGATGCGTTGTGACACTTCTCTCGTTCTGAACGAATTTGACCTTTATTTCAACGCCCGGAATGAACACTTTTCTGTGCACAGAGTTGAACTTTATTGGTGGATCGTGGATGGTTCTAAAAGCTACGGACGTGGCATGTGCACCTGTGAAAGAAAGAGAACTTAGATTAGTTAAAATTTTTAACCGACGTAAAAATAGAGGTTATCTATTTGAATCAAATTAAAGATTGAAAAATTAAGCCTCGGGCGGGACTTGAACCCGCACTCTTCCAAACCGAGGAATTGCGTTATCCAATTTCGCGACCGAGCCCACTAAACAGAGAACGAAATTTTCAATCTGTTGCGTCTTGAGGGGACGTGAAGCTACAATTCAGCCGGGTAGGTACAGCAGTTTTGTATGAAGCAGCTAAATTTTTTTCGCGTTTCCTGTGGTAGGCTCCATAGTGAAAGTTGTTCAGTTTGATGGTCTAAGTTCCTGTTTCAATCTACGGAAGGCTGTCCCTTACACCCTACTTACACCCTGTATAACACGGTAAAATTCATAAGCGGCGTTGTTTACAAAATACGCATTAAAAATATATCTATTTAACGTAGTCTTTTTGTTAGATGATCTACTAATCTAGTAAAAAAAGAGACTATAAAATTTCTATACTTGAGTTAGCAGTATTTTTTAAATTAAGTTGTCATAAACTAGCGACCCGCCCCGGCTTCGCACGGATGCAATGCTGATACTATATACATATAAACCTTCCTCTTGAATCACTCTATCTATTTAAAAAAAACGCATCAAAATCCGTTGCGTAGTTTTAAAGATCTAAGCATAGACAGCCAGACAGCGGGAAGCGACTTTGTTTTATACTATGTAGTGATGACTGATGATACAAGTCTGGATTAGCATGATAATTTAAATGGGACCTGGTAACCTACGATTTTATTCAACTTCGAAGCTAAGTATCTAACAGTGTCCAAGACATTTTACTTTGTTATTTAATAGACAAATAATCGTGGTGTAATAAAGCCTTTACTAATCCACTAAAAGCGCTCAATAAATATAGTTAGTAAGCCTTATCAATAATCAATAGCATCACTGATAAACATAAGTTGTTGTCTAATGGATATCCATTTGGGTGTTTTTTCCCCGTATCTATGAAAACGCCAGTCTGTTTACATGTGAATGAGTAGGTACTCAAATATTGCGTACTTTGCTACCGCCACGTGAGTAGCTCTTCTTCTTATCGTGTGGGCAGAGCCCTGGTGTCAGAGTTTTTTCAGACCGCCTTGCGGCCTCTGACGTGGTTTTTATGTAACGACTACTACAACCAGAGATAGTAGCCAGGTCCAACGGCTTAACGTGCCATCCGAAGTACGGAATCATTTTTCTTTTCAGACAATCAGGTGATTCCACCTGCAATATCCTAACCAACTGGGGAAAAACGCACAAAGTGACATATCACTAGGTGTCCCCCGTGGGAATCGAACCCACGACCTCCGTGTCGAGAGCCCAATGCTCTTAACCATTAGACCACGGAAGCAGTAGCTAAAGGTTAAGATAAAAGTCTGTAGAACAGATTTTAATGAAGCTTGCTCAGTGTTGTTATCACTTCGTACAACGTGCTACGGATGCGACGTAGTCGTCAGGTACAAGTGGCAGAAATCATGCAAGCGCATCGCTTATAATGCGTCAAAGTATAGGTGCTTATCTCGGTACCTACGGCCGGGGAATATACAGGGTGGACTTTTTTAACGCTACCTGGAAGGAAAGTACTCTAATTATGGCTGTGAGTTGGGTATGGATGTATATGTGTATTTACTATGGTAGCAAATAATAAGCACAAAAAAAAGAACAGCTGTTCCATACTAAACTGCAATACCTCTATCGCTCGACTCAAACGTATGGAGCAGCAGATTTTTTTTGCGCTGACAGGTTTACTCCCATAGTAAAAGTTGTTCAGTTTTATGGGTAGAGTATGTGGTTTAAAGGTTAATGATACTTTTCCTTACACCCTATACAGTTAAAAAAGGTAGGTATAAAATATTAGAAAGCTATTAGAACCAAATATGATAATAAGCTTATCAGCCAAGACAAGAGGAAAACAGAAAACGTTAGACCCCGTAGCTGATAAACTCGTATTATTATAATATAATATAATCAGGGTAAGGTAGGGGTATATCTTTGCCATCGATTTTTACCAAGTAAATTATTATCATTATCTAAAGATAAACATGTAGGTACTTAGATCATAATCAATTTGGCTGATTATAAAATTATTAGAACTGAAGAGTTGCAAACAATCAATACAAATGTGGAAAATATATTTAGAATTATTTTTTAACCTTTGTTTTGTATGCTTAGGACACTGCTTGGTGGTTATTCATCTTTAAATATTAAAAGGGTGCAACAACCTCTTTTGTTTCGATATAAGTTGCTTAATGGAGTACTTAGATCCAATAGTACATTACTGCAGCGGCCAGCAACAGAGGCATTGATGGACGAACGTGTAAATGTGGGCCGAGGCGAAGCCGAGGCACACATACGTAAGTCCATCAATGCCTAGTTGTGGCCAAGGCTTGTATAGTACTTTTCTCAAATAATGCGCGGAAATTAAAACAGTAAATTTTCTCAAATAATTCGCGGAAATTAAAACTCTTTGCAAAATCAATGACGAACAACGAACAACAATGTGTTTTTTTTTTCAATAAACAGCTTTCTATTTGCAAGCCAGTTCGAAATTTAAATAAAACCTTTGATGAGTTACCTCCTAGGTCGCCATGCTTCGGAGAAAAAGATCGTTCCATTTTTAAATTACACGACAGATATGAGTTTACTATGTAATTTACTTGGCCGCTAAACACGACAGATATGGATTTTCATACAACATTGCCGGCCGCTGCGCGCATGTATTTGGCCAGTACAGCAAATTCGATTTATCTCGAAGAAGGTTGTCAAAATAATGCTCACATTTCCAAGCATGTTTGAGAAAAAGGCTTTTATTTGGCTTTTATCCTGCTTCGTGTATTTTCCTTGTACCTACAGGAATAAATTAAAAAAGTTGGGACATTCTTAGATAGGTAGGTAGATGGGACATTGGCAGTTATTTCCCTGTGGGAAGCCCAACCCGCCGGGAAAACCTACCAAAGTCTCATCTAAGTAACAATATTTTCTTCAAATATAAAAAAATGAGCCGTGTGGTTCTGGCTTAAAATGGACCACCCCAATTCTTTCCGTGGGGGTGTCGTACGAGGCGACTAAGGGATTAAAGGTTTTTTATGGATTGTTTATGTGGTCGAATGGCTAGCCACTTCTCACCACTTGACACGTCATTGTATGTATACTGAAACTTAAATCGCTAAATGTGTGCATTGATACAACTACATTCTTAAAGATAAAGATTGTAGTTGTGGCCACCCCGAAGGGGATTGCGGTAGTGAGTCTATCATCATCATCATCATCTCAGCCGACGGACGTCCACTGCTGGACATAGGCCTCCCCCAAGGATCGCCATAGCGACCGGTCCTGCGCTGCCCTCATCCATCGTTTTCCCGCCGCCTTCACGAGGTCGTCGGTCCACCATGTGGAGGGCCTACCCACGCTGCGCTTTCCGGTACGTGGTCGCCACTCGAGAACTTTTCGGCCCCATCGGCCATCGGTTCTGCGAGCAATGTGCCCCGCACACTGCCACTTTAGTTTAGCAATTCTTTGGTGTTCGGTGAGTCTATGTATGTAAGTATTGTATGTAAAATATGTAAGATGCTTAAAAGCTATAACTTTAATATGTAGTAAAAATTTTTAAAATTCTTATACATACAAGGTGTAACAAAACACCCTAGTAATACAAAAGGGGGTGCTTCAGACCATCAAACTGAACAATTTTCTCTATGGAGCCAACTTCGAAATAGCGAAATAAAAATCAACTTTTTCATACAAAACTGCAGTACCGGCTCAACGACTCAAATGTATGGGACAGCAGATTTTTTTAATTCTTTCTCGATTTTGGCTCCGTAGTGAAAGTTGTTTAGTTTGATGGTCTGAAGCACCCCCTTAAGTATTATAGGGTGTTTTGTTACACCCTGTATGTACAAGAATTTTTAAATTTTTTACTATTAAAGTTATAGCTTTTAAGCAACTGACATATTTTAAATACAATACATACATACATAGACTTAAGTATTACTAGGGTGTTTTGTTACACCCTGTATACCTAAAAGGGAGACAATGTAGATGCAGGCACAAATTATCAGCGGTTATGGCGGTTACTTTACTTGGTACTATAAATAGTTACAAGTGACCTTCTGCACCAATAGAGGTCAGGTATCTACACTACCATAAAACTGTAACAGACGGTTAGTGTGTTTTTACTTGACCATTAATTATTTACAAAAGAACACAAAATGGTGATTAGGTGTCATTGACTGCAAATTACAAACTTTTTGATTATTTGTCTGTCTGTTTGTTTGTTTGTTCGAAGATCACGCAAAAACTAATGAACTGATTTTGATTATTTTTGTTTGAAAGCTTATGTTGAGACTTAAGGGGCCATACGTCCCGGAATTAACGGGAAAGGGATATTTTTCGCATTTCTACAAGATTTAAATACAAGTTACCAAAACGATAAAAAATACACAGTATTCTTGAATAGTTTATCTAGTGAAATCATCAATTTAATACACGATTGAAATTCGTTCACTCGATAGAATTTCTTTTCGAAAAGTTACGAAAATAACGCATTTTCAACATAATTTTTTCAAATTAGAATAACTTTCAACCGTTTGTAATTACTGGAATTTTACTCACATATTCACCATTAGTTTATCTAGTGAAATCATTAAACAAATTTATTAAAAGTACGTTTATTAATTCTTTTTAATCTAAAATACGGCACACGCACGCACTTTTCGGAGGGCTGAGCAATCGCGTTTTCATAGAAAATATTCGTCTGAACCATAGATATAGTATAGGGGGTAGATAAATATTATGAAGCAAGACATAACAACACTACTTGCCATTTATTCACACTTATGACAACCGCCCATTAGAATAAGAGAAATGTCAATAGTAAACAGATACCGTCTTGAACCATTTTGTCACCAGACCTCCAGCAGGAAGACTCCGCTATTTCCATACGTTAAGAACGACTTTTGCTTGAATTTGCTTAAAAAGTGGTGCCATTTGTGTAACTGATATTGCCGGTCTTTAGTTGATACGTCAATGGTCTGACCTATGGCCCTATGGCCCCTTAAAACCGGCGTCAGCGGTCGTAGTTTAAAATCACAATATAACTACATACCAATACAATCTGTCTCCTCCTTGTTCTCAGTTTTATCAGCATCTATGACGGACAGAGACTCCGGGACAGCCAGGCTCTCGTCAAAATCCGAGTCTAATGCCGGAGTCAGGGAGTCCAGCTGCTGGAACAGCCCCGGGAGACAGTCCCCGTCTCCCGTCGGAGTCGGCGTCTCCATGCCGTGGTTTGTGTAGCCGTATAGTTTCTCATCTGCAATGTATCCATTAGGAAAGTTAGTTATTTGTATCATTTTCAGTATGAATTGGTTAAACAATAAGCTTGCATTAGCAATGCCACGACAAGTGTATCCGATCACAATTCGCGAAAAAAGCTGCGAAAAGACAATGCCAGGTCTCCAAAGAAACTTAGACCACCAGCAGCAGTGTACACATATGAAACTATATGAAAATAATAGTACCTATGTAATGCCAATTATTAAAAAGGCGAAGGAAAAGGTTCATAGAAAGATCGTGGTTTGCAATTCTACTATGCGAAATTACGAAAGAAATCATACAAAAACATTTTTTTTTATCTTCGATAGTAAAACAATTAAGTACTAAGTTCTAGTAATAAATGAATAGTGCGTGAAATTATTAATGAATATTTCAATCTATTTAGATGGTCTGCTGACGAATTCCCATTACCTAGCTGGCCCGTCTACCCTATTGTCAGTCTTTTTTTTTCTTTGTTTTCGTTTTAATTTCTTTTCTATTTTGGTTTGCTTTTCTTTTTCCACAAGTTAGTTTAGGCTAGATATTAAGTCCCGCCCGAGACTGAATTTTTCAATCTTTAATTTGATTAGATATTAAGTACCTATTTAGACTAATATTACTGCCGTGTCCGTGTATTATACCTATGTTGTTGTGTAACTATCAAAATAATTAATTATAATATTATAATCGAGAAATTTCAGATAATTATAAATGTAAACAAAAGCAAATAAATTCTTACTAAATTGATGTACACTCATCATCATCATCATCTCAGCCAATGGACGTCCACTGCTGGACATAGGCCTACCCCAAGGATGTACACCTCTGGGCCTAACTCTGGAATCCCTCTTTGTTATTCGTTGTGATACAAAATTAAAATGCCAAAGACTAGGTGCTGTTTGGTCTGGATATGAGTGAAATAGAAAGGACATCCGGCACATAATACCAAAAAATGTATAACCATCCTTGTATTTTTATTATAGACTATGGAACACTAGAAACTCACTGCAGGCATTAGTTTATTTTATAATGATTTATTAGATTTTATCATTTTTATATAAAAAAAACATTGTGCTTGCAACACTTCCTACTAAACAACATTGACAGCCATTTTGGGGTTGCTGCTTTTTTATAATTGATGATTTAAATAATAAATGATTAAATAACTCGTTAAATAAAAATAAATGATACTATCTGGGTCGTTTTTATAAAACACCATAATTTATTACACATTTGACTTCAGTCAAAACTTCTATACATTTTAAGGTATATTTTCAAGGGAGAGCGGCGGTTGTCCTTTCTCTCAAAACTAAGAATCTGCTTGAATAATTAATTATCTGAAAATTATCATGATAATGAATCATGATGTTATTCTATTCCTTTATTGTATTACTCAGCAAATTATATTTTTTTCATGTCATGATCATTATCAAAGGTAATATTTATCTTGATAATTTCGAACCTGCTTGAATGTATTTATTGGGGAGCAAGGAAAGAACCCTGAAGTAACCCGTGGTGATGAAACCTGACATCTTCTGGAGCACCCTGGGCAGTCAGTCTCGGGAGTCATATGCATTTTCGGAAACCCTCGATACAACCATATTGCTGACTGGCTAATCTTTCCACTACGGCATGAATGATTCTCATGCAACTGAACAATATTCACAATGAGACCAACAAATTTTTCTGTGAAAATTGTTCAGTTTGACGGTCTGAAGCACCCTAATAAGTAGGTATATCAATTTGATTTAATTCGATTGGCAACACTTTTGAGAGTTTCATAACTAGAGATCGGATAATCGGAAAAATGTCTGGTCTTGACAATTTTACACCATGTAATGCAATATTGTATTTTAATTGTACTTTGTACATTTTGTTTTGTTTAAAAGATGTGTGTTGTAGAGTTTCTGGCCGCATCTTCTCTCAACGGAATACCTTCCGACGCGGTGGTAGAGTCAAAAAATGACGTCAAAAAGCTATCTATATGATACTATTTTGAATAAAAAATTTTGAATTTTGAATTTTGAATTTTGGATGCATATTTACCTAAACATCACTTTTTTCGCCACGAAAACAGGCTATGGATATGCCTTTCTGAATAAAGTTATTTAAAAAAATCGGGCCACCCGCACCGTTTTGTCATACTGATCCTCGTAGGTAGTCACACCACTGTGACCTACTTCCTATAACCTACTTCCGACAACATGAAAAACTTGGACAATATGAACAAGTCTGACAACATGAAAAACTCTGATAATGTTGTTCAAATGTCCAAGTAACTTGGACATTTGAACAACACGTTTTCACATTATTCTTGTGAAAAATGAAGTTTAGGTAAATATGCATCCAAATATCCGATCTCTATTCATAACACTCATGAAGTTCTATACATCGAATGAAATAGACTCCATAGTAGATGTCATTGTTGTGTTTGTGTGAAAAAATAACAGAGTCTATTAGAGACACAAACATACGTGCCGAAAGTCTAAGCATAACCGCACCCCGGAGAAACTGCTTACAAAAATCAGAAATTGATGATATAGCCAGATACTGTCCACGAAAGTGTTAATAAATGAAACTCAACTCTGATAGGCTCCTAAGTGACGTCAAAGTGCAACTAAAGCATCATCTTAAGAGGCCGCCTGTTTGGAGTTTCATTTATTAATGTGGACTGCCAAGAGCACGCACAACGCTACCTAAACTATACAAAATCACAATGTACAGACAAATCTTAATAGGTATAACAAATATACAGATGTCATTTAGACTTGTGTTATTTATGGTTAGTTTCTATTAGTAAAATATCACAAATATTTGTGAAAAGAGTCTTTTTTTTCTTTTTTACATTCAGTCCCATCGTACCTTACGTCTAGATTTTACCTACTCTAACTTAGAAATTCTAATTTAGGTACTTAATGATACTCTGATGAGTTGGCAAAGGCAAACACTTTTCTAGCAGCATCAGAGCCTGGTGATGCGAGGATCTCATGAAATATGCCTACGTCAAGCCTATACACTCCAAGCTCCATCATCAGTGTCATTCGAGCCTGCTCGTACCAAACACGCCACTTCTTCTTCTTATTGTGTGGGCAGAGCCCTGGCGTCAGAGTTTTTTCAGACCGCCTTAAGGTCTCTGACGTGGTTTACATGTAACAACTACTAACCACACGAGATAGTAGCCGGGGCCAACGGCTAAACGTGCCATCCGAAGCACGGAATAATTTTTCTTTTAGACAATCAGGTGATTCAGCCTGCAATGTCCTAACCAACTGGGGAAAAACGCACAAAGTGACATATCACTAGGTGTCCCCCGTGGGAATCGAACCCACTACCTCCGTGTCGAGAGTCCAATGCTCTTAACCATTAGACCACGGAGGCAGTTAAAAAGTTAACACACCACTAACAGGTGATGACCTTAAATCCAACTGTATAAATTAGAATAGCACATCTTTACAACCGTTTTTGTCATTCCCAATTTCTCTATTTTTATAATATATTTAACTGTTTGTGTTTGCACAGATTCCACCACACACACAACCACACAATACACAGCACTGTAACTTAAAAAAAAAAAACAAAACACTACCTCGCTTTATTAAATTGTGAAAACTCAACGTCAATTCGTTCTTTTCCATATGTCTGCGTTCGCGAAAATCTGTTATCATATGGTACCCGGTTGGATGTTGATATGTAATGTGTTGTCCATTACACGCTATAGATTTGACACTTGTGCACATAATTATCTTTTATGATAAGATAAAATTAGTATTTCAGTTGTTTGGAGACGCTCGACAGAATAAGTCGTTTTTTTTTTGTTTTGTTTTCAAGGTAATGGAACACGGTCGAATGAACAAGGGTTTTCACACCAAGGTTTTTTTTTTTAATAAAAAAGTTTTATTGTTATATCTACTTACTAAAATCTTCGTGGATCACGTGAAACTTGGTACATTCTTGCGTATGGAGCGAGGAACTGAATTTCACTTTATGCGGGTTTACTTGGATGATTCATTCAATTTGATGATTAATAGCTTCAAGGTTTTCATACGTTTTATAGTAAAATTGCTTGGTGTTGGTTGCTTGTTCCATTTGCCTGTTTTGCTGCAGGTACTTGAACTTGAATGACGTAATGGCAGTGGTTGTGAACTTTTGGTATTTTCTATGAAAATATTTTTCAATGAGACGTTTCCATTAAAAAAAAAATTCTAATAAGACACTGGACTGAAGTGCGATTTTTGAAAATCATACGAGCGAATAGGCAGTAGAAAGATGCATAATCTCCATAGTAATTTTGACACTTTCTACTGCCAAGTCGTTCGTATGATTTTCAAAAATCGCATTTCATAAGGATGACAGCGACATAATAGTTCCGTGCTTTTCTAAATTAGTTAGAGTCAAAAAATGACGTCAAAAAGCTATCTATGTGGTATTATTTTGAATAGAACATTTTGAATTTTGAATGACCTTGGAGATAGGTAATAAGTATAATACAAAAAAATTGTTAAAATTCGTGTTTTTAAGTAAGCAAAAAACTATGAACTGTGAACTTCGTAAACGAATGAGCCTGACTCAGTAACATGCACTTTTTATTTAGTTTTGAGTCTAAATTTCCGTTTTCGCATCCAAAGTGTTAACGACATCTATGGTCAGTAATATTGACCATAGATGAACGTAGTTCAACATACTGAGTTATTACGTAGTTCAATATACTTAGTATGTTGAACTACGTTTTTCTAGCGGTCAGAAAAATCCTCATTTGTTAATTCGTCAATAGGATGTGAAAGACGTTTAAATACATTTTAATTAATCTAGTTTTTGTGCGGTTAACGTTCGTTTTACGTATAATAAACTAACATTTTCGGTGCAACTGTGTATTTATTGGTAGTAAACCATTTATCCATTGGCAACACCACCTGTCAGACTTGATGTAAACCATAGACAAACAGTACTTTTTACTGTCAATGTGACAGGTTTATCAGTAGGTATTAAGGCTGAGATTCAGAGACGATTTTAAAGTCATAGTTTGAACTAAGTAGGGTCTAAAATGTATGGATTTTGACATACGGGAGTTCGAACTACGACTCATAAAACGTCTCTGAATCTCAGCCTAACCTACCTAAGTAATAGGTAGTAAGCCATTTATTGATTTTTCGATTTACTAGTCTTGGAAAACGCTTCATTATAATCCATCAACACCTGAACACAATATATAATTATTCAAAACTATTCAAAACAAAATAGTTCCGTGAAACTAGCTGGATGGATGGCGTTCTGTTCTATTTCCGTGTTTTTTCATTTAGGAAAATAGTTTTCTCAATATCCTTCCAAACGTCATTACATAAACAAATCTCATCTACTTAGTTTGTATATTGAACAAAAATGATTTAATTATAAAAACTTTCTTGTACAGAAACTGTTGAAAACAGCTGGCAGCATTTCGTGTGATGTCAGACTGACAATGACAGATATATTTACGTTCGGAAACGATCCTCCAAATCGTTTGTTTTGACATTAGAAATCGTTCAGAATTTATCATTTCCGAAATGATTATTAAATTCCAAAAACTAACAATTATACCTAACTACAACGTTAAAAATTGTTGGGTTCACCATTCGCTAGCCAGACTCTAACGACTATTTATTATTTGACTTCGATTCGAACCTAATTCAAAGGTGTTTATTTGCCTATTCTGCACACCTATTCAAAGAACCATGGCGCGGGTAACTTTAGAGATGGAAGCTATGTTGCGTGTTCCCTTCTAGTCCAGGTACTTGCTAGGTTTGAACAAAAGCATGACGCTGGACATTTTTTTAGTAGCTACCTAGTTAGTACATGTCTTTTTTAAGAAATAACTTTCAATACTTATCAGATGCCTCTTCAACAGCCTTCAAAAGTCCCACTGAAGAGCATAGGCATAGGCTTGCACTCCGGCAAGGAATATAGTGTACTCAGGGTACAGATAAGGTACAGGGGTGTTTGTACGCGTGCCCAATGCGGATAAGTATAGACTTATAAGTTAGGTAGGTATGCAGGTTTACTCACGATGTTTTTCTTCATCGTTTGAGAGCAGTGGGTATTACGTGTTATACTCGTAAATAAGAAATATCATTGGTACATCACAACTCGTTGACCGTGCGGATTCGAACCCCGTCCCTCATAAGATACTCATACCTCTCCGCAACGCCGCACCACACCGACGCTCTCAAACGCCTCAGCACATTATAATAGCAATGACAAATAACAAGAAGATAAATTATTTTGTAGATGCTACTTTTTAAAGGCGTTTTGAAGCTGCGATTGATTTAGTTGCTTATTAGGCTGCCTGTCCATTGACGCGAGCCGGCTGGCGGATCGGGGAAGAGGAGTTTTATTAACCAATCAGGATTGCATAAAATCTCAGCTAAGACTGAGCTGGCTCCGCTAGCCAGCTCGCGTCAATGGACAGGCAGCCTTAGAGTTGGTCCCAATGAAACCGTACTCGCCTGTAGCCTGTTCACACAGAAGTGTAGAAGTGAAAAATATCGTGTTATGTGCTCACTTGACGGTCCGGTAGCTTAGTCGGTAGTGAACATACCTGCTGTGCCGACTGCCGAGGAGGGTTGCGGGTTCGAATTCCGTAATTCATTCATTGGTTCGGTAGACCTACCAGGGCGCTTCGCGGTCACTGGTGTGGTACCCCCGTAGTCCGCAGTAATAAGCAGTTGATTCAGGCTGATCCGGCTTTCAGGCTGGTTGATTGGTCAATTCGAAAAAAAAATCCCGTAAGGGACAAATATTTGCATGATAAATATAAATATTTGTACCCGAGTCATCGATGTTTGCCCTCCGCCCTCAAATTGAGCTGTAAACCAACTTACTAACTACAACTAGTTAACGTGCCGTTCGAAGCACGGAAGCGCTCTAGAATCTAGATATGAAATGCTTGTACCACTAAAACCGACCCCATCCAAATACATGATTTTTAAGTCTACGGGTGTGTGTTTGTCCTCGGTTTCATTAAATGGTTAGCAACGTTGAGGACGAGGGTGCACCGTGGTGGAACACGATTGATAGAGGAGTAGAGAATCCATTCAACACGACAGTTTTGTTTTGAAAAATGTTGTATATTTTACGTAGCATATAATCTTTGTTTAGGTATAAAGACAAGTATGGGGTACATCCTCATTACATCACAACATGACTTGAAATGCTAGTTACTTGGAATAAGTTAAAAATTCGACTTGCTAGAGCTATTTACCCAAACTAAAACGCATAAACGAAACAATGATGTTTTAACAGTTCATTAACAAAAACGCCGATTTTCTTTTCTACGGTACAACCATCGAGTTTAATCAACCGTATATGTCGTAGCAATGTTTACGTAAAAACTGCCTACTTAAGCTTTCATTATGAAACTAGGAGTGCGATTTTTGAATCTCATTCGCTGAGTTCAGCAGTTGAAAATGTCAAAATTACTATGGAGATATGCATCTTTCTACTTATGATTTGACTCAGGAGTGCGATTTTTGAAAGCAAGATTTTTGTCAAATCAGCAGTAGATATACAGGATCCTTCTTAATATGCTGACACTTTTTTAAGGGTATGATCAGACCATCAAACTGAACAACTTTCTCTATGGGACCAACATTGAAATCGCGAAAAAAAATCAGCCGTCTCATACATTTGGCTCGAGTAGGTTTGCAGTTTTGTATGGACGAGCAGATTTTTTTTTTCGCGATTTCGATGTTGGTCCCATAGAGAAAGTTGTTCAGTTTGACGGTCTGATAAAAAAGTCTCAGCATATTAAGAAGGACCCTGTATACAGGGTGAAATTGATATCATTAGCATCCTTTTAAACTAAATGTCTATCCGTCACTCTGAACAACTTTTACTATGGGAGCAAACCGATCGGAGCAACTAAAAAAATCACCTGTTCCATACTAAACTGCAATGCCTACTCGACTCAAATGTATGCAACAGCCGATTTTTTAGTTGCTCCGATCGGTTTGCTCTCATAGTAAAAGTTGTTCAGTTTGATGGGTAGACTCTTAGTTTAAAAGGATGCCAATGATATCAATTTCACCCTGTATATCTCCATATCTCCATAGTAATTTTGACATTTTCAACTGCTGAACTCAGCGAATGAGATCCAAAAATCGCACTCTAGAACTGTAAGCTATTGTAAATCATGAAAGCCTAAACTTGTCTGACATCTTTATGACAGCTGCCACTGCAACTAGACCTACGAGTGTTGCGAATTTGTGCAGTGCAGCATTACAAGAATGGTGATTGATCTAGTTTCTGCGGGTCAACGGTAAGTGGTTTGCAGCTGAAATATATCACGGATTAACATTGAACACACACGGCCAGCGGTGGGCAGAGAGTGTCGCACGCGCAACGGTGACCGCAGTCGCTACTCGCGCACCGACCGGCCTCCGCGCACCGAACGAACGCACGCTCACAACGTAACACACTTCCCGCCACTATTCAAACTTCGAAGCCTTACGTTCGAAAACTTAATTTATTTTTCTTAATTGCAACGAAAGTGCAGTCGGGCGTAACGAGCCAAAACCCGCGACACTTGCTGGCCAGTGTCCGGATTGCATTACGGCCGTTGACATCGAATCAATGATACGGAACTTTATCTAAGTTTCTGAACGTATTTTCGAATATGTAGAGTTTTGGCGCGAAGTGTGTGTTGTGCTGAAAAGTTTTTTCTTTTTTTTCCAAACTTAAAGTGAAGGTGATAGGTGTTCTCAACCATAGTGCCAATTGGAACGATGGTGGATTCTACATAAATTTTATAAGTGTTTGTTTAGTTACATTCGAAGAAAGTTGAACAATTTTAGAGGTAAGTTGATCAAATATAAATGTTTACTTAGTTTGCATAATTATGCAGTAGCTGTTGCTCAATAAAATATCTTTCGCTTTCTAAATAGCCGACCATGAGTGCTGGCTCAGTCACGACCACTCTGATTTAAATTTGCTGCACAGAAGTAATCATAAAATAATAAAAAAGGAGTCGATTATTTCACAGCTGAACTTTGTAAACTCGAGCACTCGATACAGAACTCGTTTGAAAGTAAAACGGTGTCTACAATTACAAAGCCTGTTGGGACATTTCACTTCATTTGTCGCAAGTGAAAAGAAACTTTTATTTCAATTAACTTTAATTGCCTAACTTATTACAAATTTTATGTTGCTTTTATGCCATACATTCCGCCATATATAATCCGAATGTCAATTTGTCTGTAGGTAATTATAAATTGCACTAACTATAACATAAAAAAAGAAATACACGTAAAAGAGCAAAAATAATAAACAAGAAAACTTTTCATGGAAGTTGATTAAAGAATGAGGAAAATGCTGTTTAAGGATCGAACCCGGAACCAGCCAGTCATGACTGGACTGTATTTAAACTGCACTCGTAAACTGGTTCATATTGAAATCCTTACTAAACCCGCGATTAGATCATGTCTTTCGGGTTACTATAACTTATCAGTGTTTAAGTAAGTTATATGAAAATAAAAAATAAGTAATGGAAGATACGTATAACCTATTCTTTACAATTTTTATAATCAAATAATGATGTACTGTGTACGGTCAGCTTGCAGCTTTATAGCATATCACACAAGGAATTTTTGAGCGTAGGCATTGACGGAACGATATCATTGCTATATCGCCGCGGCATCCACGCGATATCGCCGTGTTATTTATGAAATCAATCAGTTTTGCAAGCCGGCCAATCGCAGCGATAACACTCAGTAAAAGTCGCGGCGATTCAGTTGCTACGACTTTGCGGTGCAGCAATATCGCCTATGTGTGATACAGCTCTAAATATACAGGCATGTAACGGATATGTATCGTATTATTAAAAGCATGTACACTTATATCTGTAGTCGACTGTATTGTAATATTATTAGGTGCTCATCATCACCATCATTCCATTAATTTGGGATATAGCGCAAAGTGCATGCATATGCTCACGACTATATTCCCCGAGGGGGTAGTCAGAGATATTCTGAAACTTCAGAACATCCACGTTTCACTAGTAGTACCGAAACTCTGTCCAGTGTGACGGGGAGTGAGCCCGTCGCCACTTGTAATGGACAGTAGGTACAATACATGCCTCGAAATTGAAGCATGCAGGTTTCCTCACGATGTTTTCCTTCACCTTTTCGGTGAAGGACAAAGTGCAAAAAAAGGCGCAAAGTGTATCATATTAAATAGGTTTAGGCGAAAGTTTTATCTATCTGTGACTTTATTTTTTATGACCCCTTTTTAGAGGAGTAAATTAAAATTATAAATTGTATATCTGTCTAAGGTCCCAAAATTTTATTTACATAGGTACATACATTAAACTGAACCATAATCCTTTTCAGGACGGTCAGAAACTTGACCAATTATTCCCTTGAGCGTGTATATTTTGAATACTGTAGGTATTGTTTTTTAGAAATTATGTGAAAGTATGTTGTTCCACCCTGAAAACTTAAGTATAAACAAAAGGAAAACTTGCTTCTTGCACTTAAAACAGAAGTTGAATGTTGTAGAAAAGTTTCTAACCACTCCTATAATCAACCGTACCTGACCTTTCATGTTATAAGTACTGAAGATCACACCTGACTAGGTACTCAAATAACTAAAGCATTAACAGGTTGAACAAATGATGTGATCATTGAACAATGACACCCACGATATGTTATTGTAACGAATGACAAAAGCTTTTGCTCTTCATTCAAAGCATCTCTACCTTTATTGAACACTTTAAGTGATACAAGAAGGCAGACAAATGTTATCTCCTGCTGAGGAACCGGACGAAAAAAAGTTGTAAAAAAGGGCAGTGGGCAGCAGTGGTCCAAGAGCCCCCCATAACTGGCATACTACGTTTGAAAGGGGATACTATCCCCATATTATTGGTTTTTATTAATTACAAGCTTTTACCCGCGACTTCGTCCGCATAAATTATATACCAGATTTTAAGTCAGATGTTACGCTACCAAACAAAAAAAGTTTCATCAAAATCGGTTCAGTAGTTTTTGCGTGATACTCGAACAAACAAACACCCAAACAAACAAACAAACAAACTAAATTCTTTTTTCAAAAATTTACAGTTTTATAATAGTCAAGATTAATGCAAAAAAATCTTTAGCCCTTAGCATCTTGTAAACTCAAAACGAGAAAATCGTTATTCCATTCTGAAATTGTCATAATAGTACACGTGAGCCTTCTTGCCGTTGCATAGTTTTAGCTAAGTGTGAAAAGTGAAAATATTTTGATGCCCTTTGCACACCATGTACTTTAGGGTATCCTTTAACTGTCCCTACCTTTGCCATAGCGTGGAGCTCTTGGACCAGTGGCCATACATTTTTGCCCAGTGTCCTTTCTTAAAGAATCGATAATTGAACTATATTTTGATATGTAAATGTAATTTACCGGTCTTCAAAATATCGAATCATCATCATCATCCTGCATACGTCCCACTGCAGGGCATAGGCCTATCCTCAGGGAGGGTGTATCGGCGTTAGTCGACCACGCGGGTCCAATGCAGATTGGTAGACTTAACACACTTATCAGAATTTTTTTCTTCAGCGTATGCAGGTTTCTTCATGATGTTTGAGAGCAGTCGGTATTACGTATGTACATGGCATGTAGTCCTTGCGGATTCGAACCCAGACACTCATGAAGTCATCAATGTCCATACCTTTCCGCAACGCACGCCGAGTACCTACCTACCTAGCATTTAAAAATAGTCAACATCACAAAATAAGCTGCATGCACAATACCTACTTTCCTTTTGCATTAAAATTCCCGTTCGAGTTTATTTACCTCTAGGTTCACAGTGAATCATGTTTTACAAGTTGGTTACAAAATAAGGTTTCTAGTATATTGATACTGCTTTACAGATAGGGCTTAATGAATCGAAGTGACATGAAGCGAGCGAGAAATTGCTTAATTGTATCTCTTGTAGGTATAAAGGGTACTACCAAACTTTGGTACAAATATGTACCTGTATGTGCCCTTACGGGATTCAAGCTCACAACCTTCGGCTCGGCAGGCAGCTTCACTACCCACTGAGCTATGTGTAAGGAAAAGTAAGTATCATTATGATTTAAACCACATACTCTACCCACCAAACTGAACAACTTTTACGATGGGAGCAAACCGATCGGAGCAAAAAAAAAAAATCTGCTGCTACATACATTATTGAGTCTAGGAGGTATTGGAGTATGGGACAGCTGATAATTGTTTTGCTCCGATCGGTTTGCCTCATAGTAAAAATTGTTCAGTTTGATGGGTAGAGTATGTGGTTACTTTTCCTTACAGCCTGTCTGTATAGTCATTAAATATCGTTAATCAATGTCTATAATAGTGCAAAGAAAAAACAACTTTAATTTGTAACTTTATAATGAAAATAACTAAACCCCGGACACAATTACTAAATTACCAACACTTTTACTATCGAATAAAAGCGAATGTAAATTTTTTTATCCACAAACCAAAAAAGTTGTCATTCCTATCGTGGCATTCCGATCAACGATCCGGCGGCGGCGGTATAGAGATCGAAAGTGGTGCGTGTGCGCAGTGTGGCTACCGAGTAGGTATTTCGATGCACATTTCACTGTTCAGACACGCTATTTTATTAGTTCGCATTCTAAAAGGTGTTAAAAATTAATGCAGAACCTAAAAACAACACGGAGAAAAATGTCTAGTAAGTAATATACCAACTTAAAATGCTGATGGTTTTTTTAAGGGGATGATCAGACCATCAAACTGAACAATTTTATCTGTGGGACCAACGACGTCAAAATCGCGAAAAAAATAGGGTTTTGGGTGAAATTGATATCATCGGAATTTAAAAAAATTTAAATTAAGAGTCTACCCATCAAACTGAACAACTTTTACTATGGGAACAAACCGATTGGAGCAGAAAAAAATCAGCTGTTGCATACATTTGAATCGTGTAGGCATTGCAGTTTAGTATAGAACAGCTGATTTTTTACTTCTGACTCTTAGTTTAAAAGGATGCTAATGTTATCAATTTCACCCTGTATACAGAAGTGCGATTTTTGAACATCATACGAGCGAATCGGCAGTATAAAGATGCATAATCTCCATAGTAATTTTGACATTTTCTACTGCCGAGTCGCTCGTATGATGTTCAAAAATCGCACTCCTGCTGTTTTTTTTTCCGATTTCGATGTTGGTCCTACAGAGAAAGTTGTTCAGTTTGATGGTCCGAATAACCTGTTAAAAAACCTTCAGTATATTAAGAAAGACCCTGTATACAGACTATACAGTGTAAAGTCTGTAAAGCAAGTATCAGTTTACAAGAAATCATATTAATTTCATAGCAACTAGGATTACATGATTCACTTTGAACAAAAAAATGTAAACACATACAACGAATAAATAAAGACAATCAGAAAGAAAGAAAAACTTTCTTCCTTTGTAAAGTAATCCCAAAGTTTTGAATTGAACACGACAATTCACATATTTTTCGAATTCGTAATTTTGAGTTCATTGTCATATAATTCAATGTCCTTTGTTTTAAGTTTTCTCATGGCGTATCAACTAAATATCTTTAATAAACTTGAACTTTTGTTTTCATTCACGAAATTGTATGCATTAGTCATTCATAGTAAATATATTTATAGTAATAGTATTCATTTCAAAATTTACTTAGCATTTCAAGCATAATTTAAAACTTTCATACAAAAGACATCAACGAGCGCTACAAATCTATTTTCTGTTGTAATAGACAAAGTGACTCACAGGATGTACAGGGTGTAAACTAAAATGCGTTACATATTTCAGGGGGTGTTTCAGATCATCAAACTAAACTACTTTCATTATGGGGCCAAAATCGAAATCGCATGTTCTCTTATGAAACGGCGCTCCCTAGTCTTTGCCTACCCCACTGGGAAAGAAGCGTGATGTTATAGATACTATACAACGTGTTAATGAATTAACGCAAAACTAGAAAGTAGTTTGTTTAGAATCGAGAGCAGAATCGAATTATCATGGTTTCAACATAGGTAATTTTTTTCAAAATATTAAATAATTTTTTTGCAAAATTTAAAATTTACTGAACCCGATGACAACCCACCGCACGGGCACACTCACGCTACTTACTACCAAAACAAGATTATAAAAATGTATCAATGAGTACGTTAGCGCTTTCTTTCAGTGCTGAAATGATAACAAATCATTTTTGACTCAAAACTTAAAATGCGAATAACTTTAAATTTTAATTATAAAAATAATTAAATTATTGTTGCAATCTAATTATTTTGTTATAAATCAGTTGGGGTGTATGAGGTTTTGCGCTAATTTATTAACACGTTGTATAGATAAAGGTTTGCAGTTTTGTATGGAACATCTGATACGCTTTTTTAGGGAATGATCAAACCGTCAAACTGAACAACTTTCTCTAGGGCACCAAAATCGATCTCGAAAAAAAAATCTGCTCTTCCATACAACACTGCAAATCCACTCGAGCCAAATGTATGGGACAGCAGATTTTTTTTGCGTTTTCGATATTTGTCCCATGGAGAAAGTTGTTCAGTTTGATGGTCTGATCATCCCCTTAAAAAAGTGTCAGCATATTAAGAAGGACCCTGTATGTAATTATACAGAGGATTCAGTCGATTTGGGATTCAGTCAATTTGGGATCAGTTGTATTGACGTGTCGGACAATTTGGGATTATCTAGTGTACCCGTCAATTTGGGATTCAGTCAGTTTGGGTATTCAGTCAATTCGGGATTCAGTCAATTTGGGATTCAGTCAGTTACGTATTCAGTCGATTTGGGATTCAGTTGTATTGACGTGTCGGACAATTTGGGATTATCTAAACTTATACCTACTATAAATAAAAAATATCTTCTAAATTGCCGCCGCTTGGTGGCAGGGTGCCCAGAAGGCTGGCAGCGTTGCCTCTTTGTATGGCCAGACTGATTCGCTGGCCAAGGTAGCTGCCAGCCCTCTGGTCACCCGAGGCCTCGATTAGGCGCGCCGTTAATTCTTTAAATAATCAAATTGGGTATTCAGTCAATTTGGGATTCAGTCAATTTCGGATTCAGTCGATTAGGGATTCAGTTGTAATGACGTGTCGGGCAATTTGGGATAAGGTTGAAATCTACCGAAAGCACTAAATAAACTGCTGTGACTCATATTCAATTACAAATTACAATACAATCCAGTTTTTCCAAAGAAACGAACAAGATAAATGAAAGTATATTTTTGCAAGTTTTTTACGCCCAAGGACAAGCGGTCCATAATATTAACACAACTTTAAGTTATATTTTGTAAACCATAAGCCCCAAATTGTATCGTGCCACGTGTTTGAAATCTAAACTATTATAAAACTGTAACAGAAGTGTGTCTGTACATTGAAGATATTTACAAAAAAAAGATTACGATATGCTTTTTAGATGTCCCTGATTCCAAATCACCAATTTTTGGATTTTTTGTCTGTCTGTTTGTTTGTTTGTTTATTTGTTTGTTTGGGTGTTTGTTTGTTCGAGTATCATGCAAAAACTACTGAACCGATTTTGATAAAACTTTTTTTGTTTGATAGCTTATCATCTGACTTAAAATCTGGTGTATAATTTATGCGGACGAAGTCGCGGGTAAAAGCTCGTAATCTAATACAAACGTTCGATCAGCTGATTGCGTTTACTATGGAAAGACCAAACATTTATTTTTGAATCCTACTAATATTATAAACGCGAATGTTTGTTTGGATGTATGGATGTTTGTTACTCTTTCACGCTAAAATGGTTGAATCGATTTGGACGAAACTTGGCATATAGATAGTTCTTATCCCAGAATAACACATAGGCTACATATTTCTATGTCCACGCAGACGGAGTCGCGGGCAAAAGCTAGTCTTTTAATAATATTAAAGTCAAGGACACTAGTTTCACCACTTTCTTTATTCGCATTATTAGTCTGATTTATGTATTGGCTCGAGCATCTGAATTAATTTCAAACTTTAATTAGTAACAGTCATTAGCATAACTGTCTTCTAACTGTTACTGTTATGTAATTATGTTAAGTTTAGTTTGCGTTAAGGAATTCTGATTGCTGTTGAAAGCAGTTGTTGTACTGGATAGGCTTCGTTTTGTGTTTATTTGGAGAAAACGTTTTGTTTGGTTTTTAATGGCCCAACAGCTCAGCTGCCAACGGTTAGTATAAGAGATAAGTGCACTTTTTGCAACCATCAGCAGCAAGGCTGATTCAGTGTTTATGGGGTGTAGAGCATCTCTGTGATGGGGATGGCCTTGCAGCTGATCGTTAATTTTTTACAGACCTTTAATCATCAGTAACTCCTAAACCGACTGGAGTTATGCAGGCAGACCTGCGTAAGTTTTTATGTATTTAATTTGATCTTTAAGTAAGTAAGAACACCACAAAAACTGAATACTTTTGTAGGTTTAAAACATAGTGCTACAAACATGTTGTATGTTTGTTGCACTATGTACCGTAATCTCTTTCCTTCTTGGGCCTTCTTGGTTTTTGTAAATCACCACTTGTTTTTCTGTTGTCCTGTCTGTCTGTCTATATAGGCTAATCTCAGAAACTAAATCGTTCTAGCCTATCAGAAACTACAGTAGGTATTTTGATATGGTTTTCACTAATAGATCGACTGATTCACGAGAAAGGTATGAGCACCCATGAAGGTTGGATTCTTATAAATGTATTCTAAAAAAACAATTTATGAGGGGTCCCCTTTCTTTTAGACATCATCTTTTTCCTTTTAGACATTTTCAATGGACAAACATGATAAAACCAGTTTGACCACGAGGAAAAACACTTTCCTAATGGACAGAAGATATAAATTTATCTAGAAGATAATTTTTGTGACGATCTGTGCTACTAAGAGCAATTTTTTTGTCTATGATTGAGACAGTAGATTCTAATTTAGATATTTATAAGTTTATAACGTATCTGGGTCAAGTTTCAACTACATTTGCAATATCCATTTAGAAAGTATAATAACTAGTTTTAGGTTTCATTTCTCATCATTAGAATAAGAAATTATAAGAAACTTGTGATGAGTTATAAGTAGATTAGATTATTTATTGAACTAGTAGGTAAGAGTTAAACGGATGTTTTGTATGTTGAACGACGCAGTGACGCATATGACAGGCTCTAGTAATGGCTAGGTACCTATGTCATACAGGAGTGCGATTTTTGAATCTCATTCGCTGAGTTCAGCAGTTGAAAATGTCAAAATTACTGTGGAGATATACATCTTTCTACTGCTGATTTGACTTTCAAAAATCATACTTCAGGAGTACAATTTTATAAAGTCAAATCAGCAGTAGAAAGATGCGTATCTCCACAGTAATTATGACATTTTCAACTGCTAAACTCAGCGAATGAGTTTCAAAAATCATTTTCACTCCTGGAGTGCGATTTCTGAAACTCATTCGCTGAGCTCAGCAGTTGAAAATGTCAAAATTACTGTGGAGATATGCATCTTTCTACTGCTGATTTGACTTTCAAAAATAATACTTCAGGAGTGCGATTTTTGAAAGTCAAATCAGCAGATGCGTGTCTTCATAATAATTTTGACATTTACAACTGCTGAACTCAGCGAATGAGTTTCAAAAATCGCACTCCTGGTGTAAATGAAGACACCATCATAACTTTAAAGTACTCATTACACTCCACAACTTTCTCTAAGCTAAGGGAAATTCGCGAAGGGAATTAGGGATATTGACTTTACATACCGATCAGCTGATTGCATTTAATATTATGTTAGTAAGTTGAAGCCTGTAGGTATTGTAAAGGTGTCTTCTCGATTAAGGGAGTGGGCCACATTCCAAAAATAGCTCTCAGATTTCAATAAGGCCTCTGACCTGGCTTAATATTATTACATAGTCAAAACTTTTAATGCGAATTTCCCTTAAGTTCTTTGTGGAAAGTGGTTCAGTGCCATTAATAAAATCATTCAGTTAAAGTATTGCAGTAACATAAAAGTTCAATTAATTACATTTTCAAAATTCTTTGTCTTTGTTTTTTCCAAGTTCAAAACTGTATTTTTCTGTAAAATACATAGGTACATATTATAGGTTCCTTCTGAATATGCTGACGGGTTTTAAGGGGATGATCAGACAATCAAACTGAACAACTTTCTCATATTAAGAATGGAAGAAAAACAACATTATTAGAAAGGATCCTGTAACATACAGATTCCAACTACAATCCTTTATGGTGATTGGAAACTACTACTAATAACTATACGAAATATCTTGTAAAGCAAAGTTTAGTATTTACACAGAGTACTAGTACTTATATTACTATCTCACTTATCTCAATTCTTCTATCTATAGTCACCGATTCAAATAACATTTCACTTTATAGACAGGTTTACGTTCCAAACACATTAAAACACCATAAATCGCGACACACCCGTGACAATCAAAATACAGCTTTCCTATACTACCATTAGGTCTATTTTATACAACTTTCGCGAGTTTTCTAATAACTCTCAGACCGCCAACAGACGTGTTGTCATAAAATAAAAAGCGACCGTAATTTTCGGGAAGTGACATCATTTCCTGTAACAGGTGTCGCCAAAGAGGAAGTGGTATGTACAAACGGCAACACATCACGCTACGCAAAACCAGAATAAGCTGGCCCCGCGTAGGTATAGTAATGTATAACGTCGAGCAGCCAGCTTATGTTTGTTTTGCGTGGCTTGATGTATCGCCGTGTGTACTTTGTTACTTAAGAGGATAGACTAGTACCGTTTTTTCCACACAAAAGTACTCCCCTGTTTCCCCGCTGGATAATGACACTAGAGAAAACATTTTGTACCATACAATCAACGATATCAATGTACTGTACCAGTACTAGATACGGTGTTCAGTAGGAACTGCATGTTACTCTGCAATGCGGTGTACAAACCGCATTGATGTTAGTTTACTCTATGCTAATGGGAATGACAAACCAATCTGAATACCAATCTGTCATTTTTTTCAATAATCATAAATCGGCAAAGAAAAAAAAAAGTACCTATCATCTTGATTATTTCTGCCTAAAAATGACATTAAAATTTTTAATTTAGCAGCAGGTACATGAAAATATACAAAAAGTTTGGCAAAAACGTGCACTCTTTGCAAAATATGCGAAAAAAATGAAATTTTTGACACTTAATTTCTTGCTTTGCTGCAAGTGACTGCACTAGTTATATATTTTTTGGGTCCAGTATTATTTAGTCTTTCATAAAACGTAAGCCAATCCCGTCCCAAATTGAACCAAGTCAAGAAATAAAATAAAAGGTGTTCTTCTCCATACAAAAAAAATTTATAATTTTTTTTCTCATAAACCATGCATCCCATAGATTTTACTGAAAGAATAAAAGTTACTAGGATAGTTATTATCTCTTCTTTAAAAAAAAAATCAGCACGAAATTCCGACTTCAGGTCCTAAGTCCGTCTTTTTCAGAACGGATCCACTGTGCCGGGTGGCGGTTAGCAACGAGATTTACATCTCCGTGGTCTCCTTACTATTTTTCTTTTCATTCGCATAGTATTATTTATGTGCGTATGGATTGAGGTGCCACATTTGCTATGGAAAAATGGATTATATGCCCATTTTGTAGGAAATTTGTAGATTTTGTAGGACCGATTCTGGAATTTGTAGCAAAAGTATAAAGAAGTTACATGAACTTAAAGGTGGCACCTCACACCAGATGCATCTGGTGTGAGGTGCCACCCTGGAACTCGGAAAGTACGTGATGAATCTTTTTGAAAATTTTGTAGGATTTAGTAGGAGTTGGAAAAAGATCCTACAAAAAAAACCAGCTCTCTACGACTAAAACTGAAAAAGCTACAATACTTTGATTGTGGCCCCTCACACCAGATGGCATCTGGATTGAGGGGCCACCTGTAACTCTGAAACTACGTGATGAATCTTTCTGAAAATTTTGTAGGATTTAGTAGGAGTTGAAAAAAGATCCTACAAAAAAAATCAGCTCTGTACGACTAAAACTGAAAAAGTTACAAGAGATACTTTGAATGTGGCACCTCACACCAGATAAATGCTTATAACTACATATGTACGTAATGGAATCCAAAACCGATGATGCCAATATTTAGTAGAAATTTCTACTAAATATTGGCATAGTCAGATGTTGCATATCATCAATACCTACAGAGCTACACGTTTTTTCAAAATTCCATATAAAACCATTCAGTAGGGTGTCCATGTAATAAATGAAACCATGAGACACATTTTTCTTCCAGCTGTTTTTTGCATTTTATTTAACACGTTTTTTTGCATTTTATTTACGTATATAATTATATAGGATACGAAACTCACGTCCGTATGTCATCTCGTTTCAAAAACATTTCTACAATAAGGTAGGTACTTAGTACCAACTTTCTTATTAGCGCAGCGTTCAGTTATAGCGAGGTCCACCTTTAGCAAACTAAATACTTAGGATGGTAATGTTGGTACTGTCAAGTAGGTATCGCAAAAAGTCTGTTTCAGATATATTTTCCCTTAGTCGCCTCGTAAAGTACCAACTGTTTAGTATTAAAAATGATTTCATAATAAAATATTTGCTCTAGTATTTTGTGAACTAGGTACCACAAATCAAGAAAGGACATCATTGGCATTTCATACATTTTTGGTCCGAATGTGAAAGTGCCGGCCAACAAAAAATAATACTATAGAACTTGTCCGTCTAAGCATTTATTATTATGGCTGTAGCTGTAGGTAAGTTTTAAAATGTAGGTATCTATGGAAATACGATTTTTCAAACCTTAACAAAACCAAGGAAAATGGCCCTACAGCTTCGGTGCCATACTAAAAAATGCTGCAACGGACTAGTTCTAACAAAATATAGTCTTAGCTAATTAAATTTTCATCGAAAATGTGTAAGAAAAGGCAGATTTTCGAACCCAAATAAAACCAAGGACAATGGACCTACAGCTTTTGTGCCATAATAATAAATACTTAAGACGCCAGTCCTAACAGAATCTTGCATAATTTTTTGTTGGCCGGCACTTTCACATTTTTGACTAAATCCGATGATGTCCCTTTCCTAAACTTGAACTTAAATAAACAGTATGTAGGTAGGTACTTACTATACTTGCCTACCTACGACACCCAATGGGGTGCTCCATTCAAAGTCGGAGCCACAGGCAGGACACACTACAGGTAGGTTGGTAGGTGCTTACCTAAGTACCTAGTCTTAAGAACTTTATATCGACCGACCCGACTAGCCTCACTGGAACGAAAACGTAAGTTATACTGAGTGTCTACCCGCACATTCGATTCGAACTTTTGCGTGAATGTTTTCGTTCCAATTTCAACTCTATTACAATGAAGTGCGGACCGAAACAGTGGCGATATAGTGAAGATCGAAAGTGCGGGTAAGGGGGCTGGTATGTTGACGTTCCAGTGAATAGCTTCACTGTCGGGTTTAAGTTAAAATATCTATTCAACGACATCTTCCTTTCAAAGAAATGTTTCAAAGTCTAAAATATTCTAGATACCCTAGATACCACTTCATCAAATGGTTTAGCCATTTTTGACAAAAGTGGTAACAGACTCAACATAATTATTTCGGATACACATGTGCGATCTCTTAGGTTTAACCTCGAATGAAATTACACGCTGGTTAAACCTATTATACTAAGATCCGGATTTAAAATTATGCACCTATTTGTTAGGTGAACAAAGTGTGATTTAAGTGAAAGTTTACACAGGGGTTCATACAACGGCGCCCCGCCGGGTTGTTGGCTAGCAAAATCTTGTCGCAAGTTTATCTTTACCATTATGATTGTTGCTAAAAAAAATTCCACCTATCTATTTGGGATGTAAATGAGCCATCGGAAAGAGACCCATCTAAAGAATTTAAAAAACTAAGATTACCACCTCTCAGTCTGCCGCAACTCTAGAGTAGCCAGGTTCAAAGAAGTCACTTTTATTAACCCTAGATTTGCGGCAGATTGAGATATGGCAACGCTAGTTTTTCCAGTTCTTTGGACTGGTCTCCTTCCGATGACACCTTATTTACTTCCCAAACAGATAGGTGCAATTGTCTGAAAAAATTGTACCGGCGACGTTGTAGGCAATGACATTAGTAAATTACCTATATGTCATTGGTTGTAGGTATGACCCCCTGTGTAACCTTGATATTAATTAACCTGTCACTTAAATCACATTTCGATCACCAAACAAACAGGTGCATAATTTTATGGTCGGATCTTAGTTTAAGTGAGGGTGGATGGAGGTTGAAAGTTGTAGTTAGGTATATGACAACCCTTTTGGTTTAGTTTTGGTACTTGCGGCAACATTTTTCTAGGCAACTTGGCGGCATTGAATTAACCCCTGTGTAAACATACACTAGAATCAAATTTCGTTCGCCTAAGAAATAGGTGCATAATTTTACGATCGGATCTCGGACTATGTCAATTGAAATTCATTAATAAATAAATTTTGTCTGCCTCACACTTTAGAACTGTCTCTGTTGCGGGTTTGCTGGAAGAAATCTCTTTAGAGATAAGCTCGCCCTTTGTACATTACATTTGTACTTTGTACATACATTTCAAAACTTACCTACAGCTACAGCCATAATAATAAATGCTTAGACGGACAAGTTCTAACAGAATATAGTATTATTTTTTGTTGGCCGGCACTTTCACATTCGGACCAAAAATGTATGAAATGCCAATGATGTCCTTTCTTGATTTGTGGTAGTTCACAAAATACTAGAGCAAATATTTTATTATGAAATCATTTTTATTACTAAACAGTTGGTACTTTACGAGGCGACTAAGGGAAAATATATCTGAAACAGACTTTTTGCGATACCTACTTGACAGTACCAACATCACCATCCTGAAGTATTTAGTTTGCTAAAGTTGGACCTCGCTATAACTGAACGCTGCGCTAATAAGAAAGTTGGTACTAAGTACCTACCTTATTGTAGAAATGTTTTTGAAACGAGATGACATACGGACGTGAGTTTCGTATCCTATATAATTATATACGTAAATAAAATGCAAAAAAACGTGTTAAATAAAATGCAAAAAACAGCTGGAAGAAAAATGTGTCTCATGGTTTCATTTATTACATGGACACCCTACTGAATGGTTTTATATGGAATTTTGAAAAAACGTGTAGCTCTGTAGGTATTGATGATATGCGACATCTGACTATGCCAATATTTAGTAGAAATTTCTACTAAATATTGGCATCATCGGTTTTGGATTCCATTACGTACATATGTAGTTATAAGCATTTATCTGGTGTGAGGTGCCACATTCAAAGTATCTCTTGTAACTTTTTCAGTTTTAGTCGTACAGAGCTGATTTTTTTTGTTTGATCTTTTTTCAACTCCTACTAAATCCTACAAAATTTTCAGAAAGATTCATCACGTAGTTTCAGAGTTACAGGTGGCCCCTCAATCCAGATGCCATCTTGTGTGAGGGGCCACAATCAAAGTATTGTAGCTTTTTCAGTTTTAGTCGTAGAGAGCTGGTTTTTTTTGTAGGATCTTTTTCCAACTCCTACTAAATCCTACAAAATTTTCAAAAAGATTCATCACGTACTTTCCGAGTTCCAGGGTGGCACCTCACACCAGATGCATCTGGTGTGAGGTGCCACCTTTATGTTCATGTAACTTCTTTATACTTTTGCTACAAATTCCAGAATTGGGCCTACAAAATCTACAAATTTCCTACAAAATGGGCATATAATCCATTTTTCCATAGCAAATGTGGCACCTCAATCCATACGCACATTATTATTTAATTTGTGTATCTTTTTTAACTGATGATGATGAACTGATGTTTGTTTCGTAGTATCTGTTCACAGTTCACACAATCAAAAGTTATGAGTAAGTATCTAATTCTACAGGTACGTATTTCAGTGGTTTGCCCAGATAGTAGGTATAATACCTAACATAAATATGAACTGTCGCATCTGTCTTGGCCGGTGATGCTCTTTGACCAAATTATAGTAGTTTCTGTTTTATGTAAACTAGATGGCACTAATGTTCCCAAAGAGTTTTGGAACAACTTGTTTGTTTGAACGTGCTTGTCTATCGCTAGAGTTCATGTCTATGCATACAATGGTCTTTTGCATAAATTAATTACTGTAAGAATTAGGGACCTTACAAGTTTTACGGCCCGTTTTCAGACATCCAGCAAACTCTGAAGAATACACAAAAAAAGAAACATACAGACATAGCCAAAGTCTTTCAAAGAATCATTAAAATCGGTTAAGTTTTGGAGGAGGAAACATACGAAATACTGATTTCGTCCATTTAATGTTAATAAAATCATTCCGAGCTGCAGTTGTATCTTTCGCACTCTAGTCAGCGGAATGTATGGGTGGGGCGGATCGGACAAACACGTATACAGTCGGAGTATAAAGTGACGTATTCTCCAAATTTCTTCGAGAACCCTATCCTCTTTAGTACGCCATCTTCTTAAGGTTGCAATAATTCATTAGATCTGCTTACATTCACGTCAGAAAAATCGCACTTATAATTAAATGCTATAGTTCAAGCTCTATTAAAAATGTAACAAAGCATTATGCTCATTGACTATTGTATTCCTTTAGGAGACAAGTTGTAAATTTGGATGCATTTCATATTAAAGGGATTTCATCAGACCTTCAAACTGAACGACTTTTACCGAGTCATACCGGCCGGTTTTTTTTTGCGGTTTATATTGGTTGTAATACTTTGCACTATAATCCCACCTTCCGTTTTTACGATAGACCAAGAACAAAAAACTTTGGAAAAACTAGTTGTATGGACTAAACTTTTTTGTATCGAGCCAACCCCCAATATTTCATTACTTTTTTAAAATTATTTGTCATAAAATCCCGTGAAAATTTCAACTGACTACCTATTTATGGTTCAAAAGATACGACGAACGAACGGACAGCGTAGGCTTAGTAATAAGTTCCTAATTGCACCCTTTGGATACGGAGCCCTAATAAAAATATATCATAAACATTTTAAACTCTGCTTAAAGTGATTTTTTTCGAGCCGTCACCTAGCATAGATGACCTATCTTCCTTTCTAATCGTTACAATGTCCATACTAGCAACAAATCTAGTAGTATACAGGAACCAACTTAATATGCTGACGGTTTTCTAAGAGGATGATCAGACCATCAAATTGAACAACTTTCTTTATGGGACCAACGTCGAAATCGCGAATAAAAATCTGCTGTTTCATATAAAACTGCAAGCTTACTCGACGTAATAAGTTGTAGATAGACAGTAGGTGTAGATATTTTCGTCATTCATTCATTCAGTTTCCTATGAGAGGCAGCAAACGAGTTGAGCTGACTCGACCAAACCAACACATTAACTACTCACAGTCTGCAATTTGTCATCCATTACTTTATGTACTTGCTTGTTAACCACAGAGCATAGAAGATAAATCTTCGCTTGTTGCTCACAAGCGTACCTATTATTGTAGCGTTAACCTCTAAAAAAATGTAACCTCTATCTATTTATACTTCAATAGTAGTATTATAAAAGACGCGAAAGTCTGTCTTTCTGTCTGTCACGTTTTTCACGGCTAAACTTTTAACTTTGGTAAAATTTGTTATACCTAAAGATAGCTTGAACCCTGAGGAAGGAAACAGGCAGGCATGAAATTCCTATGGTAAAATAATTCATTAACTATTTATGATGTATTTTACATACTTACTAAATAAAAGAGAAAGGTTACGGTGCCAAAATCCTTTGTGGTTATAAAATCTAAAACTTGTCTCTATAGTTATAAAATGCAATTTCAGTCTATTAAGGCAATACCAACTCGATAATAATAAGTGATTGTGATAAAGTTATGCTCGATTTGCAGGCCTCCAGGCCAACGGTGAAAATTTGTATCCTCTATCGTTTTAATAATATCAGGGACAAATTAAATGTGAAATTATTATAATATACTTAATAAACACAACATTAGAGGGAAGCCAATTTTTTTCAGTAGCATTTAATATTAAAGTCAAACTATCAGAGTCTGCACTACATTAAGGTAAGAGTCATGTTTGTTGTGGTTGCACTAGATACGAATTTATGACCATGTGCTTGGAGTGATCAGTATTCCTCGCTCTGTGCACCTAACTATCTCGCGTGAAGCGGTCACTCGCATTACGAGTCTATTACGCGAAAGACTTTCGCCCGTCATTGATATGTTAACAAGTTACAAGTAAACTAAAGCAGTGCGTTTAGAAAGTGCCTTTATGTTTGAGAGACGTTGAGGATTATGACGCAGATCTTTCAATTAAGAAGGGCATGCTTTAATTGCGCTGCGGCAAAGAACTGGAGCTAACGGTCTTTGAACCATATTGTACAGTCAACTTCAAAAATATTAACAGAAACTTTTTAAATATATTTTCGTTCAGATTTTTTATATTGGCAGTATGGCACAAACGGTGTATGAAATAGAGTTTTGAATATAAAATGCATTGGTTGTATTTAAATTAATTTTTATTTGTTTTCGGACAATTTCGGCACGGACAATATGCCATGTACATACGGCGACACATCAAGCTATACAAAACAAACATAAGCTGGCCGCGCGTAGGTCGAGTAACGTATAACGTGGCGAGGCCAGCTTATGTTGGTTTTGTATAGCTTGATGTGTCGCCGTGCGTACCAATGAGTTTTTCTAACTTATGTTCGTAATACCGATTGTTCTCAAACAGTGAAGGAAAACATCGTGAGGAAACCTGCATGTACACCAAAGATGAAATTCTGATGTGTATGTGAAGTCTACCAATCCGCATTGGGCACGTGTGGCGGACTAATGTCCATACATCATTCCTAAGGGTAGGCCTGTACCCTGCAGTGGGACGTTTATTTAATGATGATGACATATATGTTTTTAAATTCACCTTTACCCTTGCGCCATGAAAATGAAAAAAATATCTTCCAAATCAGATGAATGACAACTTCCTTCTATAAAGTCAGTAAAAAATAAGTAACTGCCTAAAATACATCATAGGATCTGTAACACCTTCACTTAATAAACATTTTAGCTAGACAGGCCAGCGAAGCCTTAGTACGGCAACCAAACAGCCAAAGCCAAGCCACAATCAAGTCATCACAAAGCGCTATTGTTATCGTAATAGCTAATCTAAAAGGTCAAAGATGTACATTTGTCTAACACTATAGTCACTTCCCGTAACATTGTTATACTGGTAGAATTTATAGAATTAGCATACATGATTGTTAGTTCACTGCCTTGTTATTGAACTGTCAAATAAAGTTTCGTCAAAAGATGAGAGCAAAAAAATGCAATCCTGAAACAATTGGCGATTGCGATTTGGTGTAAGTTTGTGGGTGTAACATCGTATTTAATGACAAATAATTGACATAAGATTTTAGATTTAGATTGCCAACATAAGCTACATAAGCTATCTAAGAGTACATCAACAAAGCTCTTAAAGTCAACAGCCATAATCAGTCGCTGTGATCGAACGGCCATGCAGCATCCTTATATTCCGTTATTTATCGTATACCTCTAGTTATTTCTTTCTTCATTTCACCACAAAATTTGGGAGCTTTTTTAACACAAATGATAAGTCACCACGTTTCATTTCATTTTAAATTTTTGTTTTCGAAATGTCACATAAATGTCCTATTCCTTCTTCTTCTTCAGGTTTCTGTCCATTACTGTAGGTTGACAGTCAGCTCTACATATCCTTATCTATCTCTCCCCATACAGCTCTGCGACGCTGGCGATCCTATTCCTATGACTGGGCCTCTACCCGCACATTCGAACTTCGCAATTGCGTGAACGTTTCCGTTCCAATGACAACTCTATTACAATGAAGTGCGGACGGAAACAGTGGCGATATATCGAACATCGAAAGTCCGGGTACAGGGCCTGGATAATATCAATGATCGAATCGAACATGAATTTCTCCCTTGAAATATTTTTCCCTATTTCAATTTTCAAATTGGATTAATCCTTGCAATTCCAGAGACTAGTCTGTATTTAAAGTGATTCAAAGCGACGCCGACGGTTGTTACCTCACTGATGGAACTTTAATATGACGCTAAAGCAAGGTGTCAAACTATCTGAGAAAACATTTTAGGCTACTTATTATGCAATCATTCTTCTTAAGAATATTTCATAGGTAATAATGACTACCATGTTAACTCGTCGGTACTCGGTACAAAGTTTCTATAACTTTTGACCGAACGAGATAGTTTGAAAATGAACATGGACAAGACAAAGGTCATGTCTAATATACATGTTCTACCCACTAATCCTGTAAAGATCGGATACTCTACTCTCGAAGTTGTTGACGATGAACTGCCTCCGTGGTCTAATGGTTAAGAGCATTGGCTCTCGATACGGAGGTCGTGGGTTCGATTCCCACGGGGGACACCTAGTGATATGTCACTTTGTGCGTTTTTCCCCAGTTGGTTAGGACATTGCAGGCTGAATCACCTGATTGTCTGAAAAGAAAAATGATTCCATGCTTCTGATGGCACGTTAAGCCGTTGGTCCCGGCTACTATCTCTGGTGGTAGTAGTCGTTACATAAAAACCACGTCAGAGACCGAAAGGCTGTCTGAGAAAACTCTGACACCAGGGCTCTGCCCACACGATAAGAAGAAGTTGTTGACGATTATTTGTTAACTATCTAGTTAGGCAGGCCCAACTTGTGAGAAAGAGGTCAACCGTCGAATCTAACTCAGCTCTATTGTTAGTATATAATATTGAACATGTAGGGCTGTTAAGTGATCATCGATCTATATCGATCTGTGTACTCATATTCATTCACACATATATTAAAAAGCAGAATCGCCAAGAGCTGTCAAAAAACACGATGTCCATTTGATACTGATCGAATTCAAAATTCGTCCAGTCGTCCTTCGCGAAAAAACTATCCCGGTTTATGCAGTTTGAATCAGCAGGACATAGATTTTGAATAAAAATCATTCAAGTATCCAAAACTTAATCTAACCAGATAAATCAGGAGGTCAATCAAAATTGGCTCATTGTGCCAGTATCTATTACATCTCATAGAACCAAGGTTATAGGATGCCGATAAGTTGAAGTATTAATTTCATTGTGCATTATTGTCTACCGCGGAGGAAGAGTATGGCATGCTCAGGTAATTCGGCCAAGGTGTGCAAAGCATGCTAGTGAGGCGGCGATTAAGATACCAATTTTGTTAGGGTTGGCTGCGAGTTGTTTTGTTAGTTTTTTTTCAAAATTCAAAATTTTTTATTCAAAATAATATCATAATAGATAGCTTTTTGACGTCATTTTTTGACTCTACCACCACGTCGGAAGGTATTCCGTTGAGAGAAGATGCGGCCATTTAGTTGTATGTCACCTATGTGTTGTGTCCATGCACAAGTTGTGCATAGAAAACTACAGGGTGACATTGATATCATTAACATCACCCATCAATCTGAACGACTTTCATTATGGGTAAAACCGATCGGAGCAAAAAAAAAATCTGCTGTTCCATACTAAACTGCAATGCCTACTCGAACTCGACTCAAATGTATGCAAAAACTCTTTTTTTTTGCTCCGATCGGTTTGCTCCCATTGTGAAAATTGTTGAGTTTGATGGCTAGACCCTTAGTTTAAAAGGATGCTAATGATATCAATTTCACCCTGTATACCTACAGTAGTTAGTCCGGTGCATGATGGTGGCGTCCTGTTCTTTTATCGTCGTCGAAAATGTCTTTTATTATACTTATCTTTTATTACCTTCTTTATGTCGTCAAAGGTTTTTAGGATTTCGCCTTTTCTTGTTTGAATATGAAAATTTATTTACATATTAATTAAAATTATATCTGTAACGCATTCGTAGACAGCAGTGATAACAATAAAAGTTCTATTGTGTCTCATTAACTGCCCACGAACGTGTTAATAAAAAAATCATCTATAAATAATTTGAGTTTGCAAAACTACAATAAAAATGTTAACGTGATTGTGGTAAATAAAAGGTATAATATAAATAATTGATTAATAGATAATGTCTTAAATAACTTTCACAGGTAGTTAAATTTACTCAAATTGCAGCATGATAATGATAACCCTACAGTTTTGAGTAAACAAAAAAAAACCCACACATAACCATGCCGTTCGTTTCGCGTAGTTTAAATCATTAATACCGCATACGAACTGTCATGGAGTATGCAATTAGCCACTAATGACAGTCATGACCGACAGACTCGCTAGGAAATAGTCGTAACAATTTCATTGCTTGCGTGCTAGGCGTCACGGTAGCGGAATTTGAATAAGTACTTCGTCTATTTGATTTTATAAGTAGTATAAGACAATAACCCTAACCCTGCTTGCTAAGGAAACCTGCATTTGCTGAAGAAATTCTGATGCATGTGAAGTTTACCAATACGCATTGGGCACGCATAGTGGACTAACGCCCGTACACTCTCCCTGAGGATAGGCTTGTGCCCTTACATACAGTGGATTGTATACTAGGTGATTTTGTAAACAAATAAAGTCTTTCTAAAATCACCCAGTGTAAGCTGATGATGAATCATCAATCATCATCATCATTATCATCAGATAATGATGATAAAATAAATAAATAACGCTCACAGGCACATACATTGTAATGATTCCAAGTTAACAACGGCACGAACATATAACATCCATGACCGAACCGGGATTCGAACCCAGGACCCTGGTTTGGCAGTCCGGCGTGGTAACCATTACATCAACCGGGTCGTCATGATAGTTTTGTGAAGTGACTAGGGAGAGAGAAGCCTTTGTTCAGCAGTGGGTGATGACAGGTTGATGTGGATGATGGTAGTCTATACTCATCTGCTGAGTTGTTCGTACCCGGGAGAAGAAATGGTGAGGTCCATTCTAAGCCAGGCAAAACCACAGAAGTCCAAAATATAAACATTAATATTTTATTTTAAAAATGTTCTGTCTGTAACTGTATTTAATTTTGATTTTATTTTATTAGTGGCTGTAAATTCTATGGACGAAAGTTTGAAACCAACAAACTATATTTTATAAAACAGCTAGTAGGTGTAGGATGAGTATAAGACGTAAAAATGTATTACTGTACAATTTTGGGTTTTCTTACCGTATCGTCACCGTATCGAATGGGTCAAAACAATTTACTATTATTATGGAAATTATTGGTTCCATTTTAATTGCATAGTTTCATTTCGTCTTTCTAAAATTTTACAACCTACAATATGTATTGTGCGTTCCGAACAACATTCTGGCTATACTATGTGGTTCCAACTTTGAATTAAATAAATAAATATCTTGGACATTGTCACACAAATTATCTAGTCACATTTAAAGTACCAGAATCTAGCCTGGACTTGTATTATGATGACTAGACAACGATATAGAATACATATATAGATACAAACATCCATGACTCGGGTACAAATATTCATATTCATCATACAAATATTTGTCCCTTACGGGATTCGAACCCGCGACCCTCGGCGCAGAAGGCAGGTTCACTACCGACTGTGCTACCGGGCTGTCAATTGACCATTCCATTTCGAAACATGGGTGTCGTATGTATCGAAGCGGTATTTTTTTGAGCGAAAGGTATCTAAGACACTAAAATCTAACTTGAAACCTTCAGTATGCTAAAAGTGAACCTTGCTACAACTGTGTGCTTCAAAAGATAGTTGGTAGCTGTAGCAACGGTTCTGTGCACCTCGAAAGCACCTCGAAACCCCTATAGTCTATACCTACATATAGAACAGTCCCATGACTAATAGACTGATAGACAGCGTACAACCTAAACCAATAAAGATAGAAACAAGACATTTTGAATTTTCGTATTTTACACAGGATGTAGGGATGCACTTAGATTTTTTTCGAAAATCAGCCCCTAAAGAAGTGCAACGGGAAGATGAAAATTTTCGAAATCCACGCTGACCTAATCACGTGCAATGGTTTTTCTGAATATAGGTAAATTATTCCCAAATAATAATGTGTTATACTTAGGTACACACGGCGACACATCAAGTTACCCAAAACCAAAATAAGCTGGCCGCGCGACGTTATACATTACTATGCCGACGCGCAGCCAGCTTATATTGGTTTTGGGTAACTTGATGTGTCGCCGTGTGTACATCAAAAATATTTTTTCCCAAAGTATAAAGTAGGTAGTGAGCCCGTCGCCACATAATTAACCATTTTAATATAATAGTGGACACAACAAAAGCTTCCAAATTGAAGTATAAGTATTCTCTCAACGTTTGTAGGTATCAATTCTTATTCACAATCAGGTTCTCGTAACATTTAATACATATCCTAACAGATCTAGTAACCTTTTAAGGCTTCCGTGTACTAGATCTGTGTGTCTACCTACTAATTATTCAAGTAGAAAAAAACATCAGTAAGTACATAAGATATCGCATAGGAAGGTTACTTATATTTTAGAGCAACTCTTGTTTTTAAATGAAAAGGAGCAACATACTTCTTGACTTGCACTGGGTAGCGCACTTTTGTGTGTTAATTGTCCGAAAATCTGAGTTTTTTATGTCAATTGATTGTGTTACTACTTTTTGGTGTAATTTTCTAAACTAAAACAGTTGTTTCGGGGTGGTTGTATTTATTCCTAGCTTTTAAGCTCTATTGTTAACTACTTTCTCAGCGCATGTTGCAGCAATAATCTCTTTTCTGATATCAGAAATTTTATTCATGAAACCGGGTCAATAAAATCTAAGCATAGAAAAGTAGGAAGTTATACGTTTATCTAACGTATAACTACGATATAACGATATGTAATAAATTACAAAGAAAAAATTAGTCTTCTTCGATGGATGAATTATGATGTGACAAACGCCTTGTCTATTCTTCAGTCGATATTGCTTGTCCCTTTATAATACAGTAGATAGAGATAATATTGCGTGTTATCCAAACATTATGATAACTAGTAATAACATTATTATTCTCCATTACGATCTACACACCTTTTTAATTGGTTTTTGTGCCCGTGACATTTATTTTTTAAGCAGTTCTCTTTGACATTATTTTCAAGTGACATTATGTCTTCTATTGTTTATCTTAAAGGTGTATCGTCACGCATTGTTCCTCATATAAAACATATAAAATATTTTTCACTTTATTTACAACAAGATATATAGAAATAGATACAAATAACCCTTACCCTAAAAACAAAAGAAAAACAAAACTTATACCTATTATAAATAAAAAATGTCCTCTAAATTGCCGCCGCTTGGCGGCAGGGTGCCCAGGAGGCTGGCAGCATTGCCTCTTTGTATGGCCAGACTTATTCGCTGGCCGAGGTAGCTGCCAGCCCTCTGGTCACCCGAGGCCTCGATTAGGCGCGCCGATAATTCTTTAAATAATCGGCGCGCCTCTGGCCCCCACGGACCCAGTGTCTCAACCCCAAACGGTGCAAATATGTAACCCTCGCCGAGGGCTACATATAAGCGCCGCTTGAGGTTTTCCGCGGTGGCCGCCGCCGCACCCGCATTGGATGAGGTTGCGTGGACATGGGACGGTGCCAGTGTATCTACACAGGTAGCGTCCCAGACCAGCGACCTCCCCAATTTCCAAGGAACGAGCGTCAATCCATCGGGCCTCTTCCCATCGCCCCGGATTAAACCTTTAGGCTCTAAGATCGCGGGTATGTTGGCGGTTACAAGGGCCCGACGGATGACGTCGTTCAGTGTTGCGTGGCGCGACAAGCGGCCAGCGCTCTTATAGCAGGAGAGTCCGTCTTGGCCGAGTTCATCGACGGCCTCGCCGCATTGGCAGCGGTGAGCCTTATTTGTCCGAACGCCCAGACGGAGACCAACTAAAATTGACAGGAAGGAGTTGCTTAGTAGGGTGCCCAGGTTTGGGGAGGGTATTGCCTGCAACCAGTAGCCCGACTCTTTCTCAGAGACAGCGAGGAGGCGAGCGCGGTCCGCCTCGTTCTCAGCAGTCATTAGAAGGTCACGCTGGATCTGGAGGCAGAGCGGCTCATCCCACTGTCTCTGGGATTGAGGAGCAACTGGTTGCACGCTCGGACATGCCATTGACCAAGCAAGTTTGGCCTCGGCCAAGTAAGCCACCTCTACGGAACCCAGTGACGGGTTAATGATTCTCCCGAAGAGGTTGTGCGTACTGTGGACCGATGACAAAAAAGCAGGCAAAGAAACACTTGAAATTTTGCGGATGCCCAGGCCGCCGAGACGGATCGGAAGGGACGCCTGGGTCCAGGCTCTTCCTTGAATATTGCAATTTAGAATTTCAATGAGGCAATTTTGAATCATTTTGTCTAAAGTCATAAGAAGGTCATTGTGTTGCCAAATGGGAGAGCACCGGAGGATGTATGTGAATTTGGGTACGAAAAGGCAGAAGCGGATGATAAAAAGAGCCATGTGTGAATTGATTTGGTGAAGACGGTTCGATGAATGGTTAAACTTAGACATTTGGTCCGATAGGAAGGTGGGGACAGCACTGCCAAAGACAGGGGCTCCTAAAAGTCTAAGGCATTGTTCATCGACCGTACTTATATTGGGGGCCAAAACGTTAAATTTAGACATAATTTCAGATTTTTTAGTGGGGTCAGTTGATTGTGGGATAAAAAGTTCACATTTAGAAAAATTTAGTTCGAGGCCAATGGAGGCGAACTCTGTGATTAAAGTCTGCAAGTCGGATAGTACTGACGACACGTCGCCCCCAATGGTTCCGTCGTCTAGATACCAAACATTGAATTTAGAATTTAGTTTTGATATAATCGGATGGATGGCGAGACTAAAAATGGCAGGTCCGAGCGGATCCCCCTGTTGGCAGCCGACAGCGGAATGTAGAAGATGTTGTTGAATCAAAATATTCAAGTATGTTACAGGGTTCAACTTAATATGCTAACGGTTTTATAAAAGGATGATCAGACCGTCAAACTGAAAAAAATAAATTTTATGCATACATTTTGCTCGAGTAGGATTTCAGTTTTATATGGATGGAACAGCTGACTTCTTTTTCGCGATTTAGCTGATCGGACGTTTGTATCAAAAGTCGAAAAATGTTTTTGTGAAATTCCTATAGATTTCTTAGGGAAAGTTGTTCAGTATCATGGGTTGGGTACAATCACCATTTAAATTAATGCAACTGTTTACCCTAACAGCCTGTAAATTCGCTTACCTTACTTAATATCTTAATTAAGTGATTTTTGATATCTTTTTGTTATGTCTATGCTTCAAGATGGTATTTTATGTCCATGGATAATAAGTAACCTAAAAAATTTTTAACAAAAAAATAATACCGACTTCAAAACTCAAAAAGTATAAAATAATATTACAGCCGATGAATTTTAAGTTAGCTATCAATTTGTTTTATCGAAGTCGCTGTCAAGCCTGTATGATTCGAGACTGAGCTTGCAGTATTTTTTTTGGGGCTAGGCTTGACACCGACTCCAATAAAAAAAATTGATAGCTAACTTAAAATTCATCGGCTGCAATATTATTTTATACTTTTTGAGTTTTGAAGTCGGTTTTATTTTTTTGTTAAAAATTTTTATTTCATAATTTTTTTGTGGTGAAATACATTAGTTGAATTCTGGATATCAGCACACACAAAGGGTACATCGATACGAAGCAAACTTTTCAATCGCCGATGATTTGCTGTCAACTTTTGAGGAGTTCTATTGTGTAGCTCCGAAGTGCGTCATTAGATCTTTACCGAATTGAAATGGGACCACTTTGGGAATATACCCTTTCTAATAAAAAAAGAATTATCAAAATCGGACTACTCTGTAGAAAGTTATGCGTGTTCATACATAAAACAAAAAAAACAAAAAATATACGCGTCGAATAGATAACCTCCTCCGTTTTTTGTTTTTTCGTCGGTTAAAAATAAAGGTAAAATCTTTTATTGAGAACTGCGTAAAAATTCACCTTCAATTTTGTTAAATCAATTACTGTCTTTTGTAACGAACGGCTATTTTTGTCAAACGTATAATTATTTGATTACCTTGTGTTAGTTGAGATAAAAACATACCTACCGCAACAGCATTTTGTGATCGACCGGCAATTTTAAAGTAAATGCCAGATTTATTGCAAAAAAACACAATTTTATTGCAAAATTTAAACAAAACTTGACATACAGAATACATACATTAAACTTACGACATTAATCGCTTTCGGAGGTTGTCAGAAACGTTGCTACATCTTTATAATGAAGTTGCTGGGTGGATCGATGTGTCAGGTGGTGGGTAGCCTCTCGCCCACCAAATCACTGAAATAGAAATAGAAATATATTTATTTGCCAAAATACTTTGTTACAAAAAGGTGTTACAAATTTGTTCAGTAGCTGTATTTAGCCTGATTGCAGGCGTGCAAATTTAGTTTGGTTCGATAAACCTTATTAAAGCTAATATACAGTTATCTAGGTACTTATCTTCTTCTTTTAATGTCATAGTTCAAATATTCATCTACGCTATAAAAACACAATTCACACAGCCATTTTGTTAATTTAGATTTGAAAAACTAAATTAACTAACTAGAATAAGAACCATCCCTTAGTAGCCTCGTACGACGTATTCCAAACTGGAACCAAACAATATTTAATCCAACCAAACGGCTATGAATCTAAATAAAATGATATTGTCTACAGTTCTGGTAAAGCATATTTTAATCTGTTTCCAAAAACATTGAGAATTCCATTAAACTAATAAAATCGATAACAAAAACCCTCCATACATGGTCCAAACTATGCGAACAAAAAACTGGTAACTGTAACTGTTACAGTTTTAATTTAACCGGGACAATGTAAATTGTTGTTATGCAAGTTATGAATTTGCAATCACTTGTATTGGTCGGATCATGAATGTTATATTACAATTTCATGCTTACCTAGGTTATCATAATCTATAGTATTAAGTTATCGTTGGTATAGATCAGAATATTGTTAGCAAATCAAATCAAAATGGATCATTTATTCAAAATGGCATCCGATTATTCTAGAGCTCTACAACACTGTACTCGTACAAAGTACAAAGAAAAATATACATATAAAGTAACATAGTCAAGACCATAGATGACTCGTAAGCTCAGTTGGTTAGAGAACCTGCCTGCTGCGCCGAGGGTCGTGGGTTCGAGATGTGGAAGCGAGTCGTAAATAATTTGTATGGTGAACAGTTGAAAACGAATGATATTTACATCAATTCACAAGTCATGAATGTTTGTATCTTTATTATATTTCAAATATTATTGATTTTGAACATGTTACAGCCATGTTGTGCTATTTCGAATCAATATATATATATATATATATATTTATTATATTGTATTTCGTTGTACTGTAATACAAGTATCTGGACTAGATTCTGATTATTATTAATCTTTGATTTTGGTATTTTAAATGGGACTATAGATAATTAATCTGTGTGAAGATCCAATTATCAACAAATTTTTTTTACGTAGCCTATTCTGTGTCCCACTGCTGGGCAAAGGCCTCCCCTTTTACTCTCCAATCCTCTCTGATGTGTGCAACTTCTGGCTAACTCTCCAAAAAGGCATCCATGTTGTCTCTCCACCTTTTTCTGGATCAACAATTTTATTAATATTTATTTCATTACAGGGTTACACTGCAGATATCTGTCAGTGTGTAATTATTACAGTAATTTCATTACAGTATATTTACAACAATAAATACAACATATAGCTATGAAAATACAGAAATATTAATTTTTACTGTAAGTATTAGTTCGTCCGGTGCACCCTTGGCAGTCAGCCTCGATACATAGCTAATCTTTTTCTAGAGCATGAGTGACTGTGTCATGTGAAAAATCTCATGCTGACACGAAAAGATGAAGAGTAATTTTATTACAAGAGATGAGTAGGTAAAGATCGATCCTCTAACGTCAAGTCATGCTTCTGACATAACCATAAATCCATAACATAACATTTCTAAACACAGAAGCGTTAATTAAATTAGATAGCAATAAAACTATCTAGTTTGTAATTTGTAAGTTGTAAATTACACCACGTAAAATAGTAAAGGGTTTGAACGTGGCTGCGACAATTTCTCTCTTCACTTTCTTTTTTATTTATAACTCTGTATAGGAATTACAGTAGGTAGGTATGTAATTTATAAATTCCATTCCACTAGCTCAAAATAAAATACTGTACTGTTAAAAGATAGTTGTGTGTGTAGTTGGGTTGATTATTTTTGATGTGGTAAGTGTGTGTTTTGTGTTTTTATTGTAATTACGAGCTTTTACCCGCGACTTCGTCCGCATAAATTATATACCAGATTTTAAGTCAGATGATAAGCTATCAAACAAAAAAAGTTTCATCAAAATCGGTTCAGTAGTTTTTGCGTGATACTCGAACAAACAAACACCCAAACAAACAAACAAACGAACAAACAAACAAACAAACAAATAAACAAACAAACAAACAAACAAACAAACAAACAGACAGAAAAAAATCCAAAAATTGGAGATTTGGAATCAGGGACAGGTAAAAACCATGTCGTAATCTTTTTTTTGTAAATATCTTCAATGTACAGACACACTTCTGTTACAGTTTTATAATAGTTTAGATTTATTTCCTTGTTTTTTTTTTGCTCTGATACGTGTGCTCCCATACTAAAAATTGTTTAGTTTGATGGGTAGAGTATGTGGTTTAAATTTTTAATGATACTTTTCCTTACAACCTGTATACAGGTTGTAACAAAACACCCTAGTAATACTTAAGGGGGTGCTTCAGACCGTCAAACTGAACAACTTTCACTATGGGGCCAACATCGAGAAAAAATAAAAAAATCACCTGTCCCATACATTTTAGTCGAGTCGATAGTGCAGTTTTGTATGGGACAGCAGATTTTTTTTTCTCTATGTTGGCCCCATAGTGAAAGTTGTTCAGTTTAATGGTCTGAAGCACCCCCTTAAGTATTACTAGGGTGTTTTGTTACACTCTGTATAATAACACACGGTAACACACAGCGACCCGAAAAAACACGTTAGGTTCAAATTTTTGTACAAACTGTAGGGTGCTTCTTAATATGCTGACGGTTTTTTAAGGAGATGACCAGACAATCAAACAAAACTACTTTCTCTACAGGACCAAGATCGAAATCGAAATAAATCCACTGTTTCGTACAAAACTGCAAAGCTATTCGACACAAAATTAGCACATTGAGAAGGATCTTGTATAATGAGTTTCGAACCAATAAGGTGCAATCATCCCTTCTGGGCCCGCGTGATGGAGGGTGTCTAGCAACTTCTAGGGGGAGATGTATTGATGCGATCTTCTTTTTATCCTGTGGGCAGAGCCCTGCCTGCGTAACATGACAGAGGTGAGAGTGAAACAGGTCACTACTAAACGTCAAATTTGAGTGAGATACTATGGAGATAACCGCCAATTTGACGTTTAGATGTGACCTGTGTCGCTCTCACCTCTGTCATGTTACGCAGGCAGGTGTCAGAGTTTTTTCAGACCGCCTTACGGCCTCTGACGTGGTTTTTATGTAACGACTACTACCACAAGAGATAGTAGCCGGGACCAACGGCTTAACGTGCCATCCGAAGTACGAAATCATTTTTCTTTTCAGACAATCAGGTGATTCAACCTGCAATGTCCCAACTGGGGAAAAACGCACAAAGTGACATATCACTAGGTGTCCCCTGTGGGAATCGAACCCACGACCTCCATGTCGAGAGCCCAGTGCTCTTAACTATTAGACCACGGAGGCAGTCACTGATGCGATGATACTAAGACGATACGCTAAGAAACTTGCACTCAATCATTCAAGCAATAAAACCATTAAATTATAAGGGAAAGTAATTGTTCGATGCTGCAATGCGTGAATTAGTAGAGATTGATGGATCATATCGCCCGAACCCGCTCTGATACAGCTTTGTGCAAGAATTGCTCCATTATTTTGATTACGAGTGAATCAGCGTACGAGTGCAACCCACACATGCACTTGGAGAAAGCTCCGATAAAACTATTTAAGGCATTATTCGTCACTTTTATTAAAGTCCTATTGGACTATAGTACATTACTGCAGCGGCCAGCAACAGAGGCATTGATGGACGAACGTGTAAATGTGGGCCGAGGCGAAGCCGAGGCACACATACGTAAGTCCATCAATGCCTAGTTGTGGCCAAGGCTTGTATAGTACTTTTCTCAAAAAATGCGCGGAAATTAAAACAGTAAATTTTCTCAAATAATTCGCGGAAATTAAAACTCTTTTCAAAATCAATGACGAACAACGAACAACAATTTGTTTTTTTTTTCAATAAACAGCTTTCTATTTGCAAGCCCGTTCGAAATTTAAATAAAACCTTTGATGAGTTACCTCCTTGGTCGCCATGTTTCGGAGAAAAAGATCGTTCCATTTTTAAATTACACGACAGATATGAGTTTACTATGTAATTTATTTGGTCGCTAAACACGACAGATATGGATTTTCATACAAACATTGCCGGCCGCTGCGCGCATGTATTTGGCCAGTACAGCAATTTCGATTTATCTCGAAGAAGGTTGTCAAAATAATGCTCACATTTCCAAGCATGTTTGAGAAAAGTTCTTTCTTAAATTTCGAATGTTTGATGAAATCAGACGGTCGTACGTAACATAGCCCACGACTACTCCTCCCATCTTCTTTAATTAAATCATTGCAGGTCCCAAAATAGAGTCAACTCCGCTCGCTCGCTGGACTTCACTGTCTAGTGTTGTGAATGGTCGCCGCTTTTTGATCCTGGTTTATACGAATTACAGTGGTGGGAATGTATGGTGAGGCCTAAGCCTGAAAAAGAGCCGACGATTAATTTCAAGTAAATGAATGTGTTTTAAGGGTTCCGTACCCGAGGGACAAAAACGGGACCCTATTACTTAGACTCCGCTGTCCATCCGTCTATCACCAGAAGTGCGATTTTTGAAAATCATACGAGCGACTTGGCAGTAGAAAATGTCAAAATTACTATGGAGATTATGCATCTTTCTACTGCCAAGTCGCTCGACAATTTTCAAAAATCGCACTTCTGGCTGTATCTCATGAACCGTGATAGTAAGACAGTTGAAATTTTCACAGATAATGTATTTCTGTTGCCGCTATAGTAAAAAAATACTAAAAAACAGAATAAAATCAATATTCAAGGGCGCTCCCATACAAAAAACGAGATTTTTTTGCACGTTTTTGCTCGATATTGATAACGGCAACAGGTCGAGGTAGACGCTTGAAATTCAGAATATATTTAGTTATATATTCACTTTAAAAATAAATAATTAAATTAAAATAAAACAAATATTTAGGGCTCCCGTACAACAGACATGATTTTTTTTGCCATTTTTATAGATAATGGTACGGAAGCGCGCGAGCGCGAGTCCGACTCGCACTTGGATGGTTTTTTTAAGTTCTTAGCTAAAGATTCGTCATCCTCTGCCCTTATCCCATTATCAGCAATTTGGAACGGATCAAATAATACCTAGTACTAGCCAGTGGTCAAAATTACGTCGCATTAGTGGATATGATTCAAGCATAACTAGAAAATATAGAGCACTATCCCAGTAAGTAGGTATAATGTAAGTCTCCTAAACATTGTTATCGTTTCAATAGTATTAAATTTAATTAATACAGTTTGTGAGACAAGTAACATTGTGACTGTCAAAACAGGTGCTGCTTAACCTACATACTGTTAGTCATACCTAATCTGAGATGACGAAGTCAAAACACGGATTAGTGCTTTCGTCTTTGTATAAGGTAAACAACTTACTAATAATTAATGTACCTACAGATGAATACCAATACCTTACAGTGTGTAAGAATCAAAATAAAATCCAATAAGCATAAGCATATGCTCACGACTATATTCCCCGAGGGGGTAGTCAGAGATATTCGGAAACCTCAAAACATCCACGTTTCACTAGTAGTGCTGAAAATCCAATAAAATTTACTTTATTTCACACCAAAACATAAACAGTAAAATATAGAGACAAAAAATAAGGCACTAAACAAGAGGCACAAAATAAGGCGGTCTTATCGCTAAGAAGCGATAGAATCATAATTTACTAAGTAATAATGAACTCTATAATAACTCCATTAAAGCTTTAAATAGTTTCCGAGAAACTACTGATGCCTCTTGTTAAAATCTTAATATAAATACTTCATCCATTAACTCTATCTCAATTATGAATTCCTAAAACGAAATCTTTAAACAACTTTATTAAATAGAATTCCTCTTTAATACAACATAGTTAAGTCATGAAATTAAACAATTAGAACGTTACATAAGCTGGTCGGTCTAGATGGCAAGGCGGCCAGTGGCCGGCGAAAGCGCGGGTGCAGTTGCAACAGATGCACTGCGCATGCGTGGTCATATGCGTCGCTAATTATTGTTTAGTTAATAGTGCATGATTGTGGACTATTTGGATCTGTCAAGTCTAGTTTGTTGATGTTACAAATAAGTATCATCGCCTAAACAAAAAGGCATAAAAGTGTTGATAACGTCTATAGGAGCCCCACTTTTGCTCGCGTCTGCCAGGGGGTTGCGGCAGGACTAAGGTGAGGGTCACGCATATTTTTAGGGTTCCGAAAGGGTGAAAACGGGACTCTATTCAATAAGCCTACGCTGTCCGTCCGTCCGTCTGTCTGTCCCACCTATTTAGTGCTGTAACTTATGAACCGTAATAGCTAGCGTATTTCACAAAATGAATAATAACACAGTAAAAATTAAGGGGGTCCACTCCACATACAAGAAACTAGCGATTATAGAGCAAACTCTATACTACGGTATAACAACAAATAATAAAAACCAGCCAAGTGTGAGTCGGTCCCAAGCTAAAGGTACCGGAGCAATCAAAACTATTATGTAAGTTATTAATATATTGTGTGGTACTAGTACGGAACCCTCGGTACGCGAGTAGCTCGACTCGCACTTGACCGGTTTAATTCGAATCCATAAACTATGACGATTCCACTGGAATATGTCTCATTGCCTAAACTAAACTTGGAGAAATCATGCGGTGGGATCTTGGATTTACATTTTTGCTTATTGTCGACTAACTAACTCTGCTGGCACAATGAACCAAAGTGGGTCCTGTCACTTTGCCCGATAATGCGCAACCACTCGCCTCTATCTGGCTTGAAGCTTACGTAGGTCAGCCTTCGTTCCAGTTATCCCTGGGGCGTCTGTCTAAGTCTCAACGTTCGGGCTATTCTTGAATAATAATGATTATTGTATTTCTTCGCTACTGGTCATAATTTTATGCTGATTTGGGAGTGAAAGAACTCAGAATGAATCAGAGGCTAGCAGCTTCTCATTCCGTCGTCGAAGTCGTAAAATTTACAAATGGAATGGACAGTTTACCAACTATAGGCAAGACGCAAAGCATGAGCGCAGAGAGTGAATCAAAAATTAGAATCCTGAGCGATTGCGAGGGAATCAAAAGAGCATGAGGTGAAAAATCTTTGCACTCGAGTGCAACACGTAACTTTCCATGCCACCTCAGCGAGGAAATGACGTGAAAAGAAAATTAAAAAAAGTATACCAAGAAAGTTCAGAGTTTTTAACAAATTAAAAAAGGTTGTTGGTTCGGTACTATGGAGGGAGAAGTAAATAGGTTTAATGATGTTTTGCTTAGTGCTCACGATGTTCTAAATTCAAATTACTTTATCCTCTAGTGGATAAAAACTGTTTTTGCACTTAGAATCAGATATCGAAGAACAAAAATACTTTTTCCGACATGGACGCGACGGATGAAAAGTATTTTTTTCAAAACTGTTTTCGGTAAAAGCTTTTGTGTACACCTGAAGCTCTGTTCTCCCCACTAGGGAAAATGAGCGTGATTGTCCAAGTACGTCCTTACAGAGGATGAGCGCTCTCGAACCTCTTCGAGGCGATACCGACATTCAAATCAAAATCATTAACCCTTCTTTTTATATCCTCCGCAGTCGGGTCAAAAGGTTCCATTATTTCTGTTGTATTGTCTGTTTTCTCAATTACTTTTCTTCAAAACTACTGTTAAAAGATTAATTTGAAGTCGACAAACGTTTTCATTAGTTCATTACTATGCCCAGCAAAACAAACAACTACCCAAGACAATGTATAACGTGCATGCATATGTATAACCTCATAAGCTGGCATTTATGTGCACTCAGATGCTAAAATAGAGAATTCGTTTAGATCATATTTTTTGGGAAGAGTTACGAACCAACTAACTCAAATGTATGGAACAGCTGATATTTTTTTGTAATTTCAATATGCTAAAATGTATGTACGTAATTTCACTTTGTCTCGTTTTGTAATGTAATGTACCTAATCTAATGTTGAGATGACTCTAGTTTGATTTTATTAATAACTAGCTGTGCCCGCGACTTCGTACGCGCAGACCACTGAAATAATATAAAGAAAAAAGAAATACAAAGAAAGAAAATGAAAAAAGAAAGATATAAAGAAAAAGGAATTCACTGGATAAATTAAGATATAAAGTAGAATCTCTATGTAAATTTTTCAAAACATCATCTAAATTGCTTGATAAGTAGGTACCTACTTTTTTTCGGGCATAGGCCCACCACACTATCCCACCGCTGCCGCTGTAACTCCTGTAAACCAGGATCAACAGCGGCCACCATTCACAACACTGGACAATGAAGTCCAGCGGGCCCGGGGGATGATTCTAAGCTGTCTTGGAACCCGCAATTAATTAATCAAAGAAGATAGGAGTCAAGAGTAGGAAAAAGAAATATCCGTCTTCCTTCTATTGCAAACGGGAGACAGCAATAAGAAAAAAGCCAGTTAAATACTAATTTAAATCATCAGAACCATATGATATGAATTGGTAATAATAGTTACACTAACGGTATGTCAGAACATCGTCATGTCTCACCTAAGTGTCTCACATGGCAAAGTTTCTTCTTAACCCTACAAATTAACAATTATTAGAAGCACACATACCTGGATATACTGGACTGAGAAATTGGAACCCGGAGGTTGGTTTTTGCTTGATGCCAACAATGCTAATTCGTAGTCAAAAAACCGGCCACGCGTGTTGGGCCTCGCGCAGTGTAGGTAGGGTCCCGTATAGTTGCCCGTTACAGTATATGGATTATGAACTTAAAAGGGTGCTTTTTGTTTTACACTACCATACCGTTATACTATTGCCGTGAATTTTTTCACATCTCCAACCACAACCGTTTAGTTGGGAGAGGGTGGGAGGGGGGGACACTTGACTCTAAAAAATGTTTGCTTTAAAGTTTAATATTTCGCTAACGGACCCCTAAATCGAAAAATACTTACTACTACTTACTAATTTAATAATTTTACTGTTTCGATACCTTTTAATTTGATTTAATTAATTTAAATAGCTTTCCCACACCCACAATATTTTTAAACGACCTATTCAACGATACCACATCATGCGATAAGAGAGAAAAAAGATTTCATCCCCACTTCAAGTCTAGGGGAGGTACTCTAAAAACAATATTTTTTAAGAATTTATTTTCATATTCATATTCATTCATATTTATTTATTTGCAAGTCACAAGTTATTTGGATGTTATATAATATAAAGTAGGTACAGGTGACGCCCTGTAAGGGCACAGCAAAACGTAAAGGGCTACTAGTTGTCATCATATTAATAATTACATAATTAAATTAGTCAATAACAAATCATAGTATCAGTTAATTCAAATCACAATGTCAACGTTATATAATGTTAATATGTTAAAAAGATAGTGAAAAAATTAAAATTAATAAGTAACATCGTAAGTCAAAATTAATTGCTAGTCGTAGAGTCATCGAAGCATCTAGGTATCTAGTTTATCGTCAAAGAATTCTAAAATATTATAGTAGGATTTATGCAAAAGAAAATTTTTAAGGTGATTATTAAATATGTTGAGTTTTTCAATGTTTTTTATAGAATTTGGAATGTGGTTATATATTTTAATTACCATGTGGTGGGGGCTAGAAGAAACAAGGTACATTTTTGTGGAAGGTCTAAATAATTTATTTAAATTTCGATTATTTCTTCTGTTATTGATCATTGGGGAGTACAAATTCATATTTTTCCTGACAAATTTACATGACTCCAAAATATAAACGGACGTGAGTGTCAATATCTGGTGCTTCACAAAGTAAGGTCTACAAGACACCATTTGGTCGATATTTGTTATAATTCTGATGCATTTTTTTTGAAGGACGAAAACATCTCCTACTTCACAACAATTTCCCCACAGAACTATTCCGTACGAGAGCCTTGAATGGACATTAGCGTGGTAGGCTGCGAGAGTAGTCTTTAAATCTGTAACCCGCTTCAGCTGATAGAGAGCATAAATAAAGGAAGACAATTTATTTCTTAGTTTTAGGATGTATGGTTTCCAAGTCATATTTGTATCTAAGTCGATTCCTAGTAAAGTAGCGTCATTTGTCACCTCAAGTGCTGAATTATCGTAGTTGTAAGATATCTGAAGTGGCGGTTTTTACCACTTTGTCGGCATGATTACTATGTATACCCATGCCAAATTACAGTTTTTTAGTACTAAACATCTATGACCTAAGCTGGAAACAGACAGATGGACAGACGGATGGACATGGCGAAACTATAAGGGTTCCTTGTTGACTACGCGGAACCCTAAAAAATTATCAATTGCGGGCATTTTGCAAATAATTTTTTATTGAATTTGGGATTCTAACTCCTCAGTTCTAATGCTGAATTGGTACTAACTACCTAAACCAAACCGTAAGCCTTGAAGATTTTTTGACTTGGTCTTTGCATAGCAGAACCCCATTCAGATCGGTTTTATGCATTCAATTCATTGGCGGTCGACTTTGTCTTTAAATACTAATAACTTTTAATTGAATTAACCGATTGCGATGAAATAACGTCTATAATTATGTTAGTCCACGCTTTTGTGAAAACCTTATTCAAATCGGTTTAGAAGTTTTTAAGTGATGCGTGTATCAAATTCAGTTGTGCCCGCGACTTTGTATTTAAATACTCATAACTGTTAATTGAATATACCGATTGCGATGAAATAAAGCTTATATGCTAATTCAAATTAAGCCCTACGTTATGTGAAAATTTCATTTAAATCGGTTTCGTAGTTTTTAAGTGATGCGTACCATATTCAGGGGTGCTCGCGACTTTGTCTTTAAATACTCCTAACTTTAGATCGAATGAACCGATTGCGATGAAATAAAGCCTAAATGTTAATACAAACTATGCCCCATTTTTTTTGTGAATACATCATTCAAATCGGTTTAGTAATTTTTAAGTTAAGCGTGCATTAAATTCAGTGGCGCTCGCAACTTTTTCTTTAAATACTCATAACTTTTGATTGAATAAACCGATTGCGATGAAATAAAGCCTATAACTTGACCCAAGCCATGACCTATACTTTAGTGAAAACTCCATCCAAATCGGTTCAGTCGTTTTCAAGTGATGCGCGAACAAACAAACAGACAAACAGATAAACAGATAAACAGACAAACAGACAAACAGACAAAAATTCTAAAAATGGTTGTAATGTATTCCATTACGTATCCTGAACACCCCCAATTAATTTTATTGCAAATATCTTCAATGTACATCATCGGCAAGTTTAGAATTTTATTATATGTATAGATGTACTATGTTTGTGCTTTTATATGGGTTCATAGTGACCTGAAATAAATACAATTTCATTTCATTTCATTTCATTTCAATATTGTTCAGTTTGATGGTCTGAAGCACCCCTAAATTCACCTCTTTTTAGTCTACATCAAGTTTTAATCAGTTATTATCCTATCTCTTATTTTCCTCTCCATAACTTTTATAGCGCGATATTCTATGTCATAATCATAATTATAAAGTAACAAATAATAACTTACCTATGTGTGTGCATTTCATTTCTCTCATGTAAGTACGATTCTTGTAAAGTTATAATCAATAACTTTGACTTAGTTGCCGTTTATGTTTCAAGTTGAAATGAAAGTTTAGCGAAAGTCTTTGGAAAGATATGAGTTTACTGATTTATCTATAATGATGTGTCCGTGTGGCCGTTCAGAATATTCTTCACCTAGGTTCGTTGAGCTTTCTTGCACGACAATTGAGATTGTCACAACCTATATAATATTGTGGGGAACTATGTTTATCAAAATAAGACAACGTTAATAAAGAATCGTTATTTTGTTTTTTGGGCGTACCTAGTAACTGCCCACTGGAGAGATATTTTTGAAAGCCACACGTTCAAACGTCAAAATTACTATGGCGATTAAGCATCATTCGATCATAACTTTGAACGTGTGACTGTCAAAAATAACACTCCAGGAGTGCGATTTTTGAAACTCATTCTTTGAACTCAGCAGTTGAAAATGTCAATATTACTATGGAGACGTGCATCTTTCTACTGCTGATTTGACATTAAAAAATCATATACCAGGAGTGCGATTTTTGAAAGTCAAATTAGCAGTGTAGAAAGATGCGTATCTCTATACATTTTCAACTGCAGAGTTCAACGTATGAGATTTAAAAATCGCACTCCTGGGCCCGAATGTAGTATGGGCCCAACTCACGCATATTTCACGAGAATATGGCATGTGTCCTGCAGTGGGTCGTATCCACTTCTTGTGTATTCTAAATTTTTGTTGGTGTTGTTGCAGAGTATGCGCGTCGGTGTGTGGTGGAGCGCGGCTGCGCTCGCGCTGCTGGCGGTCACCAGCGCCCTCCGTCCCCCCCTCCATACCTCGCTCCCTCAGGTGAGTCATCATTAACATAAAGGAGATACTAAGTCAGAAGTTAGATCAGAAAAAAAAAATATTAATTGACGAAATCTCTTGATTACCGTACTTGATTATGGTAGTCTCGGTGTCCGTGACGTAGCTGATAAACTTTAAGAAAATCGACTTAGATGGTGACTATGTAAGGTCTACAGCTGATTATTTTTTTGCGATTACGATATTAGTCCCATAGAGAAAGTTTTTCAGTTTGATGGTCTGATACTCCTCTTAAAATAGTTTCAGCTAATTTTGTTAGACCTTGTATAATTACTGAAAATATAAAAAAAATCGGTAACCAACGCAACACATTTTAATGTAATGTTAAATTGAATAAAGCCTGACATAAAGTTCATATGTATAGACATATGGCGGTTACGGATGTTAGGCTGTTAAAATACATTTAACGCTAAAGTTCAACGAAACTAATTAATTTAACTGCTTTACAAATGTATGCACTTTGACTAAGTATCCCTTTACTTCCGCCACTGCAAGGGTACATATTCATCTGTATACCACTTACTCATGCAGTTATTATGCCTAATATAATATTATAGTTAGTCATGGTGTGCTGTCCAATTTAGAATGGCACCAACCAAAATAGAAAATTCAAAAATAACACGGCTTTTCGGTGTAATTTTTTGACTCTACCACCGCGACGGAAGGTGTTCCGTTGTAGAGAAGATGCGGCCAGAAACTCTACAACACACATTTAAGTATACAAAGTACAACTGCAATTTATACAGGTACAGCATTGAATAACATAACGTAATATTGTAGAGACCATTTTGGTTATTCGTGTACCTAATCATCGAGTTTATAATAAGCCTTTAGAATATCCTTCGGTATCTTATTTTAATAGCGTTATTTTAACATATAATATATGTGTGTTGATGTTGACCTAACTGAGCTAAAAACATTAATTTAGAACCCAGACGGGTGCCTAAAGGGGCGACTGATTTCTTAATTAAAGGCATCATTAATGTGGTTATCGGTTAAAATAACTGCATCTCACCTAGCCTCTGATCATATCGATTATACGATTGTCTGTTCCGTCAGATTAAAGGGGGTACGAGAGAGTGTTAATCGCACACACTTATATGCACTTAAAAATATCTAGCAAACCTAAATGATTCTCTAACTAATCATGCAGTTGTCACTCTAAATCGGCCATGAGTAAATAACAACCGTTAAGGTAACTTCGATACAGTTTAGTTATTTCTCTAACAATATTTGTGCCAACTCTATTTATAAACTAAAACTAAGTTATACAAATTCGCAACGTGTTCGTTGTTATGGTTACGCAATTTTATATCAATTTCGCATGATAGTAACAACAGAGATTTGGTTTGTAACACTTTATGAAGCTGTTGTACCTAGTCGTATAATATTATGACCAAATGCACAACCATTTTCTGTATGAAATGCATTATTATAATAGTTTCCAACGTCCTTCTCTCTTGTTTCCTTTTATCAGTTTTTGTATTGTATTTTTAAATGATACGCTTTGGCGCTCAGTTATTCTCTATTACTAGATCAAAGCATTTTATTGCTGCTATTATACAGGGTGTGAGTAATAGCCTAGCAAATACTGAAATGGTGAACTCAGACCAGCAACTGAACAACTTTCACTATTGAGCTACCTCAGGAAACGCGAAAAAAAAATAGCTGTCCCATACAAAACTGTTGTACCCATCCGACTAAAATGTATGGGACAGCTAATTTTTTTTCGCGTTTCCTGGGGCTCCATAGTGAAAGTTTGTTGGTCTGAGTTCACCGTTTCAGTATTTGCTAGGCTGTCACTTACACCCTGTATTTTAAAGTAAGATACATTTATATTGTAGTACGAATCTAAAAAACGTTCTTGAATACCAATTTACAATTTTTTTTTCGATATTCTTCATTCTCTATCTCTACTTCTTATCAAATGTATCTGTGTACAAGAAAGTGTTAATCCAATTATTGCTTTCATGCATTTGATATGAAACTTCTGCTCAGATAGAGTGTGCTAGCCTACTTGAGTTGAGACAGATGTGGTGGAGCTTCGGTATTGGAACGATCACCGAAGTTAAGCAACGTCATGTCCGGTCAGTCTTTGGATGGGTGACCTCAAAGTGGTGTTTCATCTAGAGCGTCTTTGTGCTTCCGAAGGCACCGTAAGCAGGTCCTGGATACTTCTGTCATATGGCGGTGTAACTGTTCGTCAACGCAGGTCAGATCCTAAATTATCTGACAGCATGTTGACCGGCCTACACCCTCTCCCCATAATTTGCGATGGAAGGTCTTTGCCCTGCAGTGGGGTCCTACAATGCCTACAAGCTATAACTTAATTTATAACTTTAACAATCATTGACAACATAAATCATGTAAACATTGTGTAAACAAGTTACTCAGTCGGTTCACTCTGTCAACATTACAAGGTTATTTATAACAATCTTTTGACTTTACCTTTTTATAACTCTAATAACGTGCTGACATTTGGACTACCTACTTCATATCCGTTTTGGACACCTTGAAATGGCTTTAAATGAGATTAATTAGAATTGAGTTTCCTACGACTGACTGTGGGATAACGTTTTGAGTAAAAGGTTAGATATCTATTATCAGTGGAGTCGTGTCCACTCTGTCCTGAAACTTTAAATATCGACTAAAAGTGCACTTAGTTAAGACTTTAGATTTAAAGATTATAGATTTAGATAATTTTATATATTTTTAAGTACTTCTCTGCCATTCTGGATTTCTTTCTTTTGAGCTACGCCGCGTACCTATTTTCGTTTGTTAATTTCTCTACCCTAAGGTTTTATGGAAGAAATTGCTTTGTAGCGAAAAAAACCGCCGAAAGACCGCTTTATTTGTACCTACTTGTAATCTTTATTCAAATGTATGTTCCCTTTTGGTGTGCAATAAAGTATAATTGATTGATTGATTGATTGACTGTTTGTTGACAATGTTTCCGTTCAGTAGGGTGGGCTATTGTGTATGTTTCCGATTATATCGTTTACAAGATCGGTAACGTATTATGACTGTATTCGGCAATTTTCAAGTAAGTAATATTTTGTTTCTGTGATCATATCCACTGTTTAAAATGAATTAACTAAGTATTAAGAAGCTGAATCGCTAAGAACTGCCAAAAAACGTGCCATGTCAATTTGATACAGATTGAATCGGGTAGTTACGACCCCCGATCTTTAATTGTTTGGACTTACTATGAAAATACAAAATGGTACAAATCAACATCGAATGTAATACTATTATACTCGTACTGTTATTATTGGTGCTTACATTTTGATATTGAACAGAAATCAGAAACTTACAAACTCCAAAATGTAATTGAGTTTGAATTTGATGTATTCTTAGAATATGCTCAAAATCTTTATACATTAGAGAGTTACTTGCAAACGTTGTCAAGCTAGTACTACTTTGAACCTTAAAGTTCCCCTTGCCAAGTGAAACCTTATTAAAAACTGGTTCAGTCACGTAATGTCGACTTTATGATTATAACTTACTCACTCACTTGATATTAAAATTGCTAAGACTTGCAGATTTTATATTCAACTTCATTTACTTCTAAGGTCTTCAAGGTGCTGACTCGATGGTGGCGCCCGTTACATTTTCATTGATTTTAATCTTGTTATATTTTTCCAAAATTTTATTTAAAGTTAAATTTAATAAACGATTTCGTACGCGCAGACCACTGACTTTAAATACTCATAATATGCAATGAAATAAAGCCTAAATGGTAATCCAAACTGTGTCCAAACCCTATTCAAATCGGTTCAGTACCTAGTTGTTAAACAATAGTGATGCGTGCACAAACACACACAAACAAGAAATAAAAACCGGTCAAGTGCGAGTCGGGCTACTCGCGCACCGAGGGTTCCGTACCACACCACCACAGAACACAACATTATTAACTTGGAAAAAAAACTTTTTTTGTCCGGGACCTTTAGCGCGAGACCGACTCACACTTGGCCGGTTTTTAGTATTTGTTGTTATTCTGTAGATTTTGCTCTATAATCACACTAAGTTTGACGTTTGTATGTATTACCGTTTTTACTATAGAGCGTGAAGAAAAAACGTTGATAAAAACTAGTTTCTTGTTGAAAACCCCCCTTAACTTTTAACTTTCTGCCATTTTTATTATTTGTTAACAAATCCGCCGTAATAACGCATAATCTGAGAAAATTTCAACTATCTAGCTATTACGGTTCAAAAGTTACAGCCCTAAATAGGTAGGACAGACGGACGGACGGACGGACAGACGGACGGACGGACGGACAACGTAGGCTTAGTAATAGGGTTCCGTTTTCACCCTTTGGGTACGGAACCCTAAAAATGGCTAAAAATGGTTTTTAATGCATTTCATTACGCATTCTAATCAAATATCTTCAATATCCACGTCAAGTTAATTTTTTTTTATTATAAGTTAGTATTTAGACTACATAGAATTATAGATATTATTATAACGTATTATGACTGTACTAAGCAATTTTAAGTAATATTTTGTTTCTGTGATTATTATATCCATTGTCTGAAATTAATTAACTAAATATTAAGATCAAGAATAAAATAGCAAGAAATTCCCAAAAACACCTTGTTGATTTGATACCAACTACTTTAATCCTAAACACAGATGCACTTTGCCGTCCTTTCTCTCTTGAATTTGATGGAACGGGGGATATAGCTACGGTACGATCGAAGAAGAGGTCGAATGCAGTGTTCATAGCTTATAAATCATGTAGCATTTACACTACCGGCTATAATTTAGATCCTAATATCATCTAAGTCTAGGTAGTTTTGAGCAGGCTACCACTTCGAGTATTAGACGTAATTTAGGACAAGTACCTAGTGCGGTTTAGTTTGAAATCTGTGTAGAAATGTCGACCTTAATAACCTGCTATTGAAGTTTTATTAGCACGGACAAAGTAGCCACTTACTTTGCCTTTAAGTAGCATACACGTGTTTACTTCATCGAACTAAGCTCTTGATTGAAATTAATGTCAGCGGCAGCTGGTAAAAAGCAAAAGAAAACTACAAAGCTAAAGCTTAGCAAAGTAAGTCTTTATTGCCAGCTTTCGACAGCATAATTAAATAACTATAAGGGTTCCTTTTTGACTTCGGAACCCTAAAAATCAATCAGGTTGCATATTATTTATGTGTCTAAGGCTGGTTTTCCACCGCCGCCGCCGCGCCGCGCTGTCACGGGGACGTAACCGAGATACGAGATTATGTTATAAAATTTGGAATCAAGTCGACGACGGGGCGGCGGTCGTCGGCGGTGGACACGCAGCCATAGTAAATGTACCGCTTATACCGCTACTTCTTGGCGCCGTCATCTATTCTCGGTGATATCCCGGTGACGGGCTGCGGTGGACAAACGCACGTTAAGGTCCGGCACACACATACGGAATTGCAAACCGGAATTCCGAATCAGGATTGTGATTTTGTATGGATTTTCCCCCTCCACAATTGCGTTTGGAATTGCGCAGCTGTCAAATCCAATACAAAATCACAATCCTGATTCGGAATTCTGGATTGCAATTCCGTATGTGTGTGACGGACCTTAGTGCGTTTGTCCACCGCAGCCCGTCACCGGGATGTCACCGAGAATAGATGACGGCACCAAAGAAGTAGCGGTATAAGCGGTACATTTACTATGGCTGCGTGTCCACCGCCGACGACCGCCGCCCCTCAAAGATCAAAGGAGAGGACAGATGCAGTGTCAACTAACATGCATGGACGATCGATGTCGATTAGATGACTAGCTAGTCACACAATGCACACAATTCTACCATTTTCTGTTAGAATTGTGTGCATTATGGAATTTTTGAATTGTCATTCTTCCATGAAAAGACTACTTACCCAAAGGTACGCAGCTAATTATTTAATCGTGCCGAAACGCACAAAATTACGCATTTTAACTACAAAGTTTCATAATAGCATTTAACATTGATTCAATGAAATTAAGCGAGGCGTTTAAAATTACGAATGAATTAGATTCTTAGAGCATCAACCCGCGCTTTCTACTTCACGATGACCGTCGGTTTTATCATCTACTAACACGAATTATTCACTAATCATTACTCACGTTAACTAAATGGCACGCAACTGAAACAATGACAGTGTGTACGTGCCATTACTGTGTGAGAATGAAAACTGACAATGAGATAGGTATGATAAATAAATAAATAAATAAATAACGCTCACAGGCACATACATTGTAATGATCCCAAAGTAAGCCTTAGGCTTTTTGTTATGGGTACCATACAACAACGGCACAAACATATAACATCCATGACCGAACCGGGATTCGAACCCAGGACCCTGGTTTGGCATGATAAATGGGAAGAATGATAATAATTTCACTAATAGGTTTTGGGTATGCATGGTGTTGTGATGTCCTTCTACGAGGTGATAGAATGTTGTTGTGTTTGATGTGAACTTGTGAAGTGTGAATTAAATTTTTTTTAACACCATTCAGAATCTATTTATTAATACTGGGTGGAACGTAACGAGAGTCTTTCCTTTTAAGGGTGTATGAAACTAAACGGCATTCCCTAAGGAACATAGACCATGTATTTGAAGGGTGAAGTAAGTAAAAAGTATTGGGGCTAACACAAAAGATCCCACTGGGTTGAAGTGTTGCTGACTTGCCAGCCCCCACAACAAGATAAGATAAGATAAGAAGGAACATAGGTCGAGAAAAACAAAATGTTGGACTCCCGTACTAAAGTGCGGATCGGCCGACCTATTTTCTAAAGGAGTTACAATTTTTTTTTTGACCTATGTTCCTTAGGGAAAATTGTTTAGTTTCATTATCTGAATACACCCTTAAAAGGAAAGTCCTTCGCCTCGTTACATTCCACCCAGTATTATAATTCGATTGACTGACTGACAAATACCACACAGCCCATACCACTGACATAGAAACATAAAATTTGGAATAAGTACATCAGAGGCTGTAGATGCAATTAGCTAGGATTTCTTTCTACGGGTGCAACAGGGTGTTAAAGTTTTCCGAAATCCGATAATTCCAAAATTTACGCGGACGAAGTCGCGGGCAAAAGCTAGTGAAAACAAACGGAGTTTCTTTACGGAGAGTAGGTACCTAATATAAGATTTAAGTATTTAACAGATTAATCTCGCTCTGATTTGAAAGAATATGCTTTATGTTTATTTTATAGACGGTGAAAATAATTTTTATAGTTTCGGGTATGGTATGACAAGTTTAAAGTATGCGTATTTGGAAGGACCATAACATAAAACTAAACACTGCAAATTGTATTTTTCCTTACACTTACGCGAAATGTAGATTTCAATGCAACATACGATGCTACTTACAAACGATAAACTATGCATGCAAATCAGAAACTGAGAGTATTTTTACCGCCGGTCATTACCCTGTCAATGAGACTTATTTGCAATAAACGATGCACGTGCACGTTGCACTTTCGATAATGGCATGTCTGTTCGGATTCATGAGTTTAATGAAGATAAGAGTATGTGCACACCAGATGCTTTTTGTGGCTTTAAATCTACAAACGCACAATATCTTTACTAATAGAAAAACTGTTGTTTGTATAACAAAAAGATAACAGAGACAAAACTTCTAAGGAGAGCACAAAATGATCACGCGCTTGCCATAGATTGTTCGGCGGCTGAATCGGTTTTTCCACGGCCAGCGTGTTATAGTATAAGAGATAAGAGGAATATTGGTAGCCATCAGCTGCAAGGCTGATTCAGTATTCATAGGGTGTAGAGTAGAGCATCTCTGTGACGAGGATGGACCAGGTCTGCCTGCATAACTCCAGCCGTTCAAAGGTCTGTATCAAATGAACAATCAGCTGCAAGGCTGATCATAGGATATTATTGTTATATGCACTTTAGGTCTGTGAACAGTACAAAAACTGTCAAATACAAAATAAAAATACAAACCATTTATTGCAACCAAAGTCATGCCCCTTGTCATGTTCTGTCAGTCGGTTTAGATACAGCCATTCAATGTTCCGACCTTTGAATAGCTGTATCTCCTAAACCGACTGATAGACCATGTCAGTTTTTGTACTGTTCACATAGTAACAGTGCATATTGCAATAATACCTGCATATTCGTGTATATTCATTTTAACAACCATACCAGACCTTTGAACGTCTAGCTGTAACTCCTAAACCGACTGGAGTTATGCCGGCAGACCTGGTCCATCCCCATCATAGAGATGCTCTACTCTGCACCTTATGAATACTGAATCAGCCTTACAGCTGATGGTTACCAAAATTTCTCTTATCTCTTAGACTTAGACTATAAGGGTTGACGCACGTCTGTCAGTACCTATACGGAAAAACAATTTTCTTCCAAACAAAATTAGAATGAAAGAATTGTTTATTAAATACATAATACTTAGCAAGTATTTACTTAATTTGTTAAGGTAGTGTAACAAGATACATTACATACAAACCCAAAACCTTTAGATAATAATGTATTATTCATTTAGAATCGTAGTCAGCTTGGGCCCGTACCTACTCAGTATTTATTTTATGCTTGTTCTGTGATTTTATCTGAGCAAAAATCCAAAAACTAAGAATATATTTGACAAAATTCATAATGTAATGTTTGTAATGTTCGGTAGTTACTCATTAGTAATTAATTACTAATGAGTAATCAGTTATTAATTTGTACGTAATAATTAAGTAATTTCGTATTTTAGGCGAATGATGCAGAAGATTAGTAGATAGAGATGATTGACTATTATTATGAAGATTTGTTCTCAATTAAACTCGTTTTTCTAAAATTACACGGTAATTAAACAGATAATAATGCCACGAACATTTTTAATGATGTAGAAGTACTAAGTGAATATAATTGCTTCTGAGGTTGATGACCAAATTGATAAGTTGGAAATGATGTGACTGTGTCAGGTTTTTGGTTTAGAGACACGCTAACAACCCTAAAGAGAGCTTTGAGTAATTTTAAAGTTATTATTGGTCGTGGTGTATTTTAATATCAAATATCGATCAAAATAGATAAATTTAAAAATGCAGTCTCCAATTTTGCATGCTATAAAAAGCTATTAATTAATTATTTTTGAAATTGCCCTTGATTTTTAAAGTACAATTTGTTTTAGCTTTTTGGACGGGCTACTGAGGAATAATAACAGACAAGAACATTTTGACTGAACTAATACTCCAATTTGGCTGTAAAACAATTAATATATTTCAATCATATTTATATGATTATATAGATACTTTGCTCGCCTTAAATTGTGTTGAAGAACAATTACTTGATAAAAGATCTTGGGTAAGATCCGCCTCGTGGTAACCACATCCTTACAAATGAAGAAGCGATCATCCTGCCAGTTCGCATTATTGCGGTCTGCAATTTGCTATAATTATTATTATTATATCTACACTTTAGTTCATAGTGAAGTCCTCCGAATCGAGCCATTTTATATTTTATTTCGAAACCGTAGGAGCTTTAACTAAGGAACTTCTTTCTGATAAACCATCGCTCTTACTATTCAACTGCCAATTTTGACTCTGTTGAGTTAAGTAATGCATTTGTCGAGAAAATGAGTAAGTCGAATCTCCATCCACAAAATTATTGAGCTTTTGCCTGTGACTTCGTCAGCGTGGATTTCGATTTTCCATACAAACATTTACACCCCATTTCATCCCCTTAGGCGCTGATTTTCCAAAAAAAAACTTTTCTTGAGCACCCCAGTTTCTTCTGCAGAATCATGGTTCTATCTTCAACGGTTTAGGCTGTACCGTTTTATTGTACGCAATTCAAATGTAAGCAGTCTAAAACCTATATAAAATAAACGCACATGCATGCGACTATCATAAAACTGCCGCTTTTGTAACAAAATAAACTATAACGTTCAATAGTACGCAACCTGCGGCTAAGCACGACACATGACGGACACTTGGAACATGTTTCTCAATTTAGTTGAACGTTCTATAGTTAGGTAAAATTGATTAAGCCTGTTAGCAAGTTATGTCTGTACGATCCCACTACAAGGCAAAAGCCTCCTCTCATGAATAGGTTGAAAGGAAGTGGACCATACCATACTCCACCACGCGGGCACTGTGCGCATTGTATTGGTGGAAGCAAGGCAAGATATTTTTTTTTTTTTTTTTTTTATATGTTCGATAGGTAAACATTTGACCCCAATCTCACCTGATTTGAGTGATGATGAGGCCGAAGATGTAGCATGCTTACCTAGAAAGATGCCTATTCACTCTTGCCTTGAAGAGGCCCAGGTTGTATTGCTCAGGGAACAGGTCCGCAGGCAGTGCGTTCCACTCCTTAGCCGTGCGCACTATGAAAGAAGAAGCAAACTTCTTCGTGCGAATTGCTGGTAGGTCAACGACATAAGGGTGGAAACCCAGCCTGCGTCTCGTCCCCCGCAGATGAAAGGGAGACGGAGGTATTAAATCGTGTAATTCCGTCGCACACTCTCCGAAATGTATCCTATAAAAAACAGATAATATTTATACCTTATAAATATTTATACCCAGATATATTAATACCTTATCGATACGAGGCTCCATCATCTCTGTTCTAAACTATGTTTTTTGTCAAAAAACAATCCTTGGGATTGGGATTTCCACAAACTACTGTACACACAGCGACACATCAAGCTATACAAAACCAAAATAAGCTGGCCGCGCGTAGGTCGAGTAACGTATAACGTCGCGCGGCCTGCTTATATTGGTTTTGTATAGCTTGATGTGTCGCCGTGCGTACATTGGCAGAATGCAGTGCTAATCACAAGCTAAAGACCATTAATAAATAATTTAAAAAAAGACCTTATAGATTATTATTAATCGGGCATAGGCCCGCTACGTAGCCCGTCACACATTCCCACCGCTGTAACTCCTGTAAGCCAGGATCAACAGCGGCGACCATTCACTACACTAGACAATGAAGTCCAGCGAGCCCGGGGGATGACTCTAATCTGTCTTGGAACCCACAATAAATTAATCAAAGAAGATAGAAGGAGTAGGAAAAAGAAATATCCGACTTCCCTCCATTGCAAATGGGACACAGCAATAAGAATAAAGCATGGCTATTAGAGAGCCAATTCCAGAGATCATTTATGGCAGTGTTGAAGACCTTATAGATCAACAATAAAATCAAAGGATTCCGGGCATATTCCCACCACCACACTGTAACTCGTGTAAACCAGTATCAACAGTAGCGGCGCCCAGTCGCAACACTACACAATGAAGTCCAGCCAGCGAGCGGGGGATGACTCAAATCTGTAGCTGAAACCCTAATGAATTTATTCTATGAAGATCTACTTTGGAACACAACTCTCTAGGGCACTTCTAGACCCCCTTAATGATTACAATCATGTCTTTGATCAGATTGTGAAATGTGCGGGAAGTATTTTTTTGTTAGGTATGTATTTTGACCTTGTTTTGTCTAATTAATACATTATTATCAAGATCTAAATAACAATAGCAAATCCGTAGAGCAAATCAATGCAGGGCAGTGTTGCAAGTACATTTTTTTTTTTTTTAATAATTATTGGACTCTTGCTCGTGCGTTAGCACTGCATTTCCGCCAGTGTCAAGTATTTAAAGGGAGAATCTATCCCAATCTCAGGGATTGTTTCTGGACAAGAACAAGAAGAGACTGAGGATTGCGGAGCCTCGTGGCAGGCAAAAACGCGACGCGCGAAATCACGCGAGACGTGTGCTCGGGTTATTAATTGTATGAAATGAAAATGATTTATTCAAATAAATAATTTTCATTTTTCGGAGACGCAGATTCAAATCTTCGACACATGTCATTTGTTAAAATAAAAGTTTTATACAAGCAACATTTTGTTTTCACTGTGTGAAAGTTTAGATATTTAGTACCTAATTAGAAACTAGTAGTAAAAGTTTGGTTACAAATTATTAAAAAAAAATACTGTAGGTATATATCATAATAAAACGGTTTAAACTATAAACAACTTTTTTCTACGAATATTGAAAAAAACACTGGATAATTCAAAGGAATTATGTCTTAAACAATATTTAGCCCTTATTAATATAAATATTTGTGGTCAAAGAAATTTCTGCTTCTTCTCTATTATTAAAAGGTGCATAGTTCAAAGGATTACCAGTTTGCTAAATAGATAAATTAAGAAGTGAAGGAAATTATTGTTTTTTTCTTTTCATAACCGTTTCTTTATGTTCAAGGTGTGCACAATAGGGTTTGAAAGAACGGTCGACGAACTTGGCAACCGCAGTTACGCAAACCGAGATTTAATTAGAAAGTAAATTACTAATGTGGCTAAGACTGTAAAATAAAAGTAACCGTAATGTACTTGACAGATTTGTAGCTATTTTCTATAGTGTAACAGAAGTGTGTCTGTACATTGAAGATATTAACAAAAAAAGATTACGGTATGGTTTTTAGGCTTCCCTGATACCAAATCATAAATTTTTGGACTTTTTGTCTGTCTGTCTGTTTGTTTGTTTGTTTGTTTGTTTGTGTGTTTGTTTGTTCGAGCATCACACAAAAACTACTGAACCGATTTTGATAAAACTTTTTTGTTTGATAGCTTGTCATCTGACTTAAAATCTGGTATATAATTTATGCGGACGACGATTATTTATAACATTACATAAATATTATTTATTTCAACACTAAGAATATACAAATACACTTTATAACAAGAATGAGAAGGGTGCAATAAGTGGTCTTATAACTAAAAGTTATTTCTTCCAGACAACCACTCTACAATTATTTATAACCGAACGATACATTTCAATTGGTGTTGATGTACATGTAGATAGCAGTGTGTGGTTGGTTATGTTTTAAAATTAAAATAGATAATCTAATTTACCTTATCGGTGATTGCGACGAAGGGATATGTTAAACTTAACTAATAAAGTTAGATAACACGTCCTCGATCAGAGCAGCGGTTAAAGTTTGTTCAATAGCAGTTCGATGTCAGAACCTCAAATAATTTTAAAACTGTCAAGAAACAGGTAAAATGTTATAATTTAGTCTGAATACGACTAACAATATAATACTATAAGTACCGAGTAATCATCAATTAAATGTACACTTTACTAGTTTCTGATAAATTTTATGTTACTTTGAACTCTGGTATTATAAAACATTCGAAATATTTTATGTTACAAAATAGAACTTGCTGTCAATTTGGTTCAGACAATGGTAGTTATGTTATGAAGAACATGTTTGATGGTTGGATAGTTGAAACGATCGTATAAATGTTTTATAGTAGACATAAACATAACAAGTAACATCTTTAACAGGTATAAAAAGACGTGTAGGAATCGGAAAGTAAAAGTGAATTAGAATTTTGAATACCGGGGCGTTCACACGATGGTCAAAAATATGGTTTTGAATATCAAAACAAGTATTTATGTCGTGTTGCAAAACGAGCAAACGTCACATTTACCGATCCTGTGCTACCTCTTGAAAGTAGCTGGCTTGAAGCTCACGTTAGGTTAGCAGGGCCAGATTAAGCCATATAGAGGCCCCTAGGCAATGCCAGCCTCAGGGCCCCCTTGGGATGGATTTGTCTCTGTGGCCCCAAGGGCTAGATACAGGCTAGGTGTTCGCAATAAAATCTCTGCGCTTTTGTAACGACAAGCAGATTTTTTTCGCGATTTCGATATTGGTCCCATAGAGAAAGTTGTTCAGTTTGATGGTCTGATCATCTCCTTAAAATAATTTCAGCTAATTTTGTTAGACTTGATTGTATAGCTCATGGCAAAATAGAGCTGATTTGTGTATGAGACAAAAGCATGAGCGAGCAGAAAGAGCTTTATATTAAACATGATATAATATATAACTCGGTTCCAGCAAGAGCTCAGTTTTAAAGCGGCAAACAAAACAGCAAAAATGAGCGAGCGAAGCGAGCTCGAAATTTTGCATAAGTACATTTTAAATAAATTTTTTATTGACTGTCACAGACTTTTAAATAATTCCTTTTAATTTTAGGGTGGGCCTAAATCTTCGAGATTTTACTTATTTTTCTCTCGGGCTGCGGGGCCCCTGGGATTCGCTGGGCCCATAGGCAGCTGCCTACTTTGCGAGCGTGTGACGTGATCATTTTGTGCTCTCTTGGCTCCATAGATACAGAAAAGTTTTTAGTAGCGGATAACGCGCTCGCCCAAAGTTTCCCATAGATTGTCCACTAGCGCAATTGTTCGAAGCTTTGTCTCTTTTCGATTATTTATTCATGTGGTACACAGAAGTATTTGGCCGTATCGGGTAATTTAATGACGTAAGCACACTACTTATAGATAATAATATTACGTACTAAGACATCCGTACATTGAATACAACGTCCTACTATAATACCTTTTTAGGATTCCGTACTCAAAGGGTGAAAACGGGACCCTATTACTAAGCCTACGTTGTCCGTCCGTCCGTCTGTCCTACCTATTTAGGGCTGTAACTTCTGAACCGTAAGAGCTAGATAATCGAATTCGATTTTCACAGAATGTGCGTTATTACGGCGGATTTGCTAACAAATAATAAAAATATCAAAAAGTTAAAAATTAAGGGGGGTCCTCATACAAGGAACTAGTTATTATCAACGTTTTTTCTTCTCGCTCTATGGTAAAAACGGTAATACATACAAGCGTCAAACTTGGTGTGATTATAGAACAAACACTACAGTAAGTATAACAACAAATAATAAAAACTGGCTATGTTTGAGTCGGTCTCGTGCTAAAGGGAACGGAGTAAAAACAATTTTGTTTTACGCTTATAATGTTGTGGTGGTGTCGTACGGAACCCTCGGCCTCGATGTGCGAGTAGCCCGACTCGCACTTGACCGATTTTATTTTTAATTAACATCCTTCATTGATCATTACCACACAATTTTACTCAAAAATTTACTTTAACAGTTTTATTTCAAGGTCCCGTTATCTTTACGCCCCACTTCTTTAGTATAATTGGCAACAAATTTGCAAACTATATCGCCTCTCATTATTCACAAATCTAGATTATAGTGTATTAAGATCTGAGCTAAAACTTGACCTAGATTTGAGGTTAACTGATATCTGTCTGATATTTAACAGGCAATTTGTACTAAATACTAGATTTTATACGCTATTATCTGATATGATTGTAAGTTTAATTGTTTCGTTTTGTTAAAACAGCAATCTATCTATATTTCTATTGAGTATTCTGTTCTTATTCCTTGTATTCAAATTCGTGAGAAGAGGTCCAGTTCCTCTCACACATTATTCGTACAATGCAGTTTGAAGTATACAGTGGTACCAAACAAATCAGCTGTTCCATATAAAATTATAATACCTACTCAACTAAGACAATGCGGGTTTTGTATGTAAGGTTGGCGCCTTATTTGTCGCCGTTGTTTTTGGCGCGGCCAGCAACCAAACTTGAATATTTTATTTCAGAATAAAGTAACAAACACAACTTATTAACATGTATATCCCTAAATTCAGTCCGGACGGAGATATAAAGGCTTGAAGTTGAAAATATTACTATTACGTGCACTTCAAGCCTTTATATCTCAGTTCGGACTGAGTTCCGAGATATTTGTAATAACAAGTGTTGTTTTTAACTTTATTCTGAACTATAATATTCAAGTTTTATTGATGGCCGCGCTAAAAAATTAAAAAAAGCGCCATTTTTAGGCATAGGCTTTTAAGGAACCATAACCAATGGGTCCATTGTGAAAGATGGTCAGAAGTACCACTTTAACGTGACTATACCTTTCTGTCACAACCTGTACTCGGCTGATGATCAGATGTTAAAGGATACTGGGCAAAAATGTATGACCACTAGTCCAAGAGCCCCCCGCAGGTAGGGATAGTTAGAGGATATCCAAACATGGCACCAAAAAGGGGCATCTAAACATTTTCGAGAAAAAAAAAGATACAGAGTGCTTTATTTTGACGAAGTCGTTTTGATATTATGGCCCCGAAAGGTGTAATGTCTTTTTGGGTGATCAGACACTTAGCTGAAACTACTAAAAGTTATTATCAAGCGTGCAAAAGTAATAAGGCTCACGTTTACTATACCGGAAATTTCAAGATGAGATAACGATTTTCTCGTCTTAAGTGTTGTGTGTTTTGAGGGCTAAAGATGATTTTGCATTAATAATAATCAAAAAAACAACAATACTATCCACATGACACAAGGAATTCAAGCAACAGATGTAAATAGCGGCTAAATGCTAACTTTAGTATGAAAAATCGCTAAACAAAATACCCTGTATCTTTTTTCCTCTAAAAAAAACTATATATAGCCCCCTTTCAAACGTAGTATGGCTTTTGGACCACTTCTGACCACTGTCCTTTATTAAAATATAGTTTAAATAAAGCAGTTGGGTTGCTGGACTATCTTTACACTATGCGTATAGGTAGAATTATAAAGATGTATTTTCTACTTTAGAAAATATAATATATAAATATAATAATAAATATAATAATCCATTATGGTGCAAAATGTGAAAGAGCCAGCAAAAAAAGTAGCCTGTCGTTAAGACATACGATAGAAGTGAAACTTCCGCAGCTGTCAAATTTAAATTTCGAACTTCCGTCACATGAATAGGTTGCCGATCCGAATTTCAAAGCCCTCCCATAAAAAAATTCACTTCAAAAACCCCAAAATTCCCCGCATTGAATTTTTTCCCCAAAATCGCGGGAAAAATCTGGCAGACCTGTTTTGAAGTTTTGAAAGATCGAATTTGAAACCATCATAGACGATTTTTTTTCGTTTACGCTGAAAGATGGAATTTCAATTTAAAATCAAGTTGTCTTTACATTTCAGGAATGGAATATAAGTAAAGAAAAGAACATCCGCAGCTCAAATTTAAATGTTGAACTTCCGTTACACGAAAAGATTGCGGATCCAAACAAAGCCCTCACATAAAAAGTGTTTCACTTCAAGTTATGAAACTTATAGCTACAGCCAGGCTACAGCTTTTTTTTTTTTTTTTTTTTTATTAACTATGGGTTTGCTCTGTCATGTATTAATAATAATAAATGCTTAGATGGATAAGTTCTAACAGAATGTAGCATTATTTTTTATTGGCCGGCAATTTTACATTTGAACCAAAAATGTATGAAATTGGTAAGAATCTATTCAAAATCCACTTAATTATATTTCAATCAGTAAAGTTAAGATATTTATAACAATTTCAAAACATATTTCAAACAGATCAATCACTTTTGACAGTCATCATTATGATATAAGTACCTAATTACTAAATAAGCAAAGGTAAAATATAGTAATAAGTAAACTTATTATCAACCAAAAAAAGGTAGCACTAGCATTTGACCTCAATTACCTTAAAATGTAATAAAGAACATTAACATTTATTAAGCTGTAATGTTTCATCTTTAGGTTTCATAAGATAAGTTGAGAAATGGTTTTCATCAAATACGTTAGTAACATTAAAATGACTTCGTTTATGATTTACTTTTGATAAAATTAAATTCTTAAGTATTTAAACGGTTACTAGTTAATTTACATCATTAGATCGGAGCAACAAAAATCTGCTGATTGCATACATTTGAGTCGAGTAGGCATTGCAGGTTAATATGGAACAGCTGATTTTTTTGGTCCGATCTGTTTGCTCCCACAGCAAAAGTTGTTCAGTTTGATGGGTAGACTCTTACGGTCTTGCCTTTACTTATTTCAGGACGACTTAATTTTTGACCTATAATAAATAGGTACTTACAATACATACCTTTATAAGCGTTTTCAATTATGTTTTATTCTCCTTCCCTTCATCTTGTAACGAGATATTTAGTTGAAATACATCGCTACAAGTAACGTGTGCACGTGAATTAGAGAACAAGTGTGAATTCAGTCATAATTATACGGTAAGTGATAATTGTTATGTCCGTTATGCTAATTAATGCATTCACTACTTCGGTAACTGTTACATATACGTAGATAAACAGGTTTTTCCTTTTTTAGACTTTTAGCTAGAATAAAAAGTAAAAATCTGTGATGTTTTAGGTTCTGGGATGCTGGGGCCTTAAAAAATCCCCTTAGTCTTCTCATACAAAACCCACGAATAGAAATGGGGTGGTCTACTCTAAGGCCAAACCACGTGGTTGACTTTTTGATTATTTCACTACCTACGATAGCCTCTGAAATCTACAGGGTATTAGGGTAGTGCAACGGAGATTTTAAGTGTTCCGAAATCCACGCGAAATAAGTCGCGGTTAAAAGCTAGTATCTATTGCCTTGTATCTTCAGTAACGTGGATGGGAGGCGGGACGTGCCGATAAATAAAAGATAATTTCACAGTAATCTCTGAGGCTCTCCGCATTCTAGTGACCTTTGCATGTTGCGCCAGTTTACTTCATAGCTCTCATGTTGGAATTGATAGGATGGGATGCGCCACATGTAATGTTTTGGTGTCATACACATCTTTGTACCTACCGTGTTATGAAATTTATAATACCTATATTGGGCTGGACATGTCTCCCACATGCCAGATGATTTGAGAGCCAAAAACAGTACCAACTGGCCTCCAGCAAAAGGAAATCGGCGTCGAGGCAGACCTAGAAAATGGCGGCGGGCGGGACGAAATCGATAGCTTCCTAAAGAACTGGCATATCAAAGCGCAAAACCATGGATAGAACGGAGGGAGGCCTTTGCCCAACAATGTGGAGAGCGAGCTCCTACGCGTCCCCCCTGGAAGCCTGGTGGACCTGGTCTCCGGGGTCAGCCTGCCTGCCAAGCTCGCGCAGGCCGAGCGGGGCTCGGCCTACGGCTCGCTTGGCGGCAGACTGACCCCGGAGACCAGGTCCACCAGGTTTCCAGGCGGAACGGCCCGCCCCAACCCCAACCGAACCAGGTGTGGCGCCTCCACCCCCTAACGTCAGGGTCCTCGGTCATCTTCTCACCCTTCTCTTCCCCTTTTTTCAGCAAAATTTTAAACTCCTACTCCAAAAACCATGAGTGAAACTGCTACTACTCCCCCCTCCCCCTCTTTTCCTTTTCCTGACCGACATCTTCTTCAGACACTGAAAACAGAAGTCCAAACCCCCCCCCCCCCCCCCCCATTCGCGGCGACGCCGCCATACACCACGGGCTGCAAGCCCGCGGCACAGAGCAAAACACTAGTCTAAACTATTATAAAACTGTAACAGAAGTATGTCTGTACATTGGAGATATAAAAAAAAAAAATTACGACATGGTTTTTACCTGTCCCTGATTCCAAATCACCAATTTTTGGATTTTTTGTCTGTCTGTTTGTTTGTTTGTTTGTTTGTTTGTTTGGGTGTTTGTTTGTTCGAGTATCACGCAAAAACTACTGAACCGATTTTGATGAAACTTTTTTTGTTTGATAGCTTATCATCTGACTTAAAATCTGGTATATAATTTATGTGGACGAAGTCGCGGGTAAAAGCTCGTATAATAATACAATAATAGTTTATCACTACAATGCGTAACGAGCAATAGAAACAGCAATGCTCGGTATCACGCTATTAGATCGTAAGCGCAATGAGTGAATTATGCGAAATACAAAGGTCGTGAACGTGGTAGCCACTATATAAGTGGAGATGGGCAGAACATGGTGCACGTATGGATGCTGAGCGCTGCACCAGAACACTAGAGTGGAAGCCCAGAGAAATCACGCCGGGTAGAAGCTGCCACCAGAAAGATAGGTTAATGATATATGGCAATACCCAACTGGATGTAGAGGGCGAGGGACAGAAAGACCTATGTCCGAAGACTGACTGATCAAAGGCTGTGGTGAATGGATGGATCACTCATATTACTCCTTTATTACCATAATCAAAATACTTCTTCAATATATAAATAACGAGCTTTTACCCGCGACTTCGTCCGCATAAATTATATACCAGATTTTAAGTCAGATGATAAGCTATCAAACAAAAAAAAGTTTCATCAAAATCGGTTCAGTAGTTTTTGCGTGATACTCGAACAAACAAACACCCAAACAAACAAACAAACAAACAAACATACAAACAAACAAACAAACAAACAAACAGACAGACAAAAAATCCAAAAATTGGTGATTTGGAATCAGGGACACCTAAAAACCATATCGAAATTTTTTTTTGTAAATATCTTCAATGTACAGACACACTTCTGTTACTGTTTTATAATAATTTAGAATTTAGAACTAGCCTTTGTCTACGACTCGTCCGCGTGAAATTAGAATATCTCAAAATTCTTTCTTAGTGCACATCTACAGGGTGAAATTGATATCATTAGCATCCTTTTAAACTAAGAGTCTACCCATCAAACTGAATAACTTTTACTATGGGAGCAAACCGATCGGAGCAACTGAAAAATCAGCTGTCCCATACTAAACTGCAATGCCTACTCGACTCAAATGTATGCAACAGCAGATTTTTTTTTTGGTCCGTTCAGTTTGCTCCCATAGTAAAAGTTGTTCAGTTTGAAGGGTAAACTCTTAGTTTAAAAGGATGCCAATGATATCAATTTCACCCTGTATATCCCCTGTAGAATAATTTATAATTGTTCCAAATTCAACGGTTTAGGCTATACGTTGTTGGTCAGTCAGTCAGTACGTAACTGTTTTATAAGTTTAATAAAGTGAGTTGAATTTTTTTAACAACCCATAACAAGGGGTACAACGGGGTCACGATATGTTTATAGGAAAGTCGTGTTCCTTAAGTTAACAAATTGGAATTTGGCTACTTGGCTTGGCTTACCTACTTCAATTAAGTAAGACTGGCATACGAAAAGAAGAAATTAGATTCGTCATCGATTTTGTGTTATTCAATAATTCGATCATTTGAACTAATTTTAATTTTCAGTTACGGTATGGCTATGACCCGTGACAAATAGTGACGTCACACTGACACAGAGTCCGGTTCGAACTTCAGTGAAAGTAAATCGAAGCCTGCATTCCGTAATTAATATCACTATCAGTTCAAATACCTTATTGCAGTGGGATAGGGTTCAACGTTGAGATGCTTAATTAAAGATTGCAGAACGAATTTTGTAAGGTACGAAATGGAAACGATTTTTTTTTGTAATTTGCGACAGTGAAGGTCAAATAATTGAATTGCATAATTTATGCTCCCCGTTATTTTTCCCGAGGGAATAGTAAAATATATTTTTTTTTCAAAATATACACATTTCATAAGCAGTTTCCAAACTTTGCATTAAAGAAGGCCTAATCAGTAATCACCCATGCGAGTCAACCTAATCCTGCAGAAAAATTTAAAAATCCGCCGCTCTATCCAAAACTGCAGTTCTACTCAACTAAAATGTGTGATATTTTGATTTAGTTACAAAATTAAAACTGTCGCTCACGTTGATGTCTTTTATATGCGCACGCGCTGGGGCGGCGCGCGCTGTTGTAGTATTAATATTAGCATTATGACTTGACATGAAAGTTTGACATTCATTGCAGAGTATACTTGCTCTGAATTATAAAGCGCCACACCTTTTGATCTGTAAGTCATGAGTCATAGGAAACGAGACCTAATGACTGCAGACCAGACGATAGTCTGCAGGAATTACCTTCTGAGTTCCGGATTATGTAACTTTTTGAGTGTAGGTACCTATAGCTAGATACAAAATATACGTTCCAAACTAAACAACTTTATGGGACCAACAACGTCGAAATCGGGGAAAAAATATAAACTGTCCAGACCCATTCAGATACCATATGACAGCAGATTTTTTCATAGCGATTTTGATGTTGATTTTGGTCCCATTAAGAAAATTGGTCAGTTTGATGGTCTGATCATACCCTTAATAAGCCTTAGGATAGAATAGATAGAAGCATATTATTATTAAGATAGAAGGACCTTGTATATAAACTCACGATTGTATTCGCTTTTGGAGTGAACAGAAACTGTATCTATTAGGTACAACAAAACTGCCAACTAAATTCTTTCATAAAGTTATAATTTACAATATTATTATGTAAATGTTGATCAGTTTTCGATTTTGTATAGGTTTTTCGCTTAAGGCTCTTACAGACGAGCGAAACTTTGGGGTCGCCGAGTGTCGAAACTCTATGGGCGCGACGCTCTGCGACCCACCGCGACAGCAAAGTGTCGCTCGTCTGTAAGAGCCCTTATTTGTTAACTGCAGATCTAAATACCCTTTTCACCTCACAAGCTCGGAAAAATTATGTTTATCATTCGAAATCTGAGTGCAAAAGTGCATTTTATCCGCTAGCGTTTTAAATTCGAATCTTTCTATTCAATAGAAAAACAGACTAACCATGTTTTTTTTAATGCTGTTTACGTGCTGGCCAGTGCGATTATTCTAAAAATGAGTATGGCGCATCTGTAGTGAGGTGAAAAGTTTTGTGTTTCACTCGGCAGCAAAGTTATTCTGCGTCTCGTACTTTTGAAACCTTCGGTCCGCTCAGGTTTCAATACAAGTACTCGCGCCAAAAAGCAACTTTGCATCCTTGCATAACAAATAACTACTTTATGTTCTTTCCGATGATCTTGAAATTATGTTGACAATAAATCCCTATGATGTTTATACCATTTTTCATACTAATAGAAAGAATTTAATAAAAAAAAGGATATACATTAACACCTTATTCATGTCAAAACATTAATATTTTATACGTTTTTTTTCAATTAACATACGACCGTTTGGAGCCCTGAATAAATCAATCAATGAAAAAAGAAACAGATCACCTTTAATAATACATGGAAAGGAAATACGAATAATACAGTCACAGAGTACCGACAGCATTTCATTTCCATACTGATCAGTAAATAAAGCACGTAAATATTTAACCCAAGTTCACACTAATACACCTTAATTACACTAACAATGTTAAAGGTGACAACACTGCGCACGCGTGAAAGCACATGCATTATAAAACGATTTGAATGCATCCGCCGTAACTCTGCTTAGCAAGTATTTGTCTTGACAAGAATAATAAAATCTACTGACATATTTGACCCGGTTCTTTTCTTTCTCTTGTCAGTTTTGTAACGTCATTTGTTTACGTGCGTGACTGAAGTGTGAAATTTAAATTTTAAGTGGAAATAGGTGTGGAAATTGAGAAAATAGGTGGAAAGATGGTGTAAAATTAAGACATTATTTTAAACGGGTGTTGTTAGTAAACTAATACCTCTTATCTTGACTTACTGGTTTTACGTAATATGTCAATGATCATCGTTTTATTTAAGAGCTACGTTCATTTCAAATCAGAATGACGTCTAGACATCAGAAACATTCTACTAACATTCTAAACAGATGTAGCGCCAAAATAAATTGAATACCTTTTTTATTACAAATCTAAAGGTCGCGGTGACTGAACTCGAACTAAAATATTATCTACCTATTTTCTATCTTAAATTTCTTTACCCTAAGGTTGTTTGGAAGACAGCCTTTATAGTGATAGCCTGGTTTATAAAAATCCAAAGCTAATTTTTTATCCGTTTTTCATTGTAATTTTTGTATGGTGTGAATAAAGCATAATATTTCAATGATTTATTCTTCATTTATTGATCACTCGATGACTTTTTCTTTTACCCTGGAGTCCTCGTGAAGTTTTGAACTAACACCTGGAGTGTGATTTTTGAATCTCATACGTTGAACTCAGCAATGGAGATAAGCATATTTCTATTGCTGATTTGAGTTTCAAAAATCGCACTCCTGGAGTATGATTTTTTAATGTCAAATCAGCAGTAGAAAGATGCATATCTCCATAGTAATTTTGACATTTATAACTGCTGAACTCAGCGAATGAGATTCAAAAATCGCTCTCCAGGGCCATATTTAATAAACGTGACAATTGTAATTTACAATGACAATTTAGGATACATATTGCTGTGTATGATGACGCTAAAGCTAGCTAGCTAAGCGTTTTTACATTCTCAGCAATATTAAGGTGGACTTCCGATGCCAGCGGCCGATGCGACTAACGCGCGCGTCTGACGCGAGGTTCTGTCATATATGACAGAACCTCGCGTCAGACGCGCGCGGCCGACGACAGACCTCACTTCCGAGGTCAGCGACTGACGCGTGCCTATTGTGCAGAGTGTTATCACTTTAGGGTATTTTCCCCGAAATTTAGAGTATGTTTTTATGTTTCGGTGCTTAAACAAAAACATAAAAACACAAACAAAAAAACCAATACATATTTTAATAAAGAATATTTGATTGATTGACAGATTGATAGGTTTAGAGAATATATGAATGCATTTTTTTTCCAGGGTTTATGATAAAATACATTTTTGGGAGTAATTAGACCCTTGGCTTTTTAACCTGTACATGGATCGCTGTCTAGCTAATAATTATGTAGGCAAGAGAGATTTTCCGAAAAAAGAAAAAGTACTTTCAAGTGGCTCGATAGATGGTGTTATCGCAACGTGGATGAGCGACCTTGCAGATAATAAAATACAAATAAAATAGTAAAAATTAAGCAAATTTTCGGTAAAAACTTCGTAATATTTCTGGCAAACATTCTTGTTCTGTGTGACGTCAGAGCATAGCCGCGCGCGGCCGCGGCCGATGCGATAGACATCGGCCGCGCGCGTCTGACGCGCGCGTCAGTCGCTGGCATCGGAAGCGGCGCCATACGTTTTCATAGTAACTAGTACTGTCGCATCGGCCGTCGGCCGCGAGCCGCGCGCGTCAGACGCGTCGGCCGCTAGCATCGGAAGTCCACCTTTAATCCTGAATTGTCATTGTAAATTATAATTTTATTGTCATGTTTATTAAATGGGGCCTAGACGTCTCCATGACAGTCTGTCCATGGTCAGTGTCACTTACTCAATGCTTTGAGCTATGACCATGTATTATTTGTCCCTTTTGTCCTTTTGTTTATGCTGAACATAGAGAATTCACACGCTCTATGATGCTGAAGCATGAACGGATCTCAATACCAGCTCGATGTTGACTCTGGAAAAATATAATCTAAAATTAAAATTAATTTACGAGTTTGGTAGTATTTGATAAAAAAAAAACTTATTAATCTAGAAATAATATTTGGTCCTATTTGCATCTTGTAACCTTCCCGTTTACAAAGAAAAGCCTTATTGAATATTATAAAATGTTCGTAATAGTACAATTTTAGTCATTTAAATCATACACCATACATTTTTGGGGTGGTTGGGGATCTACCTCCTAGTGGTCCACCCTGGGCAACGCCGCCACAGACTACAACAAGTTCGTGGTGTCGGCTGAACGATCCCCCACAGCGGTGGTAGGCTCCGCAAGGAGCCGCCTGGCTCGCGACCACCCTCCTGCCGGAGTCCGGCGCCAAGCAGCTTGCTGCGTTCCGTCGGTGTGCAGGAGTCCCAGCGCCATTGGGGAATGGGAAAAAGTCAGTTGCGCTACTCAGAACCGGTCTTGACCTCTGAGCAACACTGTACCGGGAAACTCATTTTGGAGGGTAGCGGGATCCGAAGCACGGTGACAGTCGTTGGCCGACCGCAGTTAGTAGGGGGCCCAAGTAGTGCGCTAGCCACGTGTGAAAGGCTGCCCCACACAACTTGCGAAAAATCCCGCAATGCTCCACCGTGCCAGTTGGCGACTGGAAGGGAGGACCCGGTGGCCTTTGCGGGGGGGTTCGGGCGTCCCCGCAGTCTCCAAATGAGTTTCCCACCAGTCAGTCGAGCTCATGAGGTCTTCTAGGGTACCTGAGTGGCATCTCGACTTTTTTTCCACCTCTCCACCACTCGACAAACTATGAAAAACAAAGTCACAAAAAAGAAAATGGTTAGACAACGGCTGCACTTCCTCCCACTCAAAGTGCACCTCAGTAACATACGAGGTCTGCACTCAAATCTCGATCCGGTCCACCACCACCTCGAGACCGAGAAGCCACACCTATTCTTTTTAACGGAGACGCAGATAGCAACCCCGTCTGATACGGCGTACCTCAACTACCCAGGATACTCGTTGGAACATAAGTTCAAGAGGCGAGCTGGGGTCTGTGTGTATGTTCGCGACGACATTTGCTGTCGGCATCTCCGTTGCTTTGAGGTTTCCGGGTTCTCCGTATTATGGCTTTTTGTAGACACCGGAATGGAGAAATCTCTCTACGTCGGTGTCTATCGATCGCACGACGGTGACCAGGGGACAACCAGGCTCATGGAGTATCTCACTGAGACGGCAGAGACAGCCCAACGAAGGTATCCAACAGCGGAGCTTGTTTTTCTGGGGGACTTCAATGCCCACCATAGCGAGTGGCTGTTCCCGTTCCAGTTAACTGACCATGCTGGGAGAGAGGCGCGCAAGTTTGCATTATCGCTAGATCTCACCCAGCTGGTGAATCAAGCAACGCGGGTACCGGATGTTGATGATCATACGCCCAATTGTTTGGACCTTCTGCTGACTTCAGATCCAGACAGGCACTCAGTATCGGTCTCTGCCCCGCTGGGAACGTCCGATCACTGTCTGGTGAAATCCGTGTCGATCTGCTCTCTAAGGGCACGAGGCGAGTCTGGCGATACGGGTCGGCAGATTGGGATGAGATGCGGCATTTCTTTGCGTCTTACCCGTGGCGGCAAGTGTGTTTTTCTTCGAGTGACCCTGCTAGTTCGGCTGATGCGGTTGCGGACGTGATACGACAGGGAATGGAATATTATATTCCTTTCTTCGACATCTCACTCGGTCACAAAGCCCAACCTTGGTACAATGCGGATTGTGCTCGCGCTGAGGCTAAAAAAGAATCCGCCTACCAAGCATGGGTCCAAGCTCGCGACCGCAAAGTTAGAGCTTGTAGGGTTCGCGCGAAGAAGAGGGCCTTTAATTCTGCCGCCAAGTCCTGCAAACGGGTGATCCGGAGGGCTCGATTCGACCATGTCAGCCGCATTGGAGCCAATCTGGCATCCTACCCTTCTGGTAGTAAACAGTTCTGGTCCCTTTCAAAATCGGTCGAATCCAACTTCTGCCGTCCCACTTTGCCTCCCATGCAGAAGCCTGATGGGTCGCTGGCTCACTCCGCAACTGAGAAAGCTAATTTATTTGCTTCTCTGTTTGCGAGCAATTCACGTCTGGACGCTGGTGCCAAACAGCCGCCAACCATCCCTCGTTGTGATTCTTCGATGCCGGAGGTCACAATACATACAAAAGAGGTCCGCAGAGCGTTGCGTAGTCTGGATGTGAATAAGGCCAGTGGTCCTGATGGTATACCTGCAAGAGTGTTGAGATATTGTGCGCCTGAGTTGTCTCCTGTTCTAACACGCCTGTATCGCCTCTCTCTCAGAACAAGAACGGTGCCTAAATCCTGGAAGCTTGCGAATGTGCAACCGGTACCCAAGAAGGGCAGTCGTGCCGACCCCTGCAACTACCGCCCTATCGCCATTACTTCCATTCTCTGTAAAGTCATGGAAAGAGTACTTAACAGTAAGTTGCTGTCATACCTGGAAGACAATGATCTACTCAGTGATCGCCAATATGGCTTCCGCCGGGGGCGATCGACTGGGGATCTTCTTGTGTATGTGACGCACTGCTGGGGCGAGGCCATCGAGAAGCACGGTGAAGCACTGGCTGTATCACTTGACATCTCGAAGGCCTTTGACAGGGTATGGCACGCTAGTTTGCTGAGCAAGCTTCCCGCTTATGGCATCCCCGCTGATCTTTGCAGCTGGATATCTGATTTCTTGAGAGAACGGTCGATTAGAGTTGTCATTGACAGCTGCTCTTCTGACCTTATGGCAATTGATGCTGGAGTTCCTCAAGGGTCTGTTCTCTCCGCGACACTTTTCCTGCTGCACATCAATGACCTCCTTGTGTCAGGTATTGTTGGGTATGCAGATGACAGTACTGTCATGGAGAGATATGTATCTGGCGCAGGGGCCAGCGGGGATAAAATACGCTCACAGAGGGAGGCCATGGTTGAGCGGACAAACTTGACTTTAAGTCTTGTCTCCCAGTGGGGTGACAATAATTTAGTCAACTTCAACGCCACCAAAACACAGGCTTGTCTGTTCACCGCAAAAAGGAGTCCGTTTAATCTGACTCCTACTTTCTGGGGTACATCTGTCCCTGTTTCCGACAGTCTTGGGCTTCTGGGTATAAGCTTGACCACAAAACTCAACTTCGGCGCTGACATCGAGTCTAAGGCTCAAACTGCGGCCAAAAAGCTGGGCATCTTAAACAAGGTGAAGCGGTACTTCACTCCTGGACAGCTCTTAGTATTGTATAAAGCTCAGGTCCGATCATGTATGGAGTACTGCTGCCACCTGTGGGATGGCTCAGCCAAGTATCAACTTGCCGCACTCGACTCGGTTGAACGCAGAGCCAGGAGGCTCATTGGCGATAGTAAGCTGGTGGAGGCCAAGCTTCATAGCCTAGCCCACCGCCGCAGAGTGGCCTGCTTGTCGGTCTTCTACAGATTGTACTTCGGTGAGTGTGCCCTAGAGCTGCATGAGCTCATCCCACCTTCCCCTTTCTACTATCGGACTTCCAGACGCACCGCGGGATATCACCCCTTCTTGGTTGACATCCCACATATCCGCACCAAGCGCCTTTCTGAATCTTTTATAATGCGCACAGCCAAGGAGTGGAATGCCTTACCTGCGTCAGTATTTCCGAGTACTTACAACCCGAATTCCTTTAAAGTACGAGTGAATAGGCATCTTCTGGGTAAGCTCGCTACATCTACGACCCCATCTTCGTCCTGAGGACTGGATTGAGGTCAAGAGCAAACCCATAGTTAATAAAAAAAAAAAAAAAAAAAAAAAAAAATACACCCATATAGTTTTACAAGTGTACCGAAAATTACCACGTCGCCATCGAGCCGAGATCTGGAGAGTTTTTTTTATATACATACATAAACTCCAGTTTATAGTGCCTTTCGAGTAAATAGAAACCATGCTATAATTACCAAAACTTTTTATCTCTTTAACTACAGGGTGTAACAAAACCCCCTAGTAATATTTTAGGAGGTGCTTCAGACAATCAAACTGAACAACTTTCACTATGGAGCCAACATCTAGAAAAAATAAAAAAAATCAGCTGTCCCATACATTTTAGTCGAGTCGGTACTGCAGTTTTGTATGGGACAACAGATTTTTTTTTTCTCGATGTTGGCTCCATAGTGAAAGTTGTTCAGTTTGATGGTCTGAAGCACCCCCTTAAGTATTACTAGGGTGTTTTGTTACACCCTGTATATCTCTTTCACTCATCTTGAATCTTGGCTTCAAGCCGAGTTGATATCAAACGAAATTAGAATGTTTTTTACACTTCCATTAGATTAGAAACATGATTAGATGCGCTTTAAAGTATTAAGCCGTGATACATTACTATCTAGGCTGAATCTAAAATTGAATAAGACTGTGAATGTAAAATGCATTCACTGTCATTGTGCAACGTGTGATATAATAGGTCATATGCAATGCAATATAACAATTCGAGTGCGATACGATTTGACGGATGTGTGGTCGTGACTTTAGATCACTTCGCGGACTGATGTGAGTGCTAAGATAAGTATATGGGGTGTCTGTCGACTTTAATAAATAATATATGACATGTATTGTTCAATTAAAGTGGGCTGGTGTTGCCGATTATAATTTAATTGATAGTTTAGGATGTTAGGATCGTAGCTGGTGTTGATTTGTTGTCTCTGCCTACACCAATGGGATACAGGCGTGAGTACATGTAAGTACATGTATATTTATTAAAAACAAAGCTAAAATACCTATTCATAAAGACATAATTTTTTTTTTAAACAAACCTAATTAAATTGTTTTAACATTGAAAATGTCGTGTGTCGCTTTGGTTGGCCCAATTTTCCGGGTAAGTGTGACATTGCCCTGTTGTCGTGGGTTTTGAGACTATGTGGTTAATTGAGATGTCAAAAAAGGCGTCATGACTCCAAAAAACAAAAACAATTCTGAAAAAACTCAAAATCTTTTATAGAAAATGAAAAATACGGTCGTTATTTGCCTGGTTCTGGTCAGAAAAAAATCATATCTCGAAAACGTTATGAGATATCGAAAAAGGTAAAAAACACCTAGAGATATATATGACTTTGAACTATATAAAAATATATTGGATGTGCTTATCACTGATGGGTTATTTAGAAGTTGTACCTGAGTGACACAGAGAAAAAATTTAACGCAGATTAATTTTCAATGTACCCGAAGGTCGAAAACTATTTTTGTTAATATGTACTTAATCGATATACAATTAAAAGGATCATCCTGTACGTACATTGGTAACATTCAACTTGTTTAACTTTACATAAGAGTAATTAGAAGTACAATATCAGACGTGTGCCAGACGGTAGATTACGACATCAACAGATATACATTATTCCTACCTTTAGTTATAACTAGATTTCGACCGCATATTCACCCTCTCCGAATAGATGGATTTATATTACATCCGATTCCGGGTAAGACCATAAAAATAGGTAACAAAATGATTAAAAAAAAATGTTCAAGTTGGTCTAAAACGGAGTCAAAGTGCTTGCGGCACCATATACCGCGAACCTTAGCAGGGCTTGGAACGGGTACCAACAGTAAAGGTCCAGGAGTGCGATTTTTGAATCTCATTCGGTGAGTTCAGCAGTTGAAAATGACAAAATTACTATGGAGATGCGCATCTTTCTACGGCTTATTTGACTTTCAAAAATTGTACTCCTGAAGTATGATTTTTGAAAGTCAAATCAGCAGTAGAACGATGCATATCTCCACAGTAATTTTGATATTTTCAACTGCTGAGCTCAGCGAATGAGTTTCAAAAATCGCACTGCAGGAGTACGATTTTTGAATCTCATACGATGAACTCAGCAGTTGAAAATGTTTGGAGATACGCATCTTTCTACTGCTTATTTGACTTTCGAAAATCGCGCTCCTTGAGTATTTTTTGATGTGTGTTTGATGTCAAATCAGCAGTAGAAAGATGCACGTCTCCATAGTAATATTGACATTTTCAACTGCCGAGTTCAAAGTATGACTTTCAAATATCGCACTCCTGTACCTACCGGTAATTCAAGCCCTAATGTTTCCTATCTTCTCCAGTATTTTTTGTAGAATATCCTGAAAGTGTAGGAGACACACCTTTATTCTCTTACATACATACATATACTCACGCCTGTGTCCCATTGGGGTAGGCAGAGACAATAGATCGCCATCGGCTACGATCCTGACACACCTCTTTCGCCTCTTCCACACTCATAAGTCGTTTCATACACGCTCGTCGGTTTCGGGTACATTTGAAATTGAAAATTCTCTTTTTACATTTAATTTTATTTAGTAAAGATAGAGCTCGTTATTTCGAATGTCATCTGACATGAACGATCGGTCCTATTGTCTTTGTGAGTAATCGGTTACGATTGGTTACGATGTGTCGATGAGAAAAGATTAAGTGGTGTAAACCTTGACATAATAGGACACAAAAGATCTACTTTGACAAATATGGTCATGATAATAATGAAATTTTTATCCATGTATGCATAGAATATGTTCATGACTATATTACCCGAGGGGTGGTTAGAGATTTTCTGAAAACTCAGAACATCCACATAATGTCACTAGTAGTACCGAAACTGTCCAGTATGACGGGGAATGAGCCCGGGGCTTTTGTGTTTCGCATGAATACGGAATAACATGTAAGTAAGTTAGTATTTGCTAAATCCACAGAACAACTTTTTCATGGCTATGTTCTTTTTCGGGTTGGTCAGAATTCTTCCAAAATCTGCAAAGCAATAAGTGTAAGAAAGAAAAGAAGTCAATAAGATTGTAACGTTTGACTAATTAATAAATCCAAAAATTTCAAATGTACAGTTGCCATCAGATATATCGTAGCATACAAGGTGTCCAAAAATTTCTGAGCAGTGCTAATTTTCATTAAATTCTTTGCAGTAAATGTTACCAATTATACCTAAACGTGTATTTTGTCATAAATATCTGAACAGCGAATTTTCAATAATTTCTTTACATTGTTATTTAAAATTAAAATGTAAAACAACGGAGTAACGTTTTTTTTCCGAAACTGTTCAGTTGTTTATGACCACCCTGACTGCGTCGATATATTTGATGTTCTAGGCGTTCCTATATTTTTGATTGGTTATGAGTAAAGAAATTATTGAAAATTAGAACTGCTTAGAAATATATGTCCACCTTGTTTGCTACGATATATCTGCTGGTGACTGTACAAATATAGTCATACAACAAGACGATGGATCACCATTTTATGAAATAACATTTTTAACCGACTTCAAAAAAGGAGGAGGTTTCTCAATTCGACCGTATATATTTTAAACGGTTCTACTTAATATAAGTTGTACCCATCAATTTACTTGTACAAGAGCAATCTCAACAAATTATATACCCTATTTGTACGTAACTACATATGGACGTGGCCCTTTAAAAAAAAAGACTTTAATCAAAAGCAAGAAACACGATGGCATGTCAGGCATGTAGGTCGGTAAAGTCACGAAGGCAGGTGGAGATGTGCATTACGTAACACTTACGAATTTAGTTCATTCAGTGGCAAGGGTCAAGTGGTAAGAGATCGGGTTGGAGTTAATGTATTAATTTACTGTACGTAGAATGAACTAATCAATGTTTCTGGATAAAACTTTGTCGACAGATCTCCGCTTCTGATGCTCTGAAACTCTATTCAGACTACGACGTGCGGGCGCGGACGGGCACGGAGGGTGCAATGTAAAATAATAACTATTTCAATAACGATAGAGTCGACAGAGAGAACACTCACACGGGCCCCACGGACGGAGGACGGAGCCACACGGAGCTTTCTCTGTGAACTCTATCGGTATTGAAATTGGTATTATTTTACATTGCACCCACCGTCCTCCGTCCGCGTCCGTCCGTCGTAATCTGCATAAAGCTTGACTCTGATCCTTCGGACTTGACTAATTTAGAAGGCAGTGCCGCATTTTTAGTTTACAAGTTGTTGTTAATATTTATGTTATTTAAATTACACTACACACTGTGAATTGAAAACAAAACCCGTTTCTTCTAAATCAATCATTGAATGTTTGATATTAATTTTTATAATATGCAATAAAAATTATGCCCATACCAAACGGTAGCGAGTGTCGCCGCCGCCGGTACATTTATTTCTTATTTATTCACTTAACTACCATATTAAGGTATTCCTATTTACCGCTGCTTTAACAGCAAAGCTGTTCCCTGCGTAAGCTGTTTTTGTCCATATGAAAAAAAAACTTTGAACAAAAAAGCACCGTTTCATGAACACGAGGTTTAATTTATATGATAGTGAACCAACTTAAACTGGATTCTTATTATAATCATCACAAAATAAACAAGTACGAGCAAAGTGGTAGGTACTCTACTTTTGATTAAAAACAAACACAAGGGAGGCGTCCAAACTAATTTGCTTTATTTACCAGATCACGAGGTTTCTACAACGGTACCGTACATCTAAAGTAAAGTGGTAATAAATTTACAGTATTACAGTAATTTTGCTGGCTCGTAAAAGATTGCACTTTCAGAAATAATAATGATGGTTGGGTAAGGCGTTAGACTGGTTCGATCTCTAGAGGTGATCGTTCGCGATATATGAACGATCAAATGTCTGCTGTTATAACTAAGAATATTAAACTATTACTAGCCAAAAGATCATTTCTACTTCTCTTTACTAAATCTCTTTTACGTTCAATTATTTTGTCCTAAAAGATATTTATTAGTATTGCCCTTTTAGGATGCCCATGCCCACGTTAACATTACCCATAATGTTTGTTGAAAATGCAGAACATACTTATTAGACTTGGGTACAAGGGTTCTACTATAATACCTCTGTTCGTAAATATTGTATAATGTTTATCTCTTCACATAAAGTTGGACATATTACGACAATAATAAAAAGTTCTGATCTAACGAACAAAAAAAAAATTAAGAACCGCCTTTGTACATCATGTCATGATTCATGACTATTGTAATTTTTTCATATTTATGTTGTTTTTTGTGTACAATGAAGAATCTAAGTAATAAAATAATAAAGAAACCTTTAATGTGTTAAAAGTGTGCCTTCCTACAACTGCATACTTAAAATTTTTGTCGGCAGTTGTAGCAGAGTTTCTGACCACCCCGAAACGGATTATGGTCGTGAGTTTATTTATGTATGTGTATAAACAAATAAGTCAGGCTTCGAAGTCTTGGAACCAATATTAGAACAAAAAATTTCAGAAATATTTATGACTTTTTCAGATTATCCTCAGAGGAGGCTTTGTCTATGCTCTGAGAGATAATCTAACAATGAATGATAATGAAACGTTTACTTCCTTTATGTACTACGGCGACAGATCGACCTACGAATAGTTGAACACTATATCCATGAGCATTGAGGTCAACTATGCGTAGGTTGATGTGTAGGTACCAGAATCCAATCCAAAACGAAGGATATATGCCAGAATCTAGTTCAGGATTAACTACACAAAGATCATGTCAGAAATACTACAATAAGCTCAGAAAGGCACAATAGCCTATGGTGGAAACACCGCCATCGCTCGACGCCAACGCGAGAATGAGATAAAATAAATTTAAAAAAAGATGAGATGAGAGAAAATGAGCATAGCATTGAACACATCTGCTGTGGTTCACATGTTTGATTACAGTTACATTTAATATGTGTGCAATGACTGTGCCACAGTATAAGAAAGAGTAAATAACTGTGTCATCTATAAATCATGAAGTCACAGTTTGTGGTCAGTAACCGATGATTAACTGACAAGAATAAAGCCTTATGTACTAAAGCGTACGAGGTAACCATTGACTTACCAACTCAACATCAGACGTTCAAACGAGTATCGAGTGGTAGAAAATGTCAAAATTACTATGCATCTTAATGCATCTTCCTACTACTCGTTTGATCGTGTGATGTTCAAAAATCGCACTCCTGGACTACTGCGTAGGCCGCGCTCAAAAGTGTCCGAACCAAAACAGCACCAAAACGTTAAAAGAGAACCAATTACACGACAGTCTTCATTAGATCGGCCGACTAGGTACGACCGCGCGCCGCGCCTCGATGGGAGTGGGATGGAGAAGAATTTCAAAATTGTCAATGTTTTTAATTGGTTTATACTTACTTAGGTTTGTGTAGTTTAGTCTCAGTCACTTTTTTCGAGAATTTTGTACTAGACCCGGCGTCCATAGTATTCTACGTCAATGGAGGTAACATTATTAAATGCAACGATGTCAGTTCAGTGGACGTTTTGATTCATAATTGCTTAATGTACGATCAACTACATACGAAATAGCCAATTTGTAAGTTTTGAAACTGAAATTGAGTACATAAGACATCGATCAACTTTAAACACCGTCTTGGTGTATTGTGCATTGTTAAATGTTATTTGATTATTGTGTCATAGTATGGCTCTTAATTGTGATTGATGATTTTAGAGCGATAGGTATCGGTATTAATTACAGTTGCTGATCAAAGATATGATCAATTTCTTTTTGCGTGATTTTTTGAAATTAGCTTGAACCGTCATAATTATCGTAATCGTACTATTCAGGGTGTAAGGAAAAGTATCATTAATCTTTAAACCACATACTCTACCCATCAAACTGAACAACTTATACTATGGGAGCAAAACATGTTAGTGCAAAAAACTGCTATTCCATACGTTTGAGTCGAGTAGGTATTGCAGGTTAGTATGGAACTGCTGATTACTTTTTGTTCTGACAGTTTTGCTCCCATAGTAAAAGTTGTTAAGTGTGATGGATAGAGTATAGAGTATATGACTTAAAGGTTAATGATACTTACACCCTGTATTTACGACAATTTATAATAACGAGCGTTTCTTTTGTTATAGTTTATTGAATTTATGAACTAAATATACCTACAATATAATGTGAAAGCGTTAAATATTGAGATCTACTTATGAAATAAAATTACCAGGGGTCCTCAGTAGGCAAGCCTTGAAATGGAATTAAAATTTTCATAACAATAGTTTTGATACAATCTGTTACTACTAAATGATATTATTAGGTAACCTTATTTTTATAGTTTTTAATATTTCTTTTGATATTTGGAAACCTGGATAAAGTTTTTCTGATGGTGTTAAAAACACTTTCAAAACTTTAAGCATCAAGTCCACAAAGGAATCTAGCATCTCACAAATAAGTGCCCACTGCGACTCTTAGGTAAATAATTGTTAACCCCCGACGCAAAAAGAGGGGTGTTATAAGTTTTACGCCTATGGCGGTCTGTCTGTCGGTCTGTCTGTCTGTGGCATCGCAGCGTCCAAATGGGTGGACCGATTTCGATGCGGCTTTTTTTAACAGAAAGCTAATTTTTGCGGGAGTGTTCTTAGCTTTGTTTCATGAAAATCGGTTCTGCAGTTTTCTAGTAACTTTAAAAATTACAAAATAACATTAAATCACTTTAAAACAAACATTCAAAAAGTGAAAAATAATTCGTATGTTTTACTTTTTAACTCTCTTTATGATATTTTGAGGGAAGTGATTGTTGAATAAAAAATCTATAGTCATTTCATCCCTTACGAATTAATTGATCTAGAGTTAAAAAGTACAACATACATTATTTGCTTACATCAAAAATAATAGGTGACCGAATTATTTTTCACTTTTTAAATGTTTGTTTTTATTTTTATTCGCTATTAGGTACTGCAGTCGTAAATCTAAAATTGTCTGCTCCCTAACAATCTTAGTGAAAGGGAAGTATTACAAAAATATATCAGATCTCGATATAAGATAAACACATAATAGCTAGTTACAAAACTTCGTTCATCATTATATTCCTCTTGCATTTAGTGCCTTAACATAATTGTTTCGTCCATTTTGTTACTCGATCGTTATCGTTAAAAATATTAAATGAATTTTGTTACAAAATCTCGTTTCTTTGTTTGTAGGATAGCTAGTGAAATGGAATGGATACCTATATTATTAAATTTTCGTTCCAAATAAATGAAATCTGATAAGGTTTTTAAGTACAATGTAGGTTTTATTCTCATGACTAAATTAATGGGGATCATAATTGTTTAAGATTAAAATCTTGGATAAGTTATAGTCAAGATAGACAGTCGAAGCTACAAACGCTAGAAAAAAATTGCACCCAGTACTGGCCTCTAAACCCTATCCATATACACGCATACAGACTTAACTAATGTATAACGCCTCACGCACACCAACCTAAGAAAGTTGGCCCCTTTTGTTTTATACGGTAGATGAGCCTCGTTCTAGACACATATACTTTTTCTAAGATTAAAATATTACCTACCTATCTTTCCGCAAACAATGGGTTGTTTTATTGAAAAAAAAGACAAAAGAAATAAATTCAATTCAAAGAATTATAATAAATAAATCATCAGACCCAAAGATTTTATTTGGTCTTCGCTGCGGCGTCAAAAAAAATCGTTGATCAGACGAAATTAACTGGTTTAGCAGAAACAAATAAAATATTTTCAAAATTGCGGTTATATCATTGGTAGTAACTATCTATTTAGCGAATCACTAGTCTGTTTATTATTATAGGGGTGTGATTCTTAATCTTATTTTCGAACAAGAAAAAAAAAGGTGTGTTGAAGTTGAACAAATGAAATGAAGATTCTACTTTCCAGCCATTTAATTTTATCAAAAGTGGCTTTCGTAATAAGCATCATATTATTATGTTGTTCTCCTGCGTAGGGTGCCAGCATAAATATTTTAACAAAGAAGTTTGGCGGAAGGCCATATAATGTGAGACCCAGACATATTGGTTGTAATCTGTACCTCCTATTACATTACTGGTGTGTATAATAAACAATTTTTAATAATAATTAATTAATAATTAATTAATCTGTAGAAGTTGGGGGAAAGGTAGCCCACTCAATCTTCTACGCATTCATTGTGTTTGTTTTAATGAAAATTCACGATAACCGTACAATATTATGATAATGGAATCCAACGAAATCACACGCACTATCAGTTCAATAAAGCCAAATACGTTCCGTAACGTCCAAAAACTACCTCAGTGATAATATTAGATGAAAATAGCTGTCATGGTTGCGTTTTGCTATTGCTTTTTGGATGATTTGTCTATTTTACTAGTAATTTCTACTTTTGAACCTGGACTTCTAGAGATGAGAAAGTTTTTTTAAAAAATGCCTTAATTTTTTCTGTTTACAATAATTATGACCGCAGTCCTGAAGGGCTTTTAGTTTTCGTAAAAATGGCTGGGTCCAAATTCGCTAAAGTTCTTTTACTTTTATCTACAATTATTTAAATTATAGTTTCCTAATGAATGCGTTCAACGCAATGACGCGACAGTCGTACCGTAGTTACCGGAACCGTACTACTCGTACCAACATTATGCAGTGCATTCATCAACTTTATTTTTTTCTCACACTAAGTTTGTTACGTTACAGTCCATTAAGCTAAATGACGTTACTCAATTCATGAATGACTTATCTAATTATTTTTACAATATCTTTATTCATTTTTCTTTAAAAAATTATAATTAGTGGAAGCAAGGGAAGTAGGGTCACGAATTGTCCAAAAATTGAGATCTTACGCCTTGTAAGTTCTACTTCTAATTTGTCAATTGTAATTTGTAACGTTGCTTTCATATAGAAATATAATACAATATGATACAATATAGGTAGGATGTTACAAAATACCATAGTAATATTTAATCTGGTGTTTCATACCAAACTGCAGTACCAACTTTACTCAAATGTTAGGACAGCAAATTTTTTCTCGATGTTGGCTCCATAGTGAAAGTTGTTCAATTTGGGCATGAAGTTAGAAAGGAAAATAAGAAGATTGGCATACCTTTATCGTAATCTTGAACCGCTCGTGAGGAAACCCTCACGATTATGTTTTCCGTCACCTACGACGCATCAATTTTATCTGTATTTGTTTATTAGTTTTATAAGCTTTCTGCGGCTTTGCTTATGTGGTTACTAAATAATACGTTTCAGATTACATAGAATCATGTAATGTAACATTCAGTGAAAGTACCTATCGTTTATTATATATCTCGAATAAGGAAGCGAGCTGATGTTGTCGGTATATCCTACTTTCAGTTTATTTTCATTTGACTTTTAGTTCTTAGCAGATGGTGGAATAGAAAGAGTGCCCAAACTCGGTCCAGTGTGACAGGTAGTGAGCCAGTTCTCTAATGGTACTATAGAAAGGTTGACCAATTTCTGTCCAGTGTTACAGTGACAGGAGCTAATATCTGATGGTAGAATAGAAAGAGTGCCTAAACTCTGTCCAGTGTGACAGGTAGTGAGCCACTTCTCTGATGGTGGAATAAAAAGATTGACCAAATTCTGTCCAGTGTTACAGTCACAGGAGCTAATTATCTGATTTTGGAAAAGAAAGAGTGCCCAAACTTGGTCCAGTGTGATAGGTAGTGAGCCACTTCTCTGGTGGTGAAATAGAAAGAGTGCCCAATCTTGGTCTAGTGCGACAGGTAGTGAGACTAGAGAGTCAGTTCTCTGATGGTAGAATAGGAAGACTCAAACTCTGTCCAGTGTCCGACAGTGAGCCCGTCGCTACATTTATTGGCCAGGGTATCTAAGTTTCATCACGATGTTTTGCTCTACCAAAAAGCCAGTGGCTTAACGGAAGGGTAAAATGATTTTTTTCTTGGTTAAGTGCGCTTAGGCGTCATATGACCCTTCATCACTGTTGAGGTAAAGCTAAGTGCAAAAAATACTGTCCTCTACACGACTAACAACCGGATGCAGGTTCGATAAAACCTGTGCGTATTTATTGCGTCAAACCGCCCTACTATAATAGCTCAACATTTTTCGATGTCCCAAGTACCAGTTTTGGTGTCCAAGTTCCGTGTTTTTTTACCTTCACGCTAAAATGCTCCAATTTCGATGATCGGCTTACGAAAACTATGTGGCATTTAGAACAAGTTTTTATAGATTTATCACTCGGACAGCATTAATTGGAATCCGTCACATAATAATGCATTATTATACAAGGTCATTTATCTTTTTATAAGTCAATTATGGTAACACATTTTATTAATGTCCTATTAAGTGATTAGAATATTCAGTTTGTCTCTATAATATAAACATTATGTTGTATATTATGGGATATTTTAAATACATTGCAAATTCTAAAGGGTGCTTCATACCGTAAAATTAAGACTACCATAAGGGAGAAGTACGATGTAGTAAGTGAGGTAGAAAACCGATGGTAAATGATGTAAAGTTAACTTTTACGACACCTTTGAGTTTATGGTTTAAAATAAAAAAAAAGTCCTAGCCATCTTGTTATCTATACCTATAATAAAATCGTAAACGCAAAAAAGTCTGTACATTGAATATATTTGGAAAAAAACCAACCAGGGCGACTTAAAATCAGTAACTGAATATGGTAGAAAGGTTTTTAACTTTTTTGTTTGTTTGTTTGTTTGTTTGTTTGTTTGTTTGTTTGAACGCGCATCACGCAAAAACCACTGAACAGATTTTGACGAAACTTTGTATAGTGACAGTTTATATCCCGGAATAAAATAATATATAAAAAACATCTCGAAAAATGGCCGAAAAATAGTAAACCAGCAACAAAAACCTCTGGTACAGTATTGGGTACAGTGCGAAGTCAGTATGTCTCAGAGATCCACTATAACCAGCAAGGTTGATCTTTGTCGCTTTATATTTTTCATAGCTGTTAGAGCTCAACGTATTTTTGACGATTTGGGCTTTCATCATTTGTGTTGAAAATAGGTGAAAACCTTAGATTAAAAACTTTTCGCTTCCTATATCTATGGTCGAATCCTTAGAATAAGAACTTCTTCAAGTCGAAAACCTCTCAAGGTAGTTGTATATCCCTACAAGGCAATGTTCAGGCTTGCGCAACTATCTAACAACATTTTTTTATATGATACGTGCACTGACGCTATTAAATTCCGTTGAACGTTAGCACACGTTTCAAAGATTCTGAATATCGGTCACGACCAGTTTTTAGTATCGAAGACCCGACTCTTATAATAACGTAGTGAGTTACATTCTCTTTGGCAATGTTGACAACTACGTTGACAAGTTGTTATTGGTTGATGAAAATTTTCTTTGATCGAAATAAAATTACAATAAATAATCACATGTTTAGATGGTTTGGTTTAATAACTGAAGGTATGTAAACCATGAAGTATAACTAAATGATTTCAGAATTACAAAAGGTATACGTATGTAAAAATTATATAGGTACCTACTTTCAAACATATCATTTTTTTTCAAAATTTTCTGAAAAGGGTTGCTACGGAAAGGCTTTCTTGAGTTTTCAAACGAAAACGGTGCATTGTTATTGGTTGATGAAAATTTTCTTTGATCGAAATAAAATTACAATAAATAATCACATGTTTAGATGGTTTGGTTTAATAACTGAAGGTATGTAAACCATGAAGTATAACTAAATGATTTCAGGATTACAAAAGGTACCTGTACGTATGTAAAAATTATATAGGTACCTACTTTCAAACATATCATTTTTTTTCAAAATTTTCTGAAAAGGGTTGCTACGGAAAGGCTTTCTTGAGTTTTCAAACGAAAACGGTGCACAAATTATTACCATACAATGCTTCTAGCGGAAATCAGACGACAAAGCAAGATCGCACTCACTGTAGCATCTTCAGGGATCGCTTCCACATTGCTTCCTGGCGGTAAGACGGCCCATACCACCTTCAAGATTCTCCCATAGATTTAGACAGCACGGAAACGCCTGTGTGTGGTGTGTCACGTAACAGTGACAAAGCCCGAGTGATATTTGGGATGAGAGTGCTATCTTCTTATCGTGTGGGCAGAGCCCTGGAGTCAGAGTGCTATGCCGCACAAGAAAGCTGTATAGAAACTGTAAACAGATTGCTCCAGTACATCCGGAGGGATAATCGTGCAATGGGTGGTATCGCGGATGGATTTTCGCCAGACGTTGCCAGCGGTGAAGCGGGGCACTAGAGTAGATGAGGTGAACGCCTGCCTCAAGCGTTGTGTGCTATGGCCTGGGAGTACAGAAATTGCACCTTACGCAAAATATGCGGGTCCATCTTGGTGGCAAATCTCACGCTCAAGAGTTTGCCGACGTGCTGCTCAAGATCGAGGGACAATTACCAAATACCAATAGACCGGTACAACTAACTAAATACACTGTTTGTTAATTTTGTAAAATCTAATTATAATTATAAAAGAAATCGTATCTTCTTACGTTCCTCAATTATTCGTTAAGGGGTTCACACACGGCAGCTATAATGTAAAGATGTATATTAAAGTACGATACATCCCATTACATCTTTCCATAGAAATCGTCAGGAGACCACACACGACAGCTATAATGTATATTTTATTTCTATGGAAAGATGTAATGGGATGTATCGTGCTATAATATACATCTTTACATTATAGCTGCCGCGTGTGAACCCCTTTAGATAACATGAAATATAATTGATAAATATTATATAACCCACAAAAAGAAACCCATAAACAAGTCCCAAGTCCACGCGTACGAAGTCGCGGGCAACAGCTAGTCTCTAAAATAAAACTAATTCTACACGGTTCAAGCCGCGGATAAAAGCTAGTTTACGATAAAGTAACTAATCATCGTGTCTAACGATGACAAATCCTTCATTTTCGCCGCACGCATTTCTCTCTGGTCGGTTGCGTGCTTGCGCTTGCGCTTGCAGCGGCTTCACTATCAAAACGATTAGCGTAGTCGCCCGTCCGTGACGGAATGCTTAGTTTGCAAAACTCTCTGCTCTAATATTTAAAATTACTTTACTAAAAACTACAATGATTCTCTTCAACAGTGTTATTAAAGTCTTTTGATCGTTTTTATAAAATTTTAATCGGTTACGTGTCAAATTCGGTTTGGATAGGTTCAAAATGTAAACAAACTAAATAAAATTCGTCGTTCAGTTAATAAAAGTCGTACGTATCTTTATCAATTCCGTTCGACCCTTGAAAGGGATTAAATATAAGTAAAAGCTTTATAAATTTCTTAAATCTCCTTTATTATTTAAAATTCATAATAAAGTTAGTTTAAGAAACGAATAAAGAATAGTTATACGAACGAGTAACGACTATATTCCCCGAGGAATATAGTCGGGACCCCGTCAAAGATATTTCTGGCCGCATTTTCTCTCCACGGAACACCTGCGGATGCGGTGGTACAGTCAAAAAAATTACGTCATAATGCTATTTATATTTTGAATTTCTTCTAAATACACCATATTCAGAACATCCATATTTCACTAGTAAGTGCCCAAACTCTACCTACCCAGTCGACCCAATGTGACAGGCAGTGAACCAGTGGCCAATTTTTAACAAAGGTATATTTTCCAAATAATTCGATGATGTTATTAAATAAAAATACCACAATAGCCAATAGAGACCTTATCTCATGTGTTCAGAGGTCACTTTCACTATCTGTGCAAAATCGGGAGGCAGCTGCGCGAGCGCAGCGGCAGCGACGCGTGACAATACCGTAATGTTTGATCTGACAGCCGATTGTTTCATTGCGTAACTTTAATTTGGTTCATGGTTTCGTTTCGGGTTTGTTTTAAAAGTGTTGCACTTTACAGCGGAATTGTTTCATTTACACGCGATTTTAATTAAAGAAGGATTTTTTCTACATCGTGAGAAAGGTATAAAATGTGGGTATTAAGACTTAAAGCTAAAAGATCATCAGTCTCAAGTATTCTACTGTAAGATACTAATTCAGCAAAAAAACCCGACTGCATTAAAAAACTGTTAACTGAAAAGAGAAAAACGAGCTCTATAATCACTAATCAGCTATAACAACATTAAGTAAATATAATTTGAATGTTATTATATTAGGTAGGTATCGCAAACGGGGACAAAGATGAATTATAAAACATACTACCTTCCTTTGGTTTGTCCCCGCCTGCAATACCTACACTAATAACATTCAAATTATATTATCTTAATGTTGTTATAGCTGATTAGTGATTATAGAGCTTGTTTTTCTCTTTTCAGTTAACAGTTTTTTAATGCAGTCGGGTTTTTTGTTTTTCGTAATAATTTAGTTTATTTCATACTTTTAAGTCTTGTGTCGAAATGGTACCATAAAAGTACTACAATATATATATATATTTGGAATCGTCTGTTTACTAGCTTTCATCCATATTGTAATTTTTTACAAAAAAAAATTCTCCCCCTCTTTTTTTTAATTCGCAGACACCATAATAAAATAATATAGCCTATGTCACTCTCACAATTTTTACGAATCTAACGACACCTCATACATCAAAATCCATCAAGCCGCTTAGGCTGTAGGCCGTGCCAAAGAAATAGAGATACAAACGTACATACATACATACCCTCGAAAAACATAACCCTCCTTCTGGCGCAGTCGGGTAAAAAGGTGTTGTTTCCCCTGCATCTCCTATGTGCATGTGGCCCACTTGTGTAACACTAATCTGGGCAGACAAGTCTTGTCACCAGATGAGAAACAAACTATCACAAAACTAATGAGATTCCTAGAAGCATTGTAAAATAAAAAAATAAAAATAAAATAAACTTTATTGAGTTACTAAGATAAGTTGCGGCAGATTGAGAGGTGGCAACCCTAGTTTTTCCAGTACTTTAGATCAGTCTCCTTCCGATGTCACCCCATTTACTTCCCTAACAGACAGGTGGAAAAAGTTATACCAAAAATCATAATGGAAAAAGTACTTGCAGTAAGATTTTATAGGCAACTTGGCGGCGTTGAATTAACTCCTGTGTAAAAATGCACTAGAGTCACATTTCGTTCGCCTAAGAAATAGGTGCATAATTTTACGGTCGAATCTCGGACCCTCCATGAATCTAGGAACGAGAAACCGGTACGATCGGAGAATGGATTACGACAAAGCCGAGAGTATTTTTCAACGTTCATTTCATGCTTAGTTTCATTGAATGAATGAATCAACCTAGTTTAAGGCTACCAGATAATTGCAAGAGGGTTTTACCCAGAGTGACTAGTTAAGGGCCGGTATTTCCATGCTATCAAGGATTCCGTATCGACCGATAAATGTATACAACGTGTTAATGAATTAACGCAAAACTAGAAAGTAGTATGTTTAGAATCGAGAGCAAAATCGAGTTATCATTGTTTCAACATAGGAATTTTTTTCCAAAATATTAAATAATTTGTTTGTAAAATTTTTAATTTACTGAACCCGACCCACCCGTAAACCCACCGCACTGGCACCCTCATCCTACTTACTACCAAAACAAGATTATTAAAATGTATCCATGAGTACGTTAGCTCTTTCATTCATTGCTGAAATGATAACAAATCATTATTGCCTCAACACTTAAAATGCGAATAACTTTAAATTTTAACTATCAAAATAATGAAATTATGGTTTTAATCTAATTATTTTCTAATAAATTAGTTGGGGTGCGTATGAGGTTTTGCGCTAATTTATTTACACGTTGTATACCAAACCGAAGCAGATATGTCACTAGCGCGCGCAAAAGTGAAGACTCGAAAACGTCCTATGTAGGATGTATTTCAATAGTCCGCGTCAAACAATACTACGTGCATGACGGCTGTGGCGCGGCACAATTTTACACGCCATTTGCTATGGAGGTAACATATCTTGATGTTAAGGTACTTACTTCTAGGTAAAAAATAGACCCAGATAGTGGACGGAGTAGGTGGGATACGAGAAAGAAGCAAACTAAAGAATCTCACTTATGGTGGCTTGTAGCAAGATGTATTTAGGCTTGAATATGCTGTCTATTTGACTGTCATATAAAACATCTAACTATCTAAGTATAAAGCACTGGGAGAGATACAGTTAAGAGAGCAAATAGAGTTGACCAAGAATTTCTGCTTACTTATATTACCTAATTAAATACCTAAAGACGTTTTGGAGCATGCTGATGTGCGGTTTAATGTTTTTTTTTTTTTTTTTTTTTTTTATTAACTATGGGTTTGCTCTTGACCTCAATCCAGTCCTCAGGACGAAGATGGGGTCGTAGATGTAGCGAGCTTACCCAGAAGATGCCTATTCACTCGTACTTTAAAGGAATTCGGGTTGTAAGTACTCGGAAATACTGACGCAGGTAAGGCATTCCACTCCTTGGCTGTGCGCATTATAAAAGATTCAGAAAGGCGCTTGGTGCGGATATGTGGGATGTCAACCAAGAAGGGGTGATATCCCGCGGTGCGTCTGGAAGTCCGATAGTAGAAAGGGGAAGGTGGGATGAGCTCATGCAGCTCTAGGGCACACTCACCGAAGTACAATCTGTAGAAGACCGACAAGCAGGCCACTCTGCGGCGGTGGGCTAGGCTATGAAGCTTGGCCTCCACCAGCTTACTATCGCCAATGAGCCTCCTGGCTCTGCGTTCAACCGAGTCGAGTGCGGCAAGTTGATACTTGGCTGAGCCATCCCACAGGTGGCAGCAGTACTCCATACATGATCGGACCTGAGCTTTATACAATACTAAGAGCTGTCCAGGAGTGAAGTACCGCTTCACCTTGTTTAAGATGCCCAGCTTTTTGGCCGCAGTTTGAGCCTTAGACTCGATGTCAGCGCCGAAGTTGAGTTTTGTGGTCAAGCTTATACCCAGAAGCCCAAGACTGTCGGAAACAGGGACAAATGTACCCCGGAAAGTAGGAGTCAGATTAAACGGACTCCTTTTTGCGGTGAACAGACAAGCCTGTGTTTTGGTGGCGTTGAAGTTGACTAAATTATTGTCACCCCACTGGGAGACAACACTTAAAGTCAAGTTTGTCCGCTCAACCATGGCCTCCCTCTGCGAGCGTATTTTATCCCCGCTGGCCCCTGCGCCAGATACATATCTCTCCATGACAGTACTGTCATCTGCATACCCAACAATACCTGACACAAGGAGGTCATTGATGTGCAGCAGGAAAAGTGTCGCGGAGAGAACAGACCCTTGAGGAACTCCAGCATCAATTGCCATAAGGTCAGAAGAGCAGCTGTCAATGACAACTCTAATCGACCGTTCTCTCAAGAAATCAGATATCCAGCTGCAAAGATCAGCGGGGATGCCATAAGCGGGAAGCTTGCTCAGCAAACTAGCGTGCCATACCCTGTCAAAGGCCTTCGAGATGTCAAGTGATACAGCCAGTGCTTCACCGTGCTTCTCGATGGCCTCGCCCCAGCAGTGCGTCACATACACAAGAAGATCCCCAGTCGATCGCCCCCGGCGGAAGCCATATTGGCGATCACTGAGTAGATCATTGTCTTCTAGGTATGACAGCAACTTACTGTTAAGTACTCTTTCCATGACTTTACAGAGAATGGAAGTAATGGCGATAGGGCGGTAGTTGCAGGGGTCGGCACGACTGCCCTTCTTGGGTACCGGTTGCACATTCGCAAGCTTCCAGGATTTAGGCACCGTTCTTGTTCTGAGAGAGAGGCGATACAGGCGTGTTAGAACAGGAGACAACTCAGGCGCACAATATCTCAACACTCTTGCAGGTATACCATCAGGACCACTGGCCTTATTCACATCCAGACTACGCAATGCTCTGCGGACCTCTTTTGTATGTATTGTGACCTCCGGCATCGAAGAATCACAACGAGGGATGGTTGGCGGCTGTTTGGCACCAGCGTCCAGACGTGAATTGCTCGCAAACAGAGAAGCAAATAAATTAGCTTTCTCAGTTGCGGAGTGAGCCAGCGACCCATCAGGCTTCTGCATGGGAGGCAAAGTGGGACGGCAGAAGTTGGATTCGACCGATTTTGAAAGGGACCAGAACTGTTTACTACCAGAAGGGTAGGATGCCAGTTTGGCTCCAATGCGGCTGACATGGTCGAATCGAGCCCTCCGGATCACCCGTTTGCAGGACTTGGCGGCAGAATTAAAGGCCCTCTTCTTCGCGCGAACCCTACGAGCTCTAACTTTGCGGTCGCGAGCCTGGACCCATGCTTGGTAGGCGGCTTCTTTTTTAGCCTCAGCGCGAGCACAATCCGCATTGTACCAAGGTTGGGCTTTGTGACCGAGTGAGATGTCGGAGAAAGGAATATAATATTCCATTCCCTGTCGTATCACGTCCGCAACCGCATCAGCCGAACTAGCAGGGTCACTCGAAGAAAAACACACTTGCCGCCACGGGTAAGACGCAAAGAAATGCCGCATCTCATCCCAATCTGCCGACCCGTATCGCCAGACTCGCCTCGTGCCCTTAGGGCTGTCATCGGGAGGAGAGCAGATCGACACGGATTTCACCAGACAGTGATCGGACGTTCCCAGCGGGGCAGAGACCGATACTGAGTGCCTGTCTGGATCTGAAGTCAGCAGAAGGTCCAAACAATTGGGCGTATGACCATCAACATCCGGTACCCGCGTTGCTTGATTCACCAGTTGGGTGAGATCTAGCGATAATGCAAACTTGCGCGCCTCTCTCCCAGCATGGTCAGTTAACTGGAACGGGAACAGCCACTCGCTATGGTGGGCATTGAAGTCCCCCAGAAAAACAAGCTCCGCCGTTGGATACCTTCGTTGGGCTGTCTCTGCCGTCTCAGTGAGATACTCCATGAGCCTGGTTGTCTCCTGGTCACCGTCGTGCGATCGATAGACACCGACGTAGAGAGATTTCTCCATTCCGGTGTCTACAAAAAGCCATAATACGGAGAACCCGGAAACCTCAAAGCAACGGAGACGCCGACAGCAAATGTCGTCGCGAACATACACACAGACCCCAGCTCGCCTCTTGAACTTATGTTCCAACGAGTATCCTGGGTAGTTGAGGTACGCCGTATCAGACGGAGTTGCTATCTGCGTCTCCGTTAAAAAGAATAGGTGTGGCTTCTCGGTCTCGAGGTGGTGGTGGACCGGATCGAGATTTGAGTGCAGACCTCGTATGTTACTGAGGTGCACTTTGAGTGGGAGGAAGTGCAGCCGTTGTCTAACCATTTTCTTTTTTGTGACTTTGTTTTTCATAGTTTGTCGAGTGGTGGAGAGGTGGAAAAAAAGTCGAGATGCCACTCAGGTACCCTAGAAGACCTCATGAGCTCGACTGACTGGTGGGAAACTCATTTGGAGACTGCGGGGACGCCCGAACCCCCCCGCAATGGCCACCGGGTCCTCCCTTCCAGTCGCCAACTGGCACGGTGGAGCATTGCGGGATTTTTCGCAAGTTGTGTGGGGCAGCCTTTCACACGTGGCTAGCGCACTACTTGGGCCCCCTACTAACTGCGGTCGGCCAACGACTGTCACCGTGCTTCGGATCCCGCTACCCTCCAAAATGAGTTTCCCGGTACAGTGTTGCTCAGAGGTCAAGACCGGTTCCGAGTAGCGCAACTGACTTTTTCCCATTCCCCAATGGCAAAATGTGTGATCATTTCATAATTTCTCTGAACAACATCAGAATACAACAGTATATTTTTTGGTTTTTAGTTGTCTAGTTTATATCCTATCACAATGCAGTAATGTTGACCAGAAGGTGTCCATTAGATAAGCGTCAACACTGTTACAAGTTCACCTTGTCCTTTCCAAACTAGTACGAGTAGTATCTTTGTGACGTTTACACTGGTTTTCTCTATGCTAGATACAAGCTGTTGTTAATAAATCTTTTTTTAATAAGAATACATATTAATCTTCAAATAAGCTGCCAATATTCTTCTACTTTTGGCACAACATAATATTCAAACCAAATCAACATTATTTTATTTAAATGATGGTGTCCATAATATTTGACGTAATTTTTGTGACTACTAACCGAGTCGTGGGTTTTATGCATATGAGTTAAATGCGGACAGATACAAACTCTATAACTATTAAGAAAATACTTATCTTAAAAACATATTCTGCAAGTACCTACAAATTAAAATACAACAAGACAAAAATAAAGAACAGGCATTTTGGTCATCCATACTCATCAAGTTTTATTAAACATTTGTGGAGGACTTGCTGAACATGGAACCTAAATTCTTTGTCAGAAATATTCAAAATGTCCTCTTATTACATATTTAATGAAAAAAGACTCGATTCTTTTCTGTTTTTATTAACAAGATACATTTTTAGTCCATTTGTGTCGAGTAGGAACTGAAGTTTTGTATGAAACGGCAATTTTTATTGCGAATTCGAAGTTGGCTCCGTGGTGAAAGTTGTTCAGTTTGACTAGTAGAATGCATGGTCAGAGTATCCGTAGAAACTAAATTTTTTTCCTGTATCTTTTAAAATACTATTTTTGGTGTTGCAATCGTTTTTGGAAGGAATTGCTTTTGTACTAAAAGTAATGTTTTTTTTCGTTTCAGGTAAACATCTCTGATCTGACGTACAAAAGGATACCGGTTTGTATCGATAATATGTGGCTTTGTCATGTTTTTCTTTATTTAATATTTTATGGTTTCGAGTTAAAGATTAACCACACTATTTTATTCCATTTCGAATAGGTACTATTAAGTCTCGTAAGGCGACTAAGCAACGATTCTGAAAGCAAATATCACCTCTTGACACGTCATTACATCCTGAAACCATAGTATGCTACAAATACTAGATATTATGTAGTAATAGATACTCTTTCTTATACTGTGCTAAAAGTGAGCATTTCTATAACTGCACCCTTCAAATGGTGTTGGTGTTAGGGTAAACCGTTGCATTACTTTAAGGGGTGACTGTACCCATGATACTGAACAACTTTGAGTAAGAAACATAGGAAATTCGCAATTTTTTTTTACTTTTCGTACAAACGTTCGATCAGCTGATTGTATTTAGTATGGAGAGTCCAAATTTATTTTTGCGAATTTCCTATAGGTTTCATTGGGAAAGTTGTTCAGTATTATGAGAACAATCACCCCTTAAAGTAATGCAACTGTTCACCTTAACACTCTGTATAGTTGGTAGCTATTATAGCAATGTTTTTGACGCCCCCGATAGACATATACGTTTATGTATGCATGTAGTCTCATAGGTTTATTTATGAAATAGTCTAGTCAATGGAAAATATAACTAGGAAGTGTACTGACATACTCACAATCCATATTAGCTCCCACTGACATTTGGATTACTAATAATTATTAGACCTTAATACGTTTTTTGTACGGAAATCATATAGGTACATTGACGTAGGTAAGAAGTATAAAAAGTAGTAAAGATTTATCTTTCAAATAAACTGAACAAGTTATGAATTAAGTAAGTAATACAATTACAAAATCACTACATATACAGGATGTAACAATTATCTATGGAAAAACAGTTTTATTTGTCGCTGTTTCTATTTTGGTCCCGTAGTGAATACGACATAAACGAGATAAATGTCGTGATATAGCCTTATCACGCGCAAAATGCTACGGCCTCTGCTGTTCGCAAAATTATAAACTGTGAACATTTCCCAAATCTGCCGCCCAGTAGCGACATGAGTTAAAATTCCATATTTTGTCAAGTTTATTATGACATTTATAATTGAAACTAACATTACGGTAGTTAAAAATGAACGTATTCATCGAAGCCTAACGATTGCTACCCATAGACCGTAATAGCACAGGTAGATCTTTATTTACTCAATCCACACTCATTTGATTCACTGCTGCCAATATATAATTTTTGTCACCGTCTTACACCATTGAATTAAATAGAGTAGAACGCTAAATGTAAGTATGAAACACATAGGTATATGCTCACGACTATAATATACCCCTTTGGGTTAGACAGGGACACATTTTAATCTAAATTAATTATAATTATATTTCGATCCACATTCCACTGATAATACCCAAGAAGTGCCCAATCTCTGTAGAGCGTGATAGGTGAAATTCGGGCATGGGCACACCACACTTTCCCACCGCTGTATGTCCTGTTAACCAGGATCAACAGCGGCGACCATTCACAACACTGGACAATGAAGTCCAGCGAGCCCGGGGATGACTCTAATCTGTCTTGGAACCCGCAATGAATTAATCACAGAAGATAGAAGGAGTAGGAGGAGTAGGAGGCAGGAGAGCTTGATAGATAGTGAACACGTCACCTTTATTCTTATCTTACCTTATTATGGGGGCTGGAAAGCTAGCAACACTTAGATCTTTTGTGTTCATCCCTAAATATTTATTTTCTTCACACTTCAAAAACATTGTAAACGAGAAAGGCATACCGTTAGGGAAGATACCTGTAATCTCTCGGTTTTGGATATCATCAAGGAGGAACATGCGTCTAGGCGCCAAGACAAAGCAGTCACAGAGGATATTCTATGGTTTCTGGTTTGCCGCACGCTCGGCAACACAGCCGACACAGACTTTTGATAAAACACAGCCTCGAAATTAAAGCAAGTAGGTTTCCTCACGATGCGATTTGCCAGAGGCGTTAAAAATCTGCCATAATTTCATTCCGGTACTTCTGAAACACACTGTATGAATTAGTCGTTTAAAATAATGAGGTTCGATGTATCATGCCATTTTCGTTTACAACTTCTGTAAAACTCATATACTGCATACAAGAAATAAAATTGTGTAGGTCAAACCGGACCGGATTGACTTTAAAGTTTAAATTTACTACGCCCTTAGATACTACGAGTACCTGTACCTACTACTACCTAGTATGTAGTTAGGTTACAGAAATGAGGAAGTCGATTGACAGCGCCCCGCCTTTGATTATGATAACGTTTACAACCGTATTTTATATCGATTTAATGATTATTTGACATTCAGCTTTTTTGTTCAACATTTTGTAAAATATTTAAGTGATCTTTAAGATAGAGTAGGCAACATTTGATTAAGTAGAATAATCTTGATTTTATTTATTCTAATACACTAATTGGTGTACCTAATAAACGAATTAACTATAACTGTAAAAAAACTTTACGGATTGGTATTTCAGAATAAATAATATAATATGCAATGTACTTATATAAATGGATGGTCAAGTTGGTAATTCTACCACAGGGGCAAGTCCACGTGTACCATTTATTAACTAGAAAAGATGCAGTTCTTCTTCTTCTTATCGTGTGGGCAGAGCCCTGGTGTCAGAGTTGCAGAAGATGAGAAGATGAAGATGATGTTGTTGAAGATGCAGTTATTTTAACAAGAAACAATCTGAGCATGAAGAAAAATTTGCGTTAACAGAATCATCATGATTCATGGTCAAATAAAATTACTCTCCAAAACTCCATAAAGTTTTTAGCAGGAGCACAGATATTAGAATACAAGTGCAGGAGATTCACAGTTTTTGCTGCGTAACGTTAATCAATCATCCATCACATACTAATTACAGTGCAATCAAAAGTACAATTACAGGGCTTAGTTTCATTCTTAACTACAAAATAACATTAGAAGTAAAATGTTAGCCTCTATTATAGCAATGAAAATATTCCGAATGAAAATTTCGACTTTCAATAAGTACCTACCTAGTTTCCGAGATAACGGAATTACCCCAATCAATGACGGACGTATACCCAACTAGACCATTAGTTACTTGTAGTTTATGGACGTTAACGTAATTAAAACCCTTTCTTTTAGAATATTTGACTAAATTATTGTGAAACTTTTGCACAGATTTGCATCTCCAGCAAGATGCATAAAATATTGCGTGTGTACGCATCACAATCAAATGACCCTTTTCATCGAATCTGCTAAAGATCATTAGCCAACGTACCGACCTTGATATCTCACTCTCCTATACCTATATTATAATCTTCTTTGAACTATTGACGTTATATTAATTCAAGGTAGTTCTCACAATTTAAATGAGATCAAAAGGTATATCACGCATAAATTTTGCAATAACAGCTTGCAGAAATGTCAATATTAAAGCCTTTTATGCCTTTTGCAAATTTTTGACAAAAAAATGTCAAAACAACAGGTTTGAAATCATCAATATGTGCATGTTTATGATTATTTATCAATTTCAATGTGATCTATTTAGTAACCTTCGCCTAATTGGACCGAAATCTAGATGACAAGTTGTATTTCCATCAAGATGTGTAAATATTTGAAAAATTTGTGTTTTATTATGTTTTAATTTGATATGATTATACGGAATGAGTAACCTTGTTGGAATAGACCGGAAAATCTAGCGCCACTCAAAAGATTAATTTAAATTGTAAAACCGGTCAAGTGCGAGTCGGACTCGCGCAACGAGGGTTCCGTTACCACCATAATATATTTGTGTTATGTCCATTATGTACTTACTAAAAAATATGATAAAATCACTACAGAGTTAAATAGAAAACAAAATCAAACAATAAAATGTCATCAAAATTAGATAAGCGGTATAGCCTTGAAAATGTAGGTAACAGGATAGAAAGAGACTTTATTTATCATACATAATTATTAGTATGTAATTATGATACAGGGTGTTAGATGTTAGGGTAGATAATTAAATTACTGTAATGCGGGGATTTTACTCATGATACTGAACAACTTTCCAAAAGAAAGATAAGCAAATATAAAAAAAAAGTCTTTTCATACAAACATTCGATCATGGAATGTCAGAGATATTTTTTGGTAATTTCCTAAAGGTTTTGGGTACAATACCCCCTTAAAGTATGCAGCTGTTTATCCTAAACCTCTGTAGATCAACTTGGTGAAGCAAGTGGATCCAGCGAAGTACGGGTATCCTAGCCAGAACCCCAACAGCACAAATGTCTATAAGATGCCTAATAGATATCTAGTAGATATTCTATGCTGTGTGGGATACAAATGCTTTGTACAACAAAACTGACACGTACGAAGGCCGTATGACGTATTGATCTCTTAACTGACATTAAACAACATATCGGTATCGTTTGCGAGTAGAAGGTGGTCGCAAAAGAAGAGGCGGTTGTCCTCGATGAATAAAGAGCACTTGTTTTGTTTGCACTTCCCAGTTTAATTATACTATGTAGATCTGTTAAATGTATGAAGTTTTCCCTCTTGGACAATCATTATTAACCTATAGTGTTTTGCTCGACGACTTCCAAGATAATCAGATAGGTTTCATCCCTAAGAAAATACACTCCCACTCAAAAAAAATCACATACGCATCAGAATTTCTTCTTCAGTGTTTGTAGGTTTTTTTAAGCTGTTATGATGTACATACCTATATATTTCAATAGCACATTAGAATTTTTTTTAAAAGGTTGTTTGTAGTTGCAGCTTAGTTTGTGACCATACATTAATGTGACAATATCAAAATGTTGTTTCATTAATGTTTCTTAAGTAAAGTTTCTGCTTTCTGGTTAATTTTGTCACGTTGTATACCAAACCAAAGGTTCTCTTCTCCCATTTTAAAAGCTATTTTGTTTGATCATCTGAATTATCTTTGTTACTTTAAAATTACCTACTAACTATTGTTTAATATTTAAAATGTATGAAACAAAAAGTGCATAAATGTTTAGTAATTAATGCACCTATAAGGAAGTGAACAGAATCTTTAAAAAAATTATCTTCAATCATAATGCTCATTAGTTGTCGGAGTAAACCATTAATCTACTTAATTCTAAGTTAGCTACCGATTTTTTGCATTCGAAATCAAATCAAACTATTTTATTTAGTTTGTCTAAAAATGATCTTGAAAAAACAAATTAAATATTGAAAAATGCATTATCAGCTGGGACTTATTAATATGTTAATAACGAATAATATTTGATAATCATAATACTTAATTACAGCCACATAAAACATATTCGATTCATTCATAATATAATGGAATATTTATGTTTACTTTGTGTTTATCACTTAGGCATACGCTTTCGACTATGTTCCCCGAGTTGTGTCATAGGTATTCTAAATATGCCATAATTATTCAGAATATCTAAATGTCACTAGCAGTGCCTCAACTCTGTCCAGTGTGACAGGTAGTGAGCACTTCGCCTCTTAATGGACTGTGAGCACAATACAGGCCTCGAAATTGAAACATGTAGCAATGAGAACATTGAAAGTCCCTTAGTCATAATCATAAGTCCCTTTAATTCCTGATACGAAAATATGATCTTTTCCGTCTTAGGTAGGGTTTATACAGAAGAGACGCGTGGCTGTGGCGGGTAGTCAAAGTAACACTAATATAAACCTTATATTACGTAGCATAGCGTCGTTTTTTGACGTAAAGAAAAATCGCGCCCCCGCCATCAGGCGACGTCGCCTGGAGGCGCGGGCGTAATTCTCCAAACGACTCTATGCTACATACTATAAGGTTTATATTGCCGCACCCCGCCCGCGAAATGTCCGCGCTACGTCACTTCTGTTTAAACGCTTCCTTATGCGTTAAATAACTCTGTCTAAGTCTTACTACTTCTATTTTCGTCTAACTGTGAATAAACTATGTCCACAATGACAGGAAGTGGTCACGTCACCACTTTAAAACGAACCTCTGATATATTTCTTACTATACCTAGGTACTTTCTGTTTAAACGCTCCCTTATGCGTTAAATAACTCTGTCTAAGTCTTACTACTTCTATTTTCCTCTAACTGTGAATAAACTATGTCCACAATGACAGGAAGTGATCACTTCACCACTTTAAAACGAACCTCTGATATATTTCTTACTAAACCTAGGTACTTTCTGTTTAAACGCCCCCTTATGCGTTAAATAACTCTGTCTGAGTCTTACTACTTCTATTTTCCTGTGAATAAACTATGTCCACAATGACAGGAAGTGATCACGTCACCACTTTAAAACGAACCTCTGATATATTTCTTACTATACCTAGGTACTTAGATATTTACATATACTTACCCATTACACAGTTATAGCCAATAATCATTGACTGAAATTGATCTTAATATCAGGTTAAAGTAATTACTATCAAAAGAAGTTGTATACCAAAAGAAAATGTTAATTTGTCTGTATTGCAAACAACGATATTAAACTTTGGTTAATAATTACTACGAGTTAAATGGTATGAAGTAGAGATGTCTTGTCCTTTTACAGAAAAAAACTTTAAGGAAAATTATCATCTGTGCCATCGCAACCTTTCTGTACTTTTTAAAGTTCAACCCAGTTTTGTTTCCGTGAACTTTATGGTATTGTACAGAGGGTCGAAATCGCTCTAAATGGAGATAGTTGGATGGCCGGCTTTTTATTTAGCGATGGTTTATTCGTAAATAATTGGCCGTTTATTACAGTTGTTAAATGTAACCTGCTCCATTAGTCAGGACCAAAATGTCATGTCCTTTTCAAAATCTCAGCTTGCAACGTATTGAAGATGTTTTGTAAATTTTATTTCGTCATGTCGATCGGAAATTGATAGACAAAATGTAGGAACTATTGATTTCTTTTTGTAATAATTTTATTCATCATAAAAACAATGCATAGGTAAGTAAAATAGGTAATCCTGCGAGGGGTTCACATTGTGCCTATAGCCTGACATCGATTACACGTTAAAGTTACATAGCTAAACTACCAAAAAACACCACGCCGATTGATTTCTATTGAATCGGGCAGCAGTGCCAGCAGTATCATCCCAGAGTCCCCAGATTAAGATGACTATAATTAGGGGTGGTTGGGGATCTACCTTCTACCGGTCCACCCGGCAACGGCATCACAAGCTACCAAGTTTGTGGTGTCGGCAGAATGATCCCCCACAGCGGTGTGGTAGGCTCCGCAAGGAGCTGCCTGGCTCGCGACCACCCTCCTGCCGGAGTCTGGCGCCAAGCAGCTTGCTGCGTTCCGTCAGTATGCAGGAGTGCCAAAGCCATTCTGGTTAAGCTCGCTACATCTTCGACCCCATCTTTGTCCTGTGGACTATATTGAGGTCAAGAGCAAACCCATCGATAATAATAAAAAAAAAAAATATTTTAACCATTTTGTGAGTAATCTAAGAATTCGAAAATCAAATGAAACTGGGATTCCAACAATTTATTTAAAATTGCAGTTATAGCCTTGATATCCTATTTTTAAACAGAGTTTATTCTCAACAAATTGTTTGCTTTAAAATTGGAGCAAATTGCAGAAATAAGGTTAGAAAGGTAAACAATTAGCTGATTCAAATGTTTCTACAATAGATTGTAGCGAAAAAAATAAGTGATTTCGTAGGAAACGGATGCAAAAAGATTGATTAAATAAATGAACCGTGTTCCTCTAGTACTAGAAGCGTGACTCCTAAAATATAGATTGACTCTATTATTGAGCAATTTCATCATTATCATCATCAGCCTATATACGTCTCACAACTTGGCACAGGCGTGAAATAGATTATTATTTCTATTTATACCTACGTCAGGAGTGCGATTTTTGAATCTCATTCGCGAAGTTCAGCAGTTGAAAATCTCAAAATTACTATGGAGATACGCATCTTTCTACTGCTGATTTGACTTTCAAAAATCGCACTCCTGAAGTATGATTTTTGAAAGTCAAATCAGCAGTAGAAAGATTCATATCTCCACAGTAATTTTGACAATTTCAACTGCTGAACTCAGCGAATGAGATTCAAAAATCGCACCCCAGGAGTGCTATTTTACCATTCTTAAATTTCAATGCATGTATTGTACCTACTGTCCATTATAAATTATAAGTGGCGAAACGGGCTCATTCCCCGTCACACTAGACGTAGTAAGACGTATAAGTTTATGCACTAGACAGTTTTGGAACTACTAGTGAAACGTGGATGTTCTGAGATTTAAGAATATCTCTGATTACCTCTTTCGAGGAATATATTCGAGAGCATATTCATGCATGCTTGCTATTTTAGAATTTCACACATCCTAAATAATATCCAAAAGTATCATTTAAACTGTACGGAATTTATACATTTTTCGTAAACGAATGACGTGATGGGGAGGACGCTTATACCTTGCAGTGGACAAAAGATAATGATAATTTGTGAACAAGAATGCATTCAAAATGAGTCGTTTAATACTATCAATATCATCTGATTTTGATGGAGTTATTTTAATAAACATAAAATAGGATGCACCAACTTGATAAGAATAATGAATAATTAACACAAAAAGCTAATATTGTCAACAAAATGAATACCTAATAATGATGATGACCTTCTAGACACATTAGACAGTAAATCACTTGACTTGAGAACTTAACGATGTAACTAAACCATTAACTTGTTAAGGTCAGACGGATAACATTCACTGTTACATAAATTAGTTGAACGGATTAATATATAAAATATGTATTTTTTATAGTATCTTGATGGTTTCTGGAGTATTTTTCGAATATAATAATCACTAAACATTTTTGGGAAAAGTTCAATAACAATATTATAATATCTGTGACAATATTATTGTTATTGAACTTTTCCCAAAAATGTTTGGTGAACTGTTTTTGACACCCCACGCTGATTGGCAAATCTCTTCACCATGTTAGCAAGTTCAGCACATAGAAAAGGAAGTGCCCAGAGGCCAACAAAATTTAATCTAGCTCACGTGGACAACATTTGCACACAAAACCTCGCAAATATTTCACTTACAAGACTGCATTCAGATCGTACGTGTGCTAACATACTTGAAAGATCTAAGTACCTATGTAAGATTTTTTACGAGCTTGTTGTAACACCCATACCAAACCATACCTCAGTATAAGAAAGAGTGTCTAGTTACTAGACATCTAGTACTATACACAGTACACGGACACTCCTAGTGGTCCCCACCAATTTTAACCGCTTGGTAGGATGGCTGGTGAAATTTTTTTATAATGGCGTATTCCCACTGTTTCGCTCGCAATCACTCAGTATGTACATGCTTACCTCTTCTTTTCAAGTTTTCCCATTTGTACGAAATGTCAACTAAGTGTCCAAGATGTGATTTATGGTAAAGCAATCTGCGAAGCTCTGGTAGGATAGTAGTGACGCTATCCAGAAAAATATTCATCTAACAAACCTAACTAATCTGTCAACACCCTTAGAACCCAAAATTATTATGCTGTAGCGTACAAAATAGTTCAATTACTAAATTATCCAAATCGCTGATCAATATTAAAGTGATCACGTCGAAAATTGAATTTAAAAGGTTCAATTTTGAAAATCCTCTCGCTTAGTCCTCGCACGGCAATTACTTTGAAGACGACCATTCCTTTCTAACAGCGAGGTCGAAATCGTCGTGTCTGGTCACTTAGCCGGCTCCATATTACTAAGTCCACTGAATATTAACATTATCTAACTTATTACGTTCACTTAAGATTTATTAACGTGACTTCTTGGAATGAACTTTTAGTTAAATGCTATTTTGTGAACGTTCTGTTCTTATTCATTTGATGAACCTGATAGTTTTCAATTACGATAATTGCTTATTCGATTATCGACCTTGTTTGATTGGAATAGCAGCTGAAACTTTGACCTTTGGTAAAGGAGATGTTGGGTAATTCGTAGCGTTTTAATTACTGTAGCTTGTGCTGTAGCCTTTTTATCTTAATCGTACCTACCTAATATTGTTTGTAGCGGGTTGCTGTTACTTTTGCCTACCCCTAAGGGAGAGAGGAATGAGTGTAAGTTTATAGAAAATTCTTTAATTACATTTCAGTCGAAAGAGCTACAAAATTTTCTTACTCATCTCTTATTGTCCACGTGGACATTCGAGGTAACATAGGCACAGAATAGATACTACATAGGTGACCCCGGTCCACGACTATGTTTTCCGACGGGGTCATCATCATTATCTCAGACAATGGACTGGGTGGACTTTCAGCATTTTTAGGAGGCTTTGATGAGTGACCACGTCTCTGTTCCCTATATCATCATTGGCAGTACACACTGGACAAAAACTTGCGTTTTGAGATACTGCGATAAGAAATATTGATACCTATCATAATTTCAAAAAATCGACATTTCAATAGCATTGTCCATACTCTGTCCAGTGTGACATGTAGTGAGCCCATCGCAAATTGTATCGCTTCTGCTATCATAATAATATGCATCATCAGCATAGACGACGAGTCTAATTGCGTTATGAGTAGATAGCATTCATTGAATTTGTCCAAATTGTCGATGACGGAGCAATATATGAAACTAGCTAAGTCACAATATCTAGTGAATGCACTGAGAGGTAGTACTTTCGTTTTCTACCCGACAATTCTTTCTTTTGTTACAAAATTATAAGCTTTAATGCCATCTCATTAAGACTCAATAAGTTTTATAGTAGGTAAAAGGCTAATGTGTAATTTATGGAATCAATTTCAGATTGAGGTTTTTATGAAAAGTTACGAAATAAAATGGTAAATTTATTAAAACGGGTTGTTAATAAAAAGTAAAGTTCGTTAACGTTACCTATACTTATTGTTTCGAAGGATTTTGCTGAAACAGTGAATAAATATACTCAGCTCTTGTTCTATTTTTTTACTCTAAGTAGAGAATCATTCTTTAAGAAATGAAATAAAGATAGCTTAGACATTGTCACAAAAGTTATCTAGTCATATTTAAAGTACCGGAATCTAGCCTGGACTTGTATTTTGATGACTAAACAAAGATATAGAATACAACATAAACAAACATCCATGACTCGGGCACAAATAACACCATTATTTTTATTTTATTTTATTTATTTGACACACAAAACAGGAAACAATCAATGAAATAATAACACAAGAACATTATAGCTTAAATCTAGATTGCAACCCTAAACATGCATGTAAGTACAGAAACATTAAAAATTGCGACTTAAAAACTTAGATATAATGTAGTATTTTATCGTAATTTAACCTAAATATAGTAAATATGCAAACATTTGAACATATAACACTAGTTTTTAATAACAAAGTGATAAGAATGTTACATTAAGGATTCTCTTAATATTATTTTTAATAACACCAATTTTGTTATTAAATATATCCAACTCTGGGTTACCATGGGCAACATCATTTAGTAGTCGTATTATCCATCACTACACATTTTATGACATATTCTAATAGGACATAATAAACATAATATTCTTCACTATTACGAAGACCGACCGGACCCGTGAAAGGGAATGTGTGGTTCCGTTTTTTTATACCTATTTATCATTGCATCAGTTCCTTAATCGTGACTGAGATTGTTATATTAATGACCTCAATAATGCTTCAATAGATTTAAGTATAGTTTATGTAGATCACTTCAGTGCAGACAGTACTAAGTAAGTTATTTCAGAGACGGGGTCTTGCTTTTGGTTAGTTCCGGGTGTAATTTAGATTTTTAGAGTTAACAAATTTTAGATAACGCATGCTTGCGAATTCGCGATTGTATTTTCTGTGGGTATTCAAAATATCCTAAATATTCATATTTCAGTTCACACTCTGTTCATAGTGACAGGACGAGTAGTTAACACACAATATCAGGGTCTTTTTAGGGTTCCCTACCTCAATAGGAAAAAACGGAACCCTTATAGGATCACTTTGTTGCTCGTCTGTCTGTCGGTCTGTCAAGACCTTTTTTATAAATATGCTGACGGTTTTTTAAGGGGATGATCAGACCATCAAACTGAATAACTTTCTCTTTGGGACCAAAAAACAGCTGTTCCATACATTTGGGTCGATTAGGTTTGCAATTTAGTATAGAACAGCAGATTTTTTTTTTCAATTTCCTTGCTGGTCCCATAGAGAAAGTCGTTCAGTTTGATGGTCTGAAGCACCCCTTTAATTTAGTATCCCATTTAATTTTACACCTGTACTTAATATTTTGAAAAAAAAAAACCTATATTATAGAAACGGTGATAAATCGATTCTGTTTTCGATTCTAAACAGTTTTCAGTTGACAGCCCGGTAGCACAGTCGGTAGTGAACCTGCCTGCTGTGCCGAGGGTCGCGGGTTCGAATCCCGTAAGGGACAAATATTTGTATGATGAATATGAATATTTGTACCCGAGTCATGGATGATTGTATCTATATATGTATTCTATATCGTTGTCTATTCATCGTAATACAAGTCCAGGCTAGATTCTGGTACTTTAAATGTGGCTAGATAATTTGTGTGACATTGTCCAAGATATTTATTTATTTATTTATTTATTTTAGTTTTGCGCTTAGAGGAATGATCTCTTTATTCTAAAGCATAGAGACCGCATCAATTTACGATTGTAGTTAGTCTAGTAGTAGTAGTAGTTTAATAGTAGAAGGAGACGGAACTATAGATATTTGTTTATGCTGCTGTTCACTTTTTTTCGTGCTAGTGTGTGTGAAAAGTGACCGTAAACATTAGGGCAAATGTCAGTTTGGTCTAATTGGTCTCTTTTTTCCATACTACTTCATCGACATCTATTCATTAACACGTATAATTTAATAATTTTCAAATACCTATCTAATTATCAGAATATCTCTGACTACCCCCTCGGGGAATATAGTCGTGAGCATATGCTGCTATGCTATCTAATTATTATTATTGTTACCTGTTACTGTCTCACTGTTGGGCAAAAGCCTCACTCAGTTCTTTCCATGCGTCTCGGTTTTGCATGTTAAAATGTTACTGAAATAATACTGAAATAATCTGCGTAAATATAATTTTATTCTAGAAGATTCAGTCACATGTTTATTTGATTGATCATTTTAGCGCCATACAGTTATAATAAAAATATAAGGCCTCTCAGTTTTTGGGGTAAACCGCGAATTATTAAGATAATTTATTTCGAAAAACATTTGGATAGAAATAAACAATCATAATTATGTATTTCTCAAGTTTGCTATCACTTCAGAGGCAGGTAGGTATGACCTTAGTCTTAATTGTGTAGGATTGGAATATGGCAATACTACTTAATTATCTAGAATACCTATAAGTTTGCTCTCTGACATTATAAGAACTAAGAAGATACCATTTTGGATTTATTACACCTTAATAGACAATCGCTCAGTTGCAGAAACGCTCATCAGAGTTAATCCTCCATTGGCTCCATTAAATCTCTTGCTAGCTTTTACTACGTCAACAAGACAAAAAGTGACAGCAAGAGATTTAATGGAGAATTAACTTTAATGAGCGTTTCTGCAACTGAGCGTATGACTCACTCCCTGTCATCACTTTTATTAATAAACGAATACTGGAGTGCGTTGATTGAAAGTCAGTTTAGGATGTGATAATCTCCATAGTAATTTTGACATTTTCTACTGCTGATTTGGACGTGCAACTTTCAAAAATCGCGCTCCTGGAGTGCGATTTTTGAACATCACCGGTGACATTGCGATTCGCCTTCGAATAGACATTTTCATTACGAGTGGTTACGTTTTTCGTTTTTCGGTATTTTTGAGATTGTTTGGATGTGCAAAAACCGTTTCATTTCACACAGAAAACTTTTCAACGAAGGAACGAATGAATGGTTTCAACAGTTCAAAACTGACTTTAACGCCAACATTTTTTAAATTTGAACCCGAACACAAACATCTAATAACAAAGATGATTCAGATGATGATTCGTCTTCATTTCCAAATGAACATTTAAATCTAATCAACAAAGCCATCAAAATAAAGTACCTAATAGCAAATATGGACGACCGTGGGTGAACATGATCTAAATGTCATGGGAAGGTAACATTATCGATAAGGTTTGGATGATCTCTTATTTTCGTGGTTATATTTTGATACCTTGACTCATATTTTCATGTCCATTCCATTTCATCATCATTCATCATTTTCATCAGTTCATGATGAGATGCAATGATTTTAGCTTTTTGGAGGCATTCGTAAACACAAATAGCTAAGCTTTTATTTGCTAGTATCGAAAACTATTTATAATTTGTAAAACTCTCTCTTTTTCTTTGTTTTAATAACTTTTTAAATATTATATTTTTATTTCATTTCATTCATCTTTATCCATGATATGATGAACATCAAAGGCTTGAGGAAATATCAACTATAAAAGTACATTTTTCATGCCTTGTTTTCATTTTCATTTCATTTTATTTATTTATTCATTTTCAATAGAGAAGAGACATCGTGCAATAAAATTAAAATCAAAAGTAATCTAAAATCAAGTATCACAAATAATACCCGTCGAATAATAGTTTGCTTGTTGTATAATAATATTATGCTTCTCTCCTCAACCAATAGGTAGATATAAAAGGTGCTCTATTTCTTGATACTTGACTCTTTCTTTGCGTTCAAAGAAGTGTTTATCTATCTCTTCAACTCAGAAACGATAGACCCCAAGTGAAGCCTTCCTATCCCACTTACATCCTCTAAGATAACATTACGTCAATTATTTCATTTAAACGTTACGCAAATGTTATTACCGCATCTACATGACAAGATTTTATGGCAAATTATTGTCACGACGACGATGCCACAAGATAGTAAACATCTTCATAGTATGAGGGCTCGTTGGTGCGACTACGTGAATACTGTAGAGTTGTGTAACTAGTTGATACATATTGGATCGATAGGTGTAGAATGTTCTATCTGATAATCTGTCGATGTTTCAGGTTTATGTATATTGCTAAGGCTGAAGATTGTCGATTAAATTAAACCCAGAATAGTATAGAATCGTGAAATTATGTGGCCTGCTATCGTCCTCAGTAGACTTGATAGTTTTATTGTTTGATTCCACATTAAGCACCAATCCTGATGTTGAACTTGGAATAACTCAGGTTTAATTTAGTTGCTCTTTGAAATTGGCACTTATATTGGAATTTAATTTTAGAGTGTTGTTGTTATGTTTAGTGCATTATACTGTCTTTCGATAATGAATTAAATAAACCGAAGTAAATCACGTTCCTTATATTGGAATACCTCGGATATTCTTCTTCTACTATAGAGCATCACGGTTGAAAAAGTTTCTAAAATCGAAGAGCAATAATTACAACTTTTAGCATAAGTTATAACTTTTAGCATTTATAAAGTTTTTGGATTATGGCGACAAAAAAAAACAGGTTTATGTCAAATTCACTGCAAATTAGGTGATAATTTAATTTGTGCATAACATTTTGTTAACAGAGCTGTCAAAGTCTTAACTTGTTTTTGAAAATGTCAAGGAGGAGCCACATTCATTAGATTAATAGTTATTTTTCTGTAACTAAGTAATAAAATTCTAATCGAGGCATTATTGCATTATTTATATAACTATCAAAATGTCATCGAAACAAGAACTTTTCAAACGTTGCATGTCATTTTAATAACCGTAGCATTTAAATCAGTTATACTGTCTGTCGATTCAATCGTTTTCAAATCGATATTGTATTCTTGGTGATACTGTTTCATTTTCAGATAATTAATTTCCGATAATTGTGTTAATTTGTTGTTAATTTTGTTTTGTTTGTTAGTTTGTTTTTGTTGTTTGTTCTCAGTCATATTTGTGAACGGTTCGATTAATATTTCAAGTTTCTGTTTTATGCAGGGAGTAATCTGAAATGCGTTACATAATTTATGCTTCAGACTATCAAAACCAACTCTCACTATGGAGCCAATATTGAAATCGCGAAAATAAAATTTGTTGTTCCATTAGAAGATGCCAATAGCTGCTCGACTCGACCCAAATGTAACTATGGAAGAGCATCACACGCACAAATTCATCAATTGCGAGATTTTCAAGAATGAGTAAAATTGTCCTTCAAAAAATGTCGTTCTACACGATGACGACACTCGCCACACACATACGGAATTGCAATCCGGTATTCTGAACCAGAAGTGCGATTTTTGAAAATCATACGAGCGACTTGGCAGTAGAAAATGTCAAAATTACTATGGAGATTATGCATCTTTCTACTGCCAAGTCGCTCGTATGATTTTCAAAAATCGCACTTCTGGATTACGTTTTCGTATCGATTTTCTCCCTCCACAAATGCGTTCGGAATTGCGCAGCTGTCAAAGCCTATACAAAATCACAATCCTGATTCGGAATTCCGGATTGCAATTCCGTATGTGTGTGGCGAACATAAAACTTGTGTTCTTTATAAAGAAATGTACAAGTAGGCGTATCAATACTGTTATAATTAGTAGTACAGTTGGCAACTAAAGGTTAAATAAAATATTCTTCGACTATTTTTAATTAGTGTATTCGCATAATATTTCTCAAAAACAACTGGCTCGGCTGATCCGAACGTTTGTACGTGAGGACTAAAACAAAAAAAAAATTTGGGCCATATTCCTTCGGGAAAGTTTTTTAGTTTTATTATCTGAATACACCCTTAACATTTTTTAACTTAAAATTTAACAATTTGTAGTAATTAAAAACTAGTGGTGGACAAGTTGGTTATGAAAGAATCGTCAAAATAAATAGGTATCCATGTATACCTATAAAACAATTTAAAATATTAAATTTGACGAAGAGCGACGATTTGACGATTCAGGTGCTTTTGAGTAAATTGTGAACGGATCAAAACAAGAATCTTTTCTGCTGTCGGTCAGTATACGTCTTAAATAACAGACGATGGAACATAAAAGTGTTCTTTGATCTACACTGTACTACTTATAAGAAATTATTATTATTCTAAGCGTACGAACATTTTGGCATCTCCTACGCATGCGGTTAGCCCACTTTAAGTGACAAAAGGATTTAATGTAATTTTGTGTGATGTAAAACTTGGCAGAGCTTTCTTATTGCTTCGGACATGCCGTACTTATATAAAAAACATGTATTGCTAAATACTAGGAAACGGGGTCGGAATCAGATAAATACTAGGAAAGTAGTTAAGTATGTAATTAACTATTTTTGAGACCTGATTACAGATGAATAATTCACAATCAACAAATTCGATCTTTTTTCAATCCATTTCACATTTTCATTGAAAAACACTGCGGACGAACTTTTACAAAAAGTGAATTTTGCTTCCGAATTTTTAAAACGCTATTTGGACATTTACCTAATTTAAGGCCTACAAGCTATAACTTACTATTAGTTACCTAGAAAATACTAAAACGGATTGAAGATGAAGCAACGAACATCATTAAAAGTAGATACTATTGTCTAAAAAGCCTTCATTAGCAACATTTCACAATTGATCAGACAAAATAACCCACACAACTAGAACAAGAAGTTTAAAAAAATTACAATATCGATGATACATCGCATTACAGTAGGTACAGTCGGCTCCAATTAATCTTTCTGTATGAAAATCCACAACAGAACTCTCCCTGCAATTAGATTTTAATACGATAAAGATATATGTCCCAAAGCAGCGAGTACCTATTTGTTCCTCCAGGATAACAAAGTATTAAAAAGAATCAGAAAAATTCTAATTGTATTTGTCATACTTAACTTATTGAATAAGAGTTTATTTATAGGATTAGGGTTTAAACGCTAAACAAGGAAATATCCTAGTCCCAATTGATCCAAACCGATTTATGCTAAAATTAACAAAATTAAATCTAAATTTTACGTTTCTATTTCAAAAATACATTACAGCTACCTTGTCAGCATTTAAGTTACTTTTAACACATTAATTAATAATGATTTTAGATCCAAGAAGTTTTCTTTTTTTCCATTTCCGCTGAAAAAATTCTCAAGAGTACCTGACCTTTGTCTGGATGCCCTGGGATAGCAGCTGTTCCCTTTTATACCGGCACACTTAGAACCATCGATCTCATGTAACCACAGGCTTCTCATATTATCGAAGATGACTGTACATACCAATATACACTATACGTTACTTCATATGCATTGTGATGTACAACAAAGACCTTTCGAACGACCTAAATATCTTTTTGTTCAGTTCAATACTTTACAACAATATCTAGACCAGACTTACATAATTTTGCAGACTTACGGTAGTACTTTGCAGACTATTGTTGACATATCATAACATAATCTACATTTTTTTGACAGGATCGGACAGCTTGTATGGAAATTGGAAACAAAGATATTTGAAGGATGTCGAAAGTAATTTCTTGTTGTTATAATATTTTAGTCATTTGTATCTTCTAGAAATTTTTCTCGGGATCGCTAGATGCCGCCACAGCGCAGTTACAATCTACAGGGTGTTAGGGTGAACGGTTGCATTACCTATTTTAAGGGGTGATTGTACCTACCCATGATACTGATCAACTTTCCTTAAGAAACCTACAGGAAATTTGTAATTTTTTTTTCGACTTTTCATACAAACTTTCGGACTGCTGATTGCATTTAGTGTACACATTTTTTTGGAGAATTTCCTATAGGTTTCTTAAAGAAAGTTGATCAATATTGTGGGTACAATCACCCCTCAAAGTAATGCAACTGTTTACCCTAAGACCCTGTATTTAGGAGTTTTAAAATGTTGCTCCTTAAGCAAAAAGATGGAAAATATGATAATAAAAAAATATGTACGAATCATTCGCGGACAGTGCCTGGCTAAAGCAGTTGTCAAGGACAGCACAAGCCCAGGCCAGGGAACTAGGGCGATGGCTAGGAGGAGGAAGAGGGAGTACGCAGGGAGTAATAACTGAAAACACGTCTTTTACGCAACTCAATCTATATGACAGTGAAACAAAATAATATCAAAAAAACAGTCAAATTTAAAAGCATTCTAAAAAATATAAAAAATACAAACAAAATAATATATAAAAGAGGTTGGCTGTCGCCAACATGCCACGCCCCGGTGTGCGAACACCCTTATGGGTCAGGCGAAATGACCAAGGGCACCAGTAGACGGGTAGCTCTCTTGAGCGTTCCAGCCTTCGTGGCGACTTCGGCCACGCGCACCACGCCGTCTCTACCGGGCCAAGTCCTGGTAATACGGCCTCTTGGCCAAGAACCGCGTGGAAGAGAGCCATCTACAACAAGGACTAGGTCCCCGCACTGCAGAGGTGGATGGGGTGCTCCGGTTGCCGGTCTGTAGATGAGGCTCGGCAATACCTCCTTCGTCCACCTCTTCCAGAAATGATCGGCCAGACGGAGTCCCTTTTTCCAGTCCTGGCGTCGGAGCAGGTCGACGTCGGCTAACGGCTGCAATGGCGGCTCCGTTGATGGGTTCCCGAGGATAAAGTGCATTGGAGTCAGCGCCTCTTCATCCTCGGCCTCTACTGAAACATGCGTTAAAGGACGACTGTTCACCACCGCTTCGGCTTCTAAGAGAAGCGTGAATAGAATCTCCTCCCGAGGTGCTCGCTCTTTCAGGGTGGAGTGGAGTGCTGCCTTGACGCTTCTCACCATTCTCTCCCAGCACCCACCCATAAACGGTGCAGCCGGCGGAATGAAGTTCCAGGTAATTTTTTGCTTGAGGCGAAGTCGTACATTTCGGGCAGCATGCGCGACGCGCCAACAAACGCTGTGCCATTGTCCGAGTAGATATTAGATGGAGATCCTCGGCGTGCGATGAACCGACGCAGTGCCATCAAAGCGGAATCTGTAGTCAGTGACTCCACTACCTCGAGATGGACGGCCCTAACCGTTAAGCACGTGAACAAGGCTACATATCTCTTCAGCTTTCGTCGTCCGGCAGTGACATTTACTGGACCGAAATAGTCCAATCCGACGTGAGTGAATGGACGGACATGATGCGCCAATCTCCCTGGTGGCAGGTCTCCAAATGGGGGAATTAACGGGACTGCTTTCCGAATCCTGCAGACTAGACACTTTTTGGCTACGCTCTTCACAGACGGGCGCAGATGAATGACGTGGTACCGCAGACGAAGCTCATTTACGACTTGCTCGTTGTTGGCGTGAGCGAACTTGGCATGCAGGTGTGCAATCATTAGCTGTACAATTCTATGGCGGCCATCTACTACAATAGGGCGAACGTCTTGAATAGCAGGGATGTCTTCGGCAGCTGTTATCCTGCTGGAGAGTCGCAGTAAACCATCTTCATCCAATATAAGCGCTAGGCTTTTCAAACGGCTTGTCTTCGGAAGAGGTGCACGCCTTTTTACACAAGCTATCTCATCGGCAAATGAGTCTATTTGCGAGCGAAGTAGGAGCTCTCGCTCGGCTCTTAAAATATCCTCCGCTGACAAGGCTGGTAGACATTGTGACTCTTCCTTCTTCCGAGATAATTTGGAATTTGGAACAGAACGTTTGATTAAAAGGGATCGAAACTTGTTTGCGCACTGGTGAGTGCGAGCAGTCGCGCGAACCAAACGAAGCCACACACTAAAATGGGTGTGATCCGCAACCACCGGTAAAGGAGATTGATGCGGGTGATCAGTAATCAGCCCCACCAACTCTCGACCTCGCTTGAGTTCTAAGACAGCTAGTGGAGCGCTCGCAGATGGCTCCTGGGGCCATGTTACCGGCTCCGAAAGCAAAAAGGAAGGTCCAGAGAACCATCGCGAGGAAATTTCGAATTTAGGCTGTGAACGCGTAGCGTCGTCCGCGACATTCAATGATGACGGGACGTATCTCCAGCTCGAGATGTCAGTTATCTCTAAAATCTCACCAACTCTGTGAGCAACAAACGACTTAAATGAACGAGCGTCGCTACGCAACCACTTAATAACCGTTAAAGAGTCTGACCAAAGGGTTAATTTAGAAGGCTTATGTCGGTGAGCCTCAATAACATAATTTGCAAAACGGGCTGCTATTAACGCAGCTTGCAGCTCAAGCCTGGGAATAGAAACCGGTTTGAGAGGAGCTAGCCGAGCTTTACCTCCAATAAGAGCCAGCCTCACGCTTCCGTCCTCATACAAAAGGCGCCAGTAAGCTACGCATGCGTAAGCATACTCACTAGCGTCAGCAAAAACGTGAAGCTGCCTCGCGATGGGGTCGAATTGGTCGAATTAACACCGAGGAATAGAGCATTTGGCGATCTCCGCAAGCTCACCAGACCAACGCGCCCATTGAGAAACAACGTCAGAGGGAAGCTGTCCGTCCCAATCTATTCCCAACCTCCAAATTTTTTGAAAGAGTACACGCCCCTGTATAATTATGGGAGTCAATAACCCCAAAGGGTCGCGCATCAACTGTGACAAAATGGTGCGCTTTGTTAATTTAGAAGAACTTTTGTCAGGGAGCCCTTTGAAAAAACATAATGCGTCATCAGTAACATTCCAGGTGACGCCCAGGATGCGAACATTACTTGGAGGCGAGATCAAGCCTACCTCAGAAGCGTCAGCCAGACAAAGGTGGGGTGGCAAAGACAAAAGCGCTTCCTTCGAGTTTGAGACCCACGACCTCATCTCAAAACCAGCATGAGAAAGGACCTTAACGATATCGGCTGCTAACTGTGCCGCTTCCTCAACTGAATCGACGCTTCCAAGGTAGTCATCCATGTAATGGTCATTGATGATAGCGTTAACCGCATTCGGGAAATGCTCTTCATGATCTTTCGCATTTAAATTTTTGAGATATAGAGCTGTACATGGACTGGACGTAGCTCCAAACATCATTGATGACATGCGGTATTCCTCAATGGGACGAGAAGGATGGTCACGCCATAGGAACCGCTGGGCGTCACGATCCTCCTCTCTAATCTTAATCTGAGGGAACATCTCCCGAATGTCAGCGTTGAGAGCAATACGCCCCTCCCTAAACCTCATCAAAATAGCGAGAAGAGGCTGGAGCAAATCTGGGCCCGATAGTAGAAGCGAATTTAAACAAACGCCCTTACATTTAGCCGCCGCGTCATGAACTACTCTGAGCTTGCGCTTCTGCGGGTGAATTACCCCGAAATGGGGGAGGTACCACACAATACCTGAAGTAGGACGCGGAGGCTTCGGACACAACTCCGCATAACCCTTATCAATCATAGAGTTAATATTACTTTTGTATGATTCCTCATAAGGTTTGTCTTTTTGAAACTTTTTCTCCAAGCTAATGAAACGAGATAAAGCGAGATTATAACTATTTGGAACATCTTTGATATCGGCTCGCCATAGCAAGCCAGTTTCAAAGCGTCCTGACGTCAGCCTCCGAGTTGAATCGTTCAGTAGCTTAAGAGCACGGTCATCATTTGAGCTAAGATAGTCTTTCTTAATGATCCCTATGGAATCCAGCCTATAATGGTGCTTGACCAGAGCCTCTAGCGATTCCGTATCCCGAACGTCAGCGTCGGATACAGTCGTATGATGGATGAACTGAACTGGGACAGTCTTACTGGATGAGAACCCATAAAGGACCCAGCCTAAAGATGTCAGTGTAGCCACCGGCTGTGAGCGACTTCCTTGACGGACAGAACGGGGAATCGTCAGATGCCAGTTGTCCGCACCAATTACAATCATAGGCTTAGCTTCGTCATAGCAGAGAACGTCCACTAAGTCTAACAAATGTGCGCACAGTTTGACGCTATCGGCTTTTACCGACTGAGAATTAACGCCTAAATTTGGAATAGAACGAGCGTTTTTAATCACGTGCGTTTCGCTACTATGACGCCCCTTAATTGAAAGCTCTACGAAACTGACATCCGACTGCTTCGATAGCCCGCCGATGCACTCTACCCTTATAGAAGATATGGGGCCAGTGGCACCGACAGCTGCTGTGATTTCAGAGTCGACGAGGGTGGCGGTGGAACCATCGTCCAGCAGGGCATACGTGTCCACGCTCCCTTTCGGGCCGGAGATAGTCACCGGTATAACCTTCAGCAATGGTCGTAGAGTCTCTGTCCTAGACGAACTATGAGCTATACTAACGTCAGAAGTCTTCAGCTCAGGCTTAGGGTGCGCACCTGGAGGTTCAGGTTCCGGCGCACATATCATCAAAGGCTTAGGTTCAGGGGCACGAGACAATGGGGGCTCAGGCGCAGAACTCGGTTGAGGCTCAGGATTTGGTACCAAAATATGCGTCAAAATTTCAGGTGTGCTGTGAAGTAAGGTGTGGTGACTACGACTAAATTTACACTCGGCCACATCACAATGGCCCTTCTTACAGGCTCGGTACGAATGCGAGCCACGCTCAAAACATTTAAAACAAACCTTATTTTCTTTCACCCATTGCCATCTCGCTTCAACCGAGAGAGAACGAAATTTTTTACAAACCCGAACATCGTGCTTTTTGTCCTGACAGTACCTACAAGCACTGTTGTTACTGACCTCTTTGCCTTTTTTATTGAATTTATTCAAAGAAGGTTGTGAATTTGAAACGATGTCATCAAAAGAGTCTGCATAACTATCATTGGTATTATAAACTCTATCACCGTTTTTTTGTCTGACGTGACTGTCACGACGAGAGCTGTCAGAGTTAAACATAGATTCAGGAATGATCCCAAATTTAATTTGCAGGTCTGCCTCTTGTGCCAAAAAATCTGCGAGCAATTCCAGCTTGAACCCGGAAGGAATCCGTGATGCAAAATCTGCCCATCGCGTGCGCAAAAGTGGAGTTAACTTGCCAATAATCGCATTCGAAAGCTCTGGCGAAGCTAAATACTCGCTTTGATTTAAAAGTTTTATTGTTTCAACACAATTGCGGACGCGACACGCAAACAGATTCAATTCCTTGCCGTTTTCAGTTGGTAATTTAGGAAGGGCTCGCACTGAAGCGATTTCCTGCAGAACTATAAATTCAGGTCGGGCGAATCTCAGCTCCAACGCCACCAGCACCTCCTCGGGATCCCTAGCAGAGACCAGCAGCGCGGCGACCGCGTCCCGCGCGGGTCCACGTAGCGCCGCGTTCAATCGCGACATGTTCACCACGGGAGTGTACGAGCGCTTGGTGTCGTCGAATACCCTCTTGAACGCAAGCCAATCTGTGGCCCGGCCTTCGAAAAAAGGTAGTTGGATAGAACTGACCTGCGGTTTCACAGCCAGGTCCGATATGACCTGGGCCAGCATCTTCATGTCGCTATGTGACTGTGTAGCCTGACTATTAAAATCTTTATTAATGTCACAAAAATCTCGTTGTGCGAAAGCACGTGTACCTACGCTACATGGCATGTGGTTAGGTGTGTGAGCTAAGTTGATGTCGGTAGGCGGCTGCGGCTCAGCAGCTCGCCCCGTCGCCACGTACGTTAAAGCGGTGTGGCCTGCTGCTTCAGCAGGCGGCGTCACCGACGGACGCGGCGAGGCCACTACGAGAGGCTGATGGGCGGACGTCTCCGCCACCTCTGTGGCACGCACCGACGGCTCTTGTGCGTCTAACCATCTATGTATCGATTTAGAGGCACGGCTACAACTGGCGGAGGCATCTATGGCCGCCAGCTCGGCCTGGAGCTCGAGATCAGCTATGGCGCGCTCGCGCTCCATCGCGTGGCGCTCGTGCTCCGCTTCGAGCTCAGCGATGCGGCGAGCATGCTGAGCCTGAGCGTTTAATTTGTCAGCCAAAACTGTGGCGGAGGACGACGTGCTGGAGCCGGATTTAGCTAGGGCGGGTTGGCGAGCGCTCCGTAGCGACCCTTCAGTGCCCACCGCGCCATTCACTAAATTAGATAAAAGAACGGCCTTACCAGCCTCCTGCGTTTGACTCCTCGTTATCATCCTTGTTATAATTTTATTTAATTAAACTTCTTCTTTTTTCTTATTCTTCTGACACCACTGTCAAGGACAGCACAAGCCCAGGCCAGGGAACTAGGGCGATGGCTAGGAGGAGGAAGAGGGAGTACGCAGGGAGTAATAACTGAAAACACGTCTTTTACGCAACTCAATCTATATGACAGTGAAACAAAATAATATCAAAAAAACAGTCAAATTTAAAAGCATTCTAAAAAATATAAAAAATACAAACAAAATAATATATAAAAGAGGTTGGCTGTCGCCAACAGCAGTGATAGCAATAAAAGTTCTATTGTGTCTCGTTCAGTTTCCGAGAAAGTGTTAAAAATCAGAAACCATGGGCTCAATGTCTTTGCTCAAAGTTTTATTTGAAATAGGCGTTTTTTTAAAAAGAAGTAAATGAAAAAACAAACCCTCATTGGTTTCAGCCAAGGGGATTCCCAAACTTTTAAATAACTGTTAATAATGTTTTATTTTGATTGATATCGTCAAGTCTAAGCTCAGGAACGAGGCAAACTTTCATAGCTTTCTCAACACCTTAACATAATATTGTAGATATGTAAAGTCTAAATCTAACTAGACTATAACTTCCAACTATAAAACTACATGGGAACGGGAGCTCAACCGCTTATCAGATGGTCATCTAAAACCGTGACAAGAGCAGTTAGCTATCAGATAGCAATCACATCATGCCGCCAAGTTATCTACTTATACGTTCTTCAAAATAAAGTCACACAGAACAAGCTATTTTTGTACTCATAACATTGATATAAGAGTTTTGCTATTGGTCTTTTTAAGTTGGTTCTTACTATAGATAGCGAAGACACGCTCAACTTGGGTTAAAAGAAAGCAGTTTGCACTTTGTGCAAATTATAGCTTGTATGTAGCTCATCGTGATCAAAGAAAATATTAGGTGTGCTAACGTAAACACAACATTTGCACACATACAAAAACTAACGACCATTTTCCCTTTTAAGATGGTTATACAGAGTGTAAAATTAAATGCTTTACCATACTTAATGAGAGGTACTTCAGGCCATCAAACTAAACAACTTTCATAAAAACACCCTGTAATAAAAAGAGTATAAAATTAAACTTGTTTAGGTATTTTAGGGGGTACTTCAGATCTTTAACTATGGAGCCAAGTTTCGTCAGGAATATATTATAGGCATTTTTTGTAAAACTTAAATTAAGTACTCGGAAAACGATTATTAGGCGTGTTAGTTAATAGTATAGGTATTTTTAATTACCTACGTAAAGTGGTCAACAAAATACTACCAACAATTATATAGTTGAGTATCATCACGCTATGACGAACGGTTACTACCAGAAGCGATCTAAGATACTTACTTTGTAGTTTTTTTTACCGAAACAGGTGTTTAAACTCAAGTTAACAACTTAACAGTTCCATGCTACATTTAAGTATTTACATTATTTCTAGCTGACTGCATTTTAAAACAGAAAAGGAAATCTTTTCATAACGGTTTGAAGTGTGAATTTCGAATTGTATGTCTTGGAACCAACTTGGAACACTTTGTATTTTTTTTTGCCCAGAAATAAAAACGAGGAAACTGTTTGCAAGGAAATGCTGTACAGCGGCGGCGGTGGTTTAATTTCTGACTGAGTGGCTCTGTTTATTTATATACTTCAGCTTTATAATTGTTTTACACCTTTTATAATATAATATGAGTCATACATAATATCCGTCCGTACGGCTTTGAATAGCAGTGGGTGTCGTAAGAGCGCTTACAGACGAGCGACTCTTTGCGATCGCCGTGTGTCGCGGAGGGTCGCGCGACCGTAAAGTGTATGAGCGCGACGCTCTGCGACCCACCGCGACAGCAAAGTATCGCTCGTCTGTAAGAGACCTAAGAGGCTCGTTAACATCGCTGTAGCTACCGGTTATGGTCCCTGGGCCCTATTCAACAAACGTTACAATTGTAATTTACAATGACAATTCAGGGTACATTGCTGATAATGTTAGTGACACATTACCTACTACAAGTTTAGCGTCAATATTAACCAGCAATGTACCCTGAATTGTAATTGTAAATTACAATTGTAACGTTTGTTGAACAGGGGCCTGCATCCTACCCCTTCACAGATAATAGCGGTCATATTTTAATTACATTTAACAATAAACATTTTAGAGTTGTTCATTAGAAAATACTAATGTATTTTTTAAAGCTTTCTAAGTAGGCAAAAATTTTTATTCTGTGTTTGAAATGTGTATAAATGGTATATCTACTTTTAGCCTTAAAAATAAAAAATCAATGTTTACTATCATGATTTTTATAACGAGATAAATGCAAAATTTAAAATTTGGGGCTCTTGCTGACGTGTTTGTTTTTCTAATATTGGTATATTTCTAGGCTTAAATTGGCTCTGAAATAAAATTAAAAAAACAAATTCTTAATTAGTCCCGGCTCAAATCGTAAAATGACTGGGCTATAAAGTTAACCCTAAAACCAACAATCACATTAAATACACTAACAGACCAAGAATAGATAATAATCTAGTTTGAACTAGTTATTACTCATAACGATATGGAGGCCTAAGGAGCAAGGTCCTTTTATTCGCTTACTAGAAACCTTGGAAATTTGTAGCACGTAGCTATTTAACTGGTAACTGCTGTTTAATGATAAGTAAATGGTAAAAAATTTCTTAATACTGTTGCCATGTGGTGTTCAAACTCAGACGAAATGTCGTAAGAAGAAGAACCTTGATACGTGAACAATTATGATGCCCATACCGTATGATTACAGGTCAGGTGTAAACCGATTCAGGTATCCGATTCTGGATAAAAGGTTTTCATGTGTCATATTCCAAATCAAGGCACTCGTGGAAAAGAGACAGGACTGGCGAATACTCCACTCCACGTACAGTAGTAAGTACCAGATTTATAAGTTCCCCCGTTGATAAATTTTTGAGAGACAGCAATCTTTGCTAAACGACTTCGGGTTTTGTCAGGGGACTCTGCGGAAACGAAGATTGACAAGGGGAAACTTTCCTGGTCTACAGGGTCCAATTTCATATGCCAATGGTTTTTAAGAGGATGACCATCAAACTGAACAACTTTCTTTATGGCACCAACATCGCAATCACGAACAAAAAATCTGCTGTTCCAAAACTGCAAACTGATTCGATTCAAATGTATGGGACGTTGATTTTTTTTCGATTTCGATGTTGGTCCCATAGAAAAAGTTATTCATTTTGATGGTGTGATCATTCCCTTAAAAAACCGTCTGTATATTACCTACCCTAGGACCTTATACAGGGTGTAAGGAATTAAACCACATACTATACCCATTAAACTGAACAACTTTTATTATGGGAGCAAACCAGTCATAGCAAAAAAATCATCTGTCTCATATATTTGTGTAGGTATTGCAGTTTAGTATGATGGAACAGATGATTTCTTTAATGCTCTGACAGGTTTGCTCCCATAGTAAAAGTTGTTCAGTTTGATAGGTAGAGTATGTGGTTTAAAGGTAGAGGTGTGTCCAAAGTCCAAACATATCAGTTGCCCATTTACGTTTTCTATTATAGAACAACAAATATTTTCGCTGTTTCGATGCTGGTCCCGCCTCGTAGTGCAAGCTATTTTCAGACAATTGTTCAAAGAACCCCCTATAAAATATGTAACGCATATAATTTACCATGAGGTGACGTGACTTTGATAGATTACCTACAAGAAAACTGTATACCTACAAGAGTACTGCAATTCATAATGACACTAAAATGACACACTTAACTGGTTCAAGTTTTCATTATAAATGTTTCTAGAAATATAATTTTACTAGCTCGATATGAGAGAGATATCCACAATCTGAAAAGGCCACCGGACTCTACCTATAAAAAAACTAACTTCTTTCGGCGAGTAGTTTCATTGTATGACTTTGAAATTGAACTAGCTAGATTAATAAAAGTAGGTATAAATTATATTCTCATAATTTTACATAGAGCTATGAATGAATTGCTTGTTCAGTTCTGTTAGTTTAGTTGTTCAGTTTAGTCTACTAGAGTGCAATTCTCTAAGCGTAAACATAGGCGAGCTGTCAATGAAATCTCCGACGATCTAAAGGATGCGACGACGTTTGCGCTTAGTAAATTGCACTGCTGATGTCTACAAAACGGATGTCAAACTTTTGTGTTATCTTCGGTGTAGTTGTTTGTGTTGACTAAAGGAAAAGATTTCCGTGGGTAAGTCATGTTTAAAATAGCCGGTAAAATATACTACCCGTTAAACCAATGACAATTCCAATTACCAAGTGACAAGTGACACAACATTTTGTCCGGAAGCTTTAAATACCAAAGGACTTGGTATTGTGGAATTTCACACTGAAAAAGTTTGTCTGATAATGATAACTTCATATTTCATTCTATACAGAAATCTATATTACAAATGTGAAAGTTTGGATGGGAGGGTTTACCCCTATTTTTGACTTTAAGCGCAAATATCTCGAGATAGATGCATAATAACGATTTAGTTTCTATGGGAGTTTTGCTCCATTGGACAAGACCTATCTAACGACACCTCATTCGGGTACAGATAGTTACAGATACAGACAGAGGTGGAGCATACGAAATTATAAGTGTTCCGTGTTTGAACACGGAACCATAAAAATGAAATTAGCTTTAGTTCTTATACTTATCATCATGATCTCAGCCGATGGACGTCCACTGCTGGACATAAGCCTCCCCCAAGGATCGCCACATCGACCGGTCCTGCGCTGCCCTCATCCAACGGGTTCCCGCCGGCCGCTTTAATCAGGTCGTCAGTTCACCTTGTCCCGGGGACCTACCCACGCTGCGCTTTCCGGCTTATACTTATTCTAATAACTTTAAAAAAAATACAAGTGTTTATGAGTTTAACTTTCTTCTAAAACTATGATCTGTCGCCGTGTGTACCTACATTCTAAATTAGTGTAACAAGTGACACGTGTTAAATTAAATGGTCCCCCGGAAAGTCAGTTACAAAGTGCTGTTGATACAAGCAAGGCTTTAACACTTTCGGCGCCGGCGCAACCTTGAACGCTTTATGTCTCCAGTTTATTACTGATTGTGGTCTAGATGAGAGGTGAATGCGATAGTGATGAGCGGAAAGAAAAAAATTTACACCTGGTTTTGATATATCGTTAGGTGTTTTGATAAAATGTGTGCTTTTGTGGGCAAAGCTGAGTATTATCTGCTTGAAGCGCATGTAAATGACTATGAATTTACTCTTTTTGTAGGTAACGAGCCGTTACCCACGACTTCGTCCGTATAAATTATGTACCAGATTTTAAGTCAGATGATAAGCTATCAAACAAAAAAGTTTCATCAAAATGGGTTCAGTAGTTTTTGCGTGATACCTACTCGAACAAACAAATACCCAAACAAACAAACAAACAGACAGACAAAAAATCCAAAAATTGGTGATTTGGAATCAGGAACAACTAAAAACCAAATCCTAATTTTTTTTTTGTAAATATCTTCAATGTACATGTACAGCTACAGACATTCTGTTAAAGTTTTATAATAGTTTAGATTTAATTTTAAAATGTTCCTAATCCCTTATCATATTGATAGAAATTTTTAGGTTTATTTTAGAACATCTTTTTATTTTCATGATGAAAAACAATACTTTCCTTTTACATTCAAAATTTTGAGGGCATCTTGGAAATTTCTTTCATTGTATTTCCCTATAATCCATGTTCTAATAATAAATTACTACAATCTAAAGAAAACACGAAATGCTTGATTTTTTAATACTGCAATAAAGAAACTGTACAAAAACAAATATCATCATCATCATCATCTCAGCCGATGGACGTCCACTGCTGGACATAGGCCTCCCCCAAGGATCGCCATAACGACCGGTCCTGCGCTGCCCTCATCCAACGTTTTCCCGCCGCCTTCACCAGGTCGTCGGTCCACCGTGTGAGGGGCCTACCCACGCTGCGCTTTCCGGTACGCGGTCGCCACTCGAGAACTTTTCGGCCCCACCGGCCATCGGTTCTGCGAGCAATGTGCCCCGCCCACTGCCACACAAAAACAAATATGCAATTACCTAAATAGATTATTAACCCTAGGGGCGTTGGGTAATTTACTTATCATCGCTTTTTTAAGGAGTTCCAATTGTTAAAAATAATAGTTTCCTTATAAGTAAAAAATCCTTTCAAAATAATTTTTACAAATAAATAAGTCTTAAAACCGCCAGCTTCTCCAGCTTGTACCACACCCTTATATCTGCCATGTTATACATTTACTGAAGAAAGCCAACTGGTTTGCAACGAAAGTGATCTCCGGTCGACTTTCGCTCAATTCTCCCTTTAAAAAATATTTTCGAAAACATTCTTGTGTAGTCTCTTAAAATATTCATGAGAAATGCTATTCAAATGCGCAAAAGTTGGAAAAAGTTTTGGGAAAAATAAGAGATTCAGACTTAAATTCAGAAGTTCAAACAACCAATTTTTTCGCGAAAAGTTGTTCAGTTTCATGGTCTGAAGCACCCCCTAAAGTATGAAATGGATTTAAGTTTACACCCTGTATAACTTTAGTTGAATTTCAGAGCGTCAATGGCGTGTTGCGGAGAGCTATGGAAATTCAATCTTGAGGTCCAGGTTCGAATCCGCACGGATGACATGCCATGTACCAATGAGTTTTTCTATCTTATGTAATACGTGATAACGACTGCTCATAAACGGTCTTAAAAACGTCGTGAGGAAACCTGCATACGCTGATGAAGAAATTCCGATGTGTATGTGAAGTCTATACCAATAACAAAGTGTAAATAAAATAAGTGATGAACTGATGAAGCTCAGCGGTCGCGGCGGGTCTATGCCCGCGCGGCGTGCGGGGTACGGCGGCAAGGGACGAGCGTACCCTAACTCAATTCACTGTTAGGGTACGCGCGCAGGTAGCGTGGGCCGGGACGCACTCTTCCCGGCCCCCGCACGCCCCGCACGATTTAATTGGCCTGCCGCGACCGCTGAGCTTCACCACTATTAGTTCTTTACACTATGCAAATACGCATTGGGCGCACGTGGTGGACTAACGTCTATACACCCAGACTGAGGGACTGCCTTGCAGTGGGACGTATAAGGCTGTGATAATAATGATCTGATTATTATAATTTCAGTGTCCGTTTTAAATAACGTCTTACTTCATCGTCTTTTTTATGTTTGGGACTACTCAGTTTTTAAGATAATGAGAAGCTGAGTTGCAAACGAAAATGATGTAAACGTTCAACGTCTAAAATTAACTAAACAAGTGCATATTGCATAACTTCTCTTACACTTTAGTTCCACTACACGATTCCTAAATTGTTACCTAAAATTAGTCAAACTGTTTTCACCTTCGAGTTATTTAGAACCCACTTTCCGTCCATTGTCTTGTTGCGTCTTGTCATTACACTGTCGTAGTATTTAGTGCACTATTTCTTATGTAATCATAATTGTTATTTATTTACAGGATATTCGCTTTAATGTTTTTACTAGGCGAAAGGCAAGCCACTATATTGATATTACTTAATTCCGTCCTGAATCTTGAGTATGCTAAAAGCTACAACTGGACCAATCAAAAGATGGTTGGTAGCTGAAGCAAGGTTTCTGACGATCCCGAAAGGGATTATGGTCGAGAGATTACGCCTGTAGCTTTAGTAGAGTAAGATATCCCCACTGCTGGAACACAGGACTTATGGTGAGGGCGTATGGATGTTAGTCCACCATGCTTGCCCATCGCGGATTGGTTGATTTCACTTCACATACGCATCAGAATTTCATCTTCAGCGTATGCAGTTTTCCTCACGATGAACGACACAGTGGTATTTTTTTTCGGGCATGGACCCAACATACATTCCCACTGCTGTAGCTCGTGTAAACCAGGATTATCCGCCTTATTTTGTGCCTCTTTTTCTCTTTATTTTATTGTTTATGTTTTGGTGTAAAATAAAGTATATTTGATTTGATTTGATCTGGGGGATGATCCAAGACTACATTAGATAGATCGCATCTTCGAAATGTATGTCGTTGCGTCTAATACGAGATCTTCTTCTGACGAGTCGAAGGCATGCCATTGAGTTTGATTTCTCATCGTTACAAAGACTTTGCTTGAACAGGGTACACCGAGCTTATCGGGGGTTTAAGTACGTCTACCGGACTCTTCGTTCACCCGAATCTTACGATAGTTTGCGAAGGTAACATTATTTGTAGGTTTTATTATTTATTATTATTTGTGGTTGGGCTATTGCAAGCAAGGGTCGTTGTAACACGGAGACCAGCGCTGGTCCTTTTGTGTTCGCCTCAAGCTCACCCATATTTACGCATACCTCCGAACTTATGGTATTTTCTTTTCGTTCTCGGGAATGCAGGTTTCCTCACGATGTTTTCCTTCACCGCCGAGCTAGTAAATGATAAATACAACCGTACATAAATTCCGAAGAACTTAGTGGTACAAGCCAGGAATCGAACCGCGGCCTCAGTATTGAGGCGCTAGCTCTCTTCCGTATCGGCTATCATCGCTCTTATTTGTACGCTGCATTCTGGAATATGCTTCATCACAGTTTTCAGCCTATCGCCTAAGTACATGCTCAGCAATCTGACACTAGCTCAGGACAGGAAAGAGTGACATGATGGGGAGGAGGCTGTGGGTGGACAAAAGCTGATGATATCCATCATTCACTGCTGAACGCAAGCATCTCCAAAACTCAGTCTTCAGCCTTTCTCATCCAGATTCTACTGACTACCTGATTCAGGTAATCAATCCAGCAGCCCGTAGCGTGTTCATGCTGCGTTTGCTAGTTTATCGTCTCAATTTCAGGACTATAACTCCCCATCAGCTTTGTCACATAATAATCTTTAGACAGCTTTCGTAATAGTACTTATCATCTAATCTAATATAGTCATTAACTATTTCATTATTCCACCATATAAAACGGTTATGAAACAAATCGACCGACGGACATCGGGGACTCTAATCAATCTAATATCGATTTATATTTGATTGATTGAAACGAATTACATGTGACTTATGTTATGCTTATGATTGAAATAAATGAAATCAGTCACGATTTAGAACGGTAATTTGATGCTTGAACAAAAGTGTCATTGAATTTAGATTTTAACACGGGATATCATAAAAACATCGGAGTTTATAATCTATCCACTCCAGTAATGGAGGGGAACCCGAAGAAGAAGATGATATCCACTGCAGGACAAAGACAATCCCTTTACTATCCATCTTCCGTGTCCTAAGTAAGCTCTGTCTACTTATCATTAAAAGCATCAGTTAAGATCATCGCTAACGCAGATCATTTTCTGGGATCCCGGGCGTTATAACTTATGGCCATCTCTACTGGTGCATTCGACAGACATGGCCTTCGAAATAAGAATTAAAATCAAGTCACACATTGAGTAGCGAAATTTGTTAGTGTTCCGTACGAAAATTGGCAAATCGAAACACTTATGGCAACACCTCAGTGTCTGTCCGTCCGTCTGTCACACGCGATTTTCTTAGAGACCGTTACTGATAATTGGCATAGCTGTGGCATAGCTATAGAAACTAAATGGGCTAAAACATTGAATGAAATAAAAAAGCTAGATTTCGATTTTGGGAGCAGTTTCATGGGATTTTTTCGTCTTTCTTTTCTTATCGTGTGGGCAGAGCCCTGGAGTGCGATTTTTGAATCTCATTAGCTGAGTTCAGCAGTTGAAGATGTCAAAATTACTATGGAGATACGCATATTTCTACTGCTGATTTGACATAAAAAAATCATACTCCAGGAGTGCGATTTTTGAAAGTCAAATCCGCAGTAGAAAGATGCGTATATCCATAGTAATTTTGACATTTTCAATTGCAATACTCAGCGAATGAGATTCAAAAATCGCACTCCTGGTGTCAGAGTTTTTTCAGACTACCTTACAGCCTCTGACGTGGTTTTTATGTAATGACTACCACCACCAGAGATAGAAGCAGGGACCAACGGCTTAACGTGCCATCTGAATCATTTGTAAAGGCATCTTAAACTTTAATAATTTAATTTTAATATAACCAACATAAAATAAACCTTTATACCCCGCTTAAAATCATTCAAGTCACGTGCCTTCATAATAGGTGTTACTAAAATGCAGGTTATACAGGAAAAGCGAGGAAATGAAAGGAAAGTTGTGATAACTTGATAAGACGCGTGATAGATAACCCAACGGATGCCTGGATCTGTTATTAGTTGAGAAAGTAGGTTAAGATTAGGTTTAATATCGGTTTATGTGTCTCTGAGTATTATTGAGATATTTATTGCCAGACGTGCAAAGCGTTGGATTAGGAATTTGATTTAAATTGTATGGTCAGTGGTTTATGAACCACTATCGCGGTAGTAATAGTACAATATTATTCTTTGATCGTCGATTGGATTCAACAAAAAAAAAACAGAACCTTTAAAATGTTTTTAAACTCTACAATTATGATGATGACTTTGCTTACGGATATTATGGTTCTTCTAAACTTATTAGGCCCGTCATATCAAACATTAAAATCGCAAACTAACGTCTAGTTCTGATTTTTAATATATTGTTAGGGCCACTACCAGTAGCGTATATCCAAGTTTGCAGCTTCGAAAGACCTGTGCTAACTTTGCAGCACTCGAAAAACCATCCCGTTTTTTTGTTTTTTGCTTATATCTCGAAGTCTATTAGTCGTATCGAAAAGTTTAATAGGTATAAATTAAACCTGATAAAATTTCCTACAAAACAAGTAGTATGCATTTTTGTCATAGGACTTAACCTTTGAGACTACAGGACTAGAGGGCTACAGGGCCGAGAAAGTAACAGCATTTCAACGATTATGAAATTTTTATGGTGACCCTCGTGAAAGTTGAAGATAAAAACAAAACGATTTCATATTCTTAATCAGCGACCCCTAAAACCCACAGATGAAACCCCCGAGCAAAATTTTTTTTTGCGCTATTTCTTTTTTGGTTCCATAGTGAAAGTTTTTCAGTTTGATGTTCTGAAAGTCTGAAGCACCCTGTTCCGGCTTAAAACGACTCCAATTCCATATGATTATTATAGGTACAACTCCTTGATCTTACTACAAAATACATGCAAAGAAAGATATACAATAAAAATTAAGTTTAATAATAAAGCAAAAATAAAATACAATTGTTCTCCATGATCTTTTAAATTCAATCCGAGAATAAATATCGATATGGAAAAAAATCGTAATAATAAAGAAACATAATTGTCTCATTTCTTAATACTCTGATTTCGCGCACATTACTCAATTCAAAAGTTCTTAATTCCGAAAACCGGAACTCCGACATTCCCTTCCCCCCGGCTCCTCCGTTGCCCCCCCTGGCACCTTGACCTCGCGGTTATCGGCCTATATTATACCAAGTGGCAAAAGTGACAAAAGTAGCAAAAGCTTGCACTTTTGGCCTTCGACTTACGTCACTCATTAAAGAAAGGACTTGATCTGTTGCAGCTTAGTTTTTGTGCAGTGTAAAGTTACATTTAGTTTGTGTAATTAATCTTGTCAAACTTGTATGCTGCAAGTGACTCAATCCAGGTCTTGAACTCTGTATACCAAGTTTTAGCTAACAAGCGTAATGAAGAAATAAACATGCATCTATTGAAAGGAGAGCGGTGATAGCCAATATAAAAGAGAGTTTGTGATTAAATCACGATGGTGGTGGTTCGAAATAAGTTGAAGGAGCATCGTGAGGAAATCTACTAGGTATGTGAAAAACTTGCCTGGGAGTACTATTTATCAGTAAATTAACGTAGAGTGTTATATTATGAACCACGAATCAAAACCTTCCCTCAAATAATTCTTTTGAAATGCTGGAGAAGTCAAATTTAGGAATTCAAAATGGCTGTCCATCAAGAACATTAACCTACTGTTACCCTACATATAAAATTTTTGTTTTCCATGCATTTTATGAAGACGGTTATGACGCCCGCGTACTGAAATACGTCTGATATCAAGGAGACCGTGCTCTATCTATAATTATAGAGCATCTTATTATCTAAGTAGAGCAGTCCAAGAAATTTATCAGCAATGCGACAACTCGTGTCTCAAAGTTCATACTGAACAACAGCAGGAGCAAGGCTCGTGCCATCGTCGGAGCTCTCACTGGGCACTACGCCACAGGCACGATGATGTACAAGATGAAACTCACCCTGGATCCCAGCTGCCGAGCGCGCGGAGAGGATGAGGAGACCATGGAGCACATTCTCTGTGATTGTGATGTCTTGGCGGCAAAACGCATGTGCCTCCTCGGTGATGGATATCCAAAACAGGGAGATATTAGGCTTCTTCCCCTCAATGGTATTGCCTCCTTCATTGACCATGTATTTTAAGGGTGAAGAATGTAAAAAGTACTGGGGGCACTGGGGCTAACACAAAAGATCCCACTGGGTCGAAGTATTGCTGGCTTGCCAGCCCCCAGAACAAGATATAAGATATATAAGTAGAGCATGCTGAAATACAGTCTGATAAATCTTTTTTCTACTCATTTTATGTACACCCAAGTTATGTAGTACTAGATCCTCTTCTCCCAAGTGTACACAGAATAATTCCAAGGGCTATAAACATAACTTATGTTGAGAAAAGATTGAATTCATTGGGATGGGACTCTACAAAACAAAATCTATGTCTTTTCTACAAGAATATAAATAACAAGAATACAACAGTTATGCAATCTAACTAACTGGCTTAAGAGGGCTATTCGAGTCCAGTGGCGCCCTCGTCACAATAATAAAGATTTCTCAATAAAGAAAGCCTAAATTAAAAAAGTGCCCACTTGACAAACTACAAAAGCCTTCAAGCTATGTTCATAGGATACTTTTATAGGTTTTTTAAAGGTCTAAACATACAAATTTTGAAAAAAGAAAAAGAAACGGCCGCTTTTGTTTTTATTCGAAATTGTCTAAAAGTGGAATATTTATTTAGAACCTATAATAAGTATTGTATAACAATGGCTTGAAGGCTTTTGTAGTTTATCAAGTGGGCACTATTTTAATTTAGGCTTTATTTATTGAGACATCTTTATACGGTTATAGAAATTTATTTCTCAAAAAAGAATACATATTCACTTATTAGAGAAATACAGGGTATAACTTATAAAAAATAGTTACTCGTTGGGAGCATAGAACGGGAATGCAATATAACTAAGTATAAATTAAAAATAAAGTAAAGTTGTTATGACGGTAGTGGGTAGTTATTATTGTAACGAGGGCGCCACTGGACTCCGATAGCCCTCTTAACGGTATTATTCAGTATTTGAATACGAAAAAAAGTGAAAATGAATAAAAATCTTCAACGGAAACGATTCAGACATCGATGCTATAATTCTTGGCATTGATGAGTTCCCGTGACTTACGTCAGATGACACATAAGCACAACATCAACACCATTTCCTCTGTATCAACCTGTACCATCGAGCGAAAGTTACATAAGATCGTTTTAGTCCGAGATCCGACCGTAAAATTATGCACCTATTCCTTAGGCGAACGAAATGTAATTCTAGTGTATGTTTATACAGGGGTTAATTCAACGCCGCCAAGTTGCCTAGAAAAATCTTGCCGCAAGTGCCATTTCCATTAACATTTTTGGTATAACTTTTTCCACGTGTTTGTTAGGGAAGTGAATGAGGTGCCATCGGAAGGAGACTGGTCTAAAGTACTTTAAAAACTAGGGTTGCCACCTCTCAATCTGCCGCAACTATAGGGTTGCTAGGTCCAAATATGTCATTTTTGAAGGAGTTAGACCGACTCCTGAGGATGCTCCTTGGTGGAGCGAAACACGTGTAGAGTAGAAATTATTTGGTAAGCAGGTTGTATTTTATTACGTAATACAACTTTGTCTACTAGGTATTTAGAGGCGGAGGTCTTGATACAATCGTGTCATCTACCTATCAATAATAAAGATTACCTAAAAGGCTTTCAACACCTGCCTTATTCTAATTTTTATGAACAGTTACTAGAATTATTGAATAACAAATCAAATAACAAAATAAATGTACGTCAACATTTAAGTGCATTGATAAATGATCAGTGGACAAGAACAAAGGTCCGGCGCGCGCGCAGGCTAGCTGGGGGGTGAAAGGCAGCAAGAGCTAGTAGGGTGACCATGTTTCGGACCGAATAATCAGCAATGGCTTGAACGTTGTATTTAAAAGGTGTGTGTCTTGATTGAAAATTTCAACTGCACTTTTAAAAAGTTTATGGGTAGGTAGGTAGAGACCGATTGGTCTCGTTTGGTTCAAGTTTGTTTTTTATCTGTATGAAAAGACGTTGATTATTTTTGCTCTATTAAAAATTAACAATCAAAAATATGTTAATTGTATGGAGAAACTGTTTTCAGAACTTTTTCAGAAAAATATTAATAGAAAGATTAATTATGGTAAAATTAGGCAAATCACTCTGTGTGAATGCAGAATCACAGATCAGCATAAATAACGACCCGGTTGGTGTAATGACGACCCGGTCGGTGTAATGGTTAACACGCCGGACTGCCAAACCAGGGTCCTGGGTTCGAATCCCGGTTCGGTCATGGATGTTACATGTTTGTGCCGTTGTATGGTTCCCATAACAAAAAGCCTATAGCTTACTTGGGATCATTACAATATATGTGCCTGTGAGCGTTATTTATTTATATTTTATTTATATAAAGAATGGTAACCCTACTATCACCCGCCCTGGTTTTACCTGAGGCTTTATCTGGCCCGAATTGTGAATTGCGATATATCTACCGACACATGTCGACAAGTTCGCATGAACATTTGCAAGCACTAACCTGACTAGTTACAAACATGCATACCTAAATTCACGACCTTCAACCAATTTGGGGTGGCAAAAACTTTACTATAACGTCAGATTACTTATAACTACCAAATGTTGTTGCATTAATGGGGATGGGCTATCATTTTGCTACTGGAAAAGTCCTTTTCCAGTAGCGAAATGATAGTCTAAGAAAACAAAGTCACTCTGAAGGTTGAGCCGGCGAAGTAAATAGTATAGCCAACATAATAATTATGCTCAAGGGGTAGTATAGATCGGTATTACAAGTATAATGATAGTAAACAAAGTAATTAAGAGGAGAAGTAAGTGAAACGAAAAAAAAAATCGCACAAAATGGTTTATCTTACGTATGACATTATTTAATAAAACCGCCTTCAAAAAAACTAAAAAGTAAAAAAATAATATTGCAGCCTATGACTTTTTCGTTCGCATCATAAGAACATTAATTTGTTTTATTGAAGTCGCTGTCAAGTCAGTACGATTCGCGACAGGGCTCGCATTTTTTGGCTTGGCTTGACACCGACTTCTATAAAACAAATTAATGTTCTTATGATGCGAACGAAAAAGTCATAGGCTGCAATATTATTTTTTTACTTTTTAGTTTTTTTGAAGGCGGTTTTAATTTTTTGTTAAAATTTTGTTTATTTCACAATTTTTTGTGGTGAATTGATTAGTTCGATTTAATAGGAATGCTTTAAATTAACAAACGCACTAGTCGTCACTACGATTTTCGAAGGTTCCCCTCGATTTCTCTGGGATCCATCATCAGATTCTGGTTTCCTTATCATGGGACCACCCTCGAAACATCTCCTTTCCAACAAAAAAAAATCATCAAAATCGGTTCATAAACGACGAAGTTATCCGCGAACACACATAAAAAAAAAAAATATATATACGGTCGAACTGAGAAACCTCCTCCTTTTTTGAAGTCGGTTAAAAATGGCGACGATGACGACGTCCTATAGCCTAGGTAGTGAGCGAGCTGCGAAGCTTAGGGTCGGAGGTTCGAATCCCGTCAAAAGCATAAAAAACTGAAAATATTTGTGTGATGAATATAAATTTTATAACCATGAGGATTTTTGTTTGGGCTGGTCATATCAGCCGAAGGACTGACAATCGATAAGGTGCCAGAGTTCTAGAATGGAGACCACGAACTGGCATGAGTATAGTATCATATGGGACAACCTGCGACAGGTAGCGTGGAGCGACGGGATGTGGAAGGATGAGGATGGAGTTTTGTCAAAGTATGTTTTGTGGCGCACCTTGGGAGAGGTCTATGTTCAGCAGTGGACGATGACAAACTGATGATGATGATTTTGTTTGTATCTGTATTAATTATTTCATACTAGCTTTTAAAAGTATCCTATGTTACTTCTAATACCTCCAAGAATATGTGTACAAAGTATCATGATGATCGGTTAAGTAGTTTTCGCGTGAAAGCATAAGAAACAAACTTACATTCACATTTATAATATTAGGGATTATACAGGTTGTAAGGAAAAGTATTATTAACCTTTAAACCACATACTCTACCCATCAACCTGAACAACTTATACATATGAGTTTAAGTCGTGTAGGCATTGCCGTTTAGTATGGAACAGCTGCTCTTTTTTTTTGCTCTTACACTTTTGCTCACGTAGGTATAAATTGTTCAGGTTGATAGATGGGTAGAGTACGTTGTTTAAAAGTTTGCCTTTAGTTAGTTAACATACTGAAATAGTACAAATCTAGACTATACAGGGTGTACAATAAAATGGGACAGCTACTTAAAAGGGGGCTTCAGACCATCAAACTGAACAACTTTCTCTATGGGACCAATATCGAAATCGCGAAAAAAAAATGTGCTGTCCCATACATTTCAGTCGAGTTATGTTTGAAGTTTTGTATGGGAGAGCGGATTTTTTTTTCGCGATTTCGATATTGGTCTCATAGAGAAAGTTGTTCAGTTTGATGGTCTGAAACACCCCTTTGAGTAGCTGTCCCATTTTATTGTACACCCTGTAGATTCAGGTACTACAAAATTGGGCTAGATAGTCAGTGTGATAATGTCAAAGATATTTATTTAAATGTTCTCCCAGGCACCTAAACAAGGTATTATAAAGTACTTGTTCTATCTAGGTCCATATGAAACACACGTGTGCTGTGACTGTGATCTCAATTTAATCTACAGTCAGCAACTAAAATGATAACACGTAATTATTATAACAACCATTAAAAATATCGTGCTACCATACAAGGTGTAAACATGAATGCGATAGGTTACATATTTTATAGGGTGCTTGAGGGCATACATAAAAAACTGAAAACTATGGGGTAATTTCAACTATGGAGTAATTGCACTTATAAATGACGATGTAGTTCTTCTCATAGTTGCAATTACCCCGGGAGACATTATCACTTATTACGTACATTTAGGGCAAATACCCATTGATGTTTAATTAATATAAAAGAACTTTTTTTTGTAATTGCTATGTTGGTAACCTATACTGTCTCGTCAATATTATCCTGAATCTGAAATTGACTATCAGAGGTGGGTTAGAACGCAGGGCTCTACGTAACGATCACTGAATTTGATTCCAGCAGCTGCTTTTGTGCCTAAGTGTACATTAAAATATTATAAGCGGAGGTTTATTTAATCAATGTTGTTAGACTCAATGGACGATCGTTATTCATGTTTAAGCAAACTTTTAGGATATAGACATGATTGATTATGCTTTTCAATTAGGTCAGAAAAGGTATAGATCATTTAAAATATTATTTACCCGTTTCGGTGAGATGAAAAAAAAAGGAGATCCTAAAAAGAATATGGCTTTATCATTGAAATTCAAACAACAGTGTCAAAAGTAAAAATTGTCATTATTAACTTTCACATCACATTAAGTTTTACATAAAAATATCGCCCCAAATATGTCAAACTTCAAGAATTATTTCCTTCAACGACCTTCGATATGACCACTGGGCTTGGTTCACAAAAGGTTTCGATTGTCACGACGAAATTGCACCACGTAGCACGATCGTCTACAATAGAACTCGATTTAAGTACTGAATCGGTCAATACACTCAGGTTTATTAATATTTAACCTCCAAAAGGCTGTGTATCCATGAAATCGTTCATTATAATTCTGTCTATGGCAACTGGATAAAACTCATAAAACTCAATGAAATATGTTAAGAAGAAATTGCTTACTACTTTGGAAGTATAGTATCACCCATCAGCATTATTTTATTACCATTATTTAGTTAGAGCAGGGTTTCCCAACCTTTTTTGCGTCACGCCTCCCCTGTGGTATAATAAGCAATATTTGCACGCCTCCCCCCCCACTATTGAAATAACGACAAGCGCAGCTTGAAAGGTGCCATCTGAGACCTGCTGAGCCTGAACATGTCAGTAACAGTAACTGAAACAGTCTACCCCATTTTTTCCATTGAATTGGAGCGTAATTGGAAAGAACTTCCTTATAATATTGTGTCTTTTTTACCGGTTTCAAAAGAACTCCGAAACAAATGAATTTCAAAAAGTTACAATATCAAGTGTAGTCCCATGCTATCGAATCATGAGAAACAGTTCACTGAGATTTTCCAGTACCTTCCCCATTTTATGCATGAAATTTTGTCCACTTTATTGTAACTAGATTTATAACCGAAAGTTCATTCGAGCTTTAAAAAGCCGTTGTCAAAAATCAGTCGAGTGTGACATTGGGAAACACGATACTGTTCAATTAAGACCAACTTAACTATCCGTTCAATACACAAAGACACATACATTTACTCTTGTACCAAAGACACAAGTTTGAAAATTGCTTGATTCAGGAGATTTAATAGAACGTAATTGTTACAGAATGAATAATGACCACTTTTGTGTGAACTTATGTGAAGGCTAGATGCCTAGATTAATAGGCTAGGATAGGCTAGTTTAGGTTTAATGGTTTGTTGAGGATACTTTTTATCTCATAGTTAATCAGAATCCAGTATGTTGTCCGACTTTTTTTTCCGGGAAAGCACCACAATTTCCGTTCTTCTCTCTTATGGAAAACCCTCCGGGACAGTATAAGTTGCCCAGGCTGATTTAGAGGTGCTTAAATAGACAACCAACACAGGTCGGTCGGAGTAAAGACAACTTATTCAAGTGGGGTTACATAAACGGGTTGGACCTCAGGTGTGAATATGGTAATATCATACTGCCCTTCCTGCGCGGATACCTGCTTATGGACGCTATCCGTGTGGTCCTGCTGGATTGGAAAAATGTTGAATGACATGCCATCGTCTCGATAGAAGATTACCCAGAGGGTCTACCCGCACATTCGAACTTCGCAATTACGTGAAAATTTTTGTTCCAATTTCAACTCTATTCCAATAAACTGCGGACCGAAACAGTGGCGATATAGCGAGCATCGAAAGTGCGGGTACAGGGCCTGGATTGGTTTTTTATTTTAAATTTTGTTCTAAGTATAAAACGTTTGTAAGGGTCCTTCTTAATATGCTGACACCTTTTTAAGGGGACGATCAGACCATCAAACTGAACAACTTTCACTATGGGACCAACATCGAAATCGCGAAAGAAAAATCAGCTGTCCCATACATTTGGCTCGATTAGGTTTGCAGTTTAGTATGGAAGAGCTGATTTTTTCTCGCGATTTCGATGTTGGTCCCATTGAAAAAGTTGTGCAGTTTGACGGTCTAATCATCCCAAAAAAATCTCAGCATATTAGGAAGGACCCTGTACTTAAGTGTAAAAGAACATCTAGTTATCACTACTTAATTTGCAATTGACCAAGCTTTACATAAAAGGCTAATTTATTGCGATAGTCATTCTGAAAGTTGACTTGTGATTAAGAAATATTATTCTTACTATGTACTCTACAGAGCATGAGATTTTTCAGTAAACTTAATAATAAGGTAATAATATGTCCGATAAAAAAGCATAATTTATGACAAGGTAAAGAAAAAAAAAAAAAAAAAGGTATAAAGAAATATACTTCATTCCATATATGGACGAAAAGATATTCCGATATTTCTATTTAGCTTTCTGGCCGATTCTAATTAGAAAATATAATTTATGTAACAGATATCCGACATAATCATCTTGGACACAAAAGCGAGAGAGAATGTGTTTCAAATCTCTGTTTCTGTTATGCAAAACAGCCTTAAAATGTCGTTGCTATTTGTAATGGACTATAGATGAATAATCTCGTCACAGAAAAACAGATATTAATAGTAGATACTACACACAGAATGGCTTCTCCATGCCCCTCACTAACTTCAGATATCGCACCTCACCCCGCACTTCGAGGGTAACTTTAGGGGAACCGAGCGAGGAGCATAATTATAGCGGCGAGAAAGCACGAGTGCCGATCCATCTTGTTTATATCGCAGTTCAGTACTGAATGCCAGGGGTGTGGTCTCGTCTAAACTCTCATCAAATTGGATTATGGATTATCAACATCCTTTATCCGACGCCGAATTAAAGCAGTACAAACAAAAACACCCTGTTTAATACAGCAGTAAATAACCTGTCTTTTTGTCACGATATTATGCTTTTATAGGGCGCCACATTGTTATAGTTAGCGCACAAAGCTTACGTGTATTATGTCATGTTAAGTAACAATCACCATGCGTTTCAATGACCGCCCACCCTTATCGTTCCTACCATTGTCTTAACATTGTTAAAGACCACACTTTCTTTGTATCTATGCATTACCGGAGATGCAATTTGAGATTTCGTAAGAATGCATTGTTGTAATGTATTTGCTAAATCGTTATTGCACTTTCTATAAGACGTTTACTATTGAATTACCTTCTTGTAACTTGAAAGCTGTTTAATTATTTACCTTATTGGTCTGCAGTCGTTAAATTGTTTTCATTGATAATTTTATTAATTACTTTGGTAATTCTATCGAGACTTAATAGACGTTTTCTCTTAATTCCAGGTGAAAAACGGATCAAGGATAGGCAGAAGAATTCCAGCACCATCTGCACCCGAAGCCATACAAAGTACTGAAACCGAAGATGTGCAGCCAACATTCAGGCCAAGAAGCTCAAGAAGACGAGAAGAAACTCCAACAAGAGAAGTAAGAACAAGAACCAGGAGTAGGCCCGAAAGGACAGAGGCACCCCAATTGGATAGACCTCAACCGCAGCGCAGCGAACAATTCGATTCGAGAAAAACATTTAGCCGAACTCGTAGTAGGCCTGTCGATACTGAAGTGAATAAAGAAGTACCAACAGGCAGAGACAATGTCATCAGAAGTAGATCACGTCAAAGCAGTAGATCTACAACTATACAGACAACTCAAGGATCTTTTGATATATCTTCTCCAACTAAAGAGACCAGGACTGAAGTCACCAATTTGGGCCAAGTAACAAGAGTGACACCAAAACATGACGTTGCCTCAACTCAGTTTAGTCGAAGGAGTTCATCCACCTCAACAACGGAAACTGTTGCTCCAAGAAGATTACGTGGACGCATAAATACTCGGACAGATACAAAAGCACTTGATCTTGCCGTTTCTGGAACCACTAACACTTTAACTGTAAAAGAACCTACCACTGCAAGAACTTCAGACTTGAGGAATTCTAGAAAACTCAGATACAGAACACGTCTAACAGATACCGATACTAATTTAACAGGCGAAGGAATAACTCTAAATGAAGTCACAAAGTCTAGTCAAAATAATGAAAACTTACCTAGTCAACCAGAAATTCAAACATCCACATCACCTGAGCCTGTAGTTGAAACAGTACAGCCAAGCACGGAACCGGTCCCAGTTAAAACAACAACTAAAAAAGCAACAAAGGTAGTAAGGCGTCCGTTAGCAAGAGGAAATGCAAACTTTAGGCCATCAGTGTCATTACCGAAGCAGACGAAGAGTGACGAGATCAGTGAAGATGACAACTATCCTGAAAGTTTTAAAGCATTGATTCAAGCTAAAAATGCATCGGTAAGTTTTGCATTAAATCTTAAATATAACCAAAAATAACATTTATTCCAATTATTGAATATTTTCAGACACAAGCGAGCTCTCCAACAAGCGAGAGTTTGTCATTGAAAGCATCACAGAAAGTTTACAAAACTTACTCGTCATCACCACAGTCTACTAACACTGATCCAGCTAAAAGCAAATTTTCAAGGGTAACGTTACACTTCAATACATAAACATGGTCACATCATATTTTATACACCTATACAAATACCCATTATTAACTTTTTAATTTCATTTACTTTAGAATGCTTCGTAATAATTCCAACAGTAAGAAATAATAATATTGCTAATTATAAGAAAACAATTTACAGTTCCGAAGTAAAACTAACGCAGAAGATGAAACGAAAACTGAAGACAAAGAAGAGGAAAAGATTATGGAACCCATTATTGTACCAGACCCGCCAAAAACTAACACGTCGGAGTACAAACCTAGAGGTGTATATTCAGCTAGAAATAGAAAAGTATCAAGTAGCTCCACCACTGCAAGGAGTTCTTCAAGTCAATCTTCACAGTCCTCAGAACGGCCCGTTTATAAATTCAACAGAAAATTGAAAATTACGACTACCGTTTCCCCAAACGCTGATGGTTTACTAAAAGCAAAAAGGGTTGAAACTAATAGCCTGTTAAAAAAATCACCAGCAAGACCCTCGTATTACTCACGAAGAAACGCTACAAAGAATGTAAGTTCAAGCTCCGAAGCTCCAGTAAACATCGATAATGCAATAACTGAGAATCGCCTAAATTTGACACCAAGAAAAAGCACATTGCCAAAAACATCATACTATTCACGTTTAAGGAACAAGAACAAGAATGATGTTTCGACAACAACAGAAGTTGCCACGGAGGCAGCTACTTTTATAGAAGAATCACCTGCCCAGAACAAAATGGAGAATTCTGCGGATATGCCATTAATATTCAGCTTATTAAAAAGTCCTAATGAAGGTGAATCTAAGGAAATACAGCAAGAAAACACTAACGGTGAAAAAGAAAAGAAAATGTTCATAATAGCTGTCAGTAGCAAAGAATCTCTAGAAAATAGCACAGAAAATGAAGTTGTGAATAAAGACGATAACAGCGAGAGTAAGCCAATTATCAATATCGTTCCTTCATCAAAATATCACTCAAACTATAAAGATCATACTGTAGAAGTGTCTGAAAATAAAGAGCATGTAACACCAGTATCGACACCTTCGATAAAGAATATTCAAACAAGGAAGTATGGAAGGAGACGTACGAAACCTAAAGAAGTAAACGAAGACGTAGCTGAAGTGACTCCTAAGCCTCGAGAAAGGAATTTGAGGAAGTACAGCGATTCTTTTTCAAAAACTACAGAGCCATCCACCAACGGAGTAAGTAAACATTTTTTTGTTAGAAAAACCCTGACACAAATTGTGAAAGTTTCTTATAGGATACTGATAACAACTTTACAGATACCACCTGAGCCTGAAAAAACGAAAAACAGATACAGTTCGAAATATAGGTCCTCGTATCTCGATAAACCATTTTACAAACCCACTGTTCCCACAATCACATCGTCAACTGTAAGTAACACATAATACTCCACTTATTTTCTCTACGTATATTTACTGAATCAATACTTTATACACATGACTTTATCCGTTGTTATTTCAGAAGATAATTATATTCTAAATTACTCAATAAGACAAAGCCCCTTTATAACATTGGCGTTAATAAGTTTCATGTTTACCATTTATAATTATTAAAGACATCATTAAAATCATTTTACAGATTCTTCATCACCATACTTTTGTCTATAATTTATTTGTATCCGGTCATTAATGCATTAGTTTTTTTTAAAAAACTTCATCATTCGCAGTATAGTAAAATCACAATTATGCAAAATGTAAATTCACATAAATATCATTTCGTGTTCATTTTGTGTATAATTTTCATAAACCTCATCAACATAATTTTCACGAAGGAATAATTATAAGTTTCTCATTGCTAAAGGCGTGGCTGAAATTCTTCGTGACCGACCATCAGTTGGCCAAGTATGTAGAAGAGCCTAATTGGTTCGAGGGGGAGGACATTTACATAACAACAGAGATGTCAAGACAGAGCTTCACAACGCCATCCATGTATCACGAATCATCCATAGAACTGGTTAATGGAATCATATAGATAACCATCATTGACTCACTTTCACTTAACTTTAACATTATCATTACTCATTTCACTCATTCATTGTATAATAATAGTTTTAGTTTTAAAGAGATGTTTTGATTATTTTGTTAATTGTTGATAGTTTTTAAAAGATTTAGTTACTAGTTTTATAGTAGTCGTTTTATTTGATGTAGCATTTATAAGCTAAGCTATGAGCATCTCTTTAAGACTCTTATTTATAGAGTCATTTACCATCATACAAGTTTCTGCGTTATGAGCATTTTCATAATTTTCATATGTAACTTTAAAATTATAACTTAACGCATAAGCTTCACAAAATACAGTATGTAAATAGATTAATTAAATTCACTAACATGCGATTATATTAAAATGTAAAACTTATCATAACTTGTTTTAATGTAAACACATTTCATTTACTATCTTTCATTTTCTTTCACTAATCTATACCTAATCTACCACCTTAATTCCAAGAGTAATAAAGAGGCTTTGGTCTTTGCACGATTTTCTACTTATAGTTATACTGGTCTATATTTCAGGAAATATACTGTCTTTAATTATTTATTTTGTACACAATGTCTATTTACTGTTTATATGGGTGAGATTACTTCTTATTTCAGGTAGAGGGAGAAGAAATCCAATTAGGGCCAGACATGAACGCTATCTCCTTTACTCAGACCCGAAGTACATTATCCTCAGCAGACTTGAAACTTTCAGAGAGTTTAGTGAAATCATCTCAAGTACTGAACGTTGAGGCATCACAACATTCCCCATCAGTTACTGTATCTATATTTGATGCATTAGCTGACATACTTACGTCTACACCTAGAACACCACGACTATTGTCTACAACAGAAGTACAGCAAAACCAAAAAAATTATAACAATAAAAAACAAACACTCAACGGCGTGAGTAACAATGTTAATGTAAATAATGTTGAAGGTTCAGCAAATCAGAACACGTTTGCATCAATTGACGTTGGTGCAAACATTAATATTAAATCTGTACAGATCACTGAGCAGACAACACCAAATGTGATTAACAGTTTGTCGGGGGAACCAACACCATCACTAAACACTGATCGAGAGAATGTAACTCCTGTGAATACACCAACAATTCCCACTCCTCCTCCCACTACTCCTGTTTCCGCAAGGAGACCTTTCGCTTTCAAAGTATTATATTCAGACACCGAACCACCAACAGACAAATTATCGACTGCAACAGAACCCACATCAAATCAGCCATCGACTGACCCAACAACGGTATATAACACTGTGTCTGATCTTTTGTTAACCAATAACAACTTAGTTTCGTCAGAACTAACTAGCATGTTGTCCAATAACATAAGAGATATTATTAAAAACATGGATGCAGAGAGTAGATCTAGATTATCCGTAGACATGGCAAGACTTTTGAAAAACTTAATACCCAGGGCTTTAGATGGACTTACGACTGTAAATGATGACGTAGATATAGTTCCCAACACTACACCCTATAGTTTGGAGGAGATAAAAGACACAGAAAACATTGATGTAAATAATGTCCCCGATTCAAATGGCACAAATGTCGATGCTCTCCAGACTGTAGGGGCAAATAATGTAAATAGTCCTAGATATACAAGTATTATATCATCAATTAATCTTACAGATAGTCCCACACAGGCTGTAAATAGCTCCAGCGAAACACTGGGACTTGCAAATAGCACACTACCTGAATCAATTAGCCAGACGACGTTAGCCGAATTATCATTACCTAATTTGACTTTCACAACTTTTTCTTTGAATAATGATATATCGACTACTTCCATAACAGCCTCTATTACGACACCAAGTACAGATAAAGCTACGTCGTCTAGCTCTTTGAATACAGATACTATTATTGTAGATAGCAAGAATGACAACAGGTTTGGTGATTCCTCAAATGATGCTACTAACAAGAATGTTCCCCTCCCGTTCTTCACAAATGCGGATTTAAAAGAGTTTATGGAAGGTGATCCCGATAATTTAGATAACGTTGTAGCAACTACACAAGTTAAACCTATTACTTTGACTACTAAATCAGTAACACCGTCACGGGATGTAGAAATTATTGATATTCAGAATCCACGTCAAGTATCACCTCTACAATTATTGGTCTTATCTAAAAAAGCCAGAGTCTTGCAGATGATAGAAGACTTGATAAAACAACACCACAATGAACTAGCGACCGTAACACCATTGACAGATGTACTAAGCCAAGAGAACAACATTCCATTATCCGACCGTTTGACTCAAATCATAAACACCATGAGCTCCACGACTGAATCGACTGACATTACCAATGCAGGTGATTCCACTTCTTCTATGACTACTCCTTCTCCACCTCCTTTTCCACTTTCTACTTCTTTCGATACCGATTCCCCTTCCAGTGAAACTTCTGAAAATGGTCTGACCACGACTCTTTCAACGTCAGAAGCAACAGTTACATCCAACGATGTAACATCAGCAACTACAGAAGGTTCTGTACTATCGAACCGTTTTGGTACGGATGGCACATATTCATCAACATCAGGCACGCAAACATCAACAGACACAGCCGATGCAAATTCTAGTACCACTCCTATAGCCACCACAGTACAAGTGTTAGACAAAGCTACAGATGATTCTGCTACTACCGTTGGTAATGTAGAAACCGCACAAACTACTACGCAGGGAAATACTGAAATAACTACTGCATCAGCTGACGCTGAAACAACACTTACAATTATAGACACTACGACAGATAGTGCAGATACTACTCAAACAGAAACAGATGTAGAATCGACCACTACTACACCAGCGACAGAAACTAAACAAAATATAGTTTCAATTGTTAACAGTAATCAACTCGACGTGATCACTGAAAAACCAAAAAAAGATTACGTTATTTTTGGAATACTACCCAACAATACAGTGGTACGTAAAGACCCTAACGATGACATCCTGGAATCATTAACAGAAGCGAGCCCTTACATCATATTCGGTGTGCTACCCAATAACACAGTAATACGTAGATTCCCGAACGGGACTCGAGTGCCACGAGTCATGCAAAAAATTGACGTACTACCAATCAGTCCATGGAGTTTGAGAAATCCATACAGCCCCATCCATAACAACCCGGCCATTGTTAGGCCGAAGTCTAACCCCATCCGAGTATCCACTAATATCGTGACATCCACAGACACATCCGATAACGGAACGGAAAACCGATTAACCAACGACACTGTAAATAACCAACAAACGATGGTATTGACTTTACGTTGTTTAGCTTGAACGCTGTGCTTGGGGCTTTATCAGCATCTGGTGCCGCGCATGAGCATGAGGTTCTATTGTAGTTAGTATTATAAGCTCTGCATGCCACTGCACTATGATAACTGCTTTCATCGACTAACGCTGCAACGCGTAACATTTTATTTCGTAATTGCAGATACCTTCATCGGCACTTAATATAAAAGATAGCAGTTTGGGTGTAACTACTGCCACAAATAAGTCGCCTGCTGAAAAAAGCACTGCCTCGCATGTTTTGAGTTTACGCACAACTACAATGCTACCTTCTGTTCATGAGATTCTGCTTAATAGTATATCTTCGGCTGCTAAAGAGGAAATGGTCATAGCATCAATGACTAGCTCAACTCGTGAACCAAGAATATTAACACTGGATATCGATCCGGAGGTATAATCTTTACGTCATTATCATTATAATCTGTCACTATTTATTGGTATATTTATATATTTAAAAGTTGACACCATTAGTTACATTGATAGCGATATTAATTTAGCGCTAGAATTAATGCATGTTAACAAATTATTTTAAGATGGTTTTAGAAAAACATTATTTCGGTAAAGGTAAGTGGTGTATTTGGTGACGGATTCGATTTTAGTCATACTTAAAGAATAAAAATACGTAGTTGTTTTAAAAAAATACACATTAGCAAAACATTTTTGTACAAAAACTTAAGAAGCCGTTTTTCATAGTTTTAACATATTGGTCTATCAATTACAGACAAAACAAATACGAACCGAAAAACCGGGTGATGACAATGCAGGTGCCGTATTTAAGTTCATACCAATAGACGAGGTAATGGCCGCACCACAAGACACGAACGTATTGAAATTGGCTTCAACTAAAGCACCTACCACAAGTACGGGAACAACTGACGCTCAGACAATAACTGAAACAAATACACAGACGTCACAAATGCAAACAAGCGTGGACACAAGTGATGATCCAACGACTACAGTCCAAGTGACGGTTGGAACTCCGGCTGAAACAAATCCTGTAACGGAACAAACCACAGGACCAGTTTTTACTAATTACCCTATAACAACTGAAAGTACAACATCCCCACCGATACCTACTACTACTGTAATAACAACGGCAATTCCTCCAACCACAACTGAAACGACAACTACAACAACTGAAGCTACCACCATGACAACAACAACTGAAGCTACAACAACAACCACAACAACTGAAGCTACGACGGCCACGACAACAACGACGCCGGCTCCAACAACAACGCATTCTCCAACAACATTGGCTCCAATAACTACAACAACGCCGGTACCAACAACTACATCTCTTTTAACAACATTCCCTCTATCAACGGTGACTGATATGTCAGCTGTCACAAATACAGAGGAGATTCAAAAATATCAAGATGATGCTCAGTTCCTCAAAAACTTATTGCAGGGAACAGAACGTAGTTCTAAGAGTTTAGACGTATTTTCGAACGCTAATCAAATATCTAGTGTTACAACCTCTACTCTGACTACAGCTAATTTACCTATGACAACACAACAAAGCGAAGAAGCTAGATTATTACAAGCTATATTGGCAGCAAACACTAAAAGTCCAAGCACAATTACAATACCCGACATTGGCGATAGCTTAAGAATACCATCGGGAACACAAACGACTACATCACGTTCTATCGAAGACGATATCAGACAGTTTGAAGAAGATACTAAATTATTAAAGGCTTTACTAGCGGCTACGGGACAAAATCCCGCCAATCTGAATATACCCTCACTGGATGGCCTGAACATACTAACAACAACACAAGGTGTGCCTACAACAACAACAACTAGACCCACAACAACCGCACCAACAACTACTACTAAAACAAGAACAACAACAAATATAGAAGATGACATTAAACAATTTCAAGAAGACACAAAACTTTTGCAAGCATTATTACAAGCTACCGGACAAAACAATCAGAACGCCCCAGTAATAAGTGGAATTACATCAAACGTCCGAGTAGCATCAAATCCTTTGACTACATCTGTAGGATCGAATCCCACAACACCTATAAGTCTGCGACCTGTGTACACATCTAGGACAACACCAATAACAACTGTTTTTACAACTGTACCACCCAGAACTGTTCCTGTGACATTACAGCCTCGAGTTCCGGTAAGAACTGTGGCAGAAGATGAGACTTCTACAATCTCACCGCTCAAGGGAAGAAGGAGACTGCCGACGACGACTGACAGAAATGTGCAGACTGCTACAGGTCGACGCGCGCCCAGTTCAAGATTCACAGTGACCACTGAGGTACCGAGTACATCAACGTTCTCAGATGAGGAGGATTTACTTTTTCTTAAGAATCTGGTAAGACTAGCTAATTTGCATATTATTTTAACATAAATATTTTAAGATTAATATTCGATTATTAAAATTGCATAGCATAGCATAGCATAGCATATGCTCACGACTATATTCCCCGAGGGGGTAGTCAGAGATATTCTGAAACTTCAGAACATCCACGTTTCACTAGTAGTACCGAAACTCTGTCCAGTGTGACGGGGAGTGAGCCCGTCGCCACTTGTAATGGACAGTAGGTACGATACATGCCTCGAAATTGAAGCATGCAGGTTTCCTCACGATGTTTTCCTTCACCGAAAAGCCAGTGGTGTTACAAATCGTACATAAATTCCGAAAAACTCATTGGTACGAGTCGGCCTGGACGGGGATCGAACCATCGCCTCCTGCACGGCAGGCAAGGTTACTCGCCACTGGACCACCACGGCTTTATTATTAAAATTGCTGCGAAAATAAACGTATCATTGTTTTAAAATACGTATCTCTGTTCTCTAAATACACTGACCTGCAAAACTAAGTATAACAACTTTTAAAATTGCAAAAACTTTTTAAGTACAGAAGATATACTTTCGAATTAAATAGGACACGAAAAGAGTATGTATAGTTTACTATAGTTACAAAGAAAGCTGATAACATTTGCTATAAAAATCTCTAATTTCTATAGTTTAGAAAAAATTTAAATATTAAAAGTGTAGTACTTAGTATTGCAGGTCAGTGTATTTATCAAAATTCGTTTTAGTAAGTAAAGCAAAAACATTCTATAATATTAGTATCATCGTCATTTATATAGAAATGTGTTATGCGTTAATTTTGTAACCTGTATCCGTTGACTCCCGAACCAACAAAGTTAAGAGATTTTCATAGTCGTTATTCCACCGCCAAGCGCCTGGAGCGCCTCTAGTCTCTACTTTTACAATTTGGGAAATTTGATTCCCCGTATAAAATTAGTTCTATGAGTTAATATAAATATTGATTTCACATTTTGTTTTTTTCAGAAAACGGTGCTTGGCACAAACCCTAACAATGAAGATCCCGAATCAGCACTAGCCAATCGTATTATAGCTCTTGCTGTAGAAAAAAGTCTTAATGAAATTGAGTCAGGAAAAACGGCAAACGATGGTCGTACAGGAAAAAACATACCAACAACACCTGTCTATAGAACCACAACAACAACAACAACCACAACAACAACGCCTTCCACGACAACAGTCAGAGAAAACATACCATCTTTAGAAGATGATCTTAAACAATTCCAAGAAGACACTAAACTTTTACAGGCATTACTCAAAGCAACGGGCCAAGATCCTTCTAAATTCAATATACCAACTTTACCTAACGTGAACGCTAACGCAAATGCGAACGTTAAAGTGAGTTCCATACCGGCTGGTGCCACTGACGATTTGAAACTACTGTCGAATCTTCTTGCTTCACCTTCACCTCTCAATGAACCTTTTGACTCTTTAACTCAAAAACCTCTCGCAAAACCAACTGTCCCACCGACTTATGGTGCCAAGATAGCAGTTAGAGATGATTTGAAGAATGTGCAAGATGACGCGAAATTGTTAAAGACTTTGATCAAATTACAGGGAGTACAGGAGACAACGACACAGAGGAGTAAACTTGCTATTACAGGTAAGAAAACTAAGCAGAAACTTGCGCACTCCTGGGTCAGCTCCGGGTAAATAGCTCTCTCAGTTGTTTTTCTATAATAAATCATTGCCACCAACATCATCATCAAACTTAACATTTAGTTTTTTTGTTAGGCTAGAAGCGTACAAAGTGGGGCTAATAATAATAATCATAAAAAAGTTTAAAGTTGATAATAATTATATAGGTAAGGAAAAAAAATTGCTCTTATTCTAAATTATCACTATCATACACAAGAAGAAAGAAGTCTTTCTAACAGAGAAAGACGATTGGGCAAAAAGGAATGGCGGGCAGGGGAGATTAATAAGATCTAACCTTTTTGGGCTAATCACTTATTTTCAAGATCGCTACGGATTTTTGTAATGATATCTTTAGTTACTACTTGGTTACTACAGATAAATTCCGAATTGACCTATATTGTTTTAAAATTTTACCATTATCCTCTATCTAATATACAAAACAATAATGAAGACACAAACGATAAATATAATTTTGAGCATACAAAGTGCCGAAAACAAGTAAACAAAATTGTAAAGTTCTGTATTTATTAGGTTAAAAAATCCGAACGAATTTACATTATAGGTTCTAAATTATCTCCACTCTTTGTCCGACAGTTCGCCAAACACCCTGTATTATTATAAAACTAATTTTGTATTAAAATATCACCTTGATGAATTCCAGGACAAACTCCAGACGAGGCACTACAAAAGCTGATACAGCAAAATAAACCAACCGGAATGATGTCAGAGGCGACCAAAGCGCCTATATCAATCAGCACCGAGTACGGAAAGAGCAACGACGCATTGCTAGCTGCGTTGCTCAAGGAGCAAGGTTTCGGCCCTACAACGGCAAGTTCTTTGGATGAGCAACTACGACTCGCTGTTAGTTCCTAACTTTTTCTTTTTCTTTTCTAATACGTCTTTAGGGAGAGCATTATTCGTTCCATCAAAAAAAACGGATCGAAGGTAAATTACAATTATCAATATCATTCATAAATCTTGCATGAAACGCTTCTCGTTCATCTTTACTACAACTTCCTTCACTATCAGCTTCATACTTTTACTTATTTATATCAATATTTACTATAATCTTCATTCTTCATATCAACTTCATTTACTAGATAAACTTTAGACTTAACTATAACCTCGTAGGATTTACTCAACCAAGTGGTAGTGACGCCGAAGAGTAGAAGGACGACGACGCCGCCGCCTCCGCCTCCGCCGCCACGCAGACCAGTCCTGGACGGTCTGGCGTGGCTCTGGCAGCAGTGGAGAGAGACCGGCCCAGGGACCGGGGCCGCCAGGCCCAACCGAAGGCCTGCACCCTCACCGAGTCCCACGATCTCATCGTCAGCAGCGACGAGTAACCGAGTCAATTGGTTTGGCTCAGGACCTTTCGTTGGAAATGCTGATGAGCGGCCGACGTCTAGTAACAGAGTGGGTTTCGCATCACTTTTACTTAGATTGTGTGATTGGGGTTGAGGTGATGGAATAAGGACTTAGATTAAATAAAACGTTCGAAATTTTCTGACATTAACAGTCACGATACTGCCTGTCTCACTTACATTTAGTATGGCAGTGCTGTGATACGAAAATGTCGGTTTGAAAATTATTTGTGTAGTCACTTATAATATGTTCCTATTTAATCTAAGTCTGTTGGTTGTACATTTTTATTGGGCCGCGAAAGGTGAGACGTTGTGTATAAAATTTAGGATTACTTAATGTTAAATACCTACTTGTCAATATTTACGATAGGTAAATAGTTTAAACTTCTTTGTTTTTATTACTTTTTTATTTATTGAAGATTGGCTTTATGGCTTGTACATAATTAAAAAAATGTGCCGTAAGCTATTGCGTTTTCTAGAATAAAAATATTACCCTATGTCGTTGTTTTCAATAGTTTCTAATACTTGTGCTATTCCGTATTATTTGTGTAAATGTTGTATATACATTATAACGAAACACCTTTTTTCTAACTAGATTTTATTTTACAACTGTAGTAATAAAAGAATAGCGTCTTCCACAATATTATTTCGTCTCGCGATTTGTTATTGTTTTATTTTTTGTACAAGATAAATAATTTTATGAAAGTAAAATCTAGTTTCCAGTTCTGTTACTTTCATCGAAGGTTTCCATCCCGTTTAACCACGATAAATTGTCATTGTTATTAATACATTGGGTGTCCTAAATTCTACCTAAATTTCATCAAGGGTATTTCCAATGAACGATTTTTTAAATAATAGGTCCAAGTACTTGACAAGATTATGATTAATGGAGTTAACTATGTTGTCAATTGTATGCAAAAAAAGTTTAAAACATGTTCTTAAACAACTAACGAAGTCATTCAGTAGTGAATATCTATACATACAGGGTGGCCGGTCAATTGACGTCACAAATAAAAATTTAGGTCCGGTATGTCGTGGGGTATCCGAATCACCCCCATCTATTTTCCGCGATTTTTTATAGTTTTCGAGCTATGATGATTTTTCCGATTTTTTGAGGATTATGAAGATTAAGTTGCAAAAAATTAAATGTCTAAAAAGTCTTACACTTTTTTTTAGAAGTTGTTTAAGCCGGTCATGTCGAGTTTCCTCAAAAAATCGGAAAAATCATCATAACTCGAAAACTATAAAAATCGAGGAACATACATGGGGATGATTCGGATAGTCAATTGACCGGCCACCCTGTGTAATAAATAATTTTTTTACGTACGTAGTACCTATACAAGATAAGTGAAAATCGTTCATTGATATAGACAACAAATTCAAAAATCCCTCCTACGTCTGATGGTTTTTAATAAATTTCCTAAATTCGATGTGGGAAAACAATAATATGAGTATCTAGCTCATCATATCGATAATTTCGTATTTTGATAAGTAAGCGTATTGTTTTCTCTTGTTGTTATTTCCTAAAGCCCTCGTAGTATATAAGAGTGCACTTGTTTGTGTGTGACGTTTGTAAATAATTAAGTGTTCCTGAAAATATAACATTGGTGAGTAAAAATTATGAATTGGCTTAACACAATAACTTTGTAAATAATCTTGTTTCCAAATTGCAATCGGCACTAAAAACTGCTTGCCTGTATATATTATTGACTTACAAAATTGTATTTTTTTATTTCAAAGTAGTTCTTGAGTGTTATTGTAATCTGATTTTTTTCTTCAACAGTAGTGGGTGAGAAAATAAACGATTTTAAGATTATATACCTATTAAGATAAATTTTTCTGGATAATGGTGACACTGTCTTGTAGATAGAATTGTATATTGCGGTATTTTTTGATAATTTCAATGGGTTCAAGAACGGAGGGACATTGGGGCCTTTTTCCAAAAAAAAAAGGTTTTACATAAATAGATATGATTGAGTGTATTTCGACATACTTGGTTATGGTTTAAACATTCTTTAACAATAAAATCGTAAAGTGTTAATAGTTTTGCATGGTGAACATAGTGATTGTCAATAATAATCCTTATTTTAAAAAAGACACCGGTTTTCCTTTAAAAAAAATCATCCAACCTATAATGTTCCAATTGATCTTTTCAGTGAAATTTTTATATCTTTTAATAATTTCCTTTTCTTATATGTACTACTAACAATTATTAAATAACCCTTTGTAAATAATTATACTGTAAGTAAATATGTATGGAAAATTGTTTCTATGATATTTTTATTTGGTGTAGATTTTCACGCATTTTCAATTCTTCACATTCCTTACAATTTACTTAAATAAACATCTTGACTGCATGCCATTTCTGGAGTGCGATTTTTGAAACTCATTCGTTGAACTCAGCAGTTGAAAATGTTAAAATTACTATGGAGAGATGCATCTTTCTACTGCTGATTTGACTTTCAAAAATCATACACCAGGAGTGCGATTTTTGAAAGTCAAATCAGAAGTAAAAAGATGCATATCTCCATAGTAATTTTGTAATTTTTAACCAACTTCAAAAAAGGAGGAGGTTTCTCAATTCGATCGTATTTTTCTACTGCTGAGTTCAACATAAGGACTTTCAAAAATCGCACTCCAGATTGTCAAATCACAAAAATTGATAATTAAAGTAGTAAGTATGAAGTTTTATACCCAAGTATTAGGCCCAAAACGCAGGTGATGGGTTGAAAGTACGCCACGACATTTAAGAGAATTCTACTCGGAGCGCGCTCCATACAAACGTAGTATGGTGATATTTTCAATACTATCTAATTAAAGTCAATGAAATTTTTCAAAAACAATCTAGTAACTAATCTCTATGTCGGTATGAAGTCAGATTTTCATTAAAATATACAGTTTCAATGCTAGAATTAATTTAAGATTTGTATGGAAATATTTGTGGCACTGTAACTTTAAAACTATAAATTTTATCGAAAATCTGACTTCATACCGACATAGAAATTAGTTACTAGATTGTTTTTGAAAAATTTCATTGACTTTAATTGGATAGTATTGAAAATATCACCATACTACGTTTGTATGGAGCGCGCCAACGGTAGAATAGCCTTAAACTTCATTTGCAGTAGTTTGGTACAAGGTCTACCACTACTTATTCTTGAAAGAATGCTTTACATTGGCAATCTCTTTTTAGTTCAACAATTGAAAATGATCCTTATGTTGTTGCTCTTAGATTTATGTTAATTGGGCACGCTTACTTCCAACTCAACTTTTTAGTTCAGTGCATTAATATCAGCAGTAGCTTCAGCATCTCAGTATTTTCTTTTCACATTTCGTCAGTTGCAGGAAAGGCTATTAAAGTATTGTTCATGCATTATACTTAACTAATCCAGAGAAGTACTATTATATTCTGTTTGAATCAAGTAAAGCTAAAAATGTTGAGCTTCAATTTAATTTCTCTTGAGTTTTTGTTAAAATGGAAAATCAAATAGGTTTCTTTTAAGGACCTAATATTTTCAGAAAACTCATTTCAAAAAGTAAAAAATCTGCTGTTGTGATCATGTTTCTGCATAAAGTTTTGCGTCTATGCATAAATTGTCCTTTTATTTATTTTTTGTTGTTGAGATTGTTGATTCAGCTTACAATCCAGCATACTTTAGTAGCCTCACCTGCCAACTTAGTCACAATGTCATCTAACGCCACTGCTTGGACTAGATACCTCTGGAGCCCCCGAGGTCAGTCGTGGCAGAGCAGACCCCTGGCCGGGGGCAGCTGGTGTCAGCAGCCATCAACGTCACAAGAGCATTCTCTCAGTTCCTGGGAGCCGCTATACAGGTACAAAATATATTATAAAAAAATATATAAAATATAAGTATGTATTTTTTTTATAGTAGTCAGAAGCACGATGCTTGTCTAGCTAGCACAATACGCGCTTCATGACTCAGTTGCGAATTTTATCTTGCTCAAAATGTGCCATACCTACTAGGACATCTATCTTTCAAAACGACAAACCATAAATTCTACTATGATGCACCGTGGGATACCACCCATTGAAATGGAAGAGCAAACCCAAGTTTAATAAAAAAAAATTATAACAAAAATAAAAAACTTTGCATAAATAATTTAAAATTTATACCAATAAAACAATTCGACTGAGTTGACAGACAACAAGAGAAACATAATGTTCTACTGAAATGTTTTTCTAAAAACAAACTTTGTGGACGTTTTTCCAAATCTGAACATGCATTGCAAGAGCTAGTTATAAATTAGATTATGATCAAAATTAAATATTTAGATTTTGAAATACAAAATGATTAAAGTCGTTATACAAAATTATGCTATAGATAGCAACAAAAGCATAGTGTGCGCGCATTGAATCATACATTCGTGGGTAAGTATTTTGTACATCAACCTTCAGATCCAGAGGGTAGTTAGTGGATCGGAAATTCAACATTTTTCAGACTTTTTGTATATTAATGTTCCATTAGCCTTTTTTTAAATTGTTCTCTTGAATTATTTGCAGATTGGTAGTCAGCCAAATTTTGTAAGTTACAAGTATTAATGAAATCATTAACTTTCATGTAACTTATTAATACCATTATCTTCCAAAACATTGACTCTTCTAACATATCAATTGTAATCTATATCTCATTAAAATACTCGTAACGTACCTACTCGTATTTTTCCATTTTAATATTATCTATTGTGATTATATTTCAAATTCTTCGATTGCGGAACAAGAATTCTGTTTGTTCGGCAAAAACTGGCTGTATTATAATTATGCTTGTTTCATTTATTTAGTTTTCTTGAAGAGTCTTTCCTTTTGATGTTTCCCTAAAATATCTTTTTAATTTCTACTTTATCTCTTTAGTTTTATAAATTCTGTTTATTTATGTCCCTCATGTGCATTCCTTGGTTTATTTTTGTTAAAATTCTTTACTTATTCTACGACTTTTTTATAGTCTCTAAATTCAAAGCTAGTACTTTTTAATACAATACTCGCATTCTGGAATTTATATTTTATAGATATGCAAGTCCATAATGCCCAAAACTCCAACGAAAATAATAATCAGGTGAAATTTAAACCTATCATGAAGGTGATTACTGCACGGTTGAATACATATTTGACGTTATTGAAATAATCATTTTCAAATTACAGGGTGCGGCCCAAACTGTACAGAACGTGATAAGAGCCGGTCAACGGGCAGCGTCGGATGCATACACGAATGGCTCAGGTTAAGGACACTCTGTATGTAGCCATGGACTGAAACTTTTACGAAAAGTGTTATAGTATGCACCGTGTTGCAAGTGCTCAATTGTAATTTGTACATAGTTGGTTTAAGTTTTGTTTGGGTTGCTTTTTTGAATTTAATCTTAACCGTGTTTTTGGGGAAATAAGGTCCAAAAGGTCTTGCCGTGGGCTTATAAATCTGGCAGTTGTCAAAGCTAGGCTACGGATGGAGTTTTAAAATTAATAATGGTTATAGAAAAATACCACAAGTAATGAAATAATAAACGGTAAATAAAACGACTAGGTCCTTTTAAAGTCATGATTTGTTGCGTATTTTTAGTAAAAAGAATCATCGTTACTTTTGAAACTATATTTGTAAAGTAATTTCGTCTTATTCCTAGTTATTGAAGTTAAGTGGAGGCATGGTTAATACACAATATACAAATACCCAAAATAAAGAAGGTAATGTGGTTAAGATTAAGATCAAAGAAGCAATGTCCTGAACCATGACTGGGAACTTTTTGTCATTAGATAGATACACTATTTGGATTTGTAAAAGAAAATGTAGAATTGAAGACTAATTACCTTTCAAAGTGTTCCTAAATATGAGAGGGATGTTAAACATTTTCTTTAAGGTCATGTTTTAAGAAAACATGTTAGTGACTTTGGTATGTCATGTAAAGATTGTCTGAAATAGAATTTAGGCAAAGAATGTGATGTTAGCACTACTTTAGGTTAATATTTAATAATTAAAAGTAAATACTTATTAGGTGATTCTTGCGGCCCATCTAATGTCTTTTCTATCTATGGGAATCTTAATGGGAAAAGAGTTATTATAACACAACTGGTTGTAATTTTTGCTTAAACTAAAAAAAAAATCTATAATGTCTTTGAAGCTTATTTCTTTAGCTAATCTTAGAAAAGTGATTCTTCCCAGTATACATCCTTATATTCGTTAAAATGAGTATGCTACTTCACTTTTCAACGGTATCTAAACTATTATAAAACTGTAACAGAAGTGTGTCTGTACATTGAAGATATCTAAAAGAAAAAAATTACGACATGGTTTTTACCTGTCCCTGATTCCAAATCACCAATTTTTGGATTTTTTGTCTGTCTGTTTGTTTGTTCGTTTGTTTGTTTGTTTGTTTATTTGGGTGTTTGTTTGTTCGAGTATCACGCAAAAACTACTGAACCGATTTTGATGAAACTTTTTTTGTTTGATAGCTTATCATCTGACTTAAAATCTGGTATATAATTTATGCGGACGAAGTCGCGGGTTAAAACTCGTACAATTTAAAATGACATAAACCAATTGAAAATATTCCTTAAAATGAAATCGCTGTAACACAAAATATTGTAAGTAACTATCTTTTGACATGATTTTATGTAAATTTTATCATTGTAAAGAAATATACAATTTAAGAATCGAATAAAAATGCAAATTAGATAATGTATCTTTAAACTTAGTCTAAATCCATGTGCCATTAATGCACGTGCTTGATGTTATCGCTTCTCCTATCTCTTGTGCTTTTATTTATTTATTTTAATTTATATTTAATAGCATTAACGTATTTAATGATATTAACGTTTTTGGAGCGAAAAATGACTTCATCGGGTTAAAAGAGTAGTCAGTTTCGTTAATACCAGTGCGACAAAAAATTGTTTATCTGTATATTTTTATACAATTGTGTAAATATTTTCATAGAATTTTGTAGATATCAATGTCCTATTAGTTTATCATGATTTTGTTTGTTTATAATTATTTGGTAATGTATTCCAATGGTTGATGACCACTGTAACTGACTACGTAGGGTTTTTAATTATTGTTTAATATTGAAATAGCTTTCACTGCCTTTATTTAACATTAGAATATAATAAGTAATGGGTAGGTAAATAATTAAAACGATTGTTATACAGACATCGAATTTTTAAAACATTATGACTGTAACTTTTTGACTTTTGTACCGATTTTGAAAGAGGATTTTGTTCTGAATAATTTCTTCTGATTATTGCTGTGACTTTGTCTTCTTGCTTTTTCCTTTTTCGCCTATTTAAGGGGGTCGACGTATGCAAAATAAATTAATTTATAAATTAAAACTTGGTTTTTATTTATCACGTATTTATTTATTTATCACGATTTTATTCAAGAATTATCGTTCCTTTCTATTTGAGAGCAGTCGGTTAGAAAAACACATTGGTACATGGCATGCCGCGCGAGTGGATTCGAACCCGGTCCCTCATGATTTATTGTCCATAGTACCTCTCCACAACAAGCACACCGACTTTCGCACGAAAACCTTCACTCGCTGAAGAAGAAACTCTGATGCTTGTGTAAAGTCTACCAATCCGCATTGGGCTAACGTACACACGGCGACACATCAAGTTACACAAAACCAAAATAAGTTGGCCGCGCGACGTTATACATTACTATGCCGACGCGCGGCCAGCTTATTTTGGTTTTGGGTAGCTTGATGTGTCGCCGTGTGTACATAGGGTGTTTGGGCGTTATACACAATACACATGCATTATGGGACGCCTGTGCCCAGCAGTTGGAAGGTGGGACGTATAATAGGCTGATGATGATCGTTTTTTTCAACTATAAGTTTGAAACTTCCTAAACCCAGTAGTTCCTAAACCCTACTGTTGGACGTGAAATACTTCCCCACAACCAATTAAATATTGTGCTTATTAAAAAAACATTTAATACAATCTTGACTATTATAAAACTGTAACTTAGGTGTCACTGACTGATTCCAAATCAACATTTTAGGATTTTTTGTTTGCCTGTTTGTTTGTTTGTTCGCGCATTATGTGAAAACTACTGGCCCGATTTTTGTATTTCAAAGCTTATGATTAGACCTAAAATCTGGTAATATCATTTATCTTGCTACGATGACGGGAACCCGTGCGGACGAAGTCAAGGGTAAACTCTAGTGTTTAATTATATTATACGAGCTTTTACCCGCGACTTCGTCCGCATAAATTATATACCAGATTTTAAGTCAGATGATAAGCAATCGAACAAAAAAAGTTTCATCAATATCGGTTCAGTAGTTTTTGCGTGATACTCGAACAAACAAACACCCAAACAAACAAACAAACAGACGACAAAAAATCCAAAAATTGGTGATTTGGAATCAGCTGGGGACATCTAAAAACCATATCGTAATCTTTTTTTTGTAAATATCTTCAATGTACTTACAGACACGCTTCTGTTACAGTTTTATAATAGTTTAGATTTTATTTATCGTACATGGTAATTTGGGGGCAGATGGCACTAACTTTTCACAAAAACAACAATCTCCTTCCAGATTAACATTAATCGTTGCTCTTTCCAACACTTTTGCCTTTTTATTTCACGAGGGGATTTGATAACAATAGCTTCTATTTACACTTTAGTATCAAAAAGTGGCCACGGTGTGATAATACAGTGATATTTTAGATCGTATTCAAGAATGACATAAACTGTATGGAATTTATGCCTTCTTTGTAGACCGTGCTGTATACGAATCAAGAGGTGTGAAGTTATAAAATAACTTAAAAAAAACGACTTTGATTCAGGCTGAGATCCAACCAGCACCCTCAGTTCTGTCTTGGAAACGAGGCTACTAACCACTAGACAATTATGACTTTTTAAAACCCTATAGGTACTTACTTCTGTTAAGTAAAGTCAAGTAAAGTGAAAGTGAATTGACAAAATTAAATATCAAGGCAATAAGTGTGATAAGAACAGACGAAAGGAGACGCCTAGGGCGTAATTATGACGAACAAAAAGTAAAGTACTGACGTACTTAAAAGAAAAGGGCAAGAGCATTATCTAAAATTTATTACTCGCTGTACGGTTACGGTTATTGGTTTGCATGTTTTGCCCCACAAGAGGGCACATCTGACTGACTGTCAAATCAGGCCAGGCTGATAAAAGATGATGGTGGCGGCTGATTTCGGCTGTATAATTGTAGTTTTGTTTCGTGGGTAAGTGGAGAGCCAGAACGATTGTAGGCGAAGAGTGTCTATCTATGAAATAATCATAATCAATGTATGTATAATGCGACCGACCACACCGACCGGTCGGTATTGCTTCACTTCAAAATATAAATATCTTGGTAAGTATAGTATATTTACCCGTGTCCTAATTCATTGAGCGCACAAAACAGATCAAACTATTCATGTTTGATTAAATTGATCAGTTTTTTGTCAAACGACCTCGTCAAGGTGACACGCTTGATATTTTAAAGATAAACAATTTTTTTGTTGTAGCACCCTATTGTTAGCTTTTCTATAAATATTTATGGAGTTTTTAACATATTCGTTGGCTTCTCTTATACAGGGTGTAAAATTTAATGCGTTAAATATCGAACGGGGTGCTTCAGCCCATCGAACTGAACAACTTTCACTATGGAGCCAACATGGAAAACCCAAAAAAAAAATCTGCTGTTCAATAGAAAATATCAATAGCCACTCGACCAAAATGTATGAAACAGCTGTCTTTTTCTCGCAATTTCAAATTTAGGCGAGTGCAAATAAAAGAGGAATACACCACTGCCATCTGTCTTTTGCCACCAGTCTGCCACGAGGGAAATGAAAATTTGTAGTTGTAGAAAAAAGGAGTGTCCATACTGTACAGGGTGTAACAAAACACTCTAGTAATACTTAAGGAGGTGTTTCAGACCATCAAACTGAACAACTTTTACTATGGAGCCAACTTCGAAAAAAAAAATCAGCTGTCCCATACATTTTAGTAGAGTCGGTACAGCAGATTTTTTTTTTTTTGCGATTTCGAAGTTGGCTCCATAGTGAAAGTTGTTCAGTTTGATGGTCTGAAGCACCCCTTAAGTATTACTAGGGTGTTTTGTTACACCCTGTATAATATGTAGCATACCATCGTCTTTTCTATATCTACTGTGCTTAAGTCCAAATAACAACATAATTTTAAAGCTATGCTTCGTAGAACGGCTTTAGTACCTTGTCCAAGATATTAATTTCTAATTATCTTTCCGACCACTCCGTCCGTCCGTCAAAGAAGTGTTGTTGTTGTTTCCGACCGCATCTGTTCTACAAACATAGGACAAGGTGGATGAATTGCAGAAAAATACGTCTAGAAGATCTAATAACGTGTCAATTCGATCTCAAGAGCTTTCGCGATTACCTGTAAGCTTTCGAGCGTGCTAATTGCAAATAACTAAGCTGGAGTGGTCTAGCCTTACACCTGTAAGGCTAGAGTGTGTGTCAAGCTCAAGCTTGTGTGTTTTCTTGTAATTTCTTCTGCTGTAGACTTCTACAGCACTCCAAGAAATTTATCAGCAATGCGACAACTCGTGTCTCAAAGTTCACACAGGCACGATGATGCACAAGATGAAACTCACCCTGGATCCCAGCTGCCGAGCGTGCGGAGAGGATGAGGAGACCATGGAGCACATTCTCTGTGACTGTGATGTCTTATCGGCAAAACGCATGTGCCTCCTCGGTGATGGATATCCAAAACCGGGAGATCTTAGGTTTCTTCCCCTCAATGGTATTGCCTCCTTCATTGACCATGTATTTGAAGGGTGAAGAAAGTAAAAAGTACTGGGGCTAACACAAAAAATCCCACTGGGCCGAAGTGTTGTTGGCTTGCCAGCCCAGCCCCCACGACAAGATATGGTAACTTTGTTTCTGTGATCATCATATGGCCATGATCTAAAATTAATTAACCAAACAGTTTCTGGTGTGCGATTTTTGAAAGTCATACGTCGAACTCAGCAGTACAAAATGACAAAATTACTATACACATCTTTCTACTGCTGATTTGACTTTCAAAAATTATACTCCATGAGTGCGATTTTTGAAAGTCAAATCAGCAGTAGAAAGATGCGTATCTCCATACATTTTCAACTGCTGAGTTCAACGTATATGAGATTCAAAAATCGCACTCTTGGTCCAATGCATAGCACTGGCAATACAACGCTTTTCGTGGCAGGCTCCTGGAATAGCATAGGTTCATCTTTTATCTTTTTCCTTCTTTCTTATTTCTTACTTTTTAGGGTTCCGTACCCAAAGGGTGAAAACGGGACCCTATTACTAAGCCTACGTTGTCCGTCCGTCCGTCCGTCTGTCCGTCTGTCCTACCTATTTAGGGCTGTAACTTTTGAACCGTAATAGCTAGATAGTTGAAATTTTCTCAGATTATGTGTTATTACGGCGGATTTGTTAACAAAAAATAATAAAAATGACAAAAAGTTAAAAATTAAGGGGGGTTCTCAACATGAAACTAGTTTTTATCAACGTTTTTCTTCACGCTCTATCGTAAAAACGGTAATAGATACAAGCGTCAAACTTAGTGTGATTATAGAGCAAACTCTACAAAATAACAACAAATACTAAAAACCGGCCAAGTGTGAGTCGGTCTTGCGCTAAAGGTCCCGGACCAAAAAAGTATTTTTTTCTAAGTTAATAATGTTGTGATCTGTGGTGGTGTGGTACGGAACCCTCGGTGCGCGAGTAGCCCGACTCGCACTTGACCAGTTTTATTTAACTGTTATCACCTATAAATATAATATCATTCATTAGTTATAAGTTCTTCTATTACATTATATTAGTTTAGATCTAGTTTAGATAATTATTTAGTTTATTTATAATTGTGTATCTGTTATTGTGTTCTTTAAGTGAATAAATGATCATTTAACACTAGGTTCATATTAATAATTCTGCACAAACGACGAATTTTAGATTTTTTTCATTAACCAAGAACTGCCACAAACACCATGTTGATTTATAACCGATTGAATCGGGTATACACAAGACAGTGGTCTCGATAATCGAGAACTCGTCATTCGTTCTTTTGACAATCAGAATGGAGTAAGGAACCCATTTTGACCAAATGAGTAACTCAAACGTAAACAAGCAGATTATTTATGGAGTCTTCGTACAACCCACACTTCCCTCTTCCCCTTCCCTCCTAAATTAGCATGCAAGTGAACTAGTATGTTACCCTCAATGAGATCCAGGCTTATTGATGTTTCACATTACGCAGCCCTGATATGCTGTATTTATTCTATCTCGTCTCGTAAGGACATTAGACGGAATGGGGGCAAAAATTATACTTAGAGTTACTTGGGTACTTGTACATGATGGCGGATAATTGGGATAATAAGAGGTTTCTGTTTTTTCATTAATCGACATGCTTCAATGTCGAAGGGTGTATTGTATATCTATCTTCTATTAAGAGTATAGTCCTTGCAGAGCGCCCGAGTATGCTGCAAACAAACGAAGTTAGATTCTATTTTTAATCCTAACCAATTAAAGTCAATGTCATTTTTTAAATACGTTCGTCATACATCATCGGTTTGTCAGACTTCCGATAAAATAAATATTATAGTTTCAATGCTGGGATTAATTTAAGATTTGTATGGCAATCTTTGATCCACTATGAAACCATACATTTTTTAACGAAAATCTTACAAACCATAGGCACAGAGATTCGTTTCTAGATCGTATTTCAAAATGTCATTAACATTAATTGATTAATATCCGAAATGCAGGGTATAAGGAAAAGTATCATTAACCTTTAAACCACATACTCTACCCATCAAACTGAACAACTTTTACTATGGGAGCAAACGAGACGTAACAAAAAAAATCTGCCTTCTCATAAATTTGAATCGTGTAAGTATTGCGGTTTAGTATGGGACAGCAGATTTTTTTTTGCTCTAACAGGTTTGCTCCAATTGTAAAAGTTGTTCAATTTGATGGGTAGAGTATCTGGTTTAAAGGTTAATGATACTTTTCCTTACACCCTGTATAATTTAACTTCGTTTGTATGGAGAATTATATCCTCTTAATATACGAGTAGATTCTGTTTCTTTATTATCAATTAAGTATACATCCTATATACAGCACATGCGCAAGTCGGGTACAATGATCTTAAACAAGTTGTTCCATAATTACCGTTACTACGTTTCCTGAAAGAAGTATTGAACGACCTTGTGAAGGCTGCACTTTTACGTTTTACTATCTACATATACTTACATCATATATGGTACATAGACCATACCGATATCTTTTACTATTTGTACAATAAATTATGATTTCTGACTCTATTCACCGATGTTTGGATTTTTTGTCTGTTTATTTGTCTTTTTATTTGTTCATTCAAGCAGCACGCAAAAACCACTGGACCGATTTTGATGAACCTTTTGGTGTTTAAAAGCTTATGATTAGACTTAAAAATTGGTAGGAAGGTACCATTATATTTTTATCTCGCTACGTTGACGGAAGCCGCAGCGCGCCGGTGGTTTGCGGACATAGCCATGGGGAAAACCTAGCAACAAATAAATTCAGTGGTCTGTGCGTACAAAATCGTAGGCACAACTAGTATAATTAAATTCTTTCTATTTAAGGTATTTGATTTAGGTAGGAAACAATAAAATTGTAGCGGAACTCCCGTATCGGAATTTGATCGCCCAGTGATGCGACTCTCTAAGTAGCAAAATCATCACTAGAAACCATAAACATCATCAGCTTCTCTCGTACCTACTCACTGCTGGATATATGGGCTTTAGTAAACCACGGATGCACATTTTTGCTTACATCACCTTCTACGATCCTGATATCTTTTCACTTTCACTTTACATTTCAATCGACCCTGAAATGACCCTTTAAGTAAATTTTAATCTTTACACTTCAGGTATATTTTAACATCCTTTCAGAGACACGGACTATAAAAGTACCGTCACATGAGAGAGTAGTATAGGTACAGTCAGCATCAAAATTCCATGAGGCATCGTCAACATCTTTGATGCCCTCACCGTATGACTACACCAAGTAATACCTATGCCAGCTTCCTGGACTACACTTACTACAAAACACACTACTACTACAACACACTACATTACTTACTCAAAGTTAAAATAATTTATTCGACATAGGGACTTTTTTAAGCTACCACTACATCGGATCGGAACGTGTTGTCGCTGCGCTGTAGAGAAGATGCGGCCAGAAACTCTACAACATTGACACTTCTTAATTCTTCTTATAAATTGTTAATCAAATACATAACAGTGATACATCTTATCTTATCTTGTTGTGGGGGCTGGCAAGCCAGCAACACTTCGACCCAGTGGGATCTTTTGTGTTAGCCATTATTTTTGCTTTCTTCCCCCTTCAAGTACATGGTCAATGAAGGAGACAATACCATTGAGGGGAAGAAACTTAAGATCTTCCGGCTTTGGATATCCATTTCCGAGGAGGCTCATGCGTTTTGCCGCCAAGAGATCACAGTCACAAAGGATATGTTCCTACAGTGAGACATATATTTTATTTAATTAATTTAATCCCACCTCAAGTGTGATCGTATTGATTTTCCATTCCATCACATTCTCATTCATGAAGGTAAGAACTCTAGTAAGTGCATCGCATCTGTGTTTAGTGCACACACTTTATAATGCACTTCAAAATAAATCTTGACTGTTTTTCTAATTAAACAATCGTCTCGGTCGAATTCGACTAAAGAATTCGTGAAATTATATTTGGTGAACTACTTAGCTTTGTTATCTCCCAATTTTTTAACAGAAGGGGTCATGTGTGGGCGATTAGTTGTTATTTTCGCGAGCAAAGCGAGGACGTCTGTAGTTTTTAGACAATACCCTATGATTCAATAGGATCGACCGGAAAGTTTTAAACCACGCAATCTCTTGTCTTAGCAATGGCGGAAAATGTGGAAAAGTGCAAGGAGCATCACAAACAATTACAAGAGGAAATAATGCTGAGAAAAAAAGCAGAGTCCGAAGTAGCTGACCTGAAACTACGCCTCCAAATACTGGAAGACGACCTCGAAACGCGTCTCGCTAACGTCATCACCAAGCTGGCTAAGGCGTCCTTGCACGGTGATAAGTTGGAGAATCGAACAAAAATGGACGAAGACCGTATCACCATTTTGGAAGCACGTCTGTCAAAGTCACAGCTCATCGCAGAGGAGTCGGATAATAAATACGAGGAGATGAAGCGAAAACTTCTCATGATAGAGCAGGACCTCAAGCGGGTGGAGAAGCGCACAGAGCGGAACAATTGTAAAATCAACGAATTTGAGGAGGAGCTACGTGTTGCCAACAACAGCTTGAAGTCTCCGGACGTTTTAACGGTTCAAGTAAACCTTCTTGACGCCCAACTGAAAGAGGCTGTAGGCCGCGCTATGTTTGCTGAGCGCTCTGTACAGAAACTGCTGAATGAGGTCGACAGACTTGAAGAACAGTTGGTGGTTGAGGAAGCCACTACACCACATGCAGAACATGTGAACAAGTGAATGTTAAAGCATAAAGTTTTATGCCAATTTTAATTTGTTTATTCATGAGTCATTGAGAGAACTTTTAGATATTTGTCAAAGCTTTCGTATTTTCCACTTCAGCCCATATCAACCCACTGCTGGGCAGTGATACGCTTCCATTTTTTTGAAGTGAATACTTCTTTAGCGGCGTTGTGCACTTTTTTTTTTAATGTTTAACTCTCGTCAGGACCGTGACGTCACCTGATCGAAAATTGGTTAGACATATCCCCCTCTCTTTCTACCGCGCGGCGAAAATGTCTGCTGTTTCGTTTTAGCCCCTTCTCTTTCTACCGCGCGGCGAAAATGTATGCCTGTTCCTGCTGTTTCCTTTAAGCGGCATAAATTGTCATGTTTGTGTACGATAGCGCAATAAATATATCTTAATATCTTGGACAATGTCACACAAATTATCTCGCCACATTTAAAGTACCAGAATTTAGCCTGGACTTGTATTATGATGACTAGACAACGATATAGAATACATATATAAATACAAACATCCATGACTCGGGTACAAATATTAATATTCATCATACAAATATTTGTCCCTTACGGGATTCGAACCCGCGACCCTCAGGCACAGCAGGCAGGTTCACTACCGACTGTGCTACCGGAATGATCATATTGTATTTTACCAAATAAATGATAGTACTATTTATACCTACTGATAATTAAAGCAATTCGTGCGAAATTATTCAAGTTTTCACTTCTGCCGGCACTCCTGGAGTGCAACCCGTTGCTTTTTTTATTGTGTCATTCTTCGCGGTCTTTTTTTAGTTCATCCATTTTGGACCCGTTAGTGTCCCTTACTTTTTAACACGCTTATAATTATCTGAATAGGTACGAGTATGTAACTAATAAAGTAAGTAACAAGTTAACTACAAATTTTGGAAGTCCATTTACTTATGCCAACCGATCGTTGATCGGTGCGTGCTAGCGTACGGATGACAATACGATAATTTGATACCAACGAGCTGATCTGATGATGGAGCCAGAAGGTGTAGATTGGAACTCTTCAATGGCTACTAGCTACTAGTAAATCCCTTGAGTTAAGGGTTTATTTTTAAGAGTTTTGTAGGTACCTACTTTTTATTTTTAAAATTCTTGTGATCAAAGATGTCAACTTGCTGTCAAAGTATACAGATTATTAGCATACTTTAGCATAGTATGCTTAGGCCTCAAGCGTTCCTCTGCTCATAATTTCATGTCAGATTACGAGGTGTAGCAACTACTTCGTTATGTATAGTGCTGATAAGAGCTCCCGCCGATTTAATGCGCGTCCTTGACTGATTAAATACTTCCTTTATCAAGTGTCAATAAATTGAACGCAAAAATCATAAATTATGGACACCAAAAATCCTACTAATATTATACACGCGAAAGTTTGTAAGTATGGATGGATGGATGGATTTTGATGAAATTTGGCATACAGATAGACCATGGCCTGGATTAACACATAAGGTACTTTTTATCCGGGTAACGCAGACGAAGTCGCGGGCAACAGCTAGTAATTTTCGTTACTTTTATTTTAGACGGTGCATTAAACCATCAAATACTTCCACTAGGGAGCTAATAGAAATAATTTTTTGTTGTTTCATAGAAAACGTCTATGGATAGCTCGACCCAAATGTATGGTTGATTTCAGTTTCATGTTTTGTCTGATAATCTATAAGCTCTATACATATACTGTCGTATAATATTATGGATGGAGCAAACATCGAAATGGCGGAAAAAAACAACTGTTTCATACAAAACTTCAGTATCTACCTACTCGACTCAAATGTTAAGCGGATTTTTTTCGATGTTTGCTCTATAGAGAAAGTTGTTCAGTTTGATGGTCCAAACTGCTAAACTGCACACTGTAAATTAGGACGTGATGACGTGAATACCGTACTCAAATCACACACACACACACCCCCACATCTTTGTACACCTGTGGGTCTACCCGCACATTCGAACTTTGCAATTGCGTGATGTTTTCGTTCCAATGTCAACTCTATTACAATGAAGTGCGGACCGAAACAGGGGCGATCATCGAAACATCGAAAGTCCGGGTACAGGGCCTGTAATCTATGGACTGCATATTCTCAGGGATCTGGACGACCCGGTTGGTGTAATGGTTACCACGCCGGACTGCCAAACCAGGGTCCTGGGTTCGAATCCGGGTTCGGTCATGGATGTTTATATGTTTGTGCCGTTGTTGTATGGTTTCCATAATAAACAGCCTATAAATAGTGCTTTCTTGGGATCATTACAATGTATATTTAGACGGCCCGGTAGCACAGTCGGTAGTGAACCTGCCTGCTGTGCCGAGGGTCGCGGGTTCGAATCCCGTAAGGGACAAATATTTGTATTATATGAATATGTGTACCCGAGTCATGGATGTTTGTATCTATATGTGTATTCTATATCGTTGTCTTGTCATCATAATACAAGTTCAGGCTAGATCTGGTACTTTAAATGTGACTAGATAATTTGTGTGACATTGTCCAAGATATTTATTTATTTATTTATGTGCGTGTGAGCGTTATTTATTTATTTATTTTATTTATCTCTAACGGCCCTGATGTTCGCGGACGCTCATGTCGATGGGTTTCCCACTACGCTCCGCAAACGGTGTGCCGCCGCGCTGCAGAGGGTTCGCGCCAGCACCAATAGCATCCTGAACCTGGTCTCCAGTAGATACTGTGACAGTAGCTTTATTAAGTACTGGATCGATCTACACTTAAGTGTTTGTACTAACATAGTTATTTAAGTGTGATACTAACAACATATGGATGTAATGTCTAAAATAAAGACTAGGTATCTATACGTAAAGATATTAGCATTGGCGACTGTACATTCGACAATTAACAGACATACGTACATATATCCGTATTGTGATTATTGTAGTGGAAAATTCAGTTAATGACATACCTTCACTTTTAGTTACAATATAAGTACGGCATAAGTAGATATCGAATTATAAATATTTATGGTGGGCTTTTCCTCGAAGTTACAAGGATCAATTTGCGGATGCATAGGTTTGGGTTTATTTTGGGCTTACCAGAGAAACTCGAATAATAAATTAATATCTTTACTGTGGTCTTTACTTGGTGACCAGACAACAATATACAACAATAGATACATTATGACATCCATGACTTGGGTACAAATATTCGTATTCATCGTACAAATATTTCTTCCTTGCGGGATTCGAACCCGCTACCCTCGGCAGAGCAGGCAGGTTCACTACAGACTCTTGATTTACCAACATCTGCCTATGAAAGGCAGTTGTTACCCTGGGAGAACTTAAAAAAATGGTTCTTTTTTAAGGTCAATTCATGCGTAAGAAAATTAATTAATGCTCATTATGTATCATAATAAAATTCTACGATCAACTTTAACGTCATATATGGTATAAATGGCATTTTTGATAAGTTTTTAAATACCTACGAGCCTTATAGGGCATGAAGTGCGATTTTTGAAAATCATACGAGCGACTAGGCAGTAGAAAATGTCAAAATTACTATGGAGATTATGCCATTTCTTTCTACTGCCAAGTCGTTCGTATGATTTTCAAAAATCGCACTTCAGAGCACGCGCAGCGTGCTCTATACAAATGATTGTATTTTCAATAGGTACTATCCAATTAAACTACCTGAATGTTTAAAACTTGATCTAGAAACTAATCTTGGAGCCTATGGTTTGTCAGATTTTCGTTAAAATGTAGGTATAGTTTCACAGTGGATCAAATAAGTCTATACAAATGTTTAATTAAACCTTGCATTTAAACTGCATATTTTAACGGAGATCTGATAAACCAGATCTCGAGTTTCTAGTGTTCGAAAATGTCATTGAGTTTAATTGAAAATATAATCTTCCTTCGTTTGTATGGAGCGCGTCGCAAGGATTTTTAATCGTTTGAGCATCGTAATATCTAAATAATAAGCCATGTTCAATAACTTTTTCAAAACAAATGCTTAAAGGCATAGATAACAAGTTATTGTTTTAAAGTCAGAAACACGAGTCAAATGTTATCTCACATTTATCTCACTCTTATCACTAACTTTGTAGTAGGTCAAGGAACTCACATGTCACGAGTCAATCGATGGCTGTTCGTTACAATAGTAGGGGTCATCAATGATATCTCGATCGATCGATCAAAATTAGTGACGTCTTGGTTCGACTATTGGTAGGTACCTAGGTACTATTTTGAAATATTTCTTAGAATAGTATTCTAAATAAGTTGTTCCTTGTTGAAGTACTGGTACATAATAATAGTAGATACCTAGATTACCACGTATTAGGGTATGTGACGTCAATTAGATTTTGTTACATTGCGCATTAGGAAGAACCTAAGAAATTTATTAATACATCAATGCTGTTGATAATTCTGGTAAAATGAATCAAAATAGATATTAGTTAGTCTATCGAAAGTAGTCATGGCTCTTTGCAGAATTTTGCATGAAATTTTAGTATAGGTACATGCATTGCATTTGTATTTGCAGCGTGGGTAGGCCTCTCACACGGTGGACCGACGACCTGGTGAAGGCGGCAGGAACCCGTTGGATGAGGGCAGCGCAGGACCGGTCGTTATGGCGATCCTTGGAGGACTATGTCCAGCAGTGGACGTCCATCTGCTGAGAAGATGATGATGATAGCATTTACCCAAAAATTCCTGTAGATTATACACTGAGAACAAAAGTGATATAACGCTCATTGGGCTCTCATTGCCTCCACAGGGTGAAATTGATATTAGTAGTATCCTTTTTAAGTAAGAGTCTACCAATCAAACTGAACAACTTTTACTATGGGATCAAACCGATCAGAGAAAAAAAAACCGCAATGCCTACTCGACTCAAATGTATGCAACAGCTGATTGTTTTTTGCACCGATCGGTTTGCTCCCATAGTAAAAGTTGTTCAGTTGGATGGCTAGACTCTAGAATTTACAAGGATGCTAATGATATCAATTTCACCCTACATAATAACCGACTTTTTGCCACTCTGAAGTTTAATGAGGAGGTTTTTCGAGTGTTATTTTTGAATTTCACATATTCTAATTTGTGTATTTTTTGTTTGAACTTTTTGTGAGTACTACCATTACGAAATCTCCAAAACTATAAAATAAAGTTGATGCTGAGAGGCTACGTGTGGTCACGTGAACACAATTGAACCCTACGTGCGGTCCGGCAGGCTTGCAGTGTTGTCTTGCTGAGTATCTCAAAGGGTTCCAACAACTAACCCTTATAATATTGTTTAATTCTGTCGTTCTGTCCCAAAATTTGTCATAATCTACAGGGTGGAATTGATATGGTATGGAACAGCAGCTGATGTTTTTAACTCCGTTCGGTTTGCTCCAATTCCAATAGTAAAAGTTGTTGAGTTTGATATCAATCACACTGTATCCAATTTTTTCCCGTACAATGAAAAGGGGGTTACAAATCATATCAAGAGGTTTTGCGCTCAAAGTAAAAAAAACAGCAGTCCGTTTTTCAGCTAGTACTCGACTGTATGCTTGTGGTAAAAATGTTATGCTTTTGATGCTACATTGTTTAATTTTCCCTGCAAAAGATTTCAACGCACGTGTAAGTTGGCTCTAGTCTCTACATAAACAGTAAAGTTGTTTATTTCAGGAGAATGTACAACATTTTTGGTTTCAGTTAGTTTTATAGGTACATACCTATATTCATCATGCTTAAAATGTGGTGTAGATACAATTATGTAAATATCTTACCTGCATAATTAAGATTATGTTAACATTTTCAAAGAATTGTAAACACCGTCCATAAAAAAAGAAGTAAATAAGAAAACCACTTAAGATTTTTTGCTCCGATCTAAAGGTAGGTAGGATTTTACCGGAAAATGCAAGAAAAAAGCGCCTCGCGACCACTTGGCGTTTCGAAGTAGAACAAAGTAGGTCGCTGCGCTCGGGCAAGTTCGTGGGCGCTCGGTTGGGTTCGTGAGCGCTCGGATCTTTGCGTACGCGCACACAGCACTGAGACACCGTCCTAGCTGCATTGCACTCGAGTTTCGCTCAATTTTCCCAACTGAAAACGTCACGGGATGCAAATTTTCTCTGTAAACATCCGCCGCGACAGTATGGACATTTGTTTACATTGAATAGAATTATTTGATTGATTTTTTGAACGTTTTTCGCTGAAGTGACTTGTGTCGAACTGTTTGCACGAAAACATGTTGTGGGAGTCTGGTTTTCTTGAGGAGTCAGATACGGTATGTTATTTTTTGAATTTTCCTTATAATTTGAGAAGTAACTTGAAAATTTATCTAATAATTAATTTGTCTGCATGCTTTTAAATTATGAAACGAAGCCGGTTGCACGCACACTGTTACAGCACGTCAGTCTACACGCTCCTTGCGTATGTGTGGGTTAACTTTCTAGTTTTCGCTCGACGCTCGATGATATTTGCATAAAACGTGAATGGTTTTTCATAATATAAACCACATGGAAGCGTTTAAAGGGTACTTTGGTATGTAGATATTCGTTGCGCATCTCAACCGATGTGCCTGAATTAGTAATGTCTTTATTAGATGTGAATAAAGGTGTATTTTGACGAATCAACGACCTAAGAGCGCTAAAATGCCGTCTTGCAAAGAGGAAAACGATAATGTAGAGACGGCCATTTTAGCTGCCACAAATATGTAGAGATAGATACCAACTTAATCTATTAGTGGATTCGTTTTTTTATTGTTAATTAATATCCTAGATATTAAGATAAGTATATTAAACGTATAATATGTACATAATTATGCATATGAGACTTTATTTAAAACGAAAAGTACAAAGTGCGTATCCACGACAGGCTTCGTCAAAGGCAATATGTACAACATTCACATCCACAACAGGCTTCGTCAATAAATACATTCCATATATCTGCAACAAGCTTCGTCAATTTCTATACCTAAAATCTATAAACCTCCTCCAAAGCCTCTCCCTGCGGGACGGTCCCTAGAAAGCTGGCAGCATTCCCCCTTGCAAATGAGATAGATATTAAATTTATTTATTGTAAACGCCAATTGCAAAAAGAAAAAGTGGTAGGTAAGCACATACGGCGACAGATCAATCTCTCTTTATTTGAACTCTATATTGATAGACATAGAGTTCAAATATTGATAGATTGATCGGTCGCCTGGTGTACTTAATACAAGTTATAAAATATTCTTGACATGTGATCCCATTAGTTTTTTGCTAATTAACAGAAAATGATGGTCAAAACTTAATGATCCACCATCACAGACATAAACAAGAAAAAAAATACCTCTATAGCAACAACAGGATGATGTAAACGCTCGTAATAAATTATCGTAAAAACGATTCCAAAGAAAAAAACAAGTTTACTAATAACTAATAGGGGTAATTAATGACTTGTTTAAAAGAGATGGCTTATACAAATCTCTTAGGAGAGAGAACGAGATAATGCGCAATTTTCTCTGAAGTCTGTGGAAAATTTTGAAATCTCGTTTTGTCAATGATCTAATAAAGGGTGGAGTTAGCGAAGTAGAATAAAGTCGAAGATATTTTTTTTAAACATGTCCATTCTAGGCATGGGTAGGTACACACGGCGACACAAGCTACGCAAAACCAAAATAAGCTGACCGCGCGTAGGTAGGTACAGTAATGTTAAATGTTTAACGTCGCGCGGCCAGCTTATATTGGTTTTGTAGCTTGATGTGCCGCCGTGTGTACATTAATATATAGCCTATGGCTAATCAATAAGGCGTGCATTATGTTAATCTTCTAGCCAGATAAGTATCTTATTAATCATGATTACAAAACAAGTTTGTTAGCTATCTTTAGATAGACAATATCTTAGATATCAGCTTAATTCTAATTTCTAGTTATGATAATACGATATCAAATCGAGGATGACCAAATTGATTACAATATCTAGATTTAATTTGGCTTTATTTACAACGAATGGGGTAAAATAGTGACGTGGCGCGGACATTTCGCGGGCGGGGTGCGGCAATATAAACCTTATAGTACGTAGCATAGACATAGAGTCGTTTGGAGAATTACGCCCGCGCCTCCAGGCGACGTGGCCTGGAGGCGGGGCGGGGGCGCGATTTTTCCTTGCGTCAAAAATCGACGCTATGCTACGTAATATAAGGTTTATATTGGTGTTACTTTGACTACCCGCCACCGCCATGCGTCTCTTCTGTATAAAGCCATGCTTTTTTTCTTATTGCTGTCTCCCGTTTGCAATGGTAAAATCTGATATTTCTTTTTCCTACTCCTCCAATCTTCGTTGATTAATTCATTGCGGGTTCCAAGACAGATTAGAGTCATTCCCCGGGCTCGCTGGACTTCATTGTCCAGTGTGTTGTGAATGGTCGCTGCTGTTGATCCTGGTTTACAGGAGTTACAGCGGTGGGAAAGTGTGGTGGGCCTATGCCCGAAAAAAATAGGCCTTTGGTTCTGTTGTCGAGTCTGCGGTCACGTGTGTTCTTTGATTAAACTGTAGAGCCAGCCATGAGAAAAGTGCTTCTCCCGATAACACTGCCTAAATCATCTGCATTATATTATATATGGTAAGGTCCATGATGATGATAATGACAATCAGTATCATAATTTGATGAACATTTATCACTTTCATTAAAATAAAAAAAGGGTTCAGATTTTCATCAGCTTTTGTTGCCGAATGTACCTACGACGCACGAATGCGAATGAAACGAGAGAGGAATAAAATAATATCTCTGACTACCCTTCGGAGAATGTAGTCGTGAAAATCTGCTACGAGTTAAGAACGTAGGATTTCATTTTAAACCTCTAGAAAATGATTCACACCAAACTTTTTGTGAATTGCAACACAATTTTCCATAAAAGTTTACTTGTATTGCCTAAAAACGTGTTGACTTTCTTAACAAAACACTGAAGCTCATAATATGCAGGGTAACAAATGATACCAACCCACATTAAAACTCAGCTTTGCTTTAGTCATAATTATTTTTCTCAAACATGCTTGGAAATGTGAGCATTATTTTGACAACCTTCTTCGAGATAAATCGAAATTGCTGTACTGGCCAAATACATGCGCGCAGCGGCCGGCAATGTTTGCATAAAAAAATCCATATCTGTCGTGTTTAGCGACCAAATAAATTACATACTAAACTCATATCTGTCGTGTAATTTAAAAATGGAACGATCTTTTTCTCCGAAACATGGCGACCAAGGAGGTAACTCATCAAAGGTTTTATTTAAATTTCGAACTGGCTTGCAAATAGAAAGTTGTTTATTGAAAAAAAAAAATTTGTTGTTCGTTGTTCGTCATTGATTTTGATAAAAAGAGTTTTAATTTTCGCGAATTATTTGAGAAAATTTACTGTTTTAATTTCCGCGCATTATTTGAGAAAAGTACTATACAAGCCTTGGCCACAACTAGGCATTGATGGACTTACGTATGTGTGCCTCGGCTTCGCCTCGGCCCACATTAACACGTTCGTCCATCAATGCCTCTGTTGCTGGCCGCTGCAGTAATGTACTATTGATTACCAAAACAAAGATTGAAAAGATACTACTAAACTCTCTGTAATGAATTAAATGGCAACAAGCACGATTTAACAATCTGAAATATAATAACTGGCCAAGTGCGTGTCGGTCCACGCGCAGGGTAGGGTTCCGTAGTTGCCCGTCACAATATAATATGGACTTAGAAGGAGGGTTTTATACTACGGGTTAGCGGCTAATAAAGTCTAAAAAGTACATTTTATAAGTTGGTACCTCGTAAACTTGTAAAGCCTAATTAGCGGTGATAATTTTCCTTTTAATTACTATTGCTATGTATCTATATATCAGTAAGCCTTACATAATTATTATGTTCAAGTTGTATTTGCCTGTAATTGGGTCTACTTCGTTTAAAGAATTGTGAACAGGATTGTTATTTAATATTGTACGATGTTAGCCTGTTGGCAAACCTAATAAATAAAATAAAATAAAATTACCATGATTTTTTTCACATATCCAGAAACAACCGTTTAGCTGGCAGGGGGGGGGTAATAACAATTCAGGTGAATCGTAACATCTCCGATATGGACCCATAGAGCCTGAGACCCTAAGACGTTGCGGGTATGTTGGAAGAATAGAGCAGAGGCCGAAAAAGAGATGGACTGTGTCGAAGAGGATCTGAAGGATCTGATCTGATCTGATTGATTATTTGAATGACCAAAATGTCAGGTCTTGACAATTTTACACTATGTAATGCAATATTGTATTTTAATTGTACTTTGTACATTTTGTTTTGTTTAAAAGATGTGTGTTGTAGAGTTTCTGGCCGCATCTTCTCTCAACGGAACACCTTCCGACGCGGTGGTAGAGTCAAAAAATGTCGTCAAAAAGCTATCTATAATAATCTATATGATATTATTTCGAATAAAAAATTTTGAATTTTGAGGGCCATGAGCAAGTTTACCACCTGGAGATGGAAAGCCAGGGTTCGTGATAGATGGCATCGATCTGTGGAGGAAGCCGGGACCCAAAAAAGCTTGTAGCGCCACAAAAAGGAAAATAATAAATCAACAAAAACTGTTTTACTACATTGACAGACTAATTGACAATGTTTATGCTAATTTCAGAAAGATACATATAATTACTGATTGACTTTTCGGGTAAAGGAAAATAAAGTATTTAGAATATCGCGCTATTTATACTACATCCTACAACCTTAGGAATGAAAAAATATAATATTGGACGCTTTCCACTAGGAATCACCTCTTAGAAGAAAAGTTCTCGCCTAGACCCCTGTACTATGTGGAAATGGACACCCCCCGGCGTATACATGTGTTTACGCACCATCACTCTTGTAATTAACCAGCTTTCTACAATAATCGCTGCCTCGGTCGCACCCGCACCGTGTACGGACAACTTAATTGAATGACTAATATTGCGTGTGAGGCATGCTACATCTATAAACTCACGACCTCCTTTATTTTGAGGTGTTCAGAGATGTTGGTACAAGGGCAAACTACTTCATTTGTAGATGCATATATGATATATTGCATACACAACATAACAAAACATCTGTAAATCATAGTACTCTGTGTGTAAATCATGTGAAAGCAATGAATTTGATAAATCCATAATCCCGATTTTAGCGAATAAAATGATGACTAAAATGATTTCGACATGAAAAAAAATGTTTACTTCCATTTTTGGGGGTTCTTTTTTGTTTATTTCGATAGTAAAATGTTCCGTAGTCTACACCGAACCTGATCTTCCATAACCTCCTTGACATTTCTATCTCAAGGCTTCTTTAGACCAAGAAAGCTTATTAACATTATAGAGGTCGTATGAATCAATGTATAACGCAGTAGAATATTAGAACAATGGAAATAAATTAGAATTAAGATATAATCTCTACTTACTTCCGACATAATCAGTCGAGTCAGAAAAGTCAGTCGTGCTCACATAAAATAATATTCGACCTTGTCTATTTTAGTACCTACGTCAATATAACAAGAAAGGATAAGGTTTTTCTAATAAATGTTTTTTTTAAAGCTTGATTTGTTTTATGTGCAACATCTTTCCTCTCGCTTTCCGGGAGTGATTTTTTATACATATTTGTTTAGGGTACAAATTCTACAAATGTGTACATAGTTTTGAAAACGATGGACGTGCCTGCACCCGATTTTTGATTTTAAGTCCAAATATCTTCAAGTTTGTATAGGTGTTTAGTTATATTTTACAAGAGCTATCCAAAACCTCACTTGATTGAGTAGAAAAAACATTTTTTGAACCCCATTTTCATTGTATGGTTGTTACAATTTGTTTCTTCTTAATATGGTGCCTACACTATTGTTTCTGGGTTAATATTATCTGTTTTATTGCCCGATGCAATAGGTTCAAAAATAGAGGAAAGTATAAGGGTTCCTTGTTTGACTCTGGAACCCTGAACATTTTACTGCCCGCCTTGTCAGGTCCATCTTTTTATTTTATAAATTTCTTGTTCACTATTTTTTATAGGGTGTTTTGACGGGTTATTCAAGAATAGAATAGAATAGAATAGAAAATTGCTTTATTGCCAATTATTACTAAAAAAGAACATACAAAATTAAACATACAAGAAATAAAAAAAAATAAAAATCATACAATTACAACAAAAAGAAAAAACAAACATAATTACTGGCAATAGGACAGGGACTCAGCTAAGCTGGCTACAGTCAGTGCAACTGACAGTAAGCAGCGCTGTTTTTCAGCCCTGCCCTTGCTCCTAGAGATGTTGTGTTGGAGTGTAAAGAGGTAATGTGTATAGAGAGGCAACCATGACTACAAAGTGTAAGAGTAAAGTGTAAAGTATGTGTGTGCAGCTGAGCATTTTGTCTACGCCAAAGATGTGTTCGAGAGCGAGTTTGCTAGTATGGTCTTTAGCTCCACTTGATTTTTGTAAGCGTGCTTCAATTGTTCTGTAATTTTCTGCTTCAAAAATAACCCTGCTCGGTATTTTGCCTTAAATGACACAACGTTAATTTTATTCAATTTTTTATTCAAAATCCATTGATTCTATTTTAGTGGGGGACAACCAGAAAATATTTTCCCGTTGGCCCCAGAGGAGGACATGCGGGGACAGCGAGAATTTTTTTCCCGTTGGCCCCCACTGGGGGCATAGCTGTCGGGGACATCGGGAATAACCCGTTTTGACGCATGATAAAAGTCTCTCCGTATAACGGGGAGACATTAACTTGCCCAACAATCTTTAAAAAAAATGTGCGTCCAAGCCAAAATGGTCCAAGCAAAAATTGTATAAAATGGGTCACGTAGTATGGGTACGTTCCCTTAGTATCTAGATGGAATTGAAAACTTTTGTTATTTTTATTACTTACTCATTATTTCTATAGAATCGGGTTTATTATAGAGCATTTTTTTTGTTTCTTTTCAAGCATCTATTCTAGGTTCCGAATCTCATCTTAACTCAAAACCACCGCTCCTACTACAATATCACCACTGGACCATAATGGCTTGGCTGCTCACAAATAAGTTTATCTATTCCATCTTTATTACTAGTAACTTAAAACCTCCCAATCCTCAATTGAACTTTAACTTGAAATTGAAACCGATCAGTTAAAATTCTCTTTGTGCGCAATTACCAAGATCGCTTGGTCGTACTATAAAAACACTGCTTTAAAACTTTGATACTTGAGTACTCGGAAGTTATCCCTCTGAAGGCCGGTCGTGAGCTAATTATTACAGAAAAAATATCTACTTTTGTTTCATATGACGACTTAAAATCAACTTTAAAGCTGTTGACATAAGGTGCGAAGTAATGAGGTTGTTTTTATTTTAACTATAATTTGTAACTTAAGTGAACCACTTTTTGACTCGTGCAAGTTGTTTTTTAATTTAATAATTGTTGATATCAAGTATCCATTTAAAATTTAAGGTTTTTTTGCTGTTCATTTACGTAGTTAAGTTGATTATCGTTAAACTAAAACGTTATAAAAAGTTAATTGAAAAACGTCAATTATTAAATGAGGAGCTAAAAATAACTTGTTTTAGTGTCAATAAAAATATAAACAAATAAAATAGCTCAATTAATGATAATTATAATAGGCATTTCTACAACATATTCCATTAGTAATCATTAATATTTCATTTCAATTTAATAGTCATGAAAATACTTTTCAATCGAACTTATCTTTGAACTGAAACCTAAAAAACTTATCACATATATTTATCTGAGCTTCTCCATTACTAATATATCCCTATTAAATCTAATATCCGCTGCACTGGAAGATGTTTTCAAGGTTCTGGACTGGAAAGGGCTAGGCATCAACATAAACGGCGAGTACATCAGTCACCTTCGGTTTGCCGATGATATAGTCATCATGGCGGAGACTATGGAGGAGCTCAGTCAAATGCTCGATGATCTCAGCAGAGCCTCCGAACGAGTTGGTCTGAAAATGAACATGGACAAGACGAAGATCATGTCAAATGACCATGTTGTACCCACTCCTGTAATGATCGGAAACTCTGCGCTCGAAGTTGTTGACCATTATGTTTACCTGGGACAAACTATTCAGTTAGGTAAGTCCAACTTCGAGAAAGAGATCAACCGTCGAATCCAACTCGGCTGGGCAGCGTTCGGGAAGCTACGTAGTATCTTCACGTCCCAAATACCGCAGTGTCTTAAAACGAAAGTCTTCGATCAGTGTGTGTTGCCAGTGATGACATATGGAACAGAGACGTGGTCGTTCACTCAAGGCCTCATAAAAAGGCTGAAAGTCACCCAAAGGGCAATGGAGAGGGCTATGCTCGGAGTTTCCCTGCGAGATCGAATCAGAAATGAAGAGATCCGCAGAAGAACCAGGGTAACTGACATAGCCCAAAGAGTTGCTAAACTTAAGTGGCAGTGGGCGGGGCACATTGCTCGCAGAACCGATGGCCGGTGGGGCCGAAAAGTTCTCGAGTGGCGACCGCGTACCGGAAAGCGCAGCGTGGGTAGGCCCCTCACACGGTGGACCGACGACCTGGTGAAGGTGGCGGGAAAACGTTGGATGAGGGCAGCGCAGGACCGGTCGTTATGGCGATCCTTGGGGGAGGCCTATGTCCAGCAGTGGACGTCCATCGGCTGAGATGATGATGATGATGAAATCTAATTCCATAATGGTAATTATATTACTTATCATAACACATATTACTGCTCGTGTGAGTTGGACTGGACTTGAGTAAAACAATAAAAAAATATGCTACCTACTTAATTTCAAATTGGTAGGTGTAGTAAATTATTGTTAAACTGTGGGTAGGTTCCTACTTTTGGTATCCCTGGAACTTTAAAAAAAAAGTTTTGTAAAAAGTATTATTCTGTCTGTAAAAATAAGTAGACTATTTTTAGATCTATTTCACCACTTCTGAATAAGTTCTTTATAGCTTTTTTTTTATTTATTTTTTTATCTCGGACATTGTCACACAAATTATCTAGTCACATTTAAAGTACCAGAATCTAGCCTGGACTTGTATTATGATGACTAAACAACAATATAGAATACATATGTAGATACAAATATCCATGACTCGGGTACAAATATTTATATTCATCATACAAATATTTGTCCCTTACGGGATTTGAACCCGCGACCCTCGGCACAGCATGCAGGTTCACTACCGATGGAGCTACCGGGCCGTCAAATTGGAACACAAAAGAAAGAAGAAAATTTGATAGATGGTTTGACAAATTTTTCATACAAAATATGTCAAACGAACTGTCAAATAAGCTAACAAGAACATATCCAAAAGTGGTGAAACATGCCCTTGGTGTATCAAAATATTGAATTTGTAACATGAGTAAGTATATTTGAGACAATAAGTCCTTGTATTATCGCAGATCAATTTATTTTTTGGACTTTTTGAATACGGAACCCTAAAAATACGCATGCGCTATTAAGCGAAAGATCCTTGACGCCGAGAAATGGCCGGACTTTCCTTTACATTCTAAAGAATCAATTAATACAAAACGGGTTTTCGTTACCCCAACATATTAACCGTTATGTTATGCTATTTTGGATGCAGGAGGATAAAAACTTACGTTTGGTTTATATTCGTTCAGACAGTCAACCTAATTTGTGGTGTTAAGAAGTGTGGCACTGACCCGTTTAAAATATTTTTTAATCTCAAGAATGGATGTGAGTTTTGTCTTTGCATTTTTTATCATTGAAAATAAAAAGTTTTACCGTGATCCATTACTAAGGAAAAGGCGGTACGGTCTTAAGGCTATTCTACCGTTGGCGCGCTCCATACAAACGTAGTATGGTGATATTTTCAATACTATCTAATTAAGCCCAATGAAATTTTTCAAAAACAATCAAGTAACTAATCTCTATGTCATGTCGGTATGAAGTCAGATTTTCGTTAAAATATAGGGTCCTTCTTAATATGCTGACACTTTTTAAAGGGGATGATCAGACCGTCAAACTGAACAACTTTCTCTATGGCATCAAAATCGAAATCGCGAGAAAAAAATCTACTCTTCCATACAAAACTGCAAACCTAATACTCGTGCCAAATGTACGGGACAGCAGATTTTTTTTTCGTGATTTCGTTGTTGGTCCCGTAGAGAAAGTTGTTCAGTTTGATGGTCTGATCATCCCCTTAAAAAAGTGTCAGCATATTATGAAGGACCCTGTATACAGTTTCAATGCTAGGATTAATTTATGATTTGTATGGAAATATTTGTGGCACTGTAACATTAAAACTATAAATTTTATCGAAAATCTGATTTCATACCGAATATAGAAATTAGTTACTAGATTGTTTTTGAAAAATTTCATTGACTTTAATTGGATAGTATTGAAAATATCACCATACTACGTTTGTATGGAGCGCGCCAACGGTAGAATAGCCTTAAAGGCCCGATTCAGCAAGGGGCGGAAAAAAAACCGTGCTCCATATTGAAGAAAGTTTTTGTTTGTATTCATTAATTACAATTTAAGAAATCACTTTTAGTGATAAGGCCGCCTTTTGAACCCTTCTTGTTCATGTGTATTATTATTTTTTGTGTATTTTGCTGTGCAAATAAGGAATATTTATCTTATCTTATTAGCTAGTACTTAAGTGTTTAATTTTGTAATTAGATGCCTACTTAGAAAGTTAACAACTTAAAAATTTTCATATTTTACAAAAATCTTCCTAAAATATTTTTTTTCTATCTTAAACTAGAGAAAAAAAATTGTGTAGAATTTTCATTTAACTGTCGACAATTGCATGCATCGGCTTTTTTGTATTTTTTAATACATTTCGAAACAATCTGACGTTTTGGTTTACGACGTTGACACCTTAACAGAAGAACTATGTGACATTTTAATAATTAACCCTTCAAGATGAAAGTTTAACCTTCTCAAAGCGCCGAGCAAATTGTCCGCCATAGCTCAGACATTGTTGTGCAGTTCTAAATATTTTCATAACAAGCCCATGTCATATCTTGCGGTTTTTACTAACTTTCTCGTCAGTATAATAATGGACAACTAGCATGCCTTATTAAATACATTGTTTTGTAGGTGATACAAATCTTTTTCTGTTAGTTTTTTACAGTTTGTGATAGATATGCGAGATAACATTACCTTCCATGATCACGGGATGGCATCCCATAATATCATCCCGTGATTGTGGTTATTAACATTGCCAAAATATCGGGAACTCAAACAATAAGAAAAGGCGGTAAAAATCTGTGAAAATGTATAATTTTAGTTTTTCTATCCGACCCTCTGACGTAGTATTTGACTGTTTTATACGCGAAATAGGCTTTAAGTAAAATCATAAGCAATCAAACTAAAAAAGTGTTATTATAATCGGTTCAGTAGTTTTTCTGTGTTGCTCGAACGAACAAAAAAACAGACAAACTGACAGAAATTCTAAAAAAAAGGTTGATTTGGAGTCAGGTACACCAAAAAACCATAATTATTGTAAGAAAACGTGAAAAATTTAGATGTACCTTTTGTCTTATCTGTCTCATACTGAAATAAGTGCGCGTGACGGTGCTGGTTTGACTCTTTGTCTTGCATCACATGCTGTCACTACAGAAAGGGGGGGCTCTGCCCACACGATAAGAAGAAGACTACAGAAAGCCTAGCATGCCATGAGAAAATAGTCATGCGCGCTCATTTTGGCATGCTTGAAATTAACAATGACAAAGGAACATCTCGATATTTCTCGGTTTGTCGGGTGTCGCTTGCTAGGCTTACAAGATAGATAAAATTGTCTCTAACTATACCAATGGGACAGCATAGTCATGAGTAAGAGTAAGTGATAGACTGATTAGCTACAGTTTGGCAATATTTTCTTGGAAGTAAAGAGAACAGAGCAGTATTTGCGGTCCGATTTTCACTTTTGTGTATTGTATTGAGGTCGAGGACGAACTTCTTATTACGTGAATCAGGCTTCCATGTGCGAAACGTAGAGTGGGTGACGTAGATGCGTAGTGAATTCGGAATTCAGTAGTTTTTTAAATAAAATTTAATAATAATTCTTTAACCCTAAAAAAATATCATGGACATTCTCTAATCTCATTAACAGTACCAAAATCTAGCCCAAACTTAAATTATGATGACTAGACAACGATATAGAACACATAAATTCATAGAAACAAACATCCATGATACCCCAAGGTCATTTATGTTCCCTAAGGTTACTGTAGGCGTGCCTGGAAGAATTAGATTTATTTGCAACATCTACTTTAATAATGCTGTATCTATTAGAGTAGATATAATAAGGTAGTAATTATCATTCATTCACTCCACTTAGGTGCTTTGACGTTACAGAAAATGTAGTTTAGTCGATTCTAATCACCAGGGAGATCATGAATCTTGAGGAAGGAAAAGTATCTTAGTACTACCTAAACCTCTGGGGAAAACAGAGGAGAAAAGTCACATCAATCATCAGCCTATCAACGTCCACTGCTGAACATAGGTATCTCTCAAGGCACGCCAAAAAACTCTATCCTCAGCCTTCCTCAACCAAAAGTTACAAAACGTGGCATACAATGTGGCATCTATTTCTAATTTGTCTGTAGAACAAATAACGAAAGCAATTATTATTCAAGTCCTCATTCTCAACTCAAGAGAGGCTCAAGCTATGAATGAATCATAGAGTTGCGAAAGCCTCCGTCATGTGCCTACTTCGAACAGGAAAATACGAAAGAACCATTTTGTTCTGATGCAAACCTTTTGGTCTTTCTTGAGAAATTGATGACTCAGACATTTTCGATTTTTTTTGGCTAACATTCGGTAACTTTTGGTTTTAATATTATGCAAGTTATCTCGGTCACCTAGATTGCATCTCGTTTTGGAAGTCAGTATTTCATGTTGGTACTTACTATAGTCAATTAAAAGATTTTGTAAAATAGATACTTTTCAAGTTCAAGCTTTGCAAACTTTTGTGTTTTGTTGTTAGTAAAACCAAACGATTAATAAAAAAATTTAAAATGGTTTTTAAGTTTAAGCTTTATTATATTTTATGCATTTTTCTAACTTATATACGTAATACAGAATGCTCTTAAATGGTGGAGGAAAACATAGTGAGGAAACCTGCATACGCTGAAGAAGAAATTATGATGCTGATAGGCATTGGGTACGCGTTGTGGACTAACGCCCATACACCATACACTCTCCGTAAGGGTGGGCCTGTGTTCTGCAATGGATAAATTAACTGGAATAGCTGACGAATGAAAAAAAACGTGTAGGATAGTGGACAAATCATTTTGACACTATTATCACACTGAATTGAAAATATGGCACGGTCACGTTAATTTTTTATAATGATAGAGGAATTTTCCTAGGCCTTACAATTATCACGTGTGTTGAGTGTGCTACTCAACTTAAATTTCTTGGAAATATGTCGGTTAAATTTGTTTTTTACAACATTTCTGGTCAGTGAATTAATTCACAGTAAGTTAAAAGGGGTTAAAGAACCTATACAGGGTGTAAGGAAAAGTATCATTAAACTTTAAACCACATAATGACATAATCCACCCACCAAACTGAACAACTTTTACTATGGGAGCAAACCAGTCAGCACAAAAAGAAATCAGCTGACCCATGCGTTTGAATCGAGTAGGTATTGCGGTTTAGTATGGGACAGCTTCATTTTTTTTGTTTGCTCCCATAGTAAATGTTATTCAGTTTGATGGATAGAGTATGTGGTTTAAAGGTTAAGGGGCGTCCGCCCGGTTTTGAGTAACTTTGTAACCATTTTATACATTAAGTATGGCACTTTTTAAGCAGAAAACAAAACTGAAAAATCTACAGGATATGAGAAGTGATGTGGTTTTTCTCGAAATCTCGGTATTTTAATTAATAAAACTGAAGAAAAACGAATCCAAAGTCACCTCTTTTTTTCCAGTTGTAACCGTTTTACTCTTATATTGTGGATCAGAAGAATATGAAAATTTACAATATTCTTCACAATAAAATATAGAATGATGTGATTCTCTTATTTTTTGAAAATTCATAAAAAATCATACAGGTTTTCAAAGAAAACGGAAAATTTCGACCGGCCCCACGCAATTGAAGCGGGATGGCTAATTGCAAAAGTTTGCTTGTAAGAAAGAGAGCCTTGCAAATGGGAGGAGTGGCCTTAATGATACTTTTCCTTACACCCTGTATAGGCATTTGCAGTAAAAAACCGTCCTCTTCTTTAAAAACCGTCAGCGTATTAAAAAGAACCCTGTATGGGTTTATATGATAAGTTGATAACACAATCTATTTGATTTGCAAGTAATGTAAATGGAAGATAACAAAATTCGCGTCATGATTTGGAGTACCTTGAAGTTTATTCATGTTGTCTTTGAGCATGCATGGCATATTCCCGTAACAATTTTCCCCGAGGGTGTAGATAATTGTTAGGGATATTTTAGATACGTTAGTCTGGATTTCTCGTATTAAGTGATAGCTACGTCTCACACAGCTTCTAGATATTTAATATAGGTACCTATAGAGTTTCATTTGATGTATTTTTCATTAGTTCTTTATTAAACGAAAATCATTCTTAGAAATTGCGACTGTAAAATTGGTTCTTCGTGAGAATTTGATTTACGGACAAATCAGACGATGTAGAACTTAAATTGTACTTTTTGTTATTATAATAAAACTTATAATTGAATTACACGTTTTATTTCTTTTTGTGCTTGAATGACTTGACACAATCACCTTTTTGGAAGCATAAAAGAGCGAGTCTTTATAGGTAAATTATATTAAATAACCACAGTGAACTCATTATAAAACCAATAACGCCGGCGAGGATATGAAACTATGCGTATAAATTATTTATGTTATAAATCATTCATATTTAACGGACCATTATTAATGTTTAAACGTTCAATTTACAAATCAGCTTCAGACCGCGGTTTCTCTTGTATTTATCAGGTCAAGTCATCTTTGCAAAATTTCGGAAGTCCCTAACATTTTACTGAAAATCGGTTAGAAATGACAATGTAGTGTTAGCTCTATACCGTTTGTTAGACCGTTGAGAATTCCACAGAATATGCGTTAAATATTATGGCGGATTTGCTAACCAATAATATAATATACAGGGTGAAATTGATATCATTAGCATCCTTTCAAAGAATCTGTGTTTCAAAGTAAGAGTCTAGCCATCAAACTGAAAAATTTTTACTATGGGAGCAAACTAATCGGAGCAAAAAAAAATCTGCTATTGCATACATTTGAGTCGAGTAGGCATTGCAGTTTAGTATGAAACAGCCAGGAAACAGCGGATTTTTTAGTTGCTCTGATCGGTTTGCTCCCATAGTAAAAGTCAGTTTGATGGATAGACTTTTAGTTTAAAAGGATGCTAATGATATCAATTTCACCCTGTATATTATATTATATTATTTGTTAGCAAATCCGCCATAATAATGCATATTCTGTGAAATTCTCAACGGTCTAACTATTACGGTTTAAAAGTTACAGCCCTAAATAGGTAAGACAGACTTCACCCTTTGGGTACGGAACCCTAAAAATGTACTGTATCTACCAAATCTCCATCAGCATCCCCTAGTAGAGTCTATAAGTAAATATATTTGTTATTGTTAGGCTATTTGACGCTAGATGGAGTTATTTTATGCATTGAAGCGAGTTTAAAACCAAAGTTAAAACCTAACTAGATTAAATTATTCATTAAATAATTATGTTGTCGAAATTGTTAGAGCCGTTTTCGAAAACTAAGTACCTTTACTAAAATAATTTTAAAACAAAATTTTGAAGTTTAGGTACTTACCTACATATTTTAAATAAGTTAAACAACCCTAAAACTTTCAACTTTCTTCGGTTTTCTACGTTTGGATGAAAAAGCAATTAGGTAAGAATCACAAAAGAATCTAAGTTTTGATAAATTTTATTATTCTGTTCTGTACTTACAAATTTTTTGCGTTCGTTTGTTATATCATCTACATTCAACATTATTATGAAACTGTAATAAAAGCGAGTCTGTACAATTAAGATCTTTAAAAAAAAAAGGTTAATGGTGTTTAGGTTTCCCTGACTCCAAATCAAAGTTTTTTTGTCCGTCTATTTGTTTGTTCAAGCATCACGCAAAAACTACTCGACTGATTTAATGAAACTTGTTGTATTTAAAAGCTTATGATTATACTTAAAAACGGACACGGGAGCTCGGTGCGGTGCGGATAAAGTCGCCGGCAAAAGCTCGTGATGTATAAACGAGTAATAATGTAGATGTAAATAAATCAGTTCAGCGCATTCAGATTACGTGCGCACGAGGCGCCCAGCGCTGGTGCTGGTGAAAGGGAAACCCGTCGCCAACTTGGGTTACGTTCGACCTTCGATTCTATATTATGTGGACTTTAATTGTCTTACAATTTATAGCAGGACGCATTTAATAGTAGGCGTCGTGCACCGGTTGTTCTCTCTTTAACTATTTTATGTAGGTTTTCCAATAAACGGTGTCCCTTAAATAAAATTCAGTCTTTCCAGGGTTAAAAGGGCAGCTCATGAATCGCCAGAATATCTGAATATGACTTCCATAAAATTAATTATTATGAGTGTCGTGAAAATCTTAATCTTGATTAGAAGGCTTTTTTTGAATCGTGAGATTCAAAATCGTGTTCGAAAGATGCATTGACATTTTCTCCTGCTAAGTTCACCGTGTGAGTTTTTAATATCGCACTTCAGTGTTGATCTTCCATTCAATTCTGAATTTCATTAAAGTTAGGTTAGGAGGTATACGCTGTCAATGGCTTGAAGTGTAAATAAACGCAGAAAAAAATATTTTCTTCACAAATAAAACTCGTTAGAAAAGTTATTTTCTGTCAGTTTTATGATTTCAATGATGGTTTGACGTATAACTTGATAGGCTACTTTACCTTTCGCCAGTTTTCCCAACGTTTCAGATGTGTGGTGAAATCTTTACGAACCCATTTAAAGTCTTAGTCACTGGTCTGGCGGGCGCCTATCTCGAGTTACTTTTTAATGACGTATCATAAAGAAATTTTATTACCTACTTTGTTTTATTGAAAAATCATTTCATTCAAAAACTTACCAGAGACTTGAGAGTAGACACCCAAATTTACCAGCACTGAATAAAACAAAAAATAGCTTGCGTTCTTTTTTTAAGATCATGGACATTCTTGTTTTGTTTGAACCATGGATTTACAAAACCTATGCCATCTTCCTATTTTGAACTGATAGTAAAATTTATATGGAGTTGGTAGTCTCTTACCATAACAATGTTGGAGCAAAATGGTTCCTTGATAATTACTGGAATATTTTTTACAAATATTAATCCTAATCACTAAACGTTTTAAATTTCCGTGATCTTAATTTCTTTGACGATTGGATTTATTAAATCGGTAGTTGACTGGTATTTTGCTAAGGTATTTTGAAATAGATCGATTGAAATAGCGTCCACGATTATTGACTGAGAACATAGAGTATGAAGAGATGGCATATCGGCTTGTTTCTATAGAAAATGTTGTCGCCAACAAAGGGGGTGAAAAACGGGTGAGGGGAGGGTTAACATTTAAATACGCTAAGTTCCCGCTAGATGTGTATGATATGACGTCAGGCCCAGTTGAGTATCTGTGCACAGTTCGATACAACATCTCTACCCCAGGGGAGCGCGTTATTTTCTCTATGACTGAGAATGACGAACATGAAAAAAATGCGCTTTTAATTTTGACAGTGAGTCATAATCAAAAAATCATTAATTGGAAATGTAGGTAGGTATAGATTGATATTATGTTTCTTTTTGTTGTAAATTGTACATTATAGAAAAATGTTTTTGTCACGCATTTAAAATCCGAAAATTTTTTTCCCTGTATACGTCTCACTGCAGGGCAGGGCCTATCCTCTGGGTGGGTATGGGCGCCCCAGTCTACCACACGTGCCCAATGCGAATTGGTAGGCTTCACGTGTCAGAATTTCTTGTTCAGCGTATGTAGGTTTCCTAATTATATTTGAAATTTCGTATTCTTTATTAATAATCCCTTGGCCCTCAGGAGTCGATAACTGAAAAACATTTAGTATGAAATTTTTTAAAGAAAGGCGCAATAGTTTCGACTTTCTATTCCATTTCCATTAAATTTACCGTTTTGAGGTTTGTTTGTAAGATAAATAAGAACGAATTTTATTTATTGTTATAAAGTTTAATAGTATATTTGTTCCGTTCTAATTATTTCAGAAAATAAATAAGATGATCATAGATACAAAGTATTACTTAAAAATTGTCTACTACAGTGTTATATTATAATACGTTACTGATCTTTTAAACGATATTTAATCGAAATCTTACATAATAGCTTGTTGCAGAAAATAATTTTAACATTGCCTCTTTACATAACTTCTTTTTCATTTAACGACAACAATTAATCATCTGTTTTATAGAAAAGTCTCTTTTACAGTTATAGTAATAAGAACTATAATCTCGTGCTTATTAACATACATTAAAATGCGTAATGGATTGATTAATGATAAGTAATGCAAATTGTCATGTTGGCCTGTGCGTAGCCAATCGGAAACATTAAGTATATTGAAACTGTAATTTTATACAATTTATATTGTTCAAGTTTATTTCTTTAAAGTTTAAAGAAGCCTTCGTTGCTGTGGTCGAACTTCTGGAGTGCTATTTTTTAATGTCACGCATCCTAATTGTTACTCGAAAGTGAATATTCCACAGAGTTTGACGTCAATTTCGTAATTTTAGAATGTGAGACTTTCAAAAATAGCAATCCTGTAAAACGACCACTGAAAACGCCTGGGGTGCGATTTTTGAAAGTCTCGCATTGAAATCAGCAGTAGAAAATGTCAGAAAAAAATAAAAAAGGCACAACAATAAATAAATAAATAAAACCGGTCAAGTGCGAGTCGGGCTACTCGCGCACCGAGGGTTCCGTACCACACCACCACAGAACAACATTATTAAATTAGAAAAAAACATAACCCTCCTTCTGGCGCAGTCGGGTAAAAAACTTTTTTGTCCAGGACCTTTAGCGCAAGGCCGACTCACACTTGGCCGGTTTTTAGTATTTGTTGTTATTCTGTAGAGTTTTCTCTATAATAACACTAAGTTTGACGCTTGTATGTATTACCGTTTTTACGATAGAGCGTGAAGAAAAAACGTTGATAAAAACTAGTTTCTGGTTGAGAAACGCCCTTAATTTTTAACTTTTTGACATTTTTATTATTTGTTAACAAATCCGCCAAAAATTTCAACTATCTAGCTATTACGGTTCAAAAGTTACAGCCCTAAATAGGTAGGACAGACGGACAGACGGACGGACCGACGGACGGACGGACGGACGGACAAAGTAGGCTTAGTAATAGGGTCCCGTTTTCACAATTTGGGTACGGAACCCTAGAAATTGATGGACCCGACCATGACCACCCTGAGAAACTTCTGTCAATCTTTACTTTGATTTAAAATTTATAAATATTTCTTCAAATAAATTAAGAAAGCCATCCAAAACCCAATTATTTCTCATACGAAAACAACAAAAACGAATGTAACAAATTATGCTAACCATAGCAACGCAATACAATACAATGTAATCCGCCATGTTGGTTCAACTGGGAAAACCAAGAGCCTTGACAACCGGTTCTGCGCGCGCGCACGATCGACTTGTCTCGAGAATAAAGCCTCTCAATAAACTTACAATTATTCACGGGCTTACTGGAGTTAAAAGGTACTTTTTAGATGAAGTTTTATGAGGAATTGTAGCCTGCAGTCATTGACTTACAAACTAATGACCACCGGGGTCTCATACAAAATTCTCGATAAAAGTGTCCCAGACTAACCTACATAACCGTAAGGACGTGTTAAGTAATGTAAACCAATTGAAACATTGAAATTGATGAAATTATTTTTTCAAATTACGCTGGATGGCGTACAAATTCTTACAGCACCGCGGCACGGCATTAAAGACGTGCGTGTAGTCTGAAGCTTTGAAGAAACAGACCATTTATATGACATCTTGCCAATAAAAGATGTATATCTGTTATTCATCATCATCATCATCATCTCAGCCGATGGACGTCCACTGCTGGACATAGGCCTCCCCCAAGGATCGCCATAACGACCGGTCCTGCGCTGCCCTCATCCAACGTTTTCCCGCCACCTTCACCAGGTCGTCGGTCCACCGTGTGAGGGGCCTACCCACGCTGCGCTTTCCGGTACGCGGTCGCCACTCGATATCTGTTATTATGTATTCATTATTATTAGGTGGCTTTCCGTTGTCTCTGCCTACCCCGGTGGGAGACAGGCGTGAGAATATGTATGTATGTATGTATTATTATTTATTATGTACGATTTGTAACACCACTGGCTTTTCGGTGAAGGAAAACATCGTGAGGAAACCTGCATGCTTCAATTTCGAGGCATGTATCGTACCTACTGTCCATTACAAGTGGCGACGGGCTCACTCCCCGTCACACTGGACGGAGTTTCGGTACTAATAGTGAAACGTGGATGTTCTGAAGTTTCAGAATATCTCTGACTACCCCCTCGGGGAATACAGTCGTGAGCATATGCTTATGCTTTATTATTATGTCACCAGCCAAAGAGAACATTCTTGGCTTGGCGGTATAGGATACCATATGTGGTATTAAGTATTATTTATTTTAGCATCATCATCAAACGTTATCCTATTAATATAATATATCCTACAAGTGTCACTGCAGGGCATATTATTAATTTAATTTTAAATATTTATGATTTCTGGTTCTTTAACATAATAAGTGCGTGAATGTTGTGTGGAATTTTTGAAGCATTTATAGGCATACAACACAAGTTTTTAAATTTGTGTGGATCAACCAATCGATTTTCTATGGGAGGTTATTTTTCTCGTTTTTCGATTTTTCAACCCATGTTCGGGTTAGGGATAGTTGTTTAGTATCATTATTTTACTGAATACACCCTAAGGCTGCCTGTCCATTGACGCGAGCTGGCTGCGCGAGCTGTGTAGCTGTAAATGGACAGGCAGCCTTAAAGTTGTTTTAGTAATTCATTACATTTTCGGAGGAGCTCATGACCGCTAGCGGCGGTGCAGTATCGGTTGCCAAATTCTGGCAAAGTACTATTTAGCGACTTTGTTGTGTTGAAGTCGACACGATAAGCAAGCATTACATTTTCAATAGTTTATTTTAAAAGTATTTCTTTCTTAGAATAGGATAACACTTTTGAACAATTTGTGGGATTTTGAATGTCTATTATTTTGGCAACGTACCTACTTACATTGCAATTGCGGGTATATAAATCTATTAACCAACTTATTGTTAAATATTTTAATAAATTAATAAATCAATGTTTATTTACGTTCAATATGATATGATCGAACTTCCTTGTTAAACGACGTACAGTCACAGATTAATCATAAGTTACTACGTAAGTACAGTCAGCAAAGAAAGATTTAATTTCTATAAGAATAATTTTATTTAACTTTTACTGCCGACCGTACGTACGTATGTCCAACAGTGAATTAGAGAACTTAAAAGTATGAAAGTGTTATCCTATTCTAAAAAAGTATTTCTTTCTTAGAATAGGTTAACACTTTTGAACAATTTGTGGGATTTTGAATGTCTATTATTTTGGCAACGTACCTACTTACATTGCAATTGCGGGTATATAAATCTATTAACCAACTTATTGTTAAATATTTTAATAAATTAATAAATCAATGTCTATTTACGTTCAATATGATATGATCGAACTTCCTTGTTAAACGACGCACAGTCACAGATTAATCATAAGTTACTACGTAAGTACAGTCAGCAAAGAAAGATTTAATTTCTATAAGAATAATTTTATTTAACTTTTACTGCCGACCGTACGTACGTATGTCCAACAGAACTTAAAAGTATTTTTAAGTTCTGTTGGACATACGTACTAATTAAAAGTTTTGAGAATTAGAGAATTAGAGAACTTAAAAGTATGAAAATCCTATCTCTCTCTTTTACCTTTTGCAAAAAAAGAAAGAGACGTAAAAATTTTATCGCAAACATATAAGGCGTAAACTATTGCCTTTTAAGGAACGACGCAATTCGATAACTCCTACAATAATCTAACAGATAAGATGTAGATAAACCCACGAACTTTAGTCTCCAAGAAGATAATACAAGATAAGTTCCACGTCTATTTAAATAAATACTGTTTGTTCAAAAAATAACGCATTTATAAGTAGGTGCTGGTTGAGAAAAGTTGTGTGTGAAAGAAAACTAAGTAATTTATAATTATAATAAACAAAATGGTGACTTTATGGACCTATGGAAGAGATCTGAACTATGATTATGATTATTATCAGGTAAGATTAAAAGGATATGCTAGGGGAGATAAAAAGTATTTAAGACTAACTGGATGATTTTTTTACCGTTGCGTTTCGAAATTTTCAGGCGTGGTTCACACCATCAAACTGAAAAACTTTTATTATGTGTTCAATTTCATAAAAAATTCTAGTAAAAAAAGAATTAAAATTACGTAAATCTAGTGTTGTAGAGTTTTTGTCCGCATGTTCCTGCTATCCAAGTGATATTATTTTGAATTATGCATTTATAATTTCATTGCTGGAGTTATTCTTGACTCTACCACCACGTCGGAAGGTATTCCGATGTAGAGAAGATGCGGCGAGAAACTGATTTAACTCCAATGAGCGTTTTTCTAGCAATTTTTTATGGGTCGCGTCGCTAGATAGTGTCATAGAGTAATAACAATATAATGGTGTTCGGGAGCCGGGAGGAGCGCATCAAGCCCCCTCTGCCTGCGCACGTACCCTAACAACAAATTAAATTAGGGTACTCCCGGCATAACGCGGTCGATTGACCTGCCGCCCGCCGCAACCGCTGAGCTGTACCACTATATTGTTATTACGCTATAATAGTTAAAATGTCAAGCTTTTAAAATGATGCTTCTTTAAATAAAAAGGAGAATAAATTTCAAACGTGTCTTTACTGTCATACTTAATTATGATGATGATGAATTATTTGTGAATAATCTGGATTTGTGAAAATACATTATTTACGTCTGAAATAGGTCGATCCGTTTGCCGTCAATTTTTTTTTCAGCTTAACCATCCTGAACCACGCCTGATAATTTGTCGAGTAATTCAAAATGTCCCATGTACTATGTAAGTAGGCACAACTAGGTATTTCACAGGTATAAAACTTGTTTACTTGTACACGCAGGCGCAGGTAATTTGTTCTGTATGACATATGTGCATGACCGTGCGAAGTGTGGGACGGATTTATGAATGGGTTTTAGTAGTGACATAAGAACAATACGTTAGTCACCCGGCAATCCCAATTACATAATGTATTTACAAGTTATAAATAGATTTGTATTTCATCTGGTTTATTTCTTAAATGTTTATTCATTTCTGGTTATAAGAAAATTTATATCGGATTCAAGGTATTAAAAAATGAATGCAGGCTTATATAACAGTTTCTACATAGCCAATAACTGAACGCAACTTACTATTTTAAATGCTCTCGACGTATAATGCTCTAAAACCATTAATTGTCTAAAATTCATAATGAATAAAGTAATTGCAAAAGAAATGTCTTTTGCAATTAATTCTGAAACGAATAATACCCGTGGACACAAGTCACCCACATTACTAAGCTCATATTGGCGGCCATTATTAGTAGTCCCTTTTCTTTAATTACAAAAATGAAATCGGCAAAGTAAAAAAATAATGTACCTGTCATCTTGATTATGTCTGCCTAAAAATGACATTAAAACTTTTAATTTAGCTGTAGGTACACGAAAATATACAAAAAGTTTGGCAAAAACGTGCACTCTTTGCAAAATATGCGAAAAAAAATGCAATTTTTGACACTTAATTTCTCGCTTCGCTGCAAGTGACTGCACTATTTTTTTTTTTGGGTCCAGTATTATTTGGTCTTTCACTAAATGTAAGCCAATCCCGTCCCAAATTGAACCAAGTCAAGAAATAAAATAAAAGGTGTTCTTCTCCATACAAAAAAAAAATGTTTAATTTTTTTTCTCATAAACCATGCATCCCATAGATTTAACTGAAAGAATAAAAGTTACTAGGATAGTTATTATCTCTTCTTTAAAAAAAAATCAGCATGAAATTCCGGCTTTAGGTCCTAAGTCCGTCTTTTTTCAGAACGGATCCACTGTGCTACGGGGGCGCGCAGCTTCTTTGTGCTCTTGATACTGGGTGATTTTTTTATCACTTGCCCAATTTTCAGGGTGGTTCAGTTTTGAAAACGCATTTGGCAAATAACCCAGTAAAATTAGATAAACCAGAAGAAATAATTTCCGGAGTTTTGAAACTTTTTTTAAACGTTCCTTTGGTACGTAATATTGAAGAAAAAAAAAGTCCTGGTGAGGGGGGGGGGGGGGGTGAGCTCGAGGAAGGGGGGGGGGGCTCTAAAGGTGACTTTTTTCAGTTTTTCACTTATTTCTCGAAATCTGAAAGTCGTATCGAAATACTTTGTATAAACAAATTAAACCTGACAAAATTTCCTACAAAACAAGTAGTATGCATTTTTGTCATAGGACTTAACCTTTGAGGGCTACGGGGCCGAGAAAGTATCAGCATTTCAAAAATTATGAAATTTGTATGGCGACCCTCATGACAGTTGAAGATAAAAACAAAATGATTTCATATTCTTAATCAGCAGCCCCGAAAACTCCCACATACAAATTTTCAGTCGGTTCGGGGAACCCATAAAAGCTGCATTGGCGTTTGAAATTTCCATGGCAGCCATCTTGGATATCGAAATTTTGGATTTTTTTCACCGCCAACCAAATCTGACCAGGGTCCTCTATAATATTTGTTCGAGGTCCATAACCCTATCTGTCGTAGTTTCCGCGGGCTGTTGACCTCATCCATCAGGAGTCGACCTTCCGAGGAAGTCAAAGTTTTCCCTGTATCACCAAGGCATCCATATGATGATCTCCAAATGTCATACTTGTACCGTAAGGGGAACCCGGAGATAAATTGGAGGTATCAGGTTGACCCCCCCCCCCCCCCCCCCCCCCCTCCCCAACCCCCACATAGATATTACATAAATACTCGTATAATTGTTCACCGGGTTTCCCCCATTCAACGTATAGTAAAATGATTTTAGGGATCATCATAAGAATGCCCTGGCGATAAAAATAATATTTCGACTTCCTCAGAAGGTCGACTCCTGACGGATGAGGTCAACGGCCCGCGGAAACTATGAAAGATAGGGTTATGGACCTTGAACAATTGTCATAGAGGATCCTGGTCAGATTTGGTTGCCGGTGAAAAAAATCCAAAATTGCGATATCCAAGATGGCTGCCATGGAAATTTCAAACGCCAATGCAGCTTTTAAGGGTTCTCCGAACCGACAGAAAATTTGTATCTGAGGGTTTTCGGGGTTGTTGATTAAGAATATGAAATCATTTTGTTTTTATCTTCAACTTTCATGAGGGTCGCCATACAAATTTCATAATTTTTGAAATGCTGTTACTTTCTCGGCCCCGTAGCCCTCAAAGGTTAAGTCCTATGACAAAAACGAATACTACTCGTTTTGTAGGAAATTTTGTCAGGTTTAATTTGTCCATACAAAGTATTTCGATACGACTGTACAGATTTCGAGAAATAAGCGAAAAACTGAAAAAAATCACCTTTAGAGCCCCCCCCTTCCTCGAGCTCACCCCCCCCCCCCCCTCACCAGGACTTTTTTTTTCTTCAATATTACGTACCAAAGGAACGTTTAAAAAAAGTTTCAAAACTCCGGAAATTACTTCTCCTGATTGGTATATTTCAGCTTAATTTTACTGGGTTAAAACGATAAAATTTTTTTATACCCGTTGATGTCTTTTGTATGGAAGAGTAGGACAGTTAAATTTTTTTGTTAAAATTGTAGAAATTAAAATCTTAAGGACAATAATACAGGGTGTCAGGGTAAACAGTTGCATTACTTTGCTTTACTCTGACACCAAGGCTCTGCCCACACGATAAGATGAAGGGGTACAATCACCCCTGATACTGAACAACTTTCCCAAAGAAACCTATAGGAAATTGGCAAAAAAAATCGACTTTTCATACAAAAGTTCGATCAGCTGATTGCATTTAGTACGGAAAGTCGAAAAACAAATCATTTTTTTCGAATTTTGAATATACAGGGTGAAATTGATATCATTGGCATCCTTTTAAACTAAGAGTCTACCCATCAAACTGAACAACTTTTACTATGGGGGCAAACCAATCGGAGCAACTAAAAAATTGGCTGTTGCATACATTTGAGTCGAGTAGGCATTGCAGTTTATTATGGAACAGCAGATTTTTTAGTTGCTCCGATCGGTTTGCTCCCATAGTAAAAGTTGTTCAGTTTGATGGGTAGACTCTTAGTTTAAAATGATGCCAATGATATCAATTTACCCCTCTACATTTTGTTTCTATTGGTAACGTAGGTAATATTACTTACGTCAAGGATTTTTTAAATTAGATTTCATAATTCTTATGAAACTGCTAATTAAAATATTTTCGTAAGCAATTTTTTTTTCGTAAGCGAAGCACATTTTGTATGAGGTCATCAAAGTTTTCCCACGTGTTTTAGCCAAACGTCATAAAATGTACGAGTGTGAGTGTATGAGTACGTACATTTTTCGCATGTAGTAGCATTTTGCTATTATTAGACTATGAATGAAGTACCGGCCTTCGGCGCATACGCAGGTCGCCAATTACGTCATAGATTGATCGGCCAATCACTGGTAAGATCTATGACTAGTTTATAGAACCATTTTTCCCATATGGTCTGTATTTACCTAGCTAGACCTACCATAGAGTTCGAAATTTAAAATATACAGGATGTTTCTTAATATGCTGAAGATTTTAAGGTTGTGAGATGTTCAGACTATCAAACTAAACATCTTTCTCTACGGGACTAACATCGAAATCGTGAAAAAAAAAATCTGTTGTCCGGTTGAGTAGGTTTGTGGTTTTGTATGGAACATCAGATTTTTTGCGCGATTTATTTGTTAGTCCCATACTCAATATACTCATATAGTAGTTAGGCCCTGTGTAACACATTTTATTTAAAGGGGTTTGTGTAACTTTATATGGACCAGTGGCGTCACCTTTTTTATTTGCGGCCACTGATAATATTATTAATGTTAATGTGTATGTGTGTGTGTGTGTGTGTGTGTGTGTGTGTTGTGTGTGTATGTGTATTATTAATGTTGTTGTTGTTATGTATTAATGTTTTGTAACATTTAACTCAAAACTCAAATAAACATGTATGATTAATAAACTTCAGTCGAGATATGATAGGGTGGTATTTTTAAGGGTAGGTACCTTAACCGTTGAAACTACAGGAAAACAATACATAAACTTATAATCTTCTGAAACTATGTTTCAAGTTGCCATTGCAGCACAGATGGCTTTGTTAGTTAGGGTGAATCTTCAAGGCGTTTGAACGCCATAATTTATCTGGCAGAACATTTTCATCTTGTTTATAAAAAAAGTAAAAAAAAAAATTAAAGTGCTATTATAATGCTCCTGGACGTTTAAAACAGCGCTGTTAAATGCTACCTTTGCTTATAAACAAGATGATTTTCATATCAGCCAGATAGATTATGTCGTTCAAAAGCCCTGAAAATTCACCCTTTAAGGTATCAGGATCTCCTATTTTTGACGAGAAAGAAGAATATTTGTTCTTTTCGTATCCATAAAATTATAATTCAACTTTAATTAAAATTATAAGGACACGAAAAGAGAAAAATTTCATTTAGTTTAGGAAGTAACAACAAGGCCAAAAACTTCCAAATTACGGATCTCAATTAAACAATCATTGTTACGCCAAAGAATGGAAATAAACAAAATTACATTTTTAATTTCTATCTCAGTGTAGACGTCATAAAACTCTAATTAATTACAGATTGACGTGTAAACTTAGTTCCGATGCAGGTTATATTAAGTTGTATATTAGTTTAGGAACGTATTTCCCGTAATGACGCAGACGTTCATTGAGACGAAGGTTTGAATGCGCGGGCGCCGACCGAGAGCTCAGTGGCAGTGTGATCTATCGGCCGTACACACGCACTCCTTATCATGGTCCAAAAAACCGCCAAACATCAAAAATGGAACGCAGTTTGATTATTTAATCTGGACTTGAAGAAACTAAAGACCGGCCGGCGAAACATAACCTCAAACACAACTGTCAAACGTGGATACCTTTTGACATTTTGCAGTTAATTTGTGTGAGTGCGGCTTTGTAAGTTTACAGTTTTGTGATTGACTTTTATTATGGAGGAATGGCAGTGTCAAGTGAGTTGATAATAACACTGATAGTAGGTAAGCTACTGTCCAAAATACTGGATCGTTTGGGTTTTTGCTGTTACCGTTTTGGGAGATTTGACCTCGGCTTAAAGTTCACATTCCAGTTATTGAACTGACACTACCGGTGCATGTTAATAATATTTTGTTCCTAGTTTTCTGCTGATCTTCAAATCTTAACTTTCGGTTAATAACTTTAATTCGACATTACAATAAAAGTTTAGAAGATAACAATACTCTAAAGAAAACCAAATTACTTGATTGAACTCAATTTTTAACATGTTGTTTTATCTATTATGTTCCTATACAGTTTAAAAGTGATGTTCTTTAGTATCTACCTACCTCTATCAAATGCGGCTATTTTTATATGAAAATATTAGAGATTATCTTAATGCATTTACCATGGTAAATGTGTCTTCTCGTTCAATCATTCGATTTAACGACGATACCTAGAAACCTTATACGCTAATAACTAGGCAAATGTTATAATTTCTAATACATTCTAGAAACATCTACACTAATATTATAAAGAGGAAAGATTTGTACCTATTTTTGTATGTTTGTATGTTTGTAATGAATAGGCTCAAAAAGTACTGGGCCGATTTAAAAAATTCTTTCACCATTAGAAAGCTGCATTCACCCTAAGTAACATAGGCTATATTTATTGCTAGAAAAGATTAGACGTCCACCCGTGCGAAGCCGGGACGGGCCGCTAGTCGTTTATAAACCTTATGCTTATGATTATGATAATAATAAAAACGGTACTAAAACGAAATCAGCTAATGACACCAAAAAGTCATTAAGTTGATTGAATTCTCAATTTATTTTACACAAGTTGACTTGATACTGGTAATGTTCTTACATTGCCACGAGAGAAAATATGTGGACATTTATAAATGATTTCTATGACTCTTTGAGGTGCAGCAGATTTGCTCCTATGTCCACAAATGAATTTCAATGTTTATTTATAATACCAGATACATAGCTAATTGTCATCAAGCATAAAGTATTGCCGCTTATGTAGACATTGCAAGAGAGAGGTGTTATGATTCTTTATATATTAATAACAACAACCTGGCATTAAAGTTACAATAAATTATTGTTGTATCCCATGCCATTAAATATCTAGTTTGCCATTAATACCATGCACATTCTAAGATATGATTATTTACACCTAGTATCTGTCTGTGGAATTGCTAGACTTTATTATCTTGTTTTTAAAATTTACATTAATGCTAGTACCAGTCTAAGTTAATGGAACTAACTGTACAAGATTCGGTAAAAACTTTCATTTATGAAGTAAAAATTGCATAACAAAAGCAACAATGTAAAATCGGCAGCCATTTTGTTTTGGCATAAACATTGATTGTTAACAATAAAAATACCTCGGAGGCAGTAAATTCTTGGATATACAACCGTTTAATTGACTGATAATACGTCTGGGAAATCCTAATGTAACAGGTTTCTTTCAAAACAGTATGTTAATTCTTGATTCTTCTAGATCTAGATGTTAGAGAGTTCGTTTTGCGGCTAACGGATTTACGCGTAGGTTTTGGTTTGCAACCGGCTTTTTATGTAAGCACTTTTCTCTGTATAAATTGACTAACGCAAAAAGAAGCCTCTTACTCGTAGATGTTTAGTTTAGCATTAAGTTAGAATTCGTGGATATTCTTAAAAGCCTTATATGTAGTGTGAAATTAAGTTTAATCGGGAGAGAGTTAGATAGATTTTGGTATTTCATTCTTAAAAATAACTTGTTCCTAATCCCTACTGGATTTCATTTTGAACATAGCATGAAAATAAGCATGAATAATAATAATTTTATAAAAATTTTGCATTAATAACAATAACTAAAAAATATATATCGAAATTGAAATTCACTCAAAAATAAGTTCATATTTTGTCTTTTAAACACCGGGTCTAAGAATTTATTCTTGAATTTGCATTATTTGAATATTGTAAAGTAACCAAGTAAACATACCTTTTTCATTTAATACTAGGTATATAACAACAAGAATTACAATTGCAATATAAAGCCATTTTGGTGCCAAAAATAAAACTAAACTACGAACAATTCAAACTAATGGGCAATTAAAGTTTATCTACCTCAGCCATCTTAAGTTTTATCTATCTATCTAGTAACCAGACTAGAGTTCTTTTATTGTCAGATTATGCAAAATGCTACTCTGAAGTTAAGGCTTCTAATATACTGATTCAGTGTCACGGCTGGTTTCTTAAAAAATCTTGGTTTTGTCTTTATCTTTTTTCATAATAAACTCACAGTATTGCTACAATTATCAACTATCTTTTAAAGCCTCCAGATATGACATGCAAGACTGTGTCATGAATTTTACCCACAAAAACACTACAATAATAGACATAGGCATTATGCTTATGACTAAATTCCTCGAGGGGAGTCTATGATATTCTGAAAACTCAGAACATCCACGTTTCACTAGTAGTACCGACACCCTGTTCAATGTGACCACCACTTCGCCACTTTTAATGGACAGTGGGTATGATACATCATCACCATAGCTTATCATCTTCCACTGCTGAACATAGGCATCAAAACTCTATTATCGGCCTTCCTCATCCAGTTGTTCCACACTACCTTTTTAGTTCGCCGGTCCAGCGGGCCGTACCCGTCGTAATTTACCTTATTTTTGACTAAACTCATGCTCAAAAAAGATCTCTGAATTGCAGCCTTAAAGCAAAGCCAAATATTTCAGACCGTGAAAACCCAAGGTCTAAAAAAATGTAATAGGAGACTGCAATTTGAGTGGTCACGGCGCCGGGCGTACATGCATCGCCGTACAATGAAATGACGTCATAAACAAATTTTTTTTTTATCTATATAAAAAAAGCTTCCTTGTTGTTAAGATACGTTTGCCTTTCCGGACGTGTAGCTCGGTCATTCACGATTTTGGATCATAGACTTAGGCTTGTCTGCCGGTTAGACAACAATGTCTTTGTTCTAAATAGAACAATCAAAAGTATTCTTTGTTGGTTGAATGTTAGGATCATCTTAGTATCTCTAATCTCTAAATAGCATAGATCAACAGGACTCCAGTGACGGGAGGAGACTGTTGCTCTATAATAGAGTAAAAATAGAGTCTATAACCTAAATAGTATATACAAAATTGTTATCGGCATCTGCTCTCATAATTTCTGTTTCTCGGCTTACTTCTTCTAAACCATGCAACGGATTTTGATACGGTTTTCACTGACATTTAGACAATTTCGTATGTATTTACGTTTGCGTATATATTTACATAAATTATATATCCCACCCTGGGGCGATTAGGGCTAAAGGTTGTGATAATTTAAAGCCTCTACTTACTTTTGTTCTATTAACTTGCCACACTACAGTGCAAATAAAGGGTATTGTAGTATATTATGTAGGCATAGTGTGGCTTGACCACAGTACCTTGACTACAATTGCACCCTTAGTGGTTGGTAGTTCCCATCTACTAGATATCTATTAGATATTTTGTAGACACTTAGATATTTTGTAGATATCTATTAGATATCTTGTAGACATTTGTGCTGTTGGGGTTGTAGCATATTTCTGTCGAAATAAATCACACGAAAGGGAATATGGTCGTCAGTTTATGAATGTATTGAGTGATTTTGATATGAAATTTTCTTAAGAATTTCCATCAATACCACACTGAAAAAATCAGCTAAAATCGCGATACATTTCCGCATACTTATCTAACTGGCGCCACAAATAATTAGCTTAGATATTTATTCAAGGCGCATGCGTATAAATCTTATATCATTAGCATTACATGCGCAAAAAAATAGGTACTCTAACCTATGCTATAAAAAAAAGAGAATTACGTTTGACATGCGGTGTCAGGCTTACAATGAGACTTTATTTAACTGTTCAGTGGTGCCCTCATCCCAATATTAAAGATTTTATGTGTTGTAATTGAAAGGCTAAATTAAAAAAAAGTGCTTAAAGCTATTCTAATAAAATACTTACTACTACTACTAATAGGTTTTTTATAGGTCTAAACATACAAATGTGAGAAAAGAAAAAAAAAACGGTCACTGGTTTATAATGTAGTTAAGTACTAAGAAAAATCATTTAGAGCCATCTATCGAGTTATTTAAAACAATTTCTTTGTTTTATTATGAACATACTTTGTTACATAAGACTAATTAGCAAAGATAGGTATTAATTACTATACAAACAACCGTCATACACTACTTTTCATACTAACTCCAACTCAAAAACTTGAACTATTTTTCCCACGCAGCAAACCTGAAACAAACAAAAGACGGCCAACGACAAACAAAGAAGCAATCACTCACGTGGGAAACAAAACTAGCATCTATTAACAAGATGAATAATAAAGAAAATCGCCATATTTAATGAACCGACCCGACCGGTATAACTTGATAGGATTTGTTCGGAAACCAGGGAATGTTAGAAATCATACTATGTCAGTCATGGTGAGGATTTACAATGGGTCTGTCACTTTTAAGAGTAAGTGTATTCATTTAAAATGAAAAAAAAAAGTCTTAAGAAAAACTATCTATCTTTATTTATTCGTAATTACCTATTATGTCATCCGTTCCATAGCCGAGTCTTTGGGCATATACTTTTTTTAAATTTATCTTCTTACAGTTTTCAGTGGAATTACAATTGAAAAGTTTTTACTTAATACCTACTATTCAATTATAGCTTCACTGAAAAACTGTAAGAAAATAAATTATTAATAAAAGATGGTCTCTTTCGCAAAGCGTGCTTCTCTCTTCATTCGTCTTTCTGGCCAAGTAAATAGATTTCATTTTTTTTTTCAAGACCTAGGGTCGATCGAATCGATTCGCATCGGTCGATGTGTTCGATCTAAGCTATAAAATTTTGCGACCAATGATAACTTTTTTACAGCTATTACGCATAATATTTTGGATACTTGAACGTCAACGTTGTATATCTTTTCTCTATCTTTTCCGAAAACAACAAGCAATTTTCTTGAAAAATAACTCGTTTAAGAGAATGATGTCTATACCCATTATACAACACAAAATGTCAAATATATTTAAAATTGCAAATCTTATCAAACATTTATTTCGTTTGTTATCAATTTAAATTTTAATGATAATGGGTTGTAAAAAAGATTAAGGAGTAAAACATTTTAATGACGCGCTATAAATTATTACTTTTTCATCTTTTGTATTCGTGACTAGTGAAACATACAACCCTTTCGGTATGGTGAAAATCATTGCTTCCTTTTTAGGCCTGCAGTTGTACGAATGCTCACATTTTAAGCTTTCAGTTGTACCAAAGCTCACTTTTAGAAAGATGCTTTGGTATATTGCTACTAACTGAAGTTTTTAGTTGTGCAGCTGTATCAAGTTGTAGCATATTGAATAGTGTGACCAATTATAATATTAAACTCAGAATTAACTTCGCTATAAATATTTTGTTCCATCAATTTTAGTTCAAAATTATTCTCAGTCATACCTAATTTTAGCTTCTTTGACGTTACATAAACAAACATAGCACGAAAATGAAGATGTTATGTTTAGGACATCTGGCTGGTAAATTACGTATTGTACGAATGACGTCATAATCTATATGTACCGAAATATGCTATTTAAGAAAATTATGTTTAAAATACTCTCCGATTATCAAAGAAGTCGTTAAAATTTAATCTAACGCTATTAATATTATAATCTAGATATATCTCAAACATCATAAATAATCACAATAATCATCATAGATCATAAGTCTGCTCTTACGCATGAGAAAGATAACGGGTCGTTCTCCACTAAGGCGCCTAGTGTAGATCTGTGAAGGCAAGACTCTGTTTGATTGCATTCAATGACTAATAAAAGTTTCGTATTGTCAACAGATGCCACAGACGGTGCCGCGGTCCGGGTGTAGCCCGCCTTCAGCATCACAAGGCGAGCGAGCCGTCCCCGGCTCCCCCGCCGATCTCCACCACCTCCTGCGCCTCCTCGGAGCTGCATCACCACCAGAACCGATGCTGCACTCCCCACAAACGCACGTCAAACCACCACCACCATACCCAGAAGAAAACGCCTTCCTGGAACGCCTTTACGACTTTGAAGCATACCCCACACCTTCTCCATCATCAGACGAAGGCTCTATACCAACAGTAGCATTTCAACCTTCTTCACCGTACAACTCTCTCCAGTATAATTCTCCAGTCTTTATCAAAGAAGAACCTAACAGACTGGCGGTTCCAGGCTTTGCGTCGCCTTACCCTTACCCTCTGTCACCTTCAGGCTCCTGTGTTTCATACGGTAGCCAGAATCAGTATTCCTCACCAGTACCACATCACGAGGAATACATTGATATTGAGGAGCTACTAAAAGAGAATCAGATACTGCAAGACAGCATACAACAAGGCTACATAACACCTAAAATTGAAGTCGAAGAACCAAGAGACCACGTTCTCCTAAGGACAGCTCTAGAAGACACAACGTTCCAAAAAAGGCTAAATCTCAGACCTATTCCATTGGAACTGGGGAGTGTGAAAATGGAGGAAAGTAGCGGGGGTGCGGGAGACGAGGCTTTAGTAGCACCAGATATAGACAGAGTCCTGTCGATGGCCATCGAGCAGTCGAAGCGAGATGTGGACAGCACCTGCACAGTTCTGGGTATATCACCAGGTGAGTCACCTCTATTCTTAGTCACAATATCACTTAAATAGGCAAAAATGCTAAGAACTCGTAAATATTTATATATACGTTATTAATACGCGACTACATGACATGGGAATGTGGTATTAATCTTGACGTAGGGTTTGAAGCAATTATTAATGACGTCACACATTATCTAAAAGAGGTAAAAAAACAAGCGTTTCCTCGTAGAGATCATGACGGCTACCAGAACGTAGCTATTATAATATAAATAGATTCCGAGAATCAGAGACTGATTACGTAATCTGATAGTGTATGCTAAATGCTACTGACATTTATGTCTAGTAATAGGTCGATAATTTTTTTAAAGATAAGTCTTCTAAAATTTTACTGTTGATTGTTTTAGATCCAATGCTATGGAGTGCAGCAGACGTGAAAGCATGGGTAATGTTCACACTACAACACTTCAACCTCGCAATGGTCCCTACGGAATACTTCGCCATGGATGGAGCGGCCCTGGTCGCACTAACAGAAGACGACTTCAACCAGAGAGCACCTCAGGTATTTACATTCTCTTCAAATAATAATGGAATATTTTTGTGATAATCTGTTGACCCTGAGAGCGATTGAGGGCGTGTGTCGACCAAAGTCCAATACTTGCGCGTTTGTTACTGATAAGTGACACACTGCATGTTTACTCTGATTATTCGAAAACAATCAATAGCATGTCGTTTTTAATATCTGTAATTAAATTACATTCACATTCGGTTCATCATGAAGCATCATAATTGTATGTACCTAAGTTTAATTTTAAAGAAAGTAACTCCCGCCAGTTTTTGAACGATTTTACCGATAAAATGTTACTCTATCAAACACATTATCAGCTTCAAAATTTGTTGTACTTATTTGATCTAATGACTCCAAGTCTAGTAAAGGCTATAGAAGTCACAGAATAATATTACATTTAATAGATAAACGCGTGAGATCGTACAATATACACTTTTGCTGATAATTTTCCATTTGAAACAATATTTTAGATCTTTCAAGCCTCCGATTTATTGCTATAGCAAATTGAATTTAATCTCCCATCAAGACATATTCGGTTATGTCCATAACTTGACTCAGGCCATCAACATTTATTTTAATAATTGCTTCCTAAGTTTTTGCTTGGCTTACATCATGGTCCGTGGTTTCTTCATTACAAAGATGGTCATTGCTTATGATTCAACTAGTGCAAGACATATTAAATGCAGCTAATGTTCTACTTACAACGATTTCTAAAGATTTCATGTAAGTAGATTAAAGGATTTTTCTAGGTTAATCTAGTTGTTATGGTCGATTATGATAATATTCTTAAAGTGTTCTCAATATCAATTTTCTTTTGTATTCGATAACAATAATATTTGCATCAACGTTAATAACTTAGTATTCCTCTCTTGTAAAGTTAAACATGGGTTCCAATGGATTTTTAGTTACTATCTTAAAACCGCTATAATAAGTGGCAAAAACTACTTATACATTTTCCTTTCCTTCATATTCGTTTGTGTTGTGAAACTTGTGAGTTGTATACTCACAAATTTCACAACAACTGCTATTGTTCTTATACAAGTATTACTATAATGTTATAGTTGTAGGTCGAAGTCAAATGTAATAAATAATCGATGGAAATAGTTCGACAAACTAATCGATGCTTAATATTATTTGCTAGTAATTTGGTCTCTAACTGCGTGTTATAGTACAATTAGTTTACGTTTAAAACTGGTTTTGATCTTTCTCATTTGTTTTCTCATTGATAACCTTATCTATTTTAACTATACTACGAGTACATTACTTACACAGTGATGAAACTGATCGGCTTTTACGTATAAATTTGGTGTTTATAGTAGGGACCTCTTTTATAATGATTTCGCAATCTGTTTGAACGGCTTCTGGGTTGTTATGCAGGTCTTTTACGCAGACTTGTTGAGGAAATCCGTTTAGGAATCAGGCTATTATGCAACCAATTACGATTCTTATTTGCAACCCAATAGAACACTTTAAACATTTCATAACTTTTGATGTCACGGATTTTCCTGCATACTATGAATTAGGTTCACAAGCATAAGCATTTTTTAAAGATTCAATTGAGATTTTATATAATAGTGTTATATTATAGTCGTATTATTGAGAATACTTGATTCTGATTCTTTATTCCGCTACCGCTAGGGTTGTCCAGACTCTATCCAGTATGAAAATTATAAGATTTATACGTGTTAATCAATTAACGCAAAACCTCACACACCCCAACTGAATTATAACAAAATAATTAGATTGAAACAATAATTTAATTATTTTGATAGTTAAAATTTAAAGTTATTCGCATTTTAAGTTTTGAGGCAAAAATGATTTGTTATCATTTCAGCACTGAAAGAAAGCGCTAACGTACTCATGGATACATTTTTATAATCTTATTTTGGTAGTAATTAGGGTGAGTGTACCCGTGCGGTGGGTTGACATCGGGTTCAGAAAATTTTAAATTTTGTTTTTTTTTAATATTTTGAATAAAATTTCCTATGTTTAAACCATAATGATTGGACTCTGCTCTCGATTCTAAACAAACTAGTTTCTAGTTTTGCGTTAATTCATTAACACGTTGTATAATAAATGCTTATAAGTTTCTACGTCCGTAAATTATACTAACGACTTTGTCTCATTAGGGTAAAGACATAATCTAGGCCCCTATCCTATTATAAATTTTTTAAAATATTATTTTTTAACGATTGTTTACAAGTCGACAACATAACAATTATTGTCACATCTTCAACGTCTTCTTTGGCCATTTCTACTGGTCATTCTATCTGCGCAAGAGTTTATTTCATTTTAATTTAATCTACGTTATATCGACTGTGTACATCTGCCATAATTTCTTAAACAATATCAATTATCTAATCGTTCTTTCTAACAAAACAATCATTTATTAGGACGAATAGGCACCTGTTCAAAAATTATGCAACAATAATTTGAAGCTGAACGATCTAATACCACCTTGTAAAGTAGAGAGGAGAGGGGGAGGGGGAGGGGCAATGGTAATCGCACGCGTCGATGCTTCCATGACTTTCTCCAATGCTGATGAAAGTCTCCATAGCACGTACTGACTTGTCTTGTACCTGTCCGCATACAAATCTATCTGGTTTGTTGACTAACTGTTAGTTCTAAAAAAAATGTTTTTTTTTTGGGTTAGCCTTTTTTAGATTTATCATCATCATCATCAGCCTGGTAAACCCCACTGCTCGATATAGGCCTCTTCATTTTCACGCCAACCAGAACGGCCCATTTTTTATATTACTTAATATTATTATTTTTGGAGAAAAACAAATTGTCATTGATTGATCATGGTGCTATAATCTTGCTTGAAACTAAAAAGCCATTCAAGATAAAGATAGGGTATACAGGGTGAAATTGATATCATTGGCATCCTTTTAAACTAAGAGTCTACCCATCAAACTGAACAACTTTTAATATGGGAGCAAACCTATCGGAGCAACTAAAATATCAGCTGTCCCATACTAAACTGCAATGCTTACTCGACTCAAATGTATGCAACAGCTGTATTTTTTTTTGTTCCGATCAATTTGCTCCCATACTGAAAGTTGTTCAGTTTGATGGGTAGACTCTTAGTTTAAAAGGATGCCAATGATATCAATTTCACCATGTATATAAGTATATCCTTCGTATAATATTGACGAACCTATTAAGTGGTGTCGAGTACAGTATATTTAAGTTTATGATCTGTACCTACAACTGGTTCCTTTTGACCCTGTCAACTACAATTATTCGTTTAATTAAAAATGAAGAGGATTCTAATAACCATGAAAGTTTATTTCTAACTGTTTCTTGGTGGCTCTTCGATTACAATTTATCTCTCTTATTGCCATGTTTGAATTTACAGTGCCTACTTTATTATAATAATTATACATACAGTCATCTCACGCCTTGCCTGGACTAATTCTTGTACATTATAACTATAGTATAGTAAATAACTGTTGCCCGTGAGTTCTTCTGTATGAACCTTAAAAAAGTACCCATCATCTGTGTGTTTATCCAGAAAATATTCTACCAGTGTATACCAAACATTCAAATCTGCTCAGCCGTTTATGCGTAATTGAGTCATACAGGGTGTAACAAAACACCCTAGTAATACTTAAGGGGGTGCTTCAGACCATCAATCTGAACAACTTTCACTATGGAGCCAACGTAGAGAAAAAATAAAAAAAATCAGCTGTCCCATACATTTGAGTCGAGACCGTACTGCAGTTTTGTATGAAAGAGCGGTTTTTTTTTTCGCGATTTCGATGTTGGCTCCATAGTGAAAGTTGTTCAGTTTGATGGTCTGAAGCACCCCCTTAAGTATTACTAGGGTGTTTTGTTACACACTGTATAAAGATCCAAAGATTTGCATAACATAAACTTGAGTACTAACTGTTTACGGGCCTAATAGTAAGGGGTAGTTCAGACGATCAAACTGAACAACTTTTATTATAGGTGCAACATTGAGATCATAAAAAAATGCTGCACTAATGATCCAAAATTTACCCAGTAGGTAGAGTAAAATATGAAATATAAAGATTAAAATTAAGATTGTCGAATAACCTTGACAAGTAGAAATAATTGATGATGATTAAGCCTGACTTGCACCAACAAGAATTTCGGATGATCGCTCTGTCTCTCACACTGCTCATACTAATGACAGTGGCAGCATCATATTTAGACATGTTTAAGCTTAAATCCTTTTTGGTGCAAGCCAGCCTAATAATTAATTAGTCATTTACTAATTTCCCTAGAAACTGAATGCAATGATATTTATCACAAGATAAAATTATGAATTAAGATAACGTATTGTAGCGAAACGAACAATATTTATTTATAGTTTTATTTCCACAATGACATGATGACAGTTATAATTATAAAAGCCTCGCAAAAGCCAAGGAACAGTAAAAACATCGATTCTATGTATGTTACCATTATTCGATCATAGGAACGTTGTTCTTAAATGCAAATCAAATTCAAACTTTAAACTGTGTTTTAAGTGACATCAGAATAGCCATGTGAATATTATTTTGAATAACTTCAGTTAAATCAGTGCATTCATCAACCTTCCCGTTATCCCAGTATTACGGGTCGATATAGTATTATATCATCTTCCATTTGTCTCTATTAGCTGCCATTTTAGCGCTCCAAAGAAGCATGTATTATTTATTATGTATCTGGAGCGCGATTTTTGAATCTCATTCGGTGAGCTCAGCATTTGAAAATGTCAAAATTACTGTGGAGATACGCATCTTTCTACTGCTGATTTGACTTTCAAAAATCATACTTCAGGAGTGCAATTTTTGAAAGTCAAATCAGCAGTAGAAAGATGCGTATCTCCACAGTAATTTTGACATTTACAAATGCTGAACTCACCGAATGAGATTCAAAAATCGCACTCCTGTGTAATAAGCAAATAAGACCTCTCCGCAGACGCTGCATTGTCTAGGACACAGTTAAGGGAAGCACAATGTTTGCCATGTCCTGTACCACCCTCTCGGCCTAGGTAACTGAACTTGATTTCTCTTGTTCCAGGCCGGCAGTACACTATACGCGCAACTGGAAATCTGGAAGGCGGCACGTCACGAGGCGTGGAGATCCCAGTGGTCGGAGCACCAACCTTCACCGACCCCCACACCAGCCTGTCTACCGTCCGCTGATGACTTGAGTGACGGTAAGTTGTCTTTTGTTATTGACAAATTCAGCATAGGAAGGCACTCACCCATAAACACGCATAAGGGCCATCGCGCGCGACGACTATGCAGCGATGCAGTTGCTCTGGCCTTGTACCTATAGCTCACACAGACACGATTCTACAACCCGGGCGAATTAACTTGCCACCTGGTTCGAGCGACGTTGGTGTAAACAATAACAAAAAACAGCAAAAGAATAACTCGAAAATTCTAAAGCGAGGTCAGTAACGATGCATCTCAGTTACCGTTGCACGTGTCCCTGCGCTTTAGAATTTTCCAGTAATTCTTTTGCTGTTATTTATTATTGTTTGTGCCAACTTCGTTCGAGCCAGGTGCCAAGTTAATTCACCCGGGTTGTACTATCGCGATGCAGTCGCGCTACAGACGAGATGCAGCATCACTACAGCCCGCCTCCGCTCTTCCCTTTCCCCCGATCGATGTCGCCCGATATAGTCGCTTGTTTAAATATCGATACTGCATCGCTAGGGTAGCGCGACTTTATTGCAAGAAGTACTCGTGGGTTATGATTATGACCTTTAGCAATGAGAGGAGCGGGATATTGGCTATGTGCACGACACTAGCGCCACACTACCGTGGCGTAGCGCATGAACTATGTCGGCCAGCCGTGAATTATCTACACTATTATAGTACTGTAAAGGACTGTGTTTGTTTTAGGATTCTGCCAAAACTACTGGACCGATTTTGATAAAACTTTTTATATTTAAAAGCTTATTATTAGTGTTAAAAGCTGGCTTATATTTTATTCCGGTACGATGACGGGAGCGGATGCGGACGAAGCCCTGCACAAAATCTAATTTGTATCGGAATTCCCATACAAACTTTTACCTCAGTTTTAACACCTTTGGGGGTTTAAATGCGACGACCCTTTTTTAAGTGAGCATCTAGATGCCAATAGAAACTTCCATGCCAAATTTAAAGTTAGTAGTCTTGACAGTTTTGGAGATTTCGTGTTAAATTAGTGTGCGGATTTGCATAGATTCAAGCAAATCTGACACAGCTTCACCGTCGGTAGTTCAAATTTCTGCCACAGCGTGCGCTGCGATCGACTTGACAGTTCCCAACACCCACTTCGTACATAGCCAATACTCCACCAATGATCCAGTGCGCATTTTTAGAAGCAAGTTAGTGATCCACTTTTAGTCGAAGTATTTTCATGTCTCTGATCTAGGTTTACGAATACAGAAAACTACATCCACCAATGACAAAGATAATGGCGTTAGTACTTAATTTAATTGATTTCAGTTCGATTAAATTTATTGAGCCATATTTCATAAAATCTTTATCTGTCAAACCTTATTTTATGATAGTAAATTATTGTTATCAACTTTTCATGCAAAGAATTGTAGCGAGGGTGAAATTAGCACCAAATATCGTAATTCAAAGATACATCTATTAATACTTTCAGTTATCATTGATATCACGGTACAGTATATACCTTTATATATATCTTTATCGATACAGTCCACCAACGTTTTAGCATTTCCCCTTGTTCACAACATTTCCCGGTATTTTAAGAGCCCACAGGAATCATTAGGGTGTTACCAGACCAATCGATCGATCTTCGATCGACGGCATCGATCGATGGTTGAATGGATTAGTCGACGTCGATCGATAGTTTCTACCAGACCAATCGATCGATCGTCGGTCGATGCTATCGATCGATGGTAGAATGGATTTGTCGTCGTCGTCGATCGATAGTTCCTACCAGACTAATCGATCGACTGTTGATTCTCTGTCCTCTTGTGAATACATTTTGAAAGAAACTGATGGAATATAGCCGGGGTTAATCGATCAAAGTCGACCGATGCCGTCGACCGGCAATGCCGTCGATCGGTATCCGTCAATCAATTACAGCTACCAGACCAGTCGATCGACTTCGATCGACGTTGACCGATGCCGTCGATCGACGATCGATCGATTGGTCTGGTAACACCCTTAGTGTATTGTCAATCTACCGGAAAAAGCCAACTCTAAACTGAAATTCTCTCAACCAATTATGATTTTCGATCCACACTAATATTTTAGCATTTTTCTGGAATTTAAAGATCCCACCTTCGGATCCCACAGGAAAATGTCTTTTCAATATACCGTTAAAAGCTGACATTGACATTCTTTCACCAATTATGATTTCCTATCTACACAAATACCTCTAAAATAAAATCAAGTGGCACAATAAATTCAATACCCATTTAAAGGCGTTTGCTTTTTTAGAAAACTAGCCAACGGTCGCAAAGCGATGTGGCACGGCGATGCATCAGCCGTCGTCGGCGCGGGCGCATGCATTGTGATCAACCGTTAGCCTCGTCCCACATACTGGAGACAAACGACCTAATGATATATGACCACCTGACTTCTGAGGAGTTTGAAACATAATTGATAAGTTATTGGGTGGAAAATGAGAAATTGATTCTAGTTCTGTTACAAAAGCATTCATACACTACTGTTTTTTTAATTACTTTACCATACTAGTTTGAAGAATGTATTCAGATAAAGAAACGATACGACTTTCCTTAATATTGAACATGGGTTGAAAAACAAGACATTTTTTTGATTCCTAAGTTTTCTAAATACACACTCCATAAAATCAAAATCCTTAAATAAACATATACCAAAGCTCTTGTCTGTATGAACATAATCTTATGAATTTAAAGAATTTACCAAACAAGATAAATAACAACGTATCAGTAGTATTAATTATCAAGATAATAATGCAAATTTATTATATTCAACGATTCTAGTAATTCTATTTAAAACGAATAAACAGATGTTTATCTTTCTATCCTTAATTTATTCATTATACAGCTAAAGTGAAGGAAATCTTGAATTATATTATTATTATATCTTGAATTATTATTATTAAACACAAACACTTCGCTATTAAGTATTAAAATACATTGAAGATCTCAAATAGAAGTACTTCGACCGCTATGGTTATAAAAACGTGGCGTATAGTAGGCCTAGCACAGGAAATAGCTCTAGGCAATTATCTCTCTCTCAGTTGTCACTGGTCGCGTTGACGTATAGATTTATATCGGAAAGGGCCCGCGGGGAGTCGAATGAGGGGAATGGGTCGGTGAATTCAATTTAAATTCTTTACCACAATATTCCATGAAGAGAAACTTTTATCGGAGTTATCAGTGATTGACGCATTCGGTAAGGTAAAGATTCGGTGTTATCGAGATTGGAAAGATAAAAAAATGTATCAGGTTAGAATGATGTAATTACCAACCACTACTTGATACGTCATACATTTCATGCTGAAACCTACAATATGCTTTTTCTGACTTCGGTTTTCTTGCTCGAACTTCCTGCTAAAGACAGTGTAGGGTAGTTGTAGCAGTCTCTGACTGAAAAGAAAGCGCACTAGACTCTTAATTATTATTATTTCCTTTTTGCCTAATAACAGCTGAAAGGGATTGGATTAAATTTAGCTCTCAGTTAGAATATATTTTGTATTAACACGTATAAAAGCGTATATAGGATACTTTTGACGTTCAGGCTGAAACGTATTTCATTTTGGTCAGTATGCAAAAACGATATGTAAAGAAATATGTTAAATCAAGATCGCTTAATTTCTTTGGAAGTTGGTATACCGGCATTATTTTATCACCATTATTTAGGGGATAGAAGCCATTACTCGGTACAAGACGTTTCACGTTCCTCCTCCACTGCGGCTGCGTCCCTGATACAGCATTATTTAAAACCAAAATCAAAAGTGCACTATTTGACAGCAATCCAACCACACCCAGTTCCACCGTTAAAACCATTAATCAGTCTGCTCCTGCCATTCTGTCCAGTGTCCCATACATATACGACCAACTTTGATCCATGTATGTCTATACAACTTTTTGTATAGCCTTCCGACCCAGATTATATGAGAAGTTGCCAGTTATGGCACCGGAGCTACAAGGTCGTTCGGCCAAGTTCTATCTGACACTAAAAAATGTATTAATGCCATCTGATAGGTGAGACGTCCCGTTTCTTATGCCTTTTATATATAAGGGCTTTTCGTTCTGTACTTGTGTTTTATTGACCACTGAATAAATTCACCAATACCGTGTTTTTAAAACTTAGGTATCATTTTATATGACAAAATCTGCTGGTCCTACATTTGAGTCGATAGAACACCATTTTTTTTCACGATTTCGTTGTTCACATTTTCCTAAAATAAAATAAAAATACTTTATTTCACATTACATTACATTTTAATTTGAGGTCTTCCCTAAGAGCAATTAGAAAATGCTATGCTATGCCTATGTACCATATTTTATGTTTACACCCTGTACAAGTGAATGAGTTTGTATATTTAGGATGCATGTTTACTAGAGATGGGAAATGTGAGGGTGATATGCATAGGCGAGTAACAGCGGGAAACAAAGTAAACGGTGCTCTGCATACTATTGTGGCTAGCCAAGTAGTGTCCAAAAAGGCACGACTTGCTATACACAGTGGTGTGTTGGTGCCTACACTTATGTATGGCAGTGAGTGCTGGGTATGGCAGAAGAAGCATGCAAGTAAAATTAATGCTGTTGAAATGCGTTCCTTGCGAATTATGTGTGGTGTCACGATGAGAGATAGAGTGAGAAATTGTGTAATAAGAGATCGATGTAAATTGAAAGAAGATGTTGTGACAAGAATAGAGAAAGGTATGCTTCGTTGGTTTGGTCATGTGGAGAGGATGAGTGACAGCAGATGTACGAAAGAGATATATGGTGCTAATGTGAGTGGAAGTGTCGGCAGAGGGCGCCCTCGTAGGACGTATGCTGATCAAATCAGTTGCGTTCTACAAAAAGGGGAGGTGCGGAGTACTCGAAACCGTCGGGCATGTATGAAGAGATGTATGGATGTGCATGAGGCAAAAGAGGTATGTAAGGATCGTAGTAAGTGGCGCGCCCTGGTCTCTGCCTACCCCACTGGGAAAGAGGCGTGACGTTATAGATAGATAGACAGATAGATAAAATAATTTTTAATTTTAACTATTTACTTCAGACAAAGTTTAATAAACAATCGTAGTTTTGTCTATAGTAAATTAATAAATTGATTATATTTTTACAAATACCTATTTCCCATAATGTGTAGATTAATATATGATAGCAGAAAGTTAATCAAAATTTTTCATTATGGAATGTCTTTCATACGAAAAATAAATATTTTTTCAGTTATGAAACATTCTATTCAAATGTTCTTGAAGTATTTCAGTATTTTTGTATTGAAAAGTTATTCTAACAGAGTTGTTTATCTGCGCGTCTGTTTATGTCTGGATCTAAGGTTGGATAAAATTGGATGTTTACAATAACGGTTTAAACAACTGATTACATGAATTCAGTGTTAAAGACTTTCTAGATCTTCTCGTGGTTTCATTTCATATCGGAGGTTAGCGAAATTAGTGCTATCCAAATCACAAAACATTACAAGAGGGGTTAGAAGTGCAAAGTAGGCGTAAAACGTGTCGCCAGATTATGCATTGATTTGCATAACACCATAAGGCGCACGGCGTGGTACGAGCGAGAGGCCATATGCAAGCCATGAGTAATTGAAAATGAAAAAAAAAAAAAATGAAAATGAAAATAATTTATTTAAATAAAGGTATAATAAAATGGTTACATAAAAATCTTAAAGTAATATTAACTAAAGTACACTAATTGTAGTAGCGTAATTGGGAAGACAAGGTGGCGACAGCCGTTTTCGAAGCAAAAGCGCTACTTTGCATTTCTAACCCCTCTTATAATGTTCTGTGATCCAAATGAACTATCCCTGTCAATTTGGCCTGAAATAAATTATCCTTGTTGGTATCTTTGTGTATAAGTTAGGTTAGCAATAAACTCCGGGTAAGTATAGAGTAAGTGACATGAGTTGTCAAATGAAACCGTTTTTGGACGTTTTTTGGAGTCCTCGGCAAGGTAAAAATTCGATTTCTGTGTATAAATTCTCAATCTAACGTGAAATCGTGAATAATTTAATGAAACAGTGTTAGTATATTTCACAAAATTATCTACGATTTCACTTTAGGTTCACGATTATTCACAGAAACCGAATTTTTACCAGGACTCCAAATCCCCAAAAACGGTTCTATTGCCTCGCGTCACGTATCTCTTTCTATTATACAGGCATGCCGCTAGGTACATCTCGCTCTCTCAGTTGTCACTATCTCTCTGGTAAAACAGTAACCGTCTCATAAATTTTTTCTGTACCTATAAAAAATTACCAACTTAACCTAAAAGTTTATCGTTAATCCAGGTTGACACAAGTCTTTTTAATTAAGTTTTTTTATAGCATAAATTTCTTAAACCCCAATTAAAGTTTCAAAACATTTACATAGTACACCAGACAAGCACAGTATCTTAACTCTAGCATTAGTTCCATAGAACCCATTATGTTTTCTTCTCAGTATCCATATAACATGTCTAGTGCCAAGCTACTGCATTGTCCTCCTTTTTGCATCAACTATCCATAATACCCTTAATGATTCTAAATTGTTGAATATAATACTTAAACAGTACTTAACTGCTGTTTAGTATGGATCAAGGTCACATACTAAGGTATAAAGCCTTTTTTCTACTTAATTGAGCTTAAAGATGAATATTGGTACGATGTTATGGTAATTAGGTAATTGATTTTGAGAAGGAGTGGAAAGTAACTGAACTTTGTGTTCTTACTCACACAAGTAGGTAATCATTATTGTTTATGAGATGAAATACTTTAGATAGGTAATTAATTTAGTATGGTTAGAATACGTAGTAGTTAATACACTTAAACCTAATTATTAATTAATATAATATGTGTACCTACTAAGTATACAGGGTCCTTCTTAATATGCTGACACTTTTTTAAGGGGATGATCAGACCATCAAACTGAACAACTTTCTCTATGGGACCAACATCAAAAGCGCGAAAAAAATATCTGCTGTCCCATACATTTGCCTCGAGTAGGTTTGCAGTTTTTTATGGAAGGGCAGATTCGATGTTGGTGCCATAGAGAAAGTTATTCTGTTTGATCATACCCTTAAAAAAGTGTCAACATAATATAAGAAGGTCCCTGTATATTATCTTAATCTAAATCTACCGGTAGGTTAAAGTTTCGAAATGTCTATAATTTTGTAAAAAGCCATTTTCAAACTACAGTAATAAATAAAATATTTACGTAGCTCGAAAACTCTTTAGTTCTTCTTTTTACCCACATAATCTTCAGTCTTATTGCTCATCATAATGCTGCTTCATATATCATGAAGTACTAACAGTAGGAGTAGTTACGATTTTCGGATATGTGTAAATTGAACATATAATTGAAGTTTTGATTAGAGCCAAAACATGATTAAGACAAATTTTCTCGATAGAAAAACAAACCAAACTAGCCTCCGTTTTTATCTATAAATGCTTGGAACTGCTAAACGGTGAATAATAGAAACACAAGACTTGATTTAAAAAAAAGAGATTGATATTTTCTAAATTTTGATTAGAGCAGTATTGAACTTACATAAATAGTACAATCACAATTAAATAAAGTTTGATTTGGCGCTCGATTCGTTCCAGGCGCGCGCGCCGCCCCATCTCTTTCTCTCGCATCAGGCCGTAATATAAGCTATCCCACGCCTGTTACGCTTAAATTATTTTTCGACATAGGCCCTTAATCAACTCCCATCCTTGTCCACAGACGACGACTCGGAACCAGCAGGCACCAGCACAGTGACAGTTGGCAAAGCGAAGAGTGGCAGCACCCACATCCACCTCTGGCAGTTCCTGAAGGAGTTACTGGCGTCCCCACAAATACACGGCTCCGCGATACGATGGCTAGATAGAAGTGAGTATTTTGCCTCATTTATACCCAGGTTTGCCTTTCGAGACCGACAAAGTAGAAGTGGAGATGGGCAGGACATTTGGCTAGAAGGGAAGACGGCCGGTGGACAAAAGCAATATCACAATGGTGGCCATGATAAAGAAGGACCGTGGGTAGAACACCAATGTGTTGGTCAGACGATATTGTAAGGGTTGTGAGTGTGTCAGAGTAGGTAGTATAATAATGTCTATGGTCAGAGTGGACCGTGAGGAATGGAGCAATAAAAAGGAGGAATATATCCAGCAGCGGGTTGATGGATTCATCGAACAATTGTTTTACTGAGGCAGTGTCCACCACTAACCCCGAGATGTGTCGTAAGCAATTAATTCCTTTAGACATCGTCAACATTTCCGATGTTCCCACCATGTGCCTGGCTACCACTTGTTTAGTCATTACATCCGAACTCTAACTCTGATCATATCGGTTGCTCGCTTCTTCAGATTTAGGAAATGGGTAGGGGAGAGAGAGAGCATCTGTGTCCATTGCGCAATCTTTTTATGCACTTAAATAATAAGTACCTGCCCCCTTACCCGCACTTTCGATCTTCACTATATCGCCACTGTTTCGGTCCGCACTTCATTGTAATAGAGTTGAAATTGGAACGAAAACATTCACGCAAAAGTTCGAATCGAATGTGCGGGTAGACCCTCTGACTACCTTTGTAACGAATTAAGAACCAATAAAATACAAATAGTTTTCGAAATTCCGCAAATTCATTTACAATTTCAATTAACATTAACTTTTAGAATTATTGACTTATTTTATATGTTAGAATGTTAATAAGTCGTAAAATTGATAAAGTTATAATGTTTTATATCCGTAGAGACTATCATCAAACGATTAATTACATCAGGTTTTTTTAATTTATAAATTCCTTTCGAATTTTAACGGCCAACTGTAATAAAAAGCTATTTCAAAGATAAAAACAGATATTATAATTACTTTATTGATGAGTCCCATCACAAGGAAAGGACGGTGTTCAACACATTTCAGTTTTTCGCTCTGTGCCCATTCGTTCGCGGTGTTGATAGCAAACGAAGGGAGAAAATGTGAGACGTCTCTCACGTGTCAAGACAAGATACCTACTTACATAGGTATCTCTACCTCACTCACCGATTTACGTTATATTACATAGTTGTTTATATCTATCAATCGTAAATCATTCGATTTTCCACTCTATATCGACCTCGTTACAGTTTTATTACGATTATATGGATGTGTTATTTACACTATCGTGTTGTTATATCGTAAAATGATACAATTTTAGAGTACCAATTAACCGTTTTAGCTTATCTTAAAGCTAATTTACAAGTCCACGTCGATTCTTGTTTCTTGTAAATAAATCAACATGCATTGGCATTTGAAATAATTTGAATTCGTTATAAGTTGGCACCTTGGCAACAAAGTAGGGAAACTGGATATTTTAATATTTATTGCCATACAAATGCCTTGTTATTGCTATGGTGACAACGTATTCTAATTATTTATATTGAATTTGATTAAAATACAAATAGTTTACAGCTGTTCTGTCGGGTAAAATTTTGATCAAATCAATCAATCGAATTAATCCACTGCTGGACATAAGACTCAATTATATCGCGCATCTTGTCGCGGACCTGTTCTAATCCCGGGTTCCTTAAGTTACTTCGACAATCAACTCAATAAAATTGTCTCTCCTACATGTTGTGTAGGTATTCTTTAAGTCCCATCTTTAAAGGCCAGTAACAAAAGAAGAGCTATTTCCTTATTTAAAAATCGTAAAACAGGTTTTTCAAAAACCTGAATCGTAATCTGTATCACGCAAGTGCCAACTTCGTTTAAATATCACAATAGGAACAAGTTTCTTTGTCCGAGTTGCTTGTCAAGTCTTGAAGTTTATGTGAATAATTTATGGGCAGTAGGTAAGGTAGGTAGGTATATAATAATAATTGGCTGAATGCACGGAATCGATAGGTTTCTAGATACATAGACAAAGGTACCTTTATAGATATAATTAGTTACTAGTTATGCTAATTTATATATTTTTCTGAAGAAAGATAGCGTGGAGCGAGAGAGAGGAAGGAAAGAAGACCGAGGATAGAGTTTTGTGGCATGCCTTGTAACTCTTCGGAGAGGCCTATGTTTAGCAGTAGGATAGGGGGATACCCCCCTGAAATTTGAATACAATATTACCTAGGTACAGAAATGGGAGAGGCCTATGTTTAGCAGAAGAATAGGTGGAATTTATCCCCCCCTGAAATTTGAATATAGTTTTGCCTAGGTACAGTACTAGGTGCAGCCTAGGTAACCCCTTGTAACAAAAGTCTGGATACGTGCTTATCCGCTCAGTATAACTAAAACGATTGTTACCGTATACCGTACGACATTCTCAGGTCCCAAGGTGAGCAAGCCACTCGCTTTACTACATTAATAAAGCTTTAATCCTAAAGGTTACTCCATCGTGACTAGCTTGTGAGACGACTTGTATAGACAGTGGTGACAACTTTAGAATTTTAATGGAGTCGGTGAAGAAAAGCTTTGGAAAGTATAGGAATGCGTCGGTTACAAATAGGATATTTACTGACCTTTTAACCTATTTAGAAAGAAAATCTTCTTCTTTCGTTAACTATAATGCATTTCCAAGTACTTCTTTCGTGTCAGCATAAGCTATATCGCACGAAAATCACTCATACTTTAGTGTAAAGATTAGCCAGTCAGCAAGTAGAGGTCGTATCGAGGCTGACTGCCCAGGGTGCGCCAGTCGAATATTGGGTTCGTCACACGGGTAGGCTCTTTCCTTGCAAACCATCCGACTTCCGTGTCCTAATTTCGATAATTTTAATTGTAAAACTGCAATAAGGTAGCTATGGTTAAGACAAACGAAATCCTATCGAAGCGCAAGACAGGGAAGTATAGACCGAACGGAGGTAGGCATCTGCCCAACAGTAGGACAGAAAAGACAAATCTTATCTTTTGAGAAAAGACAAATCATAATCACAACCTGAAAGAATCACGTGTTCTAAGATCACAATCTTTCAAAATCCAACCTTTTCATCTAAATAGATATTTATGTCAATAATTGATCGCACACTTACAAACCACAGGCCTCAGTTGCACAAGCCCTGGCCTATAACTATGTCTCAGTACGAAATGTCAGTTCTATTGTAATTTACATTAGGTGCACGGTTTAGTTATGCTATAAACGTGATTCAAACAACGCATTGTCTTGATTTATACCTCATTATGTGCAAAGACATTTAGCGATGTCCTTTTAGTTTGGGATTTCCAGTGTTATGTTTAATTGGTACGAATTTGTTATTTTTGTTGCTTGGTATTTAAGTAGGTAGGTATAAATACCTGATTTAAAGGTATACTTACCTTTCAACCTATAAATTTGTAAGGTATGGCTTTTCGGTAGAATATAAACCATGATGATAAATATAAATATCACGATTGGTATTGATAATTCTAAGAATATCTTTAACACGTTGAACGCCGGCGGGTCACAATAACAATAGATTTTACATTGTTTGTTGGTCATTTGGCAGTCAAAGCCTTAAATCGTGGATATCTATCGATGTTGTCAAATTGTGGCCGAGGTTCATAGACGTATTTTGAGCATGAATTGAGTCTAATGAGGGTCGAAAATATACGGATTTTATCATACAAGAGTTCGAACTCATACTCAAATTCTACTCAGTATCTCATCCTCAGTTTGTAACAACCTGAATGCAGCTAGTCAACGTATCGATTAAGTTAATAATAAATGTCGATTTAAGCAAAGCAGCACGACTAAGTTGTCTTCAGTTGGTTTCACATTTACTGCAGTCAATTATTTCGCTTGAAAATATACCATAGAAATACCCAGATTCTAAATGTATGCCAGGTTAAAAATCTCAAATCGACTTCTAAAATCTACTTTAATATTCATGTAGCAAACACTAAATTCAAGTCTCGTTGTTTACAGGTACCGGTGTCTTCAAAATTGAAGATTCAGTCCGTGTCGCCAGACTTTGGGGCAAGAGAAAGAACAGGCCTGCCATGAACTACGATAAACTCTCCAGAAGTATTCGGCAATATTACAAGAAAGGGATCATGAAGAAAACGGAACGCAGCCAGAGGCTCGTGTACCAATTCTGCCACCCCTACTGCTTGTAATCTGCCAAAATACTCCAGCAAAAGTTGCAATATAGGTTATAGCTGTAAATAATTTATTGTTAGTGTAAATAAGGGTGTGTGAGCCGCGGTAATGCGGACGTGTGGAACACTGGTTGCGTTTTGTGCATTAAACGCAAAACCCAACGCAGTGGCAGAGTCTGTGACAACCGAATTTTCTAGTCCTAACGAAGTTACGTTCAGTGACCATGAATTAATAGGTGTCGTGTATCCCTCCATATAATTCGAGAAAGGTAATTTTCTCTAGAATTCTATTGGATGGGTAAATCGCTGTTTGCGTTTGACTTTAAGTTTTTTTTACCGGCGATTAGACGATCGCGATCGTATCGATTTATTTCGAATAAGTCGAAATGTAATCGGTCGTCATCGTCGAAAGCTGGTAATGTTTATCCCATATATCTATGATATATTTCTAGTACGTTCTATGAACTTTTAGAGAATTAAGTGTCTTGTAAATAATAATTATCTAAAAAAGATAAATCAAACAATGTAGAAACTATTCTTGTTTGATTTTTAGATCGAGATAAATGTACATTTTGGATAACTCATGTTCACGTTTAAGAATAAAAAAAGTAATTATTATAAAATAATTAATATTTTGTACTTTTATAATAAAAAGAAGACGAGTGACGTCATTTGCAATATACTTATTAAATGTGTTATTTTAGTATAAAAGGCGGTGTCAAATTGGATATATTAATTGGGTCTCAATTAAATCTAGAATTTTGTGCCAAATAGACTACCTACTTATAAAATTTTATTCGGGACAAAATTTGTAAATTGTGATTATTTAGAAACCCGCCGAAGCGTTTTATTGTAAAATAAACTTAAGTGTAAAGGTGTTGGGTTTAAAATATAAATATAATGAGATTATCTTTTTAAGTTCCAACGCAGTTAGCGTTTTTTAAAATATAATTTAATAATAAGTAGTATTACCAAACTAATGTACATTTTATGAATAAAAAATGTAATATCGCAATAAAATTAAATGGCCATTTACTATTTGTTTTATTTTATATAAATTACACATAAAATATTACATACACCTATCATTCTGGTCTCGGTACTTGCACGATATAAAAAGATTCAGTTTGACTAGGCAACGTGGTGAAGAAAGCCTGACAGCATCAGAGGTCACTGATTGATGGGCATAGGTATCAACGGGGGATAAGTCTCTTCGTTTATCTCACTGGCAATCATCAACTAATAAGAAAAAATGATCACACGGCGTAGTATCACACTGAGAGGCTCAATTTTATTTCGCTCTTTCCACTTTCTGTCGCATTAGGTACACATAAAGTTTTCTAAATTCATCACTTCATTCGACGCTACTCTGGCGGTCTGCTCTTCTGACCCAAGGTTTTTTTTCTTGCTTTTTATCAGATAGCTACCACCACAGGAAATTTGCCATCCTGAAATCCAAGAAATCAGCAAAAATTCAATCAATTAATCCCCTGGTTTGTTCTCTATCATCATCATCCTATTTGGCGGTTGTTAAAGGTGTGCTTTATAAAATAGAGTCGAAACATCACATTTCACCATTACATGGCATGCAAATAACGCTCCTAGATAAGTAGGTAGATAGTACTAATTTTAAAGTCCCCCTTAGCAGGTTACTTGAAGCACAGTACAGACGTTGCAGGCAGGAATACAATCGTTATTAATTTATGAATGAATGAACAAAAGCGTCAAAATTACGATACAAAGTCTTTAGTTCATTAATGCGTTTTTATTATCATCATTCAATTAAAATCCAATTACTAAATCACTTACTACATGATAGACCATTCTATCTCACTTATACCTACTTAGATTTATCTTCTTCACTTAAAAAACCGTTCCGTGTCTCGTGTCGTGTCTGAATGAATGACGACAATACACAGCGCAAACCACTGAAGATGAATACGTATTCAAAATTCAAAATTTTTTATTCAAAATAATATCATATACCTAGATAGCTTTTTGACGTCATTTTTTGACTCTACCACCGCGTCGGAAGGTGTTCCGTTGAGAGAAGATGCGGCCAGAAACTCTACAACACAAACTCTATATTCTACAGAGCATGTAGGCATTAAGAAAGGAAAAATCCAAATTCAACCACTAAAAGAGTGCGAAAGGGTGTGGAAGTTTTCAGAAAACCACGGACGAAATCGCGGGCAAAAGCTAGTAAAATATACATGATACTATATCGATCATAATCATACCTTTGGAAGCATGCAGTTGTAGCGATGCTCAGCTTAGCATAATTTTAGCATATTGCAGTTTGCTGGCTGGAAAGATGTTGTGTGAAGTGGTGATAGTGGGGGCTAGCCTATCGCCTGCAGAAATACTGCATAAGAAATCTTATCTATCTATACAGGGTGTGAAGAAAAGTATCATTATTCATTAACCATTAATCCACATACTCTACCCATCAATCTGAAAAACATTTACTAAGGGGGTAAATATGTCATAACAATAAAAAATCTGCTGTGTCATTTATTATATTCGAGGCGTGTGCAGTTTAGTATGAAACAGCTGTTTTTTTTGCGCTAACAGGTTTGGTCCTATAGTAAAAGTTGTTCAGTTTGATGGGAGGTTAAATACTTTTCCTTACACCCTATATAGAACATCAACATTTCACTAACTATCCCCAAACTATAGTGTGATTGGTGGTGAGCCCGCTAAAATATGTGTCACTTCACCAGCCTTCCGTGCCGAAAAGCGTTGATACAAATAAACCATCAAACGTCAAGTGCTTTGCTTACACAACTGCCCTCCCCCCATTCCCCTCTCGAGGTCGCCCCCCTGCGGCGAAAGGAACTTTCACTCGTGGAATTTGGTGGTTCTGACGTCACATTTGCGCAACCTGATGCAACGGAAGACGTATTTCGTGCAGTTTCCTTGTATTTCGATGGGTGCATGGCATTCGTATATTTTTCTTAATATATTACCTACCACTATTAAATAATCCGTCTTCGGACATAAACCTGCTCCACATATCTCCATGAACGTTCTGTCCCTCGCCCTCTGCATCCAGTTGGGACCCGCGTGTCTCCTACCTCCTAATATCATTGACCATCTTTCTGGTGAGCGGCATCTACCCCGCCTTGGTTTCTTTGGGCCTCCACTCCAGTGCTCTTCTGGTCCAACCCTCAGCATCCATAGACGTGCAACATCTCTTGTAGTCCTTCTCATATTAATGCGAATTCTGATCTATGCAAAAGAGGCACCTAGTGCTCGAATCTTAGAGAGGCTCCGATACACCAAATGGTAGAAACTATCATTGATCGTTCAGTTCCGACTGCTGTTTTGAAATCCTCACGACTATAATATTCCTTGTGGTATTCAGAGATATTCTATACAACGTGTTAATAAATTAGCGCAAAACCTCGAACACCCCAACTGATTTATAACAAAATAATTAGATTGAAACAATAATTTCATTATTTTGATAGTTAAAATTTGAGGCAAAAATGATTTGTTATCATTTCAGCAATGAATGAAAGCGCTATCGTACTCATGGATACATTTTAATAATCTTGTTTTGGTAGTAAATAGGGTGAGTGTGCCCGTGCGGTGGTTTGACATCGGGTGAGAAAATTTTAAATTTTACAAACAAATTACCTATTTAATATTTTAAAGAAAAATTACCTGTGTTGAAACCATGATAATTCGATTCTGCTCTCGATTCTAAACAAACTACTTTCTAGTTTTGCATTAATTCATTAACACGTTGTATAAATATAAGTCTACGTCTAGTCTCGTGTAAGTGTAGTGAGTTTGGGATGTTAGTGAAATGTACTCGTAGATCTATCTACACCTCGAAATTGAAGTAGGGTAAGGGGAGGTAATTCCGTGATACACCAAACAATTTTTGTTATAACTCAAATAAAGATTACCTAATTTATATGGGATATTGTTTAAAGTTTTGTGCATATATTTGATCTTACTTTATGAAACACACAGTTCGATACTAGATCCTTCATTCATAAATTTATAATGTTTTCTTGGTGATAAAGTGACATAGGTAAATTCGTGATAGGGTATGTTAATTTCGTGATAGTGGATAGGTAATATCGTGATAGACCAAATTCATAGGATTTCGAAATAATAAATAAAGAAATAGGTAATACAAAAAATCCTTTTTAGGAACAGAACGTCATACGTTAATCATAGAGTAAAACGCCTTTTTAGAAATATTCTAAATAACCACCTGCTTATGAATCTTATATTTCTGCACAGTCATAACATTTAATATAGTTATAGGTCATCTTAATCAGGAGCTATGTCGGTCGACATTCAGAATACATTGAGTTACCTACTAGAGGCGACACCCAGAAGACTACATTTTTGTAACACACGTTTAAGCTAATTGGCTCAACCTTACTTAGCATGTGCCAGGCGCGTGCTGCACCGCGACGCCCCCAGTGCGCACTCCGCACTGCTGATCGTGGTGCACAGATTTTGTTCGCGTTGTTTGTTCTATTCTAATTATTCAATGTCAGAATATGCTATTTCAGAATATACAGGGTGTTAGGGTAAACAGTTGCACTACTTTAAGGGCTGATTGTACCCTTGATACTGAACAACTTTCCCAAAGAAACCTATCAGAAATTAACAAAAAAAAAATCAGTTTCCATACTAAATGCAATCAGTTGATCGACCGTTTGTATGAAAAGTTTTTTTTTTGCGAATATGCTATACGGATCTTAGGGAAAGTTATTCAGTATCATGGGTACAATCACCCCTTAAAGTAACTGTTTACCCTAACACCCTGTATACAACAAATCCAAACATATAATTTTTTCTCAACTTCTTTCCTGATTTTTTATTTTCTTTTTTCTTTTCTAGCTTTATTCTCTTTTTCTGTGTAGGTTCTTCAACTTTCGGTTCTTCTCTTGGCTTAGATGGGCCAGTGAAGTTGGTAAATAGTTAATATCATGATAAAAAAAATTACGTCATTCAGGCATAGCATAGACTAAAATACAAGATTAAAGATGTGTATAAGTCCATACAATCAAAATAACCCCTAAAATTTTACTTTAAGATGATTAAAATTAATTGCCAAATCACCAAATTACTACTATTAATACTTCGACCAAATCACAAAAAAAAATTTGCTAAATCACTTAAAATATTGCACACCCAACACAAGGATATTTGAATGAAAAATTCTTGAAATCCAATGCACAATTTACGTCAATCTGTTCGTAAAACATTTAGCTATCAGTTTAATACCATATTCTGTAATATATTACTTATTTACTAATTAAAACTTTATTTCATTGTCTACCGTCGTCATTTGTCACAGCTGATTGCGATTTCGCCCCTCGTTCTGAGAAAAAAACTCATAGCAAGCTTGTTTCAAAAGCTACTGAGCTATGAATCATACTACTATCTCAAGCACACTTTAATGCATGTACATACGCGGTTTTGAATCAATCCCTTTACAGGAAAGGCCACGGCAGAAGTTTAAAAAATTATCACGAAATTACCTATATCGCGAAATAACCTCCCCTTACCCTACTTTGGTATAATAGGTAAGTACCTATATACCTATGCCAGGAGGTAAGTACCTCTATGTTTGGTTTCCTTACGATCTTTATTCTTTCCGAAAAGCCAGTTGTGATAACAAACTGCTAGCATTCTTCTAAAAATAACAACATAATGTCAAACTGGATCGAAAAAGCGCAGATGTTCAATTTTATTATTATAATCTATAAGCCAATAGGTTAACTACAATAAAAGAAACATATATTGTTAATAAGCTAGCGAAATTCAATACTTATGGTAATTTATTAAAGTTATGCCTTAGAGCTTAGATTATCTAAATAATTTCCTACTGCTAGGCATTTGCTTGTGGTCCAAAAAGAAAGATATAGAGGGCAAGGACACTTTGTAGGCCATCTTACCAACCTTACAGCTAACAAGGTTCTAAGTTGGCATACTCTTCGAGCCCAGGGAGATGGTTCCAGTTGGTTTGGGAACCTGCAACGAATTTATTCAAAGATAATTCTATAGGAGTAGGAAAACCCACATGTGGACTTCCCTTTATTGTAAACGGGCGATAGCTATAGGAAAAAAAATCTTGTGCTAAAAGCCAACTCCAGGGGGTCAATCACGCCTAATTTTGAACGATATTACCAAAACAAAACCACAACCAAAAACATTACGTTATGCTCAACGGTAACGATTTAGCTTTTTTTCGGAAGATACGTTGGCTTAACGTTCGATGTCTGTTCGATCGAATTTTCTGGCGTGGTAGGTGCGTGGTAGGTGCGTGGTAGGGGCGTGGTCTGTGCGTGGTAGGTGTATGGTGGTAATGGTAACCAAACTTGAAACGTTTACGGTTTAAACGTTTCGAGTTTGGTTTTGCTTTGGTAACGTCAACGATTTAAACGTTCAAAAAAAAATTGCGCGATAGCATTTGTACATCAGCTAAACCAAATCTAAACCAAAACTAAACCAAAACCAAAAACGTTCCGTCCGAACGGTAAAACCGTATAAAATAGAGCAATTGAGGCCCAAGAGTGCGATTTTTGAATCTCATTCGCTGAGTTCAGCAGTTAAAAATGTCAAAATTACTGTGGAGACGTGTATCTTTCTACTGCTGACTTGACTTTCAAAAATCGCACTCCTGAAGTATGATTTTTGAAAGTCAAATCAGCAGTAGAAAGATGCATATCTCCGTATTTGACATTTTCAACTGCTGAACTCAGCGAATGAGATTCAAAAATCGCACTCCAGAAGTGCGATTTTTGAACATCATACGAGCGAATCGGCAGTAGAAAGATGCATAATCTCCATAGTAATTTTGACATTTTCTACTGTCTAGTCGCTCGTATGATTTTCAAAAATCGCACTTCAGGGATCGTCTACATAGTAGGCATTGTTAAGGTTTGAATTGTTCATAATACGAAATTAGGAAGTAAAACACATTTAATATTAATTAAATGAAAAACATTTTAAAAGAAATAGCTATACATAATCACTGTTCTATAAATCCGACTTGTAGGCCTCGCATGCCACCCCCGAGAAAACGACAAAAATCGAGATATGTCTCCATCTTTATTATTTTACGTATGCCAGAAAGAGCGCGCTTGACGTTTTTCTCGTTTAGACACTTTGTCGTGGGTGGCATGCTAGCCGTGCTGGATACTTGGCTGGGAGTAACTGAATGAGGAAGACCGAGACAGTTTTTTGGCGTGCCTTGTGAGATATTATGTTCAGCAGTCTACTATTACTAATATTGTAAATATCTAAAAGGTTGTGACGATGTGTGGATGCAATGCACACCGATAGACCCGATAGTATATTAAGGTACTCTGGATTAAGACATGGGATACTCCAGAAAGGTACTTTTTAAAGCCAACACTTAGTCAACACAGATGAAGTCGCGAGCGAAAGCTGATAGAAAGTAAGAAATATATTAAACGCTGATCACTTGGACCAATCCAAAGCGTCGACTGAAGGTCGGCGGCATTCCAAATTTGTGAGTCCAGTCCACCATATGCCAAGCCACCAACTGGTACGAGCGGGCGTCGCCGCCGCAAGCCGGCGCCGAATGGTTTATACATATTAGGTATACCTACCTATTTTATTCCTATTAGAAATTCTTGGAAAAGGTCGTGGTAGTCCAGTGGCGAGTAACCTTGCCTGCCGTGCAGGAGGCGATGGTTCGATCCCCGTCCAGGCCGACTACTCGTAGTACCACTGAGTTTTTTGGAATTCATGTACTTACGATTGTACCACTTGGGTTTTCGGTGAAGGAAAACATCGTGAATTCGTGAGGAAACCTGCATGTTTTAAATTTCGAAGCATGTATTGTACCCACTGTCCATTACAAGTGGCGACGGGCTCACTCCCCGTCACACTGGACAGGGTTTCTGTACTACTAGTGAAACGTGGATGTTCTGAGGGTTCAGAATAACTCTGACTACCCCCTCGGGGTATATATTCGTGAGGACATGCTAATGCTTATGCTTGGAAATTGATGTTCATGCTGGTGTTTCTTATTGTATGGGCTAAAAATACAAGGTTTTTTTTTTTTTTTTTTTTTTTTTTTTAATGTGTGATAGGTAAGCATTTGACCCCAATCTCACCTGATGTTGAGTGATGATGAGGCCGAAGATGTAGCATGCTTACCTAGAAAGATGCCTATTCACTCTCGCCTTGAAGAGGCCCAGGTTGTATTGCTCAGGGAACAGGTCCGCAGGCAGGGCATTCCACTCCTTAGCCGTGCGCATTATAAAAGAAGAAGCAAACTTCTTCGTGCGAATTGCTAATTGCTAATTGCTAGGTAGGTAGGTATACTAGGTAGGTACAGGTACCCTACGTAGTTTAGTAGCCCCTTCTAATCCTATCTACGTGGATGTTCTGAAGTTTCAGGATATATTTGAATGTCGGGAATACAGTCGTGAGCATAATGCTATGCTTATCCTATCTTCTTAATTTAGTTTTGAATGGAACATCCAGTCTACGGAACAGTTATTATAGCTATAATCACTTTCTGTAGAGCAAACTAGCCATTTTTTCGAAAAAGTTTTTATTTACTTAAATATACCTAAGCCACACTTGCATCTTGCTTGCATCCTTAAAATTAAAAAAAAATTATAATTTATTTTTCGATGTAGGTAAATGGCTATCTGATTTTGTCGACGAAAACGAGCCAGTAACAGTAGTTACCTACCTAACACAGACGTCTGTGGTACCCAAAAATTTTATATACAATGTTCTTGGTGGTACCCAAGTGGTACCTAATCTACAACGCCCAATTCAAAAGCTAATAGGACTCTGTGAAAATAATGTTTAGCTCAGTTCAGTCTATACAGTCATAAAAAAAGTATAGGTAGGTATTTTTTTTAATTTATATGCGAGGTTAGTAAGTAGGTACCATTTATATAAAGCTTCTTGATCGAGTCGAGTTGTCTCACATCACATTTCACTTCATTTTCTGACCACCTTTTTTGATGAAAAATATAAAAATAATGAATATAAAATATAAGAGATACTTACGTATTTTTCCGATTACATTTTTTACCGATATTTCTATTTTAAATTTACTTTTGAATTTTCTGAAAAACGTAGGATATATGCGAAAAGTTTTTAATCTAAGGATTTATGGCTATAATATCTTGGCCGCAATAAAATTAAAAATAAAAACTGTCAAATACAATAGAAAAGCCCTTAGATCGTAGAGGGAGTAAAACTATAGAGCAAGTGACAGTGTAACCGGTTTTCTATCGGTGTCTGATTTGTACATGTGTGTGTAAATGTTACCCGATTGAACTCAATTTTCCCACAAATTTATCAATATCACCAACTTTTCACAGTCGGCTAGTCTAAGTAACACATTTTGTTAATACTACTTTCCTAACACAAATCGCAGAAATATTCACAAATAACATACAAATTTAATGTTACGGTGGTTTCAGTCCATACAAAAGTTTGACACAGAATACGCGTAAACGGAATTAATAAAAGTAATATTTTATTTTATATATGGAAAAATAGTTTATAAAATCTAGATGCCGCGTTACAAATAACATTTGCAATTTATAATATAATTACGAAGGTTTATAAAGCTTTTAAAATGTTGTATGAAAAATTACAAAGCATTATATCTTCGTAATTATATTATAAATTGCAAATGTTATTTGTGACGCGGCATCAATATTTTTTAAACTACATATTTTTACATACATAAAAAATAAAATTTATTTATTCTAAGTTACTTATACTTATACCGTCTATGCGTATTGTGCGTCAATAAAATTGTTTTTGTATAAAATTGACCCCTCTGCAACCACCTTAATATGTAATAAAATTAACCAGAATTGGAGCCTTGAAAAACTGTGTAGTTATTTGTCAAGCAATGAGGTCAAAGAGGTTATTTTTATCGAATTTGATCAATTCCTTTATTTGACTGAAGCATGATGAATGGTAATGGTAAATAAATAACAATTTGGAAAATAAATTTTAATGTTTCTTAATCTAACCAAATGGCTTTGATCAGGAATAGTGTTGTAAAAAAACTGTTTTCTTTTCTACCGTTAAAAAAAACGTGGAAAAAAAATTGAATTTAAAACATCTGAAATCATAGCTTTAACTTTTAATTCCATAATTATATTGAGTAACTCAGCATTCTTCTTCATTAATCGTCTTTGCGCTAAACGAGCAGCACGCAACTTCTTTAGGCGCTTTTCAGCTAACTCACTCTTCAATTGAATTCCAAGACTTTTCTTCCTCAGTGTTTCTGTAATTTTTTCTATTATGACAGGTTGTCTGGTAGCTGAATCCTGAAAATGAACAAAACAGTGATGAAACCTAACCATTACTAGGTACCTATGTATTTTCCAAGTCAGTTTTCCCGTATTTACGGGTGTTTCAAAGGCCATAAGCTGGTAACACTGAATGACTGGTGATTTAGAGGTTATGGAATCAATGTTGACCTATAACTTGGTTTTATGATTTAATTTGTATTGTAATATCATTTTTACGTGTACAATAGACATTAATCTAATCACAAACAAAGTATTTGTAGCATTTAATTGCAGTGAAACGTACCTGTGAAACGAAACATTCCCAGCAGCACTTTTCGATCTGTTTTTGCATCCTAGGACACTGCAGACCACCATTTTCACTTCGATAATGATTATAAATTATTATATCATCAGAACACCTCACACAGCAGGTAATTCAGGCTGTTACAATTCCGTAATTAATAACTTTTGATAAGCCTAACAACAATACTAGTCAATTTAGAATAGAATAGAATAGAATAGAAAATTGCTTTATTGCCAATTATAAATTTAGAATTTTGATTTTTTTATTTTATTTTATTTTAATTGCTTTATTAATTTAGACCGCAATACGTCAAAATGACAAGTTGCGGTCACCAAAAAAGTGGTTACACGGCTTTCATTATAGTCTTTCTCACTCTTTCTACAGACTAGTGTATAGGTTCGCCTCTATCGAACATTAAAGATGTGTGCGTATCATTTACTCCAGGGTTTACTCCCTCTACGGCCTTAGATTAAAAACTTTTCGCTTACGCTGGAAAAACCAAACACAAGCCAAACAGGCAAGGTTGAGGCAAAGGAATAAAATATCTTTCAACCTTTATTTTATTTTTCAGTATTTTTCAAATAACTCAAGAAGTAATGGATAGAAAAATCTGATAATTTTGATACAAGCATAATATGATACAAGCTTCGAATCACATAATCTTCATTTTCTAATTTTGGTACCTTTCGTATGAAATGTTGTCAATTATTTATGTTACTGAATATTCCAAACTACCTGCTTAGAACGGAACGTATTCATTCAACAAGCGCATGACGTCACACTCCCGTACAAATCGAATGCGTGACGTCATTCATTGGCTGACATGACTTTTGACATTTCAATGGCCTTTGTTTTCACAAGAAACGAAAATAAATTCAAAACAGCCATAAACTTGCAAAATATGCATTGAAAGATGCCTAAATAAAAACATTACATTATTTTATTTTAGTTTCCTGTAGCTACATAGATTCAGTGTTAGTAAAAATTCGAGTAAAGTGGTAAAATAAGTTTTGCGTTTCACATTCGTGTTTTCACGATAATATATCAAAAATGAAGCCTGGGAAAAGTGTGGATGTGAAAGAGGAAATCGCAGAAGTTCACACGAGCGCCCGTTCACCGTCACCGAAGCATAAAAACGGTAAACACAAGTCCAGATCTCGATCGCGATCATCTTCAAGAAAATTGTCGAATGGGACCTCAGGTGCTGAAGCTATCGAACCTTCCGACGAAATTGAGAGATCGAACACCCGAGACAGCTGGATAAAATCCGAACACGAATCCTTAGATACCGAATTACCGATACATGACCAAATAAAGCAAGGAATTTTAGGCTTTGTGGAGAAAGAAATAAAGAAGTCAGATAAGAATCCTTCTTTTGTTTTCTACTCGCATGACCCTAATGGGTTGGATGAGAAGTTCATGAAGACGTTGTCACGGCCTTCGAGCGGGCACAAGGAGAAGCGGAGTCCCTCGTACAGGAAGAAGAAAAGGCACTCGTCGAGGCATCGTGACAGAGATCTTCATGATTTTGAAATTCCTGGGTCCAGTTTGAGTGCTTTGGAGAGGGTAAGATTCTTTGAATATTATTTATTATCCTTTTGAGCTTCATACATTGTGCTATGGTAGGCCTCCGTCAATCGTCTGTAAGAACCAAGATAAGTATCTATGAATTCTGCCACTCGCTCCGAATGGCAACATTGTATACGTCGCGAGCTGAACGAAGTAATAAGAATGCCGATTCAAGCACCATTAGTATTGATGTAAAGCCGGTTAGAATCGTTTTAAACCGAGGAAAGTGTTTACAAAATCACTACCAGGGTGATTTTTATATTTCCCTACTAAATGTATGGGAATTTAATTTTGCGTTTTCTGTTAGTTCTAGTACCTCAACCTCGGTTGACCCCATTGGTATTGGTATTAGTCGAGCGGGCTCATTTTCTCAACACGATGACTTAGTGCGTTAGGTGGGAATGACTACTCCTGCCATCCCAACTTCTCCAGGAAGCCCACCAGCTTGTTAATGCTGCCAAAAATCTGAGGTGTTGTGCCCGATAGTGTGCCAGCCCGTTGCATTTCAACAGCACATGCGCAGCCGTTTCTTCAACCTCCATGCACACCCTGCACAGAGGACTGTTAGTGACACCAATATTGAACAGATGTTTGTTAAAAGGACCGTGACCAATCAGGGCTCCAGTAACTATGCGTAGTTGAGTTGAGTAGGTTGACCCCATAGAGACTTATGTTCCTTATCAGTAAGAGATCGATTGAAAAAAAAGTTTTGTGAAAATTGCAGTTTTTCTCGATGACTACATTTTTTTCAAAATCTGTGATGCAGAAGTAAAATGCTCCAAAAGTTATAATGCTTCTGGTAGCTGCCCTTTGTGCCCCATCTTAAGTTTCCACCCTGTATAAGGTAGTATGGACATTCCCTGCCCTCACCAATTTTTACCTCATCCCATCTTTCTTGGTAAGAAGCGTGGCAGAAAATATAGGCAATGGTGAATACATGTTTCACTATTACTTCACACGTTAGTTTCACAGTATCGCCCATGCTCATGTCAGTTTTTTCCATTTGTATGAAGTGACAGCCAAGTGTCCAAGGTGTGGTATAAATACAGGGTACACTTATAACATAATAACGTAACGTAATACAGGGTGTTTGGGTAAACAGTTGCATTACTTTAAGGGGTGATTGTACCCAGATACTGAACAACTTTCACTAGGAAAACTAAAGGAAATTCACAAAAAAAATGTCGACTTTTCATACAAAACTTCGATCAGCTGATTGCATTTATTATAGTCCGAGATCCGACCGTAAAATTATGCACCTATTCCTTAGGCGAACGAAATGTAATTCTAGTGTATGTTTATACAGGGGTTAATTCAACGCCGCCAAGTTGCCTAAAAAAATCTTGCCGCAAGTGCCTTTTCCATTATAATTTTTGTTAGGGAAGTGAATGAGGGAGGTGCCATCGGAAAGAGACTGGTCTAAAGTACTTTAAAAACTAGGGTTGCCACCTCTCAATCTGCCGCAAGACTAGGGTTGCCAGATTCAAAAATGACATATTTGGACCTGGCACCCCTATAGTTGCGGCAGATTGAGAGGTGGCAACCCTAGTTTTTAAAGTACTTTAGACCAGTCTCCTTCCGATGGCACCTCATTCATTTCCCTAACAAACACGTGGTAAAAGTTATACCAAAAATTATAATGGAAAAGGCACTTGCGGCAAGATTTTTTTAGGCAACTTGGTGGCGTTGAATTAACCCCTGTATAAACATACACTAGAATTACATTTCGTTCGCCTAAGGAATAGGTGCATAATTTTACGGTCGGATCTCCGTCTAAAAAAATTTGTTTGCGAATATTCTTTAGGTTTCTTAGGGAAAGTGGTTCAGTATCATGGGTACAATCACCCCTTAAAGTAATGCAACTGTTTACCCTTACACTCTGCACGGCTAGCATGCCACCCACGACAAAGCGTTTAAACGAGAAAAACGCCATGCGCGCTCTCTCTGGCATACGTAAAATATTAAAGATGGAGGCATATGTCGATTTTTATCGTTTTCTCAAGGGTGGCATGCTAGGCCTACTGCATACCTAACTTCTTTTACAGTTAGTACAGATAGTTAAGATATTAAATAATTTTAAAATCTTTCAGGTTGACGATTACCTAAAAGAATACAATAAAGAAGAAGTAGTGACGTTAAGCGGAGAATTAGATATAGAAGCGAACGATGTGGAGAACAATAATGGGACTTCAAAAGATCTCCGTCACAAGCCTCGGAAGACAAGACGGAAAACCAGAGAGGAACGTCAAGACAGTAATGCTAACGGGAGAGATGTCAGCCCTAAAGTGTTTAAATCCGGGACTAAGAGCAAGATGGGAGCTAAACCAGGTGACTTTTAATCAAATTAAATATACAGGGTGTGCAGGTAGCGCAGCGTGGGTAGGCCCCTCACACGGTGGTCCGATGACATGGTGAAGGCGGCGGGAACCTGTTGGTTGAGGGCAGCACAGGACCTGTTGTTATGGCGATCCTTCGGGGAGGCCTATGTCCAGCAGTTGGCATCCATCGGCTGAGATGATGATGATACAGGGTGTAAAAGACAGCCCTCCGCAAACCGGTGTGAATCGGTGAACGCAGACCATCAAACTGAAAAACTCTCACTATGGAGCCTACCTCAGGCAACAAGAAAAGAAATCAGCTGTTTCATACAAAACTGCAGAACCTACCTGACTCAAATGTGGGATAGCTGATTTTTTCGCGTTTCCTGAGGTAGGCTCCATAGTGAAAGTTGTTTAGTTTGATGGTCTGAGTTCACTGTTTCAGTTTGCGGAGTGCGAACATTATACAGGGTGTAAGAGAACATCCTGTATAATGTTATGGTTATGGTTCCATATTGGGTGAGTGATGATTCTGCCAGTTATTATTACGGGGAGGGCTATTGCATGACGAGGCTTTTAAAACTGCGAACACACCTCTGAACTAGTATAGTTTTTTTTTTTTCATTCTCAGTTATGGAGATTTCCTCACAATTTCTCTCTTCTCTTCTTTTCTTCACTTTTCTTTTCTCTTCTCTTCTTCTGAAATTTCAATATGTTGCAAACTTCTTGATTCTGTACAAATGGTTTTCAGGTTTTGCATTCTTGTTCACATTTTACTATAATCATTTCGTCTGATCATGATGATTTACTTGCAGCTCGACCAACAGACCTGACTACAATGCTAGAAAGTCTAGAATCCAAAATGCCTTATCAGGAACAGTACATCGACAACCCATTCTCTTCCCCGTCGCCTCTGACGTCACCCAACGACGAGAGATTGGATCCGTTCAGGTCTCGAAGACCAGAGAAGATATATTTGCAAGGAGGTGGGACCTTCAGAGCTGTATCCAGGGATAGGATATTGGAGTCACAGCAGTCGAGAGATGCGGATAAATATTTGAGGTATGTTTTTTAATCACCCCTTATAGCCCAGTCATTTTACGGTTTGAGCCGGGACTAATTACTAATTGCATTTTTTTTCGCTATAATATTGAAGAGCCAATTTGAGCTGAAGAATGTACCAAAATTAAAAATACGTCAGCAACAGTTCCAATTTGAAAATATAGATATTATCTCGTTCTAAAAAAACCTGATGATAATTTTTTTTTCCACATATTTAAGGCTTTACCATCATACATACTTCAAACATGGTGTAAATATTTTTGTCTACTTAGAAGGTTTTGAAAAATACATTCGTATTTTCTAATAAATACCTAATTTTTTAAATTTTAATGCCTATTTTATTGATCAAAAATAATGTAAATTGTTAAATTTTTTTTTTTTTTATTGATCGGGATTTATTTATTTACAACAATCCAACTAATAATCAACTAATTGTTAAATCTAATTCAAATGAGTGCATTGGTATTAATATTATTAATTTAAAATCCTTCTGGGACACACAATTTTGATTTCTATGTTGCATAGCAAATTTTTTTTAAATTTGGTTTTGGATAGTATTTAAGTCACTAAATGGTGCCGGTTACAGTTTAAAAGTCCAATTAATAACTCCCTACCCCGCCTAACAATACTCCGTAAAATGACTGGCCTATTAAAGTAATGCAATGCAACTGTTTACCCTGTCACTGTATTACAGATGCGACGTAATATCGTATTTCTCCGAAACGCGAAGTGAACTAGAATGAAACGCACATCAATTTGGCTTGTATTGAAAGAAATTTATGTTTTCAAAACATAGTTCCCTTTTCATTGTGTACAATAAAGAATAATTTGGAGATGTGTGGCAAGTCTGTTTGTACCACCACCTTGCTACGAATCTTCTCAATTTTATATCAGCTCAAATGTGTTTCTGTAAACAAAATAATCCACGAGATTATGGTATAACTCACTCGACATTGGCAGAAACGCAGTGCTCGACACAAGCAAATCGCCAATAATCTATCTATACTATTAAAAACGGTATTTAAAAAAAATCTTTTTTTTTGCTTTGTATGTTTGTTCGAGCATCACGCAAAAACTACTGAACCGATTTTGATGAAACTTTTTTTGTTTGATAGCTTATGATTTGACTTAAAATCTGAGGGTCTACCCGCACATTCGATTCGAACTTTTGCGTGAATGTTTTCGTTCCAATTTCAACTCTATTACAATGAAGTGCGGACCGAAACAGTGGCGATATAGTGAAGATCGAAAGTGCGGGTAAGGGGGCTGGTATATAATTTGTGCGGACGAAGTCGCGGTTTAATGCTAGTCTTGACTATTATAAAACTGTAAATTTGAAAAAAGAATTTAGTTTGTTTGTTTGTTTGTTTGGGTGTTTGTTTGTTCGAGTATCACGCAAAAACTACTGAACCAATTTTGATGAAACTTTTTTTGTTTGGTAGCGTAACATCTGACTTAAAATCTAGTATATAATTTATGCGGACGAAGTCGCGGGTAAAAGCTCGTACTATTATAAAACTGTAAATTTAAATAAATAATTTTTCTGCTTTGTGTGTTTGTTCGAGCATCACGCAAAAACTACTGAACCGATTTTGATGCAACTTTTTTTGTTTGATAGCTTATGATCTGAATTAAAATCTGGTATATTTGACTTTTCTAATTCCCTACAGACTTGGGGACCTAACAGCCCTAGACGTAGCGCTAACAGTGCAGAAAGCCTGGCGGTCGTGTGCGCCGGCGTGTCACGGCGTGCTCGGCGGGCTCTCCCTCATGCATCTCCTGCTCATCAGCTACTCGGACAGCCTGGACGCCGGACACCTGTCCTTTCACGCCGTGGTCACCATGCCATATGTGGCTACTTACTATTTCTTCTGCGTTTTATGTCTGCTGTCTGTTTTGGATCGGTGAGTTATGTCAAACTTTAATGATATTAATTTTCATATGCATACATAATTTCACGCCTTTTTACCGGAGGAAGAGACCGGATCTCCAATTTGGGCGGGTCTGAAATAGTACCTTTCTCTGTCTCTCTTACTATAGATGCATACATCCGTAATCTACTAAAGTGACCGCGTATTAATTACAAAAGCTGTTCGTTACGCAAGATATTTTTAAGTGCATGACATGCACTCGTTCACTATTTTGGATCTGATGGATCGGGAAACCATAACTATTAGAGTATGTCCAAGCAGGGTCTCTAAATGCTGGTTTTTTGCTATCACGCTTTTATAAGTAACCAGTCGTCGAAATCGGCTATGAGCGTATTTATTTATTATTGTGACAAAAATGTTCGAACAGCGAATTCAATGTTCAATGACGGCCCGGTAGCACAGTGTATAGTGAACCAGCCTGCTGTGCCGAGGGTCGCGGGTTCGAATCCCGTAAGAGACAAATATTTGTATGATGTAGGCAATTTCAAGTAAAACCAAACGTGGCTATGGATTATCTGCTTTTTATTAATCTTCCAGCACTATAAACACCTTTTTAAATATTAATTTTACATTGTCCCGACAAAAACCTCCCTCGTCCGTCCATCTTGAAAATCGAAGAGGCATCCCCCCTCCCAGCCTCCTACTACGTCACCTGTCTTTCCTCTCTCTCGCACAAACGCACCTTGTCTCCCATCCCTTTCTTACCTGACCTGTCATTCGTCCTGCATCCTGTATCCCTATCACACAACACTGCATTCTATCTGTCATCTCTCTTTCACATCATCTGCATTCCGTTACACTCAGACTTCCCTACGTTCCATTCCCACATTCGGCCATCCTGCTCTCATATCTGTCCCCAGATATACCACCACATTCCACAACCACATCATCATTCTTTTGCATCCTTCTTCACACCTTTCATCCCATCAATCCTAAACTTTCTGAAGCTACAACAATGAAACAAAAATATCTTATACTCTATGCTTATACTTTAAGGAACATAGTTACTCATCTTAATAAGCTAAAGTATATAAGTAAACTTTAACAACCCACCACCTTTAAACAGACAAGAAAAACGTATACGTTATTTATGATGAATCTAACTGTACTTTCAAACTGGTACTTACAACAGTATTATAGCAAAAACAACAAAACTGGAACAACAAAAGATACTTAAATACGTAAATGCTTTTACATAGAAAACATTACTATTTATTACCTTTTTTTTTTTAACTTCAACATCAAAAGATGTTTGAATACATAAATGCTTTCCTTCAGAAAACTTTATTATTCATTATCTTCCTACACTGGACTTTAACGACATTAATTAACTTATTTAAGAATAAACAAAAAAAATAGTATAGGTACTAAACCCACTGTACTAACTTAGCACATCTCAACTTTACTACAAAAATACAACAACTTAGTTTAATTTTGCCAAAATGAGCTTAAGTAGTTACACCCTTTATTTAGAGAAAACACTTAGAAAACTATGACTTTACGTATGATCCTGGAGAGGGCTAGGCTATCCTTGATATCAAAATTATACTGATAACATCCATTCATTCATCACCTTGCAGACATCTTTTATTTATTAATTACCTTCACTGATCGCTGCCATCCGGCCAACGTTTCATTAGGTCGGCAGAGCTGGAAGTTGCCCCCGGCCCCTCTGTACTGCTGTGAAGCTTCACCACATCGTAGAGATCATTTCGTTTGACCTTGATAACTTTATAGGGTCCAAGGAATTTAGGCTTCAGCTTGAGTCCCGGTCCAAACTGCGTCCTTTTGATAGCCACCAGGTCATCCACATCATACTTGGAGCTCGGCTTTCTATTCTTGTTGTAGTTGTTCTTATTTTCCTCCTGAATTTGTTGTTCTTTGCTGTTCTTTAGCTTATTTAGCACCTCGGCACTCGTAGTAGACTTCGTTGGAAAAAGCCAAACAAACTTCATAGAAGCATCGACCATCGTCAGAATATAGTTGAACTGTTTCTTCGTTTCCGTTAAAGGGTCCTTTAAATTCATTGGTTCTGGGTATGTTACCACTGCGTCAACATTCCGTGGACTGAGTCGCACCTGGCCATTTTCGATCACATGCTCGCGATAATCAATGTCTGGACTTATCAGCTTTGCTTTCTTACAGTTCATCTCCATACCAGACTCGGAGGCTATCGTTAGCACCTGTTGCAGTTCTTCCACCGCCTGCTCCTCGTCACAAGCTGGAACAATTATATCGTCAACTATGTTTTCAACCAACAGCAACGGAAACTCCTCTTTGATCATCATTTTGTTCAATAGTTTATAGTCTACACATTCTCTTGTAGTGCCCTCCTTCTTTTTGACTAACATCAATGGATTAGAATATTCAGAATAACTCACCTGAACAATTTCCTCCTGCAACCACTCGTTTACCTGATCTTCGACTACCTTTTGCTCCATAAGTGATCTTTTTCTTGGTGGCTGAGCCACCGGTATCTCATCTTCTGAAATCTTTAACTCCACTGGTGCATCCCTTATTTGCTCAGGCTCGTACTCCTTAACGAGCTGTAAAACTTCTTCTCGGGTAGTCTTACTGGAGATATTATGACCTGTAACAACCACATCACTCATAGCACAATTCACACTCTGCAACCATTCATCATCTGATGGCAATAGAAACACCGAGCCCTCTCGCATAACCATGACAACATCTTTAAGAAACTCCTGACCTAATATTAATTTAAACGGCATACAGTCTCTAGGCACTATATGGAAAATCACGTCGTTATAACACTGTCCGTCAATGCGTAGCGTCGTAAAGAATTTACCGCACGAACGCACCTTTGAAACACCAAATCCAGATATAACTAGGTTGTCGTCACTCTTCGGTATTTGCATCTCTCCATACAGCTCATCCGATATCAAGTTTGCGTCGCTTCCCGAATCGAACAACGTTTCCTCTGTTCTACGGCCGATTTTTATATCTTTAACCGCTTTTCTCTTAGAATTCTGATTATTTCCTTTGTTGATGCATAACATAACCTCTTGACGGCAGCTGTCAGTGTCATCGTTCTCATCATCGACAAAATGGCCGTCCGGGCCCTGCGTCTCATTGGTCGTCGTTCCGAACATAGCCGATCGCTGTCTCGGGTCGGGAGTCTGCTTTACCGGCGGAGGAGGCAATAGAGGCATGCTACCACCCGCCCTTGGTGTGAACGGTGCGAACGGTGGCCGCTGGTGCTGTTTTACCGGCGGATCGCGAGCGCCGCCGTCATCGCTCGTCATCGGATTCATCGTGCAGCGGTGTCCCAGATGGCCGAAATTGTTACAACTAAAACATTTGGTTCCGTTCGGGCACGCATTAGCCAAATGATTTGTATCACCGCACTTGTAGCAGCGTCTGCTTGATGTCGATGCCCCTTGAGGTTTTCTAGCTTCAGTGCTGGTACTCTCGCCACTGGATCGGTTTTTCAACGTTATTTTCTCATACAAAGCAAGTTTATCTTTTAGCATCGGGAACGTCGTGCATCCATACAAAATGCTTTTTTGTATTTCACTGTCAGATATTCCGTCAATAACGTATTGAACGGACACGTAATCAGGGAACTTTGCTCGCTTGCCCATCTCCTTCATGACTAACATATATTGGTAATATGATTCATCGCGTCGTTTGCCGCGAGCGGCCATCATTTCGTGCATTTCTTTAGAATTTATAGCTTCAGGGAACTCCTTCTGAACGGCAGTTTTAAAATCTTCGTACGTCTTATGTACCTTCTCGGTCCGCATCCATAGCGCAGCGGTGCCGGTTAGCGATCGGCGCGCCACGATGAGTTTTTGTTGCCCCGACCACCCAAATATTTCGGCATTTTCTTCAATGTCTTGCGCCCACTTGGTCGACGAGAATGTATGGTCATCGCCGCTGAATTTCTGGATATTTCCATCCATAAAGCCTAGGGCCAAAATAGTATCTTCTTTCTTCTCCTGTGTCATCTTTACGTCTTAAATTTTTCGTTTTCTTCGTAAACTTCTTAAACTTCTTTTAACTTCTTTAACTTCTTAAACTTCTTTCAACTTCTTTAACTTCTTAAACTTCTTAACTTCTTTAATTCCTTTATACTTCTTCCTGACTTCTTCGTAAACGACTTTAGGTTATCTTCTTTGGTTATCTCGCGCCTCGTGCGTCGCGTCGCGTCGCGTCATCACCGTCTTGGTTTTTCCGTTTACATCCCGGACGAGCCCCCAAATTTGTAGGCAATTTCAAGTAAAACCAAACGTGGCTATGGATTATCTGCTTTTTATTAATCTTCCAGCACTATAAACACCTTTTTAAATATTAATTTTACATTGTCCCGACAAAAACCTCCCTCGTCCGTCCATCTTGAAAATCGAAGAGGCATCCCCCCTCCCAGCCTCCTACTACGTCACCTGTCTTTCCTCTCTCTCGCACAAACGCACCTTGTCTCCCATCCCTTTCTTACCTGACCTGTCATTCGTCCTGCATCCTGTATCCCTATCACACAACACTGCATTCTATCTGTCATCTCTCTTTCACATCATCTGCATTCCGTTACACTCAGACTTCCCTACGTTCCATTCCCACAATATGAATATTTTTACCCGAGTCATGGATGTTTGTATCTATATCTATATCGTTGTCTAGTCATCATAATACAAGTCCAGGCTAGATTCTGGTACTTTAAATGTGACTAGATAATTTGTGTGATATTGTCCAAGATATTTATTATTATTTATTTATTAATGTCCCTCAAACGTTGATTTCTATGCCGTAAATATATATTAACATAAACATGCAGAGAGTAATGTACACATACTCACTTTTACATTTATAATTATGCCACCCCAAAAGAAAATAGAATAAGGCTGGACTGAATTAAATTCGAGTTACGTCCATATTATTACGTAAAATCATCACCTCGCTTAATTGGTGACCGTTTGGTTCCACAAGGATCGAATGTCGGAAATACGCTATTTTTACTACTAATGAATGACCTGCCTGCCGTCACGCAGCTTGCGAGTTTCGTTATGTACGCGGACGATATTTGCGCCATTGTAGCGGGTGATGACGTCACAGACCTAAACGATAAGCTGCGCCGTGTCATAGATAAACTCGTAAACTGGTTTACCATCAATGGAATGCAGGTAAACATTGAGAAATCTAAACTATTGAGAATTTGCCTTGCTAATAACAATGAGCAATATACACCACTTAAAGTTGGTTGTACCACAATGCCATTTGACAGATTCTCTAAATTCGTAGGTTTTGTTTTCGACACTGGCCTACAGTGGCACGAAAATATAGAATCATTATGTCAAAGATTGAATGCGGCCTATTACGCAATCTCCAGACTAGTACCTACTCTTAGTAAAGAAAACTTACTGACAGCCTATTATGGTTATTTCCAGTCACTTGTGATATACGGAATAGATCTGTGGGGCCTTGCTGCTGATAGGGACAGGCCATTTGTTATTCAAAAACGGACCATCCGTCGAATAGCCAGGGTTCCCCCTGACACACCGGCTAAGCAGTTGTTTATAGGCCTTAGGATACTAACAGTGCCATCCCTTTATATATTGGAAATAGCTAAATACGTTAGGCACAATCCGAATGATTTTCCAACACTTAAATCGCTGCAGTTCAAATATAACTTACGGAATCCGAACAAACTGCTCTCGGTAAAACATAGACTGTCTAAAACAGGCAATTCTTTAATGGTAATGGGTCCGCGCATCTACAACAAAATATCGGACGAAATAAAGTATGCAAAATCGAATGCTATCTTCATTTGTAGACTCAAGCGATATCTCATTTCAAAAGCCTACTACTCTGTAGATGAATTCCTTACGGATGACGGGTGAATGTGTCAAAATCTGTAGTGTAATAACACTATTGTGTTGTAATGATTCATTTTATTTTATTGTAATGCAATTGATTTTGGATAAGACTAGGTATACGTATGTATACCTCAGTTTAAACACTTATGTTATAATTTAATTATACTAACTTAATTATTATATGATTAGTCTATTTAAGTACCCACATAAATTGTAATTTAATATTATAATTGACATGTACTAATCTTAATTCTATAATCCTATAAACTATTGACATTGTAAAATTATTACTGAATAAATGAATATGAATATGAATATTATGCCTTCGAATAGTAGATTTTTACAAAGGATATATTTTGCTAACAATTTGATTCCGTTCCAGATTGGACGTGACAAGCTTGGACCTTTCTCGAGGTCTCCAGCCGTACTTCCAGCCCATAGTGCTGGTGATCCTGTACACGGCGTGCCTGCTGATCTGCACGGTCGCGCGCATGTACGACGAGCTCATGGTGTACCAGTACGCGCCGCTGGTCAATGTCACCGGCAATATGACTATGGTGAGTTGAGTACCTACCTCTTCTTCTTATCGTGTTGGCAGAGCCCTGGTGTCAGAGTTTTTTCAGACCGCCTTACGGCCTCTGACGTGGTTTTTATGTAACGACTACTACCACCAGAGATAGTAGCCGGGACCAACGGCTTAACGTGCCATCCGAAGCACGGAATCATTTTTCTTTTCGAACGATCAGGTGATTCAGCCTGCAATGTCCTAACCAACTGCGGAAAAACGCACAAAGTGACAATATCACTAGGTGTCCCCCGTGGGAATCGAACCCACGACCTCCGTATCGAGAGCCAATGCTCTAAACCATTAGACCACGGAGGTAGTTACCTACCACTTAAATATTAGTTTTTCTCCGTCAATTCAAACCGTAACGACTTAAGGCTCTTAGTACGAGCCTTAACAGGACACTGCAAGTTGAACAAACATTTACACAGAATGGGGCTTGTAGATTCACCCATTTGCAGATTCTACTGTGAAGCAGGGGAAACGCCCATACACCTCTGCGAATGCGAAGTGCTCATTCACAGCAGGAGTCGCCATCTAGGTGGATACGTAATAACACCTACTGTCATTAGGGACCTCCCCTCCAAAAGCATAACATGGTTCATGAAGTCCGTGGGCCTAGGAAATGACCTTTAGGTCTAGGGTGACAGCTACAATAGATCTATTCAGGTCGCAGTAGCTATTGGTCATTGACCAAGCCCTTACAACCAAATAATAAAAATGCCTCCATCTATTAGGTACTTCCTTCAATTTAGCACCTTTTGAAACACAGTTTTGCACAGTCATCATACTTTAAAACTATAATGAAAGGAAAAATAGAGGGGAAGAGAGGCAGAGGAAATCCTAGACAGAGCTTAGACAATTTATATAGGGATTCGACTTGCGGTAGCATTTCCCCTCTGCCACGGTATAAGAACAATTGATCTTGTGCATTTACACTCAATTTTATACCTTATCACTAAACGAGACAGCCTATAATAGCAAAGCAATAATTTTGAACTTAGAACGTTTGGAGTTCACACGAGACTACTTTTCATGATTTTTAACATTCAAAATTAGAATCTAAACTTATAGGGAATAAAATCCAAAGTTGCGGATTTCATGTTACCTCGCCCCCCGCAAAAAGTGGCAGAAATGTTTCTTAGTAGAATGACACGCGTAACTCGTCCCTATATAAATTGTCTAAGAGACAGAGTTACCTAGCACAGGTTAGGTGAAATAAAAGGTTGATGTAATGTCGTATCAGGAACTCAAGGAACTAGCAAAAAAGATACAGGACTGGCGAATACTCCACCGACAATAACGTAGCTCTTAAATTTTATGATGAACCAGGTATAGTTACTAACTAGTACACGTCTGATTTAGTTGTATTTACACCATCCACTATTTTGTACCTAACAAATATTTTCGTTTGCAGCCTACAATACCCACGTTCTACCACACCTGGACACATTTTTCAATATGGCGGGCGGTCCTATCAATCCTCGGCCTGGTCTACTTCATCATATCGAACCCTCAGGACTTGGTATTTACAAACCTGAGTAAGTTATTACAATTCAAACATTCACTACAAAGCATCGGATGATTGATTTGTTCACTACAGAGTTGTAAGCTTATTGTCTTGTCATATCTAAAAATATCTTTATAAAAGTTGATGATATAATATAATATGTATGTTAAGTAGATAGTATTGGCAGCTATAGTTTTAAGGAAGTAATGTTATGTTACAATCAAAATAAGATTCTAATACGTTTGTTACAAGGTTATTAAGAGCGCTATAAAGAATAAAATATGATGCTAAACATTTTCTGTAATGATTATAAAGGAGAAAGAATTGATGCTAATTTGCAATACGGACATTTTGCTGCTTACAACAAGTTAACCATTAACATGCTTCCACGCGGGTTCGCGTGATGGTGTATTGCTCTCTCCCTCATCCTTATTCGGTAGAGGAGGATAGAACGTTCTTACTTTGCTGCTTGCTCGGCTGTTAAATCGTTCTAGTTGCTAGGCCATATCCATATACAAGAACACATGCCTTGACTAAATACCATACTATTAATTTGCCTTTTTTCGCATTTTGTGGAAATTCTGAATATGATTTATTTATAATTTCTGACTACGCCCGCCCTCGAGGAATAGTCGCAAGCATAATTATGCTATGATTATGCTATGCTATATAATATATGTCTTGGTTTTTATATACTTACGTATATTCTAGTCAAAAAACATTCCAGAATATTAAGTAAGTTATGTAAGAAATACATCCTTTTGGAAGGCCCTTGGTGTTGATTTTCAAGTAAAACGTACTTACCAAAATGGAATCAAGTATCGGTATTTGCTATAAGCTGTGATGACTTAAGAGCTACTTTAGTTTGAGCGAATTCTTAGTTGTATATCACTAATTACAAATTAGATATCTAATTGGTATAATTTCTTGTTGATAACATTGTGCATTGTTGAACTGATATATAATAATTTATTAAGTAAACTTCTATAGTATTTTATTTTATTAAATTATTTAGTTATAATGAAAAGCAAAGGAGTATTTTTGTTATGATTTATAAAAATAATGTACTTTCATGATAAGCCATTGAGAAAAAAAATGTAGTGCTTATAGCTCTAAACCTGAACAGAGTTTAAGTTAACTTATACCAGTATTATTATGATCTCTTATAATATTACGAGCTTTTACCCGCGACTTCGTCCGCATAAATTATATAACAGATTTTAAGTCAGATGATAAGCTATCAAACAAAAAAAGTTTCATCAAAATCGGTTCAGTAGTTTTTGCGTGATACTCGAACAAACAAACACCCAAACAAACAAACGAACAAACAAACAAACAAACAAACAGACAGACAAAAAATCCAAAAATTGGTGATTTGGAATCAGGGACATCTAAAAACCATATCGTAATCTTTTTTTTGTAAATATCTTCCATGTACAGACACACTTCTCTTACAGTTTTATAATAGTTTAGATAATTATTCATTATATTTTGATTCTTAAGCAAGCCCTAGCCAAATATGTCTATTAGTTACTCGTTAACGACATTTCATTGTGTTACTTATTTAATAAACCTGTAGAGAATAATTCCATTCCTATCATAATAAAAATTGTGTGGTTATGTTTTAGAATTACGAATACGTGTTTGTTTAAAATAATAATTGCACTAATTTTAATAATTTAACAACAAAAATATTCTTGCATAATATTTACCTATAATAGACAATGTTAAAGTGAATTAACGAGGTGCATTTGGGGTAATTTCAATGGTGGGTTAATCCGGATTTTTTGAAAAGACCGTACATTTTGTGTAGAACTATGAATACGGCCAACATTAAAATATCGCCGCATTTGGTAGAATTTTCACGAAATTCCCGCCATCAGAATTATCCTAATGCCTCTTTAAGAAAGTGGGGTTTCCTGAAAAAAGTTTGTATAAAGTATCTCCTCATTTCTACTGCTATAAGCGCAGTGAACCCGCTGTGATTTATGATCTATAAATAACACAAAATAAGCTCTCTACTTTGAATATGACCTCACTTTCTAGTGAGTAAGGTAGCCGTAGGTAGAGCATGTGTAGCAGTTGCGAATTCAAAATTCAAAATTTTTTATTCAAAATAATATCATATAGATAGCTTTTTGACGAATTATAATACAAAACGCAGAAGCGGCGTAAGAAGTTGGCGACCGCCTACGGCCTCGCGGTCCGAGGGGCCTCGCGCCTCTAAGGTATATTCAGCATCTTCAAACTCATGAAAAATGTTGAGCTAGGATCATGTAACGCCACATGCTAATCACAGAGTAATAATTTCGAGCTCGCTTCGGTCGCTCTAGGATCATTATTGCACCACGTTTGTGCACTGTCCGAATTCTGGCCTCTGGCGAAGCATAGTGCTTTAAAATTTATAGTCCGCTTCGCTCGCTCCAAATTTCTTATTTTATGTTTCACACAAGAACCGACAGAGCCTTATTACTAAGCAGTTTTATTTTTACTTCACTCTCTGTGTATTTCTTTTTCTTTATTGTATAAAATACTGATTCGAAATGTTTGATGTCGAGCTCACCGTTTTTTTATGCTATCTTCATGAAATGTGGCCTACAATCAAAAGTACCTCAGGCCATGGGGCCTCGCGAATCTCACCTTGCCCACATACAAATTTAGGTCATGCGCCGCCTCTGCAAAAAGTTTGTACTTTGTTTGAAACGACAACATGTAAACTTTTTGTATTAACCGTATGATTCGCAACTGGCCGGTATATGTGGTTTGGGACGAGGAAAGGAAAGCGGGGGTCTACTCGATGAGGACGGCTCAGGATAGAGTTTTTTAACCTGAGTCTTAGGAGACGCCTATGTTCAGACGATGGACGATGACAGGCTGATGATGATGTTTAATTTGCAACTGTTATGTTACACTCGCCCCGCTGTCTCACATGCCCTGGTTGACGCAAAACTTAGGATACTACATAGTTTAATTCTCTAAGACATAAATCATGAATATTCTAGTCAATATGAACCCATTGCCAAATATCAATACTTTAGAGTTCAAAGATTTATTGTATTTAGATTAAAAACACCAAAGAGAACTATTTTTTTAAAACGTAGCGAAAACTTTTACCCATCGGCATAGGCCAATTTAGCTTGGCACCTGGTAAAGCGGGTGATCATTTTCACTTAAAGGCCAAAATAAATTGGTCGCTTGGCGATGGAAGTTTAAATAATTTATCAATTATTTTTAGCATTTTTCCTGGCCAAGCCAGAGTCTGCTTCAGGTACAATAAAATAACTAAGTTTAATAGAATATTTTATATCTGACATAAGGGATGGCGAGTGTTTTAATATTTACATTAGTAGAAAAATTTACTTGTAGACAAAAAGCTGCTTTTTACGATCGTTCTGAAAGATAGTATCGATTTAGAAAATCGATCATTAACGATTGAAATGTTTTAAAATTTTAAACTCCAAACAACTGGAGAAAATTTATTCTAAAAAGAAAATCGCCATCCCTTCCAGCACGTCTAGTATGATTTCTTTACACGCGCGCGACGCGTCTTCGCTGCATAGAAATTAACCTGTTCCCGCGCTTTTCGGAGAGCGAAATTCGCGTTTGCCGCGACATGTAGTATTGAAAATGCTGAGTCGCGCGCAAGTAGAGAAATCATACTAGACGTGACGTGAACTGGAATATTTGTCTACCTTCTCGCACAAAAAATGCACAACACAATAATCTCTTAGTATTTTAAGTAGATATATTATTTTGCTTGATATAAACCCGATTTTAATACTATGTTAAAACATTGTTGCACGCGTATACACGGCGACGCATCAAGCCATACAAAACCAACCTAAGCTGGCCGCGCGACGTTAACATTACTCGACCTACGCGTGGCCAGCTTATTTTGGTTTTGTATTTGATGTGTCGCCGTGTGTACATGTGCGTTTGAAGCAGGTAGATACCTACATTTCTAACTACCGTGAGTCATTTTCATTGATACTGTGAAATATCTGCTGAGATACATTTTAAAATAATAAAAAATCTATAACTGTAGCTATGTTTCTGACCACCCTCATATGGGCATGAGTTTATGTATGTGTATGTATGTGTCAAAAAATTTAATCAATAATTCAAATTATGATATTCTGTTTAAATTCCAGCACTAAACATAATTACAATTTACAAAAGTAAATGGAAAATGATTGGGTACAATTAAATATCAAAATGTAAGGAAAAATACCTCGTATATGGGATTGAGGTTTTAAGTAGGTACTTATAAAATATATGAATATAATATATAATAATGTACCTATATGTATAAAACTGCTACTCATTGTATTGTGTAACTATACAGAGTTTAAACTTAAAAAATATACGATATGATTGAGTCCAGCAGCCGTAGTATGGCAGCGTGATATCGCACCTTAGCTCTCTTTCTATTTGCGCGCGATGAACGAGATAAATGGCGCGATATGGCCTTATCGCGCCCGTCATGCTACGGCCGACCGATTTTACCTGACAGCCGAATCCTATTCTAAGCTCACGGACTGTTCTATTGCAATATCACAGAATAGGTAATACTATATAGTTGCAATATGACAGTCTCAAAAAGTAAAGAAGGACATGTACTTAATTTTTTTCTGACTACATAAAAAAAATTAGATAATTCGAAAATACATATGGTAAAACGGAAAGGTGTCATATTGAAAGGGGTGGTTTAATTTTTTTTTAGGGACTTCAGCCTCTGTAACATGACATTTGAGTGAGATACTATGGAGATAACCGCCAATTTGACGTTTAGAAGTGACCTGTGTCTCTCTCACCTCTGTCATGTTACGCAGGCAGATTTCATTTGATAGGTTGCTGTTCAGATTGACGATCTAAACTAGGTAAACCACATAAATGACCACACCTTTCTATTACACCCTGTACACATGACGACAGATAAACCTACCCATACAATTACCCGTAGGTAGTTGAATTCGAAGGTTATTAAGACGCTCCCACTCTTAGACAATTTAATAGGGACTCGCCTTGCGGTAGCATTTCCCCTCTGCCACGGTATTAGATCAATTAATCTTGCGCATTTACACCCAATTTTATACCTTATCACTAAACGAGACAGCCTATGATAGCGAAACAATAATTTTGAACTTAGAACGTTTGGGGTTTACACGAGACTACTTTTCATGATTTTTAACATTCAAAATTAGAATCTAAACTTATGGGGAATAAAATCCAATGTTGCGGATTTCATGTTACCTCGCCCCCCGCAAAAAGTGGCAGAAATGTGTCTTAGGCGCTGTCCTATTGCCATCGCTCGCGCGATCATGCGTTCGTCCGACGAAAATCATTGTGCCACTGTGCATTTAAACATACTTATATCTGAATAGAAATATAACAATTCGATCGCATCTCATAATAGCACGACCTTCTATAGGATATTCCGCAGACTGTGCGTTCAAACATTGTGCCAATGTTTGAACGCACAGTGGCACAATGATTTACGTCGAACGCATGATCGCGCGAGCGATGACAATAGGACAGCGCCTTAGTAGAATGACACGCGTAACTCGTCCCTATTAAATTGTCTAAGCTCCCACTACGTAAACGCTGGGCATATTTCGCTGGTTTTTAGAAGCTATCTTCTCGTTATTTGAAAGACATACAAATTAATGAAAAATATAGCAAAGATCTTCAACATCTCGGCTTTATTTGCTATAAAATATATTTCTTATTTTTCTAAAAAATACCTACACTATGAAATCTGTGTTCAAGGTTCAAAGGAAAGACTAAATAAATATTTGAAAAAGTCTGTATTACCTGCATCTAATTTATAAGTCGGAGTCACTTTTACTTGCGACATATCTGTGAAGACCATTATTATGATCTACAAATGCTATAATTTTTTTTTGGACCATTATTAATAATTAGATAATTCTAAAATTTTAGTGCGAATTCTAATGATTTTCAAATTTGATTTCATTGGATTAGAAGGCACCACAGTTACATAACGAAGGACCAGCCAGTCAAAAATAGGTACTAAAATTACGTAGTTCAGTAGAGGAGAGGTGGCTTTGAAAGGATCAAGTTCGTTCAAGGGGGGATACGTCTTATTAATCTGTCGCCGTGTGTACAAAGTTAATCCCTGAATTAAATTCAAATATTATTTAAGTTTACACCTTGTATATTAAAGTAAGTACGAATGCGTTGATAATTGATGCGTTTAATGATTGTTGATAAATTAAATTGAATAAAAATGATTCATTTCTGATAACAAAAGTTGTTTTTATTTAGCGTAGGGTTATGATGCAAATTTCCACAGAACATTATAAGAGGGGTTAGAAGTGCAAAGTAGGTGTGGAACGCGTGCCACACGGTTATGCAATGATTTGCGTGGTGCGAGCGAGAGGACATACCTAAGTAGTTGTAGCTGCGTGAGTGGGAAGACAAGTGGCGACAGTCGTCTCCGAACAAAAAAGGCTTCTTTGCATTTCTAACCCCTCTTATAATGTTCTGTGATAATTTCATAAAGTACCATAAAGAAAGTATATAAGTTTTAAAAGTCATATCTACAATATATACCTAACTACTAATTTGAATTAAACGCATAAGAAAGAACAAGCTTCAAATCTGCAACACGCTTCGTCAAAATGGCAAAATGTCCGTATCTGCAACATGCTAAGAACATGCTTCGTCAAAAATAAATAAATATTTGGAGTCGCGAATCGTAGGCTTTCCGGCTTGACAGCGACTTCGATAAAACAAATTATTAATGTTCTGATAGAATATACAGGATCCATTTCACGGATATCATTAGCATCCTTTTAAACTAAGAGTCTACCCATCAAACTGAACAACTTTTACTATGGGAACAAACCAATCGGAGCAACAAAAAATCTGCTGTTCCATACTAAACTGCAGTGCCTACTCGACTCAAATGTATGCAATAGCTGATTTTTTAGTTGCTTCGATTGATTTGCTCCCGTAAGTAAAAGTTGTTCAGTTTGTTGTAAACTCTTAGTTTAAAAGGATGCTAATGATATCAATTTCACCCTGTAATGCTTGACGTTTTTTTTTTAATATTTTTTTTTTTGAGCTTTTAACCGTGTGTTTATGTCAGCCCATGCTTAACGTTAAAGTCATAGGCTGCAATATTAGTTTTTACTTTTTAGGGTTCCGCCCAAAGGGTGAAAACGGGACCCTATTACTAAGTCTTCGTTGTCCGTCCGTCTATCCTACTTATTTAGGGCTGTAACTTTAGAACCGTAATAGTACAGTTGACATTTTCACAGAATATGCGTTATTACGGCGCGGCGGATTTGTTAACAAATGATAAAAATGTCAAAAAGTTAAAAATGAACCTCAGTCCTCATACAAGAAACTAGTTTTTATCAACGTTTTTTCTTCACGCTCTGTCGTAAAAACGGTAATACATACAAGCGTCAAACTTGTGGTGTGATTATAGAGCAAATTCTACAGTATAACATTAAATACAGATTAAGTAGGTAGTAAAAACAGGCCAAGTGTGAGTCGGTCTTGCGCTGAAGGTCCCGGAGAAAACAAAACTTTTTTCTATGTTAAGTATTTAGTTATTTTATTTATTTAGTTTATATATCTAACATGAATGGTTGAGGATGATGATATCCAGTTGATTCTACAGCGACTGTTTAAAGATCTCCTATTCTTAGTTTAAAAAAAAACCGGCCCAGTGGGAGTCTTTACTTAACTTCTACAGATTGCGTAACTTCGGTGAGTGTGCCCAAGAGCTACATGAGCTCATCCCGCCCTCCCCTTTCTACTATCGGACTTCCAGAAGCACCGCGGGATATCATCCCTTCTTGGTTGACATCCCACATATCCGCACCAATCCCAAGCGCCATTCCGATTCATTTATAATGCGCACAGCCATGGAGTGGAATGCACTGCCTGCGTCCGTATTTCCGAGCGCTTACAACCCGAATTCCTTTAAAGTACGAGTGAATAGGCTTCTTCTGGGTAAGCTCGCTACATCTTCGACCCCATCTTCGTCCTGAGGACTAGATTGAGGTCAAGAGCAAACCCATACACAATAAAAAAATTAACTTTGTTGTTTAAAATGTTCTCTCATAGACAGACGGGCATCATACAGATAGAATAATAAGAAACATGAAGATGATAAACTTAATACAGCACACCTAGGACTAGGCGGGAAGAAGTCAGCAGTCTTCGTCGTTGAAAATTTATCTCCCGAAAATAAACAATTACACGCAGCCACGCGCAAGAGAGCGAGGGAGCTGAGTTATAGATTCGTCTGGGTTCGCAATGGTAGGATCTACGTGCGACAAACGGAAACTTCGGATGCGGTGTTGATTCGGGATATGGAATCTATTTCGAAATTGTATTAATTTTCTGTTGTTTGCTTTGGTTTGTCTTTAATTTAATGTTTTCTGTATTGCTTTAGACTAAAAACAAGAAACAAAATTCAGTGATCTTAACATATATTACCAAAATGTACGTGGCCTAAACACAAAGACTATTGAAGTTTACAATAATATTACCTGTTGCAATTATGATATTATAGTATTTAGTGAAACATGGATTAATAGCAGTGTGCTGGACGCGGAGTTGTTTGATGGTCGATATATTGTGCATAGACGTGATCGAGAAACAGTAAATTCGCGCAAGAAAGCTGGTGGGGGGGGAGTAGTAATAGCGGTGGCAAAACATTTAAATTCAAAACGCGAATACAGTCTCGAAAGCGACTGTGAGGATCTGTGGATACGTATTGAGGTAAGACATAATAACAAGAAGGAATATTTGTATCTTTGCTGTGTTTACCTGCCATCCCCACTAAAGAATGATATACTTGACCATTTCATAAGTAACACAAATCGTGTGATGGAATATGGCTATAAATGCATAATAATGGGCGACTTTAACTCACGAGACATTGAATGGGTGCCTAATGCTGACGAACCCACATACCTCCACCCCCACTCAGCATGCGACTCTGAACTGATAAGTATGCTATTGGACTTCATTGCCTTGAATGACCTAAAACAGTTTAACTTAATAACAAATCACCAACAAAAAACTCTTGACTTGGTTCTGGCGAATGTGTCGGTGGTTAATTTGGCACGTAGTGATGACACACTCAGTCGCTTAGACCCCTACCATCCTCCTGTCCAATTTTCAATTGCGTACAAGCACACTGGTTTTTTGGCAAACAAAAGAGAATGTCGATGTAATTTTTATAAAGCTGATTACTCTACGATAGTAACTTTATTAAACTCAGTTGACTGGGACAATAAATTTTATGGTTTCACATCAGTAGACGAGATGGTGGAAGTATTTGACAGCACCTTACACGATATCATTGAAGCGCATGTTCCTAAAACAGTTCCCAAAGGCTCCAAGTATCCGGTATGGTTTTCAAACAGTCTAAAAAGGCTATTACGCGAAAAGAACAAATATCGAAGGAGGTCAGTCAAATACCACAACCCTCTCGACAGTGTATCATACCAATTGTTAAGGAAAAGGTGCGATCGTGTACAAAACCAATGCTATAGGGAATATTTACAGAAAATCGAGGCCTCTCTAAAGAGCAACCCTAAACTATTTTGGTCCTTCGTCAAAAATAAAAGAAAAAATTCGAGCAACTATCCGAGCGACCTGTTTTTGGACGAGAAGATTGCTAGTAATGGCACTGATGTTTGCAACCTGTTTGCCTGTAATTTTTCATCAGTGTACAATGCACGGGCAATCGACGCCACCTCGGTGGATGCTGAACAGATCTATCAGCCAACCTCAAATACCCTTCAATCTCCATACTTCTCAGTTCACGACGTGGCTAGGGTTCTAAAGGGCTTAGACACAACTAAAGGCGCCGGCACAGATGGGATCCCATCTCTTTTCGTCGCGCGATGTGCTGGGCCCCTAGCATATCCGTTGTCACTGATATTTAACAGCTCGCTCCATTCGGGAGTTTTTCCATCATTATGGAGGAAGGCACGTGTCGTCCCCATATTTAAATCAGGAGACAGAAGCTCTGTAAAAAACTACCGACCTATATCCATTCTCCCAGTTTTCGCAAAGTTATTTGAGTCTCTGGTGTATCCTATTATTTCCTGGCATACTAAGCAAACCATTACTACCCATCAGCACGGTTTTGTGAAACGAAGGTCCACGGAGACGAATTTAGTATCCTACGTAGAGTATATTTCAGAATCTGTGGACTCTAATACGGCTATAGATGCAATATACACAGACTTTAGCAAGGCTTTCGACAAAGTGAATCACGATATACTGTTAGGCAAGCTCTCAAGGATGGGAATTCATGGCAATCTCCTCAGTTGGTGTTCTTCTTACATTAAAAACAGAAGCGCAGTTGTGGTGGTCAATGGTTTTCAATCGAATCCATTTTCTTGTCCATCTGGTATTCCGCAGGGATCGCTGCTGGGGCCTTTATTCTTTAATATCTTTATAAACGACATCGTGTCCTGTTTTCACCATTCGCAGTTCTACCTTTTCGCGGATGATTTAAAGTTCTTAAGACCAATTAAAAATGAAGCTGATATTGCTTTACTACAAAGTGATATCAATCGATTATCAGATTGGTGCAGGACAAACCAGATGGCTTTAAATACCGAAAAATGCTTTCACATCCGTTTTACTAGAGGCTACATCACTCCGCGACTCCCCTATAAACTGGACAGCGTCAATCTTCAGGAAGTTGACAGCATCCGCGACCTTGGAGTAGTGTTTGACAAGCGAATGCGATTTAATGCCCATATAGACCGAATAGCTACTAATGGATCTAAGTTGCTCGGATTTGTGTTGCGAAATTGTAAAGGCTTTAAAAGCGCGTCAAGTAAAATATTGGTTTATAACGCTCTCGTTAGAAGTGGCCTCGAATACTGTTGCACGGTGTGGAACCCGAATTACGATGTCTACATTAAACGTATTGAGCGCATACAGAAGAGATTTCTCTGGCATCTATCCTTCAGCTATGGGGTTGCTAAGAAAGTGTCCACTTATGAAAACAGATTAAAATACTTCAAACTAGAACAACTAGTTAAAAGAAGACGGTTTAGGGGCCTCGTATTTCTCCATAAAATTATGAACTCAGAAGTGGACAGCCCTGAACTGCTTTCTAGACTGCGCATCTATGCTCCGGGAAGGATGCCGAGGAGGTCTCGTTATGTACCTTTTTGTGAAACATTGTCACGAACAAATCTAGGCTTTTTCTCCCCCTTAAACAAGCTTGTTAAAGGACTTAATGCACTGTATAGGGAGTCAGATATCGATATTTTCTCTAGTAACATCCATAAATTTAAACGCATTGCGTATCGTGCATTGGAAAATGGCTCATAAATCTCTTTTTGATATTGTTGTACCAACCTATTTAATAATAATACTACCTTATAATTATATAATTGTAGTTCTATAAGACTAAATTTGGGAAGAGGAGGAAGGGAGGAGAATACTGTTTTATTACCTAAGACATTCAAATATACTACTAGCTTATAGACTGGTCATAGCGACCCAAAGCGTAATCTATGACTTTTTACCTCGGGGTAAAAAGTCATTTAGTCTAGTTTGAGACGTCGCACTGACATGAGCTTTACTCTATGGACTGAATATTATAAATAAAAATAATTTAACGGGAAATATGCCTAGTTGGCCGTTGAGATCCTGTAAGTCACGTTACGGCAAAAGCACTGGACGTGACTTCAGCTTATTTTCGTAAGTATTTTGTCTGATTACCTATATTTTTATATAATTTGTATAAAACAAAATCGTCAAATAGATGATTCTAGAAAATGTCGCTATACTATACCCCTAATAACGCCCTCTGTTGTTCAGTAGCAAGTACCTATTATTAGTGTGTAGCGTTATAATTATGTCGATAATTATGTTATCGATAATATTACTATGGGGTAACTAAATAATAATTTTACTATAGAATTGTACAGTCCGTGAACCCTAAGAATAGGATTCGGCTGTCAGGTAAAATCGTAATAATATTCGCATTAGGGCCATTATAAAAAAATATCCGTGACGAAATTGGAGTAATATATTTTTCTATATTTTTTAAATAGGGTTGATGTATGATTTATTCGAATAAATAAATATAGTCAACATTTTATTAAAATAGCAAAAATCTTGTAATTATTTAAGGCTGCACCGAGCCTATTGTGCTGCCCCCAGTCTTATTTTTTATATTTCTTAACAATTAAACAATATTTCCAAAAAACAAGAATGTCACATTGTAGTCATTGCTGATTTTCAATTTATCGGGTCACTGCGGATTCGTTTTTATGTTTGTAGTTATTATCTTTAAAACCGCCTAAAGTGGCCACTTTTGGCGGTTTTAAAGATAATAGCTACAAGCATAAAATAAACAATAATCCGTAATTTTTCGATAAATTGAAAGCCTATCAGCACGGCTAGCATGCCACCCACCTCAAAGCGTTTAAACGAGAAAATCGTCATGCGCGTGTTATAGAATAAATGGGTAGCAGTGATTATTTATAATGAAACATGAGAATCAGTCTACTTATTATCTTTAATTTACTTTCGATTCGACACGATTTACACAAAAGACATTTAAATGAGCAGTAATTACAGTAACACACAAGTTATACTTAACTTTGGACAGCGTGACGTCCTAGTCGGACCAGTAGTAAAGGAATCATCCCCTCTAATGACCAGACACGTCTATTTATAATCAAACTGTAATGGCGGCAAAACCAACCACATCCAACGGTAAAACATAATTTGATTATACTTAACAAATACTGTCTTTATAATTATGGATATTAATTATAATTCAAACACATAATATTAACATAACTTATATCTCACTACGATTATAATTACCAATAATTAGTCACAAAACATGATTGTCAGAACAGTTGGTTGTTGTTTTTCGTAATATATTTTACAGCTCTGGATACTTGTCCTTTAGAGCTAGTCGATGGTGCCAACTCGAATATACATTAATTTATTGGTAATTATACTTAATATTCTACCACTATGACACGCGCTCTTTCTGGCCTAAGTAAAATAATAAAGATGGAGGCACATGTCGATTTTTATCGTTTACTCGGGGGTGGCATGCGAGGCCTACAGGACTACAAGGTGACATTCTTGTTTTTTTGGAAATGTTGTTTAATTGTTTCGAAATAAAAAAAAATACGATTGAGGGCAGCACAACAGGCTCGATAGGCTCTTAAAGGGTTATGGATTATTTCCAGTACTTTATAAGTCATGCTTACAGGAGTGCGATTTTTGAATCTCATACGTTGAACTCAGCAGTTGAAAATGTATGGTGATACGCATCTTTCTACTGCTGATTTGACTTTCAAAAGTAGCACTCCTGAAGTATGATCTTCTTCTTATCGTGTGGGCAGAGCCCTGGTGTCAGAGTTTTTTCAGACCGCCTTTCGGCCTCTGACGTGGTTTATATGTAACGACTACTACCACCAGGGATAGTAGCCGGGACCAACGGCTTAGCGTGCCATCCGAAGCACGGAATCATTTTTCTTTTCGGACAATCAGGTGATTCAGCCTGCAATGTCCTAACCAACTGGGGAAAACCGCACAAAGTGACATATCACTAGGTATCCCCCGTGGGAATCGAACCCACGACCTCCGTATCGAGAGCCAATGCTCTTAAGGGGCGTCCGCCCGGTTTTTGAGTAACTTTGTAACCATTTTATACATTAACTATGACACTTTTTAAGCAGAAAACAAAACTGAACAATCTACAGGATATGAGAAGTGATGTGGTTTTTCTTGAAATCTATTTTAATGAATAAAACTGAAGAAAAACGACTCCAAAGTCACCTCTTTTTTTCCAGTTGTAACCGTTTTACTCTTACATTGTTGATAAGACGAATATGAAAATTTACAATATTCTTCACAATACAATATAAAATGATGTGGTTTTCTTATTTTTTGAAAATTCATATAAAATCATACAGGTTTTCAAAGAAAACTGAATATTCTGACCGGAGCCGCGCAATTGAAGCGGGATGGCTAATTGCAAAAGTTTGCTTGTAAGAAAGAGAGCCTTGCAGATGGGAGGAGTAGCCTTAACCACTAGACCACGGAGGCAGTGATGAGTATGATTATTTAATGTAAAATCTGCAGTAGAAAGATGCACGTCTCCATAGTAATATTGACATTTTCTACAGCTGAGTTCAAAGAATGATCGGTCAAAAATGAAATCGGTAAAATACGTATCGCTTATTTTTTAACCTTTTTTTATATTTTTCATTAAAAATAGGTGGTTAAAGAAATGAAATGTTGTCAATTATTAATTCGTCCTGGGTACCCTTATTATAGTTGTAAAGTACTTGGTTCTTGCAAAGTGGATTAATAATGTCAGTTGAGAGCAATGTAAATAAATAACTAAGATACATCGAAACAACTTGATTTATTTGAATACCTCCTAAATTCATCACATGTTTGTTAGAAATGATTCAAACATGAAATATTTTATTAACATTACATTTATCCAAATTATCGATACTTTGATATCGACATGTCCCATCCCTATAACGTGTAACTTACTAAAACGCCACCTAGGGCGTAATAGCTGAAATGCGTTTTTAATTCGTTTAGTTAGTGGTTTCGCTATTCAATTCTAGATGACGCCACTGACGCATGGGATGAACGTTTTTGTATGAAAAAGTGTCCAATGTCCTCTCTATACGTAGTATTATGTTAAATCTCTTTGTTTATTACCCATTCTAATCTGGAATAATGTTGGCACTGCTATCTCATACATTTTTCTTTTTTAAAAACATGGTTTTTCTTCCTTTTTTTCTTTTTTCGTTTGTTGTAACCAACCTCAAACCTGCTTATGCCTATTGCATGCCGTGGTTGCCTTTAATTGAGGTGGCACACGCCTTTTGTCTGTCTATGTATTTGTGATTAATATTGTGTTCACCTTGTCGGCGATCCTAAAGAAATAAAATAAAATAAAATAAAATAAAATAGAATGGACGAAGCTATAATGGGTTGACTACCTACTATACAGAACCATAAAGAATTGTGGTCGATAAACTTGAAATAATAATAATTGAAAAGTAAGTAAGTATAAAAATCTTTTACAGCACTTGAAGCAGGATCGGATTGAAAAAGATTTTCGATAGGTTGTGAATGTGAACCCTCAAATAAAGTTTAAGATACTTTACCTACCAAGATATAACTTAGTAAAAATATATTTACAGTAATATTTACATAAGAATGGTATATATAACTATTAATTAAATCAAAACCTAACCTAATATAAACACAATTTACAATACTAAGCGGTACTTTGAAAGCTGAGCTTTATCTAATTAATTACCTTTACCTACCTACTTCAAATAGTTGGGTATTGAGAGTGTCTGAAAAGGCTCTTTTACAATATCATACTTTCCTACGCACTCTTCAAAACTTTTCTGAGTTTTCGGTTTCCACACGATTCTTTTTTTTTGCATGACTTGAATTGAATACCTACCTAACTACTGCGTTCGTGGAATGTTTGTCAATGATTGTCCTTTGTCCAATCTATCTTTTAAGGGGATATAATTCGGAGCGCGCTTCATACAAATGAAGTAGTCATATTTTCAATACACCAATTAAAGTCCATGAACATTTAAACACGATCTAGAAACCAATATCTGTGCGATTTCCGTTAAAATACCTAGGTACCTATAGATATCGTTTCAAAGTTATCTATCGTGAGTCAAAGTTTTAAATTAATCCTAGCATTTAAGGCCACTCCTCCCTAGTGCAAGGCTCTCTTTCTTACAAGCAAACTTTTGCAATTAGCCATCCCGCTTCAATTGTGTGACTCCGGTCAGAATTTTCCATTTTTTTTAAAACCTTTATGATTTTTTATGAATTTTCAAAAATTAAGAAAACCACATTTACAATATTCTTCTGATCAACAATGTAAGAGTAAAATTGTTACAACTGAAGGGGTGAATTTGGATTCGTTTTTCTTCAGTTTTATTAATTAAAATAGATTTCGAGAAAAACCACATTACTTCTCAGATCCTGTAGATTGTTCAGTTTTATTTTCTGCTTAAAAATGCCAAAGTTAATGTATAAAATGGTTGCAAAGTTACTCAAAACCGGGCGGACGCCCCTTAGAACGTCAATGTCATTGACTTTTATTGATTACTATTGAAAATATAACCAGAATTCGTTTAGTACTGTACTCTAGGTGCTCGTTGTCGTATTGATGAAACGACCACGGAAGTGAAGCAACGTCAGGTCCGGTCAGTCTGTGGATGGCTGACCCTTTAGTGCCGTAACTAGGGCGGTGCTTAAAAACTCAAGCCTTCTTGGTGTACATTTTTTTAATTTGCTTTGCGCGCGCCATTTTCTTTTCACGTCATTTCCTCGCTGAGGTGGGATGAAAAGTTACGTGTTGCACTCGAGTGCAAAGACTTTTCACCTCGTGCTCTTTTGATTCCCTCGCTGAAGCTCAGGATTCTAATTTTTGACTCCTTCGCTTACTCGGTCATCAAAATTGAGCACGCGGTTAAAAAGCAACTTTGCACTTTTGTATAAACCTCGCACTACACTCTAGCCGAGAACGCTCGGCGAGAACTTTCAAGGAAAATTACTATGGCTTACGACGCCACGAGAACAATGAAGGGCATCCACACTCTCGTTCTCGGCCTGTCTCGCCTGTTCTCGGCGAGAATGAAGAGCCGGTGGAACAAATAACTATTTCCAGCTTCATGTGACCCACTGACCGAAATAAAAGACGTATTTCACATCAAAAATGAGACCCTCAATCGACGGCAGAAAAGATGTACAAATATGAGGCGAAAGAAGTGGGTCATATACAGGAAGCTGGCATAGGTGTCATATACTAATACCACAGGCTAATATCATTGCGGGTGGCGTGCCGTAGCCTTGTCGTAGCACAGATATTAAGTAGTAGGTTGTACTACGCCGTAACATAAGACTCCGTCGGACAAAAAGAAATAAAACATTTAGGTACTATTGTCGGTTTTTGCTATAAGTATTAAAATTTTTGATAATTTTTAAGTTTTAACCAAATACTAAAAGGTCTACGTCTATACTAAAAGGTGTAACTACGTCGTAGCATCTGCTTCCTTCATCTTTCCGTGTGACAACGAAGATGAAAGAAAAATACTGTGTACTTATTGTACCCATGTTTTTCTCTGTTTTCAGTTGTTTACTCATTTTAAAAGATATTCAGGAATTTTTTATTTTTACCTATGCCCTTGTATAAATGTAGATTAATATGATTTGTAAAAATAATAAAAATCAAAGAATATTATAAAGTCTAACAAAATTAGCTGAAATTATTTTAATGGGATGATCAGACCATCAAACTGAACAACTTTCTCTATAGGACCAACATCGAAATCGCGAAAAAAATCAGCTGTCCCATACATTTGGCTCAAGTAGATTTGCAGTTTAGTACGGACAAGCGGACAAGCAGATTTTTTTTTCGCGATTTCGATATTGGTGGCATAGAGTAAGTTGTTCAGTTTGATGGTCTGATCATCCCCTTAAAAAAGTGTCAGCATATTAAGAAGGACCCTATATTGTTCTGTTCAGATTGTTCGTACCTTATGTTGCGGGCATGCGTACGGCCTTATCGTATGAAAGCTGCCGAGCGACAGTCTTGGCAGAGCTTTCAGTCCTGGCGCATGACGGAAACCGCTAAAAGTTGGCTTGCGAACTCTCGCAGCTTTTCAACCAGTTTAAAATTTAAGTATAATACGTTGTGAATATTTTAATTAAAAAAAACTTTGCGAATACGTATTTATAAAATACATTGTAAATATTTAGATATAAAATACATTGTGTAGAAAAGAAATTATATGTGAATATTTAAATTAAAATGTCACGTTATAAAGATTTTAATTAAATAATACATAAGTATAAAATACTATGTGGATATTAAACTATAGAATTTTCAGTAGTGCTCAGATTTAAGTGTAAAAAGTTTACAAAATACTTAATTAGTTTAAAAGTTATTAATTTAAAAGTACATGGAATATCAGTGTTCAAAAAGTGTGGGAATAAGTGTTGTACTTGTTAAACCAGTGTGTGAATAAGTGTTGTACTTCGACACGATTATGTGTGTAGTTTTTGTATAATTTGAAAAAACTGAGGATTGAATATACAATTTTTCATGTAAGTAAAAGTTTTTCCCGATTATATGTAGTTAAAAATAGTGGAAATATTTATCAAATTAAATCAAAATCATTTATTTCAGAACATAAATTACATTTGTCAGAAATTACAATTTCATTGTTAGTATTGCTTACTCACTAGGTTAGTATTTTACCTACCTAAGATTTGTTCAAAATGCTTCAAAAATGTAGGAGGAGTGTTTCAATGGAGTTATTAATAGGATATAGGATTAAGTAATTTAAGATTTGTATGGATTTCCACTATGAGCCATCTGAACCAACCAAAGGCGTTTCTCGATCGTGTTTTAAAATGTAAATTACTTTATTTGTTTGGTTTGTCTTGAGTTTTTGTTTGTTTGGTTTAATTGATATCCAAAATATAATTAAACTTCCTCTTAAGCTTCTTGGTTGAGTATAAATTGGAAATGTATAAGTTTTGGCATTATTAAGGGAGGTCAAACACAGCCTAAAACTTTTAACGGAGACATGAACTTTTTGGGCGTGCACGTGTCGTCGTAACGCTGGAGGGTCTGAAGGATATTTCTAACATTGTTGAAAGATGTGTTAATTTTATTGAGCTTGACAAAGTAAAGGGAAAGGAAGGCTTTGTTGTTACTTCTTTTTTTTATTATATCTACCTATCCCATATAGGGTTGCCAGGTCTTAAAACCGAATAGCCGGACAGGCCACCCAGTTTAGCCGGACATTTCAGTAAAAAGGCTTGACACCCTTAATTAATTGAGGATTTTTTGTTGTGCAAAACCCAGGACTTTTTTATCATTTAGGTAGGTTCTATAAAATCTTCTTAAATTCTAATGAAATAATAATAAAATTTGATAAATCAGTATTCTTTGTGCAAATTGCGATGGAAAACAAACTTAAACAAAAAAAAACTTTTATTTAGTTAATTATTAATGAAATAATTTTACGAAACTTTAAACTAAGTAGGTAATTGAAACAAAAATAATTAATACTTTTTGTTGCCGGATACCTGTTTTAAAAGCTCAGTTTCCTTGAAAATGGAGTAGACTGGTCAAATGTCAAGCCTAACAAAAGCCGGACAGGCCGTAGGCCGGACGCACTCTAATTTTCCGGGGACACACATCCAAAAAGCCTAACTATGTCCGGCTTTATCCGAACGCCTGGCAAAGCTAATCCTATATAACCATTTTCGATCGCAGAATCATCGAAGTAGTCACAACTTGTCACAGTTTCGTAAATGTTAAAGTTTTTATTGACCTAAAATATCTAAACATAGGTACATTGGGTCCGTATAGCTACCGTACACATGAAAGGTATCAGGCTAGGATTAGTGCAAATAAATAGTGCCTAATTATAGTACCTATACTCCATTCCAAATAGCAACGAAATTTTAAGGCTATTTTGCATTACAAAAACAGAGATTTGAAACAGTTACTCTAATTTATTCCTAGAACAGCTTTTGTACCGTCCAATATATGTCGGATAGTATATCTATCTAATAAATAAATTACATTTGTTTGGTAATGGCCAAAAATCTAAATAAGAATAATAGGAAAATCTTGTCGTCCTTATTTGGAATGAATTATAAGGTCAAATAAATAGTGCCTCTCTCTGTACTCTAAGGCTCTAGACAGACGGACTGCATTTCAACTGCAATCCAACCGCATTGCAGTTCAAGTGCAGTTTCAATGCAGTTGACACGACTGCAATAGAACTGCAAACCAACCGCGCAGTCCGATTGCAGTTTAATTGCAGTCGGCGTGCAGTCTGTGTGCACTTGAACTGCAATTTGCGGTTGGATTGCAGTTAAAATGCAGTCCGTTTGTCTAGAGCCTACGAGATATCTAATTTTTTTTTCGGTGTAGGTTAGAAATTTTGCAAATCTGTAAATTATACTTTATTAATATCTTTTTTATTTTGCTATTCATTTTGTTCACATTACACAACAATCTTCAAACCATTTTCTGAATCTAATTTTTTTATCATTTAATTTTTTCTTGAACCATGTCGATTTTGAAAATGTTCTTAGAGTGGAACGATTTGTATAAGTCGGGTTTATTACTTGTAGTACCTACCCATTTTTTCTTTACTATATGCAACTATATGCCTTCAAAAGCTTGATGTTTTTCAGATTTTTTAAAATTATACTTTTAGTTATTGATTTCTTGACATTTGAGTAATAATCGTTATGTCGTTAGATAGATACATTACTGAAGTATGTTTGCCGAATTTCAGCTCAAAATAGTGACAAGTCTGAACAAAACGTAACCAATTTAGCGGGACAAGTTCTGTATAATAATTATATCACAATAAAGAATATTTCTATTTCCTTATATATTATTATAAAAAATCCCAAAAATATGAATAACTTCAAAACCGTAAATGCTTTGATCATTTTGTATAAATCCCACCGGGGTATCCCAGATTTTCCTTTGGAGCACCGTCACTCGACCACCCTGTATAATATAATATAGGGTCCTACTTAATATGCTGACACTTTTTTAAGGGGATGATAAGACCGTCAAACTGAACAACTTTCTCTAAGGCACCAACATCGAAATCGCGAAAAGAAAAATCAGCTCTTGCATACAAAACTGCAAACCTACTCGGGCCAAATGTATGGGACTGCTGATTTTTTTTTCGCTATTTCGATGTTGGTCCCATAGAGAAAGTTGTTTAGTTTGATGGTCTGATCATCCTCTTAAAAAAGTGTCAGCATATTAAGAAGGACCCTGTATATCCCACTGGGGTATCCCAAATTTTCCATTGGAGCACCTTAACTCGACCACCCTGTATAATAATATTAGAACTGTAGAAGATAGAAAATAAAATTGTCAGGCTGTCTGCAAGAATATTGCGGTGCCCTAACGAAGCGCTACAATAATCTTATAAGACCCAGTGCACCTACTCGTATAAGCGTGTGTTATTACTTGTGACACTGCAATAAAGATAGGTAGGTACCCACTGAATACAATGTATTTATTTTTAATAAATATTATTTCTCTCGACAGAGCTCAGTAGAATGTTTGATAATCTTAGCATAGCCTCCGAACGAGTTGGTCTGAAAATGAATATGGACAAGACGAAGATCATTTCAAATGTCCATGTTACACCCACTCCTGTAATGATCGGAGACTCTGCGCTCGAAGTTGATGATTATGTTTACCTGGGACAAACTATCCAGTTAGGTAGGTCCAACATTGAAAAAAGAGATCAATCGTCGAATTCAACTCTACTGGTAAGCGTTTGGGAAGCTACGTAGTATCTTCACGTCCCAAATACCGCAGTGTCTCAAGACGAAAGTCTTGCCAGTGATGACATACGGAACAGACATGTGGTCGCTCACTCAAGGCCTCATAAAAAGGCAGAAAGTCACCCAAAGGGCAATGCAGAGGGCTAGATCGAATCAGAAGTGAAGAATAGGTGCGGCCAGCTTATGTTGGTTTTGTTTTTGATGTGTCGCTGTGTGTACCTACACTCAAAAGCTTTATTATAATGTAGACGGACAGTGGCGACACATGAAGCTACCCAAAACAAACATAAGCTGGCCGCGCGACGTTATACATTACTCTGCCTACGCGCGGCCAGCTTATTTTGGTTTCGCGTAGCTTGATGTGTCGCCGTGTGTCTGTGTACATACTGTAGATATGAAAGATGATTCGTCGAATTGAATCTCAAGCTGTTCTGTGAGTAAACTTGGCTTCTCGGAATATGACTCGGTCTAGAATACTGAACAAACTTGTCAATTGTATTGAACCGCAAATAGAAAGCTTTTATATTAAGTTCTACGTATCACATTGTAAAAGTTATTTGCTATTTATATTTTACCTATTTAAGAGGATATACCTACGCCTTAGCGCGCTCCATACAAGTAAACGTTTATTTATTACTTACTATGTAATAAAATAATTTAATTTGCACGAATGTAAAATAGGTTACAAAGTATATAGATTCAAATACATTCTGTCATGCTTATGGCGTGCAAATATTTCTGGATTAGTACCTACATTAGTTTACGTCAATATTTAATATTTTAATAATACCTGTGTTACGTTATATGTCATTCATATCATAACTCATAATCATAATTATTCAAAATTCTGTCACAACATAAAAAGTAGAGTAGAAAAAGTGTTTATTGAAAAAGTGTAAAATTTTTGCGATTCTGCTATTTAGCACATAAGTTACGTGAGCTTACATCAATTGGCAGGTTGCAACTCGAAAGATACATTGACTTCACTAACAAAACGCAAAAATGCGAAAAGGGCGTTAGCGTTATTTTTTGATTTAGAGTCTAAAATAAAAAGTCGAAGTCGAGTCTAAAATCGATGGATGTCTGTGACAAATTTGAAATTGGCCCTTTCGTTTTAAAGCAGCAATGTGCAGTTTCAAAGTTTCAGTAGCACAAAGGTTTCAAGACAAACAGGCACATAGATTTGTATCTTTCAAATCAAATCAAATCAAATAAATTAATTTGCCAGAACACATTTTACAACTTTAATTATGTTGAACTTTATAATAATTGGTTAATATTAAACCAGAATCAATTTTTTTTTGTATGCCTCACCCTCGGGCACGCTCGCAGTAGGTATATCCTCTTAAGAAACCAACCCTCAATTATGTTCCTAAGTTTATTTCTGTTTAAAAATGCAAGACTTAATTACGTGATCTAGTTAACGGTTTTAAAACTGTTTTTAGAAAGTGTTTTTCTGTAGTTAACAATCCAGGGAAATAGATGGGTGGGAACGTGTTGATAAAAACTTTGAACCTTATCCACATAGAAATAAAGGTGGCAAATGTTATCTACTTTTGCTGCCGAGAAAAATAATTATGCGGAAGAACTTGACGGGTACTGATAGCTACTACATGCACGCAGAAAAACAAAATTTAAGAATATCCTAATATTATTTATTACGAGCTTTAACCCGCGACTTCGTCCGCATAAATTATATACCAGATTTTAAGTCAGATGATAAGCTATCAAACAAAAAAAGTTTCATCAAAATCGGTTCAGTAGTTTTTGCGTGATACTCGAACAAACAAACACCCCCCAAACAAACAAACGAACAAACAAACAAACAAACAAACAGACAGACAAAAAGTCCAAAAATTTGTGATTTGGAATCAGGGAAGCCTAAAAACCATATCGTAATCTTTTTTTTGTAAATATCTTCAATGTACAGACACACTTCTGTTACAGTTTTATAATATTATTTATTATTGTAGTCATATAGTAATATCTAATTACGATTTCAGTTACTTCTACGATAACGTGACTTCGTACGCAATAAAATTCGTCGTTGTAATAAAGCCTAAATGTTAATTCAAACTAAGCCCTATGCTTTTGTGAAAACAGCAGATTACGATTGTGGTTACGATTGGATTGTGGTTTTGGATTTCCCCATACTGTCCCAATTAAAAAGAACTATGTATTTTATCTTTGTATCTTTATCTTTTTGTTTGTTTCACAAAAGTTTACTCACAATTATTCTTGGGTTCCAAGCTCAGAGGAAGGATCTCTTTATTCTTAAGTATAGAGACCGCATCAATTTACGATTGTAGTTAGTCTCTTTTGTCTTATTTATGACGTACCTTTAATAGTAGAAGAAGACGGAACTATAGATATTTGTTTATACGGCTGTCCACTATTTTTTTCGTGCCGTGAACGTTAGGAAAAACGTAAAAAAAGTGACCGTAAACATTAGGGCAGTTGTCACTTTGGTTTAGTTGGTCTCTTTTGTCTAACACCACACCGTAGAAAGAGAAGGTACTAGAAGGAAGCACGTGTCTTGTCATATTCAGTAAATAAGAGATGCACATAGCAAATTCGCTCTAGTTAAAAAAGGAGATCGCTACTTTATTGCTGTCCTTATCGTCGTAACAACTTTTTTATACTGACTCCACCTGACTCCAACGTTGTCACTTCATATAAATTGTATAGGATTTTATGAGTATCGCTATCTCCTATAGCTATCCGGTTACATTGACATTTCGTCTACCAGCGTAAGCGAAAAATTCTTCGTCTATGCACTACACACTCAAATACAAACGTCAATAAAAGTGGGCATTCTTGCAATGGTATGGCTCACTCTATACCTTTAGCTATAATCTCTTTGGTTTAGAGGTGAAACCCTAAGGGCACTGCACTAATTAAAGAAAAATACGTCGTCAAAGTCACTCTTTCTGGTTGAATTATTCGAGATTCAATCTCTGAACGAGCGATTTCTTAAAGACTTCAATGTTAGTGACTTTTTTTCAAGAGTCTTATTTTTTAGTGTCTTCATCGATGAAACTAACTTTGACTGAAGGAATTGTAATTACAATTTTAGGTATATTGTTAAATATTGTTTTCTCCGTGTAACCCAAATAAAAAATACAACCAAGTTGAAACCAATAATAGAATAGCTAAGCATATTTGCTTGTTAAGGCTGCAACGAGCCTACTGTGCTGCCCCCAATCGTATTTTTTTATTACTTAACAATTCAAAAATATTTTCAAAAAACAATAATGTCACATTGTAGTTAGTCATTGCTGATTTTCAATCTATCGGGTCACTGCTGATTTGTTTTTATGATGTTTGTTTTATTATCTTTAATAATCGATATAATATTGAGAAGAGCTACAAGAATAAAACATAATAATCCGTAATGTTTCGATAAATTGAAAGCCAATCAGGACTACAATGGCCTTGATGCAATAAAGATTATGATTATGATTATGATTCAGACTGTACCACGACTTAACTTAGCTAAATTTATTCCTGTCACTTTCTAAAATAAGATTAAGAAAAGAGACAGAAAACTAACAGCTGACTTTAGTGCTGTCAAAGTGACGTTACACGCCCAAAAACGCTTTAAATAAGATGTCGTACATTATGATGGCATCTTATTTTGGGCGTGTAACGTTACTTTGACAGCACTAAAGTCAGCTGTTGGTTTTCTGTCTTATTTTAGAAAGTGACAGGTATAAATTTAGTTAAGTCGTGGCACAGTCCGAATCGGAACATTGTGACATTCTTGTTTTTGGAAATGTTGTCTAATTGTTTAGAAATTAAAAAAATACGATTGAGGGCAGCACAATAGGCTCGGCACCCTCTTAAACGTTTGATAATGAGTTCTAGATTTCTTATTCTGCTCGTGATAAAGTACAAATGAATAATGTCATGTAATTACTTACAGCTCGCTCCAATCTAGATAAAGTAATAAAGTTTGTATTGTTCGGTCTCCCTAAGCCAGGTCTGTAATTTATATGGGACTAACAAGGGTACGGTTCGGATCTACTTCGGATGTATTACCAGTTCATCTGTCGATGTCCAGTTATGTTACACAATTTTTTACGAGAATTATTCCGACCTATTTGTGTTGGTATTTGTATATCCGTTTTCGAAGAGATCACACGTTTTATCCCATGTGCAGTGTTATTGCAATAAATAAATGAATATGAATATTGTTTTATTTATAAATTAATAGCATTTTCATTGTATCTAGGACAGTATTTCTGCCAATTTCATACGGTTGCTAGTGTCTACACTGGCTAGAGCGTCTGAGCAAAATCCTAATATTAGAAATTCAAACCAACCTGAATTATGATGACCTCAACATTAAAGAAATAAAAATAAATTAGTATTCCCACATTTTCGACTCAGTTAAGTCAACACATCTTTCATGGGGCACTGTATACGCTTTTATAATAAGATACCAGAGGATATTCTAAACTTACCAGACAAAAAGTTTAAGTCCCATGTTAAACAAGTCCTCTGTAAGAAAGGTTACTATAAACTCGATGATTATTTTGAATGACCAAAATGTCTGGTCTTGACAATTTTACACTATGTAATGCAATATTGTATTTTAATTGTACTTTGTACATTTTGTTTTGTTTAAAAGATGTGTGTTGTAGAGTTTCTGGCCGCATCTTCTCTCAACGGAACACCTTCCGACGCGGTGGTAGAGTCAAAAAATGACGTCAAAAAGCTATCTATATGATATTATTTTGAATAAAAAAATTTTGAATTTGAATTGAATTTGAATTTAAAGGTCAGTGAACAGTAATATCAACATAGTTGTAAAGTGATTCCGGTTACCAATTGTACAAAATAAATGGATACGGGCAGATGTACTAAAACAGTTTTAACAATTTTCCGCAATTTGTCTTCAAAAGTATTTTACGTTCTACGAAGAATCTTTTCAATTGAATTGAAATAAATGTATCGATCTGTACCATCATTATTTATTACGACTTGATTCTGAGAAAACAGTATTAACTAACTATTCAGGTTCATGCTACCTGAATACCGTTTTCTAAGAATCAATAACAGATTTACATTTGTAATATACAGACTCAGACTCAGTTCCAGAAACGCTTATTAGAGTTAATCCTCCATTAAATCTCTTGCTAGCTTTTACTATGTCTACAAGACAAAAAGTCACATGCGTTTCTGCAACTGTCATAGTGTGTAATACAAGCAACATATACAGGGTGAACGCGATATCATTAGCATCCTTTTAAACTAAGAGTCTACCCATCTTTTACTATGGGAGCATTCTTATGCTCCATAGTAAAAGTTGTTACTGAACAACTTTTACTATGGGAGCAAACGGATCGGAGCAAAAAAAAAATCAGCTGCTGCATACATTTGAGTCGCGAACTCGCGCGTCGACATTGTAGTTTAGTATGGAACGGCAGATTTTTTATTTGCTCCGATCGGTTTGCTGCCATAGTAAAAGTTGTTCAGTTTGATGGGTAGACTCTTAGTTTATAAGGATGCTAATGATATCAATTTCACCCTGTTTACTCTCTACCGAGAGATGTAATAGGCAGGTACATAAGCTCAACCATAATCCAGGGCTAGATAAACTTATAATTATTGAATTGCTAGTTTATCTAACTAAAGAGTCCCAACACACACTCGTCCCAAAAACAAACCTAGAACGTCATCGAGAGGCCTAACGAACGATAGTATGGGGACTTTTCAATGTAAAAATAGGGGGGGGGGGATACTTGGCAATTGTAAAAAGAAGATCTAAAATCTACAGGGTGTTACAAAAATACAAATAATCATTTAAGGGGGTGGTTAAGACCATCAAACTGAACAACTTTCACTATGGGACCAATATCGAAATCGCGAAAAAAATATCATCATCATCATACCAGCCGATAGACGTCCATTGCTGGACATTGGTCTCCCGCAAAATGAGGAGATTTGCCATAATCGCCATGATACGATGCGTTTGCGATGTTCCATACTAAATACAGATCTACTCGAGCTAAATGTATGGGACAAAACATTTTTTTTTTCACGATTTTGATGTTGGTCCCATAGTGAAAGTTGTTCAGTTTGATGGTCTAAACCACCCCTTAAAAGTTTTCAATTTTTATTTTTACTTCTGTAACACCCTGTATACTTAATATTATAAAGAGGAGAGATTTGTATTTTTGCGTGTATGTTTGTAATGAATAGACTCAAAAACTACTGTGCAGATTTCAAAAATTCTTTCACTATTAGAAAGCTACATTCACCCTAGGCTATATTTATTGCTAGAAAAGATTAGACGTTCACCCGTGCGAAGCCGGGACGGGCCGCTAGTGAATAATAAGAAACAAAGGGATGAACCATACTTCAAGGGATGAACATTTCGAATAGAAGAGCAAAGTGTGAATTGAAGCTGAAATACCTACCTTATATATCTTTATATCTTTTTCACACCCTGTTTAATATTGACGAAGTCTACGAAGACGTATTGCAATTTGGTGGGTGGCGGGCGTGGCGACGGCATGACCCTCGAATGTCTATCCCTCTGGTCCACTACAGGGCCAGCACTTAAGATCTATGTCGCAGCCCTAGGCAATAACTATTTTAGGATCGCTATAAAGTTACGTTTTATGTTATATCTTAATGGTCTCGTTCTCTATAGGGATTGAACCGTCATTTGCACTTCACTTGAGAGTCTTGAGACTTCATAAAGTTTCAAGATTCTTGAGTAAACCAATCAGGTCAGCGCGGGAGAAAGTTTAGTTGCAAGCTCAATTAAGATGACAAAAGATAAATTAATCTTTATTAGTTCGGTAGAGTAACGAATATTCTTAATCTATATAAAAGAGTACCGCGATTGACTGACTGACTGACAGACGACTCACTGATTAAAAAAGAGGGCTTTTTGACTCGCAGATTCCATATTTAAATATTAAGGCTGATTCAGTCAAAGATAAAATATAGGGGTAGATAAATAATATAAAGCAAGACATAGAAACGCTACTTGACATCCGTTCACACTTATGACAACCTCCCATTAGAATAAGTGAAATGTCAATAGTAAACGGAACCGTCTTGAATCATTTTGTCACCAGACCTTCAGCTGGAAGACTCAGCTATTTCCTTACGTTAAGAACGAATTTTGCTTGAATTTGCTTAAAAAGTGGTGACATTTGTTTAACAGACGTAACAGATTAACGTCTAATCTAGCTCTGTCACTCTTATGGCAATCTGTGTGCGACTGTAAGGAATGACTGTACATGTTTTTGTACAGTTTGATATTGGGTAGACCTGGATTCAGTATTCATAGGGCGTAGAGCATCTCTGTGATGAAGATGGACCAGCAGGTCTGTCTGCACAACTCCAGTCGGTTTAGGAGTTGCAAAAAATGAATATGCATGAATATGCAGGAATTATTGTTATTATGCACTGTAGCTATGCAAACAGTTCAAAAACTGACATGGCCTGTCAGTCGGTTTCGGAGTCACAGCCGGCCGTTCAAAGATCCTCAAAGACTGATCTTTGAACGGCTGTATCTCCTAAACCAACTGATAGAACATGTCAGTTTTTGTACTGTTCGCATGTTCGCGATAACAACATTGTAAAAACAAAATCATATTTTTAGTCACAGAAAAATCCACAGATCACAAGGAAAAATCTAACCATTGATATTGTCTTTTCCAGGTAAAAAACTGAAATGAAGATGGATGACAACACGACGTCTCTTTACAACATCAGCTCCTTATTGCGTATGCGTGATGTTGCTACCACAGTGAACGCTATAGTAACAGTCAGGAACACAAGTATTGTCCGGAACGTTACTAGTAACGCATACGAGTGGCGTTTCGTACTGCCGCCGTACTTCCTGATATTCATGTTATCGATATCAGGAAACTGTATGGTGATAGCAACATTAGCTAGCAATAGGAGAATGAGAACTGTCACTAACGTATATTTACTTAATTTGGTAAGTTACCTTTGTTTAAATTAAAACGTACACACGGCGACAGGTCAGGTTACCCTGTTTGGACTTTGAACTATTAGAAGTTGAACGCTGCGAATCGTGCGAGAGGGTGCGGTATGTTGTTGTTGTTTCGTCTCACAGCACGCTGCGCCCGCGCCGGCAGCCGCGTCTATGCAGGCTCTCTACCGCACTATTTTGTGTTTTGTACGTAGTGTAGTTATGGGTATATAGGGTGCGTAACCTGATGTGTCGCCGTGTGTAAATGCATTTATTCTTGGTAACTAATATGGAAAGGGCCGGTATCCACCGAAGCGTAGATGGACGGAGCGGAAAAGAGCGGAGCGGAGATGTGTGCCAGCTTATTGACAAACGAAAGAGGCTCGCTCGCCGTCCGCCGAATATCGCTCACATCTCTTGTCCGCTCGAGCCCGCTCGATCCTGCTCCGCCCATCTCTAATAGACCTTGAACTAAATAGAATCACATTTCGTTCAAAAAAGAAATAGGTGCATAATTTTACGGTCGGATCTCTGACTATAAGGGTCAATTCACACGTACCACAACCACACCACGTCGCAGCGACAAAATGTGGTCAATCTGTGGTTACGTGTGAATAGTGTCGCAGCGGCTTTTTGCAGTTGCGTTGTGGTACCGACAAAATGTAGATGTGGTTGCGTTGTCGCTGTCGTTGCGATGTGGTAACCACGTGGTCATGTGCTACTCCGGCTTTCGTAGAGGAAACACGGCTTGACGGCATGTCGTGGCGATGTGGCCGCGGTGCCGCCGCCGGTGGTGGAGTTGCCGACGCGATGTGGTTGCAATGTGGTCGTATTACACAGGTGGTCGATAACAACGGCAAAATATGGAACGTGTAAATTGTAATATTCATTTTCAATACAAAATATACGCCCGACCACATGGCGTCGTTGTGGTGTGGTTGTGGTTGTGGTGTGGTTGTGGTACGTGTGAATTGACACTAAGGCATTTTGTGAGCAATCATTCTGTTATGTGTTTTCTGCGGCATCGGCAGTGTCGACACTATTATGCCGGTACGTGAATAAGAGGCTAGGCTGAAAAACAGCGCTGCTGGTCCGTGTATTTTATCCATATCACACTACCAGCAAAGGCTTAAGAGGAAGTGCGGTCTGCAAGAAATTTAGAGAATAGGTTTTTAATAGATCTATAGCTGTTAAGCTAGACTTAAAATTGAAAAAATTAACAGCTAGAAACAAATCATATTTCTTGTTGGTAATAGGTGTTTTGGTAGTAATTTGATTTGCTTCTAGACTCGAGACGGAGGCCTTTTTAGGGTTCCGTACCCAAAGTGTGAAAACGGGACCCTATTACTAAGCCTACGTTGTCCGTCCGTCCGTCCGTCCGTCCGTCCGTCCGTCCGTCCGTTTGTCCTACCTATTTAGGGCTGTATCTTTTGAACCGTGATAGCTAGATAGTAGAAATTTTTACAGATTATGCGTCGTTACGGCGTATTTTTTAACAAATAATTAGTTTCACACACTTGATACAAAAGGTATCATAAGGAGATATACCTTTCCCCCAACTTCTACAGGTTACAATCAATTTACTTATTTGTTAGTTTTGTTTCACTCTACACTTATTATTAATTTTCATTCATGTATGGGACCTCTAAGTCTGGGTCTCAAAATACATGGCCATCCGCCAAACTTCTTTAGGGAATAATCCAATAAGAAATTTCCTTTTTTGAAAAAAAAAATAATGGTTTTAGCTATTTTCTGCATTCTTTTGGCTAAGGCATAACATTATTATGGCATTATTCTAATATTATTGAAATAAAACCGGTCAAGTGCGAGTCGGGCTACTCGCGCACCGAGGGTTCCGTACCACACCTCCACCAGAACACAACATTATTAACTTAGAAAAAAAACTATTTTTGTCCGGGACCTTTAGCGCGAGACTGGCTCACACTTGGCCGGTTTTTAGTATTTGTTGTTATTCCGTAGAGCTTGCTCTATAATCACACTAAGTTTGACGCTTTTATGTATTACCGTTTTTACGATAGAGCGTGAAGAAAAAACGTTTAGACATTTTTATTATTTGTTAACGAATCCGCCGTAATAACGCATAATCTGAGAAAATTTCAACTATCTAGCTATTACGGTTCAAAAGTTACAGCCCTGAATAGGTAGGACAGACGGACTGACGGACGGACGGACGGACAGCGTAGGCTTAGTAATAGGGTCCCGTTTTCACCCTTTGGGTACGGAACCCTAAAAAATTATAAACTGAAAAACAATATGTCAGTGACTTAACACGTGGTATTATTCTGTTATCTTATTTTTTTATATATATTGCGTTGTAGAATTCGTGGCCGCTTATTTGCTACAGCGATAACCCTTCCAAGGGCGTATTCAGTCCGATAATGAAACTAAACAACTTGGGAACATGGGTCGAAAAACGAGAATTTTTTGGACCTTTCAAACAAAAGTGCGGATCAACCAATCGCTGTTCAATTGTGGGCTAATAAAACATTACGGTAATAAATAACCTTATAATTATCATTCTAAAAAAACATCAATGATGATTTGATGACTGGTGAACCAGTCGGTACCAATACCAACCAACCATGTAGGTAATATAAATAAAACCGGTCAAGTGCGAGTCGGGCTACTCGCGCACCGAGGGTTCCGTACCACACCACCACCAGAACACAACATTATTAACTTAGAAAAAAAACTTTTTTTTTCCGGGACCTTTAGCGCGAGACCGACTCACACTTGGCCGGTTTTTAGTATTTGTTGTTATTCTGCAGAGTTTGCTCTATAATCACACTAAGTTTGACGCTTGTATATATTACCGTTTTTACTATAGCGTGAAGAAAAAACGTTGATAAAAACTAGTTTCTTGTTGAAAACCCCCCTTAATTTTTAACTTTCTGCCATTTTTATTATTAGTTAACAAATTCGCCGCAATAACGCATAATCTGAGAAAATTTCAACTATCTTGCTATTACGGTTCAAAAGTTACAGCCCTAAATAGGTAGGACAGACGGACGGACGGACGGACAGACAGACGGACAGACGGACGGACGGACGGACTGACGGACTGACGGACGGACAACGTAGGCTTAGTAATAGGGTCCCGTTTTCACCCTTTGGGTACGGAACCCTAAAAAGATACGCAATTAATACGTATTTTTGTACGATTCTTCATGTTTTTGACAATGCAAAGGAGTCAATTTTTTGTAGGCCCACCAAACGATAACGTTTATTGATGGTATTACACTCTAAATACATAATGTAATTTATTATAGTAATCAGACGATAGATTTGTTAAAAATGTAAACGGAATAACGAAATAAATATAAAAAATGCACAATATAGTTTTTGAGAGTTAAAAAAACCCGTAAAAATGTTTAATTCTAGAGAAAAAATTCACAGTTTTGACTTTTTTGCTCAGATTCTTTTTTCCGGTTTAAACAGCACATGTAAAGTAATGCGTGGATAGGAACTTTTTAGATGTTAACACGAAAATAAAAATAAAAAACCTACCAACCACATTTTACCAAGACACGATGTGCGCCAACGGCGATTACGCGACACTCCGTTTAGATGAGGTATAGCTAATGTTACCACTATAATCTAGAGATTATGAGAAACAAATCGACATGATTTTCATAACTATACGTCAACTAATACGCTAACATTTTTTTGTTAGCCTTTGTCCCATAGTAAAACTGAGAATATTCTTTAAACGTAATTATTGTGAATAGAGCGCCGAACGTGAGTATAAAAACGAGATGATCACAAATACAATCGCAGTCGGTCGTCAAATAGATAACCATGTCTCTCTTACTAGTAACTACTTCGGTCCTAACTTTAATATTATTATCGATATATTTTATATCTCGGAAAAAGTTTGACTATTGGAAGAAGAAAAATATCCCACATTTGCAGCCGAAAACATTTTTTGGGAACTACAGGGACTATTTATTAAATAAGAAATTATATGGACGTGTTGCTCAGGAAATATGCCAAGCATTTCCAAATGAGCCTTATATTGGCGCGTACTTTGGTACGGAACCTACGCTCATAGTACAAGACCCCGAAATCATAAAGCTTATCACCACCAAGGACTTCTACTACTTCAATAGCAGAGAGATCATGGATCACGCCGATAGAGAAAACGTTAACGGGTATAATTTGTTCTTAACATATGGCGACAGATGGAAGGTAACCAGACAACACATGACGCCACTCTTCACTTCAGCCAAAATGAAGAATATGTTCCACTTGATTGAAAAATGCTCACATGTGTTAGAGGACATGCTCGATAGGGAAAGCAAAATATCTAATGTACAGGAGATCAGGAGATTACTATCTAGATACACGATGGATTGCTTCTGCTCTTGCGCATTTGGAGTCGATGCAAATACAATGGCATATGATTTTGAAAACAACCCCTTCTATGTGATGGGTGACAAAATTTTTGAAGTCTCAAACGTAAGAAGCTGGGCATTAAACGCTCGATCCATTTGGCCGTCTTTTTTCTATGGGCTAGGATTTCAAGTACAACCGGCGCAGGTAGCCAAATTCTTTAATCAATTAATGAACGGCGTATTCAAGAGCCGTCAGTACAAACCGAGTTCAAGAAACGATTTTGTCGATCTGATTTTAGATTGGACGACCAAAGAATATTTAACAACTGACCCATACTCTTTAGACAAAAAGAACACAGGAAAAATTAGTGTAAAAGTAGATGATGACCTTCTAGTTGCACAATGTGTTATATTTTTCGGGGCTGGTTTTGAAACTTCAGCGACTACTCTAAGTCACACTCTTTATGAGTTGGCGAAAGACCCTGAAGCTCAGAAGAAAGCTATCGATGAGGTGGACGCATACCTGATGAAGAACAAGAACAGGCTTGATTACAACTGCGTCACAGAGCTGCCTTACCTCGAAGCGTGTCTCGACGAGGCTCTTCGCCTATACCCTGTGCTCAGTGTCCTTACCCGTGAAGTGGTGGAGGACTATACGCTGCCTTCAGGCTTGCAACTGGACAAGGGAGTTCGTATCCACCTGCCGGTGTACCATATGCACCGCAATCCGAAGTACTTCCCTGAACCGGAGCAGTACCGTCCGGAAAGGTTCCTTTTAGATCAGAAACAAAATATCAAGCCGTATACCTACATGCCTTTCGGAGAGGGACAACGCATATGCATCGGTAAGTAACTTGTTTCACAACATAATTAAATGCTATTAAGGCGGTTGCAGAGGGGTCAATTTTATACAAAACTTTGAAAGTAGCTTTGTATATATGGGAAAATAGGTTATAAAATCTAGATGTCGCGTATCAAATAACATTTGCAATTTATAATAAAATTACGAAGATATAAAGCTTTGAAAATTTTGTATGAAAAATTTCAAAGCTTTGTATCTTCGTAATTATATTATAAAATGCAAATGTTATTTGATACGCGACATCTAGATTTACTAAACTATTTTTCCATATATAAAATATTACTTTTATTAATTCCGTCTACGCGTATTGTGCGTCAAACGTTAGTATGGACTAAAACCACCTTAATCTTTCCGAATCAGAAAGAAGCAAGTTATGTTTAATTTAATTAAGAACGATAATATCGGAACCTTTCGATTCTATCCCATTTCAGCTTCATTGCACTGTTTGGTTCATATCTTCAGTGAAATTAACATATTATTACATTAATGTAACTCAAACTGGATGGAAATTTATCGGAAGTTATAGAGCGTGTTGTTTCGTTATTTTATCTTACTATGCTATTAGTTTTAAACATTATGAACCCATGAAGTCAACGTGGGGACATTTTAGCATCACCGTTGGTTGCTGCGGTCCGATAGTAGGTAGCTAGAAAAATTGTGATGTTCATGTTTGGGTGGTTGTTTTAACGACCCGTATTTCATCAACTAATTTTGTTCATAGGAATGCGTTTCGCAAAGATGCAGACGCTATCCGGCCTCGTGTCCTTACTGAAGAAGTATAGAGTGGAGTTGGCAGATGGTATGCCTCACAAGTTGGAGTTTGAACCGAGGTCGTTCGTGACCATCGCGAAGTCGGGCATCAGGTTGAGACTGGTGGAACGTCACGATTGGAAGCAACGGAGGTTTAACAGGCAAACTACAACCAGCAACTAAGTAAGCTGACAAGATGGGAAAGTTATGTAGGTAGATTCAAATTGATTAACAACAATATTGTTGTAAATATATGAAATAAAGATAGACAAATCCATTATTTGGCATGAGTTTTAATTTTCTAATCAGTCGTAGTGTTACGTATTTATCATTATCATTAAAACTTAAGACGGTGTGGTACAATTATAACTTATTATAAGGTTAAAAACAGTACTGTTATCGGGAATGTTTTGTTGCCGCTAAATATATCATTTTGAGATATTACAATAAATTATACTCATTTAAAATAATAATAAAACCGGTCAAGTGCGAGTCGGGCTACTCGCGCACCGAGGGTTCCGTAGCACACCACCACAGAACACAACATTTTTAGCTTAGAAAACAAATTTTTTGTCCGGGACCTTTAGCGCAAGACCGACTGACACTTGGCCGGTTTTTAGTATTTGTTGTTATTCTGTAGAGTTTGCTCTATAATCACACTAAGTTTAACGCTTGCATGTATTACCGTTTTTACGATAGAGCGTGAAGAAAAAACGTTGATAAAAACTAGTTTCTTGTTGAGAACCCCCCTTAATTTTTAACTTTTTGGAATTTTTATTATTTGTTAACAAATCCGCCGTAATAACGCATAATCTCAGAAAATTTCATTTTCGGAGGCGAATCACAATGGCTGGTTGTATTCTCTACATTTCTCCATTAGTTGCTTGACAGTATTTATGTATGATTGTAGAGTAGTAGTAGTTGTATTGTAGAGTATGCACTCAGGAAACCGGCAACAAACAAGTCACTCTACGATACTATCGATCACCACGTACATATTAATAGTACAAGTTCAGGAATAGTTTCAGTTGGCCTCTTCAGGCGTTCCGTGAGTTTGATATACTCGTAGTTTGTTAACTATTCAATCAATGTCCGATTTTATGACCTACTAGTGTTTTCTAAATACTTCGTCTGCACAGGTTCCCGCCATCGTAGCGAGATAAATTATATGCCAGATTTTAGGTCTAATCAAAAACAAAAAAAGTGTCAAAATCGGTTTATGTTGTTTTCGCGTGATGCGCGATCAAACGGACTAAAAAAATCCAGAAATTTGGGGTTTGGAGACGAAACTTCGATTAGTATGCGCTGCATACTCACAGAAAGTTATGTTTTGTTTCAGGACCTAGTTTATGAATTAGTAACTATATTAAAATAATTTATTATTTTATGTCTCTTTCATACAACTAATTCTTATCTCGGATATATCTTTTTTGAGTTGTGCTTTATATATACGCTCTATCCTTTTATAAACAAATATTTTCTTTGAGCGAAGTTAGTCGAAAGTCCTTTCAGAGTTGTTTGATTATGAAACGCCTCGGGCTTCAGGGCTCATCGTTGTACGTCCATCCAGGCTTCAAAGGTTTGTTTATCTGGAGGTGATGTAAAACGTAATTAAATTCCCTATTTGTTAAGGTGGTTTTCAGTCCATACTAAAGTTTGACGCACAATACGCGGAGACGAAATTAATAAAAGTAATATTTTATATATTATTTTGGAAAAATAGTTTTGAAAATTGACCCCTCAACAACCACCAACTAGAGAAAGGACGACAAGTAAACAAAATTCAAGCGATATGTGCGGCAGCCGATCAGCAAGGCGTGTGCAAGATGATTAAAGGTATATCAGGGACGTTACCAATGTACAGTTTGGGCCATAAACTATTCTTTCAACAAGGATGGGCAACGCATGTTCACAGTCCGCCTAGAGGCCCATAAGTGCGAGCGAGAGGTTTGATGATAATGGTTTATGGCCCGAACTCATGGTACAATAATATACTGCGCCCGGTATTCTCTTCCGATAACGTGACTGACCACGTGACTGACACAAGCCTACGTCATCATACCCTTTTACCATGTTTAGCGGCCATTTTTTTGTGACGTAGGCTTGTGTCACTCTGGGAATAGAAGACCTTGTTTTGTTAGGCTATGGCCCGAACTATACTTTGTGGCGCCTATAGCAGGGCCTATAGTAAAAACTATACGCGCGAGAACGACAAAAAATATACATAGCTTTGTGCATATTATTGTCTTCCCTTTTTCGCGAATAGGTTTTTCCTTCACGATAATTTATGGGTGTGGGCAACTGGGCAATATGTATTGTCTTCTCTTTTTCGCCTATAGGTTTGTCTTTCACTATAATTTATATGACTGGCAATATCTATTGTCTTCTCTTTTTCGCGTGTAGGTTTGTCCTTATTTGCATTTGCTTAATATATTTTCGAGAGCGGGAAAAAAATATTGTTTGAAATAATATTGAAAAATATGGTCCAAACCTGTACCATATTTAAGGTTAGTTTTATGTCCTCAATATTTTTATTTATTTTTGAAGTACTTACTAGTGATGCAATGAATACAAATACGAATATTCGTATTCGCCGAATATCAGGGAGACATTCGTAATTAAGTATTTTCGCAAAACTCACTTAATTTCTGTAACAAAAACATAAATTTTCCTGCACTGAAGAAATTTTTCTAGAAATAGAAATAGAATATCATTGAAATTATCCACTGTCCTCAGAATGCCTATTTTTAACAGCATTAACACGGACAAAACAAGATACTTAAAAGGAATCGCCATGACCCAAAAAATTGCTATTGTTGTGGTTGTTTTACGAGGATAGTCCTTCAACGCGCCCAAGCGCGCTGCATAGAAACGAAGTTTGATCCTATTTTCAATACTAAGCAATTAAAATCAGTGACTTTTTTGAAATACTGTCTAGAAACTAATCTCTGTGCTTGTCAGATTTCCGTAAAAAAATACAATTTCAATGCTAGGATTAATTTAAGATTTGTATGGAAATATTAGAGCAATAAGTTAATAATGTTCAAAATCATGAAAAGTAGTCTCGTGTAAACCCTAAACGTTCTAAGTTCGAAATTATTGTTTCGCAATAATAGGCTGTCTAGTTTAGTGATAAGTTATAAAATTGAATGTAAATGCGCAAGATTAATTGATCTAATACCGTGGCAGAGGGGAAATGCTACCGCAAGGCCGGTCCTTATAATAAGTAGTCTAAGTAAAAATACGATATAATTTCGTTTGTATGTAGAGAGTTCAGGCGCTCTGCAAAGAGAACTATCCTCTTAAGATTCTGTAGTTCAACCAAGAATATAGTTTTGTCCATTCAGTTTGTCTCTAGGTCTGTCTTTGTATCCCATCTCAATGAGCGTTTTTCTTTTCTTTTTTAAATTTAGTTCCTAAAAAACTCGACAGATGACATGCTTATCGCTCCATAGAGACGTAGGCGAGATCCTGTCAAAATCATGTCAAGACTGCCTGACTTTTTTTTAAAGGCCAAGGGATTGAGCCCATACAACCATGTCAGACGTAAAAAGTTTCATATTTTCGATTGAAATAATTCGTAACTAATGAAATATTCAATCAAAAGATACGTTGGCATCTTTTTGATCATCTTCTCCCTCTTTATTATTTTAAAGAAACACTTTTTGACATTTTGAGCTTTATTCGCACAGACCGTAACGCCATCTATCGATCCACTAGAAAACCAAAAGAAAAACGCTCATTACTTTCTCGTATCGTATCTCGTATTCGTATTCGCCGAATAGTAGAATCAATATTCGTATTCGTAAAAGTGGTATTCGTTGCATCACCAGTACTTAACTACTTACCCACTTTTATTTGTTTTATTAATACATTATTTTATTTACTATATCTACACTAATATTATAAAGAGGAAAGATTTGTACCTATTTTTGTATGTTTGTATGTTTGTAATGAATAGGCTCAAAAAGTACTGGGCCGATTTAAAAAATTCTTTCACCATTAGAAGCTGCATTCACCCTGAGTAACATAGGCTATATTTATTGCTAGAAAAGATTAGACGTCCACCCGTGCGAAGCCGGGACGGGCCGCTAGTTGAAAATACTTTTAAATCATTAATTCATCTTGCTTACCTATGAAAAGTTATTCCTTTACATTTGCTGACATTTCTTGAATTGTTTGTACAGTACCTCAGTCCGCACCACGACATTTTTTATGCGGAATTTTTGCAATCAAAGTGCTACACGTGACCGCAGTGAGAGAGCGACTAAATGCCAATTATATCGCTGCAGTAAAAAGGTACAACGTGATGAAGCACGATGTTCAGTCTATACATTGAGCTCAGTGGTTAATGGCTACTTAATTAACGATACGGTTTTGGGTTGGGGCTGCAGACGGATATAAACTGGTGTTAACGCAAAATTAACATGTTTTCATTATTTCAATTTCTACGAAAGTTACGACTCACGCCATCTATTGAGATGGAGCAGAACTATCAATGTAATCAATAAACTCAATGATAATGAATGTTGCCAGTCAGTTAACTTTAATTTGTATTATATTATTCATGTATTCAGTAGCGATTACTGGCAACATCTCTCTCTCTTCCGACGCCATTCACGAAGGCCAGTCAGACTTTCATATCAATTATCAGATAAATTCATTTTACTGTTTCAAGAACTTAAATAAATCATTCAGTAAGACGATTCAGGTGTTATCATTCGCCACCAAACCAAACCACTGTAGGAGAAGGAACAATCGCCCCGAACCCGCGATTTCTCCTACAACTGGGCTAAACAAAAAGGGGTTACACCGGGTAAGGCTGCCTTTATCTTTCGGTGTGATGTACTAAACCCGCCTATCCACTGATGCGAGCTGGCTGGGCGAGCTGTGTAGCTGTGTAAATATTAACCAATCGGGAGCTCGGCCGAGATCGGCCGAGATCGGCCGGGATCCTGAATGGTTGATATTTACACAGCTACACAGCTCGCCCAGCCAGCTCGCATCAGAGGACAGGCAGCCTTAGTGCCGGCTCATTATGAACATACCTACATAACCTACACAACCTAACATGACATAACTGACGACTAGTGTCCGACCGAAGCTTTCGGCCACTTTCAGCCAAAAAAGCAACTCCGGCCAAATATGTTACGGCCAAAATCTGCTAAAGTTTGGGCCAAAGCCGAAGCTTCCGAAGCACCTGGTTTGTTACCATGTTACTGTTTAGGTGTAGGTTTGTATTTAAAAAAGAAATTATTAAATTACCGTCCTATGAAATTGCCATATTGTATAGTAATAATATAAATTGGGTCGTTAATTAAACATGACATAAATTTATCAATTAATTTAATAATTTATTTCTTTAAATTAAAAGAATGTCATACGAAGGATTCTTCCTTACACCTTAGCGACAAAATAACAGATAGATTTTGCATTCTTGTAGTACATTTTTAACCGACTTAAAAAAAGGAGGTTATCAATTCGATACGTATGTATGTAATATTGAAAAATATTCACATATGATAATCAACAGCGACTTCGATAAAACAAATTAATGTTCTTATAGAATGCCAACGAAAAAGTCATTGGCTGCAATTTGGCGACCGGACGTAAGCCCGGCTTACAGCTGACATTAGCCTCGACATAAAACCGCTTCGATAACGAGGGGTATTACCTACATTACGGAAGAGCGAAACGCAGTAAAAAATTTCTGATAAATTTCAATGAGCCGGCTAACATTTCGCACCGAAATTGCGGAACGCTGCTCTTTAAAAGTAATTGGTCGTTATATTGTATCAAATCGCGGGTCAAATTTGTAATGATCATCATATTGCCATAAGAAACTGTTAGAGTTTATTTTAATGTCGATGGACGTCCATCGGCTGAGATGATTATTTTAATGTAATGTAATATAATTACTTACTAAACAATTAATATTAAATTTGGCACCATGTCTCGTCCAAAGGATGTACACACGGCGACACATCGGGTTACGCACCCTATATACCCATAACTACACTACGTACAAAACACAAAATTAATAGTGCGGTAGAGAACCTGCCAAAGAGTATATAGTAAATATACCGAACCTGCATAGACGCGGCTGCCGGCGCGGGCGCAGCGTGCTGTGAGACGAAACAACAACAACATACCGCACCCTCTCGCACTATTCGCAGCATTCAACTTCTAATAGTTCAAAGTCCAAACAGGGTAACCTGACCTGTCGTCGTGTGTACAGTCAAATAAAAAAATCCACGCCAAGCTTCATCACAAGAAGGTATACATAAAAATCCACAATACGTATGTACTGAAACTGCATGTAAAAATTTTTACGCCGAACGGCAGAACACGTCATCTGTGTTTCCATATGCACTTGACCTATGTTTCACAAATAAATATATTATGAATTATGAATACGTTTCGTCATTTTGCCATAAGACGTGATGATCAATACAATTTTTTGCCCGCAATTTGATGCCACGTTAGTGCAATTAAGAGATGTCTCAGGCGGGACTTGAACCCCGCAATCTTCCAAACCGGGGAATTGCTTTTTGCAAATTAGCTACTGAGCCCACTACGCCAGAGAACGAAATTTATCAACCTATTTGTCTTTAAAGACTAAATTGGAAAATACAATTGCCTGGTTTGGAAGATTGCGGGTTCAAGTTCCCCCTGAGACATAATTTTTCAACCTTCAATTCGATTTGAAATAGCACACTAATAGTTAGGGAGGCGAATAGGGGAATTTTCGGTAATACTCGAGCGTGGCAGTTTAAGATATGAGAGATACCTTAGACCTAATAGAACAACCTTGTAAAGTATTTAGCTCTGTATGTAGTGACGCGCGCCTAGGATAGACGATCAGATTAGTAAAAAAAAATCGATAGTCTGAAATACTACTTTATATGCCTACCCCCACCACGCAAACCGGCAGATTAGTATACCGTTTTGTTATCAGAGGCACTTGGAGCATACGTAGTATGAATATCTGACGCGCTCGAGAATGCCCAAGTAACTGTTTTTTTTTACATTTTTGAAAAACCGTACACGCCAAACCCACCGCTAAAACGGTTTTTATCATACGAGCTTTTCTTTTCGAAATTATTTTATCTTTCGATTTTGATAGGTCTCGACGGCGCCGTTCAATTAAGCCATTTAGCTACCTCGCCTCCCTAACTATAATATTAGAACTGAACTTCATTCTTAGTACATTGTTGTTTCCTCCTTTCTTTACTAGGCTTTGACATGCGCTCCATAGTAACAACTGCAATTAACTACCTCAGTTGTTTGTTATATACACTTATAAACTTTACTGAAGCTATATTTCCGGTTTCCGGAGGGCACTAGAAAATGTTCGTCACAGACGATTATACTTCTTTGAGTACCTACCTTACTTTGGACATTTGAACATTTACAAAGCTTTGCCTTTGCTTTGTAAGCAATTACCGTCAAACGTCAACACCAGAATAATAAAAATAACAAGAAATACAAACGATAAAGTCGTGGTGTCCCAAGTTAGAATTCACACCATTCCTAGAGGTAACTAAGGTAGAATTAAATATTTTAACGGGTTCTTACCGCGTTTTGGTATTTGTGAGTTCCCGATATTCGAAAGTGACGATGACAATCGAGTGAGTTCCGATAGTAGTGGTCGGAGTAAACGAACGAGAGTGAGGGTAGACAGATTTGTCTGCTCTTAAAAATCTACCTGCAGTTCCTCAGTCATGGCAGTTGTAACACAGCCGAAATATCGGGAACTCACAAATACCAAAACGCGGTAAGAATCCGTTTAAATGTTTAATTCTAGATTAAATAATAACCGCGTAACTCTCAAAAACTGTAACTAAGGTACTTTTACGGTTAAGATATATACGAAAAACCAATAAAGTATGGACTTTTTGGACACCATCCAAACCTAACTTACAAAAGCTGAGTCATTTAATTTTGTTCTCAACCGGCCGGCGGTGTTAGGTAAGGCGAGACGAGGCAAGAATTAAAATCAAGCAGAAAAATGTAATACATCGTGGAATCGGGATAGTTTTAGAGCTGGAAGGAGGTGATAATGTCATTAATAGCTGAATTAATTACGATGATAAAATTGAATAAGATTCGATAAATACAAAAATTGTACCTAAGTATGTGAGAAAGCCGTGTTCGAAAATGTCTCGAAACCGTAGTAACGGGACTAGGCAGGCGCAATGCTGACACGTAGAGTCATAGTCTAAAAAAACAAGGTCTTTTATTCCCAGAGTGACACAAGCCTAGGTCACAAAAAAATGGCCGCTAAACATGGTAAAAGGGTATGATGACGTAGGCTTGTGTCAGTCACGTGATCGGAAGAGAATACCAGGCGCAGTATATTATTGTACCATGCGTAGAGTCGACTTCTGCTGGGTTTACACGGGCATAGTGTTTGTCATTATAGTACCATGTCTGGACAGTTCCATGCATTTTAGATTTAGTAAAGTCTTGGCGCAAACAGATGTCGCTACTAGCCTGAACGAGAGATAAATCTTAATTAAACGTTATTAGATCACTATTATTTGAGTTTTGTTCCACGGAAATAAATTATATAGATTAATTTTCTTAAAAATGTTAATAACAAATGTGTTTAACACGTATTTTAAACGTAATTAAACATTGCATATGCTCACGACTATATTCCCCGAGGGGGTAGTCAGAGATATTCTGAAACTTCCGAACATCCACGTTTCACTGGTAGTAAGCGACAAGTGTTACCGTACAACGTCAAGCTCTAATTGCTCTTTTTAAACTAGATATTTGGCAAAATCCACCAAGGAAACGCCATTAAACAAAAATAGAATAGAATAGAATAGAAGCGACAAGTGCTTAGTAAATTATGGTGGGGGTATCGACTTGTCGCTGAGTAAATAGGATCGAATTCTATTCGATTGCACTGTACACACGGCGACACATCAAGCTATACAAAACCAAAATAAGCTGACCGCGCGTAGGTGGAGTAACGTGTAACGTAGCGCGGCCAGCATATATTGGTTCTGTATATTTTTATTTTTAAACAATAAATGTTATAATATAATGTACCTATATATTTTTTTTATTTTACCATGCCAATCGATTGTACTATTGATGGCAAATCACCTTCTTCCGATTTCATGGTGTACCTATACAGGGTGTAAGGAACTTGTTGTGTGATATTGTAGACTGACTTGTTTTGGATTACCCCATACTGCAAAGCATAACATAGCATAGCATAGCATATGCTCACGACTATATTCCCCGAGGGGGTAGTCAGAGATATGCTGATACCCCATACTGGCCTTGTTATAAACACTATGCATTGTTTGGTAGTACGGAACCCTTGGAATAATGGAGAGCGGCAGAAATAAATGCGCGTTTTTGCGTAAAAAACATAATAACATAATTCAGAAGATTTCACAAAAGTTTACTCAAAGTAATTGTGTTCCGAGGTAAAACCCTAATTTGACTCCACTGCTAATCTTCATCGTCATCAATCGTCATCACCCGAGCGACCAACTGCTACGGCGAGCGGACTAGCGCGTACCTGATCCCGCGACTGATTAATTCTTTACCTACCGACGTTAGGGACGCATTATCTCAAAATGGCTCTCCCTCCCTAGTGCAAGGCTCTCTTTCTAACAAGCAAACTTTTGCAATTAGCCATCCCGCTTCAATTGCGTGGCTCCGGTCAGAATTTTCCGTTTTCTGAGAAAACCTGTATGATTTTTTATGAATTTTCAAAAAATAAGAAAACCACATCATTCTATATTGTATTGTGAAGAATATTGTAAATTTTCATATTCTTCTGATCAACAATGTAAGAGTAAAACGGTTACAACTGGAAAAAAAGGGGTGACTTTGGATTCGTTTTTCTTCAGTTTTATTAATTAAAATAGATTTCGAGAAAAACCACATCATTTATCATATCCTGTAGATTGTTCAGTTTCGTTTTCTGCTTAAAAAGTGCCATAGTTAATGTATAAAATGGTTACAAAGTTACTCAAAATCGGGCGGACGCCCCTTAACCATAAACTAAAAACCTATTTCATATCCCAACTAAGTTAAATGGAAGGAAACTTTTACCATGTTTCTATTTATATTTATTATAACTGAGCTTTGTATCTAGTTAATGTACTGTTTACTGTTTGATTTGTAAAAACTATGCAGAATTATTTATGTCACCTAAAAATCTCTTTTGGTTTATGTGATGTATTATTTAAGTCGTGTCAATTCATGTATCTGGTAAATAAATAAATACAAATACAAATACAAATCTAAACAAAACATCCTGCTCGAGCGCTCTTCCACTTGCTTTTGTCTTGAGAAGATCTGTTAAAATAATGTTTATTTTTTTTGTTTCAGGCTATATCGGACTTCTTACTGGGCGTGTTCTGCCTCCCTTTCACTCTCGTCGGTCAAATATACAGGAGATTTCTGTTTGGAGCAGCCCTCTGCAAATTGATACCGTTTTTACAAGGTAATTAATTTCTATTACTTACAATATTTGTAACCATCACTTTTACATCATTTGCGTAAATTCCCCCGTACCAAAGTTTATAATAACATAAGTAGAGTGTGCTTTTAAGAAACCGCGCGACACGCCGGCGATGCTGAAAGATGGCGTCCATGCTGAGGGTTGTTACTATCATGTTCAAAGGATATGAAATAAATACAGGGTGTAAGTGACAGCCTAGCAAATACTGAAACGGTGAACTCAGACCATCAAACTGAACAACTTTCACTATGGAGCCACCCTCAGGACACGTGAAAAAATCAACTGTTCATACATTTGAGTCGAGTAGGTACAGTTTTGTATGGAGCAGCTGATTTTTTTTCGCCTTTCCCGAGGATGGGTAGTGAAAGTTGTGCTATTTGATGGTCTGAATTTGATGGTTTCAGTATTTGCTAGACTGTCACTTTACACTCTGTATATCTTCTAGATACATAAAAAACAGACACCGCACAGCTTTAATCAAAAGATAGAACATTTTAATTTAGTATTCTACAGAGTTGTATGGTGCACCCATACAACTCTGTAGAATACTAAATTAAAATGTTCTAAGATAAGACTAAGATAGGATTTTTAGAAAAGGAATCCCTCAAGGATGCGACTGGATGTTGAAGGCAAAAATCCACGTGGACGAAGTAGAGGGTAAAGGAAATCGCCCACGTGACGAACATTCCACGTTTCAAATCGTTAAACAACTAACGAATGAGTATGATATCTACAATTATACACAAAATAGGAGCAATATCATACTTCTAAAGGAAATAGAAATTATCCTATTTTATCGTCGCATTTCTTATAAAATTCAAATTCTAGTTTGTAGTTTTGAGGTTATGTAAAATTAGGATAGAAGGTAGGCCCTAAACACACGGGGCGTTTGACGGCGCGGACGAGACGATGCGCTTTTTTCACGAACACGCGTTTACGGCGACCTAGAGATCCAACAGCCTGTTTATTGCATTTGTATTGATACAAAAGCGATACATATTCAATCGTGTGTGTTGTTAGTATGTAAGAGCGTTCAAGGTACGGCAACAATTAAAGGCCTGGCCTGGCCTTCGCTGTAATACCACTGGTTTGGAACCAGAGGTATTACGCGATACTGCGTTGTGAAGCTGTTGATGAGTCTAATCAAAACACGGAGTTCAATGGCAATAAAAACGCGCCACCACAAAATGCGCGCTGATACTTCAACACACGCGAGAATCTCGTGTGTAGCGCGACCAGCGCGTTAACACGCGTCGACTATGCGTAGAAAATACGCCATGTGTATAGGCCCTTTGCGTTCTTACAGACGAGCGACGCTTTGCGGTCGCTGTGTGTCGCAAAGAGACGCGCAAGGGAGACGCGCACATAGACTTTATGGTCGCAGTGGGTCGCGCGACCCTCTGCGACCGCAAAGTGTTGCTCGTCTGTAAGAACCCTTAGATTGTATAGAGGGTGCGAGCTACGATGTACGATGTACGATGAGTTGAAAATGTAAGATAATAAAAATAATTCACTGAGTATAATGACAATCATTTTATTGTTTATTTACATCATGCGTATTTTCTGTTCTTCCAAACATTTCTTGCAAATACTCAGCTGATTGTAGAATCTAGAATTTACCAAACCAAGAACTCTCTTCTAGGCTTCATCTAGGTTTGCATATATATGTCTTTGAGGTTTGCCCTCTTTCAGCGCAAATATGTTATTTTTACAATGCACTGGCTAAATATCAGGTGCACGATTGAAGTAGCACGATCTGTTCTTGCCGAAATATTTATAACACGTAGAACATGTAGTAGTTATTTGTTCGGTAGAAATTAAGTTTTACACTACGCTACGTCCAATAGACTTCAACATTCATCGCTTTGACTGGGTATTGCTAGGAACAATTTATCTCCTTTCTCTTGCTCGATTTATGTTGATCTTCATCTTCAATGAAATGATAAAACACGGTAATCCGTGCGTAAATTAATATTTATTGCAGATTAATATTTTCATTATAAAACTGACATCACTGACATGACAGGACAGAAGTCCTAAAAGAAAAATGTTACATCAGTGACAAAAAAGATTTTATTCAACAACACATATTTTGATGGAATCAAGAAGTTTGAATGGTATGTGCACGGTATATGTTAATCTTCATGTTTGTGGTCTTAGATTAAAAACTTTTCGCTCACGCTGACTTGGTCTATTCCATAGTCTATACTATAGACTATGGAATAGACCACAAGCATGAAGATTTTACGTAGTACTTCCCAGGTACTTCCTATCTCTATGGAAGATTAACATACATTCTCAAGCTTTTCTCAAGACTTCGTAAAGAGTTCATAATGGGGGAGCGGTTCTCTATGTTCATAATGTTGTTATCGACGGATCTAGTCGTTATGTATCTAATAAGAATTTAAATAATAATACCACTAACAATTTTTACCATCTGAACGGAGAAGAGCTACTAAAATACATAATGAATTATAACAACCATCTCATGCCCATAATCCTTATAAAAGGCGAAACGGGATCTGTCATTGTCCTTTATTAAATTTTTCTGCCGTTTCTAGTTCATTAAACTCAGCTTCGTTCTACGCGACAAAACTTTAAACTAACGCATTCTGCGGTCGCGGTGTGCGGTTTGACTATTAAATAGAAATAGAAAAATATTATTTATTGTGAATCCTGTATGAGAAGTGCGTGTTTTAACTGAATGGTTAAGAGCATTGGGCTCTTGACACTGAGGTCATGGGTTCGATTCCCACGGGGGCACGGGGGACACATAGTTGTATGTCACTTTGTGCGTTTTGCCCCAGTTGGACATTGCAGGCTGAATCACCTGATTGTCTGAATAGAAAGATGATTTGTGTCCCGGCTACTATCTCTGGTGATAGTAGTCGTTACATAAAACCACGTCAGAGGCCGTAAGGCGGTCTGCCCACACGATAAGAAGATAGGGTGTTTTTTTTTTCTTTTTAGTGTTCCGTACCAAAATTGGCAAAACGGAACACTTATGGAATCAGCTCGGTGTCTGTCCGTCCGTCACAGGCATTTTTCTCAGAGACTGTAAGACATAGGAAGTTGAAACTCGGTACAAATATAGCAATTGCTGGTCCAATATCATAAATGAAGTAAACAAAGTATAATTTTTATTTTGGGGGGCAATTTGGGGAGTAAGAAAGTGTAAATGAAAAAATATATTTTTCTACCCTATGGTGTGGGGTATCAATTGAAAGCTTATAAAAATACGAGTCAAAAATATATTTTTCAAATTATTTATCAAAACTTTGTTTAACAAAATTTTCAATTAAATCCGAGACATTGCTGTCCCCACCTCTATTTCAAAAAATATAGCTGTATAAGATCTGAAAAAACTCATGAACATCAGAAATAACGTATAAATGGCGGGAAAATTATCAGGGTGGCACTAACTTTGATAGTTTTTAATCTAAACCTAAAAAAGATCCACCAGTGTAAAATGATCTTTACTTACTATGTGACCACATACTAAGTGTCAATCAATGACCCATGTTTAACAACCGGTAGTACGGAAAACTGATTGCCCGAGTCCCAACTCGCACTTGACCGGTTTTATTATTTTTATTTTCACTACACCATTGTGTAGCGGTTCACAGAAACACGTACGTACCTTCCAAATTACGATACTTCTGTTGTGTACGCAAACAACTTCCAGCACGCGTGGGTTCAGAGAGTTCAGACCACTTTCAGACCCTCACGACCCGAAAGTGTTGTCAGCTCAGCCTAACGTATAACACCTTCCACACACATACGGAATTCGGAATCAGAATAGGTTTTCGTATGGAGGGATTTGCCCCCTCCAGAATTTCGCTCGAAATTTCAAATCCATTCGAAATCGTAATTCCTTCCGGAACATTTCTTCGTGTTCCGGAATAATTCCGTATGTGAGTGGCAGGCGTTCGTTTTTTTAGGGTTCTGAAGTCTACAAGGAAGGAACCCTTATATAGTTTCGCCCTGTCGCATCCTGACGCTTAGTACTAGAATGCTTGTACTGTGTTGTGTGTATGCTTAGTACTAGAATGTTGTTTGGCATGGATATACATATTAATCACGCCGCCAAAGTAGTAAAATAAATTTTTGAAAAACAAAACCAACACGTGACGTGGGGATGACATTTTTTTTCTCATGTATCCCATGTTGTAGGGTAACGTTGGATAGGTCTTTTTTAATGGTTTGGGAAAATCATTTTTCGTAATTTTTTTTGTTAGAGTCAAGTGTGCCAGTTAAACCGTTAGTATAAAACAAAAAGCCCCCTTCTAAGTCCGTATATTGTGACTAGCAATTACGGAACCCTAACTTACGCGTGGCCCGATACGCACTTTGCCGGTTTTTTAAATTATCTTTCTGAAAGGATCCCATCGAGCGAATGATTGTGTTCAATATCTCTTCAATATTACAAAACTCGTAAAACTCGTAAAAAAGAACGAAGCAATTCGACGAACGACACGAGTAGAAATAAAACAAACAATACGGATATTTGAAACTCAATACAAACGCTGTCTCGTGTTGAATCTTTTATTGATAAATGTATTAACGGAACCTATATCAATAAAACCTTCGCACTGAATAATCATGTATACAGGGTCCTTCTTTATACTGGGTCCTTTTTAATATGCTGACACTTTTTTAAAGGAAATGACCGTCAAACTTAACATCTTTTTCCATGGCACTAACATCGAAATCGCGAAAAAATATCTGCTCTTCAATAGAAAACTGCAAACCTACTAAAGCCAAATGTATGGGACAGCAGATTTTTTTTTTCGCGTTTCCGGTTTTAATCCCATAGAGAAAGTTGTTCAGTTTGATGGTCTGATCACCCTCTTAAACAGTGTCAGCATATTAAGAAGGACCCTGTATAGTATAGTGACAATTTTTTAAAGCTTATGATCAGACCACCAATCTAAACAACTTTCACTACCACAATCGAAATCGCGAAAAAAAAATCAGACGTCCCATACATTTGCAGTTTTGTATGGAACAGCTGTTTTTTCACGATTTCGATGTAGCCTAGTAAATGTATACATTCTACCTTGCAAAAGGTCCGGTATCCACGATTTTTTTATATGTGATACGGGTATAGGTCCTCATTAAAAATCCAAGTTTTCGACCTTGAGGTGCTGCCGCGGACTCTGCCATGTCCATAAAACACCGAAAATTTCGAAGCGTTAGTTTTCATTATTTAAAATCTAAAGTTTAGGTTTTAGAGTAAAATTATGTTTTAGAGGAATTAACAGCACTAAATGCGCTACAATTTGGTTTTTGAATCATCTTTTTATACTGTATAGTTACCGAGATACGACACTTTAAAATAAGTGCAGTTAGGAATTAGCCCTAACTGCCCTATGCCTGTGGGTGCAGAAAAGCTGGGCTCGAGAGGGTTTTTTGTATGTAGGTAATCTCTGGAAGTACCAAACCGATTCTTAAAATTCTTTCACTGATAGAAAGCTAAATTATCCCTAACCATAGGCTACATTTTATTTTGTGAAAAAAAAAATCTATTCAAAATCTATACCAAATAAGTGACCGTTATTCAACGTTTGCTGAAAATTTAAGCAGCGCATTATTTATACTTCTTCTAAACACCTTTACAGTGAAACCTAAAGTTCATAACATATCTTATAAATAAATAAAAAACTAAATTTTGAGGAATTAGTCATACCTCTCCATACTTTGAGGTGTTGTATCTTGGTAACTATTCGGTATATAAAGATGATTCAACAATCAAATTTTAGCGCATTTGGTCTTGTTTAAACCTTTAGTATACAAGTTTGCTCTAAAACCCAACGTTTAAGTTTTACTGAAAAAGTCTCAAAATTTTCGTTATTTTATGGTCACACCAGAGCCCGCGGCAGGACCCCAAGGTCGAATACTTGTATTTTTATTAAGGACCTCTACCTGTGTAACATATCCAAAAATCCCCGATACCCGATCTTTTGTAAGGTAGGGTATCATTTTCCAAACAGATTTACTGAACTAATGTTGATTCTATAGAGAAAGTATACAGGGTATACAACGAGTTAATGAATAATTACGAAAAACTAGAAAATAGTTTTTTTTTTATAATAGAGAGCAGAATTGAATTATCAAGGTTACAACACAGGTTTCTTTTTCAAAATATTAAATAGTTTGTATTAATTTACTGTCATGTCAACCCACCACACTCGCCTACTTACTACCTAATTAGATTTTTAAAATGTATCCATGAGCACGCTAAGTTCTTGTGCTTTCATACAGTTTCATACATTGCTGAAATAATAGCTAATAATTATTATTTTTTTATGCAATTATCTCGTTATAAATCTGTTGGGGTGTATGAGGTTTTGCGCTTATTCATTAACACGTTTTAAACATAAATACCTACATACTTTCGGGGTGCTTCTGACTACCACGAAAGGAATTAAGGTCGTGAGTCTATGTATAGAAAAACTAAACTGAAATGCCTACTCAACTCAAATGTATGCAACAGCTGTTTTTTTTCTCCGAATGGTTTGCTCCCATAGTAAAAGTTGTTCAGTTTGATGGGTAGACTCTTAGTTTAAAAGGATGCTCATGATATCAATTTCAACCTGTACACCTACATTACTGTGGGGTTTAGGCTTAGAATGGACCACCCAAATTCTTCTCGTGGGTGTCGTACGAGGCGACTAAGGGATTAAAGGTTTCTTATGCAGTGTTTATGTAGGTACTACCTACGACCGATTTGCTACTATAATGTTTCCAACCTTTTACGATCGCAGTTAAATACTTAATTTGTTTAACTACGTTTTACCTAGAGCCGGTATTCTGTTATTTATACACCCATTAGTGTAATTTAACCTGGCTCTTTATCATTGTTTATTTAAAGACTTTAGGCGTGGTCTCTGCTCGGTTAAACATTTTGTTGAGCTGCTTTTGTTTAGGAGTCTCCGCTCATAATGCTTATGAGCCTTAAAAGCTTAGACTAATTATATCGGGACGCGTAACCACGTGTCATTCTACTAACAAACTTTCTGTCACTTTTTGCGGGGGGGCGAGGTAACACGTTATCCGCAACTTTGGATTTTATACCCTATGACTTTAGATTCTAATTTTGAATGTTAAAAATCATGAAAAGTAGTCTCGTGTAAACCCCAAACGTTCTAAGTTCAAAATTATTGTTTCGCTATTATAGGCTGTCTCGTTTAGTGATAAGGTATAAAATTGGGTGTAAATGCGCAAGATTAATTGATCTAATACCGTGGCAGAGGGGAAATGCTACCGCAAGGCCGGTCCGGATATAATTAGTCTAAGCTTAAAAGTCATAGGTGTGAAGAAAAAAAAACAGACTAACTTAATTAGTCAAAGACAATATTTTGTATCCAACAATCCGCACAAATAGGTTCGCATCCTCTTTTATAATCGGTAAGGTTTGGAACTCTCTCCCTGCGTCTGTTTTCCCAAGCAAATACAATCAGGATATTTTTAAAAGAAGAGTAAATAGGCTTTTTCTGGGCGAGCGCGCTACATCCTCGGCTTCATCTACACTTTCCATCAGGTGAGCTGAAGCCAAGAGCAAACCCATTTTGAATTTAAAAAAAAAAAAAAGTATATTAAAACAAATTAACGAGTGAGACCCTGCTTAAGGCTTCCTGCCAAACATAGTACTAGGTCAACGGGAAGTTGTTACCCTATTCTTCTTCTCGTGTGGAATCGTCACGTCTTCTTCAAATCGTCAGTTTGCGAGTATAAAAATATGTGACATAAATGGCAGTACCTACCTATAGGCACAGTATAAGACAGAGTATCTATTACTAGACTATAGGCACAGCCCGGACACTGCCTACTAAAATTTGAAATTGACAAGATGACGTCAGCACATACAAAACAAACGAAATTGAACCTTAAGTCTTCTTCGTAGGTAACGAGGAACCAGTGCGCGGTAACCAGAGGGCGATAGAGGGGGTGAGGTAAAAAGTTGGTGGGAGGAACGGAGTGTCCGTACTGTATCTAGTAGGTACAACCCGGGCGAATTAACTTGGCACCTGGCCGCACGTGGCTCGGAATTCGACACCCCTCCTGCTACCCCCCGCGGGACCCCGACGTCGCCATGTGAGGCCAGTAGCATAGCATCTCAGTTACCGTTGCACGTGTACCTGCTCTTTAGCATTTTCGAGTTATTCTTTCCGGGTTTTCCGAGTTTTTTATTCCGAGTCACGTGCGAGCCAGGTGCCAAGTTAATTCGCCCGGGTTGTAATTAATAGATACTCTTTCTTATACTGTGCTACCTTAGACAATTTATATAGGGACTCGCCTTGCGGTAGCATTTCCCCTCTGCCACGGTATAAGAACAATTGATCTTGTGCATTTACACTCAATTTTATAACTTATCACTAAACGAGACAGCCTATAATAGCGAAACAATAATTTTGAACTTAGAACGTTTGGGGTTCACACGAGACTACTTTTCATGATTTTTAACATTCAAAATTAGAATCTAAACTTATGGGGAATAAAAAACAAAGTTGCGGGATGCCAGCCGGGATGGATGTAGCCACGATGTAGCATACAGATGCTACATCCAGCGCCGCCGCGGCCTTGAGCGGACGTACAGCAGGGATGGACCGTGAATTAAGTTGAAGCGCACGACTAGCACACGTGGTCCATACAAACTAGCAGACTTGGTCTGTCATCTCGTGGCGGGCGCGGGGCGGCTGCAAATCGTCTGCACGCGGCCTAAAGGTGTCTTCTCAGATGGACAAATACCAAAGTGATCCTATAACGGTTCCGTTTTTTCCTTCCTAAAAATAGAACTACATAGTTTTTGCCCGCCACATGGGACGGCATTATGTTTTTATATCTGGCTTTCATCATCTCGTAACGACGTGGGTGCATAGATAAATTTCACGCTCCCCTAGGTGTGGCCGCGTGGGTGTCACTTTTTTAACACTGCCGAAATATCGGGAACTCAAAAACACAGATCAGAACCCGTTAAAATATTTAATTCTAGATTAATTGGAATGCTCACCATTTATGTCATCCTAGAATTTAGAGCGACACCAAAAACCCTGTACCTACGTGAAAATCCTACGTCTGTGCCAAAACCACTGTCGAAACGGTCGAACTTGAATCACAGAACATTGCATAATTTATGTGCTCTGTGGTTTGCGACTAAAGGTACACGTCCACCTGCTAGGATGGGATGCGATGCGATGAGCAGGAATTTGAAATTGTTCCTATTATGTTTTTTGGTGCAAAATTGCACAGTATTGCCGCGAGGTTAGAGATTTAAGTATCCTGCAGTGTAGTGTAATCTAATAGTAAATGTAGGATTATGGCGATAAAGAACGATTAATAAGTAATTAATGAATTTATTGTATCGAACAAAAAGGGGAACACACGGTTGGCTAGCGGTCCGTAGAGAAGAGAGCGAGCCACAGACAACTAGTGACAGACGTCACTTTGACATTTAAGCGTTTCGTTAGTGCTTTCTTATTGCGTTTAGTTTACATTCTAGCAGTAAATACTACAGCCGTGCGGCAATATAATAATAAATGCTATTATCGTACTTTTTCTACACTATTAGATTTAAAACTATACTTAATTTTTGTTTTATTTATGGTGCTTAATGTGTATTCTAATAATTAAATAAAAGTTTAATGTATAGGTAACAATAACAAAGTAGGTAAGAAATTCTAATAAACTTAATAATTTATTTATTCACTTTGTACATAATCGTCATCATCATCATCATCTCAGGCGATGGACGTTCACAGCTGGACACAAGCCTCCCCCAGGATAGCCATAACGACTGGTCCTGCGCTGTCCATACCTGCTTTGTACATAATATGACATTAAATTATCACTCCAAACTGCACAGCAATTTTTTACTATCGGCGAAGCGCTCATAACAATAATAGTAAAAGTTTGTGTTTGTTAGAGCATTACGCAAAAAGACCGATTTCGAAACTTGTGATTAGACTTAAAAATACAAAAAGTTAAAAATACAAGAAACGTGTTGTTATCAAGGTTTTTTGGTTTCTGCCAGAGTCAAATAAAATTCCCGCGAAGTCAATCTTTCGGTGGACAAGGGCTGGTAAGATTTAAATATGCCTGCACATCGCATCGCTTCGCATCCTAGCCAGTCCTGCGAGGACCGCACAACACAGCGCTTACCCGGCGGGTAATCGGGTTACAATGTTACTAAACAGTCGTCCAGTAGTGTTGCCAAACTATCTAATAGTGAACAATCGATAAGTATTTCATCAACACTAGTCGACACGATTGATGGTAAAACCGTAGATAAATATCATAAGTACAGAGTGTGAATCTGCGAATAAAGGAGCGCTCAAACCTGTACGACCAAAGCGATTGCGAAGCGGGAGCGTCTACCGCGCGCGGCGACGACGGTCGCTGCCCATAAGTGCGATTTTTGAAAATCATACGAGCGACTTGGCAGTAGAAAATGTCAGAATTTTAATTTACTATGAAGATTATGCATCTTTCTTCTGCCAAATCGCTCGTATGATTTTCAAAAATCGCACTTCTGGTAATCTTATGGCGTCCTGCCAAGTCGCTCAAACATGCCCGACCACGACGCCGGACGGCAGCGTCACCGGAGCGGGACGCGCGCGTCTAGTGGTCAGACGTGTACAATGTTACGCTCTCGTAACATCTTGTCAGTGTATAAATTAATAGGTTCTTTTTATTTTAAGTAGATTTTGGAAATTTTTGGTTCTTTTGGTAGTTTTTGGTAATTTCTGGTAGATTTTGGTAGCAAAAACAACAAAAACTCAGAAACTTTCAAAATTAAAAAACTAAAATACACAAAAGAATTAGGTAGGTTCTAGAAACTACCAAAAAGTAATAAAAACTACTAAAGAGTACCAAATTACTCTAGATGTTCAATTTAGCTAGACTCTGATGTTAAAACGGAAATAACATTACCCCAACAATAGTCAAAAAAGTGTTGCTTCAATTACTATTCATCAACAAATGAAGTTCTCGTCCCGCGTCGCAGTCGCGTAGGTTTCGAGACCGAGTTTCGCATCGTAGACGCACACGCTTCGCGTCGCGCGTCGCAGTCGCTCAGGTTGGAGCGCTCCTTCAATGTCCCGTTGCAGTCCTAAACAGGTGAGACAGACAGACGGACGGATGGACGGACGGACAGCGTAGGCTTATGAATAGAGTCCCGTTTTCACCCTTTGAGAACCCTAAAAACATCGATGACTTCGTGTCAAGGCTCACTTTTATCGTACGAAGGTATTATGATCATGATTGTAAAAAAAAATTCTTCTTTCCAGCTGTGTCAGTATCCGTGGACGTTTGGACCCTCGTCGCGATTTCCCTGGAGAGGTACTTCGCGATCTGCAGGCCGCTGAAGTCTAGAAAGTGGCAGACGCAATGCCACGCCTACAAAATGATCGCCACCGTCTGGGTGATCTCCATTATGCTGAACTCTCCAATTCTGCTGGTATCTACACTACAGCCGATGAGAGGAAACGGTAAGAATTTTTTATAAATAAATATATAAATAACTTTATTTACTTTATTTAGGAGACTAAATACCGAAATTGCAAAACACAGTTCAGGTATGGTTAGTATTTGGATTTGGACCGTTTGACCGTATTGAACCGAGGATTGCAGCGCGATCCACTTCATCCAAACGAAGTTTGATTATACACGGTGTTAGGATCAACAGTTGCACTACTTTAAGGGGTGATTGTACCCATGATAATGAAAAATTTTCCCTAAGAAACCTATAGGAAATTCGTAAAAAAATTAATATGTTGTCAGATTCTCGTTAAAATAGTACAGTTTCAATGCTAGGATTAATTTTAGATTTGTATCGAAATCTTCGAGACACTGTTACTTAAAACAACTTATTAATGTCATTTTAATATAACTTTTTAACAAAAAATTGAAAACATACAAGTATAGAGAGTTTTAGAAAAATTTCATGACTTGAATTGGTTAGTATTGAAAAAATTCCCAAACTTCGTTTGTATGGAGCCCGCTGCAAAAACTATCCTCATACGCAGTCGGCGTTATAATATTACTCACTATTAGTTGTGCCAATTTAGAAAATTCTCTGGCAGCATGTTTACCAGTAAATTGCCTCCACCAAGCCGCACTGGTCCCTCGTGGTCGAGTATGCCCCACTCCCTCTCATCGTTATTCTTGGGCCTCCTACCTTTGCTGTGCAGTCGGATCCTACAGCCTATAAGATACTTAGTAGATACTTAGTACGAAGCACGTTTTCGAAACTTCTGCTTGTTTAGGCTAGATACCTACTTAATTATGTAAAGAAGTTTGGCGGAAGGCCATGTAATTTGAGACCCAGACTTAGAGGTCCCATACATGAATGAAACTTGGTAATACGTGTAGAGTGAAATAAAACTAACAACAATTGTAAATTGGTTGTAACCTGTAGAAGTTGGGGGAAAGGTATTTCTCCTTATGACACCTTTTGTATCAAATGTGTGAAACTCATAATCTAAAATTCTAAATTTTTTATTCAAATTTCAAAATAATCTTGTATAAAAAATTAAGAATTTTAGATATTTTAGAATTTTTGTTAGATAGTCCACTCAATCTTCTACGCATTAATTGTGTTTATTTTAATGAAAACTCGCGATAACCGTACCATTTATTTTATGATAATGAAGCAAAACGAGCGAGCGAGTTAAGTTCGCCTTTGTACATCACGATTTACTGTAATTTGTTCATAATTATGTTTTTTTGTGTACAATAAAGAATCTATGAATCTATGATAACGAAATCACGCACACTATCAGTTGAACAAAGCCAAATACATTCCGTAACGACCAAAAATACCTCAGTGATGATATCAGATGAAAATAGCTGTCGTGGTTGCGTTTTGCTACTGCTTTTTGGATGATTTGTCTATTTTACTAGTAATTTATACTTTTGAATCCGGACTTCTGGAGATGTGGAAGTTTTATTAAAAAATGCCTTAATTTTTTGTGTTTAAAATAATGAGCGTTTTTCTTTTGGTTTTCTAGTGGATCGATAGATGGCGTTACGGTCTGTGCAAATAAAGGTCAAAATATTAAGAAGTGTTTCTTTAAAATAATAAAGAGGTAGAAGATGATCAAAAAGATGCCAACGCATCTTTTGATTGAATATTTCATTATTTAAGAATCATTTTAATCGAAAATATGAAACTGTTTACGTCTGACATGTTTGTATGGGCTCGATCCCTTTGCCTTTGAAAAAAAGTCAGGCACAGTCTTGACATGATTTTGACAGGATCTCGCCTACGTCTCTATGGAGCAATAAGCATGTCATCTGTCGAGTTTTTAAGGAACTAAAATTAAAAAAGAAAAGAAAAACGCTCATTATGACCGCTGTCCTGAATAGCTTTTAGTTTTCGTAAAAAATGGCAGGGTCCAAATTTGCCATTCTTCTTTAGATTACGTGTGCTTTGGTATCTTTTATGTGTACCAAAAATAATATCTACTCCTATACAACGTGTTAATAAATTAGCGCAAAACCTCATACACCCCTACTGATTTATAACAAAATAATTAAGTAGATTGAAACAATAATTTCATTATTTTGATAGTTAAAATTTAAAGTTATTCGCTATTTTTTTTTTATGTTTTGTGGCAAAAATGAGATGTTATCATTTCAGCAATGAATGAAAGCGCTAATGTACCTACTCACGGATACATTTTAATAATCTTGTTTTTGTAGTAAGTAGGGTGAGTGTGCCCGTGCGGGGTGGGTTGACATCGGGTTCTAAATTTTACTGACAAACTATTTAATATTTTGAAAAAAATGTTGAAACCATGATAATTCGATTCTGCTCTCGATTGTAAATAAACTACTTTTTAGTTTGCGTTAATTCATTAACACGTCATGGAACAAAAGCACCAGTAAAAATCATAAAATTTATTTTAAAATCTGTTAATAATAACAATATCTGTATGTGTGTACTTTCCTGTTTTATTCTTAATGATATCTACGTACGTACAAAATGGTTTGTAACTAAGTAAAAGTAGCGTGCTAGCTAATCATACTCATATCGGGATATTTATGCACTCATGTTCACCGGTAATGTATACTTAGGTATATAAATCGAATTATGGTAATCTTTGCAATTGAAAATGCAAACAGAAGGTATGTAGAAGTAGAAGATTCCTTTTTCGCGATATCAATGTTGGTCCTATATACAGGATGTAAGTGACAGCCTAGCAAATACTGAAACGGTGAACTCGACCATCAAACTGAACAACTTTCACTATAGAGCCTACCTACACCAACCCCAAAATCAGCTGTCCCATACAAAACTGCTGTACCTTCCCGACTAAAATGTTGAAACTGATATTGCATCAGCTGATTCTGCGCGTCGCGTTTCCTGAGGTAGGCTTCATAGTGAAAGTTGTTCAGTTTGATGGTCTGAGTTCACCTTTTCAGTATTTGCTAGGCTGTCACTTACACCCTGTATAAAGTTGTTCAGTTTGATGGTCTGATCATCCCCTTAAAAACCGTTAGATATTAAGTTTGAACCTGTATAGTAAGAACTGAAATGCTATGAGCTAGTGCTAGTGGCTCCTATTATAGGTACACTGAACTAAGAAACCATTTTTGTAAAGTATATTGTATTGTTTTTCTTCAATAACAAAGCAGCACCATAACATCGACATTTTGTTCTTGGTTTCTAAACTGTATTTTTTTCCGATTCTATTATCATTGAACATTGACGCGGGGTACTACAACGTGTTAATGAATTAACGCAAAACTAGAAAGTAGTTTGTTTAGAATCGAGAGCAGAATCGAATTATCATGGTTTCAACATAGGTAATTTTTTTCAAAATATTAAATATTTTTTTATAAAAATTTTAAATTTTCTCAACCCGGTGTAAACCCACCGCACGGGCACACTCAAGGGCGGATCCAGGGGGGGGGGCCCAGGGGGCCATGGCCCCCCCCACGGACCTCTGCGGATTGCATTGAATTTCGAGGCTGAGTAATGACGGCACTTTACAAGGGCATAGATTGTTGATGATAAGTTGGAGTACTGGTACGGGAATCAGTCTAATGTAGTACGTTGGGGTAAAGAGATGTCCGATACCTACAAGCTGGAGTGCGGTGTTAGGCAGGGTGGGCTCACGTCGCCGATTCTGTTCAACCTATATGTAAATCAGCTGATTGAGGAGCTCAGCAGTACCAAAGTCGGCTGTTACGTGAATGATAAACTAATAAACAATCTCAGCTACGCTGATGATATGGTGCTGTTGAGCCCCTCAATCAGAGGTCTAAGAAATTTAATAAGAATATGTGAGCAGTATGCGGAGACACATGGTCTTTCCTATAACGTCAAAAAAACGGAGTTGGTTGTCTTTAAATATAAAAAAGGCCCTACAAATGTATTGCCAGTGTATCTGCGCGGTTGTGCAATTAAAGTGGTATCGGAATTCAAATACCTGGGTCATATAGTCTCCGACAGACTGCGGGACGACGAGGACCTCGAGAGGCAGCGGCGCGCGCTCGCCATGCGTGCCAACATGCTGGCGCGACGGTTCGCGCGCTGCTCCAAGGACGCCAAGGTGACACTGTTCAAAGCCTACTGCCAGCCGTTCTACACCGGCCACTTGTGGTACTCCTATACGCAGCGCTCCTACAACACGTTGCGAGTACAATTTAACAACGCCTTTAGAGGCATGTTGGGCCTACCGTGGAGGTGTAGCGCGTCTGGTATGTTTGCCGAGAACAGGGTCAACGATTTCTTTGCAGTGATGAGGACCGCGAGGGCCTCCTTTGAGAAGCGCGCGCGTGCGTCTCCGAATAGTATTATAAGAAATATCTATGACTATTTTTATATTTTTTGACGAGCATTTTAATGTGATATCCTATAATTTGTACTGACATTTCATTTTATTGTATTGTAATTATATATCTATGGGTTATGTTTTCCTGAAAATAAAGAATATTTAATTTTAATTTAATTTTTTAATAGATTGATTGAGCTCTGTCCATAACTAATTCGTAGAGCGGAGAAAATTAGAGCTCGCTTCGCTCGCTCCATGTTTCTGTATTAATTATTGTACCTGTGTAAGGTACAATAATTAAAACAAGGCTGTGGTCAGAAATCTTTAGGATTATACACATAATATAATCCTAAAGATTTAACAGCAAACCGAGGAACACGCCCCGGGCGGCAGGTTTAGGGGGCGCGAAAATCAAGATAGAAAAAAAATATTGCATCGACTTGAGAATTTTGCAAAAAAATCTCGTGCTCGCTTCGCTCGCTCCTGATTTCAGAGATCTCAATATATTGCAGTGACGAAATCTCGAGCTTGTTTCGCTCCCTCTTGGTTTAAGATCGTATTGCAGTCATGCCATTATATTGCAGTGAAATCTCGAGCTCGCTTCACTCGCTCTTGGTTTTAGACCTTATTGCAGCCATCTCATTATATTTCAGTGAAATTTCGAGTTCGCTTCGCTCGCTCTTGGTTTTTTTGTTGTATTGAAATTACCTATCGCAGAATTCGATCATATTGCGAATTTCTGACTCGACCTAATCATATTGCAGTAAAATCTCGAGCTCGTTTCGCTCGCTCTTGGTTTTAGATCTCATTGCAGTCATCTCATTATATTGCAGTGATGAAATCTGAGCTTGTTTCGCTCGCTCTTGGTTTTAGATCGTATTGCAGTCATCCCATTATATTGCAGTGAAATCTCGAGCTCGCATCGCTCGCTCTTGGTTTTAGATCTTATTGCAGTCGTCTCATTATATTGCAATGAAATCTCGAGCTCGCTCCGCTCGCTCTTGCTTTTAGATCTTATTGCAGTCATCTCATTATATTTCAGTGAAATATCGAGCTCGCTTCGCTCGTTCTTGGTTTTTTGTTGTATTGAAATTACCTATCGCAGAATTCGATCATATTGCGAATTTCTGACTCGACCTAATCATATTGCAGTAAAATCTCGAGCTCGTTTCGCTCGCTCTTGGTTTAAGATCGTATTGCAGTCATCCCATTATATTGCAGTGAAATCTCGAGCTCGCTTCGCTCGCTCTTGGTTTTAGATCTTATTGCAGTCATCTCATTATATTTCAGTGAAATATCGAGCTCGCTTCGCTCGCTCTTAGTTTTTTTGTTGTATTGAAAGTACCTATCGCAGAATTCGATCATATTGCGAATTTCTGACTCGACCTAATTATATTGCAGTAAATTCTCGAGCTCGCTACGCTCGCTCTTGGTTTTAGATCTCATTGCAGTCATCTCATTATATTGCAGTGACGAAATCTGAGCTTGCTTCGCTCGCTCTCGGTTTAAGATCGTATTGCAGTCGTCTCATTATATTGCAGTGAAATCTCGAGCTCGCTTCGCTCGCTCTTGCTTTTAGATCTTATTGCAGTCATCTCATTATATTTCAGTGAAATATTGAGCTCGCTTCGCTCGCTCTTGGTTTTTTTGTTGTATTGAAATTACCTATCGCAGAATTCGATCATATTGCGAGTTTCTGACTCGACCTAATCATATTGCAGTAAAATCTCGAGCTCGCTTCGCTCGCTCTATTTTAAACGTTTTATTGCAACCACTCAACCTGGACCTGGCCTCTCTAAGAAAAAAATATTGCTACACTCTTGTAGAGGAGGCCCGGGCCCGGCGCCAATCTCATGTTTTTGCCCCGCCTCGGAAAAATCGTAGATCCGGGGCTGATTGTTTTAGTTTTCTATGTATGTATACAAGACGTCTCGGGTCTGTGTTTCTAACTAAATGTTTTAATATCTTAATACGTGGCCTGAGTCGGCCGAGGGCCCCCCCCCAAAATGAAATCCTGGAACCGCCCTTGGGCACACTCACCCTACTTAGTACCGAAACATGATTCTTAAAATGTATTCATGAGTACGTTAGCGCTTTCATTCATGGCTGAAATGATACCAAATCATTTTAACCTCAAAACTTAAAATGCGAATACGAGTAACTTTAAATTTAAACTATCAAAATAATGAAATTATTGTTTCAATCTAATTATTTTGTTATAAATCAGTTGGGGTGTATGAGGTTTTGCGCGTATTAACACGTTGTATATTAGATGAGGTGAACGCAGGCCTGCCTCAAGCGCTGCGTGCTATAGCCGGGAGTACAGAAATTGCGCCTCACGCAAAATTTGCGGGTCCATCTTGGTGGCAAATCTCACGCTCAAGAGTTTGCCGACGTGCTGCTCAAGATCGAGGGACCAAACACCAACGGACCAGTACAACTAACTATATAGGGTCCTTCTTAATATGCTGACACTTTTTTAAGGGGATGATCAGACCGTCAAACTGAACAGCTTCCTATATGGGACCAACATCTAAATCGCGAAAAAAAAATCATCACTTCCATACAAAACTGCAAACCTACCCGGAGCCAAACGTATCGGAAACTGTAATTTTTCGCGATTTCGATGTTGATTCCATAGAGAAAGTTGTTCAGTTTCATAGCCTGGTCATCGCCTTAAAAAAGTGTCAGCATATTAAGAAGGACCCTGTATACACTGTTTTTTAATTCTGTAAAATCTAAATATAATTATAAAAGAATTCGTATCTTCTTACGTTCCTCAATTATTCGTTTGATAACATGAAATATAATTGATAAATATAACATAGGCCACAAAAAGAACCCCATAAACAAGTCCCAAGTCCTACGCGTTTCTGCCTCAATGTCTATCACAAATCAAATGTAATTAATAAATTCAGCTCTCGAAAAAACCGAAATACCGAATTCTCCAGAGAAACTTAGCGACATCCTTGGTAAAAGCTTTAGGGCTTTTGTCCTTAATTTAATTTGTAATAGGATTTCATTCTTGAGTCAATGGATAATTATATTATTTTAAGCCACTTTATATGTAATCCCACCCACCCCATCCAGCCCACCGCCGTTGAGTAGCCTGCTTGTCGGTCTTCTACAGATTGTACTTCGGTGAGTGTGCTCCAGAGCTGCATGAGCTCATCCCGCTTTCCTCTTTCTACTATCGGACTTCCAGACGCACCGCGGGACATCACCCCTTCTTGGTTGACATCGCACATATCCGCACCAAGCGCCTTTCTGAATCTTTTATAAGGCGCACAGCCTTGTCTGCGTCAGTATTTCCGAGCGCTTAAGGGGCGTCCGCCCGGTTTTGAGTAACTTTGTAACCATTTTATACATTAACTATGGCACTTTTAAAGCAGAAAACAAAACTGAACAATCTACAGGATATGAGAAGTGATGTGGTTTTTCTCGAAATCTATTTTAATTAATAAAACTGAAGAAAAACGACTCCAAAGTCACCTCTTTTTTTCCAGTTGTAACCGTTTTACTCTTACATTGTTGATCAGAAGAATATGAAAATTTATAATATTCTTCACAATACAATATAAAATGATGTGGTTTTCTTATTTTTTGAAAATTCATAAAAAATCATACAGGTTTTCAAAGAAAACGGAAAATTCTGACCGGAGCCGCTTAATTGAAGCGGGATGGCTAATTGCAAAAGTTTGCTTGTAAGAAAGAGAGCCTTGCAGATGGGAGGAGTAGCCTTAAAACCCGAATTCCGAATTCCGAAAGAATAGGCTTCTTCTGGGTGAGCTCGCTACATCTTCAACCCCATCTTCGTCCTGAGCTGAGGACTGGATTGAGGTCAAGAGCAAACCCACAAGTAATTTTAAAAAAAGTATACTCAAAAATCGAATTTATTAGATTTTTTCAATACTTAGGATTTTTTGATTTTGACATTTATAAACCCTGCAAGGGCACTACACTAATAAGATAAGTAGTAATTTAGAAAAAAAACATTGGAATTCAAATAAATCAATAAAATCTTTCAATAATGCAAACAATATCAGTGTTAAAATCGTTACATTTATTAAATGAAAACCGCGTGTGGCGGTCCGTGGTCTCTGCCTACCCCCTTGGGACAATGGCGTGAGCTTATGTATGTATGGCATGTACATTTATTAAATGGTACAAATTAAATTAAATTTTTCTTCTTTTGTGTCAGCATAAGCTATAATATTACAGATATATAATGACAGTCACTTAGCATAAGTACAGTAGAGGATAGAAAAAATCAATCGAAATTTAAAAAAAACATAGCATAATTCCGTACCACTACACCTTTTATACATACATAATACGTACGTGTAATTTAACGATAAAACTTCTACGCGTAAAAGCTCTTACATAAAAAAATACATGATGTACCAAATAAAATTGTTCAATCAACGTAAAATCCTTTCGATGAAAATAGGAGTAAACAACCAAAGACAACCAACAATAAGGTCTCAAAAAAAGAGAGCAAACAAGTGCTGCCATCATCCTCTCAAGAAAGCGTTTCTTTGAACAAAACGGAAGCACTTACATTTAATACTTTTTGTTTGTGTATTTGCTACTCTTGTAATTTGAAACGCAGGCACAGAATAGGTAATACGCAGGCACAGATTATTTAATAGTTACTACCGTAAACGCAGGTTTAGATTATTTTCCTCTTTTATTTATAAATAGAAAAGTCAGAAGCATTATGTCTCAGTTAGCACAGTCCTTAAAATTGCCCTGTTACAATTCCAACTTTTAGATCCGTACTTACATAAACTGGTAGGCGTAGTGTGGGCGCCCTGTTGCCCGCTGGACAGACGACCTGAAATAAAACCGGTCAAGTGCGAGTCGGGCTACTCGCGCACCGAGGGTTCCGTACCACACCACCAGAGAAGACAGCATTATTAACTTAGAAAAAAAAAACTTTTTTTGTCCGGGACCTTTAGCGCGAGACCGACTCACACTTGGCCGGTTTTCAGTATTTGTTGTTATTCTGTGGAGTTTGCTCTATAATCACACTAAGTTTGACGCTTGTATGTATTACCGTTTTTACCATAAAGCGAGAAGAAAAAACGTTGATAAAAACTAGTTTCTTGTTGAGAACCGCCCTTAATTTTTAAGTTTTTGAAATTTAAATCCGCCGTAATAACGCATAATCTGAGAAAATTTCAACTATCTAGCTATTAAGGTTCAAAAGTTACAGCCCTAAATAGGTAGGAGAGACGGACGGACGGACGGACAGACGGACAGACGGACGGACGGACGGATGGACAGACAACGTAGGCTTAGTAATAGGGTCCCGTTTTCACCCTTTGGGTACGGAACCCTAAAAAGTAGCGTGGAGGGACTGGATGAAGAAGGCCGAGGACAGAGTTTTGTGGCGCGCCTTGGGAGAGGCCTGTTCAGCAGTGGACGATGATAGGCTGATGATGATGGTGATGACTTACATAAAGATATTTTAATTTCGAGTGGTTATGTTTTTAGGGTTCCGTACCCAAAGGGTGCCAACGGTATCTTATTCACAAGTTAACGCTGTAAGTCCGTCCGTCCTAGATTTAGAGGACTGATCTTCTGATCCGGTTTAAATTTTCTCATAATTTATGTATCATTGCAATTTGATTTTATAAAATTTTTTTTACAAGAAGGTGCAAGAAGCTAGGTTTTCAATGGTTTTTCTTCTCGCTCTATCGTGAAAACGGTAAGAGGAAGGATCGGTAATCCATACCGTCATCGCCATCATACAAGCGTCAAACAGTGGTATGTTGTTGTGTTGTAGGTACCGTCGACATATTCACCTATTTTCTAATGTGCGTCAATAAATTAGTCTTTCAACGCTTTTGTACTAATTTCAGAGAAATTGTAAAAGTTTTTATTCTAATTTCTTAGGAATAAGTTTTGCTCTAACGACTTTATGAATAGTTAGTGAAGAGAATAGATAGCGTCCGTAATCTATCGTGACCGTAATAAAACGTGGTCGTATAAATGAAACCATTAGGCGAGACGGTCGTCAGTTACCTAATGGTTTCCAAGTAGGTACCTAGTAACTTTTAAAATCTTCTTCTATCCGTGACTGCCTGACAGACTGACTAACAGACTTAACAACGCACAAACTAAACTACTGAAGACAGAAACATGACATTTTGAATAAGTATATTTTCTGTAATTGAACCAGTTATGAAGGATTTTTCGGAAATCAGTCCCTAAGTGATAAGATAGATAGATAACTCATTTATTTCATCAGAATAATACAGGAAAAACAAGGGGTGAAAGGGAGTGTACACTTTTGTATAAAAAATGCGTGTCTCACCTTGAAATATTTTTGTATGAAGACTGCTAGTTTCACAGTCCCCTTAACACTTCTGTTCTAAGATATTAAAATCCAATCAACTGCGAAAATCACAAATGAATCGAACTGCGAAGTGAAAGTGATAACTCTACTCTACACGAATTCGACGGAGTAAGAATTATAAATTACAATATCAGAGAGTAACAGAAACTAATTTAAAAGTTATATATATTTTAAGTTGTTGTATTAAATCAAAATGAGAATTAGGATGTTTGTGTACTCTACTCAATCACGCCGAAACGATCGGTTTCGATAAGACTTGGCTTGGCATTGACGGCATATTAATCATGGAGATTGCTCGGACACAATATAATTTATCATAGTATTCCAATTATCCCCAGGGAGCGGTCGCCCTTGAATCGTTCCAAGCCGCCTTTTGGTCTGTAACTGTTTATTACACACCTACAGACCAAAGAAAAAAATTGACACCTACATATTTTTAAAACCTAAGGGCTCTTACAGACCAGCGACAGTTGTCTGCGACAGCTCGCGAGAGCGGTCGGCGACCGTCGCGCGACCGTCATGCGACCCTCTGCGACCGTCGCGCGACAGTTTGCGACCGTGACGTAGTGTTGTATAGTCTGAGAGATAGACCTCCATATCCAAAACAGTTTTTGTGGTAGTTTGTAACATCCTATATACAGGGTCCTTCTTAATATGCTGACACTTTTTTAAGGCGATGACTACGGCGAAACACCCAAACAAACAAACAAATAAACAAACAAACAAACAAACAAACAGACAGACAAAAAATCCAAAAATTGGTGATTTGGAATCAGGGACAAGTAAAAACCATGTCATAATTTTTTTTTACTCGAACAAACAAACACCCAAACAAACAAACAAATAAACAAACAAAAAAACAAACAAACATACAGACAAAAAATCGAAAAATTTGTGATTTGGAATCAGGGACAGGTAAAATCCATGTCGTAATTTTTTTTTTGTAAATATCTTCAATGTACAGACACTACCATAGGTTAATAAGACCTGTACTAACCTATGGTAGTGAGACATGGGCAACTACGAAGCGACAAGTCCAAACCATTCAAGTCGCAGAGATGAAGATGTTACGCTGGATGTGCGGGGTTACGAGATACGACAGAATACGCAACGAGTTCGTGCGAGGTAGTCTCGGAGTTCGCGACGTAGCGGATAAAATTCAAGAAAATCGACTTAGATGATTTCGACATGTAAAAAGAAGACCATCTGATTATATAGGCAACAAAGCAATGGACTTCACCCTACCAGGTCAACGTGGCGTAGGCAGGCCAAAACTTCGATGGTCTGATGTTGTAATGAAGGAAATGGACAACTGCGAGCTCTCCGTCGACGATGTTCAGGATAGAGCGAAGTGGAAGAAACAGACTAGGAAAGCAGACCTCGCTACCCAGCGGGACAGCAGCTAGGAAGATGATGATGATCTTCAATGTACAGACACACTTCTGTTACAGTTTTATAATAGTTTAGATGCTAATTTGCTCCGAAATTTATAGCCGTAGTACCTACAATAATTTGGTTACGTTAAAAAGGATAGCAGCAACAGGTAGAGATCTCCTGTTTTAACTAGATATTTGCTATAATATGCATCTCTCATTGAGTAAATTCACAGAAAATGTCTCACGATCAGAAGGTCTAAGCAGCAAACGTCCAACAGCGCGAAACTTCTAATGAGCAGTAAGCCTAATTAGGACAATGTAGCAAATAGTCAAACTCTCAGATGGTCTGTATAGACGATGCCTTTTTCCTCTACGCTGTAAACCACACAAAACGGCACAGCACTAAACGTGTTCGTAGCACAGATTACTAAGTAATAATTAGTTCATAGTGACACCTAGGTACGTACGCCCAACTGCCCGTCGCGTCGCGTTGCGGCGCGACGCGTCGGGCAGTTGCGCCGGTACCGAGACGTCGCGTCGATCGAGCTCTAAAACAAACCTGCCCCCATACCCGCACTTTCGATCTTCACTATATCGCCACTGTTTCGGTCCGCACTTCATTGTAATAGAGTTGAAATTGGAACGAAAACATTCACGCAAAAGTTCGAATCGAATGTGCGGGTAGACCCTCTGGGCCTCAATCGCCCTAAGTTTGAACGATACTACCAAAACAAAACCACAACCAAAAACGTTACGTTATGCACAATTCGTATCGCGCAAATTATATTAACGGTAACGATTTAGCTTTATTTCGGAAGATACGTTGGCGTAACGTTTGATGTCCGTTTGATCGAATTTTCTGTATTGTGCGATTTAACCGTTCAGAAAAAAATATCGCGATAGCTTTTTTACTTCAGCTAAACCAAATATAAACCAAAACTAAACCAAAACCAAACCAAAACCGTATAAAATTGCGCAATTGAGGCCCTGAATCATGCTTATAAACACCAATATATCACCGAATAACCACAAAACTATTTTGACGTAAAATAAGTAGGTAGCTCGTTTTATCTCGGTTCAATGCACAGTAATAGCTTTCAAAAATTATGTAAGTACGGTACATAAATTATCCTGATAATGTTTCTGCCCGAATTGCTTTGAAGTCCGTTGTGTTTTTCGTTTTCAGTACAGTTGACTTGACAGGGCCGCGGGAGCTAAGTGGATGCGGTATTTTCAGGTCAGAAGAGGCATAAACGCTCTCGAAGCATAATGACCTAAACCCATTTTTTTTCTTAAACTCATAATTACATACTCTCAAAATGACTTAACCGCAAACTGACCTAAACACGAATTGACCCAAACGTATTGACTTAAACGCAAAATGACCCATAATTTTATAGACACAGAAATGGAGACCTAACGTAGCAGTGGGTGGATTAGGGCTCTGGATGATGATGATGATTTACGTGACAGATAACTGATGCGCATAGAAATAAAAACAAGAACAACATGATGTATTATACAGGGTCCTTCTTAATATGCTGACACTTTTTTAAGGGGATGATCAGACCATCAAACTGAACAACTTTCTCTATGGGACCAAAATCGAAATCGCGAAATGAAAAATCTGCTCTCCCATACATTTTGCTTGAGTAGGTTTGCAGAGTTGATTTTTTTTCGCGATTTCGATGTTGGTGCCATAGAAAAAGTTGTTCAGTTTGATGGTCTGATCATCCCCTTAAAAAAGTTTCAGCGTTTAACAAGGACCCTATAATAGGATTCTTCTTAATGCTAACGGTTTTGTAAGGACATGATCATATCGCCATATGTTATTAGTTATTATTAGTTATTACGTACATTATTAACTTTTCCACGCATGTATATCTTTTTAGAAATACGAGAAATCCTGATAGACTTGATTCAGATCTTTTTCAAAAAACAAGTTTATTTCAAAATAACTGCTACTGTATGAGTATTAATTAGTCTTTAATAAAATTCCAGACAGGATGAAAAAACTGCCAACCAAACGATTGTTAAATGAACTGTTCAACTGGTTGTTAGAGTCTGGGTTTTATAGTGTACAAGAATTCTTAGATAGATAATGTAATAATGTAATGATAACTTCGATAATGTACTGTAATTAATTAATAATGCTATAACTTTGTGACATGTTCTAATCCCTAATATTTGCAATAATGTAATAATGTAATGATAATTCCCTGTAAATAATTAATTAATAATGTTTTTAACTTTGTGACATGTAATCTCTAATATTTGCATGCCAATTTAGCTTCTACCATTTTTGCTACCATTGTTAGCTGAATAGAAGAAACTTTCTATGTACCTACCACTATTATGTTACCTATTCATAGCAAATAAATATTCATTTCATTTCATAAAATTGTTGAAATGCTATTACTTTCTCGGCGCACAATTTTGTTATTAGAATTCTTCGTCGGATTCTAAACCTTCAGAAATAGTAACGCTGGTGTGCCCCTTAATCAATGTTGCCGGGGTCCAACTGGCATCGAATGAATTCCGCTAACAAATCATGAGTAATCTCGTGCGAGGTCAGCTGCGAAGCCTACTCAATCATAATTATTATTATCGTTATGGGTTATATAAGTCCTGTAACGACATTTTCTCACCGCTTTCATACTCTCCTTCAAAAGGAAAACATCTTTAAATAGTTTTTGGGAAAGTTCGTACTGAAGTAATCCATAGTTAATTTATTTATCGAGTTACGAATGCCATATTAAGTACCTTATCTGAAAAATTATTTAAATTTAATTATTTCTGTTCAGAAGGGGTTACCGAATCGGGGGCATCGGGGGTAACTCCTTCAGAATAGAAAAAATAATAAATTGAAGTTGGTCAAAAAATTACCAAGGTATCGCGTAAAAAACGCAAAGAATTAATAACCCCCACCCCCGAGAAAACGACAAAATTAGAGTCGTGCTTCAGTCTAGTTGTTTCTTACTTTGTATATGCGAGAGCGAACGCGCTTGACGGTATTCAACGATGGAAAAAAATGTGCTGTCCCGTACATTTGAGTCGAGGAGGTACTGCAATTTTGTATGAAACAGCAGTCCTTTTTATTTTTTTCACAATTTTAGTGACTGTTGGTTAGTTTGATGGTCTAAACCGCCCCTTTAAATTCACCCTGTATAGTCAGACTAATAAAGCAGATAAAGTAAACGTTACATAAAGTTTCTAAAATTCGAACGTGGTAATTATAGTACTTTGTGTTTGAACTATCGAATGTAAACGTTAAACGTATATCCGGTCTTCCGCTGCGCTGCCGCTGCCGCTATGTGTTCAAAATTGTATGTTTAATTAAGATCAATATACTTTACCGTAATTAATATCCAGAGATAGTAATGCATCTATTAAATTGCTTAGTTTGTAGTTATACTACCGTTATGCAGGGATTGTAATATTGCTTAGTTCGTAGTATACACCACTAGTTTTTAATTACTAACGTAACTTTAAGGGTGTATTCAGACCATGAATCTGAACAACTTTCCCTAAGAAACATGGGTCGAAAAATGAGAAAAATTTTTGGACCTTCCATACAAAAGTGCGGATCGGCTGATCGATTTTCTATGGGAGGTCCAAAAATTTTTTACGTTTTTCGACCCATGTTTCTATGGGAAAGTTGTTTAGATTCATGGTCTGAATACACCCTTAAAGTTACGTTAGTAATTAAAAACTAGTGGTGTATATCTGACTATGTAGAAAATCAACTTTATTTTATAGGAGTCGTTTAGTTTGATTAAAATAAGGGTAATCATTATGTTTCCCATTGACATCTGATGACAAGGTGGTCAGTAATGCCATGTCTTTTTAGTTCCATACATTTTAGATTTAGTATAGTCTTGGCGCAAACAGATGTCGCTACTGGCCTGAACGAGAGATAAATCTTAATTAAACGTTATTAGATAACTTTTGAGTTTTGTTCCACGGAAATAAATTATATAGATTAATTTTCTTAAAAATTTTAATAACAAATGTGTTTAACACGCATTTTAACGTAATTAAACATTGCTCACGCCCACACGCCCGCTCACTCCCCGTCACACTGGACAGAGTTTCGGTACTACTAGTGAAACGTGGATGTTCTGAGGTTTCAGAATATCTCTGACTACCCCCTCGGGAATATAGTCGTGAGCATATGCTATGCTATAGTACCGTAGTAAACATTGCTGTAGTACCGTTACTCACCACCGACCGTCGCTGTACTTGCGCGAGTTTTCAACGAAGAAGGTGGCAACTTTCTTAGTATGGGCATTGACCCACTGTTGTGTATAATTCAAGGAATATACTACTCTTGGTATAATTTATTTACTCTATGGTAATTGTTACGTAAGAAAAATTAGGTTGTTTATATTCTAAGCCAGGATCTAAATGGACAACTATATTGCACCATTATGCAGAATTTGTCAGACAAAAACCCACCATAAAATTTATGAGGTATGCCAATAAAAAAAATGTGTTACAGTACAACACTCTTTATTTTCAGTGAAACACAATACGAAAATACCAATATGAAGTGAAAAGGGTACAAATGGTGGCATTGCATTGGCATAAAAAAAGGCTCGCATGAATATACAATGAAGTCCCAAAGAAGGCAAGTTTATCCTTTTTATTAAGATTCCGGAGTCAAAAAAGGAACCAATAATTTCCTTCGTTCCGTCTGCCTGCGTATGTCCCACCCCAATTACTCTCATTTTAGCACCTATTAAAACATTTCGCATGAAGGCGTAACTAGGTGCGCGAGTTAATTATAGGATCCGACATCAAGAAGGGCACGAAAAAATTGTCATGCGCATTCGCTTTTGCATACGCAAAGTAATTATGCCCCTTTCACACGAGGGCAGGGCAGTGAGGGCAGGATAGTTGGGAAGGCAGTTGACGTTCACATTTCGGGCAGCTAGACGGGACCGATCAGTCCGCGAATATAATTTGAGTTTCGTTGTGATGATTTTCACAGTTATATTCGGTATTCCAATCGAGTTATATTTTTATATTCCATAATTTCGTTTTTTTATAAATAAGTAACTACTCATTTTATTTACCTTTATCAGTAAACCCATTGTAAATTTGGATCCACTTGTAATTAAAAAGTTCTAGTATGATTTCTCTACTTGCGCGACTGAGCTTTTTTCTATGCTATTTGTCGCAGCTAGCATGGCTTTCGCAATCTGAAGATGTCATTTTGTATGCAGCGAAGACGCGTCTTGCGCGTATAGAGATACCATACTACAGGGTGTTAGGGTAACCAGTTGTATTACTTTTAGGGGTGATTGTATCCTTGATACTGAACAACTTTCCCAAAGAAACCTATAGGAAATTCTCAAAAAAAATATTTATCTTTTCATACAAAAGTTCGGTCAGCTGATTGCATTTGGTATGGGAAGTCCAAAACATTTTTTACGAATTTCCTATAGGTATCTTAGGGAAAGTTGTTCAGTATCATGGGTACAATCACCCCATAAAGTAATGCTGTTTAGGGGCAGTTCACATAAAGTAGATCACTGGGGAACTGTTAAGTCACGGCGACAATTTTTTTTTCCTTCTCCAATTATTCATATACCAATTAGAAAATATCTGTTTCTACTCTGTTTTGTAAACAAGTTTTTCGACGGTATAACGAAATCCAGAGATCCTGTCTCTATAATTCAATTTTGGGTTATAGTAATTTGTCCTTACGCCAATTGAGTTTAAGACCGTCGTTATGACCTCGTACTCCGGATAGACGTTCTTCGATTCACTCATAGTAAAACAAAAAATTAAAACCGCCTTCAAAAAAACTAAAAAGTAAGAAAATAATATTGCAACCGATGACTTTTTCATTCGCATCATAAGAACATTAAATTGTTTTATCGAAGTCGCTGTCAAGCCAGTACGATTCGCAACAGGGCTTGCATTAGTTTTTTTGGCTTGGCTTGACACCGACTTCGATAAAACAATTTAATGTTCAATGAAAAAGTCATCGGCTGCAATATTATTTTTTTAACTTTTTAGTTTTTTTGAAGGCGGTTTTAATTTTTTGTTAAAATTTTGTTTATTTCACAATTTTCAGTGGTGAATTCATTTGTTCGATTTAATAGTAGTGCTTTGAATTAACAAACGCACTAGTCGGCACAACCAGCACAACAAACGCAAAGAGTACATCGATATGAAGTGAATTTTTCAATCGCCGATGATTTGATGTCAACTTTTGAGGAGTTTTTTTTTTTAAATCTTGTACAATGTCACACTATCTAGTCACATTTATTGTACCAGAATCTAGCCTGGACTTGTATTATGATGACTAGACAACGATATAGAATACATATAATTAGATACAAACATCCATGACTCGGGTACAATTATTCATATTCATCATACAAATATTTGTCCCTTACGGGATTCGAACCCGCGACCCTCGGCACAGCAGGCAGGTTCAATACCGACTGTGCTACCGGGCCGTCAATTCTTCAAGTTCTTGCGACCACAGCGCACGACCCGAGCGAGCGCAGCGAGCGTGCCGCGGCAGGCGGCGAGTGCCAGAACCGAATCGCTACCGTTTACCACCACCACCTAGTCCACCTGAAAATATTGTTGTTCTCACCTCGGGGAGTTCATCTCGCCCCCCTACCCCTAAACCATGATTCGAAGACGCCATATGTCACTGTCACTATTTTTACGAATCTAACGACACATCATAATATTAAAATCCATTTATAGGCTGTAGAGCGTGTCAAAAAATGGACATACATACAAATACTATTCCGAGAGATAAGTGTACTTTTTGCAACCAGCAGCAGCAAGGCTGATTCAGTGTTTATGGGGTGTAGAGCTTTTCTGTGATGGGGATGGACCAGGTCTGCCTGCATAATTCCAGTCGCTTTAGGAGTTACTGATGATTAAAGGTCTGTAAAAAATTAAAGATCACATACTTTGTCAGCTGCAAGGCTGATCGTATGCTATTGTTGTAGTATGCACTGTAGCTATGTGTACAGTACAAAAACTGACATGGTTCATCAGTCGGTTTAGGAGATATAGCCGTTCAAAGGTCGGAACTTTGACTGGCTTTATCTCCTAAACCGACTGACAGAACTTACAGTTTTTGTACTGTTCACATAGCTACAGTGCATACTACAAAAATATCATACGATCGGCCGTGCAGCTGATCGTTAATTTTTTCATCATCATCATCATCATCTTCTCAGCCGATGGACGTCCACTGCTGGACATAGGCCTCCCCCAAGGATCGCCATAACGACCGGTCCTGCGCTGCCCTCATCCAACGTTTCCCCGCCGCCTTCACCAGGTCGTCGCGTCGGTCCACCGTGTGAGGGGCCTACCCACGCTGCGCTTTCCGGTACGCGGTTGCCACTCGAGAACTTTTCGGCCCCACCGGCCATCGGTTCTGCGAGCAATGTGCCCTGCCCACTGCCACTTAAGTTTAGCAACTCTTTGGCCTATGTCAGTTACCCTGGTTCTTCTGCGGATCTCTTCATTTCTGATTCGTTAATTTTTTACAGACCTTTAATCATCAGTAACTCCTAAACCGACTGGAGTTATGCAGATCTCCATCACAGAGATGCTCCACACCCCATAAACACAGAATCAGCCTTGCTGCTGATGGTTGAAAAAAGTACACTTATCTCTTATACTATACGTAATATCTTACGTTTTTTTAACGTTATGCATAATTACGCTATTCATATAAAAGATATACTTTTAAAATCTATACATTTCAACATTATGGATTTTAATGATTGTGTTTTAAGTGTTAAGCGTTTTCAATGTAGGAATTTTCAATTATGGATTCTTATATAGACCCGGTTTATATATTATTGGTGTGCTCTGCTTCATGCATACAAATTGGAGGTCTAAGAAATAAACCACCACTTTCCTTGAGGGATTTTAAGTTGGTACGTGACTCGGGTCTGAAGCAGCCTGAATATCTTTTTCAATAATATATGTTATAGAGTTTACCTGCGACTTTGTCCGCACAAATTATACACCAGATTTTAAGTCAGATCATAAGCTATCGAACAAACAAAGTTTCATCAAAATAGGTTCAGTAGTTTTCGCATGATGCTCGATCAAACAAACTTAAGGGGCGTCCGCCCGGTTTTGAGTAACTTTGTAACCATTTTATAAATTAACTATTGCACTTTTTAAGCAGAAAACAAAACTGAACAATCTACAGGATATGAAAAGTGATGTGGTTTTTCTCGAAATCTATTTTAATTAATAAAACTGAAGAAAAACGACTCCAAAGTCACCTCTTTTTTTCCAGTTGTAACCGTTTTACTCTTACATTGTTGATCAGAAGAATATGAAAATTTACAATATTCTTCACAATACAATATAAAATGATGTGGTTTTCTTATTTATTGAAAATTCATAAAAAATCATACAGGTTTTCAAAGAAAACGGAAAATTCTGACCGGAGCCGCGCAATTGAAGCGGGATGGCTAATTGCAAAAGTTTGCTTGTAAGAAAGAGAGCCTTGCAGATGGGAGGAGTAGCCTTAATTTTTTTTATTTACAGGTTTATAATCCTACTAGCGTTAACCCGCGACTTCGTCCGCACAAATTATATACCAGATTTTAAGTCAGATTAAACAAAAAAAGTTTCATCAAAATCGGTTCAGTAGTTTTTGCGTGATACTCGAACAAACAAACACCCAAACAAACAAACAAACAAACAAATAAACAAACAAACAAACAAACAAACAAACAGACAGACAAAAAATCAAAAAATTGGTAATTTCGAATCATGGACAGGTAAAATCCATGTCGTAATTTTTTTTTTGTAAATATCTCCAATGTACAGACACATTTCTGTTATAGTTTTATAATAGTTTAGACTTGCGTTAACCCGGGACTTCGTCCTCACAAATTACATAGCAGATTTTAAGTCAGATCATAAAAAAGTTTCATGATAATCGGTTCAACAGTTTTCGCGTGATGCTCGTTCAAACACACAAACAACCAAACTTTTTTTTTTAATTTACAGTTTTATAATAGTGTAGACTATACTATTATACTATCCTACTAATATTGGATGGATGTTTGTTCTGCTTTCACGCAAAAACTACTGAACGGATTTTGATGAAAGAAGAATGGCAGATTTGGACCCAGCCATTTTTTACGAAAACTAAAAGCCATTCAGGACGGGGGCGGTCGTAATTATTATAAACAGAAAAAATTAAGGTATATATTTTTTTTAAACTTTCACATCTCCAGAAGGAGAAATACTTTTACTACAACTGCTACAGGTTACAACCAATAAACTTTTTTAATTGTTAGTTTTGTTTCACTCTCTACACGTATTACTAAGTTTCATTCAAGTATGGGACCTCTAAGTCTGGGTCTCAAATTAAATGGCCGTCCGCCAAACTTCTTTGCTAATGATTCAAATTATACACATTTTTATAAACATATTTAATCGTTGTTGTCAACAGCCTACAAATGCCGAGAAGTATGGACGAACCTGGAGCTGGAGAGGGCGTTCAACCTGGGCCTGGACGGCGCTCTACTCCTGGTTCCTCTATTCATCATGTCCTTCGCGTACGCCCTCATCGTCACCAAGCTCTGGCGGGGAATGCGCTACGAAATTCAACATAACTTCAACAGACAACAACGTTAGTAATGTCAAGTCTATTTGTAGTGTCTGTGCGAACGCGTAGTGGGGGCAGTTGCCTGCCAGCCTTTGTCGGGTGCGGACGTGCGCGCTCCGCATATACTACCTGCCTAGTGAGCAACAGTAAATGTGTACTTATTTAGCAAACCCTACATGTGGCGACGAGGATGGGATCTTATTTTACGTAAGTGCACACTGTATTTTATCTGGTTTTGAAATAAAAACAAAATGCAACGTCGGAATTTTGAAATTAAAGCGACGTTGTAAAGTATTATTTCACGCAGCAGAGTAGCGTGTGTTCACGACTATGTTCCCCGAGGGGGTGGTCAGTGATATTCCGAAAACTACGAACAAAGCGAATATCTATTATCTAAAATAACGTTCTATTTTGATTTAAAAGGACAATAACGATAATTCATTATAATTTTATCCACGAGGGCTATCATGGTACTTTCATTTATTTACTATGCCTATTTCATTAGTTTTCATGTCAAAAAACATTGGATTCTTAGTTTGTGCGGTGGTTGACAATCTATAACAGTGATTATTTTTCTTTTCATGAACTATGACCATCAAACGCTGGAGGAAAAAGAGGAAAGGGGACACATCAGGACGATAGACGCTATGCTGGGGTCGAGGTCATAAGAGTATACATACCACAAATCGAGCACCTGTTCGAACGATTGCTGCGACTAGACTCCAATCCTAAAGGTCATGTACAATACATTACCATACATGTTTTTATAATAGACTTACGCTCAAGCCATAATCCTACGGAGTAGGCAGAGACTACGACAATGACTATCTCATAATATGAAGTTATTCAGCTAGATTGAGGAGTATGTATATCTATGCAAGCCGTTTCATTAGGACCTCGACTTAACAGTCGACGCCGTCTGAGGATCTTACAAAATCCTTTCTTACGAAATCCCAGAATACATAAAATTGTAAGAGTGTCGTAATCGTGACTCTGTCTATGTTACCTACCTACACATAACTCGACGGAGTAGCAATAGGTGCCCTATGGCACTCGCGTACCGTTAAAGGTTAAGCTGAAGGTCAGATACGGTCGGTCGGTCCGTCTGTCAGTCGATCGATCGGTCGGTCAGTCGGTCGGTCGGTCGGTCGGTCGGTCGGTTGGTCGGTCGGTTACAGTTGCCGTTAAGGTTAAGGTTAAACAGACAGATACATATTTACGAAGACTACTAATTGTCTGGTTACAATGATTAATACTATAAATTGTAGAAAACAGGCGTATATTAACATCTTGAATATTATAGTGTTATTTATTATAAATATTATGTAACGCTGCGTACGTATAGATACGAGTGAGTAAATCGGTGCAAAACAGTAGCCAATGCTCATAAAATTTAACACAAATACCTACCGGATTACATAAGGTTTCTGCATAGGTATCTCAGTGTAAAACTATTTTGATATTCAATCACAATCAATATTGTTTGTACCTAGTTATCCCTAAGGACTTGTGATAAGGGAATGACTTGCAAAGTTGCAACTATTTAACAAGGGGGCAAAAAGGGATTTCTTGCAAATTTCCGTTACATCTATACCATACGTCTAACTTAGCGATTCAAGATGAATTCAATTCTAAATACACTGTTGAATATGCTATATCGTTTGCACCGATAGTTACTGACTTGACTACGTATCAGTATAATACACTTTATACATACCTACCGAATATTAGGTTCCAAGCGCGAGTCACGCGAACTAAAAGGCGATAAGTATAAAGTGCGAAGTAGGTAAAACTACAGTAGTTAAAGGACCATGCAGTGATTAAACTGTTAGTAAAAACTAAAAGGTCAAGCAGATGCATCATACATGCAGGGATATGCAGGGCCATGCAAAATCATGCAAAAATATGAAACTGCAATAGTAAAAGGACTATTCAATAACTAAGTTGTTAGTAAAATCGGGAAAGTCATGCAGTTACATACAATGCCGTGCAAGGCCATGCAGAGCCATGCAAATATATGCAACTACAATAGTTAAAGGACTATTCAGTAACTAAGTTGTTAGTAAAAACAAAAAGGTCATGCAGTTACATACAAGGCCATGCAAGGCCATGCAAACCCATGCAAATGCAATGGTGACAGGATCATGCAGTTATTAAACTGTTAGCAAAAGCTAAAGGGTCATGCAATTATAAAATGATATTGGTTAGAGAACCATGCAACTATCAGGTCATTAGCGAAAGCTAAAGTATCATGCAACTATTAAATGATAATAATTATGTGTTATAGAACCATGCAACTATCAAGTTGTTAGCGAAAGCTAAAGGGTCATGCAAATATACAATGATATGGGTTACAGAACCATGCAACTATCAAGTTGTTAGCGAAAGCTAAATATCATGCAACTATAAAATGATATGGGTTAAAGAACCATGCAACTATCAAGTTGTTAGCGAAAGCTAAAGTATCATGCAACTATAAAATGATATCATCATCTTATCATCATCGTGTTATAAAACCATGCAACTATCAAGTTGTTAGCAAAAGCTAAAGTATCATGCAACTATAAAATGATATGGGTTACAGAACCAAGCAACTATCAAGTTGTTAGCGAAAGCTAAAGTGTCATACAACTTTACTATAAAATCATATGGGTTATAACCTATAGAATCATGCAACTATCAAGTTGTTAGCAAAAGCTAAAGGGTCATGAAAATAAAATAGTTACTGCACTCATATTATATAATTGTACATGAACTATAACAGCAGTTAAATTAAAAGTCCTTAATTGCAGTGGCTGGCGGTTACGCTGAATATTTTAAGTGCCTAAGTGTATGTGCTTATCACAGACTTACTCTCTTGTCCTTACTTCCTTAATATTATAAATCGTAAATTGATACGATCCTGAAGCAGGTAACTCTGACCAGTAGTTATCTGAATGAAATGAATAAAAAAAAGGAATGGAAAGGATAGGAAAGGAATGAGATGAGATGAGAGGAGATCAAATAGAATCAAATAAATTCGAGTGAAATTAAATGAAATCAAATCAATTCGAGTTAAATCAAATGAAATGTAAAAATCTTTTCATTGAAAGAATAATGGTCAATTTATAGTCCAAAAGTAATTTCGGGTCGTCATATTGCGTGCATATATTAATGTGACATTAAAACATTATTCGAGCATCCGGTGCACATCCGAGATATTGACAAAGCCTGAGGGGATTGCTTAGTCTCCTTTTACGACATTAATATTATGTTTGGTGCTATTCTAAGCCGGACATTACACGACCATTCATACCTACTTAAAAGTGTCATCATGATACACGAAATGCATAGGACCAAATAAAAATAAAAAAACTATGTTTATAGTATCGAAACTAATACAGGCCATGAAAATTAGTCAAAACTGGACAATTAACAAGCAGAAACTTTCGGGTTCAAATAATCCTAAATGAGCCATAGGCAAAAAACTCAATGTAAAACTAAAACTATGGGCTATTAAATGTCTAGAATAAATATATATTGGACATAAATATAAAATAAATAAATAAGAAATGATAAAGATCTATGGAATGTTAGCAAATACTAGAGCTATATTTTATGCTGTCAAATGGAACATATGTACCAATTTAAGTAACGTGACCCAATAGTCACAGTCTTTATGTACTAAAATGCAATGATAAACAGCGAAAACATAGACTAAACACTTAATTCTAAATTTGCAAAGAAATTGAACACACAAGACATACAATTATATGCAATAGTCCTGTACCTATACTAGGTTTCTTTTGAACACCTTTTGTTTATTATTCCATAAAGTTCATTGCAGAAACTGGAAACATGAGGCAAGCATTATAGCTATCTAGCCAATAATAATATACTACTCGAAATCTGTCCACAGGTACAAGGAGCGTATCACACTGAAATTGATTTTGACGCTAAGTGCCATGGACAACGATATTTTACGAAGACATAATCAAAGTTTGTTTGATTAACAAATTATTTTCGAATGGCCACTCTTTTCAATTTAAGAGCACCACCAATATTGTCCAAAAGAAAATGTTTATATTTTAGCCAGAGAGTAAATCAAGGTATAAGTGATACTTAATGAAAATGTTTTGTGATCAAATCCAATTACCTATTGAAGTAAAAATTGAATAAGGCATATGCCTAATTAGAAATTACGAGTAGTCTTGCTAATACTTTTGTAGTTCAACAGTACACCTTTTCTAGTAACAATGTGCAATCTCACGTTGGTTTAATAAAACCTAAAAAATTATATTTTTAAATTGTTCTACGTACGGTTAAACTTAGTTGGATTTTATATAAGTACCTAACAAAAGTAAACTTAAATCCAAACTTAACAAACGTGACAAAAGTATATAAACTGTACTATCCTACCACAAAGTTTTAAAATTACTTGGAATGGAAGTTGATCGCGATTTGTCAATCTTATCTTGCTGTTTGCTTAACCAACCCTCACTCCTGAAATAACGATCACAGTTCACAGGTCAAGAGGAAAAATAAATTAAGGTTTATTAATTTAATGTAATTAGGTTACAAAATTAATAGTGTGTCATATAAAGTGGGACTAGACTTTAAATTTTACACAATAAAACTAAATGTTGTAATAATACAAATTGTAGTTAAAATCCTGAAATATTATAAAAAGGAAAGGGATAGTCTAGACTCTAGAGTAGTAAGCTAAAGTTGAATGTAAATGCCTACTGGGCTCAGTATTGGCACAGAGTACTATGGGTACTGGAAAGCTTTTATTAACTATTAATGAAATGAAATTAAGCAGTAAGAAACGTAACCTTTAATAATCAAAGATTATCAATCATAACACATTATATTGTTATGTTATAGCGATGTGCATAGTGGAGTTTCTTGCGCCGTTTCTTCTCCCAAGCGAAGCACCTTCCGAAGCGGTGGTAGATTCATATAGAAATATATAAAATATTAAGAAAATATAAAATAAATGCAAGCTTTAGTACTACTGACTTTATAATAATAATTATATTCATATGTACCTGTATTGCTTATAGTTTTGATATTAAGTGTACTGTTACAAAATACATCTTAAATTAAATTAAAATAAAGAAGGGATGTAGTGTCTGTGCGAACGCGTAGTGGGGGCAGTTGCCTGCCAGCCTTTGTCGGGTGCGGACGTGCGCGCTCCGCATATACTACCTGCCTAGTGAGCAACAGTAAATGTGTACTTATTTAGCAAACCCTACACTATTTATCTATTCCTTTTTTAATATTCTATAATTGTTACGAAATTAATAAAAAATACGATTGATGGCAGTACCGGATGCTTTGTGCCCCCTAAACGTGTCTAACGTTAATCTATATCTTTTCCAGCGATGTGGTAGGAAGAAGATAGGGCGTGATATTTACTAACGCAATACAAACATAAGTGACCCTATGTTTACTTCACCGATACCCACTACCCCATCGTAGCCCGCGTAGTCCCAGCAACGCCCATTGCCGAGGTCCGTACCCCTTAGGGGTGCCCCTTGGGAAGGTTGCTTAATTTCTTTCATTGGTTCGGTAGACCTACCAGGGCGCTTCGCCGTCACTGGTGTGGTCCCCCCATAGTCCGCAGTAATAAGCAATAAAGGCTCTCGGATCCATGCAGTATTGGTCAAATCGAAAAAAAAAAAAATTACCATCCAATCCTATGGTATACCTACTATTAAGGGGCCATAGGTTCAGACGAATATTTTCTATGAGAAACGCGATTGCCCAGCCCTCCGAAAAGTGCGTGCATGTGCCGTATTTTCGATTAAAAAGAATTAACAGAAGTACTTTTTATATATATTTTTATGATTTCACTAGGTAAACTAATTCGGAAACTATTTGAAGTTCTTCTAAAACGATTTTTCTTTTAAATTCATGAAAATACGTCATTTTCGTGACGATTTTCTATCGAGTGAAGTAACTCCAATCGTGTATTTAATTGATGATTTCACTAGATAAACTATCCAAAAATACTGAGGTATTTCTTTGGTTTCGATAAATTGTATAAATCTAGTCGAAAAATGACAAATAAAAGATGCCTCCAAGGTGTTCCGTCCTACCATAGGGCCTTAAAAGATTTTGTTCATTATTGTTATAATAGGTATCGATTTAAACGATTTCAGACGAAAAGCAATTTACTGAAGAAAGAAAATTTTACGTTCGAAGTTTTCAGTAATTATTGAAACCTTCAAAGTGTACGATTACTCAACTGGCCCTGTACCCGGACTTTCGATGTTCGATATATCGCCGTCGTAATAGAGTTGACATTGGAACGAAAACGCGTTCACGCAATTGCGAAGTTCGAATGTGCGGGTAGAGGCCCTGGTAACTTGGATATTCATCATTTTCGTGTCAAAACTTTAACAACATTTGAGTAATGAGGGCGCCGTATTTGCGACGCATATTTTTTTTACTGGTACCTAATGTAGATTGAATGAAAATTATCATTGTGTTGCTGAAAATGATCAAAACAACTTAATCATCATCATCTTTTATCATTTTGATAAAAGCTACGATTCCATTTTTTTAGCTTGATCTAGGTTACCTACTGTTTTTTTCGACCAGACTGGGGTTTTTAATTTCATTGATGACTGTGCAAATTGCAATCTGTACGCGAAACTGGGATTTCCATTTAAAATGGTCAAAGTTTTTCGATATTTTCGAAAGGTACAAATGTAGGAAATAAAAACCAGTGATGTGCTGTCCAAGACTGGTGAATCTGGGAAGCTTACAGGAGTGCGATTTTTGAATCTCATTCGCTGAGTTCAGCAGCTGAAAATGTCGATATTACTATGAAGACGTGCATCTTTCTACTGCTGATTTGACATTAAAAAATCATACTCCAGGAGTTCGATATTTGAAAGTCGAATCAGCAGTAGAAAGACGCTTATCTCCATAGTAATTTTGACATTTACAACTGCTGAGCTCAGCGAATAAGATAAAAAAATCGCACTCTGGGTCATGTTGCCAGCACTGTAGTGCACAATCTTGTTTACTATACAAAATATTTGGGCAATTCAGGAATCTGGCATAGGTATTGTGTATGGCAAATATGGAAATCATAAAATAAAAAATAAAACTGTTACATTGAAAATAAAAAGGGCTTTTGTCATTCATAATCACCTTAGATTTAAAACTTTTCTATGGTAATCATCACTTCATTAATCATTTATTCGTTCATTAATCATCTGTATGACATTGACATCTCCTGGTGCTGCCAATGGATACAATTTTTACTACTTACAAATAAATGCGCAATAAAAGGTTCGCTTGTTGTAGTTACAATAAACGAATTAGATCAAAACATCTTTCACATTGTTACAATCATAATCCTTTTTACAAATTAAGCAATTGTTCCCTAATGTTAGGGAATTGAGAATAACACGAGACACTAAAACTAGATTTGATACTTAAGATTGTAATGCGACTAAAATGTATGGGACAGCTGATTTTCTTCTTGCGATTTGGAAGTTGGCTCCATTGTGAAAGTTGTTTATTTTGATGGTCTGCAGCACCCCCAAGGGTTTTTTGTTACACCCTGTATTTGGGGTGTTAGGGTAATCAGTTGCATTATTTTAAGGGTAATTGTACCCATGATGCTGAACAACTTTCCCAAAGAAACCTTTAGGAAATATGCCAAAAATAAATTGCCCTTTCCATACTAAACGCAATCGGCTGAACGAATGTTTCGTTTGTATGAAAAGTTGAAATTCGTTTTTGTGGATTTCCCTTTGATTCTTAAGCCGTGGTGGTCCAGTGGCGAGCAACCTTTCCTGCCGTGCAGGAGGTGATGGTTCGATCCCCGTCCAGGCCGACTCTTATCAATGAGTTTTTCGGAATTTATGTACGATTTGTAATTTATAACACCACTGGCTTTTCGGTGAAGGAAAACATCGTGAGGAACCCTGCATGCTTCAATTTCGAGGCATGTATTGTACCTACCTAATGTCCATTACAAGTGGCGACGGGCTCACTCTCCGTCACACTGGTCAGTATCCTGGTACTACTAGTGAAACTTGGATGTTCTGAAGTTTCAGAATATCTCTGACTACCCCCTCGGGGAATATAGTCGTGAGCATATGCTATGCTATGCCTTTGATTCCTAAAGAAAGTTGTTTAGTACCTTGGGTACTTTAATTCCAACACCCTGAGGTGTCAGTATAAAATTGGCGTAGAAAGAATTGACAAAGTAAATTGGGAAAATTAGACTAAAGTACTCTATAAAAAAAGCTTTTAGGCTTTTGTAAGTTGGAGTAGGTAGCACTTTTTTATTTTGGATTTTCATTATTGAGATATCTTAGGTGCAACTTAATAATAAATGGACTCCTAAGAATTAAAGTACAAAGTGTAAAGCTTTATGTTTCTACTCTACAAAAGTTGATTTTTGATTACCGAATTATTACATTTAATATAGGTATAATAATATAGTTCACATAACAGTGTAGATACGTTCTTTCTGCAGGGCATCTAACCGTTGAAAACACGATTCTATTAAATTTTCTCGATAGAAAAGAGGAGCAAAGTAAGCTCGATTTCAGATTTATAACCAGTTTTACAAGAATCACCCTACACCATTTCTTCTGAATATACCATCATTTGAAAGGTAAATAATCATAGCAGGGCTTTTACCCGATGGATTTTTCCCCAAACACCCAAGAGAAAAGATATTGATGAAAAACACATTTTTTTGCGATCTTACTTTCAATTGAAGCGGGATGGCTAATTGCAAAAGTTTGCTTGTTAGAAAGAGAGGCTTGCTCTACTAATACCCAGCCTTAAAACCACAGAACATTATAAGAGGGGTTAGAAATGCAAAGTAGCGCTTTTGCTTCGGAGACCATAAAGATAGTATACCTTACAGTAGTAGAGGAACTGACACTAACAAACAACACTGACAACACTAACACTAACTAACACTGACGAGTTGTCAAATGAAACCGTTTTTGGACGTTTTCAGGAGATTATCGGCAGGGTAAAAATTCGATTTCTGTATATAATTCCCAATCTAACGTGCAATCGTGGATAATTTAATGAAATAGTGTTAGTATATTTCTCAAAAATATCGACGATTTCACTTTAGGTTCAAGATTATTCACAGAAACCGAATTTTTACCCTGAGACTAAAGGAGACCCCAAAAAACGGTTCTATCTCTTTCTACTATACAGTGATGCCGCTAGGTGCATCTCGCTCTCTCAGCTGTCAATGCTTCTATTCCGTAAGGTATAATAACTTTATGTCGGAGACGGCTATGGCCACTTGTCTTCCCGCTCACACTGCTGCAACTACTCATGCCATCTCGCTCGCACCACGCCGCGCACCTTATGGTGTTATGAAAATCATTGCATAACCTGTGGCGACGCGTTCCACGCCTACTTTGAAATTATAACCCCTCTTATAATGTTCTGTGGTTAAAACGTTGTCTGTTAACAGTGGCTCGGGCTGCTAGCTGCAAAAGCAATCACCTACTGCCCACTACGCCGATCCTGCAAGGAAGCTCGACAGATATATGCTGCAAGAACAGTTGGCCTACGAAGAAACTTGATAAGGTAAATATTACAATGTACCTTTGAAATAAAAATATTATTTATTGTAAATCATAGATATAGGGTCCTTCTTAATATGCTGACACTTTTTTGAGGGGATGATCAGACCATCATACTGAACAACTTTCTCTATGGGACCAACATCGAAATCTCGAAAAAATACATCTGCTCATACATTTGGCTCGAGTAGGTTTGCAGTTTTGTTTGGAAGAGCTGAATTTTTTTCGCGATTTCGATGTTGGTTCCTTAGAGAAAGTTGTTCAGTTTGACGGTCTGATCATCCCCTTAAAAACTTGTAGGGCCAATTTAATAGGTCACATTTGACATCTAGTGATAATTCATCAATCGTAACTTTGTAACATTTATTTTTCGAAGTTAGAACTGCACAATTGCTTAACTTTTTTCAGTTAGTTATTACATATTTATTGTAATAATGATCAAAGAAGCTAATTTTACGATTTACTTTCATTAATAAACCATTCTAAACATAATAAACAATTTCTGTTCTAAAGAACTTCAACATCGTTACAAAGTTGCGTCAGTGAACCCTTTTTCATTTTTAACACTAGGGATGTTACCCAAAAAAATTTAAAGTTCATAATAAAATATATGATTCTTTTAAATGAACTATATCAATATAAAAATAACTAAATGTGACGTTCTCAGGGAAAAGAGACCTTGTTGCCCGTTTTAGTTTCCGAGATATTCACAGTTTTGTGAAATCATTTAAAAACACTTTTATTTATTACTTTATAGTAACCAGCAGACACCAAAAAGTATTTTTATTTTGATCTCTTTAAATAATAAATATTGATGTGAGAAAAATTGGTCCAAAGTTTAGTGAAAAAGGGACCTTATTTTCGATGCAACCCGGCGGCTCGTTTTATCATTTTGGTCTGTTCACGATTTGCTTCTGACGGACCCCAAGCGGAACTCTAGTGGCCCATAGCGGATCCCTAGCGCACCCCAGCAGACCCCTGGTTCCGTTTCCACAGGGTGTTTGGGTAAACAGTTGCATTACTATAAGGGGTTATTGTACCCACGTTTCTGGATCGATTGCTTCCAAAATCGATATCTGAGGGTCCGCGTGGACTCTGAACACGGATCCGATGTCAAATTTAAGAAAATTGGCCGCCATCTTGACCTATTCTGTTCTTGGACAGATTGCTTCAGAAATAGATATCTTAAGAACCGCGGACTCTCAGATATCGATTTTGGTAACAATCGGCCCAGAAACTAAAAGGTTTCAAGATAGTGGCCAATTTTCTCAAATCTGACATCAGATTCGTGTTAAGAGATTGCAGAAACCCCTAGATATCAATTCTGGACGCAGTCGGTTGAAAAACAAAAAAGATCAAGATGGCGGCCAATTTTCTCAAATCTGACATCGTATTCGTGTTAAGAGATCTCAGGAACCCCTACATATCGATTTTGGAACCAATCGGTTGTAAAACAAAAATGTTCGATACATTAGGTATGTAATTATCTTATCTTGATCCTTAAACGATTTGTTTACGATAGAAAATAATAATGGGACAGGGATTCGACTTATGATTTTTAAAATAAAATTACAGTACCTATAAGTACCTTTTCACAATAACTGAATTCAATTCACATTTATGATTGAAATCTGAATCGAATCGCAGGTCACCTCACTATGAAGCTAAAACTAACAAATGTCAAATGTGACCTATTAAATTGGCCCTACTTTAAGAAGGACCCTAAATAACACAAGTCCTACACACACACACACACATTTTACACAAACCTTTATAGAAAATGGTGCATAAAATTGTTTCGTGCCCTGTGTCCGTGCCACAGGCTCTCGCTCGCTCGTAGCAAAGAGAATATAATCACTACCGTTTGCTCGTAGCATTGTTTGACGCAGGCTATTGAAAGAATACCTTCGGGAGTGCAATATTTGAGAGTTCATTCATTTCAACAGTAGCAGAGCAGTAGCACAGCCCGGACACTGAAATCGGCAAGTTGACGTCAGCACATAAAAAACTAACGAAATTGAACCTTAAGTCTTATTCGTAGGTAACGAGGAACCAGTGCGCGGTAACTAGAGGGCGATAGAGGGGGTGAGGTAAAAAGTTGGTGGGAGGAAGGGAGTGTCCGTACTGTATCTAGTAATAGATACTCTTTCTTATACTGTAGCAGTAGGTTAGGTCGAGTACCTGGCCTGTACCACTAAGTTCTTCGGAATTTATGTACGGTTATATTTATCACTAGGTGTTGCCCGCGACTTCGTACGCGTGTACAATGGGTATTCTGCTATTCGGGACGGAGAAAAACACAACAAACCAAAAATCATGAAAATCTGTCCAGCCGTTCTCTAGTTATAATTGTTCGAACAAACCCGACTTTCTTTTATATATATAGATATATATAATACGAGCTTTTACCCGCGACTTCGTCCGCATAAATTATATACCAGATTTTAAGTCAGTTGTTACGCTACCAAACAAAAAAAGTTTCATCAAAATCGGTTCAGTTAGTTTTTGCGTGATACTCGAACAAACAAACACCCAAACAAACAAACAAACTAAATTCTTTTTTCAAAAATTTACAGTTTTATAATAGTCAAGATTTACTAGCTCGGCGGTGAAGGAAAACATCGTGAGGAAACCTGCATTCCCGAGAATGAAAAGAAAATAGGTACCATGAGTTCGGAGGTATGCGTAAATATGGGTGAGCTTGGGGCGAACACAAAAGGACCAGCGCTGGTCTTCGTGTTACAACGACCCTTGCTTGCAATAGCCCAACCACAAATAATAATAAATAATAGGTCGAGTAGCCATTGACGTTTTCATAGAACAACATTTTTTATAGATTATTTTTTCATGATTGATAATAAATTAATAATTAAGTATGTCGCCGGCGTATTCTAAATTAACATAACATAACATAACATAATAAACATAAATATTCTGTACAAATGCAATCCATTGAATTTAGGTTGTAACTTTTCTGTGTCTGTAGAGGTTAGGTACAGTGTACTGTGTTTTGATATGATGTTAAATAAAGTTTAATTTGATTGATTAATTAAACTCAGCCGCGTTATTTCGGCACGCTGCTCTTAAAATGTAATTAGCGTAATTATTTTACGCTCCGAAATACCATGTTCGCTTCAATTTGGCTCAAATCCAATTTGAGGTCAGGTCTGACGAAGCTCTGACATCGCTGTTAAGCGTCGGACAGACATTCTGCGCCGCGACTTGCTAGTAAAATGATTAAGATAATGTCAAGATGGAATTAGGTTATGTCTGATGTTTGACACATTTGGGGCTCTAGACAGGACATTATATTGGCGTCGACGCTAGTAGAAACGGACAAAATGTATTAGTATAAGAGATAAGTGTTCAGAAAGGCTGATTCAGTGTTTATGGGGTGTAGAGCATCTCTGTGATGGGGATGGACTAGGTCTGCCTGCATAACTCCAGTCGGTTTAGGAGTTACTGATGATTAAAGGTCTGTAAAAAATTTACGATCAGCTGCACGGCTGATCGTATAATATCGTTGTAGTATGCACTGTAGTTATGTGAACAGTACAAAAACTGTCAAGTTCTGTCAGTCGGTTTAGGAGATACAGCCAGTCAAAGTTCCGACCTTTGAACGGCTGCATCTCCTAAACCGACTGATGAACCATGTCAGTTTTTGTACTGTTCACATAGCTCTAGTGCATACTACAACAATAACATACGATCAGCCTCGCAGCTGATCGTAAATTTTTTACAGACCTTTAATCATCAGTAACTCCTAATCCGACTGGAGTTATGCAGGCAGACCTGGACCATCCCCATCACAGAGAAGCTCTACACCCCATAAACACTGAATCAGCCTTACTACTGATGGTTGCAAAAAGTACACTTATCTCTCAGAACATATGGACTTGACATAATTATGGTGGCGAAAGCAAACGTCAAATCCATACATTTTGTCCGTTGCTACTATCGCTGACGCCAATACAATGTCACTTTGTCTAGGGCCCCAGCGTGGCTAGTACCTACGCCAAACCGCGATAGCGTGATATAGCGCTATACCGCTTCAGCTCTCTTTCTATTTGCGCGCGAACGAACGAGATAAAAGGCGTGACATAGCTGTATCACGTGCAACATGCTACGCCTTCAGCCTAGTTAGCACGTTGCACGTGATACGGCTATATCACGTCTTTTATCTCGTTCGTTCGCGTGCAAATAGAAAGAGTGCGGAAGCGTGATAGCGCTATATCACGCTGCCATGCTAGCTATGCAGCTGGGCTAGCATGTTGCACGCGATACGGCTATATCACGTCTTTAATCTCGTTCGTTCGCGTGCAAATAGAAAGAGTGCGGAAGCGTGATAGCGCTATTATCACGCTGACATGCTAGCCATGCTGGTGTTTAAATTTAGCAAATATCAGTCATGAAATCTGGAGATCTGTACTGTAATAGTACAAGATAAGTATTATATAAAAAAAAATATTCTTATCACGAACATGACCATAAACTTTTTTTAAAATTTTGTTGTATTAAGAATATAGGTACACACGGCGACAGGTCAGGTTACCCTGTTTTGACTTTGAACTATTAGAAGTTGAAGGCTGCGAATCGTGCGAGAGGGTGCGGTATGTTGTTGTTGTTTCGTCTCACAGCACGCTGCGCCCGCGCCGGCAGCCGCGTCTATGCAGGCTCTCTACCGCACTATTTTGTGTTTTGTACGTAGTGTAGTTATGGGTATACAGGGTGAAATTGATATCATTGGCATCCTTTTAAACTAAGAGTCTACCCATCAAACTGAACAACTTTTACTATGGGAGCAAACCGATTGGAGCAAAAAAAAAATCTGCTGTTGCATACATTTGAGTCGAGTTGGCTTTGCAGTTTTGTATGGGACAGCTTATTTTTTAGTTGCACCGATCGGTTTGCTCCCATAGTAAAAGTTGTTCAGTTTGATGGGACTCTTAGTTTAAAAGGATGCCAATGATATCAATTTCACCCTGTATAAGCTACGCAAAACCAATATAAGCTGACCGCGCGAGTTGCGCGACGTTACACCTACGCGCGGCCAGCTTATTTTGGTTTTGCGTAGCTTGATGTGTCGCCGTGTGTTTTTCTCAAAAACTTCTACAAACTTTTTGGAGTCCTTTACGTGTTAATTATATAGTTATTAGTAGTAGTAGTAGTAATAGTACTCTAGTACTCTACCCGATATCGATGGCAGTTAAGTGCCTTTAAAAAAATCACATTTAGACATACATAATACCAGAAATATTAATATATAATTTCATGAACGTCTCTATAGAGCGATAAACATGCTGTATGTCGATTTTTTTTTGGGAATTTTAAAAAAGGAAAGAAAGACGCCTATTACGCCATCTTCATGTCATAAAAAGATTATTATTATCATTATAAACCTTTAGTACCTCCTATCTCTATGCTTCTAATACATAGCACTTAAGAGACAGCTTGTAACGATGTAATCTAGATTGGTTAATTTAACTTCAGCAGTTAAAGTATAACCGTAAAGGTGGACTTCCGATGCCAGCGGCCGATGCGTCTAACGCGCGCGTCTGACGCGAGGTTCTGTCAAATATGACAGAACCTCGCGTCAGACGCGCGCGGCCGACGACAGACCTCACTTCCGATGTCAGCGACTGACGCGTGCCTATTGTGCAGAGTGTTATCACTTTAGGGTATTTTCCCCAAAATTTAGGATGTTTTTATGTTTTGGTGTTTAAACAAAAGCATAAAAACACAAACAAAAAAAAACAATACATATTTTAATAAAGAATATTTGATTGATTGACAGATTGATAGGTTTAGAGAATATATGAATGCATTTTTTTTACAGGGTGTATGATAAAATACATTTTTGGGAGTAATGAGACCCTTGGCTTTTTAACCTGTACCTACATGGATCGTTTTCTAGCTAATAATTATGTAGGCAAGAGATTTTCCGAAAAAAGAAAAAGTAGTTTCAAGTGGCTCGATAGATGGTGTTATCGCTACGTGGATGAGCGACCTTGCAGATAATAAAATACAAATAAAATAGTAAAAATTCAGCAAATTTTCGGTAAAAACTTCGTAATATTTCTGGCAAACATTCTTGTTCCGCGTGACGTCAGAGCATAGCCGCGCGCGGCCGCGGCCGATGCGACAGACATCGGCCGCCCGCGTCTGACGCGCGCGTCAGTCGCTGGCATCGGAAGCGGCGCCATACGTTTTCATAGTAACTAGTATGGCCGCATCGGCCGTCGGCCGCGAGCCGCGCGCGTCAGACGCGTCGGCCGCTAGCATCGGAAGTCCACCTTAAAAGTGTACTTAGTTTACTCGTAGAGAATTGTAATTAATCTGTGGCTTATGAGCCTAATTGCGATATTAATTTGAACCGTCAAATTGTACCTATTTACAAGTACTTTTGTTTTTTTATCCTTTGTGACTGTGATGTCTTGGTGGCTAAACGCATCTCCCAGATAACCAGGAAATTACAGTTTCTTCCCCTGACTGAACGGAAAAAATTGCCCCCCGCATTTACCATGTTTTCAACACAAAAGATCCCAATTGAGTCGAAGTGTTGCTGGCTTGCCAGCCCCCATGATACGATAAGTTGGACTGGCCCGGACATGTTTGTTGTAGGTACACAGGATAGGAGGAATATCGTGCTTCCCAAGGAAATGGAAATTATCTTTCTCTGTCGTGGCATCTAAACTATTATAAAACTGTAGGTAACAGAAGTGTGTCTGTACATTGAAGATATTTACAATAAAACCGCCTTCAAAAAACTAAAAAGTTAAAAAATAATATTGCAGCCGATGACTTTCCCGTTCGCATCATAAGAACATTAATTTGTTTTATTGAAGTCGCTGTCAAGCCGGTACGATCCGCGACAGGGCTTGCATTTTTTGGCTTGGCTTGACACCGACTTCTATAAAACAAATTAATGTTCTTATGATGCGAACGGGAAAGTCATCGGCTGCAATATTATTTTTTAACTTTTTAGTTTTTTGAAGGCGGTTTTAATTTTTTTGTTAAAATTTTGTTTATTTCACAATTTTCAGTGGCAAATTCATTAGTTCGATTTAATAGTAGCGCTTTAATTTAACAAACGCACTAGTCGGCACTACGATTTTCGAAGGTTCCCCTCGATATCTCTGGGATCCATCATCAGATCCTGGTTTCCTTATCATGGGACCTCACTTGGGATATCTCCTTCCCAACAAAAAAAGAATCATCGAAATCGGTTCATAAACGACGAAGTTATCCGCGAACACACATAAAAAAAAAAAGTATATACGGTCGAATTGAGAAACCTCCTCCTTTTTTGAAGTCGGTTAAAAAAAAGATTACGATATGGTTTTTAGGCTTCCCTGATTCCAAATCACAAATTTTTGGACTTTTTGTCTGTCTGTTTGTTTGTTTGTTTGTTTGTTTGTTCGTTTGTTTGTTTGTTTGTTTGTTTGGGTGTTTGTTTGTTCGAGTATCACGCAAAAACTACTGTACCGATTTTGATGAAACTTTTTTTGTTTGATAGATTATCTGACTTAAAATCTGGTATGTAATTTATGCGGACGAAGTCGCGGGTAAAAGCTCGTATTTACCTAAAGTTGAGGTGTTGGCTATTATGGAGTGCAATTTTGTAACGAAAAACAATGTTTTTTGTTTAATTTTATAATTTTAAGAAGTCGCTTTCATACTATCCTTCCGATTAGTTATGCGTTCCCGGACTTCCTGACATCCCGGGATTAATTTTACAGAAAATAAAAATAAAATTTTTTTTTTTAGAAATTCAATTATTTCAAGAAATTACTTCCTGACATCCCGGGATTAATTTTACAGAAAATAAAAATCAAAAAAAGATTTTTAGAAATTCAATTATTTCAAGAAATTGCTTCCATACTATGCATCCGATTTGTTATACATTCCCGCATTTTCCTGGCATCCCGAAAAATATTAAAAAAAAAAGATAATTTTAAGAAGCCGCTTCCATAATTTTATAGCCAAAAATGAAGTTTAGGTAGGTAAATATGCATCCGATCTGTAATCATGACACAGATTATCTAAGTCACATTAAATCTAAAGTAGAATCTAGCCTGGACTTGTATAATGATAACTAGACAACGATAAAGAATACATAATATAGATTACAAACATTCATTATTATGCTGAAGAAGAAATTCTGATGCGTATGTTATGTAGCTTCTTTTTATTAGAGAGTAGTGTCATTCTGGACTTTAGGGTATAATGTTCAACTTTTGCTATCACGGTGTGAATTGCGCCTTAGTTTAATTCGTCTGTTTCAAACTCTCCAGACGAACAGATTATTTTCAGACTTATAATTAGAATTCTTAGTAATTTTATAAAACTGGAAACATTTTCAGACTTTATTACTGCTCTTTTGTTTGCAAAGCTTTTCGCTTCGAGCAAGCAGCATGTATCCATTTTTTTTTTAAACAAATTGTAAAAGTGAACATTAAGTCCTGCATAAAAAAAAACTCATTCAGCATTATTCTAAGCTTTCAGTTGTATCTAAGTAATTGCGAATATAATGAGGATTTAAAATAAAACCGGTCAAGTGCGAGTCGGGCTACTCGCGCACCGAGGGTTCCGTAGCACACCACCACAGAACATTATTAACTTGGAAAAAACACTTTTTTTGTCCGGGACCTTTAGCGCGAGACCGACTCACACTTGGCCGGTTTTTAGTATTTGTTGTTATTTTGTAGTTTGCTCTATAATCACACTAAGTTTGACGCTTGCATGTATTACCGTTTTTACGATAGAGTGTAAAGAAAAAACGTTGATAAAAACTAGTTTCTTGTTGAGAACCCCCCTTAATTTTTAACTTTTTGACATTTTTATTATTTGTTAACCAATCCGCCGTAATAACGCATAATCGGAGAAAATTTCAACTATCTAGCTATAACGGTTCAAAAGTTACAGCTCTAAATAGGCAGGACAGACGGACGGACGGACGGACAGACGGACAGACGGACAGACGGACAGACGGACGGACGGACGGACGGACAACGTAGGCTTAGTAATAGGGTCCCGTTTTCACCCTTTGGGTACGGAACCCTAATTTTAATTCAACTTAATGAAGTGCAATTTGAACAAAAAGGTAGCTTTTAAAAAAAAAGTTCTTCAGATATTAAGTGTGGTATTTAGTCAAGTGTGTGTCTTATTGAATTTTTTGTTTGTTTTGTTATTTCGCTGACGAAACGTATTGTGGATTTTTATATACTTTCTTGTGACGAAGCTTGACGTGGATTTTTTGCCTACATACTGAGGAGGCATGTTGCCTTTCACTCTCTAACATTGGTGAAGTGGGTGCTTTACATCTTTACATCCCATGGTTAACATTCTACTATTTGTGAAGAGGCTAGGGGAGCGTGTAATTTATCTATACCTTCGTTCAGCAATAGATACGATTTTAGTTATGAATAAAAAAAAATTAAGTTTCGTTGCATAACTTTACATCACGATTTCCATTGTATCGAAGCTTACATAGCTCTTCAGAAAATGGTTGTGGTTTGTGGTGAAAATGCTATAAGTAATCCACTATTCATGGAATGCTAAATAACCTGCCTTTTGTTCTGAAACAATTCCGCGAAACAACTCTTTGGTCCTCAAGACGCCAACATCTTGTGTTGTGAGTCTGTTGGGAAGTTGGGAGTGAATTCCGTTTATTTGTGCAAATTAGAATGAACCCTATGATATTGAATTGAATGAGTTGATTGCTATTTATAAATTCCACACATTCTAAAAGTGGTTTCAGACTACGATATTTTATAGCTCATTTTTCATACTCATTTTATTAGGGTTCCGACCCAAAGGGTGAAAACGGGACGCTATTTAATTACTAAGCCTACGTTGTCCGTCCGTCCGTCTATCCTACTGTTAGGGCTGTAACTTTTGAACCATAATAGTTGAAATTTTCTCAGAATATGCGTTATTACGGCGGATTTGTTAACAAATAATAAAAATGACAAAACGTTAAAAATTAAGGGGGGTTCTCAACAAGAAACTAGTTTTTATCAAAGTTTTTTCTTCTCGCTCTATAGTAAAAACGGTAATACATACAAGCGTCAAACTTAGTGTGATTATAGAGCAGACTCTATAAAATAACAACAAATTCTAAAAACTGGCCAAGTGTGAGTCGGTCTCGCGCTAAAGGTCCCGGACAAAAAAAGTTTTATTTCTAAGTTAATAATGTTGTGTTCTGTGGTGGTGTGGTACGGAACCCTCGGTGCGCGAGTAGCCCGACTCGCACTTGACCGGTTTTATTCATACTCATTTTATTATAGATTCGTTTGTTTACATTTAGCTATCCCGTAAGACCTCAGTAGATCGTATCGGGCACATAATACATTGTTCATGTGTTGTGTCTAATATACAGGGTGTTACAGAAAAAAAATAAAAATTTAAGACTTTTAAGGGTTTTGTTTAGACCATCAAACTGAACAACTTTCACTATGGGACCAACATCGAAATAGTGAAAACCACCATGTATAGACAAATTGATGTTCAGATGCTGACAACAAGTTTCCAACCGTACCTATGTTCTGGATTGACACAGAATTTGAAATCACCGCAAACAAAGGCAAAAGCTATCGAATATTTATAGCTGATACTTATTTAATTAAAAATTTTAATTGACGGCCCGGTAGCACAGTCTGTAGTGAACCTGCCTGCTGTGCCGAGGGCCGAGGGTCGCGCGTTCGAATCCCGTAAGGGACAAATATTTGTATGATGAATATGAATATTTGTACCCGAGTCATGGATATTTGTATCTATAGATATGTATTCTATATCGTTGTCTAGTCATCATAATACAAATCCTGGAGCCCGTTTGCGCTAAGTTAAAACATTGAAGTTCTATTCTTATTCAATATTGCAATCCATAATTTATATTCAAATGTGCTGAATTCCGTATGGCGCTAAACTGTATGTTAACTGACAGCCCTTAACGTCTGAGCGATCTGTCAAAACGGCTCTACCACGATTAGCGCAATACCAAATGTGTCTAAAGTTATGGTGTCCAATAACGGTTCAATCACCGAATATTTACCGCGATTGCAGCCCAGGCTAGATTCTGGTACTTTAAATGTGACTAGATAATTAATTGTGTGACTTTTTTTCAAGATATTTTTTAATTTGTTGACAGGATGAATCGAAACCGGAGGATCGGAAGGGCAACCCATACTGTATGCACACCGACATGGAGTTCCGACACGTGGTGCGGTCGACACACATAGACAAGAGCATTGAAGCCAAACGAAAAGTAAGTGAATACCTCAGAGGAATGATCTCCTTTATTCTAAAGCACAGAGATCGCATCAATTTACGATTGTAGTTAATCTCTTTTAATCTTATGACGTTCTTTTAATAGTAGAAGGGGATGGAACTATAAATGTTTGTTTATGCGGCTGTCCACTTCTTTTTTATGCTAGTGTGCGTGAAAAGTAACCGTAAACATAGGGGCAAATGTCACTTGGTCATCTTTTGTCCATACTAATTGACACCACACACTCAAACACAAACCTCAAAAAAGTGGACATTCTTGCAATGGTATGATCAAGAAGCTTGAAATTTCTCTGTAGGGAAAATTTCAAGCTTCTTGGGTATGACTCACTCTATGCCTTTAGGTATAATCTCTTTGGTGAATACCTAATCTATCGCGGGCGCAACAATATTCAAAATTAGAAGCGGTTGTATACCTAATTAAAATCTATATTTAGAACATCTTTTGTACATACTAACAAACTCATCAATATGAGGAATTGTTTATTGTTTACGTGTATAATTATTAATTAATTAAAATCTATATTTAGATTTCATTTTGTACCTGAGTACTAAAACACTCGATACGAAGAATTGTTGTTTACTTGCAAACTTGTACATAGTTAATTAATTGCTCATATTTTTAGGGTTCTGGAGTTAACAATGAACCCTATGTATAGTCTTTATATTTATCCACATTGTCACATTTGTTACGTTTTGTCCTTTGAACCTTAAACAGTTTTTAAAACGTGTTATAATGTAATTGGGGCTGTGAAATTTAAATTTTGTTGTACATTTAGAAATTTGCTGTTTGATAACCTATAAAAATAAATTAAATTAAATAGTTTCGCCATGTTCGTTCGTTCGTGGGTATACATATAAACCATGCCGACAATGTTGTTAAAAGGATACTTATGTGAAAAATGTTACGGTTTTTAAAAGTACTTATTTGAGTGTTTAAATACTTGTACTTAAAAGGCATTATACCTAAAACAAACAAGTACAACACCCAGCTTACTACTAAACTCATGAAAGACGTCAAAACATTTTATTTTACAAAATATTTTATTCATATTCACAAAGCTTTCCACGCCTTTTACCGCAACAAATTCGTAAAGCTTTCATTTGATTTATGATTTCGTTGGAATGCTTTTTGTTGGTAAAAGGCTAGCCATAATATCACCACTTGAAACGTAACTTAATATTATGTTAACCTTGCTCTGCACCTTTAAAAGATTGTTGGTAAATGTATCAGAGTTTCTGAAGTTTATGTTATAAATATTACTACAGTAATATTTTTTTTTTATCGTGTGGGCAGAGCCCTGGTGTCAGAGTTTTTTCAGACCGCCTTACAGCCTCTGACGTGGTTTTTATGTAACGACTACTACCACCAGAGATAGTAGCCGGGACCAACGGCTTAACGTGCCATCCGAAGCACGGAATCATTTTTTTTTCAGACAATCAGGTGATTCAGCCTGCAACTGGGGAAAAACGCACAAAGTGACATATCACTAGGTGTCCCCCGTGGGAATCGAACCCACGACCTCCGTGTCGAGAGCCACGGAGGCAGTTACAGTAATAATTGAAGTGATTCGATAAATTTTTCGGGATGGTTCAGACCATCAAACTGTTTTTTTTTCTGTGGTAGCAATGCTGAAATAAATAAAAAATCTGCTATTATACTAACCTGAAATGCCTACTCGACTCAAATATAACATGAACAGGTGATTTTGTGTTTTTGCACATTCAGGTTTGCTCCTATAGTAGTTTTGAAATCTCTTTAGTGAAAATTTTTCCAATCATTTCAATTACACTCTGTAGTAGATTTTTTTATGCGCAGTTCAATTTATTACTGAATTTGTCATCATCAGCCTGTACCTAAGAGCCAGGTTACACGGTCAGTATTTCATCAGTCTGGTCCATCATTCTGAATGACGCCAGAATGACGCCAGAATGATGCCAGAATGATGAGTGGGTTACACGATCAGTTTCCCATCAGTATTTCATCATTCTGGTCCATCAGTCTGGTCAAACGTTGAATAACGCCAGAATGATGGAATACTGCAGGGTTGCCAGACGTACGAGGTACTGAAATCCCGGGATTTATTTCTCTTTTAAATTAAAAAAGATTAACTTTTAAATTAAATAATTTTGAAAAGTTGATTTTTGCTATGCATGCGTTTACTATGCATCCGATTAGTTATGCATTCCCGCATTTTCATGGCATCCCAACAAATATTTAAAAATAATAATTTTAAGAAGCCGCCATAATTTTATTGCTAAAAATTAAGTTTAGCTAACTATGCATCCGAATATCCGATCTCTAATTATAGCCCTAATTTTGTAACATAAATCATAATGCGGTGTTAAAATTATTTATTTAAAGCCCCCATATTCCCCACCTTGATAATTTTTTCCCCATAAATTTCCCCAACGATTTCACTTCTCCAAATTTTTCCCCAAAATCCCGTGAAAAACCCCCAATCTGGCAACCCCTACGGTGACTGACACCAGAATGATACGACCATCAGTTTACCATCAGTATACCATCATTCACAACGGAATGACAGTCTGGATGGATGGTTTACCATCATTCCATCAGTCCATCATTCTCCCATCATTCTGGCATCATTCTCCCGTCATTCAGACCAGACTGATGGACCAGACTGATGAAATACTGAACGTGTAACCTGCCACTAATACTTCCCGCTGCAGGGCACAGGAAGGGTTGTATATGGGTGTAAGTCCATCACGCGTACTCAATGCGGATTATTAGTAGACTAAACAATACGCATCAGAATTTCTTCTTCAGCATATTATTATACAGGTTTCCTCACGATGTTTTCCTTTAACGTTAGAGATCATCAGTTTGTATTATCGACGTAAATTAAAAAACTCATTGGTACATGGCATGTCGTGATAGTAAAGATGCTGATTTAAATAAAGTCATCAAAATAAAGAAGTTCGTAGGGCTGAGTAGTTCTATACCGACATGTGGTATCGTTGCATTCAGTAGAGTTTCCTGAGTAGGAAAAATGACGGTGTCTTGGTAATTTTTTGTAAAACATTCGCCAAATGACTCATAACATCCTCATATCTAAGGTCAAAAAACCAATTTTAAAAATATTAATATTTAATAATTATTTTGAATTTTTTATAGTTATAATATTAAAATAAAATAATACTAAAATTGCTTTTTTGACCTTTGATATAAGGATATATTTAATTATTTTTTTTATTTTTATTTTTATGAGTCATTTGGCGTATGTTTTACAAAAAATTACCCAGCCGTTTCCTACCTGGAGGATGGAGGAGCCCAAACTTGGTATGTTTTAAAAATACTTCTTGGATTTTTTGAAAACCTGTATCTAAAAGGTAATGATGTAGTATATTTTTAGAACTGGCTCATGAAGCAAATTTGATACCCAACACGACAGGTGTCAGAAAAAAATTTTTTTTTGTCTCATACAAAAATTTTATGACTTCATAACTCCCCACTCCACCAATTGAGATTGCGACACCGTCATTTTTCCTACTCAGGAAACTCTACTGAATGCAACGATACCACATGTCGGTGTAGAACTACATACTCAGAAATATTCATTCAATTAATTAGCATCTGTAGGTACAGTCAAGAGCACGTCAAGCTTGACACTTTGTACTTTGTACCGTTCTTATTTAGTGCGCCATAAGCGTTACAATCGAACTGCAAGTGTAAAGTTTGATGTGCTCTTGACTGTACTATATTTCGTGTTATAATTTTAGCTATCATACTCTGATAAACGGTTCAGTAGTTTTACGTAAAGCGTGCAAAACCTTATACCTCAGTCGCCTCATTCAACACTCACGGGTGCCCACGGGAAGAAATTGGATGGTACATTCTGGGCACGGCTTAGCAAGTGTTTACGTCATAAGACGTAAATAAATTTCTTTTCTCTTATATTTCAATCATGATATTTGTTCTGGTTTATTTTTTATTTTGGTCCGCAATACTAATAAATCGAATCAGTTAAGCACACCTGCTACCAGTAGGTTCTTTCTTATATTTATCGAGATTGTTTTCCAAGAAAGTATAACAGTAGCTTTAAACTGCTTGATAATGTTTTTACCGCCATCATAATAGAGACGTTTTCTTATAATTATGCTCATATAGTAGGATTATGACTACTATACTGCTTACAGTTGTAAAATCTATCAGTTACGTTACTCAGGATATGCATTGAAAAGGCACAATATCCACATCAGCCTATAATTGTCCACTGCTGAACATAGGCCTCTCTCAAAATGTACCAAAGAACTCTATCCTCGGCCTTTATCATCCTGTCGCTACCTTTTTAGGTCATCGGTCCAGCGCGCCGCAGGTCAGTCTACCTACACTCTGCCAGTTCGTGGTCTCCACTCTAGAACGTTGACTCTCCTTCTGTTTTCAGTTCTACCGCATAATATGATCAGCCCATTGCCACTTCACCTTGCAAATTTTATGAGCTATGTCAAATGAGGTCATTTTCTAATATGAGGATGCCACTTGGGAACTCTTTGACCTCATCGGCCATCTGTTTTGTAACGATGTGCCCCATCTATTTACTCTTAAGTTAAGCAATTCTTCGGGAAGACTTTTGTCTTGAGTCAGTGTAGCTATTATGTAGCTTCCCTAACGCTGCCCAGCTTGTATTGCACCAGAGTTTGATTCGACGGTTGACCTCTTTCTTGGACTGAAATAACCTTTCTAACATCTGCAACATGAAGCTTGTTACAAATTCCTAGCTCACAACATTCTAACACAGGGGTATGCAGACTATGGGCTGCCATATGCTTACAATTCTGATCTGATACCTTTGGCCTCATTCACATTCAAGTGCTTCCGTCGATCGAGGGTATTACGCACTTGTCCTTCTTGGAAAAGAACCTTAATTTGATCAAGGTATGTTTTCTTTACACTTCCCAAGTTCCCAACATCTATGCGAATGTTCAATTATAACTTTTTGAATAAACGACTGAATTTTAAGTAGGAGTTTGCCTTCTTCGTAATCACCATAATATTTTAGTAAATGCGTGCTAATGGAAAATATGCGTGCTCTTGTTAAGAGTACTTCTAATAGCTTTGCTTAATGTGAGGCATGAGACATAATTCTCTTTTGTTGAAAACAGACTTTTAGGTGCTGCCTTTTAGAATGGAACCTTATAATTAAATGACTTGCAAGTTTAATCACAGAATAGACCTAGATGGTACTAGGAGAAAAGTTGACTACCCCAAAAGGGGTTATTATGGACATGATATGAATGTGTGTGTTTTTGAGGACACATACACCCTTCTCAAACATGTACTTACAACCATATTGAATTTTTGTGTGTTTGTTATTTAATAAAACATTACTAGACTTTACCACCACACGAGTCTTTGTCCTTGACAAATTCGGGTCTTCTTCTTCTACTCCGGTTCCTCTCCATTACTGGAGATTGGCAGTCAGCTCTGCATATCTCTGCCTATATCTTGCCAAACGAAACAGCTCTTCGAAGCTGGCGATTCCAATTCGAGAAGGCAGAACCAAAAGATCGCCAACTGCTACGATTCTGTTCCTAAATTCTGAAAAGATAAAACAAAAATTCACGATATACATATATCACAATTTGAGGATTGAGCATTTATACAGGGTGTAAAATTAAATTAGTCATCAAACTAAACAACGTTTAGTATGGAGTCAACATCTAAATAGCGGAAAGAAATAGGCTGTTTCGTTTTGTAGATAATATCAATAGCTACTCGAGCGTTATAGTATATGAAATACCTGTTTTTTTCACGTTTTCAAAGGTGGTCCCATAGTAAAAGTTGTTCAGTTTGATGGTCTGTTGCACACTGTTTGATATGTAACGCATTTAAGGTTATGTACACCCTGTAGATCGATTAGGGAAGAACCCCTGAAATAAAGTTATTATCTCTGTTGCCTCTTCAGTATTAGCACAGAATAAATACTAGTACTACCCGTACAGAAGGATCACTTCGAAAACAGATTTAAATAAATAACGACTCTCTCGTCACAGCAATAAGGTGCAAAGTTATTCGCACCCGTCCTATCGTACAACTCGCGAATAACCTACCAACTGTCACAACGGCGCGCGTGCAAACAAAAATGAACCGAATCATTAGGCATGACAGCTTCCTTTACAAAGTCTCCTTCTTTCATTCTTTTACGTGCTGACAGCGTGACATCGCTAGGGTTTTCAGTACTCACAAAATGACGGCAAGTCATAGACGAAGAATTTTCTACGATCGGAACTAAACTTTTTTCATTATCATGACAACATCATGGAAAACGTCAAACGGTCACACATCGAGTGCAGTTTTATGCGTTTCAAATCAAAATTTACCGTAAAATCTTTAGTTTTGTCCTTATTATTATTTCAAATGGATAAAGCAACAAAAAGTGGTGCTAGTCTAGTAATTCAGTATGTTATTTTCTGTTACGTTTGGAGGTATATCATGCTTGGAAACTTCGAACAAATTGTATGTTATTTACAAGCGATTAGTTGATATGGTAGGTATTTATTTGCTCTAATATTGCATTTTAACAATAGTTGTCAATAAATTATATCAATTATCGTAAGTTATCATCTGAAAAATAATCATTTAGGGGGTTTTCTTTCGAGTTTGGGTTGCACGAGGTTCCAAATTGTACATATTTTAAGTAGGTATGCGTCGACCGCATAATTTTGACCGTCGCATGTCATTCTCGCATGTGATATTTTTCGTTTCGCTTAGTTTATCTTAACTGCGACAAACATTTTTTCGATTGCTTTTTTATGGTTTTTCTCTATTGTTTTCAGGAAAACATTTAAACCACAAAATTAATCCGCCCGGAATGCATCGATAAATAAAAAACTGCCATGCTAGGAAATGGAAATGGTAAAAAGAAGAAATGCAAATATCGGACCTTCGAAAATATGACAATCGTATACTGATAAAATTCAGAAACAAATAATTTGAAAGTACAATATAAAGTGTATTTATTACTTCCATATTATTATGCGTTTTCATTATTTTCTTCTAGAATACAGAAGGCATAGCATGTTGCACGTGATACGGCTATATCATTCCTTTTATCTCGCTGGTTCGCGCGTAAATAGAAAAATAGTGAAGGTGTGATAGTTCTATATCTCGCTGCCATGCTAGCCATGCAGTTGCATTAAAATTTCTGCAAGGTGTAAACTTTAGCTGCGGGGCTAGTAGGTACGCCAACCCGCGATAGCGTGATACAGCGCTATCACGCTTCCGCTCTCTTTCTATTTGCGCGCGAACGAACGAGATAAAATACTAAATTTTACAGATGGATATGTTAAATGTTGCTATCGCGGGTTGACGTACTAGCCTCGCAGCTGCCAGAGCTAAATTTAGCTAAATATAGATAACGTTTTGCATATACTTTTGGAGTAAATACAGCAATTGTATCAAAATAGTTTAGGTTGTAGTGTAGTGTTGCCATGTAAAGCGACAGTGGCGTTTTTCTTCAAGCTGTAACACCTTATTGGGTTTTAATCTTTTTGGTGACCACCGAGGGGTGAGTGACAACCTATTGCGATTTACACCTCGGAGGTGTCCGGCTGTCAAACTTACCTGAGCTGTGGAGTGAGACAGGCCTGGTATTAGTCACTTCATACAACGCCAATGTGATTGTGAACTAGCGGTTCATGTTACTATCGTTATTAATACAAACTCTTATTTCCAGGTAATAAGGATGCTTTTCGTGCTCATGATTGAGTTCTTCGTTTGCTGGTCTCCACTGCACGTCATTAATACCGTTAGTATTTAACACACGCTAATTACTTTATCATCATCATCATCATCATCATCAACGCCCTCCGTAGCAACTGGATTCTTAGCTGGACAGATTCTTAGCTGGACGGATTCTCAGCTGGACAGATTAGCAACTGGACAGGACATGTTCGGTCGATGACATAAAGATTAACGTACAATTCCTAATTTGTACAACTTAAATGTAAACAATAATAAAAATTATAAAAATAATAATAAAATACTTAATGATAAATATGTGTCCTACCCACTGCAGGGGCATATGCATACCCACCCTCATGGTGAGGGTGTATGGGCATATACATGTTCCAACTTAATATGCTGACGATTTTTAAAAGGATGATCAATTGATCAGACAGTCAAACTGAACAATTTTCTGATTTTATTCGATGAGTTTGCTTCAATATTAAAAGTTGTTCAGTTTGATGGGTATATAGACTCTTAGTTTAAAAGGATGCTAATGACATCAATTTTACCCCGTAGTTAGAGCTAAATAATCAAGGGGCCGCAGATTCATAAAAGTTAGTTAAACAGTAAAGTTGTTCACATAAATTAAGTACATTTTTTCATTCACAATTTCCGGCCTGATATTGACTGTCAATAACACGTTGATTTATGTTCAGCAAGGTACTCACTCAGCACTGATTTCTCTCAGATTTGATTAGAAATGGTTACACAGATCGTAGAATTCGTATACAGACAGGGTGAAATTGATATCAAAATAGCATCCTTTTAAACTAAGAGTCTACCCATCAAACTGAACAACTTTCACTTTGGAAGCAAACCGATCGGAGCAAAAAAATAATCAGCTGTTCCATACTAAACTGCAATGTCTACTCGACCCAAATGTATGCAACAGCTGATTATTTTTTTGCTCCGATCGGTTTGCTACCATAGTAAAAGTTGTTCAGTTTGATGGGTAGACTCTTAGTTTAAAAGGATGCCAATGATATCAATTTCACCCTGTACAGGGTGTAACAAAACACCCTAGTAATACTTAAGGGGGTGCTTCAGACCATCAAACTGAACAACTTTCACTATGGAGCCAACTTCGAAATTGCGAAAAGAAAATACGCTCTTTCATACAAAACTGCAGTACCGTCTCGACTCAAATGTATGGGACGGCAGATTTTTTTATTTTTTCTCAACGTTGGCTTCATAGTGAAAGTTGTTCAGATTGATGGCCTGATGCACCCCCTTGAGTATTACTAGGGTGTTCTGTTATACCTCCTATAGAAAAAAATTAATTTAAAAAATAAAAAAACCCGACTGCGTAAAAACTGAAAAGAAAAAAACAAGTTCAGTAGTCTAGAATTCAGTAAGTTATATTGAATAACTACACCTTGAAAATAGTTTTTTGATCGATACACATATAAAACAAAAAATATTAAACTCTAATGTGGAACATCTTGGCTTTAACAGTCGGGACCCATTATTGGGAAAATTAGGTCTGGAATTTTTAATGGGTCCCGACTGTTAAAGCCAAGATGTTCCACATTAGAGTTTAATATTTTTTGTTTTATGTGTGTATCGATCAAAAAACTATTTCAAGGTGTAGTTATTCAATATAACTTAACTGAATTCTAGACTACTGAACTTGTTTTTTTCTTTTCAGTTTTTACGCAGTCGGGTTTTTTTTATTTTTTAAATTAATTTTTTTATTTTACACTTTTTAGTTACGGTTATTTTTTTTATGTTTATTTTACACTTTTTAGTTACGGTTATTTTTATATTTTTTTTATTTTCCTTCCACCAATTCTAGACTACTGAACTTGTTTTTTTCTTTTCAGTTTTTACGCAGTCGGGTTTTTTTATTTTTTAAATTATTTTTTTTATTTTACACTTTTATTTTATCTGTATGTAGTAATAGATACTCTTTCTTATAGGTACTGTGCTTTGGTCCTCTTTTCTATCCAGAAAATTTAATTGAATCATGTTTTCAACGGTTAGATTCACTGCAGAAAGAAAGTATCTACACTGTTATTTGAACTGTAATTATATAGGGTCCTTCTTAATATGCTGATACTTTTTTATGGGGATGATCAGATCATCAAACTGATCAACTTTCTCTATGGCACCAACATCAAAATCGCGAAAAAAATATCAGCTGTCCCACACAGAACTGCAATTCTACTCGAAACTCCAAATGTATGGGATAACTAATTTTTTTTTTCGCGATTTCGTTATTGGTCCCATAGAGAATTAATCCCGGAGACCAAGTCCACCAGGTTCCAGGGGGGAAGCTTCGGAGCTTCGCTCCTACGCGTAGCTCGGCCTTCGGCCTCGCGCTCGGCTCGGCCTGCGGCCTCGCAAAAATTACACGGGGAAAGGGAAACTAGAGGTGACGCAGATGTTCAGGCAGTATAAATGAAATATTGTGGGTAACATTTATTAATAATAATTACCCCTAAATAAAATCACTACGTACAATCAGCTTAAAACTACACGAACAGGAAATACCTACTAACCAATCTTTTGACTTAATGAACCGATTGCGATGAAATAAAATCTATATGTTAATCCAAACTTAGCTCTACGCATTTGTGAAAACTCCATTCAAATAGGTTTAGTCGTTATTAAGTAAGTATTGAAAATTTAACTGAGAATGATTGTTAACCAACTTTAAATCGTTATAGATCCTAAATGGTCATTCGAAATGAAAAGTATTAAGAGAAACCTAAAGATGATTTTTAAATACCTATACAATGATACCCCACTTTATATAGTGGGTCAATTTTTTTTAAATTTTTTTTTACGGTATGGCGTCTGGTTGTCGCCATACCTAATTGTGATTACTGTCATGTCTTTAGTGACACTCGCAGGATTAAGACAAATCGATTGACGTAAGAATCATCAAAATCGGCCCACGCGTTTGGTCTCTAGTGTGCCACAAAGGAACAAACTTACATACATACATAGATACATACATACATACATAGGCTGATAAACACATTACCCTTCCTTTGCGTCGCGCAGTCGGGTAAAAATACATTGTTACAACAATTTATTTGCGATGAGCTTGCGCTTTCGATGTCATTGTTCTCTCGCAGATTTCAATAAATCAAATCAGCTCACATGGTGGATGTAGTTGTAGGCTCGTTTGATTGATTAATTGCTCCAAAGGCCTCCTTTTTATGTGATATTTATCAAGGGCCTGTCATAATCAGATCCAATGCGTACTTACACTCACAATGTCGTTGGACCAATGGCAACGTGCCGGTGGTTAGAAAATTATAACCTCAGTTCATATTTTGGTTTAACAGAAATCCAAAAACCCTTCTTAATGGACGGTTTTTAATCATAAACTTGACCGGTGATAAAGATTACAATGACAAAAAAGGGAAAACACAATTATGCTTCTTTAAATCCTTTCCACCAATTTTATTAAACTCAGAATGCGATGTGGCAAGGTATTTCCATTGCAATTTGATCCTTATTACCTACAGAGTTAATCGTAATGCTACTTTCATATATATGCCCTTCTCAAGGCGCACTGCAAACCTCTATCCTCACCCTTCCTCGTTGTTCTCTGCTATCTTACCTTTCTCAGGTCTACAATCTCAATCACACTACTTCAGCCAATTTGTGGTCTGTATTGTAGAATGTAGACTCTTGGACCTGAAGATTTCATCAACATCTCAGCCGATTAACGTCCACCGCTGGACACCCTCTTCCAACGATTGCCAAAACTCGCGGTCCTGCGCTGCCATCCAACGGGTTTGACCACCTTCACCATCGTCGTCGTAGGGGCGGCTTCCCACGCTGCGCTTTACCTAAAGATTTACCGTGTGAAAAATACCATCAGCTAATTATAAAGAACTGTGTTTAAATGGATTAATGTTTTCAGATCTACCTGTTCTACCCGGACGAACTGTACCAATACATAGGGTCAAAAGGGATAGTTTCCCTACAACTGCTGGCTTATTGCTCATCCTGCTGCAACCCTATCACCTACTGCTTCATGAATCGCAAGTTCAGGCAAGCCTTCATCAGTCTTATCAAGTCTTGCAGGCTGTTCAGGTAAGATCTTTAATACTATTATTGCCTACTTCAGTTGTAACGCGTAAACTGTCGGCCTTTGTATTTTGGATATACGAGTTCACTGTGCATACTACTGCAGATTCTAGTAGTAGTATCTTCCATTTATAGGTGTATTTAGTTGGTTTATGTTTATGTATGATATACAGGGTGTAAGTGACAGCCTAGCAAATACTGAAACGGTGAACTCAGACCACCAAACTGAACAACTTTCACTATGGAGCCTACCTCAGGAAACATGAAAAAAATTTGCTGTCAAGTACAGCAGTTTTGTATGGGTCTATTGGGCAGTTGATTTTTTTTCACGTTTCCTGAGGTAGGCTCCATAGTGAAGTTGTTCAGTATGATGGTCTGAATTCATCGTTTCATTATTTGCTAGGCTGTCACTTACACCCTGTATAGGTATAGTATTCCCATCTAACCATCCATCCATCCTTTCTTTCCCTCTTTCTTTCTACTTTTTATTTTCATCTTCTATTTTAAATTTTTTTTATTTTGATATTTGGGTCCTGGGTTCGAATCCCGGTTCGGTCATGGATTATAATTGTTCGTGCCGTTGTTGCATAGTTTCCATAACAAAAATCCTATTAGTGCTTACTTGGGATCATTACAATGTATTGCGTTATTTATTTGTTTATTTATTTATGCATTGATTATTTTAATCACAATCTGGTAATATTGGATTATTTGTGGTATCACGGTAAACTTCTTTTTCCATGAATTAATTTACATTGCGGGTAGATCAGAAATATAATAACTAGTGAACGTAAACTAATAACCCACTATAGAACCAAACAGTAAATTCTGAAAACAGGAATAGTTCAAAAGTTTGTTCTAAACATATTAAACTATCTAACATGTAAAGTAGAATTAAAGCTTGTACAAACGAACGATTTTTGATGAAATTATTTGCTGACCGCGCTTTGTACGATGTATACAAAAGTACTTAGAAGTCGCGTTACTCCGGCTTTAGAGTGGACCACCTCAATTCTTCCCGTGGGTGTCGTTTTCAAGATTTCTTTTGCAGTGTCTATGTGGGCAAAGGCTGGCAACCTCTCACTACTTGAAACGTCGTTCCATCCTGAAACATAAATTGCTAATTGTGAGCGTTGCTACAACTACATTCTAAAACATAAAGTTTGTAGTTATAGCAATGTTTCTGACCACCCCGAAAGGCAGTGGTCGTGAGTTTATGTATGTACGTATGAACTAAAAGTACTTTAAATGTCCGCGCTTGTAATCCAAGCACTTATCTTGTGACAATTCAAGCTAATTACAGTACAGAATCTTTTCGGCGAAGCGTTTGTTCTAGATGAACTAAACCAGTGAAAGCACTTAAGTAACCAGGAACATCCGTACCCGGAGGGGAAGAAAGTTTGTCAGGACTAGGCGGCAGATTGAGACGCGATCTGTGAGAAGTTTTCATCATCTATATATATATATATATATATATAATTCTATACTAGAGGAAAGATTTGTATTTTTGTGTGTATGTTTGTAATGAATAAACTCAAAAACTACTGTTCTGATCTTAAAAATTCTTTCACCATTAGAAAGCTACATTCACCCTGAGTAACATAGGCTATATTTATTGCTAGACAAGATTAGATGTCCACCCGTGCGAAGCCGGGACGGAGCGCTAGTCTACTATAAATAGGGTAGTTAGACAGTGCGGGCGCAGAGGGTGCAACGTAAAATAATACCTATTTCAGTACTGATAGAGTTGACAGAGGAATACGGCACTGCCGTCTGCTGCCGCGGTCTGCAGTAGGGTTCGAAATCATGGCGCAACGGCGTGTCGTCGACTGTCGTCGAGCGACACGTCGTCTGCTGCTGTTGCGTGCGATGGGCTACGAATGTGTACCTTTAGGAATTATGTGCGTTGCATAACGTAAAGGTACATTAAGGTACAAATTAATAGCCTTTGGTTCCCAATAATAATAAATAGGCGTTGTCCTCATCTTGGTCGTCTCTCGCGCGATCGTACGGCAATTAGGTACAACGTCCCCATCTATCACCTATCACACTAACTCGCGATCAAGCATACCAATTTCCATTGCCTGTGCTAATTGGCCATCAATTAGGACACTCAATGCTGACTTATAGGTATGTTTGATCTTATCACCGCATGATGATTTAATCGCGTGATTAAATCGATGTTCAATTAGGACACCTAATTGTAGGTCAATTTACTAAGATAATTGGTGATTCTAGGAGCTGCTTTGCCGAGAAACTGGAATGTAAGCAAGTGACCCCGCCACCATCCAGCCAAGAAGTCACCGCCTGCGTGATTAGGGGAAGCCAAACTGGACGCACAGGTTTCTCTACACGGTTATTTGACATTTTAATTAGGGTCGTTCAGATCATAGGCGAAGAAACTTAGATTTTCTTTCCAATACTATTTTCATCGTATGGCATAGCTTCCAAAATGTTGCTCGTAACTGTGTTTGACAAGAACGATTACCAACTTTATCGCAGAAATGTCTAAAGGGCGTCATTATGCTAATATCGAGGATGTGCTTGGGAATAGTTATTGACGATTAAAAGAATGAGATACTTACTTACAAAACCAGAACGTAAAATATTAAAAGGCATGCTTAAAAATGTATTATACGTTTGTTTTCCCATCTTCATCATCTTAATAAAAATCAGACCCTCTTACAGGTGGATGAGTCCTTTCTGCTTATTGAATACAACACAAGGAACTCATATTGTTTCCATCATGACTGTGTCTAGGTCTTCCTCTACCTCATTTCCCCTACATCCACTTTCCATCATCCACTTCCCATCATCCACTTTCTATCATCCACTTTCCATCATCAACTTTTCATCATCTACTTTCCATCATCCACATTCTTTATTTTCTCAAATGCGATTTTTTTTTTGGGACATTCTAGGATGTCGTCTTGGGCTATTCATGTGACTAGCTGTCAAGGGAAGAATTTTGGCTTTGTTCAAAAATGCCTTTGTTTTATTAGGCCATGATCCTGACAATGTTGTTTCTGTATTTTCTATTGAATTTTATTGACATATTTAGGGGAGATTCAGATCAGGCGGAAAATGCTCAAGTAGTTTTCTACACTAATATTATAAAGAGGAAAGATTTGTACCTATTTTTGTATGTTTGTATGTTTGTAATGAATAGGCTCAAAAAGTACTGGGCCGATTTAAAAAATTCTTTCACCATTAGAAAGCTGCATTCACCCTGAGTAACATAGGCTATATTTATTGCTAGAAAAGATTAGACGTCCACCCGTGCGAAGCCGGGACGGGCCGCTAGTCATTAATAAATTGATAAGGAACTCAAGAAAATTTGAAATAGAGTTGAATATAGCGATTGACCCTAAGGAACAAAATGTAAGCCAAGTTCTTTATCTTGCAGAGCTGGAAGGCCAAGAAGGGGAGGATTATGTTTAGCAGCGCCTCTCAAAGTACTACACTGACCAGCGGAATGCACCCGGCTCTGCCCGCGCCCGTCGTCTCAAGGCCAGTCACTCAGGTAAGAACAATAACTGTAACATACATACATAAGCTCATGCCATTGTCCCATGTTAACAGGTTGAGAACGGGAGTTGGGTAATCCAAGGATAATCTGACAACCTCAGGGATAAAAGCTCAAATAAAAAAAAAACAGAATTAAAAAAAGGATAATATGCGTATATGGGACATAATGAGTGTGGGTGTGGTCAGGAATGCGATTTTTGAATCTCATTCGCTGAATGCAGCTGTTGAAAATGTCAAAATTACTATGGAGATACGCATCTTTCTACTGCTTATTTTACTTTCAAAAATCGCACTCCTTTTTGAAAGTCAAATCAGCAGTAGAAAGATACATATCTCTATAATAATTTTGACATTTATAACTGCTGAGTTCCACGAATGAGTTTCAAAAATCGCACTCCAGGTCCAAACCATTCGACATCTATCGCAGTGTAGCTTGTGCCCTGTATCTTTTTCCCTATAGGACAGAATAAAGGCTTTTTCTCATGGAATAGAGGTGTCGAAGTTTTACACGAGAAAAAAGAAGAATGCCATTCACCTATGGGGGAATGCAGAGACTACGGCTCGCCACATGCTATGCTTCTGACGAACTACTTTCGCCTCATCCAAATTCATATCTTTTAATGCTCTTCGTAAATTGGTAAACCAGTTTCTTGACCGCCTGTGCAAATGTGCTGTAAAAATGAGGATGTAAAAAGGGAAAATTACGACTGACCCTTTTTAAGCACTTCACCAATTTAAACAGTGTGCCGTAAATGGAAATGTTGGAAGAGCACGACCTAGATGCACAGGTCGTGCTCTTCCCACGTTTCCATTTATGCTTTGCCTTATAAATCACACTTGTCGCTCCACGTCTTGTAACCTGAAATTAATAATAGCCCGCCTAAAGTTCCAAGTTACAATTATGGTGTGGTTAGCATCAGAGAAATCATTCGAGCGGTCAGGTTTCTCTGATCTCAGTCAAGCTACGTAATATTAAGATATAATGCCTAATTCTTTCCATGTTGTGCAGGTCATCGAGACAGGCGAAGAGGGAAGCCAGTTCCTTTATCGCATTTCATGGGCACGGACGGGGCAATCGAAGGCCACGCAAGTACAACCGCGATATGAATAACTACTATTCAGTGTAGTTAAAAAAGAAGTAGTTATAGTGATGTGGATTTTGGACCAATTGGTGTTTGTTGTGAAAAAATCGTGATTTTTTTAATAAAGAACTGTGTAGATAATAGATATATATTGAGACTGTTAAAGGTATGGTGAAACTGTATAGGTAGGTAGGTATAGGATACTTAAAAATAATACTCACCCACCTTCCTCATCCCTTCCTTCCTTCCTCCACCTTCATTTTACGAATATTTTTTTGAACTGAACCGTGTTAGAAATTACGTGTTAGAAGCTACGGTTAGAAGTCTGTATAAGTTCTCTGCATGTTATTTTCAATGCAATGTAAAACTTATTACCTGTGAAATAGCTGTATTATAATAAAACCGGTCAAGTGCGAGTCGGGCTACTCGCACACCGAGGGTTCCGTACCACACCACCACGGAACACAACATTATTATCTTAGAAAAAACAACTTTTTTTGTCCAGGACCTTTAGCACAAGACCGACTCACACTTGGCCGGTTTTTAGTATTTGTTGTTATTCTGTAGAGTTTGCTCTATAATCAAACTGAGTTTGACGCTTGTGTGTATTACCGTTTTTACGATAGAGCGTGAAGAAAAAACGTTGATAAAAACTAGTTTCTTGTTGAGTTAATTTTTTATTATTTGAAATTTTTATTATTTGTCAACAAATCCGCCGTAATGACGCATAATCTGAGAAAATTTCAAGTATCTAGCTATTACGGTTCAAAAGTTACAGCCCTAAATAGGTAGACGGACGGACGGACGGACGGACTGACGGACGGACGGACGGACAACGTAGGCTTAGTAATAGGGTCCCGTTTTCACCCTTTGGGTACGGAACCCTAAAAACTATCAGGGACATACATTACAATGATAATACAGGGTGTAACTAAACATCCTAGTAATATTTTTAAAGGAGTGGAGACCATCAAATGAAAACAACGAGAAAAATGAAAAATCGGCTGTCTCATGCTAGTCATATTGCAGTTTTGTATGAAACAGCATTTTCTTTTCGCGACGTTGTCTCATTGTGAAAGTTGTTCAGTTTAATGGTCTAATCTAAACCACACCTTTAAATATTACTAGAGTTTTTTGTTACACTTAGCAAAATCAGTGATGCCAGAATGTATTCGTAAATTATGTTACATAGGTAATTATTATTGTATGTTACTTTAGAACCTTTGATTAAATTATAAAAATAGCAGAAGAAAGGTGACGTTCTTATTACGTACTCGAACAATGGGCCTGCTTTTCATGTAGGTACTTAGGTAGGATTTGTTTTTTTTTTTTGCTTTTTGAATGATTTGTGCAACGAGTAAAAGCATACGAAGGTTTCTCACGAAATTTTGATACCTTTATTCTGCCTAAAAAAGTGTCTCAATCACGCAATGCCGCTCTTGAACTACTGACGGCGAAGCTGTGTCAGATTTGCTTGAATCTATGCAAATCCGCACACTCGCTCACCACTCAAATATCCAAAACTACAAAGACTTAAAATTTGGCAAGGATGTTTCTATTGCCATCTATAATGTTAACAAAAAAGAGATTTTTCGCAATTCAACCCCCAAAGGTGTGAAAACGGTGGTGAAAGATTGTATGAGAGTTTTGTAACAAAGAATGGGAATCTCAGCTAGCTAGGTATTATAACATTTTTAATATCGTAAATATTGCTCATTTATTTAGTTTTTACTTTATTTTAAATTAAAATAACAAACTTTATCCTAACATTTTATGTACAAATAATCCACGGGGCCGTTTTGCGCTAGATGGCGCTAGTGTCGTGCACACAGCCACAGCTATTTTAAATTAATCAAAGTTTGGGCCCCTTTATTTTACTTGTATTACAACATTATTACAAGGAATACTGAGTCAAGATAGTAAGAGCACTCTTGAATTATGCTTTTGAATTTCAAATATAATTAGTATACGAATAAGTTTGTTAATAATTCAGAGCGAAGCTTCCAGGTTTCTCTGTATAGTACCGCAGGGTGAAGTTCTGGATGAAGTTTTCTTCCTTGTGTGGATATTCTGGTGCTTACGTTCTTGTCGTTGGAAATGTCTATTGTGTAGGTATTTGGTTTTTTGACGAAGCGTGTTGCGGATTTTGCTGAAAAGAGTTAAAGCTGGAACGCAAGTAAATGGTGCCACCAGCGCATGGAGAGCCTCCCTCCAGGACATGAGCTGCCCAGGCCGATTTGGAGGTGCTTAAATAGACTCCGAACTCAGGTCGGCCGGAGTAAAGATAACATGTTCAAGTAGGGCTACATAGACGGGTCTAGCCTCCACTGTGAGTGCGGTGATGCCCCATAGACTATGGCCCATCTCATATACTGCCCTTCCTGCCCTGACCCCTGCACGCGAACGGAGCATATGGACGCTGCCGGCAGTGCTATCCGTGTCGCGAAATACTGGGCTGGGAAATTTTTAAATGACTTGCCATCGACTCGATACAAGAGAAGAAGCGCATTTGTGGGGAACCAAAATGTTTCTACCAAAGCTCGTTTGGCTGTCCACAATAGCGTGTTGGTTCCGACTTTTATGTACCTGTGGGAGTGTAAGTTGGGTGTCGTAGCAGAAGAATAAACGCAGAAGAAGTGCAGTGGAAATGAGAACTTTACGCAAGATGTGTGGTGTGATAAGGGATAGAATGAGGAAAACTTTGATTATGGAACGTTGTGGCTTGAATGAAAATGTAGTGGTTAAAGTAGAGAAGAGAATGCTTCGATGGTTTGGACATATCGGAAGGATGAATGAAAGCCGACTTACGAAACAGATAGGTAAGTATACAGCGTGTAACAAAACACCCTAGTAATACTTAAGGCTATTCTACCGTTGGCGCGCTCCATACAAACGTAGTATGGTGATATTTTCAATACTATCCAATTAAAGTCAATGAAATTTTTCAAAAACAATCTAGTAACTAATTTCTATGTCGGTATGAAGTCAGATTTTCGATAAAATTTATAGTTTTAAAGTTACAGTGCCACAAATATTTCCAAATCTTAAATTGATCCTAGCATTGAGACTGTATATTTTAACGAAAATCTGACTTCATACCGACATAGAGATTAGTTACTTGATTGTTTTTGAAAAATTTCATTGACTTTAATTAGATAGTATTGAAAATATCACCATACTACGTTTGTATGGAGCGCGCCAACGGTAGAATAGCCCCCTTTTGAGCGAAGTACCTAAAATGCACGATGCCACTGCTGCGTAACTACCTAAAACGCGAGATACCTAAAACTCGAAGTACCTAAAATGCACGATGCCTAAAAACTAAATTTGCCTACAATGCACTTTGACAACAATGTTTAATGCCTAAGAATCGAAATGCCTAAAATGAAGATTGCCTGCACAAGGTATGGTCGGCCAAATAATTGGTTTACCACTTTTGACAACAATTCCCATGTACATAATTAATAGGTAATAATAGTTACACTATAGAAGCGAAACTCTCGCGACAGACACGTTCAAGGTCACGTCAATGTCATGTTGGTTTAACCAACTAGTCAGTCAGGGCTTGCATCTCTGGCAAAAGTTAATCTGACAAACGATTAATTGGGTTAGTGATGTACATGTACATGAGGTGTCATTAGGGGTCCATTGGGGGATCATTAGGTGTCCATTAGGGTTCATTAGGGGTCCATTAGGCATCCATTAGGGGATCATTAGGAGTCAATTATGGGTGAATTAGGGGTCCATTAGGGGTCCATTAGGGATCCATTAGAAGTAAATTATGGGTACATTAGGGGTCCATTGGGTGTTCATTGGGAGTACATTAGGTGTAAGTTGAGGCAGGTTGGTGCACGTAGTGGATCGTTGGGGCAGCTAGGGGCAAGTCGAGGCAGTTTGAGACAAAGTTGGGTCATGTTGGGGCAAAGTTAGGCCAATGTTGGGGCAAAACTGGGGCAGAGTAAGGCCAACGTTGGGCAAAGTTAGGCCAACGTTGGGAAAAGTTGGGGCATGTTGGTGGAAAGGTTAGGCCAAAGTTGGGGCATGTTGGGGCAAAGTTGGGCCTATGTTGGGCAAAGTTGAAGCATGCTGGGGCAAAGATGCGGCAGTTGGGGCAAAGTTGGACAAAGTCCGGCCAACGTTGGGCAAAGTTCGAGCTATGTTATGCCAACATTGGCCAAATTTGGAGCTTGTTGGGGCAATGGCCAACGTTGGGCAAAGTTGGGGCATGATAGGGAAAAGCTAGGCCAACGTTGGGCAATTTGGGGCAAAGTTGGGAAATTGGAGCAAAGTTGGGGCATGTTGGGGAAAAGTTGGGGAAGTTTGGGCCAGTTCGGGCAAAGTTGAGCAAAGTTAGGTCATGATGTAAAAAAAGTGGCATCATGCTTTGTAGGCATTTAACTAGCACCGGCATTATACTTTGTAGACATTAAACAACATAGGCATTTTGCTTCGTAGACATTAAAACTTTATAGACATTAAAACTTCATAGGCATCCTGAGTTTTAGACATTGACTTTAGGCATTTTGCTTCATAGGCATGGTGCATTTTAGGTATTTCGCTCAAAAGGGGAATAGCCTTAAGGGGGTGTTTCAGACTATCGAACAGAACAACATTCACTATGGAGCCAACGTCGAGAAAAAATAAAAAAATCTGCCGTCCCATACGTTTGAGTCGAGACGGTACTGCAGTTTTGTATGAAAGAGCGGATTTATTTTTCTCGATTTTGATGTTGGCTCCATAGTGAAAGTTGGTCAGGTTGATGGTCTGCAGCACCCCCTTAAGTATTACTAGGGTGTTTTGTTACACCCTGTGTGGAAGGAAATATTGGTAGAGGCAGACCCTAGGAGGACGTACCTAGACAGATCAGGGACGTCATTACAAAATGCCTGGTTAAAAGCAGCCGAAATCGACGGGAATGTATGACAGGATGTATAGAGCTTGAGGAACCAAGAGAGGATGTGGCCATACCGCCCAAAATCGAGATCCATAGTATCTGCCTACAGAGTTGGTAGGCAGAGACACGGCATACATAAGTATGCATGTACACAGGATGTTTTATTTGACGAAGCTTGTTGCTAATGCGTGGTTAAAAGGACTACGCTTAGTACGTTTCGGACCAAGCATGTCGCGGAGGTAAATAATGTATTTGGTTTATACAGGGTCCTTCTTAATAATATGCTGACAGTTTTTTAAGGGGATGGTTAGACCATCAAACTGAACAACTTTTTCAATGGGACCAACACCGAAATTGCGAAAAAAATCTGCTATATTATATTTGGCTCGAGTCGATTTGCAGTTGTATGGAACAGCTGATTTATTTCTCGCTATTTCGATGTATTTACCCTAAACTTAAGCTGACAGTTTTTTAACAAAAATAGATAAATCGTAGGACAAGTGACCCATTAATTTTTCAGACTTTATCATAGTCCGAGATCCGACCGTAAAATTATGCACCTATTTCATAGGTGAACGAAATGTGATTCTAGTGTATGTTAACACAGGGGTTAATTCAACCCGCCAAAGTGCCTAGAAAAATCTTGCCGCAAGTACTTTTTCCATTATAATTTTTGGTATAACTTTTTCCACCTATCTGTTAGGGAAGTACATTTACTTAGGTGCACCTCATTAGGTGCCATCGGAAGGAGACTGATATAAAGTACTGAAAAAACTGACAAAAAAACTGGGACTTAAAAAATTACTTTTTTGATCCTGGCAACCCTATAGTTGCGGCAAACTAAGAAGTGGCAACCCTAACCCAACCCTTTTTTCAGTACTTTATATCAGTCTCCTTCCGATGGCACCTCATTTACTTCCCTAACAGAGAGGTGAAAAAGTTATGCCAAAAATTATAATGGAAAAGGTACTTGCGGCAAGATTTTTCTAGGCAACTTGGCGGGCGGCGCGGCGTTGAATTAACCCCTGTATAAACATACACTAGAATCATTTTTCGTTCGCCTATGAAATAGGTGCATAATTTTACGGTCGGATCTCGGACTATCATGGTTTGTGTGCCAGGCGAATTGTATAATAGAAATAGGAAGTAGTACTACACATATAATTATGTATTGTATACGTTCAATGTTAAAGAATGTTACTACTACAATAAAGTTGGTATTTAAGGTTGTGACTGAGATCATTAGTTAGAACTATGTAGGTAAATAATGATAGTAACACTTATGTTATTAACACTAATGTCATCAATACGGCAACCGACATGCATGCTGCTCAGCCTACCAATCAACTGGTTAACATATAAGTTAAAAAGCCTCGGGGATGATATGCCACCCTGTCTAACACCACAACTCAAGACATATTCCTCCGAATAACAATTTGCGCATTTTACTACATTTCTTTGACCATTGTACCAGTACGATAGAATATCAATCACTTCAGGGGAAGTACCAGTCTCCTTTAGTTTACTCCAGAGGATGTTATATGATACTAGGTCGAAAGCCTTTGACAAATCTAGAAAACATGCGTATATAGGTGTGTTACGTTTTACATAGTAGTCTACAGTATGTTTAAGTGACAATATCGCGCTTTCCGTGGATAAACCTTCCCGAAAACCAAACTGAGCGTCCTCTGTTGTATGTGGGCACTAAGGGTCTGTAGTTTGTTTTATCAGTCAGGTCCCCAGTGGAGTTTTTGACAAGCGGTACTACTATTGTTTTCATTAAATCTGGTGGCAAATATGTGTGTCTTACACAAAAAGTATATAGCATGGCTAGCAATCTGTTAATGTGAGAGCCTGCATATTTCAGATGTTCCACACTAAGCCCGTCATGTCCAGGAGATTTCCCCCGCTTCATACCTCTAATCGCACCCCTTACCTCCTTACTACTAATTCCAAACGGTTGTGCGGCAAGCCCGGAAACAGAGTCATAAGAAACACCCGAGGACCCCAAAGGTGACTCAACTTTAAAGTGTTCCTTAAAAATGTTAGCAATATTTTGAGGTTCACTTGTACCCTCCACACTCACAGGCAGGCTCACCTTACTATTGAGGTTCATGGTACTCCTCCAAAATTTACCAAACTGTTTCGAAGAATGCTGTGCAGCAAGCACATCCATTCTTATTTGTTCCTGATGGTGTTGACAGAATTTTAGTCTTGATTTAAAAATCTTACGGCTTATACACATGTTATTGTAAATGGGTCCACTCTCCAGCTTGCCACACAACACATATATTTCAAAATCTAGCCTCGCCTGTCGATGCGCTTCAGAAACATGTTTATTCCATCCCATTATACATTTTCCCTTCTTTTTGTTAATACTTCTAGTACAGCTATCCTCGGAGGCCTGAGTAAGTGCATTCACAATGTCACTGTACAATTTATCTATAACAGCCCTATGACTTACATTATTACACATCTTGTCAGCACATTCATTAAATTCAACAGGAAAGTCAATACACTTTAATTTATTATTGCAACATTCATTGTATTCATTCATTCATTGCTATGCTCGGTGTTTCTCTGAGAGATCACATTAGAAATGACGTGATAAGTCAGAGAACTAAAATGTCAGTACATAGCTCAGAAAATTAGCACGCTGAAGTGGCAATGGGCTGGTCATATCTGCCGAAGAACTGACAACCGGTGGGGTGTCAGAGTTCTAGAGTGGAGACCGCGAACTGGTAGGCGTAGTGTGGGACGCTCTGCTGCCCGCTGGAAAAACGACCTCAAAAAAGTAGTGCGACTGGATGAGGAAGGCCGAGAACAGAGTTTAGTGGCGTGCCTATGTTCAGCAGTGGACGATGTTAGGCTGATGCTGATGATGATGATGATGATGGTACCTTATTAATATTGTTGAAACTTTGATCTCATGATGTTACGAACGTTTTTTTGACGTATCAGATTTCTTGAAGAGCTATGCCATGCACGACAAGCGACAAAACGAGTTTTACTTTGATCTAAGCCGTCATACCTTGAAATAACTCATTTTGGCATGTGTAAAGAGATCTAAATTTTTCATGTTTTGTCAGGGGTGGCATGGCTAAGTCTACAGTATCAGGTATTTCAAGAAGAACACCTTTGTATATAGTGTACCTGCTTTTGTAAAGCACCAGAATTTAAGGAGTCATCTGCTCACATTGAAGCAAAATCTGTAAATTGGTATTCCCAAAGTCTTTGCAATTTTTTATCAATCAATGTTAATCAATCATTCATTGAAATTTCTAATAAGTAATTAAAATCGCTCACTAGTTTTGGTACGGTACGTTTAAATCAAGCAGTATAACTTCAAAATGAGGGCGAGGAAGAGCTGCGTGCATAAATCTCATCAATAAGATTTAGGCTGTCTGTCCACTGATGCGAGCTGGCTGGGCGAGCTGTGTAGCTGTGTAAATATTAACCAATCATGAGCCCGGCCGATCTCGGCCGGCCGAGAAATTCAAATCCGAAACTAGCCAGTCATTTGTACCTTACATAAAACCTCATTGCTACAGTACTTACTTTATTTCTTTTAATAGCAAGGTTAATATTTACACAGCTACACAGCTCGCCCAGCCAGCTTGCATCAGTGGACAGGCAGCCTTATGTTAGCGATTGATAAAGCAATCCTTTTTCGTTGATTTGCCTTGTCTTTTCCCCCTAGTGGAAATCCAGCATTATCTTTGGTGTGCTGTTGACTGTACTGAGAGAGTATACTGTATTGAGTTCAATGTGCTGTGCTTTAAACCACAATGAGCTGTATACATTTAAAATATTACACGTTCTAGATATCTCGTGTGGATCTAAACTCTCTGTCAATACTGATTGTTATATGGTAACAAGATATGAGCGGTAGCGGTTTTGTTTAATATATACTTGCTTCTTAGACAATTTATACAGGGTGTAAATTAAAATAGGACAGCTACTTAAAGAGGTGCTTCAGACCATCAAACTGAACAACTTTTTATATGGGACCAATATCGAAATCGCGAAAAAAAAATCTGCTGTCCCATACATTTCAGTCGAGTTATGTTTGCAGTTTTGTATGGGAGAGCGGAATTTTTTTTCGCGATTTCGATATTGGTCCCATAGAGAAAGTTGTTCAGTTTGATGGTCTGAAGCACCCCTTTAAGTAGCTGTCCCATTTTATTGTACACCCTGTATAGGGACGAGTTACGCGTGTCATTCTACTAAGAAACATTTCTGCCACTTTTTGCGGGGGGCGAGGTAACATGAAATCCGCAACTTTGGATTTTATTCCCCATATGTTTAGATTCTAATTTTGAACGTTAAAAATCATGAAAAGTAGTCTCGTGTGAACCCCAAACGTTCTTAAGTTCAAAATACTTGTATCAACTAATATTCCTACCTATTTAACTATCGCTATTATAGACTGTCTCGTTTAGTGATAAGGTATAAAATTGGGTGTAAATGCACAAGATCAATTGATCTTATACCGTGGCAGAGGGGAAATGCTACCGCAAGGCGAGTCCCTATATAAATTGTCTAAGTCTTGCTTTTACCCGCTCCTTTAGGCCCACCACACACATAGGGAATTGCAATCCGGAATCCTGAATCAGGATTACGATTTCGTATGGATTTTCTCCCTCCACAATTGCGTTCGGAATTGCGCAGCTGTCAAATCCTATACAAAATCACAATCCTGATTCGGAATTCCGAATTGCAATTCCGTATGTGTGTGGTGAGCCTTAGGCCTACCACATACATCCGGAATAAACCAGCGGGGCTAGTACGCCAACCCGCAGTAGCTGTGATACGGCTATATCACGACTTTTATATCTCGTTCGTTCGCGCGCTAGGCTGATTCGGAATTCAGTGTTGCAGCTTTCAGAGACTTTCATTAGATCTGGGGTTTTTTTTATGTCTTAGGTGACATTTTTTAATGATTTAAAGTCATATCACACAAGCTATTTTTGGGCGTAGGTGTTGACGGAACGATACCGTATCGTGATGGTGCAGTTTTAAAGTCGTTGCGGTATAGTTGCGAAATTTCCTACGCTCAAAAATGGCTTGTGTGATAATGGTTCATGCCATTTTGTATGCAGATTATGTCAAATGTTTGATATAGTTGCATAATATTGAAAATATTGAAATACAATTTACAAAGCATCATCGCAACGTCATGATTTCATCACATGATAATAATTATCATGTGTACAAATTGTTTGTTTCGTTTTAATAAAAACCGAAACCTAACCTGAAAATGCAATTGTCAAGTTATTTTGAATTTCACACATTTTTATTTTAGGTATAGTATATATAACTCTAGTATTTTTTGTAACCATAGTTGACAACACTGAATTCAGAATCTGGTTTATTCCGGATGTATGTGGTAGGCCTTATAGTTCTTATATGGAATAGGCCCTAGAATAGGCCTATACAGGGTGTAATCTCTTTAGAGATAAGCTCGCCCTTTTTAATTGTCTAATATGCTGTTTTCATGTATATTTCCTCGTGTACGATAAAGTGTTAAAAAAAACCCTACGGAGCTAACATTAAAGACAAAAAAAAAGTTTCTGTTTTGTATGTTATGTTTATAGGCATATTATCAATATAACGCAAAAATATTTGAACAAAATAGATAATAAGATAACTGTACTAAGTACTAGAAAGTATTTAAAAAAAAAAACATACCTACGAGTACATAACACATACCCGCTGCCGCTTATGTTCTGAACTAAATCTTTTTATTTATAGCTATAAACTAGAACATTTTCTACGTTCTTATATACCTACAATAAAAAACAACGATTGTTTAAACAAGGAGTGTAAATAAAACTTAATTATTGTCGCTGTTATGAAATAAATTTTCGTTTTACATTGTGTCTAATGTTTCATTTAATCACCTAAATATTTAAGTGAATCATAAAAATTATGTGACGTATCTATATGGCTAAAGGTCTATTTACACAACAAGTACAGTACTGAGTTTCACTCTATCAGGAGTGCGATTTTTGAATCTCATACGTTGAACTCAGCAGTTGAAAATGTATGGAGACACGCATCTTTCTACTGCTGATTTGACTTTAAAAATTCGCACTCATGAAGTATGATTTTTGAAAGTCAAATCAGCAGTAGAAAGATGCATATCTCCACAGTAATTTTGTAATTTTCGACTGCTGAACTCCGCGAATGAGATTCAAAAATCGCACTCCAGTTCGGAAAACAACTTCACTGAAAAAATGTTTAACCGAATAAAAAAAATGTTTTGTTATTAAGCAAATTAAGGTTTACCTACATGTAGTTCAGTCGTAGGGTACATTTAACAAAAGTTGGGTAAATATAAAGAAAACCGGTCAAGTACGAGTCGGGCTACTCGCGCACCGAGGGTTCCGTACCAAACCACCACAGAACACAACATTATTAATTTAGAAAAAAATCTTTTTTTGTACGGGTCCTTGAGCGCGAGACCGACTCACACTTGGCCGGTTTTTAGTATGTGTTGTTATTATGTAGAGTTTGCTCTATAATCACACTAAGTTTGACGCTTGTATGTATTGCCGTTTTTACGATAGAGCGTGAAGAAAAAACGTTGATAAAAACTAGTTTCTTGTTGAGAACCACCCTTAATTTTTCACTTTTTGTCATTTTTATTAAAAGGAAAATTAAAGGGAAAATTTAAACTATCTAGCTATTACGGATCAAAAGTTACAGCCCTAAATAGGTAGGACAGACGGACGGACGGACGGACAACGTCCCGTCACCCTTTGGGTACGGAACCCTAAAAATTACTTGGTTAACAATGCATTTGGTTAAAAAAACCAACAAATCGGTTAAATTTACCAAAACATTTGATTAAATTCGGTTAATAAATTTTTTCAGTATTGCTTTTCCTCTCCATACATTCTACGTAGGCTTTGACGTAGGTACGATTTCGATGGATAAACATGACTCGATTCATTTCCTCTTATTTCCTCTTTGGGGACCAAGTTCGAAACGGATAAAGAACCGGCCAAGTGCATGTCGGGCCTCGCGCAGTGTATGGTTCCGTAGTTGCCCTTCACAATATATGGACTTAGTAGGTGGAATAAAAAAAAAAAGTTGGTCGACTAAAACTCGTTGACTTGTAAAGCCTACTGAGCCGTGATAGTTTTCCTTTTAAATTCATATACTACCTATTGCCGTGAAATTTTTCACATCTTGAGGGGGGGACACTTGACCCTAAGCGCCTGTCAACATCATGACTCCTCTGACTAAGAGAACTTTGTTAAACGAATTCGGCTTGCTGTTACAACTACCATCTTTTGTTTTTAGTAAACAATAATAACGTCATTTCAATTATTTTGGTGCTAATTAAGAGAAAATACTTCTTAGTTGGCTCGCATTTTTTTCAGTGTACCACTACAAGTCAGTATATTTGAGGTCAATTCCTACTGAAAGAGCAGCGCAGCGGCCGGCAGCGCGCGGCATTTTATTGAACTTTATCTACAATTCAATATCACTTATTAATGGTTCTATCGTGTGGACGATGATTTCAAGGTAAGAAAATCTGTGTACTCATACCAAGAGTGCGATTTTTGAAAATCATACGAGCGACTTGACATTCGCATACGAATTGAGATTTTCATTCCGAGTGGTTACGTTTTTCTCTATTTTTGAAATCGTTCGGATGTGCCAAAACCGTTTCGATTCACACAGAAAACGTTTCAATTGAACGAACGAACGAATGAATGGTTTCATAGTAACATTTCAAATCGGACTTTACCGCCAAAATTATGGGTTAACGGAACGTAGAAAAAAAGTTAAATCTGTTGACGTCTGACAACATTACAAACGTCAAACATTCGAGTGGTAGAATTGGTTACGAGTGGTTCGGAGCACTCGTTGCGAGTGATAGAAAGTTGAATTCAAAAATGGCAAAATCATCGATTTTACGTCATTTTCTACTACTCGTTTTGAACGTCTGATATTCAAAAATCGCACTCCAGAGATGCGCATTGAGGTGACAGAATTGGTACCATCACGAAACTTGTGGTCAGATTTCCATGAAAATATACAGTTTTAATCATGTTTCAATTCTAGGATTAATTTGAAATTTGTATGAAGTTCTTTGACCTACGCATAGTCTAAAAAAACAAGGTCTTCTATTCCCAGAGTGACACAAGCCTACGTCACAAAAAAATGGCCGCTAAACATGGTAAAAGGGTATGATGACGTAGGCTTGTGTCAGTCACGTGATCGGAAGAGAATACCAGGCGCAGTATATTATTGTACCATGGACCTACGTAACTTTGAAACTATACATTTTATACAAAATTTTTCAAATTTTGTTGAATTTTTGGTTTTATGTTTGTGTTTTTTTTCGCAGGTTGCGATTAGTTTCTAGATAGTGTTTAAAAAAATTGTATTCTTAAATCCAATGGAGCGCGCTAACAGTTATAATTATCCTCTTAAATCTTTGGTATTTACGATATTTTTGGATTTTTCAAAATAAGCATGTACCTATATTTGATTTAATTTATTCTACGCCAACTTTATAGCAACAAGTGCGCCTTTACGCCTTATCATTATATTTCACAACACGCGCGGCGACGAGTTTTTGCTTCTGTCTAGTGAAAAGGAAACAAAAAATTTGCTTCAAGCCCTTTTAAAAAAAAACTATAAGATACATAGGTAATGAAGGTTGTCCACTGGATAAAGTGCGATAGCAAGCGATGAATACACGTTCAGTTGGTTGGAGTGGAAAGAAAAATAGTTGATCCGTTTCAGTTGGTCAGTTTAGTTGGTCGGAGTGGAAAGACAGACCATTAAATTACAGATATATCAACATACAATACTGGAGAAGAAAAGAGTATTGTTAGTCCGAGATCCGTCCGTAAAATTATGCACCTATTTCATAGGCGAACGAAATGTGATTCTGGTGTATGTTTACACATGCCGCCAAGTTGCCTAGAAAAATCTTGCCGCAAGTACCTTTTCCATTATAATTTTTGGTATAACTTTATCCACGTGTCTGTTAGGGAAGTGAATGAGGTGCCATCGGAAGGAGACTGATCTAAAGTACTGGAAAAACTAGGGTTGCCACCTCTCAATCTGCCGCAACTACAGGGTTGCCAGGTTCAAAGAAGTCATTTTAAAACCTGGCATTGTAGACACATTGTAGTGTTGGAGTAGTGATTCGCAATACAATACATTATACGCAAAACTATAATAGAAAGTAGTTTGTTTAGAATCGAGAGCAGAATCGAATTATTATGGTTTCAAAACAGTTTTTTTTTTTTAATATTAAATAATTTTTTTGCAAAATTTAAAATTTACTGAACCCGATTTTAACCCACCGCACGAGCACACTCACCCTACTTACTACCAAAACAAAATGTATCCATGAGTACGTTAGCGCTTTCTTTCAGTGCTGAAATGATAACAAATTATTTTAGCCTCAAAACTTAAAATACGAATAACTTTAAATTTTAATATCAAAATAATTAAATGATTGTTGCAATCCAATTATTTTGTCATAAATCAGTTGGGGTGTATGAGGTTTTGCGCTAATTCATTAACACGTTGTATAGTCAGTTGTACAAACAACTGACTATATTATAATATAATGTACTGCATTCCGAATCACTTAACGGTAATTAGCATTCAGTAGTAGGTACTAACGAAACCACTACGTAAGTAACAAAACATAATTATTATCAGACATTCGAGCTGCTCTGAAAGCGCTATAGGATCTGACGAAATAGAGTCTAAACTAACACTAGAATCTCTGTCACCCTAGGCTGGGTGCCTGGACACTGCTCAGAATTGATGGAAATGAGGCTGCTGACGAGCTGGCACGAAAAGGGGTGAAGGAGGATGCCATAGGCCCCGAACTTTAGGCTGCCTGTCCATTGAAGCTGTGCGAGCTGTGTAGCTGTGTTTTTTTAACCAAGCAGGAGCTCGGGCGAGTCGCGGCCGATCTCGCCCGACCTCCTAATTGGTTAAAAAACACAGCTACACAGCTCGCACAGCTCGCACAGCTTCAATGGACAGGCACCCGTATTGCGGTATCTCTCGCAACAGCTCTAGACGCGTCAGCGACGAGACAGCCTATAATTGCGAAACAATAATTTTGAACTTAGAACGTTTGGGGTTCACACGAGACTACTTTCATTATTTTTAACATTCAAAATTAGAATTTAAAGTTATGGGGAATAAAATCCAAAGTTGCGGATTTCATGTTACCTCGCCCCCCGCAAAAAGTGGCAGAAATATTTGTTAGTAGAATGACACGCGTAACTAGTCCCTAATATGCTATGTATTAAGTAGCTTAGACAATTTATATAGGGACGAGTTACGCGTGTTACGCGTTTCTACTAAGAAACATTTCTGCCACTTTTTGCGGGGGGCGAGGTAACATGAAACCCGCAACTTTGGATTTTATACCCATAAGTTTAGATTCTAATCTTGAATGTTAAAAATCATGAAAAGTAGTCTCGTGTGAACCCCAACCGTTCTAAGTTCAAAATTATAGTTTCGCTATTTATAGGCTGTCTCGTTTAGTGATAATAAAATTGTGTATAAATGCACAAGATCAATTGTTCTTATACCGTGGCAGAGGGGAAATGCTACCACAAGGCGAGTCCTTATATAAATTGTCTAAGATAAGTAGTCAAAGATTATAGCCTATCCTACCCAGTGAGAATACACCTTAATACCTGCCTCCTAGTGCTAATGACGGCGTCAGTTTAATCCGGCACACTTATAGCAGTCAAGTACTAAGCAGTCAAGCCAGACTTCGTGTTTTAATTGTCTTGTCTTATCTTGTAGGGTGACTGTAGTAGACGAACTGAATGGGATAAAGTTTTATCACGATTTTAAAATCAGCGTTTTCCTTTTATTTTTTTTTACTTCCTAAAAAACTCAACAGATGACATATTCACCGCTTTATAGACTCCATAGAGAATTGTGCGAGATCCTACCTTTTTTATAGGCAAAGGGGTCGAGTCCATACAGCCATGTCAATGTCAGACGTAAACAGCATAAGACTTCGCGAGAAAAATGAAGGATCATGTTTTTTTTCTGATTTAATATGGCTATATTTTTTTTAAATAGAGGTAGGGACAAAGTGAATTGAATAATATTTAAAAAATTAGTTAAAAAAATTATTTACCCTTTTCTTCCTCCAAAATTGTACCCCAATATGAAAAATTAAGTTTTTTACATCATTTATGACATTGGACCTTTAATTGCTATATTTATGTAAACTTTTAGCTTCCTATGTCATACGGTCTCCAAAAAAAATTGCCTCCAAAATTGTACCCCAATACGAAAAATTAAGTTTCTTTTGGCTTCATTTATGAAATTGGACCATTAATTGCTATATTTCTGTCAACTTTTAGCTTCTTATGTCTTACGTCCTCCGAGAAAAATGCCAGTGACAGACGGACGGACAGACACCGAGGTGATTCCCTACGTGTTCCATTTTGCCAATTTGGTATGGAACACTGAAAAAGAGCGTGGCTTCTAAACAATATTTAATCATCTTAAGCATGTAGGTAATGTAGGTAAGCAGTTTTTGTTGCTTGTTTCAACACAGCAGAACACCGTTATTTTGCGTCGCGTGGCTAGAGGGGTCTCGAGTAGACGTCCTGCGTCGGTTCGCGATTTAGGTGGCCACGTGGCTCCGCCATTTTGTAAACTCTTTTGTGTTTTAGCTATAAAACGTTAACTTGAGATTATAATAAACTATACTTGACATTGGCAGAATTGCCATTTCTATTAATTAAGAGTACTACCGATCATTTTCCTACGAGATATCTCCACATAACGGGACGTTGGCACAATTGTGATATCACAACACGCCATTAAACAAAAAATTGAATTTATTTGAACACCGTTATTTTCCAATATTTACAAGTCTCTATTATGTTTTGAAAGACTTTCCTGCAAACAATGTATTTCATTTGCAAGCATTTTGTAAACAAGTTGATAACGTTTAGGCATTGTTCACAAAATCTTATGTTATCTTTTTGTGAACATCTGAATTTTGCTGAAAAGGAAGTCATACAACAATACCATCTTGACTGAAATTAGAATTAGAAACATCCTGAATGTAAATGGATATTATAAATAAATAATAGCTTCCAGAGTACATTACGTTAAGGCTCCTTTTACGGTTCAGTGGCTTCCTCATCACGATATTGCCGTGTTAAAGGCAAAACCAACTATTTCGGTATTTTTCTCGATTTGGATTTAATACCAAACAATTTAGTTTCGAATTCTCTATCTAGTGGTAAAACCAATTATTCTCTATGCCCTTTAGTTACGGAGTTATTGAGATCTAAAAGCAACTACTAAGAAGGTAATAAGTTATTCTTAAAATATATAAAAATATCTAGAATTAAACATTTTAACGGGTTCTTACCGCGTTTTGGTATTTATGAGTTCCCGATATTTCGGCAGTGTTAAAACTGCCATGATCACGGGATGACTGCCGAAATATCGGGAACTCAGAAATACCAAAACGCGGTAAGAACCCGTTAAAATGTTTAATTCTAGATTAAATAATAACCGCGTAGCTCTCAAAAACTGTATATAAAAATATAACCCGAGATAAGCATTAGCTTTTTGGCCTAGTTAGTTGGTTTTGCCTTTAACACGGCGATATTAAAGATGTCTCAATAAAGAAACCCTAGATTAAAAAGAGCTAAGTACTCTAATAAACTATAAAAGCCTTAAAGCTATTTTTATAGAATACTTTTATGGGTTCTAAACGTTCCACTTTTAATAATATCGAAATAAATGTAAAATTTCGTACGTGGTTTTTAGGTTCTTTCGTGTGTGTAGGTGTAAGTTGTTTATTTTTCTTTTTTTTTGTATTTGTATGTAGACCTTTCTCTCTCTCTTGTATGTAGACCTATAAAAAAAACTAAAAGTATTGTATTAAAATAGTTTTTTATAAAGCGTTTATAGTCGTAGCACTTTTTTATTATTAGGCTATCATTATTATTGAGAAATCTTTAATATTGTGATGAGGGCGCCACTGAACTGTAAAGGGACTCTTAAACAAATGAACAGAGTTCAAAGAACCAAAAATCCATTACAGAAAAATTGAGACGAAAATAATGTTATTGAAGAAACAGCGTATGTAAACAATAAAATTCAATACGTCTGTAAGTACCTACCTTAGGGCCCTTTGTACAAAAACTTGAGAGGTATCCACAGCAAAAAAAAAATTGTTATTTGTGTTGCATTTTGAAAAAAAACTTTCTTAAGCGCCTAAAAGCCAAGAGAAACTTAGAGTAGACTTATTTTGTGCTTACGTGTCTTTCAAAGGTTTTACTAAGTATTATTTAATTACTGAATAAACGCTTAAAATATTGTTAGTAATTAAAAACTTTGTAATTAATAATAATGTTTAATTATTTTTTCCATGCAACTTTGCTCAGGTCATGGTCTTCAGTGGTTTGTTTACTAAAATATTTTTTCCATCCACTGGTAGTTCATTAATCAAGTGATGCTCAAGTAGAGGGGGAGGGGGTTCGTATAGCATCACGATCGATCACGAGGGGGGGAGGGTACTATGATATAGATTTAAAATTGATTAGAATTAAAAATATTCTAGCAGGTAACTTTTTTGATGGGCCATAATCTTTGACTATTTATCATATAATCTAGAATTAAACACTTTGACGGGTTCTTACCGCGTTTTGGTATGTATGAACCCGTGGTGGTGGTGGTTAGAACCCGTTAAGATGTTTAATTCTAAATTAAATAATAACCGCGTAATTCTTAAAAACTGTATTTAAATATAGACTGGTTACGCATGTAATTCTACTAACAAACATTTCTGGCACTTTTTGCGGGGGCGAGGTAACATGAAATCCGCAACTTTGAATTTTATTCCCCATAACTTTAGTTTCTAATTTTGATTGTTAAAAAATTATGATAAGTAGTCTCGTGTGAACCCGCAACGTCATAAGATCGAAGTTATTGTTTTGCTTTTTTGTTAGGCTGTCTCGTGTATTGATAATGATAACGTATAAAATTTATCTTGTACTGTGGCAGAGGGGAAATGCTACCGCAAGGTCGGTCTCTATATAAATAGTCAAAGCCCACAATAGATACTGTGACAATAGTCTTGTTTCACCCATTTCTGTTTATAGCTTTACCAAAAATAAACGTAATTTTGGAAGGGGTGGTCGTAGTAGCCTTGAACCTCACCACGTATAACGAAAGAGAAGGGGAAGTGAAAAGGTGTCCTAAAAACCTCACGTGATTAATGGACGACCTCTCTCTTATTAAACACAGAAACGTAATAGATCTATGAACCAGTAATGGTAATTTGGAATGACATATTATTTCGAGGGTTATCCAATTGTACAAATATACCTAAGTTCAAAGTGCTGCTAACAGTATGTCCCTCATTAAAATGGTTTAAATAGGTACCTACTTAACAATTTAATCGTAGTCGTACGATGAACTATTTTATAGGTAATTATTATATCGTGAAGCGAGCATAATAACCAATTACGCATGACAGAGATTTTGTAATTATATTAATAATGAAGCTATTATGTAATATTGTGCGGTTTGTACGCTCGCTACATAATAATAATTATTCTCAATTCTATAAATTTTGACAATCAGATATCCAGTGGAAGGATAACTATATCGAATTATCATGAAATGAAAATTAATAATCCTCGGTTCAGTCATTGATGTTAATATTGAGGAGTTTTAATGGAAAATTTAAAGTTTAATTTCATTTCATGAAATAATTATTTAACTATAAGCAGCACGGCTAGCATGCCACCCATGACGAAAAAAACGTCATGCGCGCTCTCTCTGGCATACGTAAAATAATAAAGATGGAGGCACATCTCGATTTTTATCGTTTTCTCGGGGGTGGCATGCGAGGCCTACAAGTTAGGTTTTTATTTTCTATCCGTTTGGGTATTATTGTTTTTTAATAAATTATATTTGGTGTCTGATCTAAAGTGAAAAATTATTTGGCTACAATGTGAAAGACGTAGGTAATTGGAATATATCGACTTTTTAGGCAGTTGATGTTCGTCTAAGTAGGTAACAACTAGACTATTATTTTCGGTGTTATTGCGTTTTTGATTGGTGATGAGCAGTTTGTCTGATGGCAACAACACAATTATTTGTCATTCAATAAACAAACCCATAGACAACAAACCTTTTCAAACCATCGAATGGACAGTTTTTTGTCAAATTTACTAACGTCATCTGCTGACTTTTATTTTTACTGCACTTGGAAAACTCCTTATTTAGCCTTCGTGTTCGTGTCCGTTTAGCTAGCGTACACATGAAAGGGATCTGGCTGGAATTAATACCAATAAATAGTGCCTAAATAGTGCCTAGTACCTAGGTCAAATAAATACTGCCTCTGTACTTTACGAGGCTGATATCGATTTTTTTTACCTGGAGTGCGATTTTTGAATCTCATACGTTGAACTCAGCAGTTGAAAATGTATGGAGATACGCATCTCTCTAATGCTGATTTGACTTTAAAAAATTGCACTCCTGGAGTATGATTTTTTAATTTCAAATCAGCAGTAGAAAGATGTACGTCTCCATAGTAATATTGACATTTTCAACTGCTGATTTCAAAGAATGAGTTTCAATAATCGCACTCCAGGTTTTAACGCTAGCTTGACGTCAAGGTATCGTACACATTTTCTGTGGCTAAAACGGCTCGCATTACAGCAACGATTTTACACTCAAAAAATAGTGCTTAAATAGTGCCCTAAGGCATCCAAAATCACATGAGGCTAGGTCTTCAGGGAAATAAAAATTAGACATTAATAAGTCTTTTGAATAAAACTCGGAGCTGCCGTTGCGCTGGCGTACACACGAATTTACACAATATTTCTTACAGAAGGAGACGTTCGTTTTTATAAAAACTACATCAAATAAATAGTGCCTGAAATAGTGCCTCTGCCGGTACTAAAATTTTATGTAAAGTCGTAGTGAAGCAATATAAAAATCCAATCCAATCACTTTCATGTGTACGCTAGCTATACGGACACTCGTGTCGTGTTCGTATAAATTTATTCATCAGGCAACAATTGACGCGCAAATTTTTTCACTGTGCAAAGAGATTCACTGTCCTGGACACATTAATTACATGGTTAGCCTTGCGTTTATGAAGATTCAATTCAACAAATGTACCCGAAGATTTCGCAGTCAACGCTTCCATTCGAATGTATCTAGACTAAAATTATGTTTGAGAAAGAATAGTGAACTGTGTCTAACAAAATGTGCTGTGCTCAACCTTAATAGAGTTCATTTTCAAGTGGCAAGTGTGATATCAAAATGGAGGAAAATACAAGGTGTGTTAATTAATTATGTACTTAAATGTTGTTGACAGATCTTCTTAAGTGTCTATCATTAAAGTTTTAATGGAATTTAGTTTCGAAATTAAAAGTCAGAGAATTAATATATCCAGCCACTATTTTAATTATAGCTAAGTTTAATAACATCACTTTAAACTTTGTGATATTATTGAGGTAGATTGCCTGTTTTTTGTTCTCCGTTTTAGACTTAGCAATGCCACAGTATGCAATACGTGTAGAATGAAGAACTAACAAAAAAAAGGTTGTTTGAAGAAATATTGTGTTTCTACAAAAATGTAGATTACAGTGCTGGCAACAAGACCAGTAAGATTCCCAGAACACCAGTGTGTCCTTTTCTAACTAGGGTGTTGGCAACACGTTAGAAAGAGACACACCGGTATTCCGAGGCGATAGATTTGCTTGGTTGTCAGCTGACAACAACATTGAAGGAAATTATTACTTTTTACGTAACGTTAGAGTTTATTTTGCATTCTCCACGAAATTCGAGAGTTTGGTCCAGGGTGAAATTATTATCATTGGCATCATTTTAAACTAAGAGTCTACCCATAAAACTGAACAACTTTTACTATGGGAGCAAACCAATCGGAGCAACTAAAAAATCAGCTGTCCCATACTAAACTGCAATGCCTACTCGACTCAAATGTATGCAACAGCTGATTTTTTTTTTGCTCCGATCGGTTTGCTCCCATAGTAAAAGTTGTTCAGTTTGATGGGTAGACTCTTAGTTTAAAAGGATGCCAATGATATCAATTTCACCCTGTATTATTTATTGTTGTGTTATTCAATGTTCTTGGTTTCTACGTTGTGTTTATGTAATGACTAATGGTATATTTTTCTTTGTCTTCTGTCAGTGGACAGTTTTGGAGTAGAGACTGCTAAACTGAAATTCTGTACCTAATGCCAAGTTTTATTTTTGGAGGGTTTAATCGAAAACCATTTCGAGATAATTGTCTGCTTGACTTAACAATAAGTATAACAGACCAATAATGTCGTTATTCAAGTGACCGAGTGACATCACTCGGTGCTTTGTAAACTCGAAGGTAATCCTAAAATAACTAACCATTAATAACAAAATATATTTACAAATGTCAATCAATCAATCAATCAAATATTCTTTATTTTACACCAAAACATGTCAATGTCAGTATTTGACATTAAATGTTTGTTTATATAGGGTCCTTCTTAATATGCTGACACTTTTTCAAGGGGATGATCAGACAGTCACATTGAACAACTTTCTCTATGGGACCAACTTCGAATACGCAAAAAAAAATCTGCTATCTCATACAAAACTGCAAACCTACTCGAGCTAAATGTACGGGACAGCAGATTTTTTTTTCGCGATTTCGATGTTGGTCCCATAGAGAAAGTTGCTCAGTTTGATGGTCTGATCATCCCCTTAAAAAAGTGTCAGCATATTAAGAAGGACCCTGTATAAAACCGGTCAAGTGCCAGTCGGGCTACTCGCGCACCGAGGGTTCCGTACCACACCACCACTCAACATACCGAAGTTACAAAAAAGTTTTGTTTTCTTCATTAAATAATTATGTAAGAGACAACGGGAACAAAATTTGTGCACCGCGGGGCGCGCACTGGGGGCGTCGCAGTGCAGCATGCGCCCGGCACCATGCTAGGTAAGTTTGAGCCTATCATCAGCTCAAACGAGTGTTACAAAAAATTTACTCTGGGTGTCGCCTCTAGTAGGTACCTCAATGGTTTTCTCCTTCTCCGAGAACTTTAGCACGAAATCGACTCACACTTGGTTGGTTTTTAACAGACTTCAAAAATTCGACACATACCCATGTAACATTATTGGAAATGCAATATATTCACATAATGATACCTAATCTATTAGGGCTTCCAAACAAATATATAAAATATGATAGGTGTATGTATGTATGTTTGTCTACGCATTTCTCCAAAACTATTAATTTGATCATGGACGTTCCTTTTTATTGGCTTACACTTTCTTCAACTTAGGAACAGTGTAAGTTTCATGAAAATCGGTTCAGTAGTTTTCAAGATATTTAAGTATGACGGCTTGGACGAGATAATTTCAGCATTCCTTGTCCGATTTGCGTGATTCTTTTTTTGTTATGATAATTTACCCCCGAGATGGTCACATTTTATTGTGGTGAAGATCTTGATGACGCGCTTCGGAGTTACACAATAGAACTCCTCAAAAGTTAACAGCAAGCGATTGAAACATTTTCTTCGTATCGAGTCAAACTAATGTATTTCACAACTGAAAATTAACTGATAAAATAAATGAATTATATTTTTAGTGACCAAAATGGCGGTGATATAGTAACCCAAACCAATTCTACGGTGACTCTACATAAAGTTAAGGATGAGGACTACAATCCTCTGGAACACAGAAATATTGCTCACCCTACATCGTAAGTAAAATTTGGAATCGGCTTCCGCTTACGCTTGGAAGTTATTTAGGTGAAAAATCCGCTAAGAAAAAAATCTTGTTCGAAAAAATTGTACTTATCATCTTTTTTTTATTATTACGGTAAACATTAGTCAAATATTCAAAATCGTCAAACAAACAATCAATCAATAACAAGATTTAAATAAACTGAATTTTAAGGATATGCAAAACATTTTATTGTTTCTTAATACTATTTAGTTATATCTTCGAACAACATGTTTTCTTAGCGGGCTTTTTATCTCACTTTGGAAGCCGATTCCAGCGTAAAATGGCTTATTAAGAACCACTTTTTTTGTTTGTTATTTAGTAGGTAAGTTGAATAGTCACTGAAGTTTTTAAAATAAGTTTCAAGCTATGGAACATCCACTTTGTATATCATTAAGAGAATTTTGAAAATTTAGCTCCGTCCCACTCAAACCAATAATTTTCAGTTTCGACCCTTTTTAACCGACTTCAAAAAAATGAGGAGGTTCTATGTTCGGCTGTACGTATTTTTTATGTATGTTCACCGATATTTTCGTCAATTGTGAACCAATTTTAAAAATTATTTTTTTGTTTGAAAGGGTTTTATACTCCCGAAGTGGTCCCATTTTAATATTGTGATGATCTGATGACGCACTTCGGAGCTACATGACATGATAGAACTCCTCAAAAGATGACAGCAAATCGTCTGCAATTGAACCATTTGCTTCTTTTCAATGTACCCTTTGCGTGTATAACTGATATCTGAGTCAAAATAACATATTTAATCAATAAAAATTATGAAATAAAAAAATTTTCACAATAAAATAAAAACCGACTTCAGTAAAAAAGTACAAAATAATATTGCAGCCTATGAATTTTACGTTTGAATCTATAAGAAAATTAATTTGTTTTGTTGGAGTCGGTGTCAAGCCAAGCCAAAAAATTACTGCAAGCCCAGTCGCGAATCGTACCTACCGGCTTGCAGCGACACCTCGACAAAACAAATTAATTTTCTTATAGATTCGAACGTAAAATTCATAGGCTGAAATATTGTTTCGTACTTTTTTACTTTAGAAGTCGGTTTTTATTTTTTTGTGAATTTTTTTTTCAGTTACATTTATGGATTTTATGTTTATTATTTTAAGCTGATTATTTTAAGTATGGAAGAGTGTTTCTAGACGATCATGTTGCAAGAACAAAATTCGAAAAAAATCTTACTATGAAAAAAGTTTTGTCGTTTCTAAGCCGCTCCGGTACAAAATTCTAAAATAAACACATTTAAATAAAAGGGGTATTTTCAAATACAATTAGGAGCAAGGTATAAAAAAAAAATATTTGTACGTCTCCGTTTGGATCACCCTGTATAGGCTGATGATGAATTCATATATTATTTTGAAGATAGTTTGTGTACGTTCTTACATAATTATTTGTACTTATCTATAGGTCTACACTACACATTACGAAACATACAATACATTGTAGATCAATAAATCAATAAATGTATTTATTACGAGCTTTTACCCGCGACTTCGTCCGCATAAATTGTATACCAGATTTTAAGTCAGATGATAAGCTATCAAACAAAAAAAGTTTCATCAAAATCGGTTCAGTAGTTTTTGCGTGATACTCGAACAAACAAACACCCAAACAAACAAACAAACAAACGAACAAACAAACAAACAAACAAACAAACAGACAGACAAAAAATCCAAAAATTGGTGATTTGGAATCAGTGACATCTAAAAATCATATCGTAATCTTTTTTTTGTAAATATCTTCAATGTTCAGACACACTTCTGTTACAGTTTTATAATAGTTTAGATTCACCACAAGATACTAACGATATGGTGTTTTGAGGTCCCTGACTTCAAATCATCGATATTTTTTGTCTGTTTGTTCGTGTCACGCGAAAACTACTGGACCGTTATCTCGCCACGATGACGAGAGCCGATGCATTTAAAGCCGCGGGCAAACTCTTTGTAGTCATAAATATATATTTTTATTAAATCGCCGCAGTAAAGCCTAGCAGTAAATAATGATATTTTCATTTAAAAGCGCCGTTTTAAAAACAAAAGCTGGGACGGCAGCGAGGCAGACCGGAATTTTTGTATTGTTCTGTATAATTTTATGAGACAGAATATCATGAAGGAAACTATAGGTATACCTACATTTATAAACCATCGAAATATTATGCACGTTGCCTCAAACCTGTATTTCGAAAAAAGAAACAGCGCCCGCTACGTGCCGCTACTTCGTACGCACAACCACCGATTTTAAAAACTCATAACTTTAGGTCGAATGAACCGATTGCGATGAAATAAAGCCTAAATGTTAATCCAAACTAAGCCCTATGCTTTTTAGAACAGAATAGAATAGAATTTTCTTTATTTGTCTTACAAAACACATTACAAAAAATAATATATTACACGGTCAGTACTTACAAATACAATGAAAAACACAAAAAATAAACATATTCAAGGAAACTTTTCTGGTAACCCCATCCAAATCGTAATAGTAGTTTTTACGTGATGTGTGCCATTGATATGAAAAGGTTGGCCACACAAGTTTATACAACATGTATTCTTACTCCACAGGACTTTGGGTTCATTCTTCCACCTGCTCAAGTCGTCTCTTGGCTCCGGGCTGCTGGCAATGCCAGCTGCATTCAAACACGCTGGACTCATACCCGGCTGTGTCGGTACAGTCGTAGTTGGTTTTATCGCTACGCACTGCGTTCATATTTTAGTAAGTAATTTGTGAGGCATCTAGTGGAAATTTTGACGGTTACAGGTTTTTTAAAACTATTCTACGTTAATCACTGATGTCTAAGGACTCTATAGAAAAAGTATATTTTACGTTCCATTTCATATAGTGCAAGCAAAAACGAAAACAAAAAATGTTATTTAAATATCCTGCGAAAACGGTTTTCTCGATAATATACGTGTTTACACTCATACTCTACACGCAACTGTCTACATGCAGTTGACGTCATCAACCATTCGGCCAATCACAATCGTTTAAGATCACGTGACTAAAGTAGACAAAAACAATATTTTCTTTGTCGATTTTCTCTTAAAATATCCAATACTTTTCTTAACTGACTAAATAGTTGGTTTCCAAAATTCATATTGAATTCGGATGCCATCAATAGATCGTATATTTTTTACATGCTGTCAAATAGGTACCCTATTACGACACATTTGTCACATTTCTAAACAAGGAATATAATAATTAATTGAATCAGGCGTTACTTTGCGGAAATCCATGACTAATAGGTAGATGACACGATTGTATCAAGACCTCCGCCTCTAAATACCTAGTAGACAAAGTTGTATTACGTAATAAAATACAACCTGCTTACCAAATAATTTCTACTCTACACGTGTTTCGCTCCACCAAGGAGCATCCTCAGGAGTTAGACCGACGAACGTTCGATACAGAGTTGTTACTCCGCCGAGCGTCCGACACCGAGTGACCTCACCTGTGCGCGCCGTCTGTCGCCTATTTATACCCGTTTGCAAACGGGTATAAATAGGCGACAGACGGCGCGAACAGGTTAAGGTAAGCAGGTTGTATTTTATTACGTAATACAACTTTGTCTACTAGGTATTTAGAGGCGGAGGTCTTGATACAATCGTGTCATCTACCTATTAGGAATATAATACTCCCTAGGTTTCTAAATAATCACGTGTTATCTCGTGTAGTAGGTGTTATATAGGTGACAGGTACTTACACAACAACGAGAAATACAATGGTGTCTGAAGTTGCCTTCTTAGTGGTAGTGGTGAGTCTTCATTTGATTATACAGCGGGTGCTTCAGACCATCAAATTGAAAAACTTTCACTATGGAACTGTAGTGTCTGTGCGAACGCGTAGTGGGGGCAGTTGCCTGCCAGCCTTTGTCGGGTGCGGACGTGCGCGCTCCGCATATACTACCTGCCTAGTGAGCAACAGTAAATGAGTACTTATTTAGCAAACCCTACATGTGGCGACGACGGGATCTTATTTTACGTAAGTGCACACTGTATTTTATCTGGTTTTGAAATAAAAACAAAATACAACGTCGGAATTTTGAAATTAAAGCGACGTTGTAAAGTATTATTTCACGCAGCAGAGTAGCGTGTGTTCACGACTATGTTCCCCGAGGGGGTGGTCAGTGATATTCCGAAAACTACGAACAAAGCGAATATCTATTATCTAAAATAACGTTCTTTTTTGATTTAAAAGGACAATAACGATAATTCATTATAATTTTATCCACGAGGGCTATCATGGTACTTTCATTTATTTACTATGCCTATTTCATTAGTTTTCATGTCAAAAAAACATTGGATTCTTAGTTTGTGCGGTGGTTGACAATCTATAACAGTGATTATTTTTCTTTTCATGAACTATGACCATCAAACGCTGGGGGAAAAAGAGGAAAGGGGACACATCAGGACGATAGACGCTATGCTGGGGTCGAGCTCATAAGAATATACCACAAATCGAGCACCTGTTCGAACGATTGCTGCGACTAGACTCCAATCCTAAAGGTCATGTACAATACATTACCATACATGTTTTTATAATAGACTTACGCTAAAGCCATAATCCTACGGAGTAGGCAGACTACGACAATGACTATCTCATAATATGAAGTTATTCAGCTAGATTGAGGAGTATGTATATCTATGCAAGCCGCTTGATTAGGACCTCGACTTAACAGTCAACGCCGTCTGAGGATCTTACAAAATCCTTTCTTACGAAATCCCAGAATACATAAAATCGTAAGAGTGTCGTAATCGTGACTCTGTCTATGTTACCTACCTACACATAACTCGACGGAGTAGCGATAGGTGCCCTATGGCACTCGCGTACCGTTAAAGGTTAAGCTGAAGGTCAGATACGGTCGGTCGGTCCGTCTGTCAGTCGGTCGATCGGTCGGTCAGTCGGTCGGTCGGTCGGTCAGTCGGTCGGTCAGTCGGTCGGTCGGTCGGTCGGTCGGTCGGTTGGTCGGTCGGTTACAGTTGCCGTTAAGGTTAAGGTTAAACAGACAGATACATATTTACGAAGACTACTAATTGTCTGGTTACAATGATTAATACTATAAATTGTAGAAAACAGGCGTATAATAACATCTTGAATATTATAGTGTTATTTATTATAAATATTATGTAACGCTGCGTACGTATAGATACGAGTGAGTAAATCGGTGCAAAACAGTAGCCAATGCTCATAAAATTTAACACAAATACCTACCGGATTACATAAGGTTTCTGCATAGGTATGTCAGTGTAAAACTATTTTGATATTCAATCACAATCAATATTTTTGTACCTAGTTATCCCTAAGGACTTGTGATAAGGGAGTGACTTGCAAAGTTGCAACTATTTAACAAGGGGGCAAAAAGGGATTACTTGCAAATTTCCGTTACATCTATACCATACGTCTAACTTAGCGATTCAAGATGAATTCAATTCTAAATACACTGATGAATATGCTATATCGTTTGCACCGATCGTTACTGACTTGACTACGTATCAGTATAATACACTTTATACATACCTACCGAATATTAGGTTCCAAGCGCGAGTCACGCTAACTAAAAGGCGATAAGTATAAAGTGCGAAGTAGGTAAAACTACAGTAGTTAAAGGACCATGCAGTGATTAAACTGTTAGTAAAAACTAAAAGGTCAAGCAGATGCATCATACATGCGGGGATATGCAGGGCCATGCAAAGTCATGCAAAAATATGCAACTGCAATAGTAAAAGGACTATTCAATAACTAAGTTGTTAGTAAAAACGGGAAAGTCATGCAGTTACATACAATGCCATGCAAGGCCATGCAGAGCCATGCAAATATATGCAACTACAATAGTTAAAGGACTATTCAGTAACTAAGTTGTTAGTAAAAACAAAAAGGTCATGCAGTTACATACAAGGCCATGCAAGGCCATGCAAACCCATGCAAATGCAATGGTGACAGGATCATGCAGTTATTAAACTGTTGGCAAAAGCTAAAGGGTCACGCAATTATAAAATGATATTGGTTAGAGAACCGTGCAACTATCAGGTCATTAGCGAAAGCTAAAGTATCATGCAACTATTAAATGATAATAATTATGTGTTATAGAACCATGCAACTATCAAGTTGTTAGCGAAAGCTAAAGGGTCATGCAAATATACAATGATATGGGTTACAGAACCATGCAACTATCAAGTTGTTAGCGAAAGCTAAATATCATGCATTTATAAAATGATATGGGTTAAAGAACCATGCAACTATCAAGTTGTTAGCGAAAGCTAAAGTATCATGCAACTATAAAATGATATCATCATCTTATCATCATCGTGTTATAAAACCATGCAACTATCAAGTTGTTAGCAAAAGCTAAAGTATCATGCAACTATAAAATGATATGGGTTACAGAACCAAGCAACTATCAAGTTGTTATCTAAAGCTAAAGTGTCATACAACTATAAAATCATATGGGTTATAACCTATAGAATCATGCAACTATCAAGTTGTTAGCAAAAGCTAAAGGGTCATGAAAATAAAATAGTTGAAAGTAAAATAATAAAGTAGAAAAAGTCCTTAATTGCAGTGGCTGGCGGCTACGCTGAATATTTTAAGTGCCTAAGTGTATGTGCTTATCACAGACTTACTCTCTTGTCCTTACTTCCTTAATATTATAAATCGTAAATTGATACGATCCTGAAGCAGTAACTCTGACCAGTAGTTATCTGAATGAAATGAATAAAAAAAAAAGAATGGAAAGGATAGGAAAGGAATGAGATGAGATGAGAGGAGATCAAATAGAATCAAATAAATTCGAGTGAAATTAAATGAAATTAAATCAATTCGAGTTAAATCAAATAAAATGTTAAAATCTTTTCATTGAAAGAATAATGGTCAATTTATAGTCCAAAAGTAATTTTGGGTCGTCATATTGCGTGCATATATTAATGTGACATTAAAACATTATTCGAGCATCCGGTGCACATCCGAGATATTGACGAAGCCTGAGGGGATTGCTTAGTCTCCTTTTACGACATTAATATTATGTTTGGTGCTATTCTAAGCCGGACATTACACGACCATTCATACCTACTTAAAAGTGTCATCATGATACACGAAATGCAAAGGACCAAATAAAAATAAAAAAACTATGTTTATAGTATCGAAACTAATACAGGCCATGAAAATTAGTCAAAACTGGACAATTAACAAGCAGAGACTTTCGGGTTCAAATAATCCTAAATGAGCCATAGGCAAAAAACTCAATGTAAAACTAAAACTATGGGCTATTAAATGTCTAGAATAAATATATATTGGACATAAATATAAAATAAATAAATAAGAAATGATAAAGATCTATGGAATGTTGGCAAATACTAGAGCTATATTTTATGCTGTCAAATGGAACATATGTACCAATTTAAGTAACGTGACCCAATAGTCACAGTCTTTATGTACTAAAATGCAATGATAAACAGCGAAAACATAGACTAAACACTTAATTCTAAATTTGCAACGAAATTGAACACACAAGACATACAATTATATGCAATAGTCCTGTACCTATACTAGGTTTCTTTTGAACACCTTTTGTTTATTATTCCATAAAGTTCATTGCAGAAACTGGAAACATGAGGCAAGCATTATAGCTATCTAGCCAATAATAATATACTACTCGAAATCTGTCCACAGGTACAAGGAGCGTATCACACTGAAATTGATTTTGACGCTAAGTGCCATGGACAACGATATTTTACGAAGACATAATCAAAGTTTGTTTGAGTAACAAATTATTTTCGAATGGCCACTCTTTTCAATTTAAGAGCACCACCAATATTGTCCAAAAGAAAATGTTTATATTTTAGCCAGAGAATAAATCAAGGTATAAGTGATACTTAATGAAAATGTTTTGTGATCAAATCCAATTACCTATTGAAGTAAAAATTGAATAAGGCATATGCCTAATTAGAAATTAGGAGTAGTCTTGCTAATACTTTTGTAGTTCAACAGTACACCTTTTCTAGTAACAATGTGCAATCTCACGTTGGTTTAATAAAACCTAAAAAATTATATTTTTAAATTGTTCTACGTACGGTTAAACTTAGTTGGATTTTATATAAGTACCTAACAAAAGTAAACTTAAATCCAAACTTAACAAACGTGACAAAAGTATATAAACTGTACTATCCTACCACAAAGTTTTAAAATTACTTGGAATGGAAGTTGATCGCGATTTGTCAATCTTATCTTGCTGTTTGCTTAACCAACCCTCACTCCTGAAATAACGATCACAGTTCACAGGTCAAGAGGAAAAATAAATTAAGGTTTATTAATTTAATGTAATTAGGTTACAAAATTAATATTGTGTCATATAAAGTGGGACTAGACTTTAAATTTTACGCAATAAAACTAAATGTTGTAATAATACAAATTGTAGTTAAAATCTTGAAATATTATAAAAAGGAAAGGGATAGTCTAGACTCTAGAGTAGTAAGCTAAAGTTGAATGTAAATGCCTACTGGGCTCAGTATTGGCACAGAGTACTATGGGTACTGGAAAGCTTTTATTAACTATTAATGAAATGAAATTAAGCAGTAAGAAACGTAACCTTTAATAATCAAAGATTATCAATCATAACACATTATATTGTTATGTTATAGCGATGTGCATAGTGGAGTTTCTTGCGCCGTTTCTTCTCCCAAGCGAAGCACCTTCCGAAGCGGTGGTAGATTCATATAGAAATATATAAAATATTATGAAAATATAAAATAAATGCAAGCTGTAGTACTACTGACTTTATAATAATAATTATATTCATATGTACCTGTATTGCTTATAGTTTTGATATTAAGTGTACTGTTACAAAATACATCTTAAATTAAATTAAAATAAAGAAGGGATGTAGTGTCTGTGCGAACGCGTAGTGGGGGCAGTTGCCTGCCAGCCTTTGTCGGGTGCGGACGTGCGCGCTCCGCATATACTACCTGCCTAGTGAGCAACAGTAAATGAGTACTTATTTAGCAAACCCTACAGGAACCAACATTGAAAACTCGAAAAAATGAGCTGTTCCATTGAAAATAATATCAATACTCGATCAAAATGTATGAAATGGAAATTCTTTTTTCGTGATTTCAATGTTGTTCAGTATTATGGTTTGAAGCGTCCAGTTCGATACGCTTTTTGTTAGGGTTCCGTAGACAAACAAGGAACCCTTATACTTTCTTCCATTTTGTCTGTCTGTCTGTATGCCCCGGCTTAATTAATCCGTTATTTTTGAAACTATTGAATCACAATTTGGCATGAAGATAGATAATAGTGACCCAAAATCAGAATTATGGTAGATGTATTTATGAAACTATTTTTTTCGACCCTCTCTCCCATACAACGAAAAGGGCGTTATTCTACTTATACAATGGCTACGGAACCATATCATGGGCGAGTCTGAAATGCTCTTGGCCGGTTTTTTTTCATATTTCATATTTCATTTATTGCCATCACACAAGTACATACAATGTTAAATACAAAACATGCACTCATATAATACCCTGTAAGGGCACCGCAATAGGAATTATAGATATTAATTACATTTCATTTCACTAAATTAAATTACATTATATTACATTTCATTCCATTATGATACATCACATTCCATTAGAATACATTAAAATACAATAAAATAAAATATTAACAAAAAATTAAAACCGCCTTCAAAAAAACTAAAAAGTTAAAAAATAATATTGCAGCCGATGACTTTTTCGTTCGCATCATAAGAACATTAATTTGTTTTATCGAAGTCGCTGTCAAGCCGATTCGCGACAGGGCTTGCATTAGTTTTTTGGCTTGGCTTGACACCGACTTCTATAAAACAAATTAATGTTCTTATGATGCGAACGAAAAAGTCATCGGCTGCAATATTATTTTTTAACTTTTTAGTTTTTTTGAAGGCGGTTTTAATTTTTTGTTAAAATTTTGTTTATTTCACAATTTTCAGTGGTGAATTCATTAGTTTGATTTAACAGTAGTGCTTCAAATTAACAAACGCACTAATCGGCACTACGATTTTTGAAGGTTCCCCTCGATTTCTCTGGGATCCATCATCAGATCCTGGTTTCCTTATCATGGGACCACCCTTGGGATATCTCCTTTCCAACAAAAAAAGAATCATCAAAATCGGTTCATAAATGACGAAGTTATCCGCGAACACACATTAAAAAAAAAAAAAATATATATACGGTCGAACTGAGAACCTACTCCTTTTTTTTTGAAGTCGGTTAAAAATAAAAATAAAATTAATATATTTTTAATAAAAAAATTTCTAGCGATAAAAACCCTATTACTTTGTCCCGTGCATTTCTGCCTCTGTATTCTATAGGGTGAAATTGATATCATTAGCATCCTTTTAAACTAAGAGTCTATCCATCAAACCGAACAACTTTCACTATGGGAGCAAACCGATCGGAGCAAAAAAATAATCAGCTGTTGCATACGTTTGAGTCGAGTAGGCATTGCAGTTTAGTATGGAAGAGCAGATTATTTTTTTGCTCCGATTGGTTTGCTCCCATAGTGAAAGTTGTTCAGTTTGATGGGTAGACTCTTAGTGTAAATGGATGCTAATAATATCAATTACACCCTGTATATTTTAGCCGCTTTTTGGCTGATATGATGATGATGATTCTATATTTTTGGTGCAAAATAAAGTGAGTACTTATAGCAAAGTTGATATAACTTTTCACAGGTTACTACGTCGCGAGATATATGCAGGGAGAGTCACTTACCTTCCCTCAACTACACAGACACATGTGAAAATGTTTTCAAATACGGACCGAAGCGATTGAGGAAATTTTCAACATTTGTAAGGTAAAGTTTGTTATATGATACATTCTTAAGAATATGCCATTATCCCAAGATTGTTGCTAAAAGACATTACCAACTTGATGAATAGTTTTGGGTCGTTTCGCAGCTGGCGAATGTGTATGATCAAAGAACACATACAAATCGTATGATAGCTGAAATTACGCAGGATAGGAAGAATATCGTGCTTCGCAAGGAAATGGAAATTATCCTTTTGTATCGTGGCATCTATACTTCTATTCTTAATATTATAAAGAGGAAATCTTTGTATTTTTGTATGTTTGTAAAGAATAAACTCAAAAACTACAGAACAGATTTTAATAATTCTTTCACCATTAGAATGCTACATTATCCCTGAGTAACATAGGCTTTAAAAAAACGGCCATGTGTGTGTCGGGAAAAACTAATTCTGAGGCGGTACGAAGTTCGCCGGGTCAGCTAGTTTCTTATAAAATTCAAATTCTTTAGCAGTTTTGTGGCGAAACGGGATTGGGCGTTTTCCTTGGATAAATATTAATTAATCCCTATGAATGTTCGGATACAAACAGATGACAGATAGATTCCATCCATCTCCATCCATCCGCCATCCGCTTTGCAAAATTTATATTTAAGGTAATATAATTTTATTACCGTTGGCAAGCTCCATGAAAACGAAGTTTGTTTATATTTTCAATACCTTCTAACTAATTAAAGTCTATGAAATTTTCTAGAAACAATCTAAAAACTAATCACTATGCTTGTATTTAGTCAGATTTTCGTTGAACGTTGTCGTTCACTGGAAAATTCACAATTCAAAATTCAAAATTTTTTTTATTCGAAATAATATCATATAGATAGCTTTTTGACGTCATTTTTTGACTCTACCACCGCGTCGGAAGGTGTTCCATTGAGAGAAGATGCGGCCAGAAACTCTACAACACACATCTTTTAAACAAAACAAAATGTACAAAGTACAATTAAAATACAATATTGCATTACATAGTGTAAAATTGTCAAGACCAGACATGCTACTAGGATTAATTTGACATGCTAGGATTAATTTAATATTTGTATGGAAATCTTTGAGCAACGGTAACTTTTAATATGTGACGCAGTTAATTTTATACCCTGTATATAATTATAAAGACTACAATTTATCATAAGCATATTATTATTATTGATTATTATTTGTGGTTGGGCTATTGCAAGCAAGGGTCGTAACACTGAGACCAGCGCTAGTCCTTTGTGTTCGCCCCAAGCTTACCCATATTTTACGCATACCTCCGAACTTATGGTATGGTATTATACATTACGAGCATTTACCCGCGACTTCGTCCGCATAAATTAGGTATATACCAGATTTTAAGTCAGATCATTAGCTATCAAACAAAAAACGTTTCATCAAAATCGGTTCAGTAGTTTTTGCGTGATGCTCGATCAAACAAACAAACACACAAATAAACAAACAAACGAACAGACAGACAAAAAGTCAAAAATTTGTGATTTTGAATCAGGGACATCTAAAAACCATATCGTAATCTTTTTTTTTGTAAATATCTTCAATGTAGTACATAAACACTTATGTTACAGTTTTATAATAGTTTAGATGATTTAATCTCATCCCATCTGATCCTCTTCCTAACCTTCATTAGCGAAACAAGACCTTTTGGACTTGAACCTAAAAGGCAAGGCCTACTCTATCGAATAATTAACTAAACATTAAATTAGATTAGTTAGTTCTACGTTTAGACTAAACTGTACCCGTAGTTTGTAGGGCCGCGCCGTCTGGTTCATGAAAAATACTAATGATTTTGTTTATTAATGGACAAAAATACAACTAGGTACCTATTAATTTTAACCATACAAAAAAATGTTACTTAGATTTTAGTAAAATCTACCAGAGTTGAGTAAACAATGGAAAAAACAACGGGTTGCACTCCAGGAGTGCTGGCAGAAGTGAAAACTTGAACATATACATAACTAGCGGCCCGTCCCGGCTTCGCACGGGTGGACGTCTAATCTTTTCTAGCAATAAATATAGCCTATGTTACTCATGGTGAATGCAGCTTTCTAATGGTGAAAGAATTTTTTAAATCGGCCCAGTACTTTTTGAGCCTATTCATTACAAACATACAAACATACAAAAATAGGTACAAATCTTTCCTCTTTATAATATTAGTGTAGATTTATTGTGGTAAAATACAATATTCATTTACTGCGCTATCGTACAAGAAACAGCAGGAACAGGCATACATTTTCACCGCGCGGTAGAAAGAGAGGGGGATATGTCTGACCAATTTTCGGTCAGGTCACGTGACGTCACGGTCCTGACGCGAGTTCCAGACAGAACTGTAGATACGCTATCATAGATTGCGTACATGAGAATCTACAAAGATACCCAAAGGGGAAACATATTGTTATTTTATTAGATAGCCAGGCTGCTCTGAAAGCGCTAGGATCTGACGAAATACAGTCAAAACTAACATTAGAATGTGTCCAAGCCCTAAACCAGCTAGGATCGACAAACTCTGTCACCCTAGACTTGGTGCCTGGACACTGCGGTATTGATGGAAATGAGGCTGCTGATGAGCTGGAACGGAGAGGGGCGGAAGAGGACGCTATAGGCCCCGAGCCTTACTGCAGCATCTCTCGCAACACCTCTAGACGTGTGCTAAAGGAATGGGCCGTGAACCAAAGCCGTAAAATCTGGTCGGATACACCAGGACTGAGGCATGCAAAAGAACTTGTGACCGGCTTCTCAAACAGATATACCTCGGATGCCATCAATTCAAACCGCAACGACTTAAGGCTCTTAGTACGAGCCTTATCTACACAGTATGGGGCTTGTAGATTCACCCACCTGCAGATTCTGCTGTGAAGCAGAGGAAACGCCAATACACCTCTTCTGCGATAGCGAAGTGCTCATTCACAGCAGGAGTCGCCATCTAGGTGGATACTTAATAACACCTACTGATATTAGGGACCTCCCCTCCAAAAGCATAACACAGATTCTGCTGTGAAGCAGAGGAAACGCCAATACACCACCTCTGCGACAGCGAAGTGCTCATTCACAGCAGGAGTCGCCATCTAGGTGGATACTTAATAACACCTACTGACATTAGGGAGTTCCCCTCCAAAAGCATAACATGTTATTGACCAAGCCCTTTCAATCAAATAATAATGATCAAGATACGTTCGGTCTTTTTGGGACGCTAGTTGTACGTCCTTATGTAAAATTCATGACAGTTAGATCCTAACTGCCCATGCTTGGGACCTTATTTACTTGAGTCTGAGGCGGGTCAACCCATTTCGACGCGTCGCAAATTTGAGACCATTCTACATGCTAATGGAAATAGTTTGCTGAGTGTTTATACAGGCTGTTAGGGTAAACGATGCATTAATTTAATGTGTGATGGTATTCATGATAGTGAACAACTTTCTCAAAGTAATAAACGAGAAATTCACAAAAAAACTGTATATTTCATACAAACATTCAATCACCTGATTGCATTTAGTGCGGAAAGCCTAACATTTGGGTTTCTTAGTGAAAGTTGTTCAGTACCATGGGTATTAACACCCTGTAGACAATATAACATTAAAAATAGAATTCAGAAAATGAATTCGAATCCATCCAATCTAATCCAAAGATCAAATCCATACTTTTCTTCATACGAAATGATTTAGCAACAAATACGAGTTGTTGGGGTCCGACGAGGGTGCGTCATGATCACCAGTTTTCTTCAGCATAACAAATGTAAATGTACCGTTTAGCTGGTAAGAAATTGATTCAATTAGCTGGTAACAAATTGTACTCATTAGCTGGTAACAAAATGTACCGATTAGCTGAAAATACAGACAGGTTCAGAAATAACAACAGTTGACTTGTGTCCGCATATTTTCTTCTTTGTCAGTATCTTAGCATAGACGGCTATATTTTTTTAACACGCTTATATTAGCTTCACCTGTATGTAACTAACTAACTAAGTAAGTATGTAAGAAAATCTAGGAAGTCAGTTTTAACCTACTCCTAATTAATGTATAAATTTGAAACTTTGCAGGTGTATGTAGTTCGCATGACAATACAATAATTTGGTACTATCGAGCTGATCTGATGATGGAGTCATGAGATGGATAGTGGAACTCTTCAATGGCTACTAGTAAACCACTCGAGTTTGGGCTCTTTTAGTTTGTTTTGACGAGTCCCATACATTATACATGGTGTCTTGGAGCTCATGATGGAACCAGTAGGAGGATAGTAGAACTCTTCAATGGCTACTAGTAAACCACTCGAGTTTGGGCTCTTTTAGTTTGTTTTGACGAGTCCCATACATTATACATGGTATCTTGGAGCTCATGATGGAACCAGTAGGAGGATAGTAGAACTCTTCAATGGCTACTAATAAACCACTCGAGTTTGGGCTCTTTTAGTTTGTTTTGACGAGTCTCATACCTACATTATACATGATATCTTGGAGCTCATGATGGAGCCAGTAGGAGGATAGTGGAACTCTTCAATGGCTACTAATAAACCACTCGAGTTTGGGCTCTTTTAGTTTGTTTTGACGAGTCTCATACCTACATTATACATGATATCTTGGAGCTCATGATGGAGCCAGTAGGAGGATAGTGGAACTCTTCAATGGCTACTAATAAACCACTCGAGTTTGGGCTCTTTTAGTTTTTTTTGACGAGCCCCATATATTATACATGGTATCTTGGAGCTCATGATGGAGCCAGTAGGAGGATAGTGGAACTCTTCAATGGCTACTAGTAAACCACTCGAGTTTGGGCTCGTTAAGATTGTTTGGACGAGTCCCATACATTATACATGGTGTCTTGGGACTCATGATCGAGACAGGAGTTGGATACTGGAACTCTTTAATGGCTACTAGTAAACCCATCGAGTTTGGGCTCGTTTGATTTGATTTAACGTACCCAATCATTACACATGATGACGAGGGTCTAAAAATGGAGCCAGGAGGTGGATAATGGAACTCCGATTACTAGTAAACCCTTCGAGTTTGGGCTTTGTTGGGTTTGCTTTGACGAGTCCTATACATTATAATTATATGTTATCGTGGATATCATGATGGAGACAGGAGGTGGATAGTGGAACTCTTTAACGGCTATTAGTAAACCACTCTAGATCGAGCTCGGTTGGGATGTTTTGCCGAACTCAATATATTACACAATAATGGTGATGAGGATCTAAAAATGGAGCCAGGAGGTGGATAGTGGAACTCTTCATCGGTTACTAGTAAGCCCTTCGAGTTGGGGATCGTTTGGTTTGTTTGGACGAGACCCATACATTATACATGGTGTCTTGGAACTCATGATGAAGCCAGAAGGTGGATAGTGGAACTCTTCAACGGTTACTAGTAAGACCTTCGAGTTTGGGATCGTTTGGTTTGTTTGGACGAGACCCATACATTATACATGGTGTCTTGGAACTCATGATGAAGCCAGAAGGTGGATAGTGGAACTTTTCAACGGTTACTAATAAGCCCTTCGAGTTTGGGATCGTTTGGTTTGTTTGGACGAGACCCATACATTATACATGGTGTCTTGGAACTCATGATGAAGCCAGAAGGTGGATAGTAGTACTCTTCAACGGTTACTAGTAAGCCCTTCGAGTTCGGGATCGTTTGGTTTGTTTGGACGAGACCCATACATTACACATGATGTCTTGGAACTCATGATAAAGCCAGAAGGTGGATAGTGGAACTCTTCAATAGTTACTAGTAAGCCCTTCGAGTTAGGGATCGTTTGGTTTGTTTGGACGAGACCAATACATTATACATGGTGTCTTGGAACTCATGATGAAGCCAGAAGGTGGATAGTGGACTGTGGAACTCTTCAACGGCTTCTAGTACATCGCTCGAGTTTGAGCTCGTTTGGTTTGTTTTGACGAGTCCAACATAATATACATTGTGTCATGGATATCATGTTGGTGCCAGGAGGTGGATACTGGAACTCTTCAACGATTGCTAGTAAGCCCTTCGAGTTTGGACTCGTTTAGTTTGCTTTGATAAGTCCAGTACAATATACATGGTATCGTGAATCTTATGATGGAGACATGAGGTGGATTATGGAACTCATTAACAGCTATTTAGTAAACCACTCTGGTTCGAGCTTGTTTGGTATGTTTTGTCGAACCCAATATATTACACAACATGGTGATGAGGATCTGAAGATGGAGCCATGAGGTGGATAGTGGAACTCTTTATAGAGGAACTGAGGTGGAAAGTTCCTAGATTGAAAAGGGAAGTACTTCCGCCAGGCTAGGTGTGATGCCTGGTACCAGCCGTGGTTCTACTGATGATTGTCGGAACCTATATACTGAGACTCTGATAATTCTTCTTGCATGCGATTGTGAACCACCAGATTGTGTAGCAGCTTTACGGGTTTCCAATGTGCCATCGTTATTTGTTTTATGTCGTAGTTTTACTAGGGAGACTGTTAGCGCTATCTATTGGCGGGCTGCTACATCTTCAACGGTTACTAGTAAACCCTTCTAGTTTGGGCTCGTTTGGTATGTTTGGACGAATCTCAACATTATACATAGCATCGTGGATCTCACGACCAAGCCAGGAGGTGTATAGTGGAACTCTTCAACGATTACTAGTAAACCCTTCGAGTTTGGTGTATTTGATTTGTTTTCACGAACCTAATACAACGGTGAATAAGGCCAGACGGTGGAGCCAGGAGGTGGATAGTTGAAATTTTCAACGGCTACTAGTAAACCACTCGAGTTTTAACTAAATGCATTACATTTGGTGACGTGATGACTTGGATCTCCTGATGGTTTAAGACTAAAAAGTAAAAAATAAAATATTATAGTTTAAAAAACTAAACAACACGCTTATTAATGCACTAAAAAGTAAAAAATAATCTGATTTACTTAAAATATAATAAGTTACGATAATTATGCATCCTACCATTGTACACTTGTTAACGCAAACTTCTCACTTTTTAATGTTCAATGACCAAGTAAATAAGCGTGGGGCGTTTTATCGAAATAAATTTCTCTAAGAAACGTTACCTACCACTACCACCAACGCTCCCCCAATGCGCCCCACGCTTTTTACTTGGTCATTGAACATTAAAAAGTGAGAAGTTTGCGTTAACAAGTGTACAATGGTAGGATGCATAATTATCGTAACTTATTATATTTTAAGTAAATCAGATTATTTTTTACTTTTTAGTGCATTAATAAGCGTGTTGTTTAGTTTTTAAACTATAATATTTTATTTTTTTGAAATAGAGGTGGGGACAGCAATTTCTCAGATTTAATTGAAAATTTTGTTATACAAAGTTTTAAAAAAAGATTTGAAAAGTATATTTTTAGAATCGTATTTTCATAAGCTTTCAATTGATACCCCACATCATAGGGTAGAATTTTTTTTTATTTACCCTTTCTACTACCCCAAATTGACCCAAAATATAAAAATTTGGTTTTTTAACTTCATTTATGATATTGGACCAGCAATAGCTATATCTATACCGAGTTTCAACTTCCTATGTCTAACAGTCTCTGTGAAAAATGCCTGTGACAGACGAACGGACAGACACCGAGCTGATTCCATAAGTGTTCCGTTTTGCCAATTTTGGTGCGGAACACTAAAAATGCATTCTTTTTTCCAGTTAAAACGACACACAAGCAAAGCAGTGCGAATATAGGAACGTGTTAGATGTATATAAGAAAATAAAAATTAACAACCAACATATTTTACCGAGACAAGGTGTGCGTCAACTGCGATTTGCTTAATATTACCACTATAATCTAAATGAGTTCCATAACTATACGCTAACATTTTTTTGCTAGCATATTTCCCATTACTAAGAAAATCTTTTAACTTTGGACCTCATTAGACTTATGATGCTCGCAATAAAATTCCTCAAGAAATCTAATAATGTATTTTTCTGATCCGCTAACAACATCACAAAATGGATCCGGGTTAGAAGATAGCAAGGAATATACTTGGAAGAGAGGAGAACCCTTTTTAAAAGTTTTTTCTAATGGACTACAGATTTGACCTTTTTACACATAAGAACTTATTTTGTGTTCTTATGTATTTTTATATACTCGCCTAGTAGGAGTATATTAGGTATATGAATACGTCCATGAATATTTTATATAAAAGTTTATTGTATTTTCCGTAGACATTTCGTCGACTACGCTATGGCTGGTGTGTGTTTGGGTGGAACCAGTGTCTACGTTATTTTCATCGCTTCTTCTCTCAAAGACGTGAGTTTCTTTTCTTTTTTTACATATTTTTTTTGTTTATTTAGTTATTGCGAACAATGAAACACAGCAATCAAATCAATCAATTATACAATTTTAATGTGATTTTACCCATTCCTTGCGGCAATTTGAAACATAAATTAATAATAATACGAAAAACAAAAAAAGCCAACTGCGCAAAAAAATCAGTTAAGAATTATTATTGTTTCACAGAATATTCGAAATTAAGAAAAAATATCAACTGGTTGTATACAAAACTGCAAACCAAATAAGTATAAATTTTTTCGCGTTTTCGACATTATTCCCAAAGAAAGTTGTTCAGTTTGATGGTCTGATCATTCTCTTTTAGTTTCAGCTAATACATACATTTTTATTTAGGTACAGTACGGACACTACCTACTCCCAATATTGACCTCATCCCCCCCCCCCCCCCTCACCAGAGGGTGAGGGGGGAAAGGGAGAGCCCTTTCGGTGGTACGGGAGATAAACGATATTTTGACTGGGCTACAATTAGTAGTTATGAAATAAATGGTACTTACCTACCCCAAAATCTGTCATGGCATGAGCACAGCCCGGACACTGCATACAAAAAAATTTAATTTGACAAGATGACGTCAGCACATGCGAAACCAAAGAAATTACACCTTATGAGTAACCAGTACGAAGTAACCAGAGGGCGATAGAGGGGGTGAGGTAAAAAGTTGGTGGGAGGAAGGGAGTGTCCGTACTGTATCTAGTAATAGATACTCTTTCTTATACTGTGACATGGGTTTTAAAATCTTTGGGGGGTTGGACCAAAATGACTCGTCCATGGCAAAATAATTAATACCACGGACCTGAATGTAGACGAAGTTGCGGGAAATAGCTAGTTTTTAGGAAATCAATTTCGAAAATCATAAGAATTAGCTCCAAATTTTCAAATTATTTAATTAACTCATTAAATATTGGTCAAAAAATTGTTTTTACAACATAGCAATTTTAGGTCTTAATATTATCTACGCAATGGTGAGTGTCGCAAGTAAAAGTTACTTCAACTTATATGCACATAATACAGACTTTTTCAAATATTTAGGCTTTCCTTTGAACACAGGTTTCATATGTATTTTATAGAAAAATAAGAAATATACTTCATAGCAAATAAAGCCGAGATGTTATAAATTATTGATATATTTTTCATTAATTTGTTTGTCTTTCAAATAACGAGAAGATAGCTTCTAAAACCAGCAAAATATGGCCCAGCCCAGCGTTTGTAGTGGGACCGTCTTAGTTAGAATCACATGATCATATCGAATAATAAAGAATGTGGATTAAATAAAATTCCGACAACTAGACCCTTCTTGCGAGGTCGTGTAATGTATAACATTCCTTGAAATTCGGATGTTATTCCCTTGGCACTTCGTTATTATACAGGGTGGCCGGGGAGTTGACGTTCAAACGTAAAATTTAGGTCCGGTATGTCGTGGGGTATCCGAATCACCCCCATGTATGTTCCGCGATTTTTTATAGTTTTCGAGTTATGATGATTTTTCCGATTTTTTGAGGAAACTCGACATGACCGTCTTGAACAACTTCTAAAAAAAAAGTGTAAGACTTTTTAGAGATTCTTTTTTTGCAACTTAATCTTCATGAATTGTGCCTTTATTCATAACATCATCAGCATCGTAACTTTGATAAAAGTTATGAAAATATTGATCTAAAGTTAAAAATTTGCGATCCGTGAATTATGACTAAATTTTCAACTTTAAATTAAATCTCTAAACAGGTGATTTTAGCCAATCCCGAAAATGCGCCCAACTCTCAGCTTTCATAATCATAAATAAAAAGTAGTACTTAAGAGGGCTACTTTGGCTAGAATTGATCTTCAAAGACAACAAGGCGGAAAATTCTTAAATTTAATTTTTTTTTTTTTTCGCCATAACTACCACGCCTAAGGCTAAATAATGATTAAAGAATGCTGGAAACCGAAACGGCGACGGGTTATGCCGGACTCTTACCGGCTAAAACCCCACCGTGTTCCACCTCATCGCATATTGCCGTAGAGCCTGAGGGCCCGTGAGGAATCTTCCACACTCTACGGCGCAGCGACCGACCTTACCAGGTCTCATCAATAATGATTAAAGAATGCTGGAAACCTATCGTGTTGGTGGAATAAGGAAAGTTTTAAGTAAAAAGTAGATAACCTAACCTAACCTAACCTAGGAGGAGGGAGCCGACAGCCGGGTGCCACCACTGCGACGGCTGTCTCGACGAGACGGCGCAGCACGTGCTGCAGGAGTGCCCTGCGAGGGCGGGAGAGCGCAGTGAGCTCTCCCAGGTAGTTTCAGACCTCTCGCTGCCGGCCATGGTTCGCGCTATGGTCGACAGTGAGGCGTCTTGGCGCGCGGTTCTCTCCTTCTGTGAGGCAGTAATGCTCCAGAAGGAGACGGCGGAGAGGGAGAGGGAGTCGACTTCTGAACTCCCGATCCGCCAAAGACGCACGGGGCGCAGACGGGCTGCGTTTGCTCGCGGTCTGCCTCCCCCGTAATTTTTGAGTCTCTGGGCGTCGGGCTGGGGGGTCCGGCGTCCGATCATAAGGACTCGAGGTGGTTGTGTGCGTGTTCCCACGCACCTAAAGGCCTGTAGGCTTGTCAAGGCCAACAGAGATGAGACCTGGTAAGGTCGGTCGCTGCGCCGTAGAGTGTGGAAGATTCCTCACGGGCCCTCAGGCTCTACGGCAATATGGGATGAGGTGGAAAACGGTGGAGTTTTAGCCGGTAAGAGTCCGGCATAACCCGTCGCCGTTTCGGTTTCCAGCATTCTTTAATCATTATTTAAGCCTTAGGCGTGGTAATAATGGCAAAAAAAAAAAAAAAAAAATTTAAGAGTTTTCCGCCTTGTTGTCTTTGAAGATCAATTCTAGCCAAATTAGCCCTCTTAAGTACTACTTTTTATTTATGATTATGAAAGCTGAGAGTTGGGCGCATTTTTTGGATTGGCTAAAAAATCATAAGGTCACCTGTTTAGAGTTTTAATTTAAAGTTGAAAATTTAGTCATAATTCACGGATCGCAAATTTTTAACTTTAGACCAATATTTTCAAAACTTTTATCAAAGTTACGATGCTGATGATGTTATGAATAAAGGCACAATTCATGAAGATTAAGTTGCAAAAAAAGAATCTCTAAAAAGTCTTACACTTTTTTTTTTTAGAAGTTGTTAAGCCGGTCATGTCGAGTTTCCTCAAAAAATCGGAAAAATCATCATAACTCGAAAACTATAAAAAATCGCGGAACATACATGGGGGTGATTCGGATACCCCACGACATACCGGACCTAAATTTTTCGTTTGAACGTCAACTCCCCGGCCACCCTGTATAACTAATCCTTTTGACGAAACCGAGAGAAATGGGAAAAAGACGGCTTTATTCCATCAGGTAATGTAACATTCTACAGTTCTGGGAAATTTGTTTAATTATGAAATGAAATGAATATTTATTACTAACATAAAAACCGTTACACGTGGCGCAACGCAAAAGGCAATGGGAATTTTACTTAAAGCAGCATAGTATTCGCCATAGATTGTGTTGACGTACTTACATGTATTTTTACGTATTTCCCACCTTCATCAAAGGGGACTGTCTACCAACATGTGTAAATACATTGATCAAATTAAAAGGGTCAGGCCGTTTACCCAACTGCTAATATGGTTTAGTTAGTGGAAACCGCAAGCATGGAGTTTTTCCAGAGAAGTTTTAAAGCAGTAATGCGCGCTGCATACAAATGATGTTTGGTAGTAGTTTCAATATTAACTAGGTTACTTTCAGTGAATTATTGAATTATTTTTTATTGTAACAACAATAGAGTTCCTTTCAATAGAATCCACTCTCTAAAGTAAGCCATAGTTTATGTATGTTTATTGTATCTATTTGTTTATTTATACGTATGTGTATGTATGTATATATATATATTTATTTATGTATAATGTTTACATATATTAACGTCCATTTAAGTATCTAGTTTTTATCATTTGTGCTGTACACTTTTTGTCTGCCTCACACTTTACAACTGTCTCTGTTGCGGGTTTGCTGGAAGAAATCTCTTTAGAGATAAGCTCGCCCTTTGTATATGTCTTCTCTGTTATTTTTTCTTCTGTAATTTTGTGTACAATAAAGTGTTAAATAAAATAAATAAGAGTTAACGACTTCATCCGCAGATTTTAAGTCAGATCATAAGCTTTGAAATAAAAAAGTTTCATCAAAATCGGTTCAGTACTTTTTGTGTGATGCTCGATCAAACAAACAAACCGATAGACCTAAAATTGGTGATTTGGAATAAGGGACACCTGAGAACTTTGATTTCTTATTATAAGGACTGGCCTTGCGGTAGAATTTCCCCTCTACGACGGTATAAGACAAATTGATCATGTGCATTTACACTCAATTTTATACCGTATCTCTAAACGAGACAGTTTATAATTGCGAATAAATAATTTTGAACTTAAAACGTTTGGGGTTCACACGAGACAGATTACTTTCATGATATTTAACATTCAAAATTAGAATCTAAAGTTTTGGGGAATAACATCCAAAGTTACGGATTTCATGACTGTTACTTCGTCCCCCGCAAAAAGTGACAGAAATGTTTGTTAGTAGAATGACACGCGTAACTAGTCCCTATATAAGTAGTCAAAGCCTGAAAACCATAAAATATCGTAACTTTTTTTGTTAACATCTTCAATGCATAGACACACTGCTGTTACAGTTTTATAATTGTATAAAATAATAAGCACAAATAGAAACTGAAATAAAAGATGAAAGTTCTCATTTCTATTTTAAGAACAAAACGTTAATCCTCTTTCTTCATCCAGTCGTTTCAGGCTACCTTTTTATTTAGGTCGTCAATCCTGCGTGAAGAGTCTAGGATTAATGATGTAGACAGAGTTACAACCTGTAATCATTCTCCCTTTGATCTATTGCGTCTATCAAAATATCTCGTCTTCAACGATATTTAAGTTTAGTTTGCTTTGACGACACGATATTACACGATAGCATCCTCGAATGAACTACACAGTAAGAAATACTTTCTAGAAGCATAGCATAGCATATGTTCACGACTATATTCCCCGATGGGGTAGTCAGAGATGTTCTGAAACCTCAGAACATCCACATTTCACTAGTAGTACCGTATTATGGCTGCCTGTCCGCAGCGAGTCAGCAGTCGCACTAACTGAAATTTACTCTACTGTAAAATTGATTGCGACCGCGGTTAAAGCCAATATTACGGTTGTTACCAGAATTTGTAAATAAAAAATAGAGAAAAAACGCCAAACAATTTTAGTCTAATGGAAAATCTTTCTTAATGAAAAACATGAGGCAGGTACAATAGATAAACCTTTAACCCAAAAACAAGAATGTTTTTCTACTAAATTGAATGAGGTGTGTTTGGATAGGTCTTGTATAAAATACAACATAACATTTACCTATATTTAAACTATTATATAATCGTTATCATGCTTACTATCTCGATAATATTTGCGTTCAAAGCACAGAATAGGTAACAGTATATAGTTCTACAGTTCAAAGTCAAAAATAGAGCGTGCCGCTGCTCCCATCTTCTAAAATAATGTAGAAAACATTCTTAAAATATACTGAGATCTAGGGTCTAGATCTAGGGTATCTAAAATCTAGGGTCAAAGTCATAGTCATAATAGTTTATCCGTCGTGTTAGTTTATATGTTTTGGTCCTTAATATGCTGAGAAATTTTTAAGAGGCTATGTGAAAAAAATAGGATTCTTCAAAGCTTCATATATCATGAAGTACTAACAGTAGGAGTATGATTTTCGGATATGTGTAAATTGAACATATAATTGAAGTTTTGATTAGAGCCAAAACACGATTAAGACACATTTTCTCGATAGGAAAACAAGCCAAAGTAAACTCTGTTTTTATCTATAAACGCTTGGAACTGCTAAACGGTGAATAATAGAAACACGAGACTTGATTTAAAAAACAGAGATTGATATTTTCTAAATTTTGATTAGAGCAGAATTGAAATAACATAAATAGTACAATCACAATTCAATAAAGTTTGATTTGGCGCTCGATTCGCTTCAGGCGCGCGCGGCGCCCCATCTCGTTCTCTCGCATCAGGCCGTAATATAAGCTATCCCACGCCTGTTTCGCTTAAATTATTTTTCTACATAGGCCCTTAAGGGGATGATCAGACCGTCAATCTGAACCAATTTCGAAATCGAAATCGCGAATAAGAAATCAGCTGTCTCATACATTTAGCTCGAGTAGGTTTGCAGTTTTGTATAAAAGAGTTGATTTTATTTATATAGACAAAGTTGTGCAGTTCAGTAAAAAAGTGTCAGCATATTAAGAAGGACCATATTGTAGAATATTTTTAAAATTTTTGATCGGCTGTAACTCCTAAACCGACTGGAGTTATGCAGGCAGACTTTGTCCATCCCCATCACAGAGATGCTCTTCACTTTGTGATGACTGAATCCAACCTTAGTGCACGAATTTGCGGGAAATTTGCAACCAAGATGCGGGACGTGGCTAAAAAAAGCGGGACCCAGCTGTCAAAGTACAAAAAGCCGAAAACACAATAACAAAAATTAGAATTAATAAGGCAAATAAAAAAACAAAATTAGTAATTTTTGAGTCTTCAGTCAATCCCTTTTCTTCATAAGTAAAAGTTTAAAGATGATTTAATTTAAGGAAGAAGTGCAAAAGAAAACCGAAAAACTATCTTTACCTACCCGACAAAATATTTTTTCGGGTAGGTAACGTAAAAGCGATTAAATATTATTTACAAAAACTGAAACAATACCGTTTTTGTACATTTTATAAGGAGCTTTTGAATCGGAATCGAAAATCGCTCAAGTTTGTAAACTTTTTCTGTGATTTTAGAAACATAACAGAAAATTAAATTAATACATCTTTAGAACTTTGCATTTAAAAAAGACGGCAATAGAAAACAAACATAAAGTTTTAAATCACTTCTTCTGAGTCAACCGAGTTCACATCTACTTCTGCCCAAAAAAGGTCAGACAGACAATAAAAAAAAAGCCAGAAAACGGGACAATTGGCGTCCCGCACACATCTTTTGCGGGACGCATCCTCTAAGGGTCTAGAAACGGGACGTGCCGCCTCTCGCGGGACGGTTGACAACCCTACTTGCAGCTGATGATAACAAAAAGTATCTCTATCTCTTATACTATAATAGTCCGAGATCCGACCGTAAAATTATGCACCTATTCCTTAGGCGAACGAAATGTAATTCTAGTGTATGTTTATACAGGGGTTAATTCAACGCCACCAAGTTGCCTAAAAAAATCTTGCCGCAAGTGCCTTTTCCATTATAATTTTTGGTATAACTTTTTCCACGTGTTTGTTAGGGAAGTGAATGAGGTGCCATCGGAAGGAGACTGGTCTAAAGTACTTTAAAAACTAGGGTTGCCACCTCTCAATCTGCCGCAACTATAGGGTTGCCAGGCCCAAATATGTCATTTTTGAATCTGGCAACCCTAGTCTTGCGGCAGATTGAGAGGTGGCAACCCTAGTTTTTAAAGTACTTTAGACCAGTCTCCTTCTGATGGCACCTCATTCACTTCCCTAACAAACACGTGGAAAAAGTTATACCAAAAATTATAATGGAAAAGGCACTTCCGGCAAGATTTTTTTAGGCAACTTGGTGGCGTTGAATTAACCCCTGTATAAACATACACTAGAATTACATTTCGTTCGCCTAAGGAATAGGTGCATAATTTTACGGTCGGATCTCCGTCTATAAGAAATATCTTGTGATACCGCTAATCAATGTTTTCTATTACAGTTATGCGACAAAATCATCGAAACGAACTATTCAGAAGAAATCTACTGCCTTTTCCTGCTACTGCCATTGATCCTCATAACTCAAGTTCGATATTTGAAATTTCTGGTCCCGTTTTCAATGTTGGCGAACCTGTGTTTGTTGACAACGTTCGGTGTGACAAGTTATTACACTTTTACTGGCATCCCTGATATTACTGAAGCCAAGCTTGCTGTCGGCGTGGATGAGTGGCCATTGTTTATAAGGTACTTTATCCTACATATATTAGACTTACAAGCATAGACATACGTACTCGTGTGGAACGACGAGAAACGGCCGAGAACCCCCTAGAGACCCTAGCAGGACGACACAGTAGAAGATTATTATTTGGGTTACGGAAGAAGTTAAAAGATCAAAAAAGACAAGACGTGGTGGCAAAATTATTGGCGGACAGTAAATGCCATCCACATTTTGAGGATGTACGAATGAGTATTTTAAGAGGTAGGTATTACCAATAATTTTGCTGCAAAAGATGGAGTACAAATTAGTATATTATGAGAATATACTAACTTTGTACTAAGGAAATAGGAAAAGAAAAAACCGTAACCTAAAAAACTGTAAAATAAGAACTGCTGTGTAAAAAATGGTGATAATGTAGAATTTTAATAATAGGTGTGCTAAGATAATTAAGAAATAGAATAAGACCATTTTGTATTCATTTTCTCGGTATGTAAGAAATAAAGACTCTCTTTATCAAAAGTTTAACCACATAGAAAAAACGATAACCGGAATTGAATATACTTACCTTTTTGCCCTCCTCTCAAAATTATATAAAATATTGTCACGGCCGCTGTCAAACGTCAAACGTAAAGAAGGCATTCGAAAATTCGGCCGGCTCATTAACAATCGCCGTGGTCCTACGGTCTAAGGTTCCGCCTCCCATGCTAGGGGGTGACGGTTCGAATCCGATCCGCGCCAAAAATATTTCTAGATTTTTGTGTTTTTAGAAATGTTCTAGAAGGTAGAGAGAGAAGGAATATTTAAAAAGGGACCAAAAGGTCTAGGGGTGTCTAGGAACTTCGAGAAAGGAGGCGAAATTACGAATATTTGAAAAGAACCAGAAAAGTGGGCGTGTCTTCGATCAGTTTCGAGAAAAGAAGGCGGGGTTAGAACTATCTGGAGGAAAACAATCGAGTAAAGAAAAGAAGATCGAAAAAGGGTAGTCTGGAATATTCTGCGGGATATAAAAAGCGGCGAGTTCGCGGTCAGAAGTCAGTCCTTGGTTAAACAGTGAACAGTGCGAAACTAAAGGAAGAAAAGTAAAAGTGGAAAAGTACTAGTGAAGAGAAAAGTGCTAAGAGTGGAACAGTGAGTAGACTAGTGTCAGTGTAGTGCGTGACGTCATAGTGTCGGTGTAGTACGTGACGTCATAGTGTCAGTGTAGTGTCTGACGTCATAGTGTCGTACGTCTTGACGTCATAGTGTCGTACGTCGTGACGTCATAGCCGTGACGCGTGTCGTGTCGTCACAGTAGTGACGTAGTGGACTGTGAACAGTGACAGTAAGTGGTGCACGGGGAATCCCTGCGAGGAGGACCCGGTGAAGTGAACCGTATAGGGGAACCTCTGCGAGGTGGACCGTTTGTAAGTGTATCCCAAATAAACTCTGTAAGATTGGACTTAGCGTTTCACTCCAATCCCGGAACCCGTCGCTCGTAACAATATGTAAAAAAAGAAAATAATTTTAATCGTTGTAAAACATTCTCCGAACAATTTTATCGGAGAAAAAGAGGGAAGACAAACTGAGGTTTTTGGCCGGTAGGAGTCCGGCACTATCTGGGTCTTCCATTCCCAGATGTCCATGATGGATTTTTCTCAGTTGTCACATTTTGAAAAAAAAAAAAAAAACTTACAAGCATAATCCCTAGAAGCACACATCCACCAACTATCCTTTATCGTCGAGAATGGAAAAAAATAGATAAGATAAAATCTTTAATAGTTCGGATGTATTGTGTAAATTATGGGTTAGGGCCTCTACCCGCACCTTCGAACTTCGCAATTGCGTGAACGTTTTCGTTCCAATGCTCTATTACAATGAAGTGCGGACCGAAACAGTGGCGATATATCGAACATCGAAAGTCCGGGTACAGGGCCAGCTTGGGGCGAACATTATACAACGTGTTAATGAATTAACGCAAAACTAGAAAGCAGTTTGTTTAGAATCGAGAGCAGAGTCGAATTATCATGGTTTCAACATAGGTAATTTTTTTCAAAATATTAAATAAGTACTTTATTTGCAAAATTTTAAATTTTCTGAACCCGATGTCAACCCACCGCACGGGCACACTCACCCTACTTACTACCAAAACAAGATTATGAAAATGTATCCACGAGTACGTTAGCGCTTTCTTTCAGTGCTGAAATGATAACAAATCATTTTTGCCTCAAAACATAAAATGTGAATAACTTTAAATTTTAACTATCAAAATAATTAAATTATTGTTTCAATGTAATTATTTTGTTTTAAATCAGTTGGGGTGTATGAGGTTTTGCGCTAATTCATTAACACGTTATATACTTACCAGGCAGCAAAACGAATATTGCTTGCAATAGCCTAGCCAACAATAATAAATATCCTTGGAAACATGTGTAGAGATACTCACTTTTAGCAAGGTTAAAGCATTGACGTATGAACCAGAGACCGACAATATCACTTAAACAAAATAATTTTAATGCAAATTCAAGCCAAGTAATAGTTACTCTTTCTTATACTGTGTTTAAGTAAGGACATAATATAACATAGTCCTCCAGCTGGATCCGTTGGGATACAATAGTAAATCTATAATACTATTAGCTATGTGCACGACACTAGCGCCATCTAGCGCAATACGGCGCCGTAAATAATTTGTACATAAATAAAGTTTGTTATTTTATATTAAAATAAAGTAAAAACTAAATGAATGAGCAATATTGTCTATAATAAAAATATTATAGTACCTAACTAGCTGGAATTCTTATTTTTTGTTACGAAACTCTCATATTTATAAACATTCACCCCCGTTTTTTACACCTTTGGGTATTTTTTTTGTGAACACTTAAAAAGCAGTAAAAACATCCCTGCCAAATGTTATGTACACACGGCGATACATCAAGCTATACAAAACCAAAATAAGCTGGCCGCGCGTAGGACGAGTAACGTGTAACATAATTATAACTTCTCGCGACCAGTTTATATTGGTTTTGTCACTTTTGTATAGCTTGATGTGTCGCCGTGTGTACTAGTAGTGTTTGTAGTTTTGGATATTTTAGCGGATTTTTTATTCAAGCAAATCTGACACAGCTTCGCCGTCAGTAGTTCAAATTACTGCCACAGCGTGCTCTGCGATCGACTTGACAGTTCCCAACACCCACTTCACACATAGCCAATATCTACCTACCCCTTATGGAACTATGACAATCAGCGATATTGTTTTATGGAAGTTATATGAAGATAATTATAAGAAAGAGTACCTAGTTCATCCAGGGTTGCCAGACGTACGAGGTTCCTCGTACAAATACGAGATTTGGGGTCTCTTGTACGAGGATGATGTCAGTGTACGAGCACCGTGCAGGGTTCAGCTGAAATAATTCCTAAAAACAGAATTTCAAAAAGAATAAGTAATAATTTTATGATCAATTTTACAATACCTTTTCTATCTTATCCTTAAGTCTATAAAAGACGAGACGGTGCTAACTTTTATTTGAATTCCTTCAGCAATATAACTCGAATACCTACTAAACATTTCGAACGTTCTCATTTGGAATGGATTCAGCATACCTACAGAACTGGCATCAGACTTTGTTACGAACTTTCAATTTGCTGTTAACAACATTCTGCATGACTTCAATTCAGTAAAAAGCTAAAATAGAAGTTGTGAAACAGAAGGATCAGCGCACACTGCGCAGCAACGTAAAAGCTGCTAAAAATGTTTGCTGCTCAGTATGTGCTGACTCTAAATAACTTTTGTTGAGCAGGGTACGGAATAGTGTGATTAGAGAAAGATGTCGTGATAAGGGTAGACAATGAATTCGTGTAACTCGTTATGCTAATTGCCAAATTTTTTCATCGGCGATATCGGCTGGTAAGTTCGAAGTACCGCGGTCGAACAACCACTTCGGTTATAGGACCCTAAGTAGGTTTGTTCCAAAGCTGTACAACGAGCTACCAGCCGATATTCGAAATGAGGTGAAGATGTCGAAATTCTGTGGATTGTTGAAGGATCTGTTGCTATCGAATGTCATCAATGACTGCCCTTAATACAAGACGCTTCCTTATTCAATTCTTCCATTTGTATAAATGTATAAATACCTTATCTACACTAATATTATAAAGAGGAAAGATTTGTACCTATTTTTGTATGTTTGTATGTTTGTAATGAATAGGCTCAAAAAGTACTGGGCCGATTTAAAGAATTCTTTCACCATTAGAAAGCTGCATTCACCCTGAGTAACATAGGCTATATTTATTGCTAGAAAAGATTAGACGTCCACCCGTGCGAAGCCGGGACGGGCCGCTAGTCTAAAATATAGGGATCCTTCATAATAATAATATGCTGTCGGTTTTTTAAGAGGTTGATCAGACCATCATTAATTTCATTAGTCCCATTGAGAAAGTTGTTCAGTACCTATGATATGGTCTGATCATTTTCTTAAAAACTATCTGCATATTATTAAGTTGGACCCTGTATAATAAACTAGCTGTTGCCCGCGACTTCGTACGCGTGGACTTAGGATTTGTTTATTGGTTTCTTTTTGTGGCACTATATCCCATGTTGATTTTCAGACTATGTCACCCCATTTCCCCCTTTCAGGGATTGAATTCTGTAAAAACCTGAAACACTTGCTTACTCATTTATCAATACATTGTACTCCTGTGAAGTTTCGAATAAAATAATCTAACTAATCTTGTTTCCCCATACAAACTTTGGACCCCCGTTTCAACCCCTTAGTAGGTGAATTTGGAAAAATAATTTCTTAGTGCACCCCTTGACCTCATAAGGAACCTACGTGCTAAATAAGTTTGGTCTGTGCGGTGATATGTCAGTCACTCAGTCAGTCAGTTTCTTCTATTATTTAAGATTCGATTTGGGCTCTGTCGAGAAAACATTTTCTCTAGTATGATTAGTAGTCAAGACACGATCTGCTGCGCGTTGGCAGAGAAGCATTCTAAATTATGTACAATTTAGATTTTACCTGCGTAACCTTGCGACCTTCTTGCGGTCATAGTAGAACTTTCTCATTTATCATAATATTATCCGCAAAAGTCTATGTCATATTTCCTTCAGCCATATGAAAACATGAGGCTTCGTTGAAATATGAATTACCAAAAAACGTGACCCTACCTTTATTGTTATAGGCCACGTATTTCGGTGAAAAAATAAATCAAAATCCTAAATATGCTACTAATTCTTGATCTTTTTGGCCAAGAACTAGCCTGGGCTCCATTCATAAATAATGGACAAAATTGCATTTTATGAAAGGTGTTCGAAAACCATTTTTAAAGATACACAAAATCTTATTATTATAAAATTTATCAGATTTTTTGTATCCATTATGTCTCGAGTTGTTTGAAAAATTCGAAAATAGGATTACTGAGATGAGACTGAGATCTGACTGAGATCTTGGACTGAGACATTGAATAATTATGTATAGAGCAGACAACGCGATCAAAATCTGTGCACTACATCCGCAGTGTGGGGCGTATACAGGGTGAAATTGATATCATTAGCATCCATTATCTATGTTAGCATCCTTTTAAACTAAGATTCTATCCATAAAACTGAACAACTTTAACTATGGGAGCAAACCAATCGGAGCAGAAAATTCAACTGTTCCATACTAAACGGCAATGCCTACTCGACTCAAATGTATGCAACAGCTGATTTCTTTTTTGCTCCGATCGGTTTGCTCCTAGAATAAAAGTTGTCCAGTTTGATGGGTAGTCTCTTAGTTTAAAAGGATGCTAATGATATCAATTTCACCCTGTAGATACCTACTGGGAGAGTCGTAGTGCTCGGCGAGCACCTGGCACAGGCTAATTTGTAAGGTTGAACCAATTAGCCTATACGAGTGTTATAAAAAAATTCAGTCTGGGTGTCGCCTCTAGTACCTCAATGAACTGAGATGGATTCTTTTGCCTGGCTTGTATTTTCTATTGACTTTGACAGTTAAACTTTTTTATTTTGACCCAAGGTACAAATTCAAATTAAATTTAAAAAAATTTAAATATCGATCAAAAATTAAATCTGTAAAATATTTTTTTCTCATTAACCTATTTTTATATTTCTCCATTAAAACAGGTGGTTAAGAAAATTAAATGTTATCCATTCTACAATTTTTTTTTCAGCACAGCAATATTTGCAATGGAAGGCATCAACGTTGTTATGCCAATAGAGAATGAGATGGCCGACCCCAAACATTTTCTCGGCTGCCCTGGAGTCTTGAACGTCACCATGATATTCGTAGCTATTTTGTATGGCGTTGTTGGATTTTTTGGTTACGTGAAGTACGGGGATGACGTCCTTGGCAGTGTAACTTTGAATCTACCGCAAGATGAAATGTGAGTACCTACACCTAAACCTTTCTCTGTTATGATCATGTTATGATATTTCTACAGTAATGGAACTTTTAGGCTGCCTGTCCATTGACGCGAGCTGGCTGGCGGAGCAGTGTAGCGAAGAAAATATTAACCAATCAGGAGCTCGGCCGAGTCTCGGCCGAGATTTTATGCAATCCTGATTGGTTAATAAAACTCCACGTCCCCGCTCCGCCAGTCAGCTCACGTCAATGGACAGGCAGGCATGTTGAGAATGGCAAAAAGACAAAGTAATTTCTTTTTTAATACACTTCTAGTAGAATGTCAAAAAACCGGTACACCAAACGACAAAAAAAAAATCACGCGGAACAAATAAATTGTGATGACGAAACAAAGCCTTAAACACATTATAATTAATTTTCTCTCCGTTTCTTAGTCACGTCACAGGGTCGAAGTTCAGGTTACTACACTCTAAAATTTAGTAAGATCGGCACGTATCTTAAGGTATTTGTAATCAGGCTTACTGAGAATGATTAGTAGGAATACTATTGTCTAAGTTTACCTTTTCAAATTAATGAAAGTGGAGATGCTGAGACTTTCTTGAGGACTCTAGGAGAGTGCTCTGGTTGCAGTATTTCATTATTATCAATCACAAGTACTCAGTTGCGTCTTTTCGTCTCATTATAAATTTCTATCCATCTGTGATTTTTTTTTATTTTCTCCAATACTGAGGTGTTTTCCAAAGGCAGACTGGCAATGTATGGTTCTGGAATCAGAACCAGAATGAGAACTTTATTTGTAAGAACATTACAAATAAAGAGAGTTGAGTTAATTAAATTATTAATATAGGTCTTAAAAAATTTTAATTAGGGTTCCGTACCCAAAGGGTGAAAACGGGACCCTATTACTAAGCCTACGTTGTCCGTCCGTCCATCCGTCCGTCTGTCCGTCTGTCCGTCTGTCCGTCCGTCCGTCCGTCTGTCCTACCTATTTAGGGCTGTAACTTTTGAACCGTAATAGCTAGATAGTTGAAATTTTCTCAGATTATGCGTTATTGCGGCGGATTTGTAAAAAAATAATAAAAATGGCAGAAAGTTAAAAATTAAGGGGGTTTTCAACAAGAAACTAGTTTTTATCTTCTCTTCACGTTCTATAGTAAAAACGGTAATACATACAAGCGTCAAACTTAGTGTGATTGATTATAGAGCAAACTCTACAGAATAACAACAAATACTAAAAACCGGCCAAGTGTGAGTCGGTCTCGCACTAAAGGTCCCGGACAAAAAAAGTAATGTTGTGTTCTGTGGTGGTGTGGTACGGAACCCTCGGTGCGCAAGTAGCCCGACTCGCACTTGACCGGTTTTATTTTTTACTTCACAGCAATTTTAGATCTTAATACACACAATCGAGATGTTGATGATCATTGCTACATTTTTCAATAATTTGTATGTTTTTCAAATAACGAGAAGATAGCCTCTAAGAACCAGCAAAATATGGCCAGAGCCAGCGTTTACCTACCTCTTAAGGACAAAATTTACAAAACGAACCGAGATCATGATCGCAGACCGCTGACCGCGTCAGTTTGATAAACATCATGACCTTTGTAAAACATTATTAACCGAGCTTTATTTTAATCCTTACTCAATTAACTGCTAGGTACCTACGGAGTTTATTCACTGTTTCAAGTCCAGACAAATTACTCCCACTTGAAATATTTTACAAAATAATTTTACTTAATTTAATTTATATATAAAATTATTCTCGCCTATGGCTTTGCACGAATACAAAAATTTTCTTCTTGAATAAATTCTTCTAAAATTTTAGATTTTTGCTTTTTAGAAAACAAAAGGCTGTTAGTACATTTTTGGAATAAGCTTACGAAGCTCTTTTATTTGATACTGTTACGAGCTACGGGTTCCGGGATTGGAGTGAAACGCTAAGTCCAATTTCACAGAGTTTATTTGGTATATACACTTACAAACGGTCCACCTCGCAGAGGTTCCCCTATACGGTTCACTTCACCGGGTCCTCCTCGCAGGGATTCCCCGTGCACCGCTTACTGTCACTGTTCACAGTCCACTACGTCACTACTGTGACGACCCGACACGCGTCACGGCTATGACGTCACGACGCACGACACTATGACGACACGCACTACACGGACACTATGACGTCACGTACTACACCGACACTATGACGTCACGCACTACACTGACACTAGTCTACTCACTGTTCCACTCTTAGCACTTTTCTCTTCACTAGTACTTTTCCACTTTTACTTTTCTTCCTTTTGTTTCGCACTGTTCACTGTTAAATCAAATACTGAACCATCAGACGGAATGCGCCGCCTTTTATATCCCGCAGAACGTTCTGGAATACCCTTTTTCCGATCTTCTTTTCTTTACTCGTTTGTTTACCTCCAGATATTTCCAACCCCGCCTTCTTTTCTCGAAACCGATCGAAGACACGCCCACTTTTCTGATTCTTTTCAAATATTCGTAATTTCGCCTCCTTTCTCGAAGTTCCTAGACACGTCACCTTTTTGTCCCCTTTTAAATATTCCTTCTCTTTCTTCCTTCTAGAAAATTTCTAAAAACACTAAAATCTAGAAATATTTTTGGCGCGGATCGGATTCGAACCGTCACCCCTAGCATGGGAGGCGGAACCTTAGACCGTAGGACCACGGCGATTGTTAATGAGCCGGCCGAATTTTCGAATGCCTTCTTTACGTTTGACGTTTGACAGCGGCCGTAACACTGCCCCTCCCTTAGTTCTGCTCGTCCCGAGCATCATTACTGCTGAAATATCGAGCCAACCGGTCAACGTGCACTAACTTCAACGGGCTCCCTGGCGGACGCCGGAATCGGTATTGGCCGACGTTCATCCTGGTCACTACCTCATATGGCCTTTTCCAACTTGATTGTAACTTCGGACGCTTCTCCTTCTTACGAGCAAACGGAATGCGCCTAAGCTGCTGATTGACTGGCGCTACGTCTCCTGTATTGTTCGCATGCTTCACCAGGTCTATTTTACCAATATGTGCGCCGTTCTTAGAGAGCGAGTTCTTTGCTATCACAGCCTGTGGCTTTGCCAGGTCCTTGCTGGAGTCTTCTACAACTTTCGATACGACATCCCCCTCAGCCTTCCGCTTCCTAGGAGGATTATCTCCACAGTGATCAACAACCTCCCCCTTCCCAATCGTCAGGTCCATATCTCCAACGTTAGGTATCAGGATCGGAGCAGAAGAAACTGGTCCAACAACTTTCCTCACCGGAATCCAACAAGTCCCAGCTTCAACCTTTTCCATCACAGCACAGCTCCCATCGTTACTCTTGGGCAAAACAACAGGTACCAAGTTCTGTGATCCAGGCTCGAGAACCATTCTTCTCACATGGTAGACCTTTTCCAATGATCCACCTTTCATCGGAACCTCCTCTGTATTACATCGTAGCACTCCGTTCTTCATGTCTATGTTGCACTGGTGATTTTGTAAGAAATCCAAGCCAATGATGCAATCGTCCACTATCTCAGCTACAATTACCTCATGTTTGAAAAGAGTCTCACCGATCGTAATCGAAACTCCCAACTCCCCCTTAACTGGTATGCGCTGGCCGGTCGCAGTCGTTAACTGTAGTTTGGTTCGCTGCAGAAGTCGTTTCTCCTGATAACTTTCCATTTCGCTTATCAGTCGAGCATTGACCACCGTCCTCGAAGCTCCGGTATCCACAGCTAGTTGACAGATTCTACCATTGACCTCTCCTTCAACTAGCAGACTATCTCCATCCGATATTTGCCTGACTCTAATGATTGGGTTTGCAACATAGCCGGCCAACGTCCTCCAGTTCTCCTGCTGCTCATCAGTCGAGACCCCTATGTCCCGACGACCTGTACGCTTCGGGCAAGAACTGCGAATATGCACCCGTTCACCACACTCGTAGCACACATAACGACGGTCTGTGCGCCCCGGGCAGGAGCTGCGAATATGCCCTCGTTCACCACACTTGTAGCACACATAACGGCGGCCTGATCGGTTCGGACAGGAGCTACGAATATGCCCTTGTTCACAACACTTGTAGCATAAATAATTGTCACTCCGATTTCTCGGCGCTGACGCTCCAGTCACCACAATCTCCCTGCGTCGACCGGAACGAGGATTCTGACGTACAGCTTCCACTTCCAATGCATGAGCAACAGCGTCCCTGAGTGTAACATGGTGCCCAAGTCGCACTGCAGCTCGCACCTCCGGGTCCCGTATCCCATCCGTAAAGGTCTGCAGGAGCATGTTATCGATGACTGCCGGTGACGACTGAAAAGCCTTCCGCACGAGCTTCTCCGCTTCCACGGACCACTGTTGCAGACTCTCGTTAGCATGTTGGCTACGTTCCTTCAACCGCGCCCGATACACGTGTTCCATATGTCCATCGCCGAATCTAGCCTCCAGAGCTCCAAAAAGATTGTCGAACGACAGGTTTCCTCCAGCACCCACGGCTTCTAGTACTGTGAGAGCCTGTCCCTGGAGTGCTAATATCAACGCAGGCTCCGCCTCCTCCTTGCCCCAGCCATTAACTTTCATCGCTGTCAAAAACTGAAGCTTAAAGGCGGGCCATGACGTCAGTCCATCGTAAACCGGAGTCTTCACGCCTTTTGGTTGCATGGGTGAGTCAAAAACAGCAGCGACACGGCTATGAGATTTGCCCTGTTCAACTTCTCGCCGGATTTTGGCAAACTCACCCTCCACGCGATCAAACCTCCCTTCGAACTCGCCCTTCACACGATCCAACCTCCCTTCTACGGCTTCAACTCTCTCTACTGCCTGTTGCAAGCCTTTCGTAATATCTTTATGAAGCGCCTCCTGCATTGTGCGCATTTGTTCTTCCTGGCGGCGAGCCTGTTCTTCCACCATGCGTGCCTGCTTCTCCTGACGGTGAGCCTGCTCTTCCTTTAGTGCGTGCAGTTGTTCCTCCTGCCGGCGAGCCTGTTCCTCCTGCCGGCGAAACTGTTCCTCCTGCCGGCGAGCCTGCTCCTCCTGACGGCGAGCCTGGTCTTCCATCATGCGCTGGATTTGATAGAGGAAGTTTCCGGGGTTCTGCTCCGGAGTGCGCTGCACTTCGCCCCCTTCAGATCTCCTCTCTGGGGTTCGCTGCACCTCTGTCCCAAGGGCCACACCTTCCTGCCGCGCTTCTGACATGGCCCGGGTGGTGACAACCTTTAACTCCTTTGGCACCAGCGGCATCTTACTCCAATCCCACTTCTGACACCAAATGTTACGAGCTACGGGTTCCGGGATTGGAGTGAAACGCTAAGTCCAATTTCACAGAGTTTATTTGGTATATACACTTACAAACGGTCCACCTCGCAGAGGTTCCCCTATACGGTTCACTTCACCGGGTCCTCCTCGCAGGGATTCCCCGTGCACCGCTTACTGTCACTGTTCACAGTCCACTACGTCACTACTGTGACGACCCGACACGCGTCACGGCTATGACGTCACGACGCACGACACTATGACGACACGCACTACACGGACACTATGACGTCACGTACTACACCGACACTATGACGTCACGCACTACACTGACACTAGTCTACTCACTGTTCCACTCTTAGCACTTTTCTCTTCACTAGTACTTTTCCACTTTTACTTTTCTTCCTTTTGTTTCGCACTGTTCACTGTTAAATCAAATACTGAACCATCAGACGGAATGCGCCGCCTTTTATATCCCGCAGAACGTTCTGGAATACCCTTTTTCCGATCTTCTTTTCTTTACTCGTTTGTTTACCTCCAGATATTTCCAACCCCGCCTTCTTTTCTCGAAACCGATCGAAGACACGCCCACTTTTCTGATTCTTTTCAAATATTCGTAATTTCGCCTCCTTTCTCGAAGTTCCTAGACACGTCACCTTTTTGTCCCCTTTTAAATATTCCTTCTCTTTCTTCCTTCTAGAAAATTTCTAAAAACACTAAAATCTAGAAATATTTTTGGCGCGGATCGGATTCGAACCGTCACCCCTAGCATGGGAGGCGGAACCTTAGACCGTAGGACCACGGCGATTGTTAATGAGCCGGCCGAATTTTCGAATGCCTTCTTTACGTTTGACGTTTGACACCCCCGCTCAGCCCGCGACCGCGACACAGCACGGCGCTCGGTCCGGTGCATTTTGTTTCGTTTGTTCGTCAAAAATTAGTTTAATTTCGTTTATACCTAATAGTGTGCTTGTATTATCAAGGAAATAATACTTTTACATTAATTTTATAACCGATTACACTAAAGTAAACCCTGTGGTGTGTAGAATGGATGAAGGTTTTCAAAAAGGTCAGTCGGACAATCTGCCAAGTGTGGATAGTTTGATGGTGGCACAATATTTTATGAAGAATAAGGATTTTACGGCTGCCGAAATAATAATAATTAATAATAATTTCTTGGACAATGCCACACAAATTATCTAGTCACATTTAAAGTACCAGAATCTAGCCTGGACTTGTATTATGATGACTGGACAACGATATAGAATACATATATACAGGGTGAAATTGATATCATTGGCATCCTTTTAAACTAAGAGTCTACCCATCAAACTGAACAACTATCACTATGGGAGCAAACCAATCGGAGCAACTAAAAAATCTGCTGTCCCATACTAAACTGCAATGCCTACTCGACTCAAATGTATGCAACAGCTGATTTTTTTTTTTGCTTTGATCGGTTTGCTCCCATAGTAAAAGTTGTTCAGTTTGATGGGTAGACTCTTAGTTTAAAAGGATGCCAATGATATCAATTTCACCCTGTAGATACAAACATCCATGACTCGGGTACAAATATTCATATTCATCATACAAATATCGGGATTCGAACCCGCGACCCTCGGCACAGCGGGCAGGTTCACTACCGACTGTGCTACCGGACTGTCAAATTCGTGGAATAAAGATGAAAAGGTGTGTATGTTTTATGTAAGCATTACCTACTGTCGGGTAGGTATTTGTTCAAGCTTAAACCTTCCTTAAAGTGTGTCTGTGTGTGTTTTATTTAGGACCTACATTATGGACAACGATTTAAAAAATCTAGGTAGGTACTCGCAATCGCAATCCACATCTTGGCCTCAATCGCCCTAAGTTTGAACGATACTACCAAAACAAAACCACAACCAAAAACGTTACGTTATGCACAATTCGTATCGCGCAAATTATATTAACGGTAACGATTTAGCTTTTTTTCGGAAGATACGTTGGCGTAACGTTCGACCGCTGTCCAACGAACGTTTTTGATTTAGTTGGTGTCGGGAGAGGTGTATGGAGAGGTGTATGGAGGTGTATGGAGAGGTGTATGGAGAGGTGTATGGAGGAGTATGGAGAAGTGTATGGAGGTGTATGGAGAGGTGTATGGAGGTGTATGGAGAGGTGTATGGAGGAGTATGGAGAAGTGTATGGAGGTGTATGGAGAGGTGTATGGAGGTGTATGGAGAGGTGTATGGAGGTGTATGAAGATGTGTATGGTGAGGTGTATGGAGAGGTGCATGGAGGTGTATGGAGAGGTGCATGGAGGTGTATGGAGAGTTGTATGGAGAGGTGTATGGAGGTGTATGGAGAGGTGTATGGAGGTGTATGGAGAGGTGTATGGAGGGGTATGGAGAGGTGTATGGAGGTGTATGGAGAGGTGTATGGAGGTGTATGAAGACGTGTATGGAGAGGTGTATGGAGAGGTGTATGGAGAGGTGTATGAGAGGTGTATGGAGGTGTATGGAGAAGTGTATGGAGAGGTGCATGGAGGTGTATGGAGAGGTGCATGGAGGTGTATGGAGAGTTGTATGGAGAGGTGTATGGAGGTGTATGGAGAGGTGTATGGAGGTGTATGGAGAGGTGTATGGAGGGGTATGGAGAGGTGTATGGAGGTGTATGGAGAGGTGTATGGAGGTGTATGAAGACGTGTATGGAGAGGTGTATGGAGAGGTGTATGGAGAGGTGTATGGAGGTGTATGGAGAGTTGTATGGAGAGGTGTATGGAGAGGTGTAGGGAGGTGTATGGAGAGGTGTATGGAGAGGTGTATGGAGAGGTTTATGGAGAGGTGTATGGAGAGGTGTATGGAGGTGTATGGAGAGGTGTATGGAGGTGTTTGGAGAGGTGTTTGGAGATGTGTATGGAGAGGTATGGAGAGGTGTATGGAGGTGTATGGAGCTATGGAGAGGTGTATGGAGGTGTATGGAGAGGTGTATGGAGGTGTATGGAGGTGCATGGAAGTGTATGGAGGTGTATGGAGGTGTATGGAGGTGTATGGAGGTGTATGGAGGTGTATGGAGGTGTATGGAGGTGTATGGAGGTGTATGGAGGTGTATGGAGAGGTGTATGGAGGTGTATAGAGGTGTATGGAAGGGTATGGAGGTGTATGGAGAGGTGTATGGAGAGGTATGGAGAGGTGTATGGAGAGGTGTATGGAGGTGTATGGAGAGGTGTATGGAGGTGTATGGAGAGGTGAATGGAGGTGTATGGAGGTGTATGGAGGTGTATGGAGGTGTATGGAGGTGTATGGAGGTGTATGGAGGTGTATGGAGGTGTATGGAGAGGTGTATGGAGCTATGGAGAGGTGTATAGAGGTGTATGGAGAGGTGTATGGAGGCGTATGGAGAGGTGTATGGAGAGGTGTATGGAGCTATGGAGAGGTGTATGGAGGTGTATGGAGAGGTGTATGGAGCTATGGAGAGGTGTATGGATGGAGCTATGGAGAGGTGAATGGAGGTGCACGCACAATCGATCGTTTGGGTTTTGCTTTGGTAACGTCAACGATTTAACCGTTCAGAATAAAATAGCGCGATAGCATTTTTACATCAGCTAAACCAAATCTACACCAAAACTAAACCAAAGTCATAGGCGCTGTCCTATTGCCATCGCACGCGCGATCATGCGTCCGTCCGATGAAAATGATCGTGCGATCGTGCGATCAAACATAGGAATCAGTATTGACTGTCCTAATTTCGATCGCGCGATCATGCGATGCGTTCGAATTGTTCTATTTTCGACGCACGATCGTGCGATCGTGCGATCAAACATAGGAATCTGTATTGACTGTCCTAATTTCGATCGCGCGATCGAGGAGCGCGACGAGGCAAGGGTGTACCTACACTCAGCGGGACCCCGTGTCCTAGAACTTGTTCTATAGAATTTGTTCTAATTTCAAATATTATTGATTTCAAACATATTACAGCCTTTGGATAACGCACTTCCCCGGTTTGAAAGGGTGCGGGTTCAAGTCCGGCTCGAGACTTAATTATTCAATCTTTAATTTGATTAGAATTTGTTCTATCGAATCCAATTAGAAATAAAATGTGTTCCGTCAAAATGGAAGAATGGCATAGGCAAAGATTTTTTTTGGTCTTTACGACTAGAATTCGAGTTTCAACAACAAAAAAAAATGAAAACCGACTTCAAAGTAAAAAAGTTAAAAATAATATTTCAGTTTGACTTTTACGTTCGAATCTATAAGAAAATTAATATTTTGTTTTATCGAAGTTTGATAAAGGTGAGAAATAAAACCTTTGGCCTTAATAATTAAACTCAAGTTGTTTTATTAAAATAATCAAGCACTGTTGTACAACTAAGAACATAACATTGTCTACAATTGTATCATGGACAAACTTTTTCTATCATCAACCGTTGTCGAGATATCTGTCTATTACTATTTTAATTAATAATTTTTTGCAAATATCTCGTTTCGTATGCATCAAATCGTGAATAAAGTTATTACAAAACTTCTAGAACATAACATTGTCTACAATTGTATCTTTGAGAAACTTTTTCTATCATCAACCGTTGTCGAGATATCTGTCTATTACTATTTTAATTAATTCGTTTTTGCAAATATCTCATTTCGTATGCATCAAATCGTGAATAAAGTTATAACAAAACCTGTAGTACATAACATTATCTACAATTGTATGCTACACAAACTTTTCCTATCATCAACAATTTTCGAGATATCTGTCTATTACTATTTAATTAATTCGTTTTTGCAAATATCTCTTTTCGTATGCATCAAATCGTGAACAAAGTTAGAACAAAACTTATAAAACATAATATTGTCTACAATTGTTTTTCAGACAAACTTTTTCTATCATGAACCATTTTCGAGATATCTGTCTATTACTATTTTAATTAATAATTTTTTGCAAATATCTCGTTTCGTATGCATCAAATCGTGAACAAAGTTATAACAAAACTTGTAGTACATAACTTTATCTACAATTCTATGCTATACAACCTTTTCCTATCATCAACAATTTTCGAGATATCTGTCTATTACTATTTAATTAATTCGTTTTTGCAAATATCTCTTTTCGTATGCATCAAATCGTGAACAAAGTTAGAATAAAACTTGTAGAACATAACATTGTCTATAATTGTATTTTTAAGAAACTTTTTCTATCATCAACAATTTTCGAGATATCTGTCTATTACTATTTTAATTTATTCGTTTTTGCAAATATCTCTTTTCGTATGCTTGAAATCGTGAATAAAGTTATTACAAAACTTGTAGTACATAACATTATCTAGAATTGTATGCTACACAAACTTTTCCTATGATCAACAATTTTCGAGATATCTGTCTATTACTATTTTAATTAATTCGTTTTTGCAAATATCTCTTTTCGTATGCATCAAATCGTGAACAAAGTTAAAACAAAACATGTAGAACATAACATTATCTATAATTGTATCAAAAAGAAACTTTTTCTATCATCAACCGTTGTCGAGATATCTGTCTATTACTATTTTAATTTATTCGTTTTTGCAAATTTCTCTTTTCGTATGCTTCAAATCGTGAACAAAGTTATTACAAAACTTGTAAAACATAATATTGTCTACAATTGTTTTTCAGACAAACTTTTTCTATCAAGAACCGTTTTCGAGATATCTGTCTATTACTATTTTAATTAATAATTTTTTGCAAATATCTCGTTTCGTATGCATCAAATCGTGAACAATATTATGACAAAACTTGTAGTACATAACATTATCTAGAATTGTATGCTTCACAAACTATTCCTATCATCAACAATTTTCGAGATATCTGTCTATTACTATTTTAAATTATTCGTTTTTGCAAATATCTCTTTTCGTATGCATCAAATCGTGAACAAAGTTAGAACAAAACTTGTAGAACATAACATTGTCTATAATTGTATTTTTAAGAAACTTTTTCTATCATCAACAATTTTCTAGATATCTGTCTATTACTATTTTAATTTATTCGTTTTTGCAAATATCTCTTTTCGTATGCTTCAAATCGTGAATAAAGTTATTACAAAATTTGTAGAACATAACATTATCTACAATTTTATGCTTAACAAACTTTTCCTATGATCAACAATTTTCGAGATATCTGTCTATTACTATTTTAATTAATTCGTTTTTGCAAATATCTCTTTTCGTATGCATCAAATCGTGAACAAAGTTAAAACAAAACATGTAGAACATAACATTGTCTATAATTGTATCAAAAAGAAACTTTTTTTATCATGAACCGTTGTCGAGATATCTGTCTATTACTATTTTAATTAATTATTTTTTGCAAATATCTCGTTTTGTATGGATGAAATCGTGAACAAAGTTATTACAAAACTTGTAGTACATAACATTATCTACAATTTTATGCTACACAAACTATTCCTATCATCAACAATTTTCGAGATATCTGTCTATTACTATTTAATTAATTCGTTTTTGCAAATATCTCTTTTCGTATGCATGAAATCGTGAACAAAGTTAGAACAAAACTTGTAGAACATAACATAGTCTATAATTGTATTTTTAAGAAACTTTTTCTATCATCAATAATTTTCTAGATATCTGTCTATTACTATTTTAATTTATTCGTTTTTGCAAATATCTCTTTTCGTATGCATCAAATCGTGAACAAAGTTAAAACAAAACATGTAGAACATAATATTTTCTATGATTGTATCTGTAAGAAACTTTTTCTATCATGAACCGTTGTCGAGATATCTGTCTATTACTATTTTAATTAATTATTTTTTGCAAATATCTCGTTTCGTATGGATGAAATCGTGAACAAAGTTATAACAAAACTTGTAGTACATAATATTATCTACAATTGTATGCTGCACAAACTATTCCTATCATCAAAAAATTTCGAGATATCTGTCTATTACTATTTAATTAATTCGTTTTTGCAAATATCTCTTTTCGTATGCATTAAATCGTGAACAAAGTTAGAACAAAACTTGTAGAACATAACATTGTCTATAATTGTTTTTCAGATAAACTTTTTCTATCATGAACCGTTTTCTAGATATCGGTCTATTACTATTTTAATTTATTCGGTTTTGCAAATATCTCTTTTCGTATGCTTCAAATCGTGAACAAAGTTGTAAACTTGTAGAACATAACATTATCTATAATTTTATTTTTCAAAAACTTTTCCTATCATCAACCGTTGTCGATATATCTGTCTGTTACTATTTTAATTATTCAGTTTTTACAAATATCTCGTCTCCTATGCATAGGATTGTAAACAAAGTTTATACAAGCGTGAAGACCATTAAATTTCCAACAATTTTGTTCATAACAAATTTTTTTCTATCACTTACCATTGTCGAGATATCTGTCATTTTTGTTATATTATAAAAGTGGTCTGATTCTGGAAAGGTGACCGATCCGCCATGTAAGACCGGGTTTTTCGTGATGGGTAAAGTGTGTTCTTTCGATCCAAGTTGGTTTCACATTTCCTATATGTTTAGGCCTAAGACCTATTTTTTTTTATTTTCAACCCCAGTCTGATTTTGAACGGTGACCGATTTGAGAATAACTAAATCTGCTGTGGTGTTCTCCTAAGAGGGCTCTTTCTTAAAATGCGTCCAGTTCGTATCCTATATATTTAGGCCCAGACCCCATTTTTTCGCGATTGTCTTACCGCTGTAAAAAAAATCAGTGACCGCTTTGAGTCATAAGACCGAGGCTAAATGATGTACTTTGGCGTCTATTTTCGAGCTAGACTGAATCCAGCTTTCCTATAATTATAATACGTTTAGGCCCTAGACCGTTGGTGGCTCTGGATCTAATTCTTCCATTTTGACGGTTTTTTTTTATTTCTAATTGAATTCGATAGAACAAATTCGGAACTAAATCCCATACATACTCGCATCGTTCTAGGACACGGGGTCCCGCTGAGTGCAGGTACACGAAGCAAGGGAGGGTGATCGATCGCATCGATCGCATCGCACCAAATTAGGACACACGTTTTTTGATCGCGCGATCGGTTTCATCGCGCGATGAGATCGCATCGCACCATCGCGCGTGCGATGGCAATAGGACACCGCCATAAACGTTCCGTCCGAACGGTAAAACCGTATAAAACAGCGCAATCGAGGCCCTTGCTCGTACGAGGTTGTTGTTGTTGATGATTATTTGTGTTTTATTAGTTTAAAAACATCGAAATGGTCTTCACAGCAGTGCGCTTTAGTTTTAGGCCCTATTGCGACTACTCTTTTTATGGCCGTCATCCACTTCTTTCTCATTTTTGGGTCCTCAGACACATAAAAAAAGAGTTTATCGGGTGTTTTCACAGTTGAATTAAAACACTGAGGCACAATACAATACTTTTTTTCCATTTTCACTGAAGAGAACTCGATGTTTACTGCACAGCAGCGAGCGTACGAGAGCGCGACTGACGAATGACCGGGGGTGTGACGTCATCGGCTAGTGGGCGCCCGCCCGCGTTTTTAAAAACCTTCGTCCGGAAATACGCAATTTAATCGTTAATATCTCAGCCATTTTTGAAGATATAAAAAAAGTAAAAACACAGTTTTTTTCGTAATTTTTTGAAGATTTATTTGACATGTAAAGTGAAAAACGTTTGTCAGACCCATTGTGCTCAAATAAAGAATTTTTATTTATTTATTTATTTTATTCCATACAAAAAAATTATGACACCATAAACATTTTATGCTTGCCGGTAACACCAAAACTGTACAATCTTTGTGACCTCGAAAATATATTTAAAGAAGTCACTCCGCAGTAAGTACAGTCAAGAGCACATCAAGCACTTGCAGTTCGATTATAACGCTTATGGCGCACTTAATAAGAACGGTACAAAGTCCAAAGTGTCAAGCTTGACGTGCTCTTGACTGTACCTACGCATATTTTGCAAACGAAATTCTTCTACCCTCCTGCTCTAACATACAGGGTGTATAAACTTAAATTCTTTATGTATATAAGAACTTCAGATGATCAAACTGAACAACTTTCAGGAGCCTCGGAAGCCAACATCGAAATCCCAAAAAATCTGCTGTTCCATAGAAATTATCAACGATTTACTTGACCAAAGGGAACCTTCTGGAACAGCAGATTATTTATCCGCCATTTTTATGGCAGCAGCGCTGCGGCCGCGCTTTGTTAATTTGTATGAATTTGACAGCGCAGCGCTGCTGTCGCGCTGCAGCCGCGCGACACTCTGCGGCAAATTTGAAGGCGCCCTTAAACAATATTTCCAAAAAACAAGAATGTCAAATTGAAGTCATTGCTGATCTTCAATTTATCAGGTCACTGTGGATTTGTTTTTATAATGTTTGTAGTTAATATCGTTAAAATCGGTTTTCACGATAATAGCTACAAGCATAAAACATAATAATCCGTAATGTTTCGGTAAATTGAAAGCCAATCAGGACTACAATGTGACATTCTTGTTTTTTTGGAAATGTTGTTTAATTGCTTAGAAATAAAAAAAATACTATTGAGGGCAGCACAATAGGCTCGGTAGGCTCTTAAGCACTCTGTTTAATATGTAACGCATTTACTTTTAACATCCTGTAGATTTAATGGAGAAACTTAATTATGTTTAAAAGGGTAGGTACCATAGATATATAATAAAAGAACAAGATGCACAATCTCATATAAAATCATAGCAAATTTTTGTCCGAATTGACACATACTTTTTAAACTTTTGCAAAGAGATTGAAATCACTAGACTTAAAAATTCTTCGTCTATGTATCAATGGAACATATATACCTTATTTTCCAGGTATAAAGTAAAACGTAGTGATTATATTCTCTTTGGTATAAAGTTGTAAATACTTCTTGCATGTCTTTAAAAAAATAAGTATTTTTAAAACAGCATTTTGAAAAAGGAACAAGATGTCATCTATCAGACGATGACAGGAGTGGTATTTTTGAAAGTCACACGTTCAAATAAGCAGTAGAAAATGACAAAATTACTATGGAGATCTTTCGATCATCTTTCTTTCGAATGCTGATTTGAACGTCAGACTTTCAAAAATCGCACCCCGGAACAGATACAAATGATAAGCCACACAAAATAAGTATGAGTGATGTAGGTTGATACTAGTATGTGATATTTGACTATTAAACTTAGTCGTATTATGTATGTTTACAGTCGGAGAGGTACCGCGGTACTGAGGCAAGAGGAGGTACTTTTATTCGTAAAGTACCTCATTTGGGTCTGCCATTTTTGAAACGCTGATTGTGTATCTTGTTCTGTAGGTATAATATATCTATGGTAGGTACATGCAATGTAAGTACAGTTACAGCGGATACAACTCTGATTGTATCCTTTTTCATTCACTAGAAGTTTATTATATTTAAGTATTATACAGAGAACGAATACATAAAAGTAATGCGGAAGGAAGGAAGGAAGGAAGCATGCAATATGTTTGTTGTTTTGTTTTCATAATAAATGCATTGTTGTTTCCATTTAATTAACCGACGAAAAAACAAAAGACGGAGGAGGTTCTCAAGTCGACGCGTATATTTGTTTTTTTTTTTATGTATGAACACGCATAACTTTGTACAGAGTAGTCCGATTTTGATAATTTTTTTTTTGTTTAGTAGGTGGTCCCATTTTAATTTGGTGAAGATCTGGTAAAGGGCTTCGGAGATAGACAATAAAACTCCGCAAAAAATCTATGGCATATCATCGACGATTGAAATAAATGATCCGATAACTTCTTACAGAGTAGTCCGATATTGATAATTTTTTTTTTGTTTGGTAGGTCGTACTTCAGAGGTGGTCCCATTTCAATTTGGTAAAGATCTGGTAAAGGGATTCGGAGATAGACAATAGAACTCCCCTAAGATCTATAGCCTATCATCGACTATGGAAATAAATGATTCGTGTTCATGTTCCCTTTTAGGTCATACTTCAGAGCTGGTCCAATTTTAATTTGGTGAAGATCTGGTAAAGGGCTTCGGAGATAGACAATAGAACTCCTCAAAGATCTAGAGCATATCATCGACTATTGAAAGAAATGATTCGTGTTCATGTTCCCTTTTAGGTCATACTTCAGAGGTGGTCCCATTTTAATTTGGTGAAGATCTGGTAAAGGGCTTCGGAGATAGACAATAGAACTCCTCAAAGATCTAGAGCATATCATCGACTATTGAAAGAAATGATTCGTGTTCATGTTCCATTTTAGGTCATACTTCAGAGGTGGTCCCATTCTAATTTGGTGAAGATCTGGTAAAGGGAGATATACAATAGAACTCCTCAAAAATCTATAGCATATCATCGGCGATTGAAATAAATGATTCGTGTTCATGCTCCCTTTACATTTACAATGAATATGTTAACCCAATATAAATAACACCAACACTGAAAATTTTTAAAATAAAAAATTTACTTCAAAACTAAAAAGTACCTACTAAATAATAATATAACCAGCGTATTTTAAATTCGCATCTATCAGAACATTAATTTGTTTTTTGGATTCTAAAACAATGAAAGTCGAGTGAATGCAGTTGAAATGCGCTCCTTACGAAGTATGTGTGGTATTACTTTGGTTGATCGAATCAAGAACAGTGTGATAAGGGATTGGTGTAAGTTGAAGGATGATATAGTAACAAGGATTGAGAGGGGTATGCTTAGATGGTTTGGTCACGTAGAGAGAATGAATGAAAGAAGACTTACGAATGAAATTTATCGAGCACAGGTGAGTGGAAGTGTTGGGAGAGGCCGTCCGAGGAAAACATACCACGATCAAATCAATGATCTTTTCCGAAAAGGACAAGTGCGTAGCACCCTCAATCGACGGAAGTGCATGAAAAGATGTATGAATGTCAATGAGGCTAGAGAAGTGTGTCAGAGTCGTAGCGTGTGGCGATCTGTGGTCTCTGCCTACCCCCTTGGGACAATGGCGTGAGCTTATGTATGTATGTAAACAATAAATTACTGTAATTTTTAAAGAAAAAACATATTTTTTACGAAATTTTATTGTTTTATTTGGTATCTTATCCAGCAAATTATAAAAATTCTGTAATTTACGTGTAAAATTTGGTAGCCTACCACCAAATTTTACACGTAAATTACAGAATTTTTATAATTTGCTAATAAAGTTACATTAATACATTTTGTTCTTACAAGTTAACAAAACAACTTCCTTATATAGTTACATAATTTGCCATAAGGCTCAACGAAAACGGCTGCGACTCAAAATTACTTAGGTATACTTGCATTCGTTTAAGAACTTAGTTATTAAGGTTAATTAAAAACTCAAAATAATTGCAAAATAATATTATATACTTTGATATACTTACTTACATTAGTTTAAGAATTTAGTTATTAAGGTAAAATTAATTATTATTTTTTGCTTTTCAGTTTTTTCGGCGGTTGAATTTTTTTGTTAAAAAGCTTTTATTATTAATTTACTACGTCTATGGTTGTTTCCATTTACCGACGGCGAGCGACGGCGGGCCCATACAAAAATGACATTTAGTATGGGCTCCATGATTTCCTACTGAAAGTTGTTCAGTTTGATGGTCTGATCACCCCCTTAAAAAAGTGGCATAATATTAAGAAAGACCCTATACAGGTTGTAAGGAAAAGTATCATTAACCTTTAAGCCACATACTCTACCCGTCAAACTGAACATTTTTACTATGGTAGCAAACCTGTCAGAACGAAAAAATCTGCTGCTCCATACTAAACTGCAAAACCTACTCGACTGAAACGTATGGAGCAGCAGATTCTTTTTCTTTCTGACAGGTTTACTCCCATAGTGGTTCAATTTGATGGATAGAGTATGCTGTGGTTTAAATGTTAATGATACTTTTCCTTACACCGTGTATAATACTAGCAACCCGCCCCGGCTTCGCACAGGTGGTGTGGTACCTATCTATTATAAATCTATCAAATACATACTCTACTTTCCTTGTTGGTTAATTTTTTTTTTTCGGAAACGGCTCTATCTTTTTACATGTACACACGGCGACACATCAAGCTATACAAAACCAAAATAAGCTGCCCGCGCGTAGGTCGAGTAACGTATAACCATGGTACAATAATATACTGCGCCTGGTATTCTCTTCCGATCACGTGACTGACCACGTGACTGACACAAGCCTACGTCATCATACCCTTTTACCATGTTTAGCGGCCATTTTTTTGTGACGTAGGCTTGTGTCACTCTGGGAATAGAAGACCTTGTTTTTTTAGACTATGCGTATAACGTCTCGCGACCAGTTTATATTGGTTTTGTATAGCTCGATATGTCGCCACCGTGTGTACTTAGATAATTTAAATAAATATAAATTGGCAACCCTACTACTGTAACACGTACTTGAAAACACTAACATCTCATAACTTTTGATTGTGTGAGCCTATTGCAATGAAATAAAAACGAAATGTTCTGATTGGTTCAGTAACCCCGGTCTGATTGGTTCAATAATTTGTGAAAAATGTGAAGTTTGCACAAAATGGGGTAGGCTGTACCGGGACGCAGCCGCAATGGAGTACGTGAAACGTCTTTAACAAATACTTTTTAATTTAATTTAATTTAATTTAACCTGCAAATAATGGTAAAATAAAATATAGCCGGTAGGTGCTATACTTCCAAAGTATAGCACCTACCGGCTATATTTTATTAATTAAGCGATCTTATCATAACATATTTTGTTACATAATGGTTTTGTGCTAGACAGAAATGAAAGACATTTCACGAATCTTTATAGGTTATTCGAAAATTCGTATTGTCTAAATCTGATTCTATAGGCTTTTTAGTGTTCCGTACCAAAATTGGCAAAACGGAACACTTATGGAATCAGCACGGTGTCTGTCCGTCCGTCCGTCCGTCCGTCCGTCTGTCACAGGCATTTTTCTCAGAGACCGTAAGACATAGGAAGTTGAACCTCGGTACAGATATAGCAATTGCTGGTCCAGTATCATAAATGAAGTAAAAAAAAAGCTTAATTTTCATATTGGAGGGCAATTTGGGGAGGTATAGAAAGGGTAAATTAAATAAAATAAAAATTCTACCCTATGGCGTGGGGTATCAATTGAAAGCTTATGAAAATACGAGTCGAAAAATATTCTTTTTCTTTTTTTTTATTATAAATCTTTGTTTAACAAAATTTTCAATTAAATCCGAGAAATTACTGTCACCTCTATTTCAAAAAATATAGCCGGGTAAGATCTGAAAAAAATCATGAACATCAGAAATAACGTGTAGATGGCGGGAAAATGATCAGGGTGGCACTAACTTAGATAGTTTTTTTTCTATACCCAAAAAACTAACACCAGTAAGACTGGTGTAAAATGATCTTCAGTTACTATGTGACCACATACTAAATAAGTGTCAATTTATAGTTGTTTCTTCAATGACCAATGTTAAGCAACTGGTAGTACGGAACACTAATTGCCCGAGTCCCGACTCGTACTTAGCCGGTTTGTTCATTTGTGTGAGGCTTGTGATAGTGTTGATTGTAAGTTTTTCTTTTAATTAAATTAAAACATTATTGATTTTTAAACATGTTGTTTGTTTTAAATTAAAACAATTCAAAAAGCTTCTAAAAAGCTCACGATTCTTGAACACGGGTATAACAGGTATAGGTATTATAAAGAAACGTGGTCGTTCACTCAAGGCCTCATAAAAAGGCTGAAAGTCACCCAAAGGGCAAAGGAGAGGGCTATGCTCGGAGTTTCCCTGCGAGATCGAATCAGAAATGAAGAGATCCGCAGAAGAACCAGAGTAACTGACATAGCCCAAAGAATTGCTAAACTTAAGTGGCAGTGGGCGGGGCACATTGCTCGCAGAACCGATGGCCGGTGGGGCCGAAAAGTTCTCGAGTGGCGACCGCGTACCGGAAAGCGCAGCATGGGTAGGCCCCTCACACGGTGGACCGACGACCTGGTGAAGGCGGCGGGAAAACGTTGGATGAGGGCAGCACAGGACCGGTCGTTATGGGGATCCTTGGGGGAGGCCTATGTCCAGCAGTGGACGTCCATCGGCTGAGATGATGATGATGTATTATAAAGACGATAGTGAAAACCTTGTAAGGATTTTTTTTTGTAGTTTTGAGAAATAAAGGAGTCACAACGTCGCGTCGACGCGCTCCGCCGTATATTAGGTGCCTCTGTAGAAGTAGCAGGTAATTAAATCGGTCTTAATTATTAAGGTACAGTAAAGAACGAAATTGCTACGTAAACTTAACTACTCTCTTACAACGTTATGGCCGTAATTTTGGAAGACTGTAAAGGGAAATTCATTTCTGGTTTGTTAAAACGTTAGATGTCGTTAACTCGCCTCGTTATTGCGTTATTAAAGGCTTCAGTAAAATTATGAATTACGGAAAATTTTACTTATTATGTTATCTTCGTCGGGAAATTTCTTTTTCTACATTTTCCTGAATCACCGTGAATTAATATAAATTTTTCGGTCAATGACTATTTTATCTGAAATTTGTTTTTCATAGAGTCACGTAGCGACTAATGGCGAGTCGGCTCACAAAAGTTCGCGTCGGCTGTACTGTTTCTAGCTGGCCACGTGGCGCTGCCATTTCGTACTGTAACTATTACCTCAAGAATGACGCGAATTTTTGTTCATAAACAATCTTTGGGCATTATACTGCCTGTCCATTGACACGAGCCAGCTGGCGGAGCGGAGAAACTGAGTTTTATTAACCAATCAGGATTACATAAAATCGAGCTCCTGATTGGTTAATATTTACTCGTTACTCCGCTCCGCCAGCTCGCTCCGCGTCAATGGACAGGACAGGAACCCTGCACTCGACTCGTAGTGCTGACGCAACCAAAAGGCCATAATAAACAAAACTTCTTTACATGAACCTAGGTATAAATTATGGAACAACAAAAATCTAGATACGGTCCATGACTGACTGGAATTAACACGATTTTTTTTATTGAAGTAACATTTCATAATTTCCCTTCCTCTATTTTGCGTTTTAATCCAAAATAATTGCAAAAGTTATAATTGCACTTACCTGGTATTTGAAGTAGCCAGGTCAAGGTAACTAACAAATAAACTTTCTAAGTTAGATTAACTAAGTTAACCACAGAACATTAAATGATAGATAGACGTGCCTCGTGGGCGTATTGAAGAGTCATGTCATGTGTCAAAACTCCAAACAATCATGTATGTGTTGTTTTGCCAAGTAAAATTATAAGTTACATATAACCAAAGCATTGCAAATGATATCCAATGCTTGAAAAATTTTGAAGAAATGGAAACAGTAGTCAATTCATCGTGGTTTACACGAATAAATCCTTATCCATCTCGTGGAAGATTCTGCGATAATTCGGCGACAATGCAGGTTTTCATATGGATAAAAAAATTATTATATTTCGAAGCTGTAATGTACGCGGGATAAGTATTTTTTAAGCGTAGGTATGTGTCTTGAACTCCTTACCATCCTGCATCGAATGAAGCGAAAAACCGCTGTGGTCTGAGGTAGGGCCAGTTTTTATATTAGCGAAGCAAACCACTTCTAACTATTATTTCATGTTCTGTGAAGTTAACTTCCTCCCTTCACGCGCACACCTGAACATTGTTTTTCGAAGATATTTATCTACCACCGGATGTTCTGTTGTGATTTCGAAAGTTTTACAGTTTGATGGTGTAAAACAGCCCTTAAACATACATAGGTACATTTATACAAACACATGACGCTGGTTACAAGCAATGCTACAACTATCCAATTCAATTCAATTCATTTATTTTAATTCAGATCGTGGATCCATATTGGTGTTAGTAACAGTGACTTAAGACTATGTTAGTGACAAATTTTTTTACATTTATTTAATATTTACAAAAGGGGGCCTAGAGCCCTTATGTAGGCTATTCCAGTGCCCAATGATGGGACACTGGAGCCGCTCTGCAATGGGCTCGAGGAGGGTGTTGGTGCTGCCCCGTACCCTGCGCAGCAGGGAGGCGGCACGTTTGCGTATGATGGCTGCAAAGCTATCTACTCGCGCCGCCGCAAACATGCCCGATGCGCTGCAGAAACGAGGCAGCCCCAACAACATCCTCAGCCCATTGTTGTACTGCACGCGCAGCGCACTGAGCGACTTCTGCGTGTAACTGACCCACAGGCTGCACGTGTAAAAGGACTGGCAATATGCCTTGAATAATGTTACTTTAACATCATTAGTACATCGTGCAAACCTGCGGGCAAGCATATTCGCCCTCATCGCCAGCGCCCTGCGCTCCCTCTCTATCTCAGCCTCATCCGACATGTCCTCAGAGACCATGTGCCCCAGGTACTTGAACTCAGTGACTCTGGCTAGCTTTACACCATCCAGAGTCACCGGCGGGATGTCATTGTAGGTCTTCTTACCTGCCTTGAAAATCATCATCTCACTTTTCTTTCCGTTGTACCTGAGGCCATGAGCCTCCGCGAACACCTCACACGTTCTCAGCAGCTTCCTGAGAGCCCTGATTGACGGGCTCAGCAGGACCATGTCGTCGGCATAGCTGATGTTATTGTAGCAAACTCCTCCTACGGAGCAGCCGACCCTGGCACCACTGAGCTCGACAATCAAACGGTTCATATACAGATTAAAGAGCACGGGTGAGCTCAAACCCCCCTGCCTCACCCCGCACTCCAACCTATATACATCCGACAGCGAACCTGACCATCTCACATAATTTGTTTGGTTGCCGTACCAATACTTAAACACATTTATTAAATCCGTTGGTAATTCTGTCTCATTGGCCAACTTACTCCAGAGAATATTGTAATCTACCAGGTCAAATGCCTTGGACAGATCCAGAAAACAGGCAAAGACAGGCGTCTTCCTACTAGTGTAGTACCGGACGGTGTGCTTGAGACAGAGAATAGCAGTTTCCGTAGACAGTCCGGGCCTAAACCCGAACTGGTTATCATGTAGGTTTATGTTTGCTCTGAGCTGTCTCTCAAGCAGACCGTCCAGAACCTTAGCCACAGTTGTTGCCAGTGAAATAGGCCTGTAGTTACTCCTGTCCGAGACATCGCCTGTTCTGTTCTTTAGTATTGGTACGACAACCGTCTTCATCAGCTCGTCTGGAAGATAGGCATGACTAACACAGAAACAAAATACCATAGCCAGAACTCTTGGTAGGTGTACACCAGCATACTGCAGATGCTCGATGCTGAGGCCATCGTGGCCCGGTGATTTCCCACGTGACATACCTTGGATCACCACCCTAATTTCCTTGGCGCTGAAATAACTTTGCACCTCAAGTCCGTCCTCAGCATCGAGCACCAGCGACTCTGACTGCAACGGAGACATCACTTTGAAATGGTCCCTAAACAAGTTAGCTATGGGGCCAGGCTCACAGACTCCATCAACATTCATGGGGACGCTCGACCTGGTATCAAGTTTAGCTGTCTGCTTCCAAAATTGCTTAAAGTCCTTATTTTTGTGGTGTGTGGCTAGGATATCCATCTTAATCTGCTTTTCATTGTCCTGACACCACTTTAACTTTTGTTTAAAATATCTTCTCTTTACTCTCATATCCTCAAAATAACTACCAGCTGAATGCTATCGACAAAGAATTTTGGTGTAGCAATCTAGCAATGCTCACAATTTTAGCACTTTAAGTTTCACGGTAGAACATCGGTGAGCTGACAATTCGGTATTTACCATGGTACAATAATATACTGCGCCTGGTATTCTCTTCCGATCACGTGACTGACACAAGCCTTCGTCATCATACCCTTTTACTATGTTTAGTACACTCTGGGAATAGAAGACCTTGTTTTTTATTCACTAAGGTGCTGTTTATACAAGGTGTAACAAAACACCCTAGTAATACTGTTACGGCCGCTGTCAAACGTCAAACGTAAAGAAGGCATTCGAAAATTCGGCCGGCTCATTAACAATCGCCGTGGTCCTACGGTCTAAGGTTCCGCCTCCCATGCTAGGGGGTGACGGTTCGAATCCGATCCGCGCCAAAAAATATTTCTAGATTTTTGTGTTTTTAGAAATGTTCTAGAAGGAAGAGAGAGAAGGAATATTTAAAAAGGGACAAAAGGTGAACGTGTCTAGGAACTTCGAGAAAGGAGGCGAAATTACGAATATTTGAAAAGAACCAGAAAAGTGGGCGTATCTTCGATCGGTTTCGAAAAAGGAACGCGGGGTTAGAACTATCTGGAGGAAAACAATCGAGTAAAGAAAAGAAGATCGAAAAAAGGGTATTCCGGAATGTTCTGCGGGATATAAAAAGGCGGCGAATTTCGACTGGCGGCAGTCCTTGGTTAAACAGTGAACAGTGCGAAACTAAAGGAAGAAAAGTAAAAGTGGAAAAGTACTAGTGAAGAGAAAAGTGCTAAGAGTGGAACAGTGAGTAGACTAGTGTCAGTGTAGTGCGTGACGTCGTAGTGTCGGCGTAGTACGTGACGTCCTAGTGTCAGTGTAGTGTGTGACGTCATAGTGTCGTACGTCTTGACGTCATAGTGTCGTACGTCGTGTCGTCATAGCCGTGACGCGTGTCGTGTCGTCACAGTAGTGACGTAGTGGACTGTGAACAGTGACAGTAAGTGGTGCACGGGGAATCCCTGCGGGAGGACCCGGTGAATTGAACCGTGTAGGGGAACCTCTGCGAGGTGGACCGTTTGTAAGTGTGTCCCAAATAAACTCTGTAAAATTGGACTTAGCGTTTCACTCCAATCCCGGAACCCGTAGCTCGTAACATTTGGTGTCAGAAGTGTGGGATTGGAGTAAGATGCCGCTGGTGCCAAAGGAGTTAAAGGGAGTCACCACCCGGGCCATGTCGGAAGCGCGCCAGGAAGGTGCGAGCCCTGCAACTGAGGTGCAGCGAACTCCGGAGAGACGACCTGAGGGAGGTGAAGTGCAGCGAACTCCGGAAAAGAACCCAGGGAACTTCCTCTATCAAATCCAACGCATGATGGAGGAACAACTGCGCGCACTGAAAGAAGATCAAGTTCGCCGCTAGGAGGAACAGGCTCGCCGGCAGGAGGAACAGGCGCGCCGGCAGGAAGACCAAATGCGCACAATGCAGGAGGCGCTTCATAAAGATATCACGAAAGGCTTGCAACAGGCGGTAGAGAGAGTCGAAGCCGTAGAAGGGAGGTTGGATCGTGTGAAGGGAGAGCTCGAAGGGAGGTTAGATCATGTAAAGGGTGAGTTCGGGGGGAGGCTGGATCGTGTAGAGGGTGAGTTCGCCAAGATCCGGCGAGAGGTTGAGCAGAGCAGATCTCATAGTCGTGTCGCTGCTGTTTTTGACTCACCCATTCAACCGAAAGGTGTCAAGACTCCGGTTTACGATGGACTGACGTCATGGCCCGCCTTTAAGCTACAATTTGAGACGGCGATGAAATTTAATGGCTGGGGCAAGGAGGAGGCGGAGACTGCGTTGATATTAGCACTCCAGGGACAGGCTCTCGCAGTACTAGAAGCCGTGGGTGCTGGAGGAAACCTGTCGTTCGACAATCTTTTTGGAGCTCTGGAGGCTAGATTCGGCGATGGACATATGGAACACGTGTATCGGGCGCGGTTGAAGGAACGTAACCAACATGCTAATGAGAGTCTGCAACAGTGGTCCGTGGAAGTGGAGAAGCTCGTGCGGAAGGCTTTTCAGTCGTCACCGGCAGTCATCGATGACATGCTCCTGCAGACCTTTACGGATGGTATACGGGACCCGGAGGTGCGAGCTGCAGTGCGACTTGGGCACCATGTTACACTCAGGGACGCTGTTGCTCATGCATTGGAAGTGGAAGCTGTACGTCAGGATCCTCGTTCCGGTCGTCTCAGGGAGATTGTGGTGACTGGAGCGTCAGCGCCGAGAAATCGGAGTGACAATTATATGTGCTACAAGTGTGGTGAACAAGGGCATATTCGTAGCTCCTGTCCGAACCGATCAGGCCGTCGTTATGTGAGCTACAAGTGTGGTGAACGAGAGCATATTCGCAGCTCCTGCCCGGGGCGCACAGGCCGTCGTTATGTGTGCTACGAGTGTGGTGAACGGGGGCATATTCGCAGTTCCTGCCCGAAGCGTACAGGTCGTCGGGACATAGGAGTCTCGACTGATGAGCAGCAGGAGAACTGGAGAACGTTGGCCGGTTATGTTGCAAATCCAATCATTAGAGTCAGGCAAATATCGGACGGAGATAGTCTGTTAGTTAAAGGAGGGGTGAATGGTAGAATCTGTCAACTAACTGTGGATACCGGTGCTTCGAGGACGGTGGTCAATGCTCGACTGATAAGCGAAATGGGAAGTTATCAGGAGACACGACTTCTGCAGCGAACTAAACTACAGTTAACGACTGCTACCGGCCAGCGCATACCAGTTCAGGGGGAGTTGGGAGTTTCAATTACGATCGGTGGGACTCTTTTCAAACATGAGGTGATCGTAGCTGAGATAGTGGACGATTGCATCATTGGTTTGGATTTCTTACAAAATCACCAGTGCAACATAGACATGAAGAATGGAGTGCTACGATGTAATACAGAGGAGGTTCCGATGAAAGGTGGATCATCGGAAAAGGTCTACCATGTGAGAAGAATGGTTCTCGAGCCTGGATCACAGAACTTGGTACCTGTTGTTTTGCCCAAGAGTAACGATGGGAGCTGTGCTGTGATGGAAAAGGTTGAAGCTGGGACTTGTTGGATTCCGGTGAGGAAAGTTGTTGGACCAGTTTCTTCTGCTCCGATCCTGATACCTAACGTTGGAGATATGGACCTGACGATTGGGAAGGGGGAGGTTGTTGATCACTGTGGAGATAATCCTCCTAGGAAGCAGAAGACTGAGGGGGATGTCGTATCGAAAGTTGTAGAATACTCCAGCAAGGACCTGGCAAAGCCACAGGCTGTGATAGCGAAGAACTCGCTCTCTAAGAACGGCGCACATATTGGTAAAATAAACCGATCGAAGATACGCCCACTTTTCTGGTTCTTTTCAAATATTCGTAATTTCGCCTCCTTTCTCGAAGTTCCTAGACACGTTCACCTTTTGTCCCTTTTTAAATATTCCTTCTCTCTCTTCCTTCTAGAACATTTCTAAAAACACAAAAATCTAGAAATATTTTTTGGCGCGGATCGGATTCGAACCGTCACCCCCTAGCATGGGAGGCGGAACCTTAGACCGTAGGACCACGGCGATTGTTAATGAGCCGGCCGAATTTTCGAATGCCTTCTTTACGTTTGACGTTTGACAGCGGCCGTAACACTGCCCCTCCCTTAGTTCTGCTCGTCCCGAGCATCATTACTGCTGAAATATCGAGCCAACCGGTCAACGTGCACTAACTTCAACGGGCTCCCTGGCGGACGCCGGAATCGGTGTTGGCCGACGTTCATCCTGGTCACTACCTCATATGGCCTTTTCCAACTTGATTGTAACTTCGGACGCTTCTCCTTCTTACGAGCAAACAGAATGCGCCTAAGCTGCTGATTGACTGGCGCTACGTCTCCTGTATTGTTCGCATGCTTCACCAGGTCTATTTTACCAATATGTGCGCCGTTCTTAGAGAGCGAGTTCTTCGCTATCACAGCCTGTGGCTTTGCCAGGTCCTTGCTGGAGTATTCTACAACTTTCGATACGACATCCCCCTCAGTCTTCTGCTTCCTAGGAGGATTATCTCCACAGTGATCAACAACCTCCCCCTTCCCAATCGTCAGGTCCATATCTCCAACGTTAGGTATCAGGATCGGAGCAGAAGAAACTGGTCCAACAACTTTCCTCACCGGAATCCAACAAGTCCCAGCTTCAACCTTTTCCATCACAGCACAGCTCCCATCGTTACTCTTGGGCAAAACAACAGGTACCAAGTTCTGTGATCCAGGCTCGAGAACCATTCTTCTCACATGGTAGACCTTTTCCGATGATCCACCTTTCATCGGAACCTCCTCTGTATTACATCGTAGCACTCCATTCTTCATGTCTATGTTGCACTGGTGATTTTGTAAGAAATCCAAACCAATGATGCAATCGTCCACTATCTCAGCTACGATCACCTCATGTTTGAAAAGAGTCCCACCGATCGTAATTGAAACTCCCAACTCCCCCTGAACTGGTATGCGCTGGCCGGTAGCAGTCGTTAACTGTAGTTTAGTTCGCTGCAGAAGTCGTGTCTCCTGATAACTTCCCATTTCGCTTATCAGTCGAGCATTGACCACCGTCCTCGAAGCACCGGTATCCACAGTTAGTTGACAGATTCTACCATTCACCCCTCCTTTAACTAACAGACTATCTCCGTCCGATATTTGCCTGACTCTAATGATTGGATTTGCAACATAACCGGCCAACGTTCTCCAGTTCTCCTGCTGCTCATCAGTCGAGACTCCTATGTCCCGACGACCTGTACGCTTCGGGCAGGAACTGCGAATATGCCCCCGTTCACCACACTCGTAGCACACATAACGACGGCCTGTGCGCCCCGGGCAGGAGCTGCGAATATGCTCTCGTTCACCACACTTGTAGCTCACATAACGACGGCCTGATCGGTTCGGACAGGAGCTACGAATATGCCCTTGTTCACCACACTTGTAGCACATATAATTGTCACTCCGATTTCTCGGCGCTGACGCTCCAGTCACCACAATCTCCCTGAGACGACCGGAACGAGGATCCTGACGTACAGCTTCCACTTCCAATGCATGAGCAACAGCGTCCCTGAGTGTAACATGGTGCCCAAGTCGCACTGCAGCTCGCACCTCCGGGTCCCGTATACCATCCGTAAAGGTCTGCAGGAGCATGTCATCGATGACTGCCGGTGACGACTGAAAAGCCTTCCGCACGAGCTTCTCCACTTCCACGGACCACTGTTGCAGACTCTCATTAGCATGTTGGTTACGTTCCTTCAACCGCGCCCGATACACGTGTTCCATATGTCCATCGCCGAATCTAGCCTCCAGAGCTCCAAAAAGATTGTCGAACGACAGGTTTCCTCCAGCACCCACGGCTTCTAGTACTGCGAGAGCCTGTCCCTGGAGTGCTAATATCAACGCAGTCTCCGCCTCCTCCTTGCCCCAGCCATTAAATTTCATCGCCGTCTCAAATTGTAGCTTAAAGGCGGGCCATGACGTCAGTCCATCGTAAACCGGAGTCTTGACACCTTTCGGTTGAATGGGTGAGTCAAAAACAGCAGCGACACGACTATGAGATCTGCTCTGCTCAACCTCTCGCCGGATCTTGGCGAACTCACCCTCTACACGATCCAGCCTCCCCCCGAACTCACCCTTTACATGATCTAACCTCCCTTCGAGCTCTCCCTTCACACGATCCAACCTCCCTTCTACGGCTTCGACTCTCTCTACCGCCTGTTGCAAGCCTTTCGTGATATCTTTATGAAGCGCCTCCTGCATTGTGCGCATTTGGTCTTCCTGCCGGCGCGCCTGTTCCTCCTGCCGGCGAGCCTGTTCCTCCTGGCGGCGAACTTGATCTTCTTTCAGTGCGCGCAGTTGTTCCTCCATCATGCGTTGGATTTGATAGAGGAAGTTCCCTGGGTTCTTTTCCGGAGTTCGCTGCACTTCACCTCCCTCAGGTCGTCTCTCCGGAGTTCGCTGCACCTCAGTTGCAGGGCTCGCACCTTCCTGGCGCGCTTCCGACATGGCCCGGGTGGTGACTCCCTTTAACTCCTTTGGCACCAGCGGCATCTTACTCCAATCCCACACTTCTGACACCAAATGTTACGAGCTACGGGTTCCGGGATTGGAGTGAAACGCTAAGTCCAATTTTACAGAGTTTATTTGGGACACACTTACAAACGGTCCACCTCGCAGAGGTTCCCCTACACGGTTCAATTCACCGGGTCCTCCCGCAGGGATTCCCCGTGCACCACTTACTGTCACTGTTCACAGTCCACTACGTCACTACTGTGACGACACGACACGCGTCACGGCTATGACGACACGACGTACGACACAATGACGTCAAGACGTACGACACTATGACGTCACACACTACACTGACACTAGGACGTCACGTACTACGCCGACACTACGACGTCACGCACTACACTGACACTAGTCTACTCACTGTTCCACTCTTAGCACTTTTCTCTTCACTAGTACTTTTCCACTTTTACTTTTCTTCCTTTAGTTTCGCACTGTTCACTGTTTAACCAAGGACTGCCGCCAGTCGAAATTCGCTGCCTTTTTATATCCCGCAGAACATTCCGGAATACCCTTTTTTCGATCTTCTTTTCTTTACTCGATTGTTTTCCTCCAGATAGTTCTAACCCCGCGTTCCTTTTTCGAAACCGATCGAAGATACGCCCACTTTTCTGGTTCTTTTCAAATATTCGTAATTTCGCCTCCTTTCTCGAACTTCCTAGACACGTTCACCTTTTGTCCCTTTTTAAATATTCCTTCTCTCTCTTCCTTCTAGAACATTTCTAAAAACACAAAAATCTAGAAATATTTTTTGTGTTTTGGGGGGGCCCCCCCCCCAAACCCCGCGTCCCCACGCGGGGTTAGAACTATCTGGAGGAAAACAATCGAGTAAAGAAAAGAAGATCGAAAAAAGGGTATTCCGGAATGTTCTGCGGGATATAAAAAGGCGGCGAATTTCGACTGGCGGCAGTCCTTGGTTAAACAGTGAACAGTGCGAAACTAAAGGAAGAAAAGTAAAAGTGGAAAAGTACTAGTGAAGAGAAAAGTGCTAAGAGTGGAACAGTGAGTAGACTAGTGTCAGTGTAGTGCGTGACGTCGTAGTGTCGGCGTAGTACGTGACGTCCTAGTGTCAGTGTAGTGTGTGACGTCATAGTGTCGTACGTCTTGACGTCATAGTGTCGTACGTCGTGTCGTCATAGCCGTGACGCGTGTCGAGTCGTCACAGTAGTGACGTAGTGGACTGTGAACAGTGACAGTAAGTGGTGCACGGGGAATCCCTGCGGGAGGACCCGGTGAATTGAACCGTGTAGGGGAACCTCTGCGAGGTGGACCGTTTGTAAGTGTGTCCCAAATAAACTCTGTAAAATTGGACTTAGCGTTTCACTCCAATCCCGGAACCCGTAGCTCGTAACAATACTTAAGGGGGTGCTTCAGATCATCAAACTGAACAACTTTCACATAATAATTTTCATAATTTATTTATTTATTTGTGATACACAGGTTATAGTAATTACACGTTTACAAATATATAGGTCTCACTGTGATCCGCCTGATGGCATACAAATAATGTAGTAAGTTACACAAAATAATGAGCTATATCAAACAATAATCATATTAATAACAAATTCAATAATGATACCAAATCTCAACAATAATAATAATTTTACAAACAATAGTCATATTAATAACAAATTCAATAATAATACCAAATGTCAACAATAATAATAATCTTACAAACAACAAATCAATCAATTATACTATCAACTATATTTGCTACAATCTAAATTATGTCATTGTGGTTTAAGAAATCACTAATTGAGTAAAATGTCATATTAATTAAGTAGTCTTTTAAATTCCGCTTAAATACTGAAATGTCATTACATTCTCTTATGTTTTTAGGGATTTTGTTATAAATTTTAGGCGCCATGGCTAAACAACTCTTTTTAAATAATGCTGTCTTGCAAGGTACAAGTCGCATTTGATCACAGCGGCGTGCACTCGTGACCTTGGTGAATAAGTTTTCGTGACCTTTGACAAAAAGAGCAACCTCGTATATGTACATTGACGGAAATGTAAGAATATTTAGTGACTTAAAGTACGGTTTACATGATACAAATCTCTTCAAACCACACATTGATCTTATGCATCTTTTCTGTGCACGAAATACTGTGATCGAATTAGTAGCATTTCCCCAAAATATTATACCATATCTTAATCTCGAAGCTATATATCCATGATATGCCATTAGTAGAGTTTGTTGGCTGACTTTCTTTGATAACATAAAGATGGCGTACGAAAACTGTGTTATTTTATTACATACAAATTCAATATGAGTCTGCCACTTCATGTCATTATCAATATGGAGTCCGAGAAATTTTGTTGTTGCTGAACACTCTATTTCTTTTCCGCTTATTACTACGTTATTCAGTAAATGCTGATCTCGTTTCTGTGTAAAATTCATTATTTTGGTTTTACCAAGATTTATGTGCAAATTATTATTATCTAACCATTCAATAATCGAAGTCAAACTAATCTTAATATCTGTTTCGTTGTTGCAAACGAGTGTACAGTCATCTGCAAATAATGTCATATGATTTTTCGTGACTTTAGGTATGTCATTGATGTAAATATTAAAGAGAAGCGGTCCCAATACGCTACCTTGGGGAATTCCCGTAGAGACAATTCTCGGAGATGACATGTATTCTTTCTCACATTTGGTCTGTGGGCAAATTCTTTGAAGAGAAGTTACCTGAATTCTGTTACTAAGATATGATTTAATCAGATCTAATGAATTACCTCTCACGCCATAAATTTCTAGCTTATTTAAAAGAATACTGTGCTCTACAAAATCAAAAGCTTTTGTCATATCCATGTAGAGCGCTAAAACCCTTTGCCTTTTGTCCATTTTAGAATAAATAATGTTTATAAATTTATAAATTGCAATGTCAATTGATATATTCTTTCGAAAACCATGCTGCTCGTCAGCGAAAATTTTGTTGTTTTCAAAATATACGTTTAAGTTATTGAATATTACCTTTTCAATTATTTTAGAAAATATAGAAACTAAAGCCACTGGTCGATAATTTTTTATTTCCTTTTTATCGTCCTTCTTGTGTAACGGTTTGACAATAGTAGTCTTGAGTCTATTCGGATAAGTACCCTGCTCTACACAAAGATTAACGATGTAGGTTAGTACGGGTGATATCAAAAAGGAAACGTATTTAACGACTTTTGTAGAAACCTCATCATTACCCGTACTATATGTATTTTTCAATTGCTTAATGATATTACCTATTTTGTCAACGGTTGTGGGATACATAAAAAAAGAATTGGGTGAATTATGAGTACAAGTCCGCTTATAGTTAATGTTATTAGTTTGATGTGAATCTACTAAGTCAATATAATAGTCATTAAAACGCTGTGCAATCTCAATTGGATCGGAAATATATTGTTCACCAACTTTTATTTCACTAATTTCCTCCTTAGGGAACTTTTGTGCAATGTTATTTATAACATTCCATGTTGCCTTCGCTTTATTTGACGATTGTTGTATATAGTGATTATTCTGAGATCGCTGTGTCAGTTTGACAATTTTACTATACCTGTGAGAATATTGTTTGAAGATTTTCTTATCAGCCGGATTTTTTGAAAATCTATATTTCCATAAAAGGGTGCACTTATGTTTGCTACATCTTTTTATTCCACGCGACAACCATTTTGGGCGAATTTTTGTAAATTTCTTTATTTTTATACGCGGGAAACATAAATCGTAGAATAATTTGAATTGTTCAAAAAAGATATCAAAAGCGTCATTAGCGTCAGTGGTTTTAAATACATCATCAAAAGTAAGATCCCCCAAGCATTCTCCAAATTTAACTAAGTTTTCTGGGGCAAAATCACGTCTTATAGAGTACCAATAATTGATGTTACTAGTCTTTTTCACCGGACATTTAAGTAATTGCGCCTTGTGGTCAGATAGTCCAAATTCCTGCAGTTCTCCTTTGGCGCCTCGAATATTATGTATTATATTATCTAAACATGTCCCACTACTGGGACGCGTAGGTTCCCTTATCGAGAAGTTCAGCCCAAAGTTCATTATAATATGCTCAAATTCCATGGAGTAATTTGTTTTCTTTAGAATATTTGTATTGAAATCTCCACAAATGATGAGATTTTTCTTATTATTAGTCAAAATAAGTCTCAAGATAGAAGTTAAACTGTCAAAAAATATCTCATAATATCTGCTAACATCTTTGCTTTTTGGGACTCTATATATGCATAATATTACAACCTTGTGCTGAATGATTTCAGCAGCACAACACTCAAAAATATTCGGTATATTGTATTTCAGCACAGACTCTATAACCGTAAACCGCATGCTATTCCTAATTAATATGCAAGACCCACCTTTCCTTTTATTTCGTGCAGAATAAGTTGCGACTCTGTAATTGGGTATATTTAACAATTTGAAGTCATTCGAAGTTAAATTATGTTCTGTAAAACATAATATGTCAATTGATTTACCTATCTCTACCATATTGTCTAAGCAAACTGTAAAAATGTCAGCTTTCGTAATTAATCCTGAAATGTTTTGGTGTAAAATATTAATATAATTATATGTGTATGGATTGACATTAAATGTTATTTTCTGTGATCTATCGAAGTTGTCATCTTTAGGGTCGAAAAAATGTTTCATTTGTACCTTTTCTCGTGCAGGGGAGAGAGTCATATGGTATGGTCCCTTTCTTTGGCATATCAGTGATATTAGCTGAGCATGGTGATGGTTCTGTGACATTCAAAGCATGGTCTAAAGTATATTGTTTCATTTTGGCCACTATATTTTTTACTGATAAAAACTCGAGTTCGTATTCTGTCATATCGATATGGAAATTAATCTTTTTGCAGACGTCATTAATGTATGTTATCCTTTTATATGAATAATGTTTGAGGCTATCCCCCGATTCAATAAAAGTACAGTTTTTGTAATGATTTGTCCACAATTTTAAATGATGGTTTAGTGTTTTTACGTTCAATTGGGGATTTTGTATAACGGGTAGTAAGTAAACCCTTACATGCAATAATTTACTAAGTATTACACACACATTTGATAGTAACTCTAGAGGGTTATCATCACTGGAACCGATGCTCAATATCACAACATCGTCACTAGATAAATTATTTATAATATTTTCACTTTGCTCTAAAATTTTCGAGCTAGTTGCTTTAGCCATTATGGTTGATGATGGCTTGTAATTGTCATTCCATTTTCCATGGCGCGTATCACTTAATCTCGATGCTAGACCGGAGAGATGTTCGTTACCTAAGATAACTATCTTACGCTTGTCCTCGAAATTTAGCGTTTTCTTGGCTTCCTGAGTGATGTCCCGAGGTGCTTGGCTACTCGGTGATGTCTTTTCTGTAGAGTTCAGCACTTTATTCTCAATAGATGGTGTGCTTCCTCGAGGTTCCTCTTCGCTTTTATTATTTAATAGGTTAACTATCTTACGCTTTTCCTCAAAAATTAGCGTTTTCTTGGCTTCCTGAGTGATGTCCCGAGGTGCTTGGCTACTCGGTGATGTCTTTTCTGTAGAGTTCAGCACTTTATTCTCAATAGATGGTGTGCGTGTGATTCACATGGGGCCTATTGGCGATATTTCGAGAAAAAATAAAAAAAATCTGCTGTCCCATACAAAACTGCAGTACCGACTCGACTAAAATGTATGAGATAGCAGATTTTTTTTATTTTTTCTCGATGTTGGCCCCATAGTGAAAGTTGTTCAGATTGATGGTCTGAAGCACCCCCTTAAGTATTACTAGGGTGTTTTGTTACACCCTGTAAGTATAGGATCCTTCTTAATATGCTGACACTTTTTTAAGGAGGTGATTAGACCGTCAAACTGAACAGCTTTCTCTATGGCACCAACATCGAAATCGCGAAAAAAAACCAGCCCTTAATTCCATACAAAACTGCAATCCTACTCGAGCCGAATGTATGGGACAGCAGATTTTTTTTCGCAATTTCGATGTTGGTCCCGTAGTAAAAGTTGTTCAGTTTGATGGTCTGATCATCCCCTTAAAAAAGTGTCAGCATATTAAGAAGGACCCTGTATACAGAAGAGACGTGTGGCAGTGGCAGAGAGTCAAATTAACACCAATAAAAATCTTATAGTTCATAGCATAGCGTCGTCTCTGTCGTAAAGGAAAATCGCACCCGCGCCCGCGCCGCGAGGCGCGGGCATAAAGGAGCAAATTGGAAGCGGACCGTATGAGGCGTGCGGTCGCGACGTGTCGCTGCGGTCGTGAATGGGAAGCCGACCGCACGCCGCAACTGCACGCCGCAGCTACAGACAGTATTGCCAACTTAGGGTATTTACTGGGGTAATAATTTTCAGTAGGGTTTTAAGATTTAGGATGATGCTTTATATCTACTATACCGTAACTTCAGCTCTAATAAAGGGTGAATAGAAAAGATTTTCGTAAAAACGAATAAGTAGAAAAAATTTCCGTAAAAAGTAAAAACATGTTTTTTTTATTTGTTTCCCAAAATTATCATCTCGTATTTATTATATCTAGTAATATTTAAATACTGTTTTACCAAATACCAAACGCCAGTATGATTTATTGTTGGAATTTAACGGAAAATGTGGTTGAAAATAGAAATTTCATTAAATTAAAGAAATATCGTGGAATTTGTATGAATTATCGTGTTATACCCGACTTTTATGTTCTATCGCATGCCATTCAAAAATATCGTGAATCTAAGATAATTATCGCATGCTGGCAGCACTCGGCGACACTACTGGTCTGCGGTCGAGCGTCAGTGAAGCTCGACCGCACTGCAGTGAAGTCGAGCAGCGTGTCCATACAAACCAGTAGTGTCGTCGCGACATGCGGTTGCGGCGTGCGGCGTGCGGTCGCCTGTCAACCGCCACCTTTAAAACGACGTAATGCTATACGTACTATATGGTTTATATTGTCTTACTTTAACTATCTGCCACCGCCACACGTCTCTTTTGTATAAACCGTGCCTTAGGTTATGTCATGTGTCAAACCTATACAACGTGTTAATGAATTAACGCAAAACCTCATACACCCCAACTGTTTTATAACAAAATAATTAGATTGCAACAATAATTTCATTATTTTGATAGGTAAAATTTAAAGTTATTCGCATTTTAAGTTTTGAGGCAAAAATGATTTGTTATCATTTCAGCACTGAAAGAAAGCGCTAACGTACTCATGGATACATTTTTATAATCTTGTTTTGGTAGTAAGTAGGGTGAGTTGACATCGGGTTTAGAAAACTTGAAGTTTTGCAAAAAGAAAAATATTTTATATTTTGAAAAAAATTCCCTATGTTGAAACCATGATAATTCAATTCTTTCTGCTCTCGATTCTAAACAAATTACTTTCTTGTTTTGCGTTAATTCATTAACACGTTGTATAAAAACTTAGACGATCTGAAGGATGCCAGAAGGATGTAACATTTATGAGCTCGTCGATGTTTTTGACAGTGATGTAACGATTAGGAATTGCACTCCAGCCCCTAAAAGAAAATAAAACTAACACTACCTACTACCTGCTTCAACTATCCAACATTTGCGAATGTTGAGCTCCTATACAGGGTATAACAAAACACCCTAGTAATACTTAAGGGGGTGCTTCAGACCATCAAACTGAACAACTTTCACTATGGGGCCAACATCGGAGACTATGGAGCACATTCTCTGTGACTGTGATGTCTTGGCGGCAAAACGCATGTGCCTCCTCGGTGATGGATATCCAAAACCGGGAGATCTTAGACTTCTTCCCCTCAAGGGTATTGCCTCCTTTATTGACCATGTATTTGAAGGGTGAAGAAAGTAAAAAGTACTGGGGCTAACACAAAAGATCCCACTGGGTCGAAGTGTTGCTGGCTTGCCAGCCCCCACAACAAGATAAGATAAGATACGATGGGGCCAACATCGCATCGAGAAAAAATAAAAACATCTGCTGATACACACCTACTAATGCCTCTAATCATCTAACCCCAAGAAAAGTAAAACCTAACACAAACTACACACATTTTGCTAATTACCTAACAAGCTTATAACGATAATGGCAACTGAGTTGTTAGGATCCAAATGGAGTTTTGGTGCTTAAAGTAGGCAATTAAGACATAGGTATTATTAGTTCTCGGGTTCGTGAAAATGGACAGATTACAATAACCACAGTAAGCTACGTATTGTACTTATGTTGTTGTTTCTCATTATTTAGGGTCATCTTAGATCAAAGGGATATTAGGGATTAGATGTAGAGTTTCGTTCCGTACCCAAAGGATAAAGGATGCCAATAAGGGACTTTATTTATATGCCACCGCGGTCTTATCGTCTGTCTGTCTGTCCTACGTACCTATAAAGGGCTGTATCTTTTGAAAGATAGTAGAAATAGTAAGACGGTAGACATTTTCACATAATATATGGCGGATTTGCTAAAAAAATAGATTTTATATGATACAGGTGTAAGTGACAGCCTAGCAAATACTGAAACGGTGAATTCAGACCATCAAACTTAACAACTTTCATTATGGAGCCACCCTCAGGAAACGCGAAAAAAATTGGCTGCTCCATACATAACAGCTGTACCTACTTCCCGACTCTAATGTATGAAGAGGCTGATTTTTTTTTCACAATTCTTGCTCCATACTACATGGCTCCATAGTGAAATTTGTTCAGTTTGATGGTCTGAATTCACCGTTTCAGTATTTGCTAGGCTGTCAGCCTGTCAATTACACGCTGTATATAATTTCAATTTATAATTTGCACACACACACAACATAAAAAAAAAAAACATAAGTCCCCTAGTGGTTGACCCAAATGGTCATCCGACACCAAGAGGTTGTTACGCATCGTAGGTCTAGGTAGGACACACACTCAAGCACCCATCTCTCATATACACAATAGCACACCCTCATAAATTTCATCGCACACATACACACCCCCCCCCCCAACATACACACACATACGCACAATTTATTTTTTCTCTTTAACTCTTCATTTAAGTAATTTTAATTTTAGATTTTCATGTTTTGCCACTCATTGTTGTCGTGTAACACACAACTTTGATTTCCAACCACTAACTATCTAAACTATTATAAAACTGTAACAGAAGTGTGTCTGTACATTGAAGATATTTACAAAAAAAAAATTACGACATGGTTTTTACCAGTCCCTGATTGAAAATCACAAATTTTTGGATTTTTTGTCTGTCTGTTTGTTTGTTTGTTTGTTTGGGTGTTTGTGTGTTCGAGTATCACGCAAAAACAACTGAACTGATTTTGATGAAACTTTTTTTGTTTGATAGCTTATGATCTGACTTAAAATCTGGTATACAATTTATGCGGGCGAAGTCGCGGGTAAATGCTCGTTTATCTATAAAATGTGAAGAGCACTGACTCTCGTAGATCAGATTTTCTTTGTTTGAGAGTCAGAGTTCCCCTAATTAGTGTCATAGCATTGTTCTAATAATACCTAACATTTTGACCATTATAACATGTTTGTAAGGCTAGGTGAGTGAATTAAACATTTTTTATTTTTATTTTTTTATTTTATATTTCTAGCCCAGCCATAACAGCGAAAATCCTTGTAGTAATAGCAGTTTTCTTCACATATTGCTTACAAATGTACGCGCCGATGGATATAATATGGAGTCGCCTACGCAGGCACGTGAAGGAAAACTTTCATAACGTCGGACAAATATTATTGAGGACATTGAGCGTTGTACTGACGGGTAAGTGAACAAAAAGGTTATAGGAATGAATGAAAGAATGACAGAATGACATGCACATAGAAGCTCACTTAGGATACTATATACAATGTTCTTGGCTCACTTAGAGGGAGGTTACACGTTCAGTATTTCGTCATTCTGGTCTATCAGTCTGGTCAGAATGATGGGAGAATGATCGTGTAACCCACAAACTGACGGAATGATGGTCCAGACTGATGGAATGATGATCCAGACTGATGACAATTTTATACAGGGTGTACAATAAAATGGGACAGCTTCTTAAAGGGGTGCTTCAGACCATCAAACTGAACAACTTTATCTATGAGACCAATATCGAAATCGCGAAAAAAAAATCTGCTGTCCCATACATTTCAGTCGAGTTATGTTTGCAGTTTTATATGGGAGAGCGGATTTTTTTTTCGCGATTTCGATATTGGTCCCATAGAGAAAGTTGTTCAGTTTGATGGTCTGAAGCACCCCTTTGAGTAGCTGTCCCATTTTATTGTACACCCTGTATAATCATTTCTGTCATTCCATTGTGAATGATGAAAATAATACTGATGGGAAACTGATCGTGTAACCCACTCATCATTCTGGCATCATTCTGGCGTCATTCTGGCGTCATTCAACGATTGACCAGACTGATGAAATACTCGTACTGAGCGTGTAACCTCTCTCTTACCTCTCTCTTACATTCCCCAGTAGTTCAAGAAATAAGAAATCTTCTGTTTCATACCATTTGAGTCGATCAGCTGACTTTTTTGTGATTTTTGGGTTTGTCCCTTAGTAAAAGTTGTTCAATTTGATGGGCGGACCGGCGGACGGATCGGTGGGCGGGCTACCCTTGAAAATTTGGAAAAAGATTAAAAGAATTGCCTCGTAACCAACATTTTACAGATCTTGACCACCCGAAAGGTAGGTAGTATTTTAAAGGGGTGGTTAAGACCATCAAACTGAACAACTTTCATTATGGAGACAAAGTAAAAAAAACCGCCCTACCTTAGCAGAAAATTATCGAACGTTTTTAATTTCACCCTGTATGAGTCGGCTTTGGAACAAAGGTTACGCACGATTGACGGTAATCTTCTGTTAAAGGGGCACCGAGCCACCGGTACTGCTCTCAATCGCATTTCTTTAATTTCTTAACATTTCCAAAAATCTAGAATGTTACATTATTGTAATCATTGTTGATTTTATGCGTGTATTTTCTGTGTATGTGTACTTCTATAACAATTTGTGGAGAAAATATATTTTTTTTTTGATATGTTATATAGTCATTGCGGATAGCGTTCATAATGTTTGTAGTTAATATCTTCAAAAGCGCCAAAAAGTGCCCGTTTTGGCTGTCTTAACGATAATAACTACGAACATAAAATATAGTCATCCGTAATATTTCGATGAATTAAAAAAAACAATGACTGCAATGCGTGATTTTTCGAAATGTTGTATAATTGTATAGAAACAAAAATTTTTTTTTGGAGGCAGCACTATAGGCTCGGTGCTCCCTTAAGTTTAGTCGGCTCATCGGCTTGCGTTTGACCTCAGATTCCAATTAGAATTTCTGTTAAGCCCTAGTTATACAGGGTGTACAATAAAATGGGATAGCTACTGAAAGGGGTGCTTCAGACCATCAAACTGAACAACTTTCTCTATGGGACCAACATCGAAATCGCAAAAAAAAAATCTGCTGTCGCATACATTTCAGTCGAGTTATGTTTGTAGTTTTGTATGGGAGAGCAGATTTTTTTTTCGCGATTTCGATGTTGGTCCCATAGAGAAAGTTGTTCAGTTTGATGGTCTGAAGCACCCCTTTAAGTAGCTGTCCCATTTTAATGTACACCCTGTATATTGATCTCTCTCAGTGCCTTTGATCAATTCATAGAAGACATGTAATAGGGTAATAGTATTGACTGCATCTGAAGTGCGATTTTTGAAAATCATACGAGCGACTTGGCAGTAGAAAATGTCAAAATTACTATGAGGATTATGCGTCTTTCTACTGCCAAGTCGCTCGTATGATTTTCAAAAATCGCACTTCTGAACCGTTTACACTTAGTCAATAGTGCAAGTTACATAACCATGTAGTTGGATTGGATCTCTTCTTAGGTTAGATGAAATAAGTTCCAGTTCCATGTAAAGTACGTTAGTTGACAAAGGGAAACATCCTACTGGTAGTATAGTAATTGACAACATTTCATTTTAAGAAAATGGAATTCAAATGGAATTCAAATGGAATTTATGTAATTCAAAGCTTGTATCAAAATTATCAGATTTTTCTATCCATTATTTCTCGAGTTAAGTGAAAAATACTGAAAAATAAAATAGAGGTTGAATGAGATTTTATTCCTTTGCCTGCTTGGCTTTTCTATTGTGTTTGACAGTTTTTATTTTAAATTAATAATTTTAATATGTCAATCACATATCAATTCAAATTCAATTCAAAAAAAAAAAAAATCAAAAAATTTCAAAAAAAAAAAAAAAAAAATTCAATCAAAAAAAAAAAAAATCAATCAAAAAAATCAATCATTCATTCAATTTTTTTATCTTTCATTCAATTTTTTTTTTTTTTTTTTATTTTCATTTTTTTTTTTTTTTTTTCATTTTTTCAATTCTTTTTATTTTTCAATTTCATCCTGTATAATAGTTTATACGGACATTGTTAGCGTAACGTTTGTATTAAAAAAAATATTTTTATCCGATGTAAAAAAACTTGATTCAATGCATTGTATTCTACCTACACTATATTGTGGTTTAAAGGTAAATGATCCTTTTTCTTACACCCTTTATACCATCATTACCTTACCTAAGTACTTACTTACCTTCCGAACACCTTCCAACGCGGTGGTAGAGTCAAAAAATGACGTCAAAAAGCTATCTACAGGGTGTAACAAAACACCCAAATAATACCAACATCGAGAAAAAATAAAAAAAAATCAGCTGTCCCATACAAAAGTACAGTACCGACTCGACTAAATTGTATGGGACAGCGGATTTTTTTTATTTTTTCTCGATGTTGGCCCCATAGTGAAAGTTGTTCAGATTGATGGTCTGAAGCACCTCCTTAAGTATTACTAGGGTGTTTTGTTACACCCTGTATATGATATTTGAATAAAAATTTTTGAATTGACTTATAATTTTAATGAATATTTCTTGTTTTTTCTTTTCAGTTATCCTTGCAATAGCAGTACCAAACTTAGAACTGCTTATAGGATTGGTGGGAGCCATTTTCTTCTCAACACTGGGCTTACTAATCCCAGCAGTAATACAAACAGTCCACAAGTGGGATCGAGGATTGGGCAAATATTCTTACATATTATGGAAGAATGGACTTTTGTTAATAATTTATTTGCTCGTTTTATTATCAGGTTGTTATGTCGCGGTTACTGGAATTGTAGCTAAATTTAGTTGAATATGAGAAACCGTAATGGTTCGTATCAGTCAAGCTTAGCTTATTAACGAGTACAGCGCAAGGGTTTAGGGTAATATGAGCTATTAGACCGAGATCCGACCGTAAAATTATGCACCTATTTCTTAGGCGAACGAAATGTGATTCTAGTGTATGTTTACACAGGGGTTAATTCAACGCCGCCAAGTTGCCTAGAAAAATCTTGCCGCAAGTACCTTTTCCATCATGATTTTTGGTATAACTTTTTCCACCGGTCTGTTAGGGAAGTAAATGAAGTGCCATCGGAATGAGACCAATCTAAAGATCTAGAAAAACTAGGGTTGCTACCTCTCAGTTTGAGGCAACTCTAGGGTTGCCTGGTTCAAAAATGACTTCTTTGAACCAGGCAACTATATAGTTGCGGCAGATTAAGAGGTGGCAACCCTAATTTTTCCAGTTTTTTAGATTGGTTTCCTTTCGATGGCACCTCATTTACTTCCCTAACAGACTGGTGGAATAAGTTATACCAAAAATAATAATGGAAAAAGGACTTACGGCAAGATTTTTCTAGAAAACTTGGCGGCGTTGAGTTAACCCCTGTGTAAACATACACTAGAATCACATTTCGTTCGCCTAAGAAATAGGTGCATAATTTTACGGTCGGATCTTGGACTATATAGATTAATTAATATGTGTAAGAGATCTCGTTTCGGGTCGAAGTGTTGCTGGCTTCCCAGCCGTCAGGCTACGATGATTGATAATGATAATGTACTTAATGATGGTTCAGATATCAAAGTTAACCACATGACATCTGATTTAATTAATTTTTATTTTTATTAAGTGTTCATTGTAACCTGTACAGGGTGTAAGTGACAGCCTAGTAAATATTGAAACGGTGAACTCAGACCATCAAACTGAACAACTTTCACTATGGAGCCTACCTCAAGAAAAAATCTGCTGTCCCATACATTTTAGTCGGGTAGGTACAGCAGTTTTGTATAGGACAGCTGAGGTAGGCTGCATAGTGAAAGTTGTTCAGTTTGATGGTCTGAGTTCACCGTTTCAGTATTTGCTAGGCTGTAACTTACACCATGAATAATAATAAGAAAAAAAAAAACCGGAAACTCTAAAGCCGAGAATTAGCTACGTTGTTAAGGCTAGATTCGACGAAACTTTGAGTTATCCAAGAGATACAAGGAATGATACCTAAGAAAGAGGTCGTTTGTATCCGTACTTATTGCAATGTGAGGATACATTTTTAATTTGTTAGGTTTATACGTCACTTGTGGTTTTAAAATCAAATCACATGACAATGACCTAGAGTCGCGTAGTAGGTCTGCTAATTGGGTAGTCGCGTCGCGTTTTGGTCGTCGGTTGCCCCCTCCCTGACCTGCAACGAAGCTCCAGTGTGGCTCAAGATAGTGTTCTTTTCGAAAAAACAACCCTTGAAGTCACCGGTATACTTACCTATACAGGGTGTAACAACACACCCTAGTAATACTTAAGGATGTGCTTCGGACCATCAAACTGAATAACTTTCAATATGGGGCCAACATCGAAAAAAAAAAAACAGCTGTTACATACATCTGAGTCGAGCCGGTATTGCAGTTTTGTATGAAACAGCTGATTTTTATTTCGCGATTTCTAAGTTGGCTCCATAGTGAAAATTATTCAGTTCGATGGTCTGAAGCACTCCCTTAAGTATTATTAGGGTGTTTTGTTACACCCTGTATAACCGTACAACGTCAAAAACTTATGCTACTTACATAAACTAGACATTTGCAAATCCATCATTACCAAGATGAACGCCTTATTAGTTCGATGTCATAATAAAATTTCATTCTATTTTTCTTTTCATTTAGCTACTCTGTCGACGTTTTGTTCGCGTTTGTGACGACCAAAGCATAGATACTCTTTCTTATACTGTGACCAAAGACATATTATATGACGACATAATAATAATAAGAAATAATAATTCAGTTTGTCAGTTTTTTTAGGGGTTTAATCATAGAGAAAATAACGCGCTCCCCTGGGGTAGAGATGTTGTATCGAACTGTGCACAGATACTCAACTGGGCCTGACGTCATGTCATACACATCTAGCGGGAAGTAGCGTATTTAAATGTTAACCCTCCCCTCACCCGTTTTTCACCCCCTTTGTTGGCGACAACATTTTCTATAGAAACAAGCCGATATGCCATCTCTTCTTACTCTATGGGTTTAATCGAAAACCATTGAGACAATAATTTTGACAATTATTGTCTCAATAAGAATATTTTCTATGTTAGAGATTTTAAAAGGAGAGCATTACAATTATTTTTAATAAAATAACCCAGCTGTAAACTTAAAAATAGAAAAAAATCAGGAAGCCAGCATGGGTAGGTATTAGAAAAAATATAAATAACAGTCAGTATCAGAATTTGACATTTTGATGTTGCCGTTTCTGTTTCTAGCATAGAGTTAGTAAGAGAAGGCAGGTTATATTATATTTTTTTAAATAAAGCAATTGTTTTTTTAACGATTTCCGCATTTAGAAATTAAAACTGAATTTTTAGGTTTATGTAGGGTACTATGATAAAAAAACTTGACGAATCGCAAAAAAATAATTTAGTTTCTTAAAATTATGTCTACCATCCGTAAAAAATCAGTTGTCAATTGATATACCACTGTATAGGGTTTCTCAGAACTAATTTATTAAGTCCGTAAAAAATATACAGGGTCCTTCTTAATGTGCTGACACTTTTTTAAGGGGATGATCAGACCATCATACTTAACAACTTTATCAATGGGACCAACATCGAAATCGCGAAAAAAAATCAGCTGTCCCATTTGTCGATTTATGTCACATTTGGTTCGAGTAGTTAGTTTGTATGAAAAAGCTGTTTTTTTTTCGCGATTTCGATGTTGGTGCTATAGAGAAAGTTGTTCAGTTTGATCGTCTCAGCATCCCCTTAAAAAAGTGTTGGCATATTATGAAGGACTCTGTATTGTTATGACAAATTTAAAAAATATATATACGGTGAAATTGGTATCATTAGCATCCTTTTAAACTAAGAGTCTACCCATCAAACTGAACAACTTTCACTATGGGAGCAAACCGATCGGAGCAACAAAAAAATCTGCTGTTCCATACTAAGGGCTCTTACAGACCAGCGACAGTTGTCTGCGACAGCTCGCGACAGGGTCGCGCGACGGTCGCGCGACAGTTGAAGACCGTGACGTAGTGTTGTATAGTCTGAGAGTTAGACCTCCATATCCAAAACAGTTTTTTTTGTAGTTTGTAATTGTAACATCCTATATACAGGGTCCTTCTTAATATGCTGACACTTTTTTAAGGCGATGACCAGACTATGAAACTGAACAACATTCTCTATGGAATCAACATCGAAATCGCGAAAAAAAACAGTTGTCCCATACGTTTGGCTCCGAGTAGGTTTGCAGTTTTGTATGAGTGTCCCATAGAGGAAGTTGTTCAGTTTGACGGTCTGATCATCCCCTTAAAAAAGTGTCAGCATATTAAGAAGGACCCTATACAGGATGTAACAAAACACCGTAGTAATACTTAAGGGGGTGCTTCAGAACAATCAATCTGAACAATTTTCACTATAGAGCCAATGACGAGAAAAAATAAAAAAAATCTGCTGTCCCACACATTTGAGTCGAGACGGTACTGCAGTTTTGTATGAAAGAGCTGATTTTTTTTCGCGATTTCGATGTTGGCTCCATAGTAAAAGTTGTTCAGTTTGATGGTCTGAAGCACCCCTTTAAGTATTACTAGGGTGTTTTGTTACACCCTGTATACGTATTTATAAATATTTATGTGTTATAATTATTAGTGTTGTGTTAAGTATTATATCATAACTAATTAACTATATAATGTATATTATAATTGCCCTATTTTTACCAGTCTGTAATATTTTATGGACTTGATGATGAAGATAATCAATTCTGGATTATCTATTATCTAAAGAAACCAAAATCTACGAAAAACTTATAAAAACCTGAAATATCAACCATGTTATTTTTTAGCCTGCGTTTTCTTCAAACTGAAATCTCTCAAGAACAAGACTTGTGTTCTCAGACTATACCTACGTCCCGGTCGCGCGACCCTGTCGCGAGCTGTCGCAGACAACTGTCGCTCGTCTGTAAGCGCTCTAAACTGCAATGCCAATGCGACACAAATGTATGCAACAGATGATTTTTTTTGCTCCGATTGGTTTGCTCCCATAGTAAAAGTTTTTGGTGTCGTTAATCTTGCCGTTAATGACGAACTCTGATCAGTATCTTTAAATGCATTTATTCAGGAAATACAACAATGATAAAATTATCTCTTAGGATTCGTCCGTCACAAGGAATAACAAAACAAGATCATAATTAATATGACAGAAGTAACTATAGAGCAAAACTCCAATAGACAAGACGAAGTAGGTCCTAACCGAACGCCACACCACCCCCCCACGGAGAAGGAGGAACCGGGGAAAAGATAAATGAGGACCTAGGTGGTTTACATATCGATCACCTGCTTGAACCGTACTCTGCGGCCTGACCTGGTCACTACGGGAGCAGGCTCTGGAATGGGTTTTAATGGGATGGATGAGGGATGGGAATGAGGCTGCGACACATCTGGAGAGGCAGGAGATGTAGTTGCTGACGGTGTGGTTGACTCAAGATGTGCTGGTTTAACTCGGTCAATGCTTACTGCTACATCCTTGCCTTTGATCTTCAGAGTGACCGTCTTGTCTGCCCTACATACGATCCTGTGCGGGCCGCTGTAAGGTGACTGCAATGACCGACGTACCGTATCGTCCCTTAAAAAGGCATGCGTCGCCGAAGGCCAGTCCTTAAAAATAAAGGCGCTAGGATTGGTATGCCGTGACCCAGACGTTGGTCTCAATTTAGCCATTTTTGAGCGAAACCGGGTGACAAAGTCGGAGGGGTCTTCTAATTGAAACGAACCCGGCCCCGTGAAAAATTCGCCTGGAAGACGCAGCGGCTCACCGTAAATCATCTCCGCGGCGGATGCCTTAATATCTTCTTTTAACGATGTCCGAATACCCAGAAGAACAATCGGCAAAGCGCTGATCCACGAATTGCCATGGCACATCAATGCTGCCTTTAAATGGCGATGTAATCGCTCTACCATGCCATTAGCCGCCGGGTGATAGCTGGTAGTCCGAATTCTTTGAGTGCCGCAGATCGACATTAAGCGATCGAAAAGGTTGGACTCAAACTGACGGCCCTGATCGGTTGTAACGGTTAATGGAACGCCAAATCGAGCGATCCATCCGTTGACAAATGTGTCCGCCACATCATCTGCTGTAGCCGAAGACATAGGCCACACCTCTGGCCACCTCGAGAAACGGTCAACGGCGGTCAGGCAAAAATTGTAACCTTTGTCCGTAGGAAGCGGACCGATAATGTCAATGTGCACGTGATGAAATCTTGCAGATGGATTTGCGAAATGCCCGAGCGGAGCATTAATGTGTCTGGTGACTTTGTTGCGTTGGCAAGGAATACACGTGCTTGCCCACATCTGGCAATCCTTCCTCATGCCAGGCCAGACGAAGCGATCTGACACCAGGCGAAGAGTAGCACGCACTCCAGGATGGCTAAGATTATGCAATTTTTCAAATACGGATTTTCTAAAGGGTGGTGTCAAATAGGGACGTGGCTTGCCCGTAGAGGTGTCGCAAATAACAGTGACGGTGGATCCTGGCACTGCAACCTTTTTTAGCGCCAAGGCCGTACCGTTAGAATCAGCCATTAGCAGGACCAGCTCATCATCCAGTTGTTGGGATCGTGCCAGCTTCTCAAAGTCCTCATAGAGCTGTATTGCTTCGACCCTGGACATCGTATCTGCAACCACGTTATCGATCCCTTTTATGTGAACAATATCTGTTGTGAACTGTGAAATGAAGGATAGCTGATTAAGCTGAGAAGGGGGAAGCTTTTCACGCCGCTGGGAGAAAGCATAAATAAGAGGCTTATGATCCGTATATATGGTGGCATGTTGTGCCTCCAATATATGCCGGAAATGCTGGACCGCCTCGTATACTCCCAACAGCTCCCTATAATATGCTGGCCATAACGTCTGACGAGCGGGCAGTTTCTTGCTGAAAAAGGCTAATGGTTGCCAACCGCCAGATACTTTCTGCTGTAGGGCTGCTCCGATATGTGTGCTGGATACGTCAGTGAAAAGGCCCAGTGGTGCATCAGGTACCGGATGTGCAAGTAAAGTGACTTGCGAAAGACTCTCTTTACATCGGACGAATGCCTGTTCTAACTCCGGCGTCCATGGTACTGGTTTGGCTCCTTTTAGCTGTGCGTTTGCAAGGACGTCGATCAAGGGAGCTTGGTGTTCGGCAGCCCTGGGTAAGAAACGTCTATAATAGTTTATCATCCCCATAAACCGACGAAGTCCTTGTGCTGTTTTAGGTAGTGGGAAATCCCTGATCGCCTCAATACGCTCTGATGGTGGTTTGGTTCCTGCCGCAGAGATGCGATATCCCAAAAATGTAACTTCTTCCACGCCAAACACGCACTTTTTGCGATTCACCACAATGCCGTACTCAGATAGGCGTTTAAAAAGTTTTCGTAAGTGCTCTGCGTGTTGCGTGGCGTCCCGTGAGTAGACGAGGATGTCATCAACGTATGGGAAACAAAAATTCAAACCTCGCGTGACCTCATCTATAAACCGTTGGAAGGTCTGGCCGGCGTTTCGAAGCCCAAAGGTCATAAATGGGAATTCGAAGAGGCCAAACGGGGTGGTTATAGCTGTCTTACAAACGTCGTCCGGAAAAACTGGGATTTGCTGATAAGCTTTGACGAGGTCAATTGTACTAAAAATGGTAGCACCTACAAGGCTATGAGCAAAATCTCCGATATGTCTCACTGGATAACGATCCGGAATGGTACGAGCATTTAACGCGCGATAATCGCCACATGGTCTCCAGGTTAAGTCTTTCTTCGGAACTAGGTGCAACGGCGATGACCAAGGGCTGTCGGAAGGTCGGGCTGTACCTGCAAGTAGCATATCGGAAAATTCCTGCTGTGCGATGCGAAGCTTCTCAGGGGCAAGGCGACGTGGCCGAGATATGACCGGCGGTCCACTCGTTGTTTTTATGAAATGGAGTGTATCGTGTTTAACTACGCGTGGTAGCCCGGGGGGTCGAGTGATCTCCGGAAATTCCAACAGAATTTTGGTAAACGGAGAATCGTATTCCGGGTTTAACACTGCCTTGACGCTAGGCTGCTCAGAAGGAGCTGCCTCTGCATGATTGACTAGACCCGTCTTCCCATCTACTAACTGACTGCGTGCACAGTCGGGTAGCAGATTGTAATGAGCCAAAAAATCTGATCCTATGATTGGAACACTGACATCTGCTATAGTGAAATTCCAGCAAAAGTCTCGGCGGAGACCTAAATTTAAGGCAAGGCATAGCGTGCCGTACGTTTGAATATCACTCCCGTTAGCTGCCTTGAGGCTAAAATCTGCCGATTTGGGAAGGCCAGACACGGCGCTCTTCGGATAACAACATATGTCAGATCCGGTGTCTATTAAAAACCGTCGCTTGGTATTGACGTCGGTTACGAATATGCGGCGACCAGCTGTGTTATGTGGGGAACAGTCAGAGGTCGCCGTTACTGACTCCCCGCTGGGTTTTCCGGTTTCTTTCCGGTCCATTTGCAAGGCGACGTGCAATGCTGAGCCTTTTCCCCAAATTTCCGGTGGTACCAGCAGAGGTCAGAGCGGGACTCGGAGCGAGAACGAGAGCGGGGCTCGGAGCGAGAACGAGATCGCGAACGATAGGCCTCACGGTCGTTATGCCTACCACGGCTACTCTGCAGTGCAGCTACCTGACAAGATAGCTCTTCTAAACGGCGAGTGATGGCTTGAAAGGAGGCATCCGAGGAAGATGTGCCGGCGGCGCAAATATAAGGCTGGCCTGGTGAGACCTCGATGATGCGGTCCGCTAATGCGGCGACGCTATCTAAAGGTAGTTCTGACTGGACAGTAAGTATGGCTTGTATGTGCTGTGGTATTCTCCGCATCCATAATTGTCGCAAAATAACTTCGCTGCGAAGACTAGGACCGGCCAAAGAACGCAGGTGACGCAGGAACTGCGACGGCTTACGTTCTCCCAGTTCTTCGTCACCCAATAATTTGTTTAGCCGCTGCTCCTCCGATACGGAGAGCCTGCGGATCAATTCGGCCTTCAGGAAATCGTACATTCTGTCCTTTGGAGGGTTGGCTAGAATGTCCTCTATGTTTGCAGCCTGGCCGTCGGTAAGGTTACTTACGATGTAATTATATTTGGTACGGTCAGCAGTAATGTTAGCTATTTCGAAATTTGCCTCTACTTGGGCGAACCACACCGCCGGACGGTCAGGCCAAAATGGAGGAAGTTTGACAGCGACTCCATGAACCATGCCCGTTGGTGCCAAATGATAGGCTACAGGGGTGTTCCCTGCGCTTGTCTGTGGGGGAGTGGCATCTTTGAATTCATCCATTTTAATAAAAAACTCTTATGATAATAACAAGGTAATTTAAAAAAAAAACTACAGCCGATGATATAGTACGACACAAATTAGAGCTACAACAAATATTGTTATAAAAACAGTAGGGTATTTGGCTACGTACTTAAAAAGAGAAATAAGGAAAATGTTCATAATATAAAAACTTTCACTTCGACTCACGCACTCCTCCGGGTTAGTGTAGGTAATGCTCATAAGGCGGCTTCGACAACCCGCACTCGCTGTGTCGGTGTGTGAGAGTTCGCGTTGTTCGCGGCCCGGCGAGTTTTAGCAAAGTTTGTTTCAGCCCCGGACGTTTCTTGGTTAAATTTCGTCGTAGGTGCAGCCGCACTAGATCAGTAAATCAGGACAGTCCAGATGTAATGGCTGCGAAGGGAGCCAGGGACTCGACCTGGTCGAGAACGGCCCGGTACTAGGAGTGGGTGCTCTACCCTACCGCTGTTTGGAAGCTGCTATGTTCTATGTCGAGGGTCACCACTTTGGTGTCGTTAATCTTGCCGTTAATGACGAACTCTGATCAGTATCTTTAAATGCATTTATTCAGGAAATACAACAATGATAAAATTATCTCTTAGGATTCGTCCGTCACAAGGAATAACAAAACAAGATCATAATTAATATGACAGAAGTAACTATAGAGCAAAACTCCAATAGACAAGACGAAGTAGGTCCTAACCGAACGCCACAAGTTGTTCAATTGGATGGGTAGACTCTTAGTTTAAAAGGATGCTAATGATATCAATTTCACCCTGTATATATTTACCGAATTATGATTATGTTGTTATTAAGTAGGTAGAGTTTTATTAGATCAATAACCACCGATTAAACACGTTCTCCTTGAAGCAAGATCTCGTCGCGTGATCAAAATAATCACAGATTACAATTTTAATTTACTCTACGTCCCGAATTACAAAGTAAATTAATTTGTTTTTTATTTCTCGCCTAATCACATGCTTGACAATTTGTACTACCCGTTTGTTTGGAGTTGGCCGTCGATGACCGTTACAAAATTTCGTCAAAGGCACATTAACTGGTCCCGTCGACAAAAAATAATATAACAAGCAAATAAAAATTTAAAATTAAAAGCGATATTAGTGATCGGGACAGACGTGCGGTACGTGGTTGCGTTGCTAAAGGTTATAAAATTGCGTTTAATAGGGTCTCTTAGGGGAGGGAGCGGCCAACTCGAAGCAAATGACTAGTAAAGAGGCATGATCCAAGGTTGGTACGGAAAAATATCAATAGATGGCGTTAGAGTTAAGTCTTCATATTATAAAGAGTGTTTAGGCTGCCTGTTCACTGATGCCAGCTGGCTGGGCGAGCTGTGTAGCTGTGTAAATATTAACCAATCAGGAGCCTGGCCGATCTCGACCGAGCTCCTGATTGGATAATATTTACACAGCTACACAGCTCGCCCAGCCAGCTCGCATCAGTGGACAGACAGCCTTTAGGCACAGTATAAGCATAGAGTATTTGTATGCATGTATAATTATACACAAGAATATAAGTATCTATGTTTAGGTAAACAGGGATTATACCCAAGAACCATGATACACAACATCTTTCCCTAAGAAAGGTAATTATAGGAATATTCGCAAAAAAAAAAGAAATTGGACAGTCCATTATACAGGAAGATTTTTTTATCACCATCCAAATTTTTTCTACATGTTTGGTATCACTTGTAGAACCCATTTCATTAAAAAAAGGTCAGGTCAAAATTGCACATTTAAAAATTTTATCCTACAGAATTTTCCATAAAGCTTGGTCATCGAGTTTCGTATTCGTACCGACCGGGTGCTGCAGGACCGGGGGGCGGAGCCCTAGCTTCAGAGTCCCACGCATTGTAAACTTAACAGGAACACACAAGACTTTCAAAACATTGTTAAAATGTTATACTAGTCCCTTATTTTGTTTATTTTTGTTCAATGACACGGTTATAATAAAGTACTCTTTGAATGACACAATGACACATAATAAACTTTTTCTAAAAATTAAAAGGCTCTGACCCAAAGAAAATTACTGACCACAGAGATTCGTTCGTTAGTTTTCGTTCTTGAAAAGCAAAGTTCTACATTCGAAAAAGCGCGTAAAATCAGGTCGATTAGTAGTAACTATTAATAAGTAATCTGTGGCACAGGTAGGTGCGTACTGTGTCCAGTCGAATTGTTTTTCTTAAGACATTTTTACGTAGTCATATCTCAATATTTTAGTACTGAGCGATACTAAAAGAAAAAACACGTACTTATCGATTTTTTTTTCATAAACAAACATTTTATTAAAATTTGGATGGTGATAAAAAAATCTTCCTGTATAGAGTCCTTACTACCTAAATGCAATCAGCCTGCCGAACGTTTGAATGAAACTTTTTTTTTATGTGAATTTACCTTTTTTCCTGCTTTTTTCCTTTGGAAAACTTGTTCAGTATCATGAGTGGTGAATGCAACTGTCTTAATAATTTGTAGACGCAAATTAAATTAATCTTTTTTTGGCCAATAACAACTTGGAGGTACTAAAACAGGTAGGGTACACACAAATACCTACACAAAGTAGGTTATAACTTATAATGAATTAATTATAACATTCTTTAACATTGTTACCTAATAATACTTAGACAGGTATATTAAAAATACTAATTTTAATTCAATTTTATGTTCGAATCCGTCCTTTGAAATTAAGGAACACTCGAAGTTATGAAGTAATTAATTTTCGTTAATTTACCAAAACTACGTCTCAGCATAATGTTTTTACCAGGAGTGCGATTTGTAAATCTCATTCGCTGAGTTCAGCAGTTGAAAATGTCAAAATTACTGTGGAGATATGAATCTTTCTACTGCTGATTAGCCTTTCAAAAATTATACTTCAGGAGTGCGATTTTTGAAAGTCAAATCAGCAGTAGAAAGATGCAAATCTCTACAGTAATTTTGACATTTTCAACTGCTGAACTCAGCGAATGAGATTCAAAAATCGTACTCCAGGATTATCGAAATTTTGACAGTTTCGTGATTGAAAAGTATATTTTATATTTTTGATGCGATGTGATAAAAATAGGTATGTTTTTATCACATTTATATTTTTCCTGTAGTATAGTATAGTTTAAAATAATAATAGTAAGAAACCTATTTGAAAACCAAACAATGTAAGTATCTTAAATTGGCGAAGCACGACTCATTTCCGTGCAGGAAAATTATACGATCTCACTTGTAATATGTTTTTACACGACTTCTGAGGACAATTTGCTTTACGGCAAACACGTCGTGATTATAATGACAGATCTTGTTCTAAAATAGTCAAGCGATGCTAATCTTTGAGATAATGATTGAAATTTACAATAAGTTCATTGTTAGAAACTAACAATCGGATGCGGCACGACATTACTGCTATAAAACCGAGATCTAACAGCGGAAACTTACTATTCTACGGCAGATAGTCTGCCAGTCATTACAGTTCAAAATGGCGGAAACAATTTACAGACTCGGTTTGATATTACTGCTTTTTTATCGCGCCACAGCTCTCACTAATGACAGGTATTATCCGCGCTATCATTTGGCTCCACCAAAGGGATGGATGAACGATCCTAATGGATTCAGCATATTCAAAAATGAATACCATCTTTTCTATCAGTATAACCCTGAATCAAGTCAAGAGCCTGGAATTGCTCATTGGGGTCACGCTAAGAGCAATGACTTCTTCCATTGGCAAAATCTTCCCATTGCGATGTACCCTGACCAAGAGTACGACAAGACAGGAGTATTTTCTGGAAGCGCTATTGTTGAGAATGGAACTATGTACCTGCTTTATACTGGTAATGTAAACTTCCCAGGTCAAACACCTGATCATATCCAGCGACAAGCTCTCGCAACGAGCACAGACGGAGTTAAAGTTACGAAGTATGAAGGCAATCCAGTTATAATGGGAGATGATCTTCAACCAAACATACGAGATCCAAAAGTTTGGGAGCATAATGGTATTTACTACATGGTTTTGGGTAATTCTTTTAACAATAACACATTGGGTCGCGCTCTTTTGTTTTCATCAGAAGACTTGAAGACATGGAAGCAAGTGTCAGTTCTTGATCAATCTGACGGTTCGCTCGGATTCATGTGGGAGTGTCCTGACTTCTTCGAGTTGGATGGTCAATTCGTACTTCTATTCTCTCCTCAAGGTATAGAGCCCCAAGGGGATAAATACAAAAACCTCTTCCAAACGGGTTACATCGTCGGAGATTTTGATTATGAAACTAATAAATTTACTCCCAAGACTGAATTTAGAGAACTAGATCATGGACATGATTTTTATGCTACGCAGACTATTGATGACGATGGTCGTAGAATAGTCGTCGCCTGGTTCGATATGTGGGAACAAGATTACCCAGAAAGAGCCGATGGCTTCACAGGCCAAATGACTATCCCGAGGTCTTTGTCACTTACCAAGGATGGTTATCTTATTCAAAGGCCTGTCAGGCAAATTGCAGCGGCCAGAGGAGGTATTTTACGTGCTGGAAGAGCTGATAAAGGAACAGTTGTGACGTTAAAAGACAAAGCTGGTGAAATAAAAATCAGAGCAGCAAAGGATCAAGATCTTGAAGTATTTATAGAATCAGAAAGCAACTCAGCTGCCGTTTCAATTCGTTACAATGCTGCTGAAGGTACAGTGACTCTTGATCGAGGTGGTAAAGATGGAGTGCGCCGAACACAATGGCAACCCCAAGGAAAATTGAAGTGGAAAATATACGTAGACGCAAGCTCCGTGGAATTGTTTTGTGGAGCCGGTGAGGTCACATTTTCGAGTAGATTCTTCCCTGAAGGAGCTGTGAAAATAAGGTTAGGTGATGCTAGTGAAGTTCAACAGTTGAAAGTAAGTAACATGAAACGCACTTTAAACTTACGTGAAGATAGAAGGAAAATTTGTTACGAATCTGGTTAATGAAACATGTATCGAGGTTTGTAAAACTTTAATCGTTTAATTACTTTTTATAATCGCACAATGTAAATAGATTAGTGATTAATTTATTCCATAGTGTTAGTTGAGATTATAATGTAATGTATTACCAATTACTAGTACTCTGTGTTATTACATAAAAATCAATTTACTAAATATTTTGCTTTTTCATCTAGTATAAACAAACATGAATTAAACAAGTATCTTGTTTCATGTGTGAATGAATACCCGTTGCTTACCGTATTCAATACAATATTACACACTGGTAGGTATAATATAATATAACGACTGTAATCCACAAAAATAAATAGTTAATAATGCTTTAAACATTTTTATTTCCGGCTTTATTCACAATAAAAAACATAAAATAATAAAAAAAAAAAACGGGTCGAATTGAGAACCTCCTCCTTTTGTTGAAGTCGGTTAAAAAACGAGGCAATCTTCCTTAAAAGTAGAATTGCCCATGTAGAAAAACGTTTAGATAAAAAATCTAAACAATAGGTTTGATTTAAGTAACATTTATTATAGAGTGGCGATAAGCACATCTTTTTATTTTTTACGGTTCTGGAACGGTGCGAGTCATGAGACTCACTGAAAGATCATCGATTTTTATGTTTTTTCCCAAACGTACCTTGACTCTACCATCAGGGAAATATCTACTGGTGAAAGTAACGCCTTCACAAAATAGCTCGATGGAACTGGCGTCTACATAAATAATCCAATTCAATTTTCCTTTAGGTTTCCATTCTGTCCGCCGTACACCGTCCTCTCCTCCACGGTCTAAAGTTATCTGACCTTTATTAGAGTCGTAACTTATTATTACCGTATTATTAGGTTTATCGCCTGATCCTATTATTATCTCAATATTTTTGTCTTCTGTTTCAATTTTAATTTCACCCGTATTATCTTCCAATGTAACAACTGTTCGACAGTTAGCTTTTCCTGAGTATATCATTGAACCTCTAGCATTCGAAATTTCTTTTACAGGCTTCTGAATAAGTTTTCCATCTTCCGTTAATGTCAGTTCACGAATAAGTGACATTTGACCAGTAAAGCCATCATTTCGCTCTGGGTAATATTGTTCCCACATATCCAACCAGCCCACCAAAACTCTACGTCCATCTTGTGTTTTTATAGTTTGTGTGGCGTAAAAATCATGACCATGGTCAAGCTCTTTGAACCCATTAGTAATAGTAAATGTATTAGTTTCATAATCGAATTCCCCAACAAAATACCCAACTTGATAAAGATTTCTATACTTATCGCCTTCTGGTTTTACTCCCTGAGGTGAAAAAAGTAATATAAATTTACCGTCTATCTCAAAAAAATCCGGACATTCCCACATGTAGCCAAGAGTCCCATTTGACTGGCCTAAAACTGACACTAGCTCCCAGGATGTCCTATTTGTTGATGAATATAGAAGAACACGTCCTAAAGTGCTGTTATTGAAGGAATTTCCCAATACCATATAGTAAGTATCACCGTGCTTCCATACCTTAGGGTCTCTCTTATCAGGTTCTTCATTGTCACCTTTAATAATAGGATTTGCTTCATATTTTGTGAATTCCACTCCATCCGTGCTAATCGCCAAAGCTTGAGAATTTAATTCCTCAGGGGTTCCCCCAGGAAACTTTGCGTTTCCAGTGTAGTAAATATACATCTTATCATCTTCTATAATAGCACTTCCAGAAAATGATCCGCTGATATCGTATTCATCTTCAGGGTATAATGCGATGGGTAGATGTTCCCAATTGAAGAAATCGTTGCTTTTCGCGTGTCCCCAATGAGCAATGCCAGCTTCCTGACTGGAGTTGGGGTTGAACTGGTAGAATAGATGGTATTCGTTGTTGAAAAAACTGAAGCCGTTGGGGTCGTTCATCCATCCGTATGGAGGAGCCAAGTGGTAGCGAGGATAAAAGCGATAGTTAACTTCAGCTTTAACATAGCAAAGTAGTACTACTGAAAATATACTAAGTATTTTCAGCATTTTGAAAGGAAACACAATTGTAACTGTTCAATGTAGTACATAAGATATGTCTGAGGAATGAAAGATATTTTTTCGGTTTTTATATCATAAATTTGAAAGAAAATGCAAAATAAAAGTAAATATCTGTATTGGTTTGCAGTTTGCAGGTGTTTTTGAAAAATTTTAATCACGCTTGTGACACACGGACGAAATAAATACTTATAAACATTGGAGAAGTGTCTTTTTATGTATCTATGAACATTTAACTTTTGTTTTGACTTTTGTTGACTTCAAGAAAGATGATGTCTGATGAAGAAAGATGATGACTGTCAAATGATAATGGAACTACATCCTGGTATTTTAGTTCTTTGATGATTCAATTGAAATTGATTCCTGTGGGTCCGGTGAATAACGGTCTAACTCAACTTAGGTCCAAAATTAGTTTTTGATGCCATAATACTTCTTTTTTTTTTCTGTACAAAATGGTGTTACTAGAATATTGATAGCTTTAATAATTCCGGAGATAGACTTATAACAAAACGGTTTAAGTCCATTTTTTTATCGTGCACAATGGTTGAATTAGAGTTAAATCATAAAAACAACTTAAAATTACGTGAACATGGATTTATTTCGACTTAAATCCTTCGACACAATTTATTTTGTTTTGTGGAATATGATTTATCTGAGTTAAATAAAATTTTGCAAAACCCTTAGTACATAAAAATCGAGTGTAAAACGATAAGGCAAGAAAGAGCTTTGCAGGTGTTATCGGTTGTAGAGTGCACGGGCATCTGTGTACGGAAACTGACTTTATCCGTCGGGAACGCTGCACATCTCACCAAAAATGTATGTCGAATAAGTGAGTTAAACCGTCCATCACCAAATATTTTCATTGCTAATGCAGAGAACTCTAATGAGTCTGATTTTTTATTTAGTGGGAAATAAAACCACTTAGCATGAATACAATCTGGATATTTTGTGTCAAGTATTAGTGTTTCGTTTCGGCTAGCGTATGCCGAACCGCACTGTAAACATAGGATTGTGCGTAGAGCTGTAATGAATCCGCAGTTCTTTGAAGTGAAACTTTTTTCCCTAAAATATCTGATAGGTACGTTGCGTTGGTATTTTGAATAATAAGACACTAAAGCGGACCGGATATAGATCGTTTCTGTATGACATAACATCAGACTGACCAAACAAATTCGAGGCATAGAATCGGGAGTTCTAATTTATTGAGTTTTTAAGCATGTGGCGCTTTAGGACTGGTTTTTATAGTGGGTTTTGTATAATATTTCACTTTCCCGCATAACTACTACAGCGCGGCGTTATCCGCGTTGCGAAATTATAGTTTGCATACATATTATGCATCTTAGCGAGTATTACCCATTATAAAAAAAATATTTAAAAATTACTTACCCACTTATAACAAAATCAATATTTTTTCTAGAAATTGTCTTATTTTTGTATTACTTAAATTTAATCCGAAATATGATGGACATCAAAAGTTAAAACAGCGGGCTCAAAAAGTACAATTTGCAAGTTTTTGTTTCATTTTTCCAAAAAAATAATATTAATTATTATAATTAAATCCATATGCACAAAATGTTAGCTTTGTGATAAAGAATTTAACTCAAAAAAGCACTTTGTAATTTTGTGATGAGCTTGTTTTACCTAAATAAAACTACTTCTATAAATTCTTTTTGATTCAGTTTACAAAGTAAGTTAACTGGCGGTGTGTATTTCAGAAAGGTATGGAATTAAAATAAAATTGAAGATTAATATAAACCCCTTTACACCGAGGTTATTGTGCAGTGTAAAAGGCACTAACTCAATTTAAATCGTAATGTAACGTATCTTTATTTGTGTCAAAAGGTTTAATTCAACTTCTAAACGAAATATCTCCAGGACAGTAAGAATTTCAGAGACAAAACCATGTGATAATAGAAGAATGTAATATTATCTACAAGATACAGTGATTTTCTTTACAAAATATGAAATAGTTTTCGAGAACAGAATTTTTTTTGCCAAAAAAAATTGTTTTTAGGTTCTCCTGTAAAGTTGCACTTTTTGAGTTGGATCGTTTTTCACCGGACACACAGATTCGGTCTCTATGCTTTATAATAAAAAGATCATTCCTCTAGTATACATAATGAAATGAGTCTAAACTTCATCTGTCATAGATAAGCTACTATTTCATATCAGTAAGTTGACAGTTCCCATTTAGAGGTAGTAAGGACTATACCTAATATAATATTACCCATAAAGGAGTCAATTTATTGTAGGCCCACAGACGGTTACGTTTATTGATGGTATTATACTCTAAATTTACTATAGTAATCGGACGAAAGATTAGTTAACAATGCTAACGGAATTATGAAATAAATATAAAAAATTTACCGTTTTGACTTTTCTTGCTAAGACTCTTTTTTCCTATTAAAACGGCACGTGTAAAGCAATGCGTGTATAGGAACATCAGCATAATTATGTCTTTTCTCACGCCGTTCACAATTTTACCCTCAGTAAGCTTCCTCCGTGGTCTAATGGTTAAGAGCATTGGGCTCTCGACACGGAGTTCGTGGGTTCGATTCCCACGGGGGACACCTAGTGATATGTCACTGTGCGTTTTTCCCCAGTTGGTTAGGACATTGCAGGTTGAATCACCTGATTGTCTGATAAGAAAAATGGTTCCGTGCTTCGGATGGTACGTTAAGCCGTTGGTCCCGGGTACTATTGATGTGCTTTGATTTTGATTTAACTAACTCTGGTGGTAGAGTGGTAGTAGTCGTTACATAAAAACCACGTCAGAGGCCGTAAAGGTGGACTTCCGATGCCAGCGGCCGATGCGACTAACGCGCGCGTCTGACGCGAGGTTCTGTCATATATGACAGAACCTCGCGTCAGACGCGCGCGGCCGACGATGACCTCACTTCCGAGGTCAGCGACTGACGCGTGCCTATTGTGCGGAGTGTTATCACTTTAGGGTATTTTCCCCGAAGTTTAGAGTATGTTTTTATGTTTCAGTGCTTAAACAAAAACATAAAAACACAAACAAAAAAGCCAATACATATTTTAATAAAGAATATTTGATTGATTGACAGATTGATAGGTTTAGAGAATACAATACAGAAGAGAAAATATATGGATGCATTTTTTTTACAGGGTTTATGATAAAATACATTTTTGGGAGTAATTAGACCCTTGGCTTTTTAACCTGTACATGGATCGCTGTCTAGCTAATAATTATGTAGGCAAGAGAGATTTTCCGAAAAAAGAAAAAGTACTTTCAAGTGGCTCGATAGATGGTGTTATCGCAACGTGGATGAGCGACCTTGCAGATAATAATAAAATACAATAAAATAGTAAAAATTAAGCAAATTATCGGTAAAAACTTCGTAATATTTCTGGCAAACATTCTTGTTCTGCGTGACGTCAGAGCATAGCCGCGCGCGGCCGCGGCCGACCCGATAGACATCGGCCGCGCGCGTCTGACGCGCGCGTCAGTCGCTGGCATCGGAAGCGGCGCCATACGTTTTCATAGTAACTAGTATGGCCGCATCGGCCGTCGGCCGCGAGCCGCGCGCGTCAGACGCGTCGGCCGCTAGCATCGGAAGTCCACCTAGGCGGTCTGAAAAAACATAATAGGCCCTATTATAGACTGCGAGAAAGCATCGCATTCAAGGAGGCAACACCGGCATCCTTCCCCTCACCTCGGTAGTTGACTATTAGAGGTCCCCCTAGGTAAATGCAGGGCCGGGCCATATTTTGCTGGTTTTTAGAAGATATCTTCTTAAGGCTTAGGTATCCCTAGTGCAAGCTTCTCTTTCTAACAAGGAAACTTTTGCAATTAGCCATCCCACTTCAATTGAAAGCAAGATCGCAAAAAAACTTATTTTTCAGCAATATCTTTTCTCTTGGGTGGTGTGTTGGGGGTAAAATACATCGGGTAGAATAACTGCTATAATTAATTACCTTTCAAATGATAGTATATTTAGAAGAAATGGTGTATGGTGATGCTTGTAAAACTGGTTATAAAATCTGAAATCGAACTTACTTTGGTCCTCTTTTCTATCGAGAAAATTTAATAGAATAGTGTTTTCAACGGTTAGATTCACTGCAGAAAGAACGTATCTACAGTTTTATTTGAACTATATAATATTTAATTTAATAATTTGGTTATCAAAAACCGGTTCGAAAACAGACAAAATAGGTAAGTATCACCCCCCCCCTTAAAACCAGCAAAATATGGCCCGTTTACCAAGTGGCAGCGTTTTAAGGTTTCAGACTTCCATATAATTATAATTAAACATAAGACCATAAAAGCAAAATAATAACGCAGACAATGTTTCAAAAACATACATTTTATTACAATTGCAAAACACAAGTAATTGTGTACCAAATTTACATTTATTTTGTACTTTTAATTTAGCATGACTCCGTTTCGGATAGCGACAGACATTGTTTTTCGATTGCACAGTTGTTCAATAAAGTAATTACAAAAACCATTGACTTGCGAACTACTGGAAGTATGGTCTGCGCTCAAAAGTGTCCGAACCAAAAGAGCACAAAAACGTTAAAAGAGAATCAACTTCGCGCGAACGCGCGGTGCGCGCCGCCGTTTCCCGATGTGAGTGGGATGAAAAAGAATTTCAGCATTTTCAATGTTTTTAGTTGGTTTATATTACTACACGTACTTAGGTTTGTGTAGTTTAGTCTCGGACACTTTATTCGAGAATTTTGTACAAGACCCCGGCGTCCATAGTATTCTACGTCAATGACAAAACCATAATGTACCATAAATGGGTGTTGTGATGTACCATCACATTTTTGTCTTCAAAAATGTATACAGGGTGTACAATAAAATGGGGCAGCTACTTAAAGGGGTGCTTGAGACCATCAAACTGAACAACTTTCTCTATGGGACCAATATCGAAATCGCGAAAAAAAAATCTGCTGTCCCATACATTTCAGTCGAGTTGTGTTTGCAGTTTTGTACGGGAGAGCGGATTTTTTTTCGCGATTTCGATATTGGTCCCATAGAGAAAGTTGTTCAGTTTGATGGTCTGAAGCACCCCTCTGAGTAGCTGTCCCATTTTATTGTACACTCTGTATAGGAGATCGTAAAGAATAGAAAAGAAGTAGCCGAGACATAACCATACAGTCTTAAGGAACAACATGCTGCAGCTGCTATAAATAAATTAACAAAGAAATTACTACAAATTAATAATTATACGTGTACAGTACTATATACACTTAAGGGATAAGTTTGAAATTCAATTGAATAAAACTTTTTCTTCCTTTAAACTATACAACATACATTAAAAATAATAAAATACACAACAATAACTTAGACCATACAACATTGTTGATTGTAAAACATATAGACAGCATTAATAATAAAATTATCGAAAAAAGATCCACATGATTCTCTTTGACACAGACAATCGAAAGAATTAATAATTAATTCGACACGTATGTACCTAAATGTTGAAAATGACAAAATCAATGATGATTTAATGAAATTAAAAGTGTCAAGAACAAGTAAGGCTATATCAATAAATTTAATTAAATTAATTTTCAAAGTATAGGGAGTAAAACAAGTAATGAAAATTCAAGAAAGTTAACAACAAATTAATGTTTTGGCGAAGAATATAGCTGATTATTGACTGTTACATTACAGTTTATTTGACTATCGGCAAGTGCTGACTGCTTATTTTGTAATAAAATCTTTCTATTACATAATTTTTCCCCAATTGATTTTAAATTAAGTTGAAACATGGCAGGAACAAAGAAGACCAGTAAAGTTAATTAAAAATAAATACGGAAATGAAGTAGAAATGAGCCACTACAGGGTGTTACAGTTACATTACTTTAGGGGGTGATTGTACCCATGATACTGAACAATTTTCCCTAAGATACCTATAGGAAATTTACAAAAAAAACGACTTTTCATACATACTTTCGTTAAGTATGGAAAGTAATTTTTTTGTGTTTTTCCAGTTTCTTAGGGAAAGTTGTTCAGTATCATAGACACAATTACCCCATAAAGTAATGCAACTGTTAACACCCTGTATTTCGGACACGACTTCCGTTCGACTTAAACATCATAATTATTAGGGATGTCAACATAATGTCATTTCTTAATTTCCGGTCCATCGAGGTCATGATTTTTACAGTTGACATGATACGGGTGCGATATGCCTGATAGGTCATTTTAATTTCCTCGAAATAATTAACATTAATTAGATGAATGTTGTGAATTTCTCGATGTAATAAAAACTAAATAAGTAATTAAACATTGTGAACGACAGTGTACATTATAAATTAATAGTTCAATTAAAATTTTCATTCGTCATTTCATTATTCAGACCAGGAGTGCGATTTTTGAAAGTCATTCTTTGAACTCGGCAGTTGAAAATGTCAATATTACTATGGAGACGTGCATCTTTCTACTGCTGATTTAACATTAAAAAATCGAACTACAGGAGTTAGATTTTTGATAATTATAGTACTCTGTGGTATAAGATTCAAAAATCGCACTCCAGTATATTCGAATGGCTCGAAATGGTATGAGGTGGACAAAGTGGTGCGAGGTTCTGTACAATACAACGTGTTAATGAATTAACGCAAAACTAGAAAGTAGTTTGTTTAGAATCGAGAGCAGAATCGAATTATCATGGTTTCAACATAGGTAATTTTTTTTCAAAATATAAAATAATTTTTTGCAAAATTTTGAATTTACTGAACCCGATGTCAACTCATCGCACGGGCACACTCACCCTACTTACTACCAAAACAAGATTATAAAAATGTATCCATGAGTACGTTAGCGCTTTCTTTCAGTGCTGAAATGATAAAAAATCATTTTTGCCTCAAAACTTAAAATGCGAATAACTTTAAATTTTAATTATCAAAATAATGAAATTATTGTTGCAATCTAATTATTTTTTCATAAATCAGTTCCTCAGTCCCTCAGCCATGAGGTTACGACCAAGAAGAAGAAGCAATCAGTTGGGGTGTATGAGGTTTTGCGCTAATTCATTAACATGTTGTATAAAGGTTACTTTTATCTTATTAATAATATACAAGGTCCTTCTTAATATGCTGACACTTTTTTAAGGGGATGATCAGACCATCAAACGGAACAACTTTCTCTATAGGATCAACATCGAAATCGCGAAAAATAAATCAGCTATCCCATACATTTTGTGCGAGTAGGTTTGCAGTTTTGTATGGGCGAGCTGTTTTTTTTTTTCGATATTTCGATGTTGGTCCCATAGAGAAAGTTGTTCAGTTTGATGGTCTGATCATCCCCTTAAAAAAGTGTCAGCATATTAAAAAGGACCCTATATGTTAAAGGAATTAATGTCTTTCCGTTAGTGATAAATAAAGGTAAATTATCTGCTACTGCTGCAATTATAGCGCTCTTTTTGCGTGATTCGAAATATATTTCTTATTACTTTCACGGCATAAATTTGCACTGAAGTAAACTACAGTAGTATACTCTCATTTTCGTATTAAATTTCATACAGCGTTACAAGTTTTTTTGAGAACTGATTTTCACATACAAAATGCACTAGGCACAGGCCTACAGACTACAACTGCTTTTTAAGCTTTTGCTTGTTAAGCCTTTTGACTGCCGCTATTCTAATAGACCAATAAAATTATTGTTCATTGCATAAATAAACGTTCGTACACGTAATCAGTTTTGGCAGTTTGTTAAAAAGACAATGCGGGTTTTGTATGTAAGGTTGGCGCCTTATTTTTCGCCGTTGTTTTTGGCGCGGCCAACAACCAATCTTGAATATTTTATTTCAGAATAAAGTAACAAGGAGATATAAAGGCTTGAAGTTGAAAATATTACTATTACGTGCACTTCAAGCCTTTATACCTCGGTTCAGACTGAGTTCCGAGATATTTGTAATAACAAGTGCTATTTTTAAGTTTATTCTGAACTATAATGTTTAGGTTTGATTGATATCCGCGTTAAAAAAAGAAAAAAGCGCCATTTTTAGGCATAGGCTTTTATTTCGAGTTTCAAAACGAAATTATACTATATTATGTGAGGGGATAGATGTACAATATCTATGGCAAGAAACAGTTTGCACGAGTTTTTTTTTTCTAAATATCCAACATTACTTACCTATATTCAACATCGTTAAAAGATTATAGTTGTTGGAAAGCTTCTGAACACCCCAAATGGGATTATGGTCATACGTTTATGTTATGGATATCATAATCGCTATCTTATTTGGCAATATCTTATCCAGGTTAAAATGAAGGGAATAATAATTAATAAAAAAAAAAATTCACCAAATAATAATAATTAAAAATAAATGAAATAATAGTAGTTTAATTTATTTTTATTTATTATTATAATTTTTTTTTTTCATAACTTTGTTTTTGTGAAAAATAAAGAATCTATCTATGAATCTATGAATAATCTTCTTCTTCTTCTTATCGTGTGGGCAAGAATGAATAATTATGTTCACTCATTGCATTGAACCGAATTTCAAAGAAGTGGAATTTTCGTGACTACATACTAATATTCTCATTTGAATAATAGGTACTTAATAAATAATATTTTGTATTATAAAAATACACATAGGAAATAATTGTCGTTTTCTTAATATTAAACAACCTTTAAAATAATTGTATGAAAACGTTTATAGGGTACAATCTTGGTACCAACATAGGTTTTATTAAAATAAACACAAAGTTTAAAATCTTCTAAAAATTGATCTGCATTTTTCACAAAGATTAAATCCTATCAATGCAATTTGTCTTAACATGATAAATTCCACTCAACTGGAGAACAACTATGCTGGGTGGAACATAACGACCCACTTTCCTAAAAATATAAACTGTGAAAACCCGATTGCCCCCCCAATTAGATAGACATCTGTTTAATGTCGAAAAGTGTAATTAAATGAAAAATTACTAATCAACTATTAACGGGTTACTGACAAAATAAGTTTATGCTTATGCAACCAGGCTCTACTTATGTAGTAGATTCCATCTACGCTAACATGTTTGACATCTGGAGTGCGAGTTTTGAATCTCATACGTTGAACTCAGCAGTTGAAAATGTGGAGATAAGCATCTTTCTACTGCTGATTTGACTTTAAAAAATCGCACTCCTTGAGTATGGTTTTTGAATGTCAAATCAGCAGTAGAAAGATGCATATTCTCCATAGTAATTTTGACATTTTCAACTGCTGAGCTCAGCGAATGAGATTCAAAAATCGCACTCCTGACATTTGTTTAACATTTGAATTCGTATGAGTAAAATTGCACTGAACTTTTAAAAGAAATGTATGTTACCATCTAATATCTACGTGCTTACTAACATGCAATTTATGGCAAACAATTTAATGAAAAAAAAAAAAACAATTTACTGCATAATATAGAATTTTTACGTAATATGCTTTTAATCTAGCTGTCGACAAATTATTCTTTATTGGGAAAATGAACACGTAGGTAAACATTTATTTCATAACATGACATTTTCCGGGAAAATAGGTCATTATGTTCCCCCAAGTTTCTATGTTCCATCAAGTTTCTAAATTAACAGCATCATCTCACCTTAATTATTACGTCAAAGTCTCATTACCATGGTTATGACCTTCATGACCTGAGAACTCCGCCAACATTCCTTGTACCGATACGTAAGACCCTGATACCAGGGCGATTATGGAGATAATTCCAATGATGAGGTTCTTCCAGAAGACGTACTTGAAAGGTCCAAGGTTTCTTTCCCAATTGTAGACGGTGTCTATGATGGCAGGGATGAGGAGTCCAAGGGTGGAGAAGAAGATGGCTCCGACGAAGCTGATGACCAGCTCCAAGTTTGGAAACGCTGCTGCTATTGCAACTGAAACAAAAATTACTGATTAATGGCAGTAATATTTATCCTGAAAAATATAATATTATGCTCATACATTTATTACTAACAATAACTAGCGACCTGCCAGTAGCTAGTAAAACATCGTAAGAAAACTTGCATGTATGGAGGAACTGAGGTGGAAGGTTCCTCCATTGAAAAGGGAAGTACTTCCGCCAGGCTAGGTGTGATGCCTGGGGACCGGCCGTGGTACTACTGATCTTTGTCGGTACCCTACTGATCTTTGTCGGAACCTTTGTATATACAACGTGTTAATGAATTAACGCAAAACTAAAAATTGGTCGAAGTGAGCCATCGTCTCGGCTCTAACCCATCCAAGCCCAGGCCCATACTTGTAAGGTTCCGTGACGTGCAACAGCGTCTCATGGTGTGGGACAGTAAAACAGCCCTAAAAGGGTCCGGTCTCACACTGTCTGAGTTCCTTACAAGGCCCAGACACCGTGTCTTTATGGAGGCCAGACAACACTTCGGAGTCAACCGGTGCTGGTCTTCAGACGGGAGGATCAATGTCGTTCTGCCGGACCAGAGTCGTTGCAGATTTGAGTCGATGTCCGACCTCCAAGAGCTCATCAACAAGTATCCACAGCCGAGAGCCACCGCACCTCCTAAGGTGCCTCCGCAGAGTGAAGTCAGGGTCCCAGTGGTACCCGGGCCAAAGCCCGTGAGATCCACCAGAAGGAAACAGTAACCTGTTCGTATAACTTTTGTATTTTCTCCACCGCTGTCTCAAGTTAGTGTGTCTTCAACTGTTAAGCTTGTTATTCTGAATTTTATTTTAAATGTTTTTCAACGTAATAATTATAGGGTAGACTTGTTCATAAAATTTGTTTATGTTTTGTTCGTAGGTTTTCACTTTTGTTAGAATAAAATCTTTTAACTGTCAAAATTAGCTTGTCTTGCTTATGTCAATGTCACTTGATTTCGTTCAGAAATGTCTCATTATTATTTATGTCATCCGTTGCGGAACTGTTTAAGTCGATCTCGAAACGAACTCACTATTTTCTCGAAATTTACTTGTTTAGTTTATTTTGAGTTTATTACATGCGTACTGTTACTGTTGTATATTTTTTGTTGGTATTGTACATGCATACCTATTTAAATAGTTTTTTATTATTATTGTGTTCTATTAGTGCATTGTTATGTTTGTCAATGTTATTTCTTCCATCTCTTCCGTTTGGCGAGTACTGTGGCTTGTTTTTTTGCTACAGTTTTTCTTCTAAATTGCGTATTTATTTGTATTTTATTTATTTTTATTATTTATTTTATTTTTTCTCATCATTTCTTTTTATTGAATGTGCGACTTGGACTTGAATGATAGTTTTTTTTCCTGTTCTTCATCGTCAGATGCTTTTTTAAGTGCGGATGATGATGATTCCATTCCGGACTCTTTACACGACCAGATCTCTTCTATTTTCTCAAAATTTCCAAATAACCTCAACATTGTCCACATCAACGCCCAGAGTATTCCCGGTCACTATTCCGATTTGCTGGCTTCCTTCGATTCGTCAGTAGTTGATGCTATCCTGGTATCTGAGTCTTTTCTCAAACCTTCGCTCCTCTCGACTCAGTACGCTCTCCCGGGCTTTATACTAATTAGGAATGACCGCACTGGTGTGGGCTGTGGTGGTGTCGCTATTTACCTACGGGCTAATATACCATTTAAGATTGTTAGTGCATCCCCATCTCTCTATTCCAAATCTGCAGAACACCTTTTCCTTGAAATTTCCCTCCATCATACCAAAATTTTCCTTGCTGTCTTTTACAGCCCATCTTCCACTATCGACTACTTCTCCTCTCTTGAAAATCTTCTTCACTGCTTCTGTCCCATCTATGATCACTTTCTACTACTGGGCGACTTCAACACCTGCTTAGTGAAGAATGATCATCGCACTAACAAATTAGTTTCTCTGCTATCCTCCATCAATCTCCACGTCCTTCCCCTTTCCACTACTCACCACGTTCCTAATACCACGCCATCTCTCCTAGATATAATGATTGTTTCCTCCCTGGACAAAGTTTCAACGCATGGTCAGTTGCCCGCATGTTTTCTCTTATCACGACCTTATTTATCTTTCATACAAAGTACGTCCCCCTAAGATTAAGCCACAATTTCGACTTCTCCGTAGCTATAAAAATATCAACTTAGAAGCCTTGCGCAGAGATGCTGCTTGCACTGATTGGGGTCCTGTTTTCGGTGCGGACACAATAGACGGCAAAGTTTCGGAGCTAAACTCATTACTACTCAGCCTATATGACCGGTATGCGCCTATCAAAAAGGTTAGAGTCAAGCATGCACCTGCACCTTGGCTCTCTCAGGAGATAAGAGATAGCATGGCTATACGCGACAGGGCCAAGAGAAAACTTCGCAGGCACCCCTCTGACTCTAACCTTTTTCGCTTCAAGTATTGGCGCAACCGGTGTAATCGTATGTGTAGGGATGCCAGAAGGCACCACATACACGATTCAGTTGAAAACTCCGACCCTGCGTTTGTGTGGAAGTTCCTGAAGTCCCTAGGTATAGGCAAATCTTCTGTTTCTGATCCTGTCTCTATTGATCTTTCTTCACTCAACAAACACTTCTCTCTCCCTCCTGTCTCTATAAATTCTCCGTCTAAATCGAATACTCTTCGCGGACTTTCACAACTTCCCCTGCCTAATTGTTCACCTTTTAGCTTTTCTGCGGCAACTGAGCTTGACGTGAAAAAATTTATCCTATCCATCTCCTCTTCTGCAGAAGGTAACGACACAGTGTGCTCACGCATGATCACCCTTATCCTACCCGAACTACTTCCCATCCTAACCCACGTCTTCAACTTCTCCTTGACTTCAGGTTCCTTCCCTTCTGCTTGGAAACAAGCATTGGTGCTTCCTTTACCTAAAATTTCCAACCCTACCTTGTTTTCACACTTTCGTCCTATCTCTATTCTTCCTTTCCTCTCCAAAGTGCTTGAGCTAATTGTCCACAGGCAATTAGCATCATTCCTTTGCTCCAACCACTTACTAAATCCTCTACAATCCGGCTTCCGTCCTGGGCATAGCACCGTTTCGGCTCTCCTTAAAGTCTCTGATGACATTCGGTTGGCGATGGAAAATAAAATGCTTTCAATACTTATCCTTCTTGATTTCAGCAGTGCATTTAACTCTGTTGACTTTGATGTACTCCTTGGTATCCTTCAATCTCTTAATATTTCACCGCCAGCAAATGCTTGGTTCAATTCATATCTTCGAGGACGTTCGCAGTGTGTCCGCTCGGAAGGGGTCTCCTCTGACTGGTGTGATCTCACTGCAGGCGTTCCTCAGGGTGGCGTCCTATCTCCTCTTCTTTTCTCCATTTTTATTAATACTATCACCACTGTCATTTCTTCAAATTATCATCTATACGCCGATGATCTCCAACTCTATCGTCACTTCAAGGCTGATGACATCTCATATACCATCGATGAGATTAACAAGGACTTAGAGCGTATTAGAACCTGGGCTGACTCGTTTGGTCTAATGGTCAACCCCGCCAAGTCACAGTCTATGTTTATTGGAAGCAGATACATGTCCAACCGTCTCCGTGAGTATGTCATTCCTCCTGTTCTCTACAATGGTGTTACCATTCCTTTTAGTACTACTGCCAAAAATCTTGGGGTCATTTTCGATTCCTACTTATCTTGGTCGGCCCACATAAACAAGGTTAGTCAGAAGGTACATTACTCATTTCATTCCCTCAAGCATCTCCAAAATTTCCTTCCCCTTAAAACCAAAATCTCCCTAGCCCAATCCCTCATCCTTCCTATCATCGATTATGCTGATGTATGTTATCTGGATGCAACAGAAGAACTCATTAACAAATTGGAGAGGCTCCAAAATTTGTGTATCCGGTTCATTTTTGGTTTGCGCAAATACGATCACGTATCCGAATACAGGAAGCAGTTAAAATGGCTTCCTATTCGTGATCGTAGGAACTCTCATATTGTTTCTCTCCTGTACAACACCCTCCACAATCCTTCTGCTCCTAGCTACCTTCGCGAACGCTTCTCCTTCTCCCGTCCTTCTGACAAACCCTGTAGATCCCATGTTCGTACCCTCCTTAATATCCCATCACACTCCACTGATTTCTATTCCTATTCCTTCACTGTCCATGCAGTCCGGCTCTGGAACTCTCTCCCGTTTAAAATAAGAGACTGTCAAACTATTGCTTCATTCAAAAAACAAGTCAAAGATCACTATCTCTCTCTTCAATAAACTAGTAGGTATATTTATTTATTTATCATTCCGTATATATTTGTATATATATAAAATATGTAAGTATATATACCTGTATCTTTATGTAATATGTATTTATTAGTCATAAATACTGTTTTATTCGTTAAAAGTGCACACTATGCCTGCCTCACTTTCTATGCTCTCTCTCTGTCTCGGGTTTGCTGGAAGAAATCTCTTTAGAGATAAGCTCGCCCTTTGTAATTGTCTATTATGTTGTTTTTATGTATATTTCCGTGTGTACAATAAAGTATTAAAATAAATAAATAAATAAATAAATAAAATAAAATTGGTTTGTTTAGAATGGAGAGCTGAGTCGAATTATCATGGTTTCAACATACACAACGGTAATTTTTTTCAAAATATTAAATAATTTGTTAGCAAAATTTAAAATTTTCTGAACCCGATGTCAATAATAACCCACCGCACGGGCACACTCACCCTACTTACTACCAAAACAAGATTATAAAAATGTTTCCATGAGTACGTTAGCGCTTTCTTCCAGTGCTGAAATGGTAACAAATCATTTTTGCCTCAAAACTTAAAATGCGAATAACTTTAAATTTTAATTATCGAAATAATTAAATTATTATTTTAATCTAATTATTTTGTTATATAAATCAGTTGGGGTGTATGAGGTTTTGCGCTAATACACGTTGTATACTGAGACTCTGTGATAATTGTTCTTGCGCGATTTATGTCCTGCATGTGATTGTGAACCTTAGTGTAGCAGCTTTACGGGTTTCCAATGTGCCATCGTTAATCGTCTTATGTCATATTTTTGTTAGGGAGACTGTTAGCGCCATCCGTTGGCAGGTTGCTACACATGCTACAATTTCCAGGAAAGATGAAAATTACCACCAATTATTATTATTATTATCTGTGGTTTTGGGCCTTGACAGGCTTGCTAAGCCTGTGCCACGTAGACCATCGCTGGTCCTTTGTGATCGCCCTTTTTATAGTTCCTTACCAATCCCCACTGCGGCCAGAAATCGCAGTAGATTCTTGATCGGGATAGTTTGTATCTCATCTGGTGTCAGCACCTGCCTACCCAGATGAGTGCTGCGTTTGTACATCAGGGGACCACAATCACATAGGAGGTGCAGAGGAGTTTCCATCTCCTCCTTGCAAAATCTGCAGCCGGTCGTGTCACTTAAATTCAGTGTGTGCATGTGCTTATTTAATTTGCAGTGGCCTGTGAGTGACCTTGCTATTGTACAAATTTGGTCCTTGCTGAGGGCAAGGAGACCGTTCGCAAGTTTGCGATTGTAGCCTTTGATAAGTGCTTTTGAGTGGCCCATGCCTGGGGTGTTACACCAAAGCTTTATTGCCTCACCAAAGCTGGCCTTATTCAAAGAATCTCGCGTTAGACTATTGGGGATTCCGAGAAAGGGTTCGGGGCCTATGAAGTGGTTTTCAGTGCCTCTTCTAGCCAACTCGTCCGCCCTCTCGTTCCCTTCGATGTCTGAGTGTCCTGGCACCCATTGTAGCACAAGTTGATTGTTATTGCCTAAGGCATTCAGTTGTGATACGCAGTCCTGTACTAGCTTAGACCTTATGATCGGAGAGTCTATGGCTAGCAAGGCTGCTTGGCTATCAGAGTTGATTGTGATATATTGGTTGACGTAGCGCTTGCTTAAGTTAATTTCAGCGCAGGCTGTGATGGCGTAGACCTCCGCCTGGAATATGGAGGCGTAATTTCCAAGATTTTGGGTCTGTTGTAGTCTTGGGTTTTCGCCGTATATTCCGCTGCCAACGTCATTGCCTTTCTTGGATCCGTCTGTGAACCAGGTTAGGCAGTTGTCTTTGATGGATGTTTGGCCCTCAAGCCAGTCATCCCTCGAAGGAAATGTAACAGTATAGTTCTTGGTGAAGTTGTATACTGGCGTCATGGTGTCTGTGGTCATCTTTAGCACTGGGAGGCACGTGGCATCCTCCTGCAGGCTAATCAAACACCTCGACTGCCAGTTACGGTTCTTGTTTGGGTTAACTCTGAGTATGCAAGCCTTCGCTTCCCTTTGCGCAAAAATGTGCAGCGGTTGGAGGTTGAGTAATGCATTCAGAGCTAGCCCGGGGCTGGTGGACATAGCGCCTGTTATGATTAGGCACGCAGTCCTTTGAAGGCTATTGAGTTTGTCTATTGTGGTTTTTTGGAGGGTCTTTTTGTACCAGATAGCTGCAGCGTAGCATACGATTGGCCTAACTATGGCGGTAAAAAGCCAGAGGGCTATTTTAGGGGTTATTCCCCACCTAGTCCCTGCCACACGATAGCTGATGCCGAGCGAGGTCTTGGCCCTCTGAATGACGGTTTCAATATGCGTGTTCCAGTTGAGGCGTTGGTCAAAAGTTACGCCTAAGTACTTAACTGTTTTGGAGTAGGGTATAGTTTTGCCATTGAGACGGGGAACTTTTAACTTTTTGAGGTCCCGTTTGTTCGTAAATGGTACTATGACTGTTTTGTCTGCGTTTACAGACAAACTGTTTTCGTCACACCATCTTTGTATGATGTGAAGAGCTCTTTGCACAAGAGAGGACACTGTGTCTAGACACGGCCCTCTGATGATTACTACAAGGTCGTCGGCATACCCTTGTGTGGGTAGTCTTTCCTCGGCCAGTAGATGCAAGAGTTGGTCAACCGCGACTGACCACAGGAGGGGGGAAAGTACCCCTCCCTGTGGACAGCCTCTAGTTGTTCTGACTGTATGGATGTGACCGTTCAGTGTTAGTTTTGCAGACCTGTTGCGGAGCATCGATTCTATCCAACCTATAGTGGTCCGATCTACCTCTTTGGCAGTTAGTCCACTAATTATGGTTCTTGTCGGGGTATTATCGAACGCTCCTTCAATGTCCAGGAATGCACAAAGGGCAATTTGCCTATCCTCGATAGATTTTTCGATCTTGTCGACTAGATCTATCAAGGCGGTTTCTGTTGATTTGCCCTTTTGGTAGGCGTGCTGATCTTTATGCAACGGGTGTGTCAATAAAGCACTTTCCCGTATGTTTAGATCTAGTACCTTTTCCATGGCTTTCAGCATGAAAGAGGTGAGACTAATAGGTCTATAGGACTTTGGTTGGGCATAGTCCTTTTTGCCTGTCTTTGGTATGAACTTTATTGTGACTTTAGTCCATGGCTCAGGTATAACGTTACATGCAAAGCTAGTTCTAAATATTTTTATTAGAATTGGAGTTAGGATTACCACCAATACCACTTAGATTAGATGGTCACCCATCCAAAAGACTGGCCGGCCCAGGAGAGTAACCGTGCAACTGAAACATGATTGGACCGATGCGAACCATAAATTTTAACACATTCGGTATTGCGCTATTCATTTGACAGCCGTTAGAAGCTGTCAGTCACATACAAGTCGTAAATAATTTAAGTTTAGCGCGATACGGAATTCAGCAAGAACTGAAATTGAACTAGGATTAAACTTGTATGGTTTAAATTAGCGCAATCACCCTCCTGTTGCTTATAACATCGGTGATCATTTCAAATACCGAAGCCCCCCCCCCCCACCTCTCTCATCATACCAAGTAACCATACCGAAGTCAACACATTATATAAAGTGACAAATTATTTCTCCAGAGAAAAGGTAACATTTCTGCGCTCGAATAAAACACACTATATTCCACGTAAAAGGCTATTGAAGCTTATTGAAATAAACATCTATACTGACAGCATAAATATCGACTTATATAAAAACGTTATGAAGCAATAAATAAAACTGATCTGACTGACAACGCACAGCCTATACCGTTAGAGATAGGAAACAAGTTTGAAATATCTGAGAGGATGCAGAGATGCACTATCAAAAGTTTTTTTTATAGACAACCCCCTAAAGGGGTGCACTGAGGTGTTAAAGTTTTTAGAAATTTATGCGGACGAAGTCCTTCGCGGGGATAAGCTATCTATTCTATCTCTATACATTGGTTGACAGACAACGCACAGACTAAAGCATATCTTCAATAGAATTGCCAAAGATTCAGCTACCTACAAGTTTTCATTTTACAGAAGATCATGTAGGGGTGCTCTTAACCCCTGGTATGCCGGAGCATGGATCCGTACGACGAAACAATTGATTTCTATTGTGTCTGTAATTTCCGGTATACGAAACTAAGTATTTATCAAAAATCAACAACTAAAAGGATCCAAAAGGGTGTTGATATTTTTCGAATTCTATGCGAACGAATTCGCGGGCAAAAGCAAGTACAGCATAAGCGCCATCACGTCAGAACGGATAAGTATGCTATTTGTGCTCGACGGTTGAAAAATAAACCCAATTTCTCGTCTTTGTGTGTGATGGGCGTGTAAATAAATAGACAAAGCTCCAGTTACAAGTTTTCTACGTTCACACATAGGTACATAAACTCACGGCCATCATCTTTATTAGGTTGGTCAGAAGCACTATAACAACTACTAACAGCTATCTCTTGAAGCATTATAATTATTGTAGATGCTCATTTTTGCACTTTGAGGATTCCATGCTGGAATGACGTATCAAGGTCCTACATGTCTTTCGCACTAGTAAAAAAAAATTGGAGTTTGTACCTACAACTTTTTTTTTTATTCAAGCTTAAATGCTATCTTTCGGACTTTTTAGAGAGAATCTCTAAAAAATTCACCTAAAAATATCTATGATGCGGAATTTTTTTTTGGGGACGTGGCGACATAGCCAACGATCCCTCCTATCCACGATTTCAATTTGGCCAGCGATGCACCAAACACCCTGTATTATGTCGATTCTAGAGGGTTTGGACTTCCTAGTTATTTTTTTTAGAATTATCTTCTAGACTCTAAAAATCTGAAAGGAGATTATATGGCCTTTGTGCTCTTGTTGTGCCATTCCTTATCGGAGATAAGCTATCATTAGGGCTATTTAGACCCTGGGAGACTGCAGCCCTGACAAGCATATGATGTTCATATCGAACCATTCCACCAGCCATGAAGCCGTTCTTCTATCAGGCATTCGCCTCCTCAAATTGTGTTGTGATCACAGATTTCTAGTTACTTCGTTACACTCGACGTCGACTTGCTAAAAAAAAACAATAAATTCCCACGTTTTAAATAGGTACCTAAGGGCTCTTAAAGACACTTCACGACACTTTAATGTCGCGGTGGGTCGCAGAGCGTCTCGCGCTCATACATTTTACGGTCGCGCGACCCTCCGTGATACCCGGCGACCGCAAAGTGTCGCTCGTCTGTGAGAGCGCTAACTGCTAGGCTGTACGCGCAAAAATGCACCTAGTGAGGCTTGTCTGAGCATTTTTATTTCAACACGCCCGCGACTTCGTCCGCATAAATTATATACCAGATTTTAAGTCAGATGATAAGCTATCAAACAAAAAAAGTTTCATCAAAATCGGTTCAGTAGTTTTTGCGTGATACTCGAACAAACAAACACCCAAACAAACAAACGAACAAACAAACAAACAAACAAACAAACAGACAGACAAAAAATCCAAAAATTAGTGATTTGGAATCAGGGACATCTAAAAACCGTATCGTAATTTTTTTTTTTGTAAATATCTTCAATGTACAGACAAAAGACATCATTCATCAATGTATGGGCTGTCAGGCCAATTTGTGATATGCATGCATATGCATGTGATAGCTTTTATATACGCATTTTAATATAGACAAATATAATAAAAATACAAACCAATTGCTATAATAGCTACAAATAAAGCCGTTTCGTGTTACAAAATATTTAAAGTAATATGATGACAGCTCGAAGTAATTACAAATAGCGCAGTTAGCAATATAAAAAAGCGATCTTTACTGTAGTAAAACTTCTTGGTTAATGATAGCGTCATCATGGAGGTAATCCTCAAGGAGGTGAAACTACACATTACTTCCTTTATGGATAGCGCACTCTGAATTTTGCTCTGAAATGGCTCTGAAACAAAGAGTGCCTACTTTCTCTGAATTTTCCGTATATTAAACTGTAGTCTTTGCTCTGAATTATCCAGTGGAATTATCTGATGTTTTTGTTCGATTCGGCTGCGCTTTAGTTTTTCTGTGTTTTTCTGCTTTATATACCTACTTATTAATGAAAGTGTGATACAGTCGTAAGAAGATAGCATTTGTGTTATTATTGTAGCAGTGTTAGTGGTAAAAGGACTGTGGAGTGTTGTGCATACTGAAGGTAGTCTGGTACATGGGTTGGGCACGACACCAGACAAATATTGAGCCTCTTGCTGCATATATCTGGATGATAAATAATTGTTAAAGAAGATGCGGAAAATGAATAATAATTATGTTTTTTAATCAAATACTGTTTTATTTCACCATTTACCTATACTAAAGGCTCACCACACAGTTGCGATTTTATCGAGCAATAATATCCCAGCGACTTTGTGACCGCGTCGCATGTCCTACCACACAGGTGCGATTTTGCGATCAGCGTCACGCGTCCGCCCCACCAATGAGAATGAATAAGTAGGGTTAAGGCGGTAACAGTGGCTATAGCGGGAACAGTGGCGCGGGCGCCTTTAGTGCGAAAGTAAAAGAGATAACTATCCATCTCCCTCACTCCTCGGAAGCTCTTGGGATACGAACGAGTAATATCCAGTCGAGTTGCGACTGCAGCAACTTTATGGCGTGTTGTGAGTGATTATACGTTTTTACTAGTGAAAAATTGAGATTTAAGGTAAGAAATACTTTGTTTTTACTCCCTACAGTGTTGTTGTATCGATAAACTATGTTTCTAGTCAAAACTATGTATAAATGAGATTGCTTTGACGCGTAATGCATCTCTCAACAAGCGATAGCGTGGCATGTGGTGTGTCATTAATTCAAAATGGCGGTCAAGTACTAGGTGGATCAGACCGCTTGAGTACACAGTGGATCAGATCTACTGTGTACTGTATTGAAATATACTTCAGATTTGAAATATAAATGAATCTTAAATTTATTTGTTATTATTAACTAACTTTCTTAAAACAAGGTTATAAGTTTGTCCCGTATGTATGTAATATTGTTAGAATTGCAAATATTCGTACGTTTGTCCGGTAGAGCATCTAAATTGTATGTTCTCAGTAACTAGTAGTATTTTTAGTAATATTTAGGTTCTAAAGATTCTTAAAAAGTCAAATTACTTACCTCAATTCATTTATAATTTTAAGACTGAAAAAAATGCTTATTTTATGTTAAGTTTATATTTTTCCAAACCGAAGAAGTGTATTTATGTTAAATAACAGTTGATTATTGTTATAGTTGAAAAGAGTGTAATTATCTATATGGTACTAAGTTCCTTCTTATATTTTAAGTTCAATTATTACTGTCTTGTAAAACAAATGACTAATTAAACTAAATAAGAAATTACAAACTGCATTTTATTTTAGATTTATATTTGAAGATTCACTGTGTACCTACCCGATTCACTGTGAACTACAGGTATATTCACTGTACCCGACCCCCGGTACACAGTGGCTCAGAATGTCTTTTTGTTTTAAATGCCTTCTATGTTCTTTTTTAGTTATCGGTTGGACAAAACACAAGAAAAATTATAAAATAGATTAGTTGAACTATGTATACGTCCCATTTGTAACTTCCTAACACTACTACAAATCAAGAACGAGCTGTTTAAAAAAAAAGTGAGCCACTGTTGCCGCCTTGACCCTATAGTCTGAGATAGACATACTTTTGGTAACTGTCGCTAGAAAGGCTTTCCTAAAAAAGAAAGAGTTCCCTCATATGGAGACATTCCTGGCTTTAGGACCAGATCTTGGTTTAAATGTTAGTTTTGCTATTAAACCCAATCGTGTACAAAAAATTAGAAGCCAATGCTGTACTGAAAATAAAAATCGTAAAATCGCAGCGATATTATCGCTCGATGAAATCGCACCTGTGTGAGGGGCCTTAATAGAGAATTAGAGAAATAAAACCTACAAAAAAATTATGTCAATGTCAAGTGGTCAATGTCAAAATATGTCAATCAATTTATTGTCAAGGCCTTCTTTTTTCAAAAAGTTTGTGACTACTTGTTCTATGATTTTTTCGCCATTTTTTCACATTTCGTAACTAAAATATCCAAATTCAATTCAAGATATCTCGTTTGTACCATAAAATATAACGTTGAAATAATTAGTTTTAGTAATATGAGTATGCGAACTATTATTCCCATATTTTTATAACGCTGTAGAAAAAGTTGGTAGTACAAAAATGGCCCGAGTTGGTGGTTGTCTTTTCTGTTACAGTTTTATAATAGTTTAGATACAGCGCGCGACGTATCTATGCGACGATGTTGCCGTCTGGATTGAGTGGTGGAAATCAAGCAAGGGCATCGCTTACGATGCGTCAAAGTGCAGCTGTACTTATTTCGGTACCTATAGCTAAATAAAAAAAAAACTATTAAAACATTGAACTTACCAGTCAGCGTCACGATGAATATTCTGATCGATATTTGTATCACGTTCTCATAGTTTCTCGACTGCCTCTTCTGCAGCAACCTGTTGATCATCTCCATCGGCACATACATTTGCAACGGGTACGAGAAGTATATCACCACCGCCATCAATACCTTTGCGATTTGCGCTATTCTGAAATGGTAGGAGAAAGAACATCCTCAGTTTTACTATGGGAAAAAGGCTAACAAAAAAATATTAGCGTATTAGTTGACGTATAGTTATGGAAATCATGTCGATTTGTTTCTCATAATCTCTAGATTATAGTGGTAACATTAGCTATACCTCATCTAAACGGAGTGTCACGTAATCGCCGTTGGCGCACATCGTGTCTTGGTAAAATATGTTGGGTTTTTCATTTTTATTTTCGTGTTAACATCTAAGACGTTCCTATACACGCATTGCTTTACATGTGCCGGTTAAAAAACCGGAAAAAAGAATCTTAGCAAAAAAGTCAAAACGGTGCGTTTTTTATATTTATTTCGTAATTCCGTTTGAATTTTTACCAAATCTATCGTCTGATTACTATAATAAATTAAATTATGTATTTAGAGTGTAATAGCATCAATAAACGTTACCGTTTGGTGGGCCTACAAAAAATTGACTCCATTATTTAAATAATAATCAATCAAAAAATTACCATGTGACATTGCTTTTTAGTTTTATAATAACTAGCTTTAGTCCGCACCGGCTCATGTCAGCTTCCGCACCGGCTCAGGAGCAGCGAAGCGGAAGTTAAAAAAAACCGGCCAAGTGCGAGTCGGGCTCGTGCACAACCGTGGTTCCGTACCACAATACAAAATTACCAGAAAATAGTGTTCTCGGGATCTTTAGCGCAAGCTCGACACACACTTGACCGGTTTTATTATTTTTTGTTTTGCTGTAGAGTTCGTACTATCTATGCTAATCATACCAAGTTTAACGCTACAATGTCACAAATTACAATAATCAAATTACAAAATAATACCAAACAATCTATTTTAAATTCGGCAACATGTCGCTAACGCTAGTTTAACGCTTGTATGTATTCCGTTTTTACGATAGAGCAAGAAGAAATATAGATAAAAACTAGTTTCTTGTACATTGAAGTCTTCTTTATTAATTTAATAGTAAAGCTGTACCCAAGGGTAGAACCTCAGATTAAAGATCTTTACTGGGTCTGAATGCGGGTTCGAATCCGCACGGATGACATGCCATAATACAACTTTTTCTTACTTATGTACCGCGACTGCTCTCAAACGGTGAAGGTCGTGAGAAAACCTGCATACGCTGAAGAAGAAATTATAATTATACTAGCTATTGCCCGCGACTTCGTCTGCGTGAACATGTGATTTTGTCTCATGTCTCGTCTAAGGGTCATGAAGGTCATGGTCAGAACCAAGTCTAGAAACCCAGGCATGTAACATTAAAATGGCTATTAAGGAATGGGCTGATAAAATACACATCCCAAATGGCACATGTAGCATTATAAGAGACCACTTTTGGTGTAACTCGGAACTTGTTGCATTAATTAACACTTAATAGGGTTCAACTGAGAACTTAGAGCTGCTTATTACGCTTTAGTCTTTATAATAGCATTATAAGAGCAGGAACGGATACTATTGTAACGGGATCAGAGTTAGAGCAGCTGTCAAAAATGCCTTCTTACAGCCTATATCGCATTGGTTGCTTAAGAGCATTATAGGGGCAGTAAAATATGATTATTGCTGTATAAAGGTGTAGAATTATACCACTGTAATGCTAGCATCTTAAAAGAGTCAATGTGAACTACTGTACAGCCAATAGAGTTAAAGTGGTGTACACGTAGAGTGATTTAACGCTTAAAGTTCTATATTGGTTCACCTCAACTCTGTTATTCAGCCTCTTTTTCAAAGCTGCTTAAAGGTGTTATATTAGCACTCGTGAACACCATAGGTATTCCGAGATACCCTTGTAACTCAGAAATACAGCATTTGGTAGTAAAGTGGTGTACACGTAGAGTGATTTAACGCTTAAAGTTCTATATTGGTTCACCTCAACTCTGTTATTCAGCCTCTTTTTCAAAGCTGCTTAAAGGTGTTATATTAGCACTCGTGAACACCATAGGTATTCCGAGATACCCTTGTAACTCAGAAATACAGAATTTGGTAGTAAAGTGGTGTACACGTAGAGTGATTTAACGCTTAAAGTTCTATATTGGTTCACCTCAACTCTGTAATTAAGCCTCTTTTTCAAAGCTGCTTAAAGGTGTTATATTAGCACTCGTGAACACCAAAGGTATTCCGAGATACTCGTGTAACTCAGAAATACAGCATTTGGCAGTAAAGTGGTGTACACGTAGAGTGATTTAACGCTTAAGGTTCTATATTGGTTCACCTCAACTCTGTTATTAGCCTCTTTTTCAAAGCTGCTTAAAGGTGTTATATTAGCACTCGTGAAGACCAAAGGTATTCCGAGATACTCTTGTAACTCAGAAATACAGCATTTGGCAGTAAAATGGCTACAGAAAATACCACTATATTGCTTTAGTCTGCATAATGGCGTTTAAGTAGTTCACATGAATGGCTTAAGCGTTGATGTGAACCATAATAACACTAATATAAGCCGACAGGCTGCATATTGGTTCACTTGAACTCTTATTTACTGCAATAAGCGTTATAGAGGAACCGGTGTGTACTCTTGTACAGCCATAGTCGTTAATTCAGGATTATAAGAGTTCACATAGGTTTCTTAAGAAAGCGCCATTTTGTTATACCTTTATAACCTAAACCATATGATAAATAAAATTATGGTGTTGTTTATGTTTTACTCATGATTTCTGCTTTTATTTACACGTAAAACACATATTTATTATAATATAAAATAAAACTTTGTATGATTAAATGTAAATCAGAAACAAAAAATGTACACATATATTTTGACGTGTAATTATTTTCACAATATTTCTAATTAAAAACGAAATATTTCCGAGGCGTGTAAAAAATTTGCTATAAAACCATATAAACATTCACAATGAACTTGCATTCCCAAATGTTTTCACAGGCTAATATTATAAAAGTGTACTTAACTAGGTTATCACAAATTCTCAATAAAACTTCACTTCACGCCATTAATAACCAACACTCACGGAATTTATTTAAAGAATTTAACTCTACTAATAAAATAAATTCAGGTTTTTATGTACACACTCTGCTGATGCTAGAAGTATAATGTAGAACCTCAAGCGTTATTTAAGTATAGCAGTAACCCCAATATAATGGCTTAGTCTGTATAACAGGACACTTGTACTCTGTTAAGCAGCTGATATAATGCCTTGTGGCCTATTATAATTCCAATATAGAACCTTAGGCTGTATAACTTGTGCCCAAATAAGAGTTATATCGGTGTTAACAGCGCTGTTAACACCATTGTAACACCATCTTATACAGCCTTTAGTTTCCGTGTACACCAAAAGTGGTCTCTTATAATGCTACATGTGTCATTTGGGATGCTAGAATGCTCTGGCTTCTCGGGTCTGCAACATTGCAGGAAATTCATCAGCAATATAACACCACGAATCCCACAGTTCATACTGAACAACAGCAGGAGCAAAGCTCGTGTACTACGCCTCACAGGCATGATAAAGCTCACCCTAGATCCCAGTTGCCGAGCGTGCGGAGAGGAGGAGGAAACCATGGCACATTTATACTGTGTGACTGCGATGTCTTGGTGGCTAAACGTATGTGTCCTGAGACTGAGAGATGGTTATTCAAAACTGGGAGATTACAGGTTTCTTCCCCTGAACACTATTGCCTCTCTCATTTTCCACGTTTTTCAATGGTGAAGAAAATAAATATTAAGTAGGAGTCAACACAAAAGATAGATACCATTGGGTTGATGTGTTGCTGGCTTGCCAGCCCCCATAATAGGATAAGAATAGGATAATAGTCATGAACTTGAGCTGAATCAAAATCAGAAAAAAAAGTCATTCACAGATTATCACTTGAATCTAATTTTTCTACTGTTCGTCGGTTATTAGTGTTTTATTTATGTCGAACAGCATAATAAATAATAATCATCTTACGACCCACTGCAGATCACAGACCTCCACTCACAAATAAACGTTAGAGGATAGAGGATAAGCGGAAAGCGCAGCGTGGGTAGGCCCCTCACACGGTGGACCGACGACCTGGTGAAGGCGGTGGGAAAACGTTGGATGAGGGCAGCGCAGGACCGGTCGTTATGGCGATCCTTGGGGGAGGCCTATGTCAGCAGTGGACGTCCATCGGCTGAGATGATGATGATGATAGAGGATACTCTACCACGCGGGCTAGTGCACAATGGTGGAGGCAAGAGCTAGAACGATAATATTCTAGCAAGCAAATGGTCAACTTGTTAAAAGAATTATTTTCAAGCCACATTTGTAAATCTCTAACCTTACTTAGCTATTATGAAAGTACTTAGGCACATTACCAAACTGTGGTGTTATTATAAGGACTTTTTTAGATAAGTAGGTCTATCTTTTCATAGATTGTGGTAGATTGATGTTCTATAGTTAAGCTACACAAATCCTCAAGAAATCATAATAGAACCGAAAATCAAACAAAACGAACATTTGGCAAAATTTTCTGCAACAAAATTATTATACCGTAGAATTGGCTCAGATTGTGCTCAAACTACCATTATACTTACATACAAAGATGTATTCAATCAATTTGTAAGCACCTGCTAGAGTTAAAAATACGCCTAACGATATATATGAAGATGAAAACGATACTAAAATAACTTTAGAAAAGGTTAAAAGAAAGAAAAATATTTGACGACCCGTTTGGTGTATGGTTACCACGCCGGACTGCCAAACCAGGGTCCTGGGTTCGAATCCCGGTTCGGTCATGGATGTAATATGTTTGTGCCGTTGTTGTATGGTTTCTATAATAAAAAGCCTATACTGCTTGCTTCGGATCATTACAATGTATGTGACTGTGAGCGTTATTTATTTAATTATTTTTAAATTCACCCGGTAAGTTACTTTACAATCAAATTTGTAAGACCTAATTTCTGAGATGCCTTGAGCGTGAGTTACGAGTAAGTGCAAGTATGGTCGAAATGTATGAACTTTGAGATCAGGGATTTAATCAACTAAATTAAGCTCCTGCTGGCTAGGTTTTGGAATAAATAATTTTATTGTTGCACACTTGCTTTTAAAAAACGCCTCACGCCATCTATTAAGATGAAAACGTACTACAATAACTTTAAAAAAGGTTAAAAGAAAGAGTATTTTTTTATATTTGACGACCCGTTTTGTGCAATAGTTACCACGCCGGACTGCCAAACCAGGGTCCTGGGCTCGAATCCCGGTTCGGTCATGGACATTATTATGTTTGTGCCGTTGTTGTAATGTTTCCATAATAAAAAGCAAAAGCCGTGCTTGCTTGGGATCACTATGTATTAAAATAAGAAAAAAGCCAAAGAAAACGTACTGTCCTAAAATTGGATCTGATCTAATCTCAGGATATTATTAAGGTCAGCAAATTGCTTCTGTCAAATCCGTTGAAAAATTGATAAAAGTTTTTAAAAAAAAATCTCACCCAAGAATCGAACCTCCAACCTCTTGCGCGAAAATCTGACCATTTCCCAACTACGCTACACAGCTCTTGAGAGAGGTGTTGAAAAAAGCAACCACTATTTACTACTGGAATCTACCCAAATACATCTGTCAGCGTCAAGTCGGCGCTAGTGAGCATGATAAAATATTGGAAATTATCCCACAGACTCCCACAGTAACCCATTGCTGGGATAAAAAGTATCCTATGTGTTAATCCAGAACACATTCTATCTGCATGCCAAATTTCATCTAAATCCGTTCAGCCGTTTAGGCGTGATTGAGCCACAAACACACAAACATCCAAACATCCAAACATCCAAACATCCAAACATCCAAACATCCAAACATCCAAACATCGTCACAAACTTTCGCATTTATAATATTAGTGAGAAGTGAGATGAGATTTGAAGTCTACCAATCCGCATTAAGCACGCGACGTGGACCTATGCCATGGTCTAAAAAAACAAGGTCTTCTATTCCCAGAATGACACAAGTCTACGTCACAAAAAAATGGCCGCTATACATGGTAAAAGGGTATGATGACGTAGGCTTGTGTCAGTCACGTGGTCGGAAGAGAATACCAGGCGCAGTATATTATTGTACCATGACCTATGCCCATACACCCTCCTTGACAGTAGGCCTTTATCCTACAGTGGGACGTACCTATACACCGTGTAAAAAGACATCTCCCGAAAACTTTAAGAACATATCACTGAACCTATATAAAAATTAATGGCGCTAACCTTTTAAATTTAAAAAAATTATTCGTGATTTTTCCATTTTCTTGCCACGCAATGTAAAGCGTACAACACGCTGCTGTCGTAACACTACGTCACACGACCGTTTGCGGTTATGTAGGTACAAACTGTAGCAGAGAAGAAGGTGCGCGCGGTAGTCACGGTCGCGCGCCACTCAGCTGTTAGGTCACTGCCCGCTCGCTCGGGTGAGCGGGCAGTGACCTTACAGCTGTGTGGCGCGCGATCGTAGCTTGGCGACGATTTTGATGAGTGCGTTTTACATTGCGGATTTTTGCTATTTTCGAAATGCTTGTGTTTAACAATTAAAATTGTATTGCATTATGTCACTGGTAGGCTTTTAATGTTCATAATTGTAGAAATAAAGGCCGGAAAAAAATTTAAATTTGAGAAAATAAAAAAAATAAATTTCAGTGCCAAAGTGTTAGGTATCATGGTCTGAATCCATAGTTTCAGTTTTCGGGAGTAGTCTTTTTACACCCTGTTTAGGCTGATAATGATGACTGGGACTGACGTGGGCTTCGGTGAGAAACAAGGGAGGTTCCTTCACAAGAACAATAGAGCCATGCCTTGCCATAGAGTAATGATACCGACACAATGACGACGCACTTATACAGGGTGAAATCGATATCCTTAGCATCCTTTTAAAAAGAGTCTACCCATCAAACTGAACACCTTTCACTATGGGAGCAAAACGATCGGAGCAACAAAAAATCTGCTGCTCCATACTAAACTGCAATTCCTACGCGACACAAATGTATGCAACAGCTGAATTTTTTTTGCTCCCATTGGTTTGCTCCCATAGTAAAAGTTGTTCAGTTTGATGGGTAAACTCTTTGTTTAAGAGGATGCTAATGTCTTATACTGTGCTAATGATATCAATCCGTCGTCAGCCTGAACAACTTTCTGTATGGAACCAACATCGAAATCGAAAAAAAAATCTGCTCGTCCATACAAAACTACAAACCTACTCGAGCCAGTATGAGACAGCTGATTTTTTTTTCGCGATTTCGATGTTGTTCCCATACAAAAAAATACAGATTGATGGCCTGATCATCCTCTTAAACAGTGTCAGCATATTAAGAAGGACCCTGTATTCTATGCCAAAAGAAACTATTTGCATGAAAACGAGTTCTAACAAATCCAAAGATCAACTTTTTTCTTTTCGTGTAATCGCTTGATAAGAGACGTAAGTATTAAAGGTAGGGTATTAAAGGCAATCCGAAGACGAAAAAATATGATAGAAATATAAAAAATGTGTTCTTATAATTGAGTTACTTAGGTATAGGTAGTAACACAAATATCAGAGAAAAAACCTTTTATGCGGGGAATGCGAAAAATGGGATGGTTGGTTAGGAGTTAGTAACTTTATTAACTCTTCTTACATACATCCGGGATTCCGGAATAAACCTTATTCGGAATTCAGTGTTGCCGCTTTCAGATAGGTACTTTTTCACTAGATCTATTAATTTTTTGGCAATTTTTAAAGATTTACAGTCATATCACACAAGCGATTGTTGAGCGTAGGCGTTGACGGAACATAATTATCGTGACGTTGCAGTTACGATATAGTTGCAAAATCGCCTACGCTCAAAAATCGCTTGTGTGATAATGGTTGATGCCATTTTGTATGCAGGTTATGTCTAATGTTAAAACTATCGATAGATAGTCTTTTGATATAGTTAGGTACATAATATTGAAATACAATTTACAAATTAATCATCATCGTATGGGTATCGCAAGGTAAGCTCGGTGGATTCGACCCCCAATGGATTCTACGAATAAATCAGGGTGCAATTAGTCCACTTGTTTGACGGTCGTCCCTCCCGCCGCGCCGCGCCGCGCGCCGGTACACTCCCTGCGTCTGAACGAAACATTACCTATAATCGCTAGTTTATGTTAGTGCCTATAATTAATTTATTAGTTGGGTGTTTTGTTTCACCCTGTATACACAAGATGACTGCCCTGTGGGGTCTTTAGAGGATAAAGAGTTACATAAAATAAGTTATTCTGCCAAGGAGAAAGTTGTCAGTCTGTTGAGTTGAAAGTTGGCACAGTCAAGACCTAACAACTTTTTAGACTGCGGAGTTAGCAGAATCGCTAAAAACTGCCAAAAAACACCATGTCGATTTGGTACTGATTTTATTCGGGTACACTGAAAAAAAAATTGTTTACTTCAACCAACATCATGAATCCATATGAGCCTGTCAACATCATGACTTCTCCGACTAAAAGAACTTTTTTAAACGAATTCGGCTTGTTGTTACAACTAACCATCTTTCATTTTCGTTTATTCGTTAACACCCATCGCAGACACCAGTCTCTCACCAAAATTCTATCGTACTGTTAAAGTAAAAAACATTTTCACCTCACAAGCTCGGAAAGATTCTGTTTATCATTCGAAATCTGAGTGTAAAAGTGCATTTTATCCGCTAGCGTGGAAAGAGTTTTTAAAATTCGAATCTATCTATTCAATAAAGAAAACAGCCCAAACAAGTTTTTTTTTCATGCTATTTTCGTGCTGGCCAGTGCGATTATTCTAAAAATGAGGTTGGCGCATTAAAATTTTCCTCGCTGTAGTGAGGTGAAAAGTTGTGTGTTTCGCTCGGCAGCAAAGTTATTCTGCGTCTCGTACCTTTGAAATCCTCGCGACGCTCAGGATTCTATATTTCGCTCGTGGTTCAATCCTAGAATCCTTCGCTTGCTCGGGTTTCAATACAAGTACTCGCGCCAAAAAGCAACTTTGCAGCCTTGCATAACAAATAACTATTATTTGCCCTCTAAGTTAGTACATAAGATCTTGCTTTTACTATATATTTGTTGAGAGAAAATAAATACTTTTTATTTATTATTATCTTATGTTTTTAGTAAACAATAATAACGTCATTTCAATTATTTTGATGCTAATTAAGAGAAATTATACTTCTTAGTTGGCTCGCATTTTTTTCAGTGTAGTTACACAATGAAACCCTGTAAGTTGGTCAGCGTAGTATACCGCTTTTTTTTCATGCACCATTACGTAAAATTGTCTTCTTAACACCACTTGAACGCGCTGTTTTCTCGTGGACCCACTAATTTGCCCCACTGGTGGGTCCACAAGTAGGTACACCTAATCTTTTTGAAGTGATTTTTTGTCTTCTCTCACCACAGAAAAGGTAAGGTAAGGACAGACATAAGGTTACCGATGACAGTGTTCTCTCACTCTAATGTGCTTATTTCGATTGATAAGTATGAAAATACGAAAAATTGCCGGAAATATAGATTACCTACTTACTTTTTATTGCTACGCGAAAAAAGAAAACAAAATAAGGAAAAATATAAGAAAATGCGATTATGTTTTTATGAAAGAATTTGAATATAGGGATTTATCGGCTAGCAACAAAAGTCACTGATTCCACTTAATTTTTTTTTCTTTGATCGTCTTCGAGTTCCTCTCTATCACCAGAGGTTCATTGATCTTATCTGTGATATCATAAAAAAAAACTTTTTGATATACTTAGGTACAAGTCGGTAAAAGCCTACAATCACATAAGTTATTACCTACACGAAAGAGACAAAAAGCTTTTAATGAGCGCACAAAATGATCACGTGATGCGCTCGGGCCCGTTTTTCCACATGCAAAGTATAGGTGAACTACAGCACACATCGCCGCGCCTTGTAGTGGTGTAGCTATCGTAGGGCGATTGTATAAAGCCAGAGCTTTGCTCGGTATGGTATCTACTCATGTGCTACTTACAGCTAGTAGCATTGCAAACTATTCCTACACTCCTGGCAACCCGTAGAACGATCTCACGATAATTGATTATTACTTTATTGCTACTACACAAGCGAAATGGCTGTCTATGTTCCCTTTATCTGCGCCTTTGCCTTTAGAATCTACTCGCAGACCGTCCAACATGCAATCCATCCAATTAGAATTGCATGATCGCAAACCGTCCAATACGCAAACCATCCAGCAGGCAATACGTTCAACACGCGATCCGTCTAACAAGTAAACCTTCCCATACACAATCCATCCAACACGCAGACCTGCCAACACGCAAACCTTCCAACACGCAATCCGTCCAACACGCAAACCTTCCAACTCGCGATCCGTCCAACACGCACACCTTCCAACAGGAAATCCGACCAACACGCGATCCGTCCAACAGGCAATCCGTCCGACACGCGATCCATCCAATACGCAAACCTTGCAACAGGCAATCAGACCAACATGCGATCCGTCCAACAGGCATATCATTCAACTGACAATCCATCTAACAAGCGATCCGTCCAACACGAAAACTTTCAAACAGGTAATCCAACCAACAAGCGATCTGTCTAACACGCATACCTTCCAACACGCGATCCGTCCAACAGGCAATCCGTCCAACACGCAAACCTTCCATCACGCAATCTGTCCAACACGCAAACCATAAATGAAAAACCACCTTTGGCTGCTGACGACCTACGTCGTAGGTCAGCAACAAATGGGCCGCAGTGCGCAAGAACCCACTTAGCGAGTCAGTTCTATTGTCTTTCTTTTAATAACTACCTACTTTTATAACATTCTACGCTTAAATAACCACACATTGCTGCATGTATTTTTATTTTATTTATTTATTAACCTTTTACGCGTATGTTTATAATCTAGAATAAACAGTTTCTCTTCAAAAGTCAATAAGGAGTTTAGCAGGAGATCCACAGTTGCTGCGTGACGTTAGTCATCATCATCACACACTAAATTACAGTGCGATCAAAAGTAAAAGTTACGGGGTAGTTTCATTTTTAACAACAAAATAACATTATTTAAGAAATTAATTTAAGTATCTATGAATAACATTATCAAAAATATTAGACAGTGTGAATCGAATCTAAAGGAATCGAACCATAAAATTCCAACGAGCACGGTGTTCGTCTGTTGATTTATAATTAACGAGCTTTAACCCGCAACTTCGTCCGCATAATTTATATACCAGATTTTAAGTCAGATGATAAGCTATCAAATAAAAAAAGTTTCATCAAAATCGGTTCAGTAGTTTTTGCGTGATACTCGAACAAACAAACACACAAACAAACAGACAGACAAAAAAGCCATAAATTGGTGATTTGGAATCAGGGACACCTAAAAACCATATCGTAATCTTTTTTTTGTTAATATCTTCAATGTACAGACAAACTTCTGTTACAGTTGTATAATAGTTTAGATAGGACAGTCAAAGGACACTAATTGCATTCCCATTTCATTTTCCAAGAGAAATTGTAAAATTAATGTCAATATTATGTATTTTATTTATTTTAAACGAGTTAATAAATAGGTACATGCAGAACATAAAAAGCGATGAACACACTAAACCACGGACACACTAAACACAAAAATTACAAATAATACACACAATCCAGAGCGTCGCCGCAAGACATGATGCCCAACAGGCTAACAGCATTCCCCCTCTGGATGGTGAGGCTGATACGTGGTGCCAGGACGCTCCCAGCTTCGCGGTCACCAGGAGTCTCATTGAGACGCCCCGATAAGTCTGCAAGGAACGCTTTGGGCTCTGGGCCCCAAGGATCCAGCGTCTCAAAACCTATTGGCGTGAATATGTAGCTGCCAGCCAGATCGCGGTATACTTTAGACACTTTACGGACCTCAGCACCCGCGTCTTTTACCAAAAATAGTTAACCGTAAAATCAATAGATGACGTTATTAAAGTTTGAGAAAAAACTGTCACATTGACAGTAAAAAGTGATGTTTAGTCTTTGTTTAGTTTGCATCATCTGATGACGTTTGATTGTAATAACCACTGAACTATAAATAAATGGAATAATATATGAAATGCAATATATTATTTCATATAATTTATTTTATTTCATAGATAATATATATGGAATAAAATGGAATCGAAATTCATGTCATAAAATGACCCCACAACATTAGTGCTTGAGCAGGCGGGCCTTGAATTATTGAGATTTTGTTCTTTCTGAACAGCCACTGAACAGTAAACTTTTTAAGATTGTAACGCAATCCTTATTGAACAATTTTTGTAGTCGGTGATAAGATAATTATTATTAAGTCAAAGTCAAAGTGATGGTATACATTTGAATTAAGCGAACACTGAAAAAAATGCGAGCCTACTAAGACTCTTAATTAGCACCAAAATAATTGAAATGACGTATTATTGTTTACTAAAAACAAAAGATGGTTAGTTGTAACAACAAGCCGAATTTAGTCGGAGAAGTCATGATGTTGACAGGCTCATATGGATTCATGATGTTGGTTGAAGTAAACAATTTTTTTTTCTTAACAATTAATTAAGCGATTAAACACCACAATTTTTTAGTTACTATAAACATTTTCAGATAATGAAACTAAACAACTTTCGACACGGAACATGGGTCAAAAAACAAGAATTTTTTTAGACCTCCTATAGAAAATCGATCGGCTGATCCGCACTTTTGTATAGCAGGTCCACAAAAAAAATTTTTGTTTTTCCCTATGGAAGTAGGGAAAGTAGTTTTTTTTTCGTTATCCGAATACACCCTTCAAATTTTGTGGGTAATAAATTAATAGGGCTGTTTATAGTGTCCTTCTTTAATATGACGGATTTTTAAGAAGATCATCAGCAATTTTCTCTATGGGTGATACCAACAACAACATCTGCTGTTCCGTAGGAAACAAAATTTCAATGTAAGCATAGACACTTTAAAATACCACCAGTTTATTAAAAAAGGCTACTTGTAAGACTATTATGCATGATATTATGTACTCGTAGGTGTATTGACTATTTTGTATTGGTTTTGATTTTGGCTGCTACAATAAATTACTTAGTAAACACTTTACGGTCGCGCGACCCTCCGCGACACACGGCGACTGCAAAGTGTCGCTCGTCTGTAAGCGCTCTAAGGTGATTTCTTCGATACTTTTTAGGTTTCCATACTAAAATTGGTAAAACGGAACACTGATGGAATCACCTCATTAGCAATATGGTATTTAATAAGTATCAATAAAATTATCAATATCATTATTAATCACATCCAACTGAGTAACTTTACTTCCGGGACTAATCCCGGAAAGGTACTAAGATGGATGTGTCTACGTCAGAGGCCAATTAAGGCCCCTGGAAAATAATCTGACATTTAGTTGACCACAAACTTTTCCTAACAATCCGCACTGTGCCCGTGTCCGGTGGACTATTTCTTTTCATGTATTCTCGCATCCATTTTTACGTACGTCACAATGTGACTCGTGTATAATGTTAGTTAGTTTTAGCCGGATATAACTAAAACTTAACCTAACCTAACCTACCGGCTGTATCTAGTTATAACCGGTTGAAACTAGGTGTAATCACACATCGGCTTTTAGCCATGGATTAGATTAGCACAGGACCGTAAGAAATGGTGCAGTAAAAATGAGGCATATGCCCGATTGCCAAGCAGTGGCTTGATGTGGGTTCATTTGATTGATTTATGCACGATGCCTATTTACCTTCCAACATAATTATAGATTTATCAAAAAGGTTAAAATATACTTACATGTATTCCTGAGGCAGATTCAAAGTGATACTGCCCTTCACATCATCTCCATACTGTACGTAGCCGAAGAATCCGAAGGTTCCGTACATAACGATGACGATAAACATGGACACGTTGAGGACACCTGGGCAGCCGAGGAACTGCTGGGGCTTCTTCATTTCGTTCTCTATTGGCATCACCACACCTATGCCTTCCATTGCGAAGATCACCGTACTGGAAAATGAAGGTTAAAGTTTAGTACAGAGATAGGTAAACTCGCAAAGTCACAACTATAGTTTGGGGTAGTGGCAATAGCATCCTGAAGGTGACCAATGCCCACTGCTACGACACGTGTCCCGCATGAGCCCACAGCCACATCACAAGTTCAGTTTTTGTAATTGTTTACTATAATAATAAACATAGTTTCATAAGTCTTTATACCGATGGCCGGTGGGGCCGAAAAGTTCTCGAGTGGCGACCGCGTACCGGAAAGCGCAACGTGGGTCACACGGTGGACCGACGACCTGGTGAAGGCGGCGGGAAAACGTTGGATGAGGGCGGTGCAGGACCGGTCGTTATGGCGTTCTTTGGGGGTGGCCTATGTCCAGCAGAGGACGTCCATCGGCTGAGATGATGATTATGATGATAAGTCTTATTGCTACTAACTCTTTGTTGTAATAAATTAAAAGATTTTCTTTTGTTTTTATTTTTTTTTTACCTTTTTTAAAGCCACAAACATGCTACTAATTGCTACCTACAGTAGCATGGCTTGCCTGAGGTAAATGATACCTAGGATAATTGGATATTATTTTTTCTGTGATCGGTCGGAGCGCAGCGAAGATATAAGCCTGAGGCAATATTGCGCTGGCTAGCAGATATTCAGATATAGATATTCAGATTCCTAAAGTCAGCATCCTGGCTCATTCAAAATAGGTGCCTATTTAAGAAAATACATTTTTCTTTCGGAAGATTTTTTCCGAATTCTAAAAATATTTATTTTTGCTTTCAAATAAAATATTATAATTTATGATCAAGGATAAGGATAATTTTATTCAGAATAATTATCATTGTCATGAAACTTTCTTTGTACTATTAATAATTATACTTTTGATTCGAATAATATTCAAATTTAATTTTCCCCAAATGAAAAATTTTGGGAAATTGCTGCGAAAAAACACATACAGGGTGTACTAAGCGTCTCTAAGCTAAGCCGCGAACAGACAGACGGACAGACGGATGGATATAGCGACACTATAAGGGTTCCTTGTTGACTTCGAAACCCTAAAAAATAGCTGTTGCACACATTTGAGTCGAGTAGGCAAAGACATTGCAGTTTTAGTATGGAACAGCAGATTTTTTTTGCTCCGAGCGGTTTGCTCCCATAGTAAAAGTAGTTAAGTTTGATGGGTAGATGTTCCTGTTTACGTTCATGTTTAAATTCACGACCGTAAATTTCGGAGTGACCGCAGAAGTATCATTTCAAACGCACAGTTGTAAAGTAGGCACTGCACTCTTGAGGGCGAATTTTCATTGGTCGTTCTGGCCCGCATTCGGGGTGCGAGAGATTTCTGTAACGCATGCCAATAGTCCCCGCATTAGGGGAAATATTTTCACTGGTCGATATAGCCCGCACTCGGGATGCGAGAGCTTTCCGTAACACATGCCATAAGGCCCGCATGCGGGGAACCGTTTTCCCTGGTCTATAACGAACGACCACGGGGTGCAAAAGAACATAGTTGATAAGTTCAAAAGTCGTACCCGCAATCTTTAAAAAGCCCGACCAATTTCATCGGTCGATATACCGCATGCGGGGAATACCCGTAGGTGGCGTAAAGACCACTGTATCGACTTTTTGATTTTCATTGGTCGTTAGCCCGCCTGCAGGGAGTCCCCGCATGCGGTATATCGACCGAGTTATCGACCAATGAAAATGAGCCATCATGGCTTATTTTCATTTTCAAATCCTAGGCAGTTCTCAGCAAGGACCTTCTAAGGGACACTACATCCCCACGTTGCGAGAACATTGAAGCTTGCCTACACCACCAAATAGATATCCTACCAGAAAAACAGCATCATACAAGCTCGCGGTAGCCAGTACACCTCTACATTCGCAGCGATGGTTCTACCAAACTGTCGCTCATTCTCGTACGTACATACGGCGACACATCAAGCTATACAAAACCAACATAAGCTAACCGCGCGTAGGTCGAGTAACGTATAGCATCGCGCGGCCAGCTTATGTTGGTTTTGTATAGCTTGATGTGTCGCCGTGTGTACGTGAACTACTATTGCCACATGCTGCGCATGTAGGGATGTAGGTACCGGCCGCTGCGAGCTTGTATGAACCTATTTTCCTAGTAGGATATCTATTTTGTGTCAACACTGTCATTCTTGGCTTTTCTCGTAAATTCTCGGTGACAGTGCAGTGCCTGCTTAACAACACTTAATAGTTAAAAGCATAATTTAAGTTTTAGAAATGGTGGCCTTTGGCCTACAAAATCATTGCATACGAAACCATATTATCCCTAATACACCTCGTCCGACACCCACGGTAAAATAAGGGGTGGTCTATTCTAAGCTGGATCCACACGGACTTTTTAATTGACAGCATACAATTTTTTTAACCACCTTTTTAATGAAAAATATAAAAAAGGTAAAAAAATAAGAAATAGGCATTTTTCCGATTTAATTTTTGACCGATATTTCTATTTTTCATTTACTTTTGAATTTTCTGAAAAAAGTTGGATGAATGGCTACCTACCTTGGCCGCAATAAAATTTAAAATTAAAACTGTCAATTACAATAAAAAAGCCAAGCAGGCAAAGGAATAAAATCTCATTCAACCTCTATTTAATTGTTCAGGATTTTTCAAATAACTCGAGAAATAATGGATACAAAAATCTGATAATTTTTTTATAAGCATTGAATCAAATAATCTCCAATTTGTTTTCTAATTTTGGTACCTTTCTTAAAATGTAATGTTGTCAATTGTAAAAATCACCAGTCATCACTCACCTCAAGAACAGCGGCCACTGGGAGACGTTAGCAACCAATTCCCGGTCACTGATAGGTGGCAAATCAAGAAACATGAAATACATAGTGATTGCAAACACTATTACTATCAGAACGTTTGCTAGTGCCGAGATAGGCACCAGGTACTTCAGGTTTCTGATCTGAGCTAACAGAACGAGCGGCAGTAATGTTAGGACGCAGTAAGTCTGGATTGACGGTGAAGATTCTGGGTAGTACACGTCTATGACCTGGAAGGAATAAAAATGTAAGGTAAGTACGACAGTCTTGATTTTTCTGTTTGTAGGGTTTAAAGATGCATTACTTTGAAAGGTGATTGTAGTCATGAATCATGATAATTATACTGAACAACTTTCCCCAAGAAACCTAAAAGAAAATTATCTAACAAAAATTCTGAAGAAAGGAACGTTAACGTTACGTTAGTAGGTATGAAAAGTCTTAGACCATTTAAATATGGACGAGTTACGCGTGTAATTCTACTAACAAACTTTTGTGCAATTTTTTCTGGGGGACGAGGTAGCATGAAATACGCAACTTTGGATTTTGTTCCGTTACTTTAGAGTCTCATTTTGAATGTGAAAAATCAGTCATAACCCCAAACAATAGTTGTTCCGCAATTATAGGCTGTCTCGTTTCATGATAATGTATAAAATTTTATGCACACGTACATGATCATTTGGGTAGGTACAAGAACTTGGCAGAGGGGAATGCTAACGTAAGACAGGTCCCTATTTAAATGGTCTATGTGAAAAGTAAGTATACTTTTTTGTTGAGATTTTCCCTGTGGACCATTAGGGAAAGTTGTTCAGTCTTCTTTCTTTTCTTCTATCAAGTCGATGGCAAGTCATTCAAAAATTCCAGCCCTGTGCAGGTGTCCAGGCAGGAAGGGCAGAATACAAGATGGGTCATGAGGAGTAACACCACATTCACACTTGAGGTCGGACCCATCCATGTAACCCCACTTGAACAGGTTATCTTTACTACGGCCTACCTGAGTTCGCAGTTTATTTAAGCTCCTCCAAATCGCCATAACTGTTTATTTACAAAAATGGTTGCCGGTGTAAAATTTTTATAAGGTACGACATAACAGATATAAAGACCCAAAACTACATTTTGAAAGTACCTATCGTCGTAAAAAATTGCATAATTCTAGCTGTCATTGAACCGTTTGCCCCACGTCTCCCCGGCACGGACTATACACGGTGAAATTGATATCATTAGCATCCTTTTAAACTAAGAATCTACCCATCAAACTGAACAACTTTTACCGTGAGAGCAAACCGATCGGAGCAAAAAAAAAGTCAGCTCTTATAAACTGCAATGCCTAATCGACTCAAATGTATGCAACAGCAGATTTTTTTTTGCTCCGCTCGGTTTGCTCCCATAGTAAAAGTTGTTCAGTTTGATGGGTACCTAGACTAGACTGTTAGTTTAAAAGGATGCTAATGATATCAATTTCACCCTGTAGTTGTATGGATTCTTTATAAAGCAGCAGTATTTCTATGCTTTATAAGAATCCATACAACTGAGCTGAGAACTGAGAAAGTTAAGCTGGCTTATGTAAGTTTAGATAAAACCCTACATGAGAAAGCCCAATTCTTCAAAAGTTTGCTGATACTAGGAATTTACTATATTTGAAAGTTATACCGTTAGTATTTGCTGTGGTATTTAATATCACAAGAATATTTTAAAAAGGAAACTCTACAAATATTTACAAACGCAGCATGAAAATTCATGACTTAGTCTAACATTATTTAGTTTACATGTAAAGTTTTTGATTCATAATAATGTATATAACATTTTTTTTTTAAGTTTGGCTTGCCAAAATGTTAAAAATTAAAACAGCAATAGTAAAGCAGGGTCCTATCCACATTTTTTGAGTTCTAATAGTTGGTCCAATAGTAAAAGTTGTTCATATCTTGGGTGGGTACTTTCACCCCTTTGAGTTTACGGGAGCGGTAGCCTTACACCCTGCCGACTGGATGCAATACAATACATGCAATACATGCCTTGAAATTGAAGCATTTACCTAGGCATTAATAATAATGATAATTACCTCTTTAAAAGATGATCCAATGAACACTACGTAAACACATAGAACACTCAAATATGTAACCGCCATGGAATAGTCCACCACGTTCCTAAAAAGAAAACAAAATTATTTTTACCTAGGTACAATTTTATTTCAATAGAATGAAATAAAGACTCAAAACGAAGCGCAGACCTTAACAACCAATTAACAACTGAATTACAAAACAAATACGGACAAATTCTCGTCCAAGATAGGGTCCCGTAGCCAATATAAATAAAAGGAAACTTCAATAACAGACTTATTTGATCAGAAGATGATTTTTTTGTAGCACCTTCGATTATGCTACATCCTCCGCTATCATTGTTTTGGAAAGTATTTCAACAAGAGCTACATTCGTGAGTTTAAATTTCTTACACAGGTAGGTAAGTACTTTAAAATTTGAGGAGATTCAAGTTAGCAGTGCCACTGTCAGTGAGCGATACGCGCTTCCATTCCTCGCTAAACTAAGCAACATCTAGAGTACCTTTCTCTCTTCGCCCAAACCACCCGAACACAAATTAATAATAAGTTACAACGTCCCAACATCTCTGCCCCACAGAAAGGTCACGCACTCTTGTCAGACTAACTTGCCTAATGGAGGCCACGGATTACTCGTTAAGAGAGGCCTTTGCCCTACAGTGGGATCCCACAGGCTATAATTTATTCACATAATCACTTACTTGACGAAACCACCCCAAGGCCTTAATTTCTTCGGTCCATAAGAAAAGGCAGCTCCACAAGTCTCAGCAAATCCCATGGATGGAGTCTTGGCATCGACACATACTTCTTGTGACGTTTTCACCTGAAATGAAAGAATCACAATTATTAATAACGAGCATTTACCCGGGAGTTCGTCCGCATAAATTATATACCAGATTTTTAGTCAGATCATAAGCTACCAAACAAAAAAGTTTTATCAACATCGGTTCAGTCGTTTTTGCGTGATGCTCGAACAAACAAACACACAAACAAACAAACAGACAGACAAAAAATCCAAAAATTGGTGATTTGAGATCAGGGAGATCTAAGAAACATCGTAATCTTTTTTTTTTTGTAAATATCTTCAATGTAAAGACACACTTCTGTTACAGTTTTATAATAGTTTAGATTAGATTAAGATTAGATTAGACTACCTACCTACCTATACATAAATCACACGCGCATATGACAATAATTAAATTAATTAACAACACATTTTTGAGGGTACTGTTAAATCCTTCTTATCGTGTGGGCAGCAAGCCCAGCCTTACAGGAGCTTGAAGCACACTTATTAAACGTAATTTTTTTTAAGCTACCATAATTATAATTATTATGAGAGTTAGAGAAAAAAAAGTTGAAAAAAACACGTTTCATGTAATTTTTTGTTTTTTTATTGTCTGTTACCAAATCCGCCACAATAATGTATATATTTAGTGAAAATTTTATCCGTCTAGCTAGATATTATAGTTCAAAAGATACAGCCCTTTGAAGGTCGGACAGACGGACGGACGAACGGTAGGACGGACAGCGTAGACTTATGAATAGAGTCCAGTTGGCACCCTTTGGGTACTGAACCCCAAAAAGTCATAAGACTCACTCATACTCTCTCTCTTTCATTGTAAGAAATACCATACTATATCTAAATCTAAACTAATATTATAAAGAGGAAAGATTTGTACCTATTTTTGTATGTTTGTAATGAATAGGCTCAAAAAGTACTGGGCCGATTTAAAAAAATCTTTCACCATTAGATAGCTGCATTCACCCTGAGTAACATAGGCTATATTTATTGCTAGAAAAGATTAGACGTCCACCCGTGCGAAGCCGGGACGGGCCGCTAGTAATACTATAAAACTGTAACACTTACCACCATAGAAACAGTATGCGTACATATAAATCCAGCCAGTAATGTGCCGACAGCACCAATGGCCAGGCCAGAGTTTTTGAAAGCCGCTGGCATTGCTAATATACCGGAACCCAAGCATGCTTTCAGCAGATGCAATATAGATCCAATGGTTCTGCGGATAAAGCAAATTTTGTGAAACATTCTGAATTCTTGACTTTATGATTAAACTTCAGAGTTTAACTCCTCAGTCCTTTCTCCTCTTTTAGTTTGATGGTCTGATTCCTTAAAAAAACATCAGCTTATGTATTAAGAGGTTTCCCTGACCGAAAGACCTTGACTCTTTGAAAGCCGCCTCACCTCTACTACACTACGTCATTTTATTTTAGTAACCAGAGTAACCAGACCTTCTAATCCAAGGAAATCACATTCTAAAATCATAAGAATTCGCACCAAAAACAGTTTTTAATTAACTCATGACATGAAATAATACAGATTTTTTTCAATATTTAGGCTTTCCTTTGAACTCAGGTTTCATATGTATATAATAGAAAAATAAGAAATATGATCTATAGCAAATAAAGCCGAGATGTTGAAGATCATTGCTACATTTGTAATAATTTGTATGTCTTTCAAATAACGAGAAAATATAGCTTCTAAAAACCAGCAAAATATATCCCGGCTCTGCGTTTTTCTATGGGGAGCCTCTTAAGTTTGCATCGAACTTTACCTTAACACCCTTTATTATGCTGATCATAATAATTTTTGTATGTATTTTGTATCTCGTTAAGCACACATCATTAAATTTTACATAGGTGCTTTACAAAGAAACCGCTAACGAACTAGGTAACATTTTTATCAAAGAAAACGATGCACTTATATTCATTAAATTCTATATTTTTAGTTTTAATTTGAAATATAAATCTTTACAAACGTGCCTTTTAAAACCTTTACAAACTTTGTAGTTTGTAGTGCCTTTACAAAGTGTCTGATTATGTAGAACATGGTTAAATCCAAGGTATATCTAGTATACTACAATCGACTGGAATAGATAGGTACCCATAGGAAACGAGATTTATATTGCACAACTTTACTGTTAACTACATTAAACAATTAAGATATTATATTATTATGTTGAGCATCGGTGGCGCGTTGCGGAGAGATATGGACACCCAATTATGGAGGTCCGGATTCGAATCCACCGGAAAAACATGCCATGTACCAATGAGTTTTTCTAACTTATGTACGTAATACCGACTGCTCTCAAACTGTGAAGGAAAACAACGTGAGGAAACCTGCATATACTGAAGAAGAAATTCTGATGTGTATGTTAAGTCAACCAATCCGCATTGGGCACGCGTGGTGGACTAATGCCCATACACCCTCCCTGAGGGTAGGCCTGTGCCCTGCAGTGGGACGTTTATAGGCTGATGATGATGATGATTATTATTATGTTGTGTGGATAATCAAAGGTTGTGTGTTATACATTTTATGAAAAATTTATCAGTTGCGCTAGGTATAAAAAAATAATTATCATTACAGAAAGGCTAAAACAGATTTTTTGCCATTTTTGACATTCGGTCATACCACATTTGATCGCAGCATATCACAGAGTACTTACTATACAGGGTCCTTCTTAATATGCTGACACTTTTTATGGATGATCAGATTTGGTTTGAGAAGGTTTGCAGTTTTGTATGGAAGAGCTGTATTTTTTTCGCGATTTCAATGTTAATGCCATAAAGAAAGTTGTTCAGTTTGACGGTCTGATCATCCACTTAAAAAAGTGTCAGCATATTAAGAAGGACCCTATATTACCAACTAATAAATCTTATAATACTTACTTATTAGGTACCTATGTAACTTATTATTAATCTGTACCTACGTTCGAAGAGCGTCGCGTCGGAGGTATCCACGTACCAATTTATTATTTATTTATTTTATCACTTTATTATATACACACGGAAATATAAATGGAAACAGCGTAATAGCTAGACAATTACAAAGTGCGAGCTTATCTCTAAAGAGATTTCTTCCATCAAACCCGTGACAGAGAGAGAGTAACAATGAGCTTTTGTAACTTATGTATTGTATGTACGTAATACCAAAGAGCAAGAATCTTCTTTATTTTTAGAATAAAGAAGTTCCTTACTCTTAGCGCAATACCGACTGCTCTCAAACGGCGAAGGAAAACATCGTGAGGAAACCTGCATAAGTACGCTGAAGAAGAAATTCCGATGCGTGTGTGATGTCTACCAAACCGTATTGTGCACGCGTGGTTGGAGTAACGCCCATACAATCTCCCTGAGAGTAGGCCTGTGCCCTGCAGTGGGAATGGGACGTATAAATAATAATAGGCTAATGATGAGGCGTACCTCATCATAAGTACTTTTCATAAGTACTTTTTACAAGACTAAAATCTGCAGCCGACTGTACTAACAATTATAGACAAAAGTACTAACGTGTTTGGATGCTCCACTTGTCGATGTTCGAAGGGGTTGTAGGCTTTCTCTTTCTCGGCATCCTTGGGAGCTAAGCTGATGCTGGATTGAAAGCCAAGGTTGCTCGTGAGGTTTGCTCTGAAAACAAGACAAAAATAACAATATATATAAAGGTATTTAAATTCATGCTACATCTTCGGCCTCATCATCACTCAACATCAGGTGAGATTGGGGTCAAATGTTTACCTATCACTATCACACATAAAAAAAAAAGCTCTCCGCAGACTGAAACGGTGAATTTAGACCATCAAACTGAACAACTACCACTATGGAGCCTACCTCAGGAAAAGCAAAAAGAAAATCACCTGTTTCATATAAAACTGCTGTACCTACCCGACTCAAAATATATGAGACGGCTGAATTTTTTTCGGTAGATTCCATAGTGAAAGTCTTAAAGGATTATATCTTCTAAGGTAAAAGTTATTTAGTTTTATGGTTTGAGTTCACCGTTTCAATCTACGGTGGGCTATTATCGCTTACACTCTGTACATTTATATCCAACGAGCATTTACCCGCGACTTCGTCCGCATAAATTATATAGGTACAAAAAAAGTTTCATCAAAATCGGTTCAGTAGTTTTCGCTTGATGCTCGATCAAACAAAAAAACAAACACACAAAAAAACAAGTTCCAAAAATTTGTGATTTGGAATCAGGGACACCTAAAAACCATATCGTAATCTTTTTTTTTGTAAATATCTTCAATGTACAAACACACTTCTTTTACAGTTTTATAATAGTTTGGATGGGATCTATCTACACTAATATTATAAAGAGGAAAGATTTGTACCTATTTTTGTATGTTTGTATGTTTGTAATGAATAGGCTCAAAAAGTACTGGGCCGATTTAAAAAATTCTTTCACCATTAGAAAGCTGCATTCACCCTGAGTAACATAGGCTATATTTATTGCTAGAAAAGATTAGACGTCGACCCGTGCGAAGCCGGGACGGGCCGCTAGTTGCGTATATTTTCACAAACGTCGAGATCCGACGTCGAACTTCAGGACATCTCGGAGATAGAAAAAATTGCGGGTTTGAAATGGCGGTGGGCAGGACAAGTGGTTAGAAGAACAGACGGCAGATGCAGCAAAGCCTTGACCGACTGGTGGCCGAGATCAAACGAGAGGAGTGGGTCGTCCAGCACCCAGGTGAGCATGTTGCGAAAACAGCTGGAAAGTATTGATGAGACTACTGGCACAAGACCGAAAAGAGTGGCATAATGTGGAGGAGGCTTTTACCCTGCAGTGGGTGGAGAAAAGCTGCTAATGATGTGAAATTCTCTTAACACAGCGTGTTTTCTTTCTTTTGACTTGAGTATTTTGTTGATGTTAAACTGACCTTTTATTATTATTTGTTGTTGGGCTATTGCAAGCAAGGGCCGTTATTGCACACTGAGACCATCGCTGGTCCTCCCAAACTCACCCATATTTTACGCATACCTCCGAACTCATGGTATTTTCTTTTCATTCTCGGGAATGCATGTTTCCTCACGATGTTTTCCTCCACCGCCGAGCTAGTAAATGATAAATACAACCGTACATAAATTCCGAAGAACTTAGTGGTACAGGCCAGGAATCGAACCGCTGCCTCATGATTGAAGCGCTAGGGTCTCTTCCGTATGGGCTGTTATCGCTCTTAAACTGACCTTAGTAATTCCTTAGATTCTACTATCGAATTAACTGAAAGTTTATTAGTTACAAAATTAGCTTGGCTATTTAAAGGGGGAACGCAGCGATTTTATAGGACTTTTTGCACAAAAACGTACTTACACCCGAAACCATAATTAAAATGCTGGAGCCTCGTGGCTACTTAACCCGCACCGCGTGCCGAACGAAAAATACGTCCGCTCGTGAGCCCTCTAGCCACGTTGACTCGATAGATGAAGAAAGGTTAAATTTCTTTGGATGAAGATGACTAACCTTCAACCCCTAATTTTACGGGGATGAATCGTCAAAATAGGTCGATGTACTGTCAAAAATGTAACTTTTTAGTACTTTCTCAACTCATTCAAGACAATAATTTTCAAAAGTTACAACCCATTGTTTAAAATTGTACAATAATGCAATGGAGCATGAAAACAATAGGAATTAAGTACCAACTAGATTTCTCATTGACAATTTTACACAAAAAATCCGTTCCGTTTGAATGAATTCGGTTACATCACTGCACAACTGCTACTAATGAAGGTTAATATACAAGGTGTTTGCAATCGGAAAAATCTTGCCGCAAGTACCTTTTCCATTATGGTTTTTGGCAAAACTTTTTCCACCTGTCTGTTAGGCAAGTAAATGAGGTTCCATCGGAAGGAGACTGATCTAAAGTACTGGAAAAACTAGGGTTGAAACCTCTCAATCTGCCGCAACTATAGGGTTGCCAGGTTCAAAGAAGTCATTTTTTAACCTGGCAACCCTATTATTATTGGGTGCCAAGGCCCCAAGGCCTTAACAGACTTACGCCTGTGCCACTTCGACCATCGCTGATCTTTTGTGAACGTCCCTTCTATAGTTCCCTATTAATCCCTACAGCATTTAGGTATCGCAGTAGGTCTTTAGCAGAGATGTCTTGTATTTCATCTGGAGTCAACACCTGTCTTCCAAGATGAATACTTCGTTTGTACATTAATGGACCACAGTTGCATAGAATGTGTAGGGGGGTTTCCATGTCCTCCCCACAGAATCTGCAGCAGGTGGTGTCGCTTAGTTTCAAGGTGTGCATGTGTTTGTTTAGTTTGCAGTGACCTGTGAGTGATCTCACTATTGTACATAGGTTGTCTTTTTTAAGAGCTAATAGGCTGTAACCCTATAGTTGCGGCAGATTGAGAGGTGGCAACCCTAGTTTTTCCAGTACTTTAGATCAGTCTCCTTCCGATGGAACCTCATTTACTTGCCTAACAGACAGGTGGAAAAAGTTATGCCAAAAATCATAATGGAAAAGGTACTTGCGGCAAGATTTTTCCGACCAACTTGGCGGCGTTAAATTAACCCCTGTGTAAACATACACTAGAATCACATTTCGTTCGCCTATGAAATAGGTGCATAATTTTACGGTTGGATCTCGGTCTACAACGTGTTAATGAATTAACGCAAAACTAGAAAGTAGTTTGTTTAGAATCGAGACCAGAATTGAATTATCATGGTTTCAACATAGGTAATTTTTTTCAAAATATTAAATAATTTTTTATAAAAAATTTAAATTTTCTGAACCCTATGTCAACCCACCGCACGGGCACACTCACCCTACTTACTACCAAAACAAGATTCTTAAAATGTATCCATGAGTACGTTAGCGCTTTCATTCATTGCTGAAATGATAACAAATCATTTTAATCTCAAAACTTAAAATACGAATAACTTTAAATTTTAACTATCAAAATAATGAAATTATTGTTTCAATCTAATTATTTTGTTATAAATCAGTTGGGGTGTATGAGGTTTTGCGCTAATTTATTAACACGTTGTATAAAGATCGCCACAAAGCTGCATTGATTACGTTTAACACATTCATGCGTTCTATACAGGATGTTTTATTCGTAATAATGCTGACGGTTTTTTTTTAAGAGAGCGAAGAGTCCATCAAACCTACTGTGAGCAAACTGAAAAACTTTCACAGTGGAACAAATAAATCTTTGACAGCATGTTGACAGCTAATTAGAGGCCCGTACTTTACTGTGCGATCCTACAAACTAAAAGTATAACATAAGTACCTACTTATTTTTTTACGTTGATTTTATTTTATAAGTTATAAAACATTACCTACTTTAATGTACGAATTTTATAGTAGTTTAAAATTTAAGAACAACAGTGATGTCCTTCGTCTGCCGCTAAACTGTTCTCACAGTTTGGCAGAGCGTATTGTAATCAAACTTCTTTGTACTATTTTTGTCTAATAAATAATTAATTGATTTGAAACCTAGCACTTATATACAACTCCAAAAAGCTGCCATACTGAATACATGTCGAATCGTAAGAAAGTTTTTACAAGTAGAAGAAGATGCCACGGATCTAACAACATAGAAGTATTTCCTAATGTCATTTACTTGGCTTTGTCCCGTAAATGGCATAACAAAAATACCAGCGCAAGCTGGGAAATTTCAAAGACAACAAAATAATAATTAAAAATTTCCAAAATGTTTATAATTAAGGTCTAACAAAATTAGCTGAAACTATTTTAAGGATATGATCAGATCATGAAACTAAACAACTTCCTCTAATGGACCAATATCGAAATCAAGAAAAAAACAGCTGTCCCATACAAAACTGCAAACATAACTTGACCTAAATGTATGGGACAGCTGATTTTTTTTTTCGCGATTGAGATATTGGTCACTTAGAGAAAGTTGTTCAGTTTGATGGTCTGATCATCTCCTTAAAATAGTTTCAGCGAATTTTCATTCGCTTGCAAACATGTCAATCGGCACATACGATGTTTTTCTTGAATGGGCTCAACATAACATTATGGATCTAAACACGATTGATATTCTACAACCTACCCACATAATAGCCGTTACAGGCTTTGAATAGAATCGATATCTGAACGTAATGGTGTATTGTGTCCTTCCCATTGATAGATGTGTATGTAGTTAGGTATAACGACGATGACAAAACATAATAAAATAGCACCAACACACCAAAAATTCTTTTAAGAGGGTACCGTGTCTCTAGTGCTGCCCTCAATCGTATATTTTTATTTCTTAACAATTATAAAACATTACTGAAAAACAAGAGTGTCATAATGTAGTGTTATATTATTTTTTCTTTTTTATTTATAATTAAATGGACTCTTGCTTGTGCGTTAGCACTGCATTTCCGCCAGTGTCAAGTAGTTTATTGGGAGAATCTATCCCAATCTCAGGGATTGTTTTTGGACAAGAACAAGAAGAGATTGAGGAATGTGGAGCCTCGTGGGAGGCACAAACGCGACGCGCGAAATCACGCGAGACGTGTACTCGGGTCAGTTCGTGCAACGTAACTCCCTATATTATTATTATTGATTTTCAAAATCTAAATATTACGGATGACTATGTTTTAGATTTGTAGGTTATTTCGTTCAAACTGCCAAAAGTGGCCATACACTTTCGGCGGATTTAAAGATAGTAAAATACAAACATTATAAAAACAAATACGTAATGAAAATCAGCAATGACTACGATGTGATACTCTTGTTTTTTTGGAAACGTTGTACCTACATAAATGTTAAGAAATTTAATAAATACGATTGAGGGCAGCAGCGGAGGCTTGGTACACACTTAATAGGTGACCTGGTTGACGAACGATTGTGATTCAAATATAGACAGCGTTACGTGTCCAGCCCGCCCAAATTCTATCTTTTTCATTTTTCAGAATTTCTTATACTGACCTTGGTATAGTAAAGTAAGTACGATATACATTATGCAACAAAACACCCTAGTAATATTTTATTTTAAGGGGTGAAATAGACCATGAAACTAAACAACTTTCATTGAGCCAAATAAGATTAAGAAAAGAGACAGAAAACCAACAGCTGACTTTAGTGCTGTCAAAGTGACGTTACACGCCGAAAATAAGATGCCATCATAATGTACGCCATCTTATTTAAGTCGTTTTTGGGCGTGTAACGTCACTTTGACAGCACTAAAGTCAGCTGTTGGTTTTCTGTCTCTTTTCTTAAACTTATTTTAGAAAGTGACAGGAATAAATTTAGTTAAGTCGTGGCACAGTCCGAATCGGGGCCATTGCATACATAAAAAAAAAGTAAGTACCTATTTAAAACGTTTTAATCAAAAACTTTATACTTACGTCGATGTAAAGTTATCGACAGTTGAAGTACCTTCTTTCTTCTTTTCCGGCATTTTACTAAATTATCTGAAACAATAGAAGTTATGAATTAAACTACAATGTAAATCAAATATATAAAAAAATATTATTACACTATAAGCGGGAAAAAATCAGCTGTCCCATTCATTTGAGTCGAGTTATGTTTGCACTTCGCACTTTTGTATGGGACAGCAATTTTTTTTTTCGCGATTTCAATATTGGTCCCATGGAGAAAGTTATTCAGTTTGATGGTCTGATCATCCCCTTAAAATAGTTTCAGCTAATTTTGTTAGATATGCGAATTGATAGCCCTTTTTTTGAGTTTCGGTGCTAGTGAAACGTGGATGTTCTGAGGTTTCAGAATATCTTTGACTACCCCCTCGGGGAATATAGTCGTGAGCATATGCTTATGCTTATGCCCTTTTTCAATCGGCTGGTTTCAGCGGATTAAAAAAAATCGTAAATTACGTCCGATAATCGGGTACCTAACTTTTTATAACAGACTAGCTGAGTTATATAAGACAGACTAGCTGTTGCCCGCGACTTCGTCTGCGTGGACATGTGATTTTGACTCATGTCTCGTCTAAGGTCATGAAGGTCATGGTCAGAACCAAGTCTAGAAATCCTGGCATGTAATGTAATAAAAGACGCAGGCTAGATGGTCTGGCCTCTCAGGTCTGGAACACTGCAGGATATTCATCAACAATGTAACACTACGAACCCCACAGCTCATACTAAACAACGCCAGGAGCAAAGCTCGTGCCATCGTCCGAGCCCTTACCGAGTACTACGCCACAGTACGATAAAGCTCACTCTAGATCCCAGTTGCTGAGCGTGCGGAGATGAGGAGTAAACCATGGAATATATTTATACTGTGTGACTGCGATGTCTTGGCGGCTAAACGTATGTGTCTCCTGAGAGAGGTTATCCAAAACCGGGAGATTACAGGTTTCTGCCCCTGAACGCTATTGCCTCCCTCATTTTCCACGTTTTTGAAGGGTGAAGAAAATACATAGGTATGTATGTAGGGGTCAATATAAAATATACCATTGGGTTGAAGTGTTGCTGGTTTGCCACCCCCTATAATAAGATAAGAAGGTCAAGAACTTAAACGAAATCAGAAAGAACCTATATAAGTAGGTACCAGAAAAAAGTCATTCACTGAATCTATCACTCGAATTTCTCTACTGTTCGTCATTTATTAGTTTTTTATTTATGTCGAGCAGCATAATAAACGTTAGAGGATAGAGGATACTCTACCACGCGGGCTAGTCCTCAATGGTGGAAGCAAGAGCTAGAACGATAATATTCTAGCAAGCTAATGGTCAACTTGTTAAAAAGATTTTGAAGCCGCTTTTGTAAATCTCTAACCTTTTCCGTAAGGTACATTACCAACCTGTGGTGTTATAAGGACATTTTAGATAAGTAGGTATCTTTTAATAGATTGTGGTAGAGTGATGTTCTATGGTTTACGCTACACAAACCTCAAAAAATCATAATTGAAACTAAAAATCAAACAAAACAAACATTCGGCAAAACTATCTGCAACAAAATTCGTCTTTCTGTAAAATAAGGTTATCATACCGACCGTAGCGTTGGCTCAGATTGGGCTCAAACAACCAATTTACCTTACAACGATGAATTACAATGATAATGCCGCAATAATCAACTAAATTTCCAGGAGTGCGATTTTTGAAACTCATTCTTTGAACTCAGTAGTTGAAAATGTCAGTATTACTATGGAGACGTGCATCTTTCTACTGCTTATTTGAAATTCAAAAACCATACTCCAGGAGAGCGATTTTTGAAAGTCAAATCAGCGGCAGAAAGATGCGGATCTCCATACATTTTCAACAGCTGAGTTCAACGTATGAGATTCAAAAATCTCCTGCTCGCTACTTGCTTTAAAAATACGCGTATGAAGATGAAAACGATACTATATTAAACTAAAGAGTTTAGAAAAGATTAAGGATTTTTAGTATTTGACGACCTGGTTGGTAATGGTTACCACGCCGGACTGCCAAACCAGGGTCCTGGGTTTAAATCCCGGTTCGGTCATGGATGGTACATATGTTTGTGCCGTTGTTGTATGGTTTCCATAATAAAAAGCCTATAGTGCTTGCTTGGGAACATCACAATGTATATGTGCCTGTGAGCGTTATTTATTTATTTTTTATAATATTAGTAGGAAGGATTTTAGAAAAAAACCAATAGAAAACGTCCTGTTGGATGTAATTTGATATCAGGATATTACGATTGAAGGTCAGGCCCTTAAAAAATCAAGCCAAACTGCTTCTGTCAAATCTGGTGAAAAATGGATAGCTGTTCAAAATATTTTTATTAAAAAAAAAAATTAAAAAAAAATCTTGACCAAGAATAGAACCTCTACTTTGTGCGCGAAAATCTCACCAATTATGAACTTCACTAGCTCAGCTAGCTTAGCTTCAGCTCTTGAGAGAGGTTTTGAAATAAAAGCTTTTTAACAAAAAAATTCAACCGCCGAAAAAACTGAAAAGCAAAAAATAATAATTAATTTTACCTTAATAACTAAATTCTTAAACTAATGTAAGTAAGTATATCAAAGTATATAATATTATTTTGCAATTATTTTGAGTTTTAAGAACTAGGTACTATTTACCACTGGAATGAAGCTGTTACTTAATGTCAAAAATACGTTGAGCTCTTTAAGCTATGAAAAACATAAAGCGACAAAGTTCAACCCTGCTGGTTTTTGTGGATCTCTGAAGCATACTAATTTTGTACTGAATCAGAGGTTTTTGTTGCTGGTTTACTATTTCTCGGCCATTATTCGAGATTTTTTTTATATATTATGTTATTCCGGGATATAAACTGTCACTATACGAAGTTTCGTCAAAATCCGTTCAGTGGTTTTTGCGTGATGAGCGTTCAAACAGACAAACAACCATAAAAATTAAAAACCTTTCTAACATGTTCAGTTACTGATTTTAAGTCGCCCTGGTTGGTTTTTTTCAGAATATATTCAATGTACAGACTTTTTTGCGTTTACGATTTTATTATAGGTATAGATAGATAAGTAGGTATTATTTATAAACGCTAGTAATATTAAGTTTATGGTTTTATCTTTATTCAACGTTTTCTACAATGAATGCGATAAAAAGAAAATAAAGGTCTCGGTTGACAGATGATCGTTTATCTTATTGAGTTGTTATCGCGGTTAGGTATACTTCATGCATAATAGGGTCCTTCTTAATATACTGACGGTTTTATAAGAGGATGATCAGACCGTCAAACTGATCAACTTTCTCTATGGCACCAACAAAGCAATCGCGAAAAAAATTCTGCTTTTCCATACAAAACTGCAAACCTACTCGAGCCAAATGTATGGGACAGCAGTTTTTTTTTTCGCGATTTCGATGTTGGTCCCATAGAGAAAGTTGTTCAGGTTGATGGTCTGGACTAGACTACGGCCTTTCTCTAGGGCACATAATGTTGACTTATTAAATCTCTTCAGTTTTCACATTTTGCGTCCAAGCACGTTTTGCTATTATTTAACAGGTATATTTTAAAGATTACAAAAGTGATAAAATGTAAAGAAAACACTATTATTCGAAACACTTCAGAAGATACGGTTCCACATGTATACAAGTGTTCCACATACCTACAAGTGGAAAATATGTTTACAATGTTTTTGTTAAACTAAGCAAAAATACTTATCAAAAGGCATTATTTTATTTTTTTATTTTATTTATTAAACAATTACACAGCTTCACAGAGGAACTCCAATACGCTATGTAAGTAATTATACAAATCAAACAAGAATATTAAATTTTCCTCCAACTTAACTTAATCTTACGAATTAGACATTCTCAGAGAAGGTCAGGCATTCTCGTAAACAATCAGACCAGCGGTCAGCAAAAACGTCAAACTGTGGTGAGTGTTGCAGCAGCGTGGTGAGACGTCTGAGGGCGAGCACGAGCGGAGAGTGTTGGTGCGCCGCCGTGCGCGCCGCCGGCACGGCCAGCAGCCGGTGACGACGCGCGCGCACGTAGTTGTTGGGCACGAATAGGCGGAGGGCCCGGCTGACTAATTCGGGACAGTCAGATTGACCACGCAGGAAACGGCACACTGTCGTGAGAGAGTCGAAGGTGCGCCGCGTCTGTAGCGAGTTGAAACACAGTGCTCCCAGAAGATACTTCGTGGGATATAAAAAGGGATAATACCCATACATTTTTTTGTACAGATTCGGAGAAAAGCCTTTTGGATCTTCTCTAGCAGCAAATTGTAGGTGCCTTCGTGTGGACTCCATACAATAGAGGCCGCCTCTATCTTGCTACGGACGAGTGCTGTATACAATAATTTTATAGCCCTAGGCCTATGAAATTCGCGACAATTACGTATAACGAATCCTAGTCTACGGTAACAATCGGTCGAGAGGGATCTAATATGCTCGTTGAACGTTAACTTGGGATCAAATAGAACGCCCAAGTCTTTCACCGAAGTAACACGAGAGATGGGCTCAGTTCCCAAAGTGTATACCGCATGTGTCGGCTCTAGCGCGCGAGTGAAAGACATAACGCAACACTTTGAGTGATTGAAAAGAAGTTTGTTCTTGACACTCCACTGGTGAAGGGCGTCAATATCATTCTGTAGTAATAAACAGTCATCCGGTTCTTCGAGTGCACGAATTAATTTGAGATCATCGGCATAGAGCAGGCACCCCGAGCTCCCTAGCACCCCCTCCAAGTCATTAACCATAATAATGAAAAGTAGTGGACCCAGTATTGAGCCCTGGCTAACCCCGGAACGCGTGTGATATGGGTTTGATACGAAGGAGCCATAGCGTACATACTGCTGCCGACCGCGCAAATAATCTGCGAAAAATTTAAGGAGACCTGGGCTAAAACCAATTTCACTTAACTTTTGCAACAGTATATCGTTATCTACACGGTCAAAAGCTTTCCTAAAATCGAAGTACACAACGTCAACCTGTACCCCTTTATCCATATGACCGGAAATGATGTCAACTAACGTCAAAAGGTTTGTGTTAACCGATCTATGACACCTAAACCCATGTTGGCAATCGGCCAGGTAAGGAGCTACCTGCAAGGATATTTGTTTATGGAGAATGGACTCGAATAGCTTTGCGGGGGCTGACAATATGGCTATTGGTCGGTAATTCTCGACTTTGGTTCCATCTCTTGTTTTAGGGATTGGGGTCACTCTTGAGAGCTTCCAGCACGTAGGATATTTCCCGGTATGGAGCGCCAGATTGAAAATGTATTTGATGGGAATCATGAACTCATCTTTACAAGCCTTTATTATGAAAGGCGGAATGGAGTCAGGACCAATAGCACTTCTAGGCTTAAGTTTCCCAAAAGCTCCACGAATATCTTCGCTTGTTATACAGTTAACATGTATATGGTTAGAATTACAGGTCTTAGTTGTTTGGTTAACCAGATCAGCATCAAGTACTGGGTCAGATGGAAGGAATACATCGGAAAAGAAATCTGCGAAGGCAGCTGCCGAATCAGATCCATCGAACGTTTCGCCTCGATATTCCACTGTCGGCTCAAAGCCACCCGGAGATCTAAGGCTATTAACATACTGCCAGAACGCATGTGGGTTCTCCCCTATCTATCTCTCTCTCCCCTATATGTTAATCCAGGCCACGGTCTCTCTGTATGCCAAATTTCATCAAAATCCGTTCAGCAGTTTTTGAGTGAAAGCGGAACAAACATCCATCCATCCGTCCATCCATACTTACAAACTTTCGCGTTTATAATATTAGTAGGATAGTAGGAAGTAGGATATAAAAAGTTCACCGTTTTTTACTTTTTTGCTAAGATTCTTTTTCCCTTTTGAAAACGGCATATGTAAAGCAATGCGTGTATAGGGAACGCCTTAGATTTTCATACGATATCTTCGTAAAATAAAAAATCAACATTTATTTTGCCAAGACAAGATGTGCACCAAATACTATTTGCGCAACACTCCATTTAGATGAGGTCATAGCTAATATTACCACTATAATCTAGAGAGATTATGAGGAAAAAATCGACATGAGTTCCATAAATATACGCTAACTACGCACGCCAACATTATTTGGGGGCCTTTTCGCCATAGCTGGAGAAATTATCTTATTTGCACAGATTTTTTCTGTTCATCACTGGAAACTGGCAAAGGTATTTGTAATGGTTCGCCACTGTAATAATAGTTCGGGGGTGCTTCAGACCATCAACCTGAATAAAAATCAGCTGTTTCATACAAAACTGCAGTACCTACCGGCTCGACTCAAATGTATGGTGGGACAGATGATTTTTTTTCCTCGGTGCTGGCTCCATAGTGAAAGTTGTTCGTACAAAATATTTACTCCGGTGAACAGACAGAATGCATACCCTAGTGAGTATAATTATCGTATGTAAATGCCAGAAAGGATGTCAATACGGGTTTCGTGCACCTCTAGGCAAAGCTTGTAGGCTCGTCAGGCCTCCGTCACTATATAGGGTCCTTTTTAATATGCTGACACTTTTGTGAGGGGATGATCAGCTATGGTCGGAATAGGTAGTGCTATTCAGGGTAATGTCGCGAATATTTGTGTGATGAATATTAATATTTGTATTCGATTCATGGGTATATTCGACCCATTCGATCTATACGGGGTGTGCATCCTTTTTAATATACAATGCATAAAATTGTATGCCTTGTATAGATACAGATACCCATGAATCAAATATTCATCACACAAATATTCGCGACATTACCCTGAATAGCACTACCTATTCCAACCACTGATGATCAGACCATCAAACTGAACAACTTTCTCTATGGCACCAACATCGAAATCGCGAAAAAAAGTCAGCTCGTCCATACAAAACTGCAAACCTACTCGAACAAATACATTTTGTTCGAGTAGGTTTGCAAAAAAAATGGGACAGCTGATTTTTTTTTGCGATTTCAATAATAATAAAATAATAAATAACGCTCACAGGCACATACATTGTAATGATCCCAAGAAAGCACTATTTATAGGCTGTTTATTATGGAAACCATACAACAACGGCACAAACATATAAACATCCATGACCGAACCGGGATTCGAACCCAGGACCCTGGTTTGGCAGTCCGGCGTGGTAACCATTACACCAACCGGGTCGTCAATTATGGTCCCACAGAGAATTTTTTTCAGTTTGATGGTCTGATCATCCCCTTAAAAAAGTATCAGCATATTAAGAAGGACCCTGTATATAGGTATAAATAAGCACCTACACTTTGGCACATCGTAAGAGATGCTCTTGCTTGATTTCTGCCACTTGCGCCAGACTGCAACGTCGTATACGCCGCATGCTGTACGAAGCAACAACAACCCTGAGTCAAGCTTCATTAGATGCATTGTTGCGCGTACCGTCTGGCAGTAGGTATGTAATTAAAACGTGGGAATTTATCGTATTTCTAAGGATGTGATATATATGTTAGGTAACTAGTAAATCTTTTATAATGCGCACAGCCAAGGAGTGGAATGCCTATGTATTTCCGAGCGCTTACAACCCGAATTCCTTTAAGAGTGCTATTTGAGCTCAGTGGCGCCCTCGTCACAATAATAAAGATTTCTCAATAAAGAAAGCCTACATTAAAAAAGTGCCAAACAGATAAACTACAAAAGCGTAGGCATCTTCTGGGTGAGCTCGCTACATCTTCGACCCCATCTTTGTCCTGAGGACTGGATTGAGGTTAAGAGCAAACCCACACCTAATAAAAAAAAACTGTAGCTCAAAAAATCTTACTCCAGCAACAATTTTATTGAAGCATCACGACAAAAAATAAGTAGGTACATTATTATTAGCACTATCAGTAGTATACCACGTTACTATATTTAGGTATGTTAATTGCCAATGGCAACATGTTAAGGAGATAGTCCCTGTAGAACGTGCTGCACACAAACTTAACCAATTAAAGTCAGTGAAAATTATAAACACGTTTTAAAAATAATCTGGAACAAAACGAATAAACGATAACGAAAATCTGACAAACCACAGACTCAGAGATTAGTTTTATTCTTATAGTGTTTAAAAATTTTCATTTAATAACATTAAATGGTAAAATGTCCGAAATTCAAACCTATGTATGGAATTCCATACAAATCCAAAAAGATTTACACACACTTACAGAACACCTAGCCCCCCTAGTAGCCACTTCACTCTTAGAAAAAGAGCGGGAAGAGGTAATTTTTAGGATTCCGTAGTCAAATATGGAACCCTTATACTTTCGTTTTAAATTCTGTCTGTCTGTATATTCCGTCTCAATTACACGCTCATTATTGCACCTGTTGATTCGAAAGGCATGAATACAGATAAAAGCAACACGATTGCGATTTATAACCGATCCTATTTGTATGTTATATATTATTATACGTCTAGACTTCAGTATAAGAAACATTTTATTAGATCATATCCCTTAGTTCTGGAGACACCCACAGAAGAAGTGGGGTGGTCCCTAACCCGAAACCACGGGGTTGAAAAGTTACGCAGGCGCATTAATCTGCGGTTAAAGTAACGAAATAATTCGTACAACTCATAGTGGTTCTGGTTTTCTAAATACATTATCAGTTTTCTAATTTAAAATGAATTGTTCAAGTTATCGTAATTTCACACTTTATAACGCAATACAAATCACCAATACAAATCACCATTTGTAATAATTTAAAAATGTCAGATCGAATTGAGTAAACCCGTCGCTTTTACCTACTTATAGAATTTTGCAAAAGAGTCATATCGGGTGCATGAGATAAATTAGTGCAGCCCGAGCCTAAGGCGAGGGCCTGTTATAGAGCCGAGACTGTTTATAGAGTATTATGTAATTAGGTGTTTTATGTAATGACTAATGCTCACCCGTTTTTTACGACGTTTTTCAAAACAATTGCGAGGAAATTTTTATTATTGTTATTATATCAGCGGTCGCTGTCCAATTGTTGGGCAAAGGCCTCCCCCCCTTGCGGAGAAAAAATAAATAGGTAACTAATAAATAAAGTGAACAATTTTTAAATATGGGGAACAATTATTGAAATCAATCAGGATTTTGACTACGATTTTGATGATGCCTGATTTGGCAAAAAAAGACATAATTTTTCAACACATTTGCTCGCAATGTGGCGCTTATCGCTCTGCTTTTAGGTTTATAATCATAACATAATGCAGAATGAGTGAGTTTTACGTATTTCAATAAATTGTTCTCACTCCCATATTTAAAAATGTTTCTGTTTGATGGCATGACACACTCCCTAACTAAAGTAAAAAGTATTGAAGAATTTTTTTTTACACCCTACTTAATATTACAAAACATAAAAGTTTAAGATAATGTTTGTAAGACGCAGAAACTCATTTGCATGAAATTTTGCACAGGTAAGTTCTAGATTTTAAAGTCAACTCAGAAGAAATCATGGGCAACAGCTAGTTAGTTGTACATTATTATTCAATTCAATTCATTTATTCATGTTAAGGCTAGTAACTAGTAGTTAATCCGTGTTAAGGCTAGCCACCGATCAGCACTTACTCTTGCCACGTCTTGACTACTCTTCACAGTTAGCAAACAATTAAAACCTAACAAACAAAAAAACCGGCAAGTGCGAGAGGATTGGGCAATTAGTGTTCCGTACGACCAGTTGTTTTACATGGGTCATAGGTAATATTATGTACAGTAAATAGTATAAAAAAGAAACTTACTAACGTACGTATGTAGGCTCATAGTAACTGAATATCAATTTACACTGGTACTACTTTTTTGGTAAAAACCATTCAAGTTAGTTCCAATCTATAATAGTTATTCCATCATCTACACCTTATTTCTAATGTTCATTATTTTTTCCGATTTTACATGGCTCTAGTTTATGAAATATCGGTTCAGCAGTTTTTCTGAGTTTATAGAAAATGTTTGTTAAGGGAGCACCGAGCCTATTGTGTTGCCCTCAATCGTATTTTTAGGGTTCCGTACCCAAAGGGTGAAAACGGGAACCTATTACTAAGCCTACGTTGTCCGTCCGTCCGTCCGTCCGTCCGTCCGTCCGTCTGTCCGTCTGTCCGTCTGTCCGTCTGTCCGTCTGTCCGTCTGTCCGTCCGTCCGTCCGTCTGTCCTACCTATTTAGGGCTGTAACTTTTGAACCGTAATAGCTAGATAGTTGAAATGTTCTCAGATTATGCGTTATTGCGGCGGATTTGTTAACAAATAATAAAAAAATTTAAACCGCCTTCAAAAAAACTAAAAAGTTAAAAAATAATATTGCAGCAGATGACTTTTTCGTTCGCATCAATAAGAACATTAATTTGTTTTATCGAAGTCGCTGTCAAGCCGATTCGCGACAGGGCTTGCATTAGATTTTTGGCTAGGCTTGACACCGACTTCTAAAAAACAAATTAATGTTCTTATTGATGCGAACGAAAAAGTCATCGGCTGCAATATTATTTTTTAACTTTTTAGTTTTTTTGAAGGCGGTTTTAATTTTTTGATAAAATTTTGTTTATTTCACAATTTTCAGTGGTGAATTCATTAGTTCGATTTAACAGTAGTGCTTCAAATTAACAAACGCACTAGTCGGCACTACGATTTTCGAAGTTTCCCCTCGATTTCTCTGGGATCCATCATCAGATCCTGGTTTCCTTATCATGGGACCACCCTTGGAATATCTCCTTTCCAACAAAAAAAGAATCATCAAAATCGGTTCATAAACGACGAAGTTATCCGCGAACACACATAAAAAAAAATATATGTACAGGGTGTAAAATAAATAGAACAGCTACTTAAAGTGGTGCTTCAGACCATCAAACTGAACAACTTTCTCTATGGGACCAATATCGAAATCGCGAAAAAAAAATCTGCTGTCTTATACATTTCAGTCGAGTTATTTTTGCAGTTTTGTATGGGAGAGCGGATTTTTTTTTCGCGATTTCGATATTGGTCCCATAGCGAAAGTTGGTCAGTTTGATGGTCTGAAGCACCCCTTTAAGTAACTGTCCCATTTTATTGTACACCCTGTATACGGTCGAACTGAGAACCTACTCCTTTTTTTGAAGTCGGTTTTAAAATATATATACGGTCGAACTGAGAACCTGCTCCTTTTTTTGAAGTCGGTTAAAAATGGCAGAAAGTTAAAAATTAAGGGGGTTTTTCAACAAGAAACTAGTTTTTATCAACGTTTTTTCTTCACGCTCTATTGTAAAAACGGTAATACATACAAGCGTCAAACTTAGTGTGATAATAGAGCAAACTCTACAGAATAATAACAAATACTAAAAACCGGCCAAGTGTGAGTTGGTCTCGCGCTAAAGGTCCCGGACAAAAAAGTTTTTTTTCTAAGTTAATAATGTTGTGTTCTGTGGTGGTGTGGTACAGAACCCTCGGTGCGCGAGTAGCACGAATCGCACTTGACCGGTTTTATTTTTATTTCTAAAATGAGCAAGATCCCGTTTCTCATCGCATGCTCCCAAGACAGGTAGGATGTAGGAATGATGGGCAACGATGTAGTTTGAGTCACACATGCATGAGTGACGCTTCTTTTCGCGTTAGAGTATATTTTCTTTGACATGGTGCAGCCTGGTGCAGCTGACATCTGTCTTACTATACCTACAATAAATGTGGTCAACGACCGATTGTGTTTAGTATGCTTGTTTTGCAGTTTTGCTAAACAAAAGTTGCGCGTCATTGGTCTACAAGTTGGACTAAATGTTGCTTGTCAATATTTCGTTCCATAAAAAGACGAAAAGATTTTACGATTCCTTTTCAGCCCAATTCTGATAAGCAAATATAATTTTTTTATCAGGAAGATAAACTATACGACATATTTGGGACGATACTAAAGCTGTTCTAATGTTCTAAGAATTCGTTTGAGTAAGTGTTTCAAATATCTTTTTCTGTAATTCGAAATAACACTATTTCGTTGATATTTGGAAGAATTCGTTTGAGTAAGTGTTTCAAATATCTTTTTCTGTAATTCGAAATAACACTATTTCGTTGATATTTGGAATGGAGTATAGTGAATACAGTACTTAGAATTAGCCGTGGTGGTCGAGTGTCGAGTAACAATGCCTGCCGTACATGAGGCGATGATTCGATCCCCGTCCAGACCGACTCGTACCAATGAGTTGTTCGGAATTTATGTACGATTTGTAACAACACTGGCTTTTCGGTGAATGCAAAAATCGTGACGAAACCTGCATGCTTTCAAATTAGATTCATATATTGTACGCACTTTCCATTTATAAGTGGCGACGGGTTCATTACCAATACACCGAACAGAGTTTCGGTAGGTTATAAATTTTCATAATAATATCTTTGACAACCATCTCTGGGAATAAAATCGTGAGTCGTGATATGTATGTATACTTAGAACAATAATGTTCTACACGGTTACACTACACGCCCGGCAAAAGTAGCTTTTTCGCTGAAAAAGGACAGTGGGCAGGAGTGGTCCAAGCCCCCCCATAAGTAGCATACTACATTTGAAAGGGGGTTTAATATGGATCACTTTTTTATATGCGGCACCAATATCTTTACGAGATAAAAAAGATACAGGTATAGATATTTTGTTTAGCGGCTTTTCATACTTATTTTAGCATTTCACAGCTATGTTTATCTGCTGCTTAAATACCTTTTTTCATATGAATAGTATTATTGTTTTTTTTATAAAGATTAATGCAAATGAATCTTTAGCCCTTAGCATCTCGTAAACTCAAAACGAGAAAATCGTTATTCCATCCTGAAATTGCCATTATACTACACGTGAGCCATATTACTGTTGCACGGTTAATAATAACTTTTAATAGTTGTAGCTAAGTGTCTGATCACCTCGAAACAGATAAAACCTTTCATGCCATAATGTCAAAATGATTTCTTCCTGAAACGGCAACGTTTAAAATTGAGCATCCTGTATCTTTTTTTCGAATTTTAATGTCCTTTACACACCATGTACAGCCGCAATAAGTTGTATACACTTTTGTTCTACGTCGTAGTACTAAAGTATATACAGGGTGTAATTGTTATCATTAGCATCCTTTTAAACTAAGAGTCTACCTATCAAATTGAACAACTTTTACTATGGGAGCAAACCGATCCGGGCAAAAAAAAATCTGCTGTTGCATACATTTGAGTCGAGTAGGCGTTGCAGTTTAGTATGGGACAGCTGATTTTTTAGTTGCTCCGATCGGTTTGCTCCCATAGCAAAAGTTGTTCAGTTTGATGGGTAGACTCTTAGTTTAAAAGGATGCCAATGATATCAATTTCACCCTGTACAGGGTGTAACAAAACACCCTAGTAATACTTAAGGGGGTGTTTCAGACCATCAAACTGAACAACTTTCACTATGGAGCCAACTTCGAAATCTCGAAATAAAAATCAGCTGTCCCATACAAAACTGCAATACAGGCTCGACTCAAATGTATGGGACAGCAGATTTTTTTAATTTTTTCTCGATGTTGGCTCCATAGTGAAAGTTGTTCAGTTTGATGGTCTGAAGCACCTCCTTAAGTATTACTAGGGTGTTTTGTTCTGTATAACTTATTGCGGCCGACTGTACGTTAGGATATCCTCTAACTGTTCCTACATGTGCCATACATAGCTAGGGGTTTGCTGGGCTCTTGGGCCATACATTTTTGCCCAGTGTCCTTTATTTGTTCTACGCAGTCAACGTTTTTGCCAAGTAGTTGGCCGGCTATTATAATTTAGTTGCACTTCAGATAGCTACTTGGTTGCAATATTCTTTAGGTCCCGCATGAGAGCGGATGTGCTCATTAACATCGTATCTATTGTTAAGATTACTTTCAAGGTCAGGCTGCAACCGGTAAACTGTAGAGGTCTTAATAAGGTATACGATAAAGGTCGTCTTCATATATTTTTTACTTCCGAGCGTGTGCAGCAAACGTGTTTGGTATTAAAAAGACGGATTAGAATTGACCACGTGCCCAATTATACAGGTCGAAAACTTAAATGCATTATACAGGGTGAAATCATAAATTAGAATTTTATTGGCCTTGTAACAGAGAATGCTACACTAGGTAAACTAGTGTAAAATTATATGTGTTAGGGCTCTTACAGACGAGCGACACTTTGTTGTCGGTGGGTAGCAGAGCGTCAAGCTCATACATTTTACGGACCTTCCGCGACACCCGGCGAAAGCAAAGTGTCGCCCGTCTGTGAGAGCGCTTACATCTACACTAATATTATAAAGAGGAAAGATTTGTACCTATTTTTGTATGTTTGTATGTTTGTAATGAATAGGCTCAAAAAGTACTGGGCCGATTTAAAAAATTCTTTCACCATTAGAAAGCTGCATTCACCCTGAGTAACATAGGCTATATTTATTGCTAGAAAAGATTAGACGTCCACCCGTGCGAAGCCGGGACGGGCCGCTAGTTTATTATACGTGAGAAGAAGTTTCTCAAATATCGATTTCTTTTCTATAATTCAAAATAGCCTTGAAAGAAGATTGGCAGATTTAGACCCAGCCATTTTTTACGAAAACTAAAAGCCATTCAGGACGGCGGCGGTCATAATTATTATAAACAGAAAAAATTAAAGCATTTTTTTTTAAAACTTCCACATCTCCAGAAGTCCGGATTCAAAAGTAGAAATTATTAGTAAAATAGACAAATCGTCCAAAAAGCAGTAGCAAAACGCAACCACGATAGCATTTTCATCAAATATTATCACTGAGGTATTTTGGTCGTTTCGGAACGTATTTGTCTTGGTTGAACTGATAGTGTGTGTGATTTCGTTTTCTTCCATTATCATAATATGGTACGGTTATCGTGAATTTTCATAAAAATAAACACAATGAATGCGTAAAAGATTGAGTGGACTATCTAATAAGAAAGATTATGAGTTTCACACACTTAATACAAAAGTTATCATAAGGAGAAATACCTTTCCCCCAACTTCTACAGATTACAACCAATTTAAATTTTTGTTAGTTTTGTTTCACTCTACACGTATTACTAAGTTTCATTAATGTATGGGATCTCTTTGTCTAGGTCTCAAATTATATGACCTTCCGCCAATCTTCTTTCGATGCTATTTGCATGGAGTACAAATAGGATATTTTACAAAAAATTTATCAAAATTAGGCGTTTATAGTTAGCTGTCAGATCGATGGTGTTCCGTGTTTTTCTCCATTTCTTTATTTTATGGTGAATTTTGACTGACATACGTACGTATTGATACTTTGAATTTGTCGACTTTTTTGCAGTTGATGTTCGAATAAGTACAAGGGACTTAACATTTCCGATGTTATTACGTATTTATTGGTAATAAGCATTTTATCTACTGGAAACACCAGAAAATGTCGATGAGCGTCATTCAAGAAGCTTAAAATACCTACAGATTTCAATCTTTTTGGCGTCATTCAATAAACAAACCATAGACAACCTTTTTATAGCCCGACCAGAAAAATAAAAACCTCGCTATGTTGCGGAAAATCATTGGAACAATTTTTTGTTCTTGAAACACTGTCATTAAAGGTTATAATCGATTGCAGCGGCTCCAAACCAGGTTTTTATATATTTCTAGTCAGGCTTTAACCTTCAAATTGGCAGGTTATTCGTCAAAGCTACCACCATCTACCAATTTTTATTTTTACTTCTATTTTTAAATGCCTCATTAAAATATTAAACAATATACGTTAGCATTTATTTCGTGAAGGTAACCAGTTTTGATAACATAATACAATACATGAATAATAATATAAATGATAAATAACATGGTAAATTATCGTTATTACGTTAGCATTTTCCCAAAAAGCATTTTGTTCTCATTTAGAAAAGCTTAATCCGGATATAATTTTCAGATAATTACTTTTATTGCTGGCTCTCTGGGACTTTGCCAGTAAAATTGTTTCTATAGGGCGTTACAGAAAGGTGTGTAATGATTACTACACCTTTCGTTAACATCCAGTATATTAATAAAAAACTTTAAAATAGTTGTGTTGACAGTAAAAATATTTTAAAACAAAACTCTGACTTTCTTGTCTGTTTGAGAGTATTGCGGGGTAACCACTTGCGTTACTTTTTACCCTTAGGGGTGCAAGTTTTTACCATAGTCTACGTTTTAACCTGATATCGAGGGAGACAGTAGTTTCTCAGAAAATAGATTTCTGTGGTAGGTAGTATCGCAATGTGACTGCATTATCAATTGCACGCGGACAAAATCAAAAGCTATTGCAAAATAAATGTATTCTATAAGCTACGAATCAAAAAATAAAGTTCTCAAATGGATCTAAAAAAAAAGGGAATATCTTGTTTACTCCTTATTACAGTCAAGAGTTCTTTTACGGTTCAGTTGTATCGTAAAAGGACTCTTAACTTTAATATGATTCTGGAGTGCTGCAATTCTCTAAGCGTCACATCGTTGAGCTCACAAATGTGAAACACCCTTCATATCATAGATATTTTTATTATGTAGAGGTATATTAACCTATGCGATACCGAATTTCCTGTTTGCGTTTAAAGAATTGCTTTACAGTCATTAAAATATTTTAAGATTCTCAATCGAGAAAACCTAAATAAAACCTTTTTTCTTTAAAGTGTGTTTGAAAACAGAACCGTAAAATGACTCCTATGTAGGTACAATCGGAGACTTTTCCGCCTGATCACAAAAAATTTTATCGCATAATTTCGCGCATAATTGTTTTTTGGACACTATTCATTCATTTGTCTATTCATCAATAGGGCTAACCAGCGCTTTTATTTTTTAGAATGCAAGAAAAAATGAGCCTAGTTGTGTGGTCAGGGGGAAAAGTCCGCGATAGTAGGTACCTACAGAGAAATCATTGAAATATAAATCCAGTTTAGTTTACGAATGAATGAAACATGCCGTACTCGAAATACCCCAGCATATTACCCCATTTCGTCCCGTGGGAGTCGTTCCTTTGAGACAAGTGCCGGATAAGGTTTCCTATGCAGTGTGTGTAAGCTAACCCTAGAGGAAGCTAACCGTTCTTTGCGAAACTTAATAGGTATTAGAAGTATATCCTTTATATCCTTAAAGTATACTTTAGCTTCTTTGATAGCAAGGATATAAAGGTAGGTATAATCCATGTACCTATATAAGTACTGCTTATGTTTTTGATGAAGAAAAATATTTTAATTTTTTTAATTTATACAACGTGTTACAAAAATACAAATAAACATTGGGTGGGTTAGACCATTAAACTGAACAACTTTCACTATGAGACCAATATCGAAATCGCGAAAAAAAAATCAGATGTTCAATACCTAAACTACAAAAAATCTAGGTACTCGTGCTAAATACAGCACATTATCATTAGCATCCTTTAAAACAAAGAGTCTACCCATCGAACTGAACAACTTTTACTATGGGAGCAAACCGATCGGAGCAACAAACAATCTGCTGTTGCATGCATTTGAGTCGAGTAAGCATTGCAGTTTAGTATCGAACAGCAGATTTTTTTTTTGCTCTGATCGGTTTACTCCCATAGTAAAAGTTGTTCAGTTTGATGGGTAGACTCTTAGTCTAAAAGGATGCTAATGATATCAATTTCACCCTGTATATGGGACAGCTGATTTTTTTTCGCGATTTCGATGTTGGTCCCATAGTGAAAGTTGTTCAGTTTGATGGTCATAACAACCCCCTTGGAAGTTTAAAATTTTTATTTTTACTTTTGTAACATTCTGTATTTACTAGCAGCGCCCGCGACTTCGTACCCGCGCAGACTACATAAATTAAATTAATATTCATAACTTTCATCGAATAGAACTGATTGCGATGAAATAAAACGTAAATATGGATCCAAACTAAGCCCTACGCTTTTGTGTAAACCCCATCGAAATAGGTACCGTTTTTAAGTTATTGCGTGCACAAATACCTAAATAGACAAACAATAACGGGCCAAGTGCGTGTCGGACCACGCGCAGGATAGGGTTCCATAGTTGCCCGTCACAATATAATATGGACTTAGAAGGAGGCTTTTTGTTTTATACTACAGTTTAACGGCTAATAAAGTCAAAAAAATACATTTTACTCGTAAAGTCGTAAACTTGTAAAGCCTACTTAGCGGTGATAGTTTTCCTTTTTAATTTCGCTATATATACTACTGCCATGAATTTTTTTCATATATCCAGAAACAACCTGTTTGTTGCGCGGCGTGGTCCTTCCGAGCGTACTAAATTCCCGAGAATAAAACACCCAAATACAATACACTCCTTTATTGGTGCAAGTGGGAAAACTCAAACAAATCAAGGTCAATCGACCTATGTCATTAATAGCGGGCCAATCTTAACACCGCGATGTACAGTATCGTAGGATCTATCACGGCGCCATCTATGGAGATCTACGCGAACTATATTAATTGATCATACCGATTCTCATAGATGGCGTTACAGGTATCAAAATAGAATTATAGGTAAGCAATTCTCACATTTCCACCCACCAAGAACATTATTGAAGATAATGTTCTTCCAATCATCGCACAATAAATTTAAACTATAATACTATCTCATGCATAAAGTATACAATTTAAAATTGCTCACAACTTATTTCAACTTAAAAATTTGATTCACAACTCATGCAATATTATATAAAAATAAGCTTCGATTTTATAACTTCAAACATGAAATACATTAACAAGATGTATAATTTAAAACTTTAACTCAATATTAACAATTACAAACAACTCTATGTATCAACAGGCAAAAGACAAATCTTTGTTATTGGGCGTTTAACAACAGAATTTCTACATTTTAAAGTAACGACTCGTATAAGACCGTCGCTACCCGGATGTACATCGAGAATCCTAGCCAAAGACCATTTACCGGGTGGTTGATTATCATCTTTTACCAATACTAATGTTCCGGCTTTTATATTTTCATTATCACATTTTTTCACCCACTTAGGCCTCTGTTGGAGCCTGCTTAAATACTCCCGACTCCATCTGTCCCAAAAATGCTGGACCATTCTCTGTACTAGTTGCCAGCGATTTAATCTACAAATATTAGTATCCAAATGTGATCTTTCTGGTACTACTATAGGCGGTTCACCTATAAGGAAGTGACCGGGGGTCAGTGGTAAGAGGTCATCGACATTATCACTGATTTGCGAAATTGGGCGGGAGTTTAAGCAAGCTTCAACTTGGGATGTGACGGTAGACATTTCTTCAAATGTCAACGTAGAGTTTCCTAGCACTCTCTTTAGATGGTACTTGATCGAGCGGACTCCAGCCTCCCAGAGGCCGCCGAAGTGTGGAGCGGAGGCGGGAATATGATGCCACCTTGTCCCTTCTCTGGATATCTTGTCATGAAACTCATCTCGTACCGTCTGCAGATGTCCTTTTAAAAGCTCTTGTAGCAATTTATTTCCAGCAACGAAGTTTGTAGCATTATCGCTCCATACATCTGTGCATAGACCTCGTCTTGCTGTAAATCTCTTAAACGCGGCGACAAAACTTTCGCTCTCTAGGCTGCTTACTATCTCGATGTGTATGGCACGCGTGACCATGCAAATAAAAATGCAGAGGTATCCCTTGTATGTTTTACATCCTCGACCCTTCGACATCCTCAAATCAATGGGTCCGGCAAAATCTAAGCCGGTGTGTAAGAAGGGTCTAGATGGTGTAACTCTCACGGACGGGAGATCTGCCATCATTTGTGTGCTTGTAGCTGCTCTGTGTCGAACACATATAACACATTTATGTACTTCTTTTCGGATTATACTCTTGTCACCAAAAATCCAAAATCTTTGTCTGATGTAGTTATGCATGACGACCCCCGACTCTTAGAATCCCCTTTTCATCCAAAAAGGGATTAAGGGACCGGAGTATGGCATTTGTGTAGCTGTGCGAAGTCTCAGTGTTGCTTAGCTTTCCCATCAATATCCACCCGAGGTGTGTGTTCTGAGCCAGAGGCGCTCCTCGGGGGCCTTTCTTCAGACCTTCTGTCACAATATCGCTGTATACATCGGCACCCAGTAACAGATCAATACTCCTTGGGTTTCTATAATCAGGATCAGCCAATTCAAGCTGATGTAGATGCGACCAATCCTCATTATGAGGTGTTTTCACAGAAGGTAACATTCGAGTCAGATTCTTAAGAACATATGCTTTCACAGGTGTAGCAAAGTTTTGTTCATATCTCGAATATGCGTTAAATATAACCATAGAATTGGAGCTGAGACTACTTCCGTTATCCCCCAGTCCTTTAATCGTGCAGTTCATAGGGAACTTCTTTAACCCAAGGATTTGCGCAGCGGACTCCGTTATAAAGGATCCTTGGGAACCCATATCGATTAAAGCTCTCAAAATATGTGTAGCCCCATTTTTTGATTTAACCTTAACCAAAGCTGTGGCCAACAGCACATTAAAGTTAAGGTCCTTGTCCGCGGTATGGGTCGCTACATTGCTGTCGACTGTAACGTTAGCTACTACAGGTTGTTCTGGAGTGTGTTTGTGCGAAGGTCCAGCATTTGCCTCTGGAACCTGATCATTGTTTTTATTCTCTGGGTGCAATAAAGAATGATGCCTCTTACCACATCTTCGGCATTTCGATTTTTGCTTGCATCGTAGAACGATATGGTAAGGAATCAAACAATTGTAGCATAAACTGTTCTTCTCTACAACATTATTTCTGTCAGTGTAGCTTAATTTTGCAAATTCTTTGCAATTATGAATATAGTGCTCTCCCTTGCAATGGGCACAAATCGTATTTAGCGTGGCGTGGAATGCAGTTTGTTTCGTATGAGCTTTAGATGCTGACTTCGTAGTTTCTAATACTTCCAAGGTTCTGAAGCGGGACTCAAGGAAGGCACTCAGCTGCTTGTAGGTGGGAAACTCATTGTCGTCAGATTCCGAAGTTATATGTTGTTCCCATAATTTCACTGACTCTGAATCTAATTTGGTCACAATAATATACACTAGAATTGGATCCCAGTTCGTAGAGTCAATGCCTACGTTCTTCATAGCAGAGAGGCATTCGTTGGTTGTATCCAACAGCATTTTAATAGCTTGTGACGATTCCGAAGTAATGGGCCTTTGTGACATAAATCTCTTCAGCAGCGAGTTAACAATAAATCTTTTATTATCGTAGCGTTTCTTCAGGGTAGCCCATGCATCTTTATAATTGGATTCGGTTACAGGTATATGACGTAGCAGCGCTTCAGCCTCACCACTGACACTGGATTTCAAATAATGCAACTTTTGAACATCCTGTATAGCTGCATTGCTGTCAATCATCGACACGAACAGGTCATGAAAGGATGTCCAATCCGCATATTTTCCAGAAAACGAGGGTAAACTAATGCGGGGTAGTTTAATTTCTGGTTGTGCGCTTATTGTTCCCGAACGACTCCCTGGAGACTCTGGTTTTGATCTCGAAACTACAGGGCTAAATCCCTCCAATACTTCTGTCATTTCACATTTTGCAGATATGTAAGCATCTTCGGCTACATCATACGCGTTTTGTTTTATATAGGTATCTTCGTCTATGCCTTCTTCATTAATTAACATAAAGTGATTTTCACAAAATTTAGTCCAAGCTGCTTCAATCAAGTTTAATCGGACCTCTGTATACACTTTCGTTAACCTTGCCTTAGGTGTTTTCTTAAAGTTGATTAATCCTTTCTTTAATTGATTTGTTAACTCATCCTGCTGCGCTAATAATTCTTGAACGTGAGCCGACATTATAATTGTTTTATTACTTTATTAGTGATAAAGGTTCGAACGCAAAATTTTACAAGTCCCAGGTTATAATATTTACAAAGTTTTTAGCACTGTTTAAATTTCATAAGTTCAGATTTCAATGTTCTATATTATGTAAAACTTTTTGTTAAAGTTCAAAACGAAACACTATTTTTTTCCAAGTTAATGTAAATAAACTATAGGTGAAATAGTTAGAGTCCGAATACACCTATAATTATTCAATGTTCAAACACAAGTATTTTTAAAAAGTTCACGAAATTTTCTATGTCCAGTTTTCAATACGATTTTTCTAAGTCCGAACACTAATGAAAACGGCAAAGTCAATTCACTAATAAAATATTCTATGTCTTTTTTTTACGAAATTATTCTAAGTGTCCACATCAGTAAATTTTTCTATGTCCTAAACTGCACGAAATTTTTCTAAGTTAAAACTCGTGAGAAATTTTCTAAGTCCCTATTTTTACGCTTTACTACTCACGGTTTTACCAAGTCCACATTACGTCACTGTAATCCATACGTCACTCACTCACTTTTCACTATGTCACTACTATGACGTCACGACCCAACTATGACGTCACGGCACTACACTGACACTGACAACGCCCGGAACCCGCGACCGACACTACCGAATTTACACTCGCGACGCGATTCACGACTTTACGTAATCCGGCTCGAAGGACCAATGTTTGTTGCGCGGCGTGGTCCTTCCGAGCGTACTAAATTCCCGAGAATAAAACACCCAAATACAATACACTCCTTTATTGGTGCAAGTGGGAAAACTCAAACAAATCAAGGTCAATCGACCTATGTCATTAATAGCGGGCCAATCTTAACACCGCGATGTACAGTATCGTAGGATCTATCACGGCGCCATCTATGGAGATCTACGCGAACTATATTAATTGATCATACCGATTCTCATAGATGGCGTTACAGGTATCAAAATAGAATTATAGGTAAGCAATTCTCACACAACCGTTTAGCTGGGAGGGGGGGACACTTGACTCAACCAAAATTTTTACCTAAATTACCACTTTGTCGGCTTGATTAATATGTATATCCATGCCAAATTACAGCTTTCTAGTACTAAGCGTCTCTGAGCTAAGCCGCGGACAGACGGACAGACATGATGAAACTATAAGGGTTCCTTGTTGACTTCAGAACCCTAAAAACGCAAAAAATTTACTCAATACATTCCATTACGTATCCTTGTATTTTTGCAAATGTCTCTTGAAGTCTTCTTCTAGATCGCATGTTCACTGAAAATATACTTTTTTATATTTTGTAACAATTATTATAATAATTATCTAATTGATAATATTTTTTTCAATGAATTTAGTTTTTTTTTAAATTGCCGGCATTATTGGCCATTTTGTTTGTTTTCAGTATTGTTATTTTATGTTTTTGTGTGCAAATAAAGATTATATTTTAAATGTTAATACTTGGCCGGTAAGTTGATTAAGAAAATTGCAGTGAATATAATATCACCCTGAAATCCAGTTGGTATCCATAAAGATCACCCTGAAAGAATTTACGGTAGCGAGTTTATGTATGTATGTATGTCAGTGTAAAGAAATGTCAAACGATGATTAGTGTCGATATCAAATTATATTCATTATTGCATGTTTGCATATGCAAATGCACATATCGCGATATTTATTAATAATTTAGTATAATAATTTAGTACTTTCTTGCAGATTGTCTACTTATTTTGGGAGCGAGGACTGTTGTAGGCGCGAGGGCAGCAAAGTAGAAAACCCTGGGTCTAGAAGTAATTTTGAAAAGAAGTTTGGCGGACGGCCATGTATTTTGACACCCAGACTTAGAGGTCCCATACACGAATGAAACTTAGTAATATGTGTAGAGTGAAACAAACTAACAAAAAAGTAAATTGATGAACCCCGTAGAAGTTGGGGGAAAGGTATTTCTCCTTATGATAACTTTTGTATCAAGTGTGTGAAACTCATAATCTTTCTTATAAGATAGTCCACTCAATCTTCTACGCATTCATTGTGTTAATTTTAATGAAAATTCACGATAACCGTACAATATTATGATAATGGAAGAAAACGAAATCACACACACTATCAGTTCAACCAAGCCAAATACGTTCCGTAACGACCAAAAACTACCTCAGTGATTAATATTAGATGAAAATAGCTGTCGTGGTTGCGTTTTGCTACTGCTTTTTGAATGATTTATCTATGCTACTAGTAATTTCTACTTTTGTTGAATGCGGACTTCTGGAGATGTGGAAGTTTTTAATTTTTAATTATGACCGCCGTCCAGAATGGCTTTTAGTTTTCGTAAAAATGGCTGGGTCCAATTCTGTCAATATTCTTTATGCATTCTCTAATATGACACTGGTCCCTCTGCCGTATAAGTAATATCTATCCACAAATGGCGTAGAATTTGGAGTTCTGTCCAATAATGACAGTAAAGTTGAGGTCGTTTTCGGCCCTCACAATTTTGCTTAAAAAAATCATGTAAAATACCCGTGTGTGATAAGAATTATAATTAAACAATTTGCTATTTTATAGTGCCTATTTGACGCATTTTTAGAGCATATTTGCATTTTGCATGAATATTTTGCCATTTGTTAATGCACACAAATATTAGATTCAGGCAAAGGAAATACATGACATCCCTAGTGAAATAAATTTTTCAGTATTTTTTAACCGACTTCAAAAAATGGAGTAGGTTCTCAGTTCGACCGTATATTTTTTTTTTTTTTTTTTTAATGTGTGTTCGCGGATAACTTCGTCATTTATGAACCGATTTTGATGATTCTTTTTTTGTTGGAAAGGAGATATCCCAAGGGTGGTCCCATGATAAGGAAACCAGGATCTGATGATGTATCCCAGAGAAATCGAGGGGAACCTTCGAAAATCGTAGTGCCGACTAGTGCGTTTGTTAATTTGAAGCACTACTGTTAAATCTAACTAATGAATTCACCACTGAAAATTGTGAAATAAACAAAATTTTAACAAAAAATTAAAACCGCCTTCAAAAAAACTAAAAAGTAAAAAAATAATATTGCAGCCGATGACTTTCGTTCGCATCATAAGAACATTAATTTGTTTTATAGAAGTCGGTGTCAAGCCAAGCCAAAAAACGAATGCAAGCCCGGTCGCGAATCGGCTTGACAGCGACTTCGATAAAACAAATTAATGTTCTTATGATGCGAACGAAAGTCATCGGCTGCAATATTATTTTTTTACTTTTTAGTTTTTTTGAAGGCGGTTTTAATTTTTCTAATTACTCGACAAATAATGATACAAAAATCAGTAAATTTTTGAATAAGCTTCGTAGGACGTAATCTGAAAATGGTTTTCTTATCTTGGTAGGTACCTTTCCTAAAATGAAATGGACAACATTTTTTTTTTTTTTTTTTTTTTTTTTTTAATTTATTTAACTTTTACAAAAAAAAATATAATCTAGAATAAACAATTTCTCTCCAAAACTCCTTAAAGAGTTTAGCGGGAGATCCACAGTTGCTGAAAGTACAGTTACAGGTCTGATTTTAATTTTTTACTACAAAACAATTTTAATTTAAAACAAAACAACATTTTTTTTAAGATAAATTAGTTTAAGTCTTTATCGATAACAATACCAACAATAACAACAATGAGGGCATGCACAGAATAGATTTAACTTTCTGGTATTAATTTAACCTCCTGCCTAGCCCTTCGACGGAGTCTTGGGTTCGGATTACACAGGGGGTTATACTGGACCACTAGGCAGGAGAATTCAAATATGGCATAACAATGCATACATAATTATATACATAGGTACATACGCATACATACATATGCACGCATTGCAATACAGGGTAACCCCACAGTGCTGTTACAGTATGCATAGGTTTAGTAATCCAATATATATCTTTTTATTTTAGCTTTTATAGTTTCTGTAGTCCCTTTTATACATTTTAAATCAGATGGTAGGTTATTAAATATTGTAGGAACTATGTATTCTTTTGTCCTTTTTCCGTATACATTTTTGGTTTTGCACACCCTAAGGCTACCCTGCGCTGCTTTTCTGGTGGGATAATTATATTTAATAGGTATTTTATATTCACTGCGCGTGTACTCCTGTTTGTTTAGGTATGTATTATTTATATTTATGTATTGTGTCTGGTATTTATGGGCTTGACGGGTTAAGGCATACCTTGAGTTTGACAGCTGGTAGTTGTAGCAATGTTTCTGATCACCCCAAAATAGATAGATATTGGTCGTGAATGTATGTGTAAAACATAACATTTTAAGTATCTTCGAGTGTGGCTGACAACTAGCAATCTCAAAAGATAAGATTACCTACCAGAGAACACTTATCCTACAATCTTTATCTCAAGTCTTCAGGATCTATAGATTCAATAAGCTGATTGATGAAGTCAGATAGCTATGCCTACTTGAAAAGTAAATGGTAAGACTATGTATACATGAGCCACAAAAATCGGAACGACTACAAATCTTAGACAATTGGACGAGTTACGCGTGTCATTCTACTAAGACACATTTCTGCCACTTTTTGCGGGGGGCGAGGTAACATGAAATCCGCAACTTAGGATTTTATTCCCCATAAGTTTAGATTCTAATTTTGAATGTTAAAAATCATGAAAAGTAGTCTCGTGTGAACCCCAAACGTTCTAAGTTCAAAATGATTGTTTCCCTATTATAGGCTGTCTCGTGTAGTGATGATAAGGTATATAAAATTGGGTGTTAATGCACACAAGATCAATTATTCTTATACCGTGGTAGAGGGGAAATGCTACCGCAAGGCGAGTCCCTACATAAATTGTCTAAGCTACAAATAAATACAGGGTCGTGGAATAGATGGACATAATTTTTTTATAAGTTGCTGACTTGGGGGCCTATTAGTACCCCCGCCTGGACAAAAATCGGTTCCCACCCATATACAACTTTTTATCTCTTCAAGGAAGAACATAACAATTTTTCAATGGCAATTTATTCCATGGCAATTTCTTCAATGAAAATATTTTTGCTGTGTGTTCACTTATTAACTATACTCTCTCAAAAACAACAAAAACCAAAAAAAAATCAACCAATCGAACAACAATCGGACGATTGTTGTTTGCTTGCCCTGTCGCATTTTGTGGTCGGAATTACCTTATGTGTCCGGTATATAACTGACTTTATAGTAGGTATAAACACAGTCTCAAGTGAAAATATTTATACATAATAGATAAATATCTAAATCAGACTTTATCTTATTCCGATACCATGCACTGGCTCAAATTTGTTGATGTTTGTTATTAACATGATTGACTGACTTGTCTTTTTTAGGTACCTTACCTATTTATATTTATTTTGATCACCTCATCTCGTGGGTCGCAAGTAGTTAAAAATATTATACCATCAAAAACATAACTTGTAAAAAACCCAAGTCTCGCAATTCCATAATGTTGTCATAATAATGAAAAAGTTTAGTTTAGTTCCGATTTATTTAATTTCTAGACTTTAGGGTCGTACCAAGAAGCTTACAAACATAAGGTATGTAAGCTTCTTGGGTCGTACTGTACGTTATCTTAGCACAAAGTAAGTGGAACGCTGATTTTCCATAGACAGCTTCCGCCATCTATCGGTTACGTTTCGAAGCACTATGTGTTGAACTAGGGTTCATAGGGTAATGTGGTTGTGGCGCCCCCCGGTGCTAATAAGCGGCAACGCTATAATAGGACGTCTTAAAATTCAAGGTGACTTACCTATCTACAACCAATATGTATACATATTAATTTATGGTATGGTATGAGCGCGGGGCTGTAGGTATTATAAACTTCTTGGCGCGGGGTAATTCATTTACTGCAAATGTAACTTTGTAATCTTATATATTTATATGGGATTACAAAGTTATTTATGCAGTAGTTTTTCCTTGATAGACTTAACACCATAGACGAAAATTGTTTCGCTTACGCTTAGCGATCTCCTTTTTTAACTAGAGCGAATTTGCTATATGCATCTCTTAATGAGTGAATATTGACAAGACACGTGCCTCCTTCTCCTAGTTCCTTCTAGTAACTTATCTTTCTACGTAGCGATCTCCTTTTTTAACTAGAGCGAATTTGCTATGTGCATCTCTTATTGAGTGAATGTTGACAAGACACGTGCTTCCTTTTAGTACCTTCTCTTTCTAACTTAGCACTAATAATTGTATTCTAAATTTGAAGCGTCTATCTGCTAGAAGTTATACTTGTTCCTAGGCTAGAGAGTTTTGATGATCGGTCAGTGAGTGAGTGACAAAATTAAGAAACTTTGACTAGTTATAATTCTTAAACTACTGATTCAAATTAGATGAAATTTTAAATGTACCGTGTTTATACAATGCCTGCTTGGTTACTGAAAATTCAGGCTTCTAGTTTTATCCACTACGAAGTTATAGGGGGTCGAAAATGGCCTGAACTGCTTCGAGAAAAGGATGGTACGGCCGTTCCGCTTTTTTGCTCGACTTGGCGGGGGCACTGCCGTGCCCCCAGATGTACCTACCTACCAAATAAGGACCAACAAGTGACGTCATCAACATTTCAATACTTTTTATAAGTAGGTAGTTCATCCTGTTATTAAAAATAGTATGCAAACTAAAGAATAACTGAAAATGCGAGTAGGTAAGTATAGCATACATACATACATACATAAGCTCACGCCATTGTCCCAAGGGGGTAGGCAGACACCACGGACCGCCACACGCTACAACTCTGACACACCTCTTTAGCCTCATTGACATTCATAAACAAAATATATTTTATGCAGTCCAGTAACCTTATTCTTTGTCAAACGAAAACGATATGGTATCGCTCTTCATACAAGTTTTATAGGTTATATTTATAATATTATTTCATGGTACGGGGTGGGGTGAATAACCCGGCTACTGGGAATTCCCAAACCTTTTTTGAACTTGGATTTTTCTTTATAACCTTTTGGGGTGAGGCTTATAGCGATTCAATGAAATAATTCAGGTCGAAATCACCCAAGTGTGTGACGCTACGGCATGGCAAAGACCTCAGGCCTAATGCAGTACCATTTCTTCTTCTTTTGGCGTCTGCAAACATAAGTTAATTCGCATGATAATCACTCATGCATAAATATGCTGTAGTACCTAGACCTACCTATTTAAATATTACAACATTTTGTATGATTGTTTTTTTTATATTTTGTACGGCGACACATCAAGCTATACAAAACCAAAATAAGCTGGCCGCGCGTGGGACGAGTAATGTGTAAAAACACGCGACCAGCTTATATTGGTTTTGCATAGCTTGATGTGTCGCCGTGTGTACATACTCTGGTACTTATCATTATTTCAGAGTCCTTGAGTTACTTTTTATACATGGACCTAATTGATTGTCAAACTGGAAATACCTAAAATTAATTAAAATACGTTGTTTACCTACAAAAAGCGAATTGATTGTCAAAAACGGAATTTACACGGGTCGATATACGCGTGTGGCTAAGTGCAATTTGAAGTACATTGCTGCGTAAGCTTGTTATGTTTCAAGTTTATGTTGCACTAGCCAGTCGGTGGTACTTCAAATCGCACTTCACGCACGGCGAAAATCGACCCGTGTAAATTTGACAGATCGTTTTGATGATTCCGATTATTCTAGTTGATTCTAAGCATGTTTTCACGACTTGGTATTCCCTGTGGATAGATATGTTTGAAACCTACAGGTACTGTGGGATATTTTTATTTTCCTGGTAGTAGGTACTGTATTCTATTCTATTTTTGTTTAATGGCGTTTCCTTGGTGGATTTTGCCAATATCTAGTTTAAAAAGAGCAATTAGTGCTTGACGTTGTACGGTAATGGATATGGCGATCTCAAAGCCCTGTTTTTATACAAAAACACACTCGAAACCGCCATAAAATGGCGGAGCCGCGTGGCTACCTAAATCGCGATCCGAACGACAGACGTCCACTCGAGAGCCCTCTAGCCACGCGACCCGGTAGTACTGTACTATTTTGTTTATTTCAATAAACACACTAAACAGAAAAATTACAAATAATACACACACTCCAGAGCGTCGCCGCAAGACATGGTGCCCAACAGGCTAACAGCATTCCCCCTCTGGATGGTGAGGCTGATTCTTTGTGCCAGAAAGCTCCCAGCTCTGCGGTCACCAGAGGTCTCATTGAGACGCCCCGATAGGGCTGCATGGAATTCTTTGGCCTCTGGGCCCCAAAGACCCAGCGGCAGCGTCTCAAAACCTATTGGCGTGAATATGTAGGTGCCCGCCAGATCGCGGTACTATTTTGTTGGATTCCCGCGATACAGGCGTTGCCTAGTGCAGTAGTCGATGTTATAATATGCAATGTATCTTTGGCTGGCAAATAAATATTACTATTTAGATCTAGAAACCGCAGGTAATGTGTTTATGAAATAAGATCGTAAAAATCTGAACCTCAATTATACTTACAAAAGTAATAAACAACTTATGTATTTGTATAAAAATAAAGATAAATAATACATAAACGAAGAAAGGATGAGCCACTATTTGAACACGACTACCGTTCGAGGTAAATAGACAAGTGTCATACGTTGTTGGTTCAAGCCGGGTTCCCTCTTCTGTGACCAGCATAATCTTACCGAAATATTTCCGTAGGTACCTACCTACCTACTTGTAGAAAAATTTCCATGATGAAGGTGCCAAAATGCACATATATTCTGACTTAATCATCCATCCTTGGATTTGAAGCCACCATTTCTGTGTACGCAGGTTGTTTTTCTTTACTTATATTATTATTTGTAACCGCCAAAGACGTCATAATGTTTATTTAGCTGGTACATTACATTAGCTTAATTATAAATATACATAATATATGATACATTACAATATTGGCTAAATGAAAAATAAGTAGGTGTAGCATGTCGATTTTATATTTGTTATGGCGTTAATTAAGGCTGTCTGGAAGGAATAGCTTATGAGCTATAAGACCGCATTATTTGAACCGTTATTATTTTGGTTTCCTTTTTTTAATGCTGTCTTTGGTTTAAATAAAAGTATATTTTCTTTCATTCAATTTTATTGGCAAACAATGTGTTTACTTATGTTACCCATCATAAAAAATGTGTCATCATCATCAGCCTATAAACGTCCCACTACAGGGCACAGGCCTACCCTCAGGGAGGTAGTAATGGGCATTAGTCCACCACGCGTGCCCAATTGGTAGACTTCAGATACACATCAGAATTTCTTCTTCAGAGTATGCAGGTTTGCTCACGATGTTTTCCTTCACCGTTTGAGAGCAGTCGGTATTACGTACATAAGTTAGAAAAACATGGTACATGGCATGTTGTCGATGCGGATTTGAACCCGGACCCCCATAATTGGGTGTCCATACCTCTCCGGCAGACCTAAAATTTCGTGATATGGTCCTGATGATGCGGAGACAGGAGTGTCATAATTACGAGACAAGTATAGGTATGAATGATGTTTGTAGTGGGCGAGAAAGAACGAAGAAAAGATGGAGGGAATGGAGGGATTGGGTAAAAGATGATATTTTTTGTAAGGCCACACACATACGGAATTGCAATCCGGAATTCCGAATCAGGATTGTGATTTTGTATAGGATTTGACAGCTGCGCAATTCCGAACGCAATTGTGGAGGGGAAAATCCATACGAAATCGTAATCCTGATTCAGGATTCCGGATTGCAATTCCGTATGTGTGTGACGGACCTTAGACAGGAGTGCGCTAAAATGATGACATAAGTATAAAGTAAGTTTCTCACTGATGGATTAATTCCATATCGATGTTAATAAATAACACATTGCTCTGAGAGGTAAGAGACTGAGACAATTTTTTTGGTAATTTTTTATTGTTTTCTGTTTTTCTATGGCCCGCTTCGCTCGCTCCAACTTACTGGTTTAGTAACTGAATTCCATGTACCAACAGAGCTAAGGCTATAAGAGCCCGGCCACATCTCCAAAGGGCGCAAAGCCGTTGAAATTCACAGGAACGTGCCGGACCACGGTACGGCGCCATGACATGGAAAGTTCCGGTGCGATCGTGTTCCGTTTAAATACTTTGATTTTTTGATTAAACAAACGCCCTTCACCCCTCGATGGAAGAGGGAAATTAATCCAAAAATCTAAACCAAACACGATCGCACTGGAATTTTTCACGATACGGGGCGCCGCTCCGTAAATTTTCACGGTACGGCGCCATACCTTAGATCAAAGTAAAATGAATGGATAGGCCCAAGGCGCTTTAAGTTGAAGCACGCAAAACTAGGGCACCTCAATACAAACTAGGGTACTTTACTTTGGTCTAAGCGCCATACACTAGTCCAGCTCGGCGCCCTAATCAAGTTGTATTGCTGTAAAATTTCGAGTTCGCTTCGCTCGCTACAGATTTCTATTTCAAAACCAAAAGTTCTAGCGGCAGCCGAGAAATTTCGAGCCTAATCTTCATACATAACTATCCTAATCACATAATAATAACACTGCTTGTTTTTGTAGACATTTTATTATGATTTAAACTATTTTTTTATAATCGATAATTTCCTATACAGGATGTTACAAAAGTAAAAATAAAAATTGAAAACTTTTAAGGGGTGGTTTAGACCATCAAACTGAACCAACTTTCACTATGGGACCAACATCGAAATCGCAAAAAAAAATATTTTTTTTTTCCCATACGCTCGAGTAGATCTGTAGTTTAGTATGGAACATCGCAAACGCATCGTATCATGGCGATTATGGCAAATCTCCTCATTTTGGGGGAGGCCAATGTCCAGCAGTGGACGTCTATCGGCTGGTATGATGATGATGATGATTTTTTTTTTCGCGATTTCGAGATTGGTCCCGTAGTGAAAGTTGTTCAGTTTGATGGTCTTAAACACACAGTCTTAAATGTTTATTTGTATTTTACTTTTTAAGGGGATGATCAGACCGTCAAACTGAACAAGTTTCTCTATGGGACCAGCATCGAAATAGCGGAAAAAAAAACTGTAAACCTACTCGAGCCAAATGTATGGGACAGCTGTTTTTTTTTTCCCAATTTTGATGTTGGTCCCATAGAAAAAGTTGTTCAGTTTGATGGTCCGATCAGCCTCTTAAAAAAATTGTCAGCATATTAAGTTGGACCCTGTATAATAATTTAAATATAACTAAATGAAAAAGTTTTTATGTTTGGATATTTTTCACTCAACCACGCATAAACGGCTGAACGTATTTTGATGAAACTAGGTACGCAGAAAGAATATTATGTTTTTTATTAACGTATAATTTTAAAGTCAACGCGGACAAAGCCACGGCCAATGGGTAGCAAATTATATGTACCTAAATAATAAAAATAAATAAAAAATAGTAGGTAGGTACCAAAAATTTAAAACGTTATAAAAAACTAAAAATAATAAAAAAACTAACCTTTATAATTCACTCAAACTTTAAAGACACAACCACACACATTATTCAAAATAAAATAAAAAACAATAAGGTGCAGTTCGCACCGCTTTTAAAATACAACTGACCTACCGACTGGGCGAATAACTATACTATGCTATGCGCAAGAGTTGATATTTTACACGTTTTGTCACAATCATTACCTTACTTGTCTTTGTCAGGATCAGTGGTAGTACCGATTGTAGGGCCACTATAATAGAACTCAAATTGGCTTGGCGCGTCCAATTTTCGGTTCAGGGACATTTTCGATTAAAATATTATAGACTAAGATCCCAGAACAAGTTTTATTCATTCATAGTGGAAATGATACAAATTCTATTCCATTAGAAACTCCTTAGTATAAAGATTACAAAAAATACTATGCTCTGGCGAAGAGGTCCAAAAAATTGTATTCCTCTGTCATCCCCAGAAGAAAGAAGATTTTATGTATTTTATTTTAAAATACTATAGCTGTGCCCGCGACTTCGCCCACGTGGTATTCTAACAACGGATGTAACCCACTGAAGGTCTATTTTAAATATACTTTTGATCAGACCATCAAACTGAAATAATAATTGTTTATGGGACCAATATTGAAATCACAAAAAAAACTGTCCGATATATTTTCAGATACACTTTTAAAAGTGCTGCGCCTGCTTAATATAATTATGGTTGTAACAAGGTTGTAACGTACAGTTGCCATGTTTGAAAACATTATTTTGGTTGTGCTATGGGGAAGATTAATTCAAAATCTATTGCACTGATTTTGTAGATTCTTCATACACAAATATTAAACGGCGGTTAAGTTTGTAAGTTTGGATGTAGGAGGTATCTCCGAAACTGCTCATCCAATATCAAAAATGATTTGGTCCTGACGTGTTTTTAGGGGGATATTCAGACCATCAAACTGAATAACTTTCTCTATGCGACCGAGGTCGAAATAACAAAGAAAAGAAAATCCGCTGTTCCATATAAAACTGCAATCCTACTCGACTCAAATCGGACAGGACAGCAGATTTTTTTTCGCGTTTTCGATGTTTGTCCCTTAGTGAAAGTTGTTCAGTTTGATGGTCTGATCTAAACCTAAACCACCCCTTAAAAGTTTTCAATTTTTATTTTTACTTCTGTACCACCCTGCTGTATACCTGCACACCTGCTGTACACCTGGCACTGTGAAACATGTGTTCTGGAAATACGTATTTTATTTAGATTTAATTTAATTAGATTTACAGTTAGTAAATCTGTCGTTGCCAAACATGCCAAACAACTCGCTACAAAAATTTCAGATGTCACACCGACTGTTTTGTTTAAAGTTGAAATAAGTGAAACAAAATCCTCGAAGGAAACAACCCATAATAATAGGCTGGGTATTAGTACTGAAAAAAATCTGTTTTACACCCCGCTTCCCCGCTCAGGCCCCGCCCACCAGACGTAAAACTTTTTCCAGCACTGTCATTGTCACATTTCCCCGCCATATGTACGTAAATATTGCCATGTATAGAAAAGTCACTCCACATAAAAAATAGCATGAATGCAAGACTGATAAATTAAACAAATTAATTTTTGCTATTAAAATGGGTAACATAAGAAACTAAAAAAAAAATGAAATCTCGGTTGAAGGCGAATAAAATTGCTAAAGAAACATGGTACCTATGTTTTTTCTACACAATTCGCCGGATCTGAAGAGTGCAGTCAAGTCAATGGACTGTGGGTTCAAGTTCCTCCCGAGACTTAATTTTTAAATTTTTTATTTGAATTTGAATAGCACAACATGGCTGTAACATGTTTATAATCAATAATATTTGAAGTTTTTTCTATTTATCTATCTGTGCAAAATTGACCACAGTCTAAACGAATGACAGATCAAAACGATGTTCAAACAGAGAAGGCAGGTTACCTATTCCACGGAATATATAAGAGGTACACACTTTAAAGAAATTATGAATATTGTATCTAACAACAAAATCGCGATGTTGAAAGACCTAAAGAAGCAGTGGTGCGCACATGTGGTTCGTCTTTGTTTCAATGAAGTTTTTTTAAAGACTTATGAAAAAAATCCGTCAGATGGTGTAGTATATTGACAATTAGAAAAAACTTTTTTTCTTAAAAATTTTACTAAAATTATTCTGACTTCATTCAAATCGTTATGATCGTAATCGTATTAATTTATGAATAAAGTCCCTAAACTTGGAAATCGAGAGAAATACGTTTGGCAAGCATTGGTTTAGTAATTACTGCGGCAAATTTTTGTTATCAAAACGCCTCTTTGTTATAATCAAAGAACATTACAAGACGGGTTACGAGACGACTATCGCCATTTGTCTTCCCACTCATGCTTCTACAACTACTTTATGCCCTCTCGCTCGCACCACGCCGCGCGCCTAATGGTGCTATGCAAATCATTGCATAACCGTGTGGCACGCGTTCCATGCCTACTTTGCACTTCTAACCTCCTCCTCCTTCCTTCTCTCTTTCTCTTATAATGTTCTGTGGATATAATCGTCACGACATAATGATGACAAAAGGCGAATTTTTCACATGATGACTCAATGCAGTGATGGTTCCAATGTAATATGACTACCTACGTCAAGTCTGCACGCTTGAGGGCCGCATTGGGAATTTATTCTTAAAAATTGATAGGGCCGCAAGAAAACGCACTGCGGTCCGTGTGTTGCAAGTTTGACATGCCTGTTTTACTATGTCTGCGCACTTAGTGCTAGAACGCAACGGGCTAGCACACTATCGGGCACAACAGCTCGCATCACCGGAGTCTCTTCCAGATGTATTCGGCAGCATTAACAAGCTGGTGGACTTCCTGGAGGAGCTGGGATGGCAGGTGTAGTCATTCCCACCACACGCAAAATAGGCGCCTGAGTCGTCGAGTTGCGGAAAATGAGCCCGCTCAACCAATACCAATACCAAAGGTGGATCACACAAGATGACGCATGACGGAGCGCCATACGGCAGTCCGTCATTTGTGAAGCAAGGAGTTGTATGAAACCGTACGTAGGAGAAGAGCATACACAATGACGCATTGCCGCTGCGTCAATGCAGCAGCCGTCACCGCGGCGACGTCGCATGGTATGACACACGGGTGACGCAGTGACGCGCGTAATGTTTTCAGCAGATAAACCATAAAATGCCATGAAGCTCTGCTACTTTCGATTAAAATAATGAAACATTGTAACATAATTTATTTGCTGCAAAAGGAAAATAAATAATGTAGTTTCTGACTGATTGCTAATATAAATATATACATATATTAGAAAAATTTATGGTTTCTCTGCGAATGAATCTGACGTCAGAAGTTCAGAACAGTAGCTTTTTTTTTGTAAATTTTATAACATGCTATCGGTCTGAGGACCATGAGCAGTTCTTTTGCATGTATCGGTGGTTGCAGGCATGCCTTCCCACTGTCGGGCCGCCTTCATTTGGTCACTACGGGTCATAAGTTATCCCAAATGTGTCGTCGTTTTAGACGTCTTATGCTAAGTGGTTTACTTAGAGGCAAAGCCAGCTTATTTACGTGGTGAGTGATCCTATCTCTGTAGACCTTGGTAGAATAGTTCACTTCGTCTTTCACAGTGGGGATATTTAAATACTCATGAATTTCCTCCATTTTCGTGAACCATGGAGCGCATGCTATTGACTTCAAGACACTGTTTTGATATTGCTGCAGTATTTCTATGTTGGAGTTCTTTGCTGAACCCCAAAGTTGTATGCCGTAGGTCCATACTGGATTTAGCACTGTTTTATAGACCAACACTTTGTTGTTTACAGATAGCTTTGACTGTCTTCCAAGTAGCCAATTCAGCGATCTTGTTCTGCAGTTCAACTCATCACGTTTCTTTTTAATATGTGTCCTCCATGTCTGCTTGCGGTCAAGATGAAATCCGAGGTATTTGACAACAGTGTTATGAGGAAGTATGTCATCTCCAAGTCTCACGGCAGTCGCCTTGTCGCAGGGTGAATGTTATATGGTTTGACTTGACTGAACTTGCCTTAATCCGCCAGCTTCTCATCCAGCTATTTATATCATCAAGATAATTTTGCAGTTTCAATGATGCTGTTTCCGAATATCTGCTTGATGTTAGAACAGCCGTGTCATCAGCAAATGTGGCAGTCATTACACTTGGTGATTGTGGCACATCTGCAGTGTAGATCAAATACAATATTGGGCCTAGGACGGATCCTTGTGGAACTCCAGCCTTTATATCGTGAAAGGTTGAGCTCGCATCGTTAATTTCGACATAAAAGATGCGGTTTTCCAGGTAACTTTTGAGCAAGAGAAAGAGATTATGTGGCAAGTTCTTTTTGAGCTTATAAAGCAATCCATTGTGCCAAACTTTGTTGAATGCTTGTTGTACATCGAGGAAAACGCCAGAAAAGTATTCTTTCTTTTCTAAAGCGTTTCTAATTTCTTCACAGACTCTATGGACTTGTTCTATTGTAGAATAATGACTTCTGAATCCAAATTGATTCGATCATGATTTTGAAAGTGTGAGATTCGGAAATTGCACTCCTGCTCTGTCAGGCACGGCAGAAAATCAACGCCTTGCTTATCAAGTAAGGCACTACGTTGAGTCGTGTCCTATTCACCATCGCGGCACACACCGCTACTACCTACCTACTATTTCTATTAATGTACTCTGTTGTTTCGTGTGTGCCTTTAATGGTGAATAAAGATTTTTCTTTCTTTCTTTCTTTCTTTCTTTCTTTCTTTCTTTCAAATTGGTGGTCTGGGATAAGCTGCTTTTCTGTAATACTTTCATTTAAACGTCTGGAGATGATCTTCTCAAACTTTTGACTGAACTGGTAAAAGGCTTATTGGTCTATAAGATGAAGTTAAGTGTTGTGGTTTTCCGGGTTTAGGGATCATAGTAATTTGCGATACTTTCCATATACTAGGATAATGAGATGTTCTTAGTATACCATTAAACAGCAGTGTGAGAAATACTTCTCCTTTTTTCGGTAGTTGTCGTAGTACTTCGGCTGTTATGATATCAAAGCCCGGGGCCTTTTTTAATCCCAGATCTTGAATGGTTCGACGAACCTCAGCAGGGCTACAACATCGGAGAGGCGGACTTAGTTGAAGATCCGCATCAAGGTATGACTCAACTTCTTTGTCTAGGCTTTCAGTTCCCAGGTCATTGTTAGGTATGAAGACGCCACTCAAAAATGCTCCAAAAGCTTCAGCCCTGCTTCATCAGTTTTCGCCCATGTACTGGACTGTGTTTTAAGGGGATAGTGAGCTAGTTGAGGTTTGTGTGATGACTTTACAGTTTTCCATAAAGAGTACTCATTATTGCCAGATGGTTTCAGTAGATGCCATCTTTTTTTGTTTTTAAGCCGATTGGTTCCAAAATGGAAAAACTAGGGTTGCCACCTCTCAGTCTGCCGCAATTCTTGGGTTGCCAGGTTCAAAAATGACTTATTTGAACCTGGCAACCTTATAGTTGCAGCAGATTGAGAGGTGGCAACCCTAGTTTTTCAAATACTTTAGATCAATCTCCTTCCGATGGCACCTCATTCACTTCCCTAACAGACACGTGGAAAAAGTTATACCAAAAATTTTAATGGAAAATGTACTTGCGGCAAGAGTTTTCTAGGCAACTTGGCGGCTTTGAATTAACACCTGTGTAAACATACACTAGAATCACATTTCGTTCGCCTATGAAATAGGTGCATAATTTTACGGTCGTATCTCGGACTAAAAAGCAACTTTGCACTCTTGTATAACAAACAACTACTTTTTCCTTCTTTCGCCCCTATTTGGAATGGAGTATAGCATGTGCCAGTCGCTCGCCGCACGGGGCCCCCGGTGCGCACCCCGCACTGCTGATCGTGGTGCACAGATTTTGTTCGCGTTGTCTGTTCTATACATAATTATTCAATGCATAAAGCAACACAGGTGGTAGAGTCAAAAAATGACGTCAAAAACCTATCTATATGATATTATTTTGAAAAAAAATTTTTTTTTTTGACACAAAATGACACATTGCGGTCTGTCAACAAGTTGTTTCTATGAACGGGCTTGTCTATCGTTAGAGTAGCTATATCAGGCGGAGGACATTTGCCTTTTGGTGGTCTTTCCAATTCGGTTTGCATAGAATGTGCTGCCATCTGTTAAATATATCTTTTACCATAAAAAAAAAGATTATATTGTCTATGTCAATGTCAAATTGACAAATTTACAAAATGGCGACCTACCTTGTGTAATGTGCGTGTTGTTTGTAGTTTTTGTTCAATTTTGTGCCGATTTAGTGATGTTCTGGAGTTTCAGTTGTTCTCTTACCAATGTACAGATTAAAGGAATAGTAAGGATACTGGAATTTCACTCGATCGGTGCGGGATTGAACGAAAACTAGCATTCAAACAACGGTATGAGTATATAAGTATATATATATAAGTAGGTATGTATAGTATAGGAAGAATTATTTTCAGAGAATCACAGATGGCGCTAGCTAGCCTTCAATTTGACATAAGGTGGATGCATAATGTTGCCACGAGTGGGTTCTCTTTTCTAATATACTTATATTACTCTTTGAGCTATATTCAGTGTTCATAGAAATATAAAAAACAGGTTGAGGAGCGCTGCAATCGACTATTACCTTTAATGTCAATGTTCCAAGTACAAAAATTAGTTCCAATGATTTTCCGCAACATAGCGAGGCTTTTTATTTTTCTGGTCGGGCTATAATAATATCATTTGACCTTTGTTTATTTTATACTGTTGGAATACTGTTAAGTTTAGGCTGTGGCGCGTGATCTAATCACGAAGTAAGTGGTTAGTGACAAAAGATATCTTTTTTTTAATCATTTTAAGTATATTCAGTCAATGAAGAATTCTTGCAAAAAAGGTTGTTTTCTTGTCACCGCCAAGGGCCCGAATATCAACTAATGTCATTAGGCCCGAACTGTTGATTAGCGAAGACGCGCCGACAGTAGGTAGGGAGGGTAGTTGGAGACATCGAACTGACCTGATGATAGAGATGGAACACAGAAGGTGATCAAGGGATCTCCTAGACTATTAATTGTAGCAGAACACTCTTAGATATTTGCATTTATGTATGACGAGCATTTACCCGCGACTTCGTCTGCATAAATTATATACCAGATGTTAAGTCAGATGATAAGCTATCAAACAAAAAAAGTTTCATCAAAATCGGTTCGGTAGTTTTTGCGTGATACTCGAACAAACAAACACCCATACAAACAAACAAACAAACAAACAGACCGACAAATAATCCAAAAATTTGTGATTTGGAATGAGGGACAGGTAAAAACCATGTCGTAATTTTTTTTTGTAAATATCTTCAATGTACAGACACATTTCTGTTACAGTTTTATAATAGTTTAGATGTCCCGGTAAATCGAGGGTCTGATGGTGGTGACTGAAGGATGTGTAAATTATTGCTACTTTCTACGTATTTGTTTTGTTGATTATACTCAAATTATACTTATTGATTGAATTGTATTTCTTGGTATTTCATACATTACATTGTGATAAAGTTCAAATCTGTAGATTTCTTTTTCCAAAATGTGTAGAAGATATCGGAGACTCATTCACCATTCGCCGAATAAGGAAAGAAACAAAACCATAACAAAAAAATAAAACCGGTTTCAAAATTATTAATTTCATTGGAGTCACTGTCAAGAATCTGAACTGATTCTTGACAACGACTCCCTCCGGCTTTATCATCAGGCCCTGGACATCATCTAGAATTAGAGTAGGTACTCTTCAAGACAAATCAAACTGGACGAATTTATATTAATTTCACTGCCGAGTTACAATAGCCACCTTCATGATCAGACCCTGGGCATCAAATAGAATCAAAGTAGAGTTTGACTACCGACTACGGACGGACTAAAACATTAAACAGAAATTATAACCAATCTCTTTTAAAAAAATACTAAATTACTGTTATAACATTTGGGTTGGCAATTCTGAGGTATGGTTTAAAGAGTGTTTATTAATTTCTTTAAAACCATGAAGATTATAATCTTCTTGTTTAAAATAATAATATTTGTCAATTTTATTATTTTACGTAATTTTTCGTAGCAGAGTGACATAGGTCTAGCCTCGACAACGTCCCTCGGGACAATGGCGGTCTATGTGCGGGTCGAAATGGCGTCGAAAATCACATGAATGATTAATCAAGAAGTAAATAAAGGTAATGAAAAAAAAACTATCGGTTAAAAGCCCTGCTATAATTAATTACCTTTCAATTGATGGTATATTCAGAAGAAATGGTATTGTGGTTCTTGTATAAAACAGATTATAAATTTTGAAATCGACCTTACTTTGGTCGTCTTTTCTATCGAGAAAATTTAATAGAATCGTGTTTTCAACGGTTAGATGCCCTGCAGAAAGAACGTATCTACACTGTTATTTGAACTATATATGTTAAATGTAATAATTTGGTTATAAAAAACCGCTTCGAAAACAGACAAAAACACTTTGACCCCCCCTTAAAACAAAAGGGAGGTCAAAGATGATTGAGGAATTATGCAGGAAAATTGCTCTCAAATCTTTTCGGAGACAAGTAAAGAAATTAGTTGTTGCTGAATATTTAAGGCCACTCCTCCCTAGTGCAAGGCTCTCTTTCTTAAAAGCAAACTTTTGCAATTAACCATCCCGCTTCAATTGCGTGGCTCCGGTCAGAATTTTCCGTTTTCTTTGAAAACCTGTATGATTTTTTATGAATTTTCAAAAAATAAGAAAACCACATCATTCCATATTATATTGTGAAGAATATTGTAAATTTTCATATTCTTCTGATAAGAGTAAAACGGTTATAGCTGGAAAAAAAGGGACTTTGGGTTAGTTTTTCTTCAGTTTTTTTAATTAAAATAGATTTCGAGAAAAAACACAAATCACTTCTCATATCCTGTAGATTGTTCAGTTTTGTTTTCTGCTTCAAAAGTGCCATAGTTAATGTATAAAATGGTTACAAAGTTACTCAAAAGCAAAACTGGGCGGACGCCCCTTAATATTCGGAGTTTGAAGATCGATCACGGACAGCAAATATTTTGCAACATTGAAATTGAAATTGAAATTGTTTATTTGCAGTGAATAGGTAGGTACAATAGGGTGTTACAATAACAGGAAGGTACAAAGTTTCTTCTGTCCAGCTAAATTATATGGCATCACTGACCTCTATAATACATTATAGAGGTCAGTATATGGCATGCAAATATTCACTTAATTAATAATGTCAGTCAGATCTAATTATAATGCAAAAAATTCATTCAAATCATAAAAAGTCAACCATTACAGTCAATCAACCATTTGTACAATTCTTTTAAAAATAATTTATTTGGCAAAGTTTTTATTCTATCTGGTATTTTGTTAAATAGCTTGATACACATAAAATGGCAATGCTTTTTATACAACTTAATTCTAGATCTGTTTTCAAAAACAGGGTCATTAGGTCTTCGCAGGTTTCTATGGCGGAAGTTTCCAGCAGTTTTGAAAAATTCTGGATGCTGAATTACAAATTTAATCATTTCAAAAATGTACATGCAGTGAAGCGTTAAAATTCTTAGTCTCTTGAAATGTGGTTTACAAGTATCTTTAGGACCTACTTATTGTTGTTATACATTTTATTTTAGTTTTAGTTTATTGTTTAAGTGTCCGCTCATCGATAGATTTGAGATGTAGGAAATAGGCAATTATTAGAGCAGTAATAGTCTGATTCTCTAATCATCATAATCCAATATATCATTATTATCATTAGCTTATTCATTATACGTCCCACTACCGGGCACAGGCCTATCCTAGGAAGACAGTGAGAATACGCAATTGATTAACCTGAAATGTAATGTTAAGAAGCAGAATCGCCAAGAACTGTTAGATATAATCGCAGGAAGCTAAAATAAGAGCGTGGAAAAAGGGCTTTTGTATCCTTAAAATATTTTCAAGAAACACGACCTACAACGAAAACTCATGGTTTGTAACCATTTTGTAACCTACAAAACATCGTACAACTTATTATAAAAAAGCTTATAAAATAACTTCGGAAACTGGGGCGTTATTTTCTGAAAAACAATTTGCCACAATAAATATTGACTGTTTCGAAATTACTGAACCTTCGTAGAAGGCTTTCAGATTTATTTACTTTTTTTAATGGAATAGTAGAACAATTGACACGAAAAGAAAGAATGGAATAGAAAAAAAATATATAACACGGTGAAGTAATTCGAGGCCTGTCAATTTTTGAAAAGTCGCTGTTATTTTCTTGAATGTTTTCTCATTTGGCAAGTTTTAGAAAGAATAATGGGGCGTAATACAATATTTTTAGCGTACTAAAAAAAGGAGGCTGTTTGTTGCGGGTTTATATCGGCATCATGATGAATGCGTTCTCCAATCAGCTGATTAGGTCAATGGCACTATACATGCGGGAGGTGCAAGCAAGTGTAAAGTAGGCTGCCCACCACGAGTTCATAATGTAGAACAACAACATACAGGGTGTTAGGGTAAACAGTTGCATTACTTTAAGGGGTGATACTGAACAACTTTCCTTATGAAACCTAAAGGAAATTAGCAAAAATTTTTGTTGACTTTCCATACTAAATGCAATCAGCTGATCGAAGCGACACTTGCGGTCGCCGTGTGTCGCGGAGGGTCTCGCCCGCGCGATCGTAAAGTCTATGAGCGCGACGCTCTGCAACCCATGGTGACAGCAAAGGTGACGCTCATCCCGAACGATTGTATGACAAGTAGTTTTTTTTTGCGAATTTCCTATATGTTTCTTTGTGTAAGTTGTTCAGTATCATGGGTACAATCGCCCCTTAAGGGGCGTCCGCCCGGTTTTGAGTAACTTTGTAACCATTTTATACATTAACTATGGCACTTTTTAAGCAGAAAACAAAACTGAACGATCTACAGGATATGATAAGTGATGTGGTTTTTCTCGAAATCTATTTTAATTAATAAAACTGAAGAAAAACTAATCCAAAGTCACCTCTTTTTTTCCAGTTGTAACCGTTTTACTCTTACATTGTTGATCAGAAGAATATGAAAATTTACAACATTCTTCACAATACAATATAGAATGATGTGGTTTTCTTATTTTTTGAAAATTCATAAAAAATCATACAGGTTTTCAAAGAAAACGGAATATTCCGATCGGCGCTACGCAATTGAAGCGGGATGGCTATTTGCAAAAGTTTACTTGCAAAAAAGAGAGCCTTGCAAATGGGTGGAGTGGCCTCAAAGTAATGCAACTGTTTACCCTAATACCCTTTAGTTTTACTCCAATTGTTAATAGTGCTTTGTTTACATCCCACCTGTTTCTTTGAAAACTGATTTTGATCTTATCTTACCTATAATAAAACTGTAACAGGAGTGTGTCTGTACATTAAAAGATAATATTTAAAAAAAAAATTTTAATGTGTCTCTGATTTGAAATCACACATTTTTGGATTTTTGTCTGTCTGTATAATTGTCTGTTCAAGCATCACGCAAAAACTACTAAACCGATTTTGGTAACAGCTTGTAATTTGATTTAAAATCTGGTATAATACAATTTGTGCGGACGAAGTCGCGGATAAAAGCTCGATAAAATTGCAGGCCAATTGAATTCAATTATTTTTATTAAGTATTTGATTTATTTCATTTCGATCTCCTCCAGATTATTCGGCGTAATTCATAGGGTTGGCTTATTTATTATTATTTTTTCATCTCTCTGTTATAAGGATACTGAACGTTACTATGAAAAGTAATTTTCAGGAAAAATCGTAGGTATTTATTTTCCAGACAGGTAAATAAGTATTCGTAAGTACGTAGTTAAGATTAGAACCTAAAAGGCATGTAAAAGGCAATATTTAGTTACCTTGTATTCTATCACAACAATGTGATAAAATAAACATACAGTCAAGTAACCTAACATAAACACTACAAAATAGATATAACAAATGTGTTAATCACGAAAAGTGGCTGTAAAATTATAGTAAATCACCCACCAGCTTTGTCTTTTTAAATGTCTCCGTACCAGGAAACCCATGGAATAGGTACCTAATTGACTGCGAGAAAATTGCTTGCATTAAATGCTACTAATGATATGCCTACGCATAGTTGTTTCCATTCAAACAATGAAACTATAGTGAACATTTAACTGAATTTTTTTCACGCTTCCCTGGCTATACTGAGTACTTAGGTAGGTACCTACCGTAGCGCGGGACTATTTTATTTAATTAAGTAAAAGGTCCAGGTCAGGTCCCCCAATTATAGGGGTCCGGGTTCAAATCCGCTCGGACAACATGCCATATGTATGTACCAATGAGTTTTTCTAACTTATGTACTTAAGGCTTGGTATTAGTAGAGCAAGACTCTCTTTCTAACAAACAAACTTTTGGAATTAGCCATCCCGCTTCAATTGAAAGTAAGATCGCAAAAAAACGTCTTTTTCATCAATATCTTTTCTCTTGGGTGTTTGGGGAAAAATCCATCGGGTAGAAGCCCTGCTATAATTATTTACCTTTTAAATGATGGTATATTCAGAAGAAATGGTGTAGGGTGATTCTTGTAAAACTGGTTATAACTCTGAAATCGAGCTTACTTTGCTCCTCTTTTCTATAGAGAAAATTTAATAGAATCGTGTTTTCAACGGTTAGATGCCCTGCAGAAAGAACGTATCTACACTGTTATGTGAACTATATATATTAAATGTAATAATTTGGTTATCAAAAATCGGTTCGAAAACAGACAAAATAGGTATGACCCCCTCTTAATACCAACTGCTCTACTTAATACTGACTGAAAACTCTTTTAGAGTTAAGCTCGCCTTTGTACGACTTATTGTAATTTTTTTCATAACTATGTTTTTTGTTTACAATAAAGAATCTATGAATCTATGCTCTCAAACGATGATGGAAAACATCGTGAGGAAAACTGTATACGCTGAAGAAGAAACGCGTGGTGGACTAATGCCCATACACCCTCCCTGAGGGTAGGCTTGTACCCTGCAGTGGGACGTTTATAGGCTGATGAAATGATGAACTAAAATAAAAAGAGCACCGAATGCCTTTTTGAAATTGTTGTAAGGCACGACGTTTCTGGAGTTCAATTCACTAACGCTCAGTTGCAGAAACTCTCATTAAAGTTATTCCTCCATTAAAATTTAACTTAGTGACAGCAAAATATTTAATATCTTGCTGTCACTTTTTGTCTTGTTGATGACGTAGCAAAAGCTAGCAAAAAGGAGTCACGTTGCAGGGACTGACCCGAGCACACGTCTCGCGTGGTTTCGCGCGTCGCGTTTTTGCCTGCCACGAGGCTCCGCAATCCTCAGTCTCTTCTTGTTCTTGTCCAAAAACAATCCCTGAGATTGGGATAGATTCTCCCATAAACTACTTGACACTGGCGGAAATGCAGTGCTAACGCACAAGCAAGAGTCCATTTAATTATAAATAAAAAAAAAAACTAGCAAGAGATTTAATGGAGGATTAACTCTAATGAGCGTTTCTGCAACTGAGTGTTTGCGTCACATCGCTGTCGTAAACATCGTCGAGCTCACAAATTTAACATCCTTCTTGCATCCTACAGATCGTCGAAGGTTTTATATGTGTTTGACACATGACATAACCATAGCGAATACCGAATTGTCAGCTCGCCGATGTTTCAACAACGAATTTAAGGTTGTGTCAACAGCAAAATTTTCCGCGATCCGTAGCGAGCCCGCCACACACCCCAGTTTTAATTATTTGTTGTTTTACTTTGCGTAAAGTAAATTATATGCTCTAAAATCGCACCAAATTTGACGCTTTTATGTATTCCCGTTTTTACGATGAAGTAAAAACAAAAAAGCTTCAACAATACACATTTCTTGTATCCCTTAATTTTGTACTTTTTGTTTTTTTATTATTATTTTTGTTAGTAAATCCGCCATAATAAATTAAATAACACATACCTATTCTGTGAAATTCTACCCGCTGCCTATTATGGTTTATTACTAAAATAATGTAACTGAAATAGGCACCCGTTAGCACCCATTGGCACTCTTTGGGTACGGAACCCCAAAAACCAGTCAAGTACAAATCGGACCACCCACACATAGTGAATATTCCGTAGTCGAGATAAACGAATCTAATGATTAGGTATCTTGAAGTTTAAAGATATGATTTTAATAACGACAAGATCTTATTTAATCAATAATAAACTTGTTGAGATTTTGAAATGTTAGTTTGAGAATCTAGGTTAGTAACCAAATGTCTTGATAATATAATCATTGTATGAAATCTGTCAAAATTATCACAGATATGAAAAAAAACGTATTGCAGTTACCTATTTACTTTTAACACGTTTATATTAAGTTTACATCAGCTTCACCTGAATGTAACTATGTAAGAAAATCTAGGAAATCGATTTTAACCTACCTGCCTTTTTTTGTCGTATCAAATATGTTTTTTAGTTTTTTGAAACTATTCATATTCATATTGTACACACGGCGACACATCATACAAAACCAACATAAGCTGGCCACGCGTATGTCCCAGTAACGTATAAGAGGGAGGTTACACGGTCAGTATTTCATCAGTCTGGTCCATCAGTCTGGTCATGTATATTTGATTTGAAGGGAAACTGACTCGAGATTGACCCGACTAACATGGTGCTTCAGTATATCAGTTTCCCTTCAAATCAAATATACATGACCAGACTGATGGACCAGACTGATGAAATACTGACCGTGTAGCCTCCCTCTAACGGCGCGCAGCCAGCTTATGTTGGTTTTTGATGTGTCGCTGTGTGTACATTTATTTCATAAAATTAATTTTAAATGGATTATACTTACAGCTACATTATGCTAACGACTTTATTCCCCGAGGGGGTAGTCAGAGATATTCTGAAACTACAGAACATCCACGTTTCACTAATAGTACCGAAACTCTATCCAGTGTGACGGGGAGTGAGCCCGTCGCCACTTGTAATGGACAGTAGGTACAATACATGCCTCGAAATTGAAGCATGCAGGTTTCCTCACGATGTTTTCCTTCACCGAAATATTATTATACTTACATTATACTTACATTTATTAGATTATCATCATCATCAACCTGGTAAACCCCACTGTTGGGTTTAGGCCTCTTTATTTCTACGTCTCATCCACTGTCTGCCCACTCTGTCTACTCTGTCACGCCCTTGTCCAGCTGCCATCATTCCGCCTGTCCAAGTGTCCCACCCACCTCCACTTCAGAGTCTAAATCCGCTTGCCAATACCAACCACCTTCTTTCGGCGCCTGATCTCGACATTCGGAATTCGGTCCAGTCCAAACGTTTTGTATGGTAGAATAGAATATACTAATTGAAATTTTATTTGTTTTCATTTATACTATAACATGATTAGTTACTAAAATATTGTAACATTTAAATATTTAATCACTGGCATGAATTTACATAGACACAGTAAAATTTTTACATTCTGACACAAGCATGACTTAATATAAATTTGTAATTTTGTCACTGCAACATTTTAACCATTAAGTTTTGTACATTTTGACACTTACACAATTGAACCCTTTGGACGTTGTGAACAGCCACGTTCCGTAACGGTTGTAAGTATATTGACATTATATTGGGTTGAAATGCAAGGTGAACATTAACACGAAGTATTTATTTCAATCGCCGATGATTTGCTATACATTTTTGAGGACTTCCATTGTCTATAAAGCCCTTCACCAGTGATTCACCATATTAAAAAGGAACCACCTCTGAAGTATGATCTACTAAACGAAAAAAGAATCATCAAAATCAATTTATAATTGGCGGAGTAATCGCGTTACACACATTAAAAAAAATTATGTCAGTCGAATTGAGAACCTCCTCCTTTTTTGAAGTCGGTTAAAAATTACCTATACATGTTTGTTTATTATAGTCGGGATTTCGAATATAAAAAACTTACATACATACATAAGCTGATAAACACATTACCCTTCCTTTGCGTCGCACAGTCGGGTAAAAAAAAAGCACTTCTGGCCGTGTAGCATTGCAGGCATAAAAGAAAAAGTGATCGCAGTCGAGTTATGCTAAAAATTTTCATAAAAACATGTAGGTATCTTCGTTTTCTCATTAGAACGAGGAAAATGAAAACAAAAACTTCCCGCGGGGCAGAGACCGAATTTGCCGCTAGAATGCGTTATAGCCTAGTTTTAGGAGTTAGAATTTAATTTTGCTATGTTAGCAAAGTTCTGTGTTTTTGTTATTACATTCAGCGTCGCAGGTCATAAGCGACCCTGGTAAGATTATAATTTTGCGCCCCAAACATTTATTAATGGTCTTCTCCGAAAAATACAAGTGTGCACCACCGTGTGTGTCCTCCACCGACAGAAGTGCATACACTTCCGTCGGTGGAGGGTACTGCATGGTCTCTTCATAAAGAGATGTATGAAAGTGGATGAGGCGAGACAAGTATGTGAGGGAGGATCGTATTGTGTGGCGAGCCGTAGTATCTGGCTTCCTATGTGGGATAATGGCATGAGTATATATCATCATCATCATCATCCGGAATCATGCCGGAAAGTGGAAAAACGGCCTACGATAATTTTACAACTGTGATAAAATGTTAGTTTGAGTTTTGTATCCGGTACAAAGTGTTTTGAGTTAGGGCGCCTTTCCGAAATGTGTGCAAGTTTTTGTTTATCTGGGCTAGCATCCTATGCCTGTGCTTCAGCGGCCCGCTGGCTGTGGGTCAGCAAAGTGCGCCCCTCTAAGAGTTACGCCCCTGAGAGCCGCCCGGCGCCCGCCCGGTTTGCCCCTAGCTACAACGCTGATAAAAATAATAAATAGTTAACTTTACAGGTTTTTGAGAAGAGATTTTTATAGCTCTTGCTTATAACTAAATTCTTCTAGACAGTTAGAAAAGCTCGCTCACTACCTATATCTTTAAAAAACTGCTGAAAAACGACTATCTTTCGATATTCGCTCGCGCTTGCAAATTTTGATAAACTAATTTTTTTTGAGGTACTTACCTAATTATACAGGGTGTAACAAAACACCCTAGTAATACTTAAGGGGATGCTTCAGCCCATGAAACTGAACAACTTTCACTACGGAGCCAACTTCGAAATCCGCTCTTTCATACAAAACTGCAGTACCGTCTCGACTCAAATGTATGGGATGGCGGATTTTTTTTATTTTTTCTCGACATTGGCCCCATAGTGAAAGTTGTTCAGTTTGATGGTCTGAAGCACCCCCTTAAGTATTACTAGGGTGTTTTGTTACAACCTGTAGAATTTTTTTTTTATTGTGTAAATTATAATATTCTGTATCGACTAGTACACCGCCATAGCATTCATTCAAAAGACTTCTTCCATCCACTGGTTGTATGGAAAATGTCAATTTTATGAGATTTTATGAGAATTTATGAGATGTTGATAAGGCCGCCTTTTGTAGCCTTCTTGTTCGTGTATATTGTTGTTGTTTTTTGTGTTTTTGGTGTGCAAATAAAGAAAATGTATCTTATCTTATCTTTATCTTCGATACATTCATCCCGAGTTACATAGGTACATAACCTTTTATGCCCCAACAAAGGCGTGATGGGGCTGACATAACCTCAGGGTTAAAAGCTCAAAAAAAAAACACGTCATTTATTTACAAGTACATATTTGCAATGTGTTGCGGAGACCTATGGAAACTCAATCTAGAGGTCCAGGCTATGTCCAGGTTCGAAGCATCTGACCACCCCGAGAGGATTTTCGTCGTAAGTTTATGTATATGCGACAAAAATAAAAAATCGCATTACATTGTTGTTTGTTGTTGTTGTTGTTGCGTTGTTGTTTGTTGTTGTTTGTCGTTTGTTAAACCAAGATTGCAAAGCGCCTGCGGTTTACTATTTAGCAACGACATTACACACAACACAAACAACAACACACATTAAAGGCGTTTACAGTGTATAAACAACGAAGTTCGTATTTGAAATTGAAGGTTTTTGTACCCTATAATAACCACCAAATAACATAATAATCTACTGAAATCTGGAGCGAGCAAAGCGAGCTAATCATATTATCGTAGTAAAAACTATAATTTGGAATACGATTTAGTTCGTCCTTTTAAAAAGTCACCTTTAAATTCTGAGGTGGCCTGTTAGGCCTATCACCGTTTAGGGCTTTAAATTAGGCTTTATATAATTTAATTTGCCTATAATATTAAATTACAAGCAAATTAAATTGCCCATGGGCAGTTACCTAATTTAATTTGATGGATAATTCGGCACTGCCTACTGTTCATTCAAGTTCAAACTTCGGAATCGTTCTGGTTTAGATGTTATTCCACAATTTCAACAATTTTAATTGTTTACCTACATAAATATTTTGGATAAATAGCTCTGCGGAATAATTTGAAGTCGAAAATGAACCAATTTTTGATAAAGGGGAATGGGTAAAGTTGGCGTCTTAATACTTTCGCGGCCACTGAAGGAAGTTCTGAAATTTAGATGAGGATACTACAGGAAACAAACTTACTATGGAGCACATAATAGCTAAGTAATATCGGCACCGAGATAAATACAGAGTGGAGTTTTGAGACGGGGCAGCAAGGTACAACGAAACTTTCTTAAGACCTTTTGAACAGCATACACAGATTTTGATATATAAATGTTTAGTTAGCAAGAAAATTTACAATTTACTTTACTTTTTTATACCTGATGAATGATGATCCTGTTTCTTATAAGGATCAATAAACTCTACTGAACCAACCGAGGCTAGTGTACTAAAGATGTCAGAAATCGCAAAAAACTTTTCCCATCATACCTACCTACATTTCGTAGGAAATGAGACTTCAACTTACTTTTATACTTAAGAAAACTTTTTATTATGGATTAGTGGAGTCGATAGAGGTTTTCACCTCGGAACCCAATTACTTTGAGTACACTTTTATGAAACCTTCTGTATTATGTTAGTTACATTATAAACGAAAATGTTTACCAATTTTTTTTGCCGCTCTCAATTATTCCGAGGGATCCGTACCACCAAACATTACATAGTACTTTATCTGTCCTTGTTAAAAAACACTATGTAATGTTTGGTGGTACGGAACCCTTGGAATAATGGAGAGTGGTAAAAACAAAATGGGTAAACATTTTTGTATATAATGTAACTAACATAATGTAGAAGGTTTCATAAAAGATTACTCAAAGTAATTAATTGAGTACGGAGGTCATAGCATTTTTAGCCCTCCATCGACTCGACTAGATAGACTGGCCGCTAAAATGAAGACATGAATGCGATTTTTGAAAGTCACACGTTCAAAATCATGACTGAATGATGCATAAATAATTATCCCCATAGTAATGCTAATTTGAGCGTGGACAATTTGCATAAACACTTTTTTTATGCTAATCGATCCTGTTTCTTGTGTTGTTTAAAAGTTGAAAAAGAATAAACATTTGGCACCTTACTGCTAATGAACTCCCAGAAAAGGTCTAATAAATAACATACACATTTAGGTGAAAGTTATAGGTTGTAAGTACATAATTCAATGTGAATTTTTTTATTACACCTTTACGAAGCGACAGCATTGCTTCTGTAATAAAAGTTTCTCTGATCAAATAAAGGAAGACCGATAAACTCAAACTCAAACTAAAAAATATATTTATTCAAAATAGGATACAATGTACACAGATTTTGCTATAAATTATAACTATTAACTCTTGGTTAAATGGTTATCTCAAGTTTTTTCCATAATAAAATACATGAATTACCCAAACGAACAAACCTGGAGAAGATATTTTTGCTAACCCAGGTTGACGCAAGAGGGCCTTAATCCTTCAGTTTATTAAGGACCCTGTATAACAAGCTCTTGTAGACAAAGAGGCTAATGACAGCTAGATTTATGATCATCCTTGCCGTTGTAGAGGAAAAGGACCCTTAATAGCGTCGGTTTTTGTCAAGGACTAGACTAGAGGCAGTGTCAGGGACATAAATGTAATAACCAGTGTTGTGGTAGTAGGTACCTACTATGGTTTTTTCGTGGGTTCCCGGGACCGGGAATTTCTGGAATTGCAAGGTTTTCCCTGCCATGGAACGATTGGGAAACTGAATGGAACTGAGTTCCTGGGATCCCGGGAATTCCGAGAAATTCGTTGTTTTTAGTGTTAGATATTAAAACGGTTACTTTGGATCTTCTTCTATGACGACCCGGTTGGTGTAATGGTTACCACGCCGGACTGCCAAACCAGGGTCCTGGGTTCGAATCCCGGTTCGGTCATGGATGTTTATATGTTTGTGCCGTTGTTGTATGGTTTCCATAGTAAACAGCCTATAAATAGTGCTTTCTTGGGATCATTACAATGTATGTGCCTGTGAGAGTTATTTTTTTTTTCCTTCTCAAAGCCCTGGCCCTGTACCCGGACTTTCAATGTTCAATATATCGCCTCTGTTTCGGTCCGCATTTCATTGTAATAGAGTTGACAATGGAACGAAAATGTTCACGCAATGTGTGTGTGTAGAGGCTCTGTTATCAGTCAAGCAAGCCCACTTCTACACAGAAGTAAGCGGGTTTTTACCTAGAGGCAATCTAAAACAAGTAACAGTCTGTCCGATCGATCTATAATCGCAAGCCTTTATGCTGTCTTTGTTAAAGAAAGCGTGAGAAAGATTGTAATAAATGTTTTATTATTTTTCATATTGTTTTAATTTTTATTCAATCAGTTGGAGATTCCCGAAAACCCTGGAGTTGAAATAGTTCCAAATTCACAGGAACCGACAAAGCCCAGGAACTAATAAAGTCCGGGAACCAACAAAGTCCGGGAACCAACAAAGTCCGTGAACACGAAATTCCTAAAGGGTACCAAAGTATGTTGAGGGCGCAACCCCGTTATTAATAAACAAAATGTTTGGTAAGATGATGCCTTGGATGATGCACTCATCAATAAAGTCTCATACACAATAGAAACTTACATGGTTAGGAACACAGTTAAAATTATACCTAAGAAGTGCGCCTGAGACAGACTCTCTTCCATGACATAACGTAATTAAAGTAGTGGGCGCGCTCGACAGTCACCGTTTGTTAGGCAGTACAGACTGCCTAACTAAGCATTTCTATACAAATCTTAAATTAATCCTACCTACCATTAAAACTGTAAATTTTAACGAAAATCGGACTTCATACAAACATAGAGATTAGTTTATAGATTGTTTTTGAAAAATTTCATTGACCTTAATTAGATATTGAAAATATCACCAGACTTCGATTGTATGCAGCGCGCATTTGCGCTCTCGGAATAAACTTCTCAAAGCGCAAACTCGAGGCAGACTTTGCCACTTTGAATGACAATTACAATTAAACCAGCTAGCAAACGAACGAAAAAATGGAGGCTCCGACTGCAGATGTGAAACCGACGATAAAATTATTGATATTGAGTTGAGCATTTTCCGTTTTCTCCGGGATCTTTAGCGCAAGCCCGACTCAGACTTGGCCAATTTTTATAATTTGTTGTTATCCTATTGAGTTTGCTCTACAATATATGTATTACCGTTTTTACAACAGAGCGAGTAGAAAAACCGGAATAAAAAACTTGTTTCCTGAATAACTTAATTTTTAACTTTTAAAGCCCCAAAGTTTTTTACTTTTGGATTTTTTTCATATTTGTTAGCAAATCCGCTATAATAACGCACATTATGTTAAATTTTCAACTATCTAGCTATTACGGTTTTAAAGTTACAGCCCTAAATAGGTAGGACAGACAGACAGCGTAATAAAAATAAATAATTAAAATAAATAGGCTTATCAATAGGATCCTGTTTTCACCCTTTGGGTACGGAACCCAATACAGACAGACGGGAATGGATGAAACTATAAGGGTTCCTTATTTGACTTCGGAACACTGTAAAGTGAGTGTTCGTAAACGTCATACCACTGCTCCGCTATGAGAGAATGTCTGCATATTATGCAATTCTGGTCAGTCACTATAGTTACATAACGGCGTAATTAAGGTCTAAGTCATTTTATGAACGGTTCGCTAAAACGTAATAATAACTATCTCTGGTGGTGCGGCCATAGGGTTGCCAACTTGTTTAAGACTAAATATAGTATTTCGAGCCTAATGCCCGAAATAATATAGTAGATCGGGGGAAAATAATATATAGGTAGTATTTTCGGAATATGTTAATTCAAAATTTTCAAAAACAAAATTTTTTGCTACTTTTTGGTTTCATTGCCAAGTTTTTATTCTTAAGGAACACTCATTTCCCCGTTTCGTATTCGTTACAGAAAATTATGTATCCTATAAACGCAGAAGCCGCTGGAGTCGATACAGAAATAATATAATTTTTATAAAATTAGTTAAACCTGACTTTAGGAAAACTTTTTGTCATTTTTCAGCAGTAGATGTAGTAGAAAATCTACATGGTTCGAACAAATGTGATGAACAGAGAGAAAATTCTTAAAATAATGTTGTTATTGGGCATTTTTATTGGATCTAAGTACCAATATATAAAAGTTCTCTATTAACTATTAGCTCTTCAAAATATAGTAGTTTTGCCTACTATATTTTTTTCTCAGAATTATAGTAGTAGGATACTTTATTATATAGTAGGGTTGGCAACCCTAGGTGGCAGCCACAAATGGCCCGTCACATCATTATTGCTTTACAACTTTGCAACTATGACAAATCAAAACCATTTTTTTTTTCAAAATAATATCACATTAGATAGCTTTTTGACGTCATTTTTTGACTCTACCATCGCGTCTGAAGGTGTTCCGTTGAGAGAAGATGCGGCCAGAAATTCTACAACACACATCTTTTAAACAAAACAAAATATACAAAGTACAATTAAAATACAATATCGAGTTTATAGTAACCTTTTTTACATAGGATTTGTTTAACATGGGACTTAAACTTTTTGTCTGGCAAGTTAATAATATCCTGGTATCTGATATTTTAATATAATAACGTAAAAAGTGTCCCATGAAAGATGTGCTGACCTTACTGAGTCGAAAATGTGGGAACACTAATTAATTTTTATTTCTTCTATTGTTTATTATGAACGTCACTGTTTTTGGGAAAGAGCTCTACAAATTTTTCCGAACGTAGGTATTAAAATATTTTCGTAAATATAATTGATTGTAGAAAGTCAAAATACTGATATCTTTAAATAGATCTCTTAGTGAATCTCGACAACGCAGGTTATAAATGGCTCGAATTGCCCGCTTTTGAAGGATAAAGATCGCCTCAACATCCTGAGTACGTAGTAGCAAATAGCAGTAGCACATTATAAGAAAGGGTATCTATTACCAGATAGCAGTAGTATGTTCGTGTTCGATACCATTGTCGCACAAAATGTACAAGTCGAAATGTACGCACGGCAACACCAACATAAGCTGGCCGCGCGACGTTATACGTTACTCGACCTACGCGCGGCCAGCTTATGTTGGATTTGTATAGCTTGATGTGTCGCCGTGTGTACATGTAAATAGTCTTAGGTCCGCCACATACTCGTACATACGGAATTACGTATACTTTATTCGCTATATGTCGCCGTGATTATTGATCTACGTGATCAAATGATGTCGTGAAAATTGGAATCTGCTACCTACCTTATTTAATGTTGAATAATTATTATAATAATTATTTCCTGTTGTATTTCCGGTGCCGTTGGCGATGCCCAGTTGGGTCACCGAATAGTGTTTCGTAATCCGTAGGTTTATAATTTTGGCACAAAACTCTTATTAAATCTTTGAGACCGGAGAAATCTTTGCAAAAAATTACATGATTGTTGAAGAACAGAGTTATAAAATAATGTTACGTATCTAAATACATAATCTAATTAAACATTAACGTTTAGCAGTCAGCGACTTGATCTTCGTTGTATTGATTGAATGAATAAGGTCTGCCACATACATGCGGAATTATTCCGATCGGAATTACGATTTTGTATGGGTTTTCATCCTACAGAATTCCGAAAGGAATTTCATATAAATACGAAATCGTAATTACAGTCTGGAATAATTCCGCATGTATGTGGCAGACCAGGGCAGACCTTAAGGGGCTATGTAAAAAAAATAGGATTCTTCAAAGCTCCATATATCATGAAGTACTAACAGTAGGAGTATGATTTGCGGATATGTGTAAATTGAACATATAATTGAAGTTTTGATTAGAGCCAAAACACGATTAAGACAAATTTTCTCGATAGAAAAACAAGCCAAAGTAGCCTCCGTTTTTGTCTATAAACGATTGTAACTGCTAAACGGTGAATAATAGAAACATGAGACTTGATTTAAAAAAAAGAGATTGCTATTATCTAAGTTTTGATTAGAGCAGAATTGAACTTACATAAATAGTACAATCACAATTAAATAAAGTTTGTTTTTTCGCTCGATTCGTTCCAGGCGCGCGCGCCGCCCCGTCTCTTTCTCTCGCATCTGGCAGTAATATAAGTTATCACACGCCCGTTTCGCTTAAATTATTTTTCGACATAGGCCCTTAAAGGCGTTCCGGACGGAAGTACGATTTCGTATATGGATTTGAAATTCCGGAATTCTGGAGGGGGCAAATCCATACGAAATCCTATTCTGATTCGGAATTCCGTATTTGTGTATGGCAGGCGTTATTGACGTTAAGTACATGGCGGTGATTCAGACCATCTCCACGCGGAGTGATAGAACCATAAAGGTAGTATACTACGGAAGAGAGGCATTGACAGCTGAGAGAGCGAGATTTACCTAGCGGCATCACTGTATACTAGAAAGAGATACCTGACGCGAGGCAATAGAACCGTTTTTGGGGATGTAGAGTCCTGGTAAAAATTCGGTTTCTGTGAATAATCATGAACCTAAAGTGAAATCGTAGATAATTTTGTGAAATATACTAACACTATTTCATTAAATTATCCACGATTTCACGTTAGATTGAGAATTATACGCAGAAATTGAATTTTTACCCTGCCGAGGACTCCTGAAACGTCCAAAAACGGTTTCATTTGACAACTCATGTCACTTCCTCTATTCCGTAAGGTATAATATCTTTATGGATAGAACACTGGAGTGCGATTCACTAAGAGTCACATTGCTGTCAAAAACATTGACGAACTCACAAATGTAACATCCTTCTTGCATCCTTCAGATCGTCTAAGTTTTTATATGAGTTTGTCAGCTCGCCGATGATTCAACGAAGAATTTAATGTTGTGAAGATTTTTTTTTTTTTTTTTTTTTATGTTCGATAGGTAAACATTTGACCCCAATCTCACCTGATGTTGAGTGATGATGAGGCCGAAGATGTAGCATGCTTACCTAGAAAGATGCCTATTCACTCTTGCCTTGAAGAGGCCCAGGTTGTATTGCTCAGGGAACAGGTCCGCAGGCAGTGCGTTCCACTCCTTAGCCGTGCGCATTATAAAAGAAGAAGCAAACTTCTTCGTGCGAATTGCTGGTAGGTCAACGACATAAGGGTGGAAACCCAGCCTGCGTCTCGTCCCCCGCAGATGAAAGGGAGACGGAGGTATTAAATCGTGTAATTCCGTCGCACACTCTCCGAAATGTATCCTATAAAAAACAGATAGACAGGCTACCTTAGATGTATGCACTTAGTGAATTGCATTGCATTTTGACATTGTAAAGCGGGGTCCGCTGCGCCATGTTATCGTGTTTGCAAACATTGTTTTCTAACTTTCCCCTCCCCCGCAGGCGAACGCGGGTGATGCTATCCATTTGCATCGGAAAACATCACCCGCGTTCGCCTGCGGGGGAGGGGAAAGTTAGAAATCGATGTTAGCAAACATTATAACATGGCGCAGCGGACCCGGCTTAAGATATGATGGGTCATACATTTTTAAATATTTTGTAACATTTGTTTCGAATAGGTTTGCAGTTTTGTATGGAAGAGCAGATTTTTTTCGCGATTTCGATGTTGGTCCCATAGAGAAAGCTGTTCAGTTTGATGGTCTCATCATCACATTAAAAAAGTGTCAGCATATTATGAAGGGCCCTGAGTGCGATTCTTGAAACTCACACGTTGAACTCAGCAGTTGAAAATGTCGAAATTACTATTGAAATTTGCATCTTTCTACTGCTGATTTGACTCTGAAAGTCAAATTAGCAGTAGGAAGATGCATATCTCCATAGTAATTTAAACCTGGATAAAGTCGGAAAACGATGCCAAATTATTAGAAATCCCTGGATATACACATTATTATGGATTTAGGAATGATACTGTGGGAGGAGGCGTCTCAATATACGTACATGACAGTCTGGAGCACAATCTGGTAAGAGATGACTCTAAAAATGGAAACAATTACTTATGGATTCACATCAAGAAGTTTTCCCTGGACGTAGGAACTATATATAAACCACAAGACACAAATATAACTTCATTCTTAGATACCCTTGAAGAACAACTAGAATTAACAAAGCGAGGAATGTTGCTCGGAGATTTCAACCTGGATCTACTGAAACGAGAACGAAATACTATGCGTTACAAAGAATGTTTGGGCGAAGCTGGTTTCAAAATTTTAAACCGAATTAAGACAAGATACTGTACACGAGAAACCTCTACAACACAAACAATATTAGATCACATCTCTACCAATTTGAAAGAACATAATTATACGATATCCATTATAGATTCAGCATTATCAGATCATAAGCAAATTTACCTACAGCTACACAAGTTCAAACATACACCACGGGAACGAGTAAATTATGAAACCATTGACTATGATAAACTATACAAAAGTGTAGAGGCTAGATCATTTGAGAATGAGGATAAAAACTACACAAACCTGGAGAAATATTTACAATCTAGAATAAATGAAAATAAGATCACAAAAACTAAAGTTCAGAATCCACCACAAGATGACTGGATAAATAAAAAAATAATAAATGAAATAAACGAAAGGAATAAACTTTATCGTCTGTTGAAACGACATCCAGAGAACATTTCATTAAGAGATGACCTAGTTAAAAAGAGAAATTGGGTAACAGCATACATCAGAAAAACTAAGCACACATATTTTCAAAATAAGTTTAAAGGCTGTTCAAGTAAACCAAAAAGCATGTGGAAGCTTATCAATGTGTTAACTAACAATAAAATAAAGAAAAGTGGTGCTCCTCCAATGTTATCAAATGGAACAGAAATAATAAGAGATGGTAAGCAAGTATGCAACTACTTTAATACATATTTTGCAACAATTGGTCCTCTCTTAGCTAGCACAATACCTCAAAGATACCACAACAATTCAGTTAACACCATGTCAAACCACCAACCTCATAACGAAATTACACAATTTACACTATGCACAGAAATAGAAATTAAGAAAATTATAGAAAAACTTGATTCCAATAGTAGCACAGGGTTAGATGGTATAAGCACCAAAAGTATCAAATGCATAAAAGATTTAATAACGACAGATTTGGTAACATGTTTAAATAGATGTCTTGTGGAGGGAACGTTCCCTGATAGTATGAAAATTGCCAAACTTACTCCAATATTTAAATCAGGGAAAAGAGATGATCCTGGTAATTATCGTCCAGTGTCTGTTTTACCAGTTACATCTAAAATATTTGAAAAAGTATTACATAATCGTCTTAGCTCTTACCTGACCTCCATAAATTTCTTATGCGAAAACCAATACGGATTTAGACAAAAATCAAACACCTTGTCAGCGGTAATCGATATCATTACAGAAATAAAAATTAATATAGATAGCAAAAAGATTGCCTTGGGGGTATTCATTGACTTGAAAAAAGCTTTTGATACTGTCAGTCACAAAATCTTACTTAACAAGTTAAAAAATATACGTATCGTAGAGAAAGCTTACAAAATATTCGAATCCTATCTGAGCAACAGACATCAGAAAACAAAAATGGGATCATTTGAAAGTGACTGCCAGCCAATACAGTGTGGGGTGCCGCAAGGATCCATTCTAGGCCCATTACTTTTTCTTATTTACGTAAATAACATTCACGAGATTGGATTACACGGTAACGTCACACTGTATGCTGATGACACTTGTCTTTTTTATTACGGGAACTCTATAGATAACCTGATCGAGGAAGCTCAAGCAGACCTAAACAAAATAAATTCATGGTTCCAATACAACTTGCTTACCATTAACACAGCAAAAACATCATTTATCATTTTCTCTGCCAAAAACAAACCTATACATGACCATAGTCCCCTTACTATTAATGGTGATGTTATACATCAATCTACACAGGAAAAGTATCTAGGATTGATACTGGACCCTCATCTTACCTGGAAAAGCCACATCGAAAAAATTAAAGGAAAAATTAGTTCTCTCACTGGTTCTATCCGCCGCATTGTAGGCTGTCTGCCTTTGGCAATCAGATACACAATTTATAATACGCTTGTCAAACCTCACTTGGAATACCTAATCGAAATCTGGGGCTGTGCCACTAACACACATCTAAAAACTATACAAAGAGCACAAAATAGACTGGTTAAGGTTCTATTTGGATACGATTTTTTAACGTCTACTGAAAAAATATACACAGAAACAAAAATACTACATATCAAACAGCTATATACATACATGACCTGCGTACTAGTATACAAAATCATAAACAAAAAAATTAAGACTAAAATAACTTTTACCAAAAAACAGCACAAACACAATACAAGACAAAAAAATAATCTAGTTTTGAGGGCACCAAGAACCGAATATGGAAAGAGAAATATTGTATATGAGGGAGCACAACTTTTCAATAGGCTACCTAAAATTATCAAGGAATCTGACACTTTAAATATCTACAAAAAACGTTTAAAAACGTATGTTATGAATAATGTTAGACATCTGTAATATTGCATATTTTTCTTAGTCTGTGTCAATGATACTGTTGACACCTTTTTTGTTGTTCGCATATTGTATTGAATTAAATCTTTGTAAGTGTACCCACTATTATCCATTTCACATGGGAAGGAACGTGAAACAAGCAACTTTCGCACTTACTGTGTTGACATAAAAATCTTGTCAGAACCCATCCTATGTGAAGTGCACAAATGGATGGATGGAATTGATTGGTAGTGGTTATAATTATCATAACATTAATTTTAAGTTTATCGGAACGTCATCGGACGTATAAAATTACTTTAAGTGAATTAATATTGTCTCATCTTAAGTGAATATGTAAATATTCTTATGGGAAATAAATTTCTAAAACCTTAAAACCTTAATTTTGACATTAACTAATGATGAGTTCAACGTATGACTTTAAAAAATCGCACTCAAAGGAGTGCGATTTTGTGCTCTTATACAGATAAAGGTGGACTTCCGATGCTAGCGGCCGACGCGTCTGACGCGCGCGGCTCGCGGCCGACGGCCGATGCGGCCATACTAGTTACTATGAAAACGTATGGCGCCGCTTCCGATGCCAGCGACTGATGCGTGCGTCAGACGCGCGCGGCCGATGTCTATCGCATCGGCCGCGGCCGCGCGCGGCTATGCGCTGACGTCACGCAGAACAAGAATGTTTGCCAGACATATTACGATGTTTTTACCGAAAATTTGCTTAATTTTCACTATTTTTTATTTGTATTTTATTATCTGCAAGGTCGCTCATCCACGTTGCGATTACACCATCTATCGATCCATTTGAAACAAATTTTTCTTTTTTCGGAAAATCCCTCTTGCCATAATTATTAGCTAGACAGCGATCCATATATAAGTTAAAAAGCCAAGGGGACGCAACGCATCCCTGTCTAATTATAATAACTCTTAAAAATGTATTTTATCAAAAATACTGTAAAAAAAATGTATTCATATATTTCTCTAAACCTATCAATCTATCAATCAATCAAATATTATTTATTAAAATATGTATTGTTTTTTTTATTTGTGTTTTTAAACCAAACACCAAAACATAAGAACATACCCTAAATTTCGGGGAAAATACCCTAAAGTGATAACACTCTGCACAATAGGCACGCGTCAGTCGCTGACCTCGGAAGTGAGGTCTGTCGTCGGCCGCGCGCGTCTGACGCGAGGTTCTGTCAAATATGACAGAACCTCGCGTCAGACGTGCGCGTTAGTCGCATCGGCCGCTGGCATCGGAAGTCCACCTTAAAGAGTTATTTATTACGTAATACAAATTAAAAGCACGTTTACCTTAAATAGAGTAAAAGAACTTACTTAACGCTTACCGGAAAACATGAATATCGAAAGTCGAAAAACAACCTTCTGATATGCAATAACTTTTGCTGCGTGTCGTACAATAACTCTTTGATAGTCCGAGATCCGACCGTAAAATTATGCACCTATTCCTTACGCGAACGAAATGTAATTCTAGTGTATGTTTATACAGGGGTTAATCCAACGCCGCCAAGTTGCCTAAAAAAATCTTGCCGCAAGTGCCTTTTCCATTATAATTTTTGGTATAACTTTTTCCACGTGTTTGTTAGGGAAGTGAACGAGGTGCCATCGGAAGGAGACTGGTTGTATGGTCCAAGCAACATACATCGCGCGCCGTCAGCAGTTTACCCATCATTTCGCTTTTTATTGTTATTAGCTTCAGTTCACGTTCGGTCACCAATCAATCCGCGTGTGCTCTCATTACCATTTTAGCCGTAGTTTTGTCGTATTAAACCAATATATTGACTTTACTCGGTTTTATCATTTATGAACCATTTCATCTAACGTTGTACGGTAATACACCGTACACTGGTCTAAAGTACTTTAAAAACTAGGGTTGCCACCTCTCAATCTGCCGCAACTATAGAGTTGCCAGGTCCAAATATGTCATTTTTGAATCTGGCAACCCTAGTCTTGCGGCAGATTGAGAGGTGGCAACCCTAGTTCTTAAAGTACTTTAGACCAGTCTCCTTCCGATGGCACCTCATTCACTTCCCTAACAAACACGTGGAAAAAGTTATACCAAAAATTATATTGGAAAAGGCACTTGCGGCAAGATTTTTTTAGGCAACTTGGCGGCGTTGGATTAACCCCTGTATAAACATACACTAGAATTACATTTCGTTCGCCTAAGGAATAGGTGCATAATTTTACGGTCGGATCTCCGTCTATGACATCCGTCTTTTCAAAAAGAATTCTCTTTGTTTCGAAAACATAAATTCTTGCGTGTCAATTGTGGTGTCAGTTTATGCTACTGGTAACAGACTGGTAATTGCCGAGGTAATCAGAGGGCAATAGAGGGATTGAGGTAAAAAGTTGGTGGGAGGCAGGGAGTGTCCATACTGTATGTAGTAATAGATACTCTTTCTTATACTGTGCTAAGCTAAATACTGAGCTTTACCATAAGCCGGCGCCGGCGCCTGTCGGTCTGTCCGTTTCTCCGTCTGTGTACTGTATCCGTTCTTTAAAAAACACGTAAACCCAATCTAGGTCCCATTCAATCTGGTCACAATACAAGAAACTAGATTTTTTCAACTTTTAGTTTTTACTCCATCATAAAAACGGTAAAAATGTAAAAATGGGCATTTGAGGCGGGCGCGCATTAATATGGTAATCTCGGAGAAAACAAATTTTTTTTTGGTATATTCGTACAGTGTCCAATTTCGTAAGCTGACGGTTTTATAGGAGGATGATCACACCATCCAACTGAACAACTTTTTCTATGGAACCAACATCGAAATTGCCAAAAAAAAAAACAGCTGTCTCATATCTAGGTCGTGTAGGATGAACAGTAGATTTTTTCTATTGCGACGCTAATTCCATAGAAAAAGTTGATCAGTTTCATGGTCTGATAATCCCTCTAAAATACAGGTTGTAAGGAAAAGTATCATTAATCTTTTTAAGCCACTCTACCCATCAAACTAAACAACTTTTACCATGTGAGCAAAACTATCAGCGCAAAAAAATAAAATCAACTGTTCCATACTAAATAATATAGCAGTTTTTTTGATCTGACAGGTTTATTCCCATAATAAAAGTTGTTCAGTTTGATGGGTAGAGTAAGTGGTGAAAAGGTTAATAATACTTTTCCCTATATATATCCTGTATATTGATTCCTTCGATGCGCGAGTCCGATTCGTACATAGCTAATTTTTTTACTCAAAAATGAACCTAACTGGCATCAGTGTCGTTGATTGATCAATGTACTGGTCTCCTGCACCGTCTTCACTTAATCTTCGGAAGGTCAGACACGCCTTCAGACGTCGCATTGTTTTGTAGGTTTTGGTAGAACCGGTTCTGGTTTTGCAACCGATAGAGAGTCGAAAGCAAGTGGAATTCGCCTTTCACTGGTTACCTATAATGATTGCATATTCAGCTTTTGTGTGATAACCTGTAGGGTTTAACGTAAGCGGGTCGGAACTGTCGGTTCGGCAGTATTTGTCGATCATCAAAGCCGACCCGAATCAATCACTTCGTTCAGCTTCATTCGGTTTGTGCCGATCTTGTGCCGATCGGGTAGTTCGTTCGAGTAGACGCATCATTCGAACATTCATCTGCCTATATTTGATTTTACCGCCCGGTTTTGCCGATTGTTCCATCCGGCTTTGCCCGGCCACTGTACTATTCGTGCGGCAAAGACGGGCTTTTTTCCCGAACATTCAGGTAAAATCGAATAATGTGTAGATGCATCTATACATATTCGATTTTACCGCCCGTCTGTGTCGATTAATGCCGGCCCGCCTAAGTGTATAGCAGCAACCCTCATATTTCGATAGCTGTAAAGTAAACTGTATTTATATCTTGACATTCAATTAAACGGCCCGATAGCTCAGTAGATATTAGCTACCTACTGTGCCGAGGGTCGCGGGTTAGGATCCTGTAAGGTACAAATATTTGTGTGAGGAATATGAATCTTGTACCCGAGTCATGGATGTTTGTATCAACAATGATTCTAGGGTAAACAGTTGCATTACTTTATAATGGGTGATTGTACCCATGATACTGAAATTACTAAATAACTTTCCCTAAGAAACCGATAGGAAATTGACAAAAAAGCCTCTGCATTCTGATTAGATATATAGGGTATTTTATAGAGATGATCAGACGATCAAACTGAACAACTTTCACTATGGGACCAACATTTAAATCGAGAATTACAAAACTGCTGAATTCCATAAACTGCAATCCTAATACTCGACGCAAATGTAAGGGACAGTTGTTTTTTTCGCGATTATATCAAGTTGTTCAGTTTGATGGTCTGATAATCTTCTTAAAAACCGTCAGCATAAGTTGGACTCTGTATAAAATAAAAGAAAGTAAGATGACCGGAAAACTGTTTGGCCTTGTTACTAAAATATTACTTTATTCTTGATCTAGAATCTAGAATAGGATTTTGCAGTTTTAGTGACCTGGAAAGACCGGATGAGAGGTGGTTTTATTTCATCGATAACCTGTATTCGATCAATTTGGCACCATCTAGAGCGGTGATTAGCCTACACAGAAGAAAGAGTGTGAATACGGGGCGTTATTATGTAGGATTTGCACTCCAAAAAGATACGAAAGCAAAAAAACAACGTTTAAACTCAAACTCAAAATTTTAATAAATAATAATATCACATAGATTACTTTTTAACGTCATTTATTTGACTCTACCACCGCGTCGGAAGGTGTTCCGGTGTTCCGTTGCCGTTGTAAGAGTACCTATAGATGCGGCCAGAAACAAAACAAAATATACAATATTACTATTGTAACATTGTCATACATACATACATAAGCTACACGCCATTGTCCCAAGGGGGTAGGCAGAGACCACGGACCGCCACACGCTACGACTCTGACATACCTCTTTAGCCTCATTGACATTCATACATCTTTTCATGCACTTCCGTCGATTGAGGGTGCTACACACTTGTCCTTTTCGGAAAAGATCATTCATTTGATCGTGGTATGTTTTCCTTGGACGGCCTCTCCCAACACTTTAGCTTGTAACATTGTCAAGACCTAATATTTCAGTCATTCGTATTATAATATTTATAATCAACCTTTTATACAGAGGACTTAATTTTTAGGGTTCCGTACCCACAGGGTGAAAACGGGACCCTATTACTAAGCCTACGTTGTCTGTCCGTCCGTCCGTCCGTCTGTCCGTCCGTCCGTCCGTCCGTTCGTCTGACCTACCTATTTAGGGCTATAACTTTTGAACCGTAATAGCTAGATAGTTAAATTTTCTCAGATTATGCGTTATTACGGCGGATTTGTTAACAAATATTAAAAATTTCAATAAGTTTAAAAGTAAGGGGGGTTCTCAACAAGAAACTAGTTTTTATCAACGTTTTTCTTCACGCACTATGGTAAAAACGGTAATACATTTACCCGTTTACATGCTTATGCATCAAACTTAGTGTGATTATAGAGCAAACTCAACAGAATAAGAAAAAATACTAAAAACCGGCCAAGTGTGAGTCCATCTCGCGCTAAAGGACCCGGACAAAAAAAGTTTTATTTTCTAAGTTAATAACGGTTAGTTATGTTTTTCTATGTTGTATTCTTGTGGTGGTGTGGTACGGAACCCTCGGTGCGCGAGTAGCCCGACTCGTACTTGACCGGTTTTATTTTGTCTGACAAGTTTAGAATATCTTCTAGCGTGTACAGTGCCCCATGAAATATGTGTTGACTTTACTCAGTCGAAAATTATTTAAATTTCTTGTATGGCACCTATAACCTATGAACGTCACTGCACGTAAGAGTATAAATGACGATCACTTAAAACCACGAGACCCGTTTATTACGGATTACAAAGAAAGCCATGAGAAAGAAGACGCATTTTCCATCAATATGTGGACGAAAGCTATGTAAATTCGAATCCCTGGCTTAACGATCTGGGTCTACTTGCTACTTGGTGAGCATCCCGATTGTCGCGCACCCAATGTGTCACTACTCACAATTGCTGCATACGGCAAAGATTTCCGGCCAAACACCACTTCAGTTTTACGAACATATTTGACTACAAATATTTTTAATCGCCTGAAGCACTCAAATTATTACGTAAATTCTAACAAAGCTTAGCATCCGGAAGCGGAATAATAATTACTTATATACGTCTGGTGATATGACAAAATGTACAATCTCCTTGCTATGCAGGCCTGTGAAGTCAAGATGTTGGGGTCCTAAATCTGTGCATGCGCAGTCGGCAATTGCTATCAGAAGGCGCAGCGCGCACCGGTGCTGCGCGCGAGTCGAAATTCGGTGTGAAAATAATATAAATAAATAAGAAAATATTTTTAGTGAAAGTAAGTGTTTTTGGACATTCGTGTAGGATCACGAGTGGATTTTGAAGATTTAGGTAAGGATCAAATTTTAATTTTAAATAATTATAATTACTATTTACAACGTGTTAATGAATTAACGCAAAACTTGAAAGTAGTTTGTTTAGAATCGAGAGCAGAATCGAATTATCATGGTTTCAACATAGGTAATTTTTTGTTTGTTTGTTTGTAATTTTTTTCATAATATTAAATAATTTTTTGCAAATTTTAAAATTTACTGAACCCTATGACAACCCACCGCACGGGCAAACTCACCCTACTGTTTACTACCAAAACAAGATTATTAAAATGTATCCATTAGTACGTTAGCGCTTTCTTTCAGTGCTGAAATGATAACAAATAATTTTTGCCTCAAAACTTAAAATGCGAATAACTTTAAATTTTAATCATCAAAATAATGAAATTATTGTTGCAATCTAATTATTTTGTTATAAATCAGTTTTGCGCTAATTCATTAACACGTTGTAAAGGGTCATTCTTAATATTACTGACACTTTTTCAAGGGCATGATCTGACCATCAAACTGAACAACTTTCTATATGGGACCAATATCAAAATCGCGAAAAAAATCTGCGTTCCGATACATTTAGCAAACCTACTCGGGTTTGCAGTTTTGTATGGAAGAGCTGATTTTATTTTCGCGATTTCGAAGTTGGTGCCATAGAGAAAGTTGTTCAGTTTGACGGTTTGATCATCCCCTTAAAAAGATTCGGCATGAAATGAAAACCCTCCGCGTAGTCTAGAGCATTGGCTCTCGACACGGAGGTCGTGGGTTCGATTCCCACGGGGGACATCTAGTGGTATGTCACTTTGTGCGTTTTTCCCCAGTTTGTTAGGACATTGCAGGCTCAATCATCTGATTGTCTGAAAAGAAAAATGATTCCGTGCTTCGGATGGCACGTTAAGCCGTTGGTCCCGGCTACTATCTCTGGTGGTAGTAGTCGTTACATAAAAACCGCGTTAGAGGCCGTAAGGCGGTCTGAAAAAACTCTGACACCAGGGCTCTGCCCACACGATAAGAAGAATATTATTATGAGCCGTGCTCGTTTCTTCAAGAGACGCTCATTTCCACGTGTATGTACACAAATAAACAACTTGACGGCACCTAATGCATTCAGGACTTCAGGTGCGAGTGTGGGTGGTTTATAGTTCACACTAGGTTCGCGACCCGCGACCCCCGACCCCCTTTGAAGCGGGCAATAATACAGACTCCGAACGGGGAACAAGGCATGAATGCGCGTGAAACGCGTTCGAGCAGACGCAAAAGCCATCCACATTCATGTTCGCGTGGGTGTTCACGACGTGAATGTGTAGCGGGCTTTATATCAAATGGATATGATTGAGCCCCCGAACCCCCTTAAGACGAGCCAAACGAGCGTGGCACTACCTTTTCTAGAGGCGATTCCATTTATTTTTGAACGCTCATAATAATTGTTCTGTTCATACCTTCTTTCTACCTTAAAAATAGATTCTTTTGAATTATTTCAAATTCAATTTCGCGTTTCCTCGTCCATCAAAAATGGTCCCCTTATTAAATGAAACGTATCTTTTGAAAATAAAATCGCCTTTCATCATGACAATCAAGGATGTTATTAAATTTGGTCTTCGCTGCGCTCAAATAAATCTTTAATAAAAAATCTGTAAAGAAATTATTTGAAAGCTTCTAAAAATAAAAGTTCTACAGGGTGTTAGAGTATAAAGTTGCATTACTTTAAGGGATGATTGTACCTATGATACTGAACAACTTTCTCTACGAAGCAATTTTATGACTTTCCATACTAAATGCAATCAGCTGATCGATCGTTTATATGAACAGTTGAAAAATAAACGAATTTCCTACAGGTTTCTTTGTTCAGTACAGTATCATGGGTGCAATCATCCCTTAAGTCACAGGGTTTTAAAGAGTTGGGGTGCCTTAAAGTAATACAACTCTTTAACACCCTGTACATTTTCCATTGACTTACAAACTAATTGGACGTCGTCGATGTTGGGGTCTAATACAAAATTCTCGAAAAAACTGTCCTTGACTAACTTATAGTTAGTAATACAAACCAACTGAAAACATTGAAATAGCTGTTTATTTTGATTGCATAGGGCGGGGAGCGACTGGATGAGAAAGCCCAAGGATTGTGTTTGGTTTGTTGGCACGACTTAGAAGAGGTTCAGCAGTTGACGATCATAGGCTGATGATGAGTGCCCATTGGTCGAGGCATGTTAGTGATCAACTTCGCAGTCAAGATATTTTCATAACACCTCTACAGGCATTTGACCTAGCTCAACAATATTGGAGTGGCAACCTTTTGATCTAAGGTTGCAACCCTACTTTAGGTTTCTTAAAATGTGACTGCGAATTCCACTGGTATTATGTATCATTGCCTACACAAATACTATACTTATAAGACTTTCAATGGACTTAGTCTATAAGTATATTTTGATAGATATTTATTTCGAATCCTGTTGGTAATACTGGCTTCACAAAATTGATTTTTCTGGCACACAAAATGTGATCAAGGAAAGACAAAAACATTACCCTTCCGTTGCGCAGTCGGGAAAAAATTGGAGACTGGGGCTGGTTCTAACAGGGCGTGGAAGAACGATTTCCGCCAAACTATTTAGCCTACTTACAGCCAAGATTTTTACGATCTTAAGGGGCGTCCGCCCAGTTTTGAGTAACTTTGTAACCATTTTATACATTAACTATGGCACTTTTTAAGCAGAAAACAAAACTAAACAATCTACAGGATATGAGAAGTGATGTGGTTTTTCTCGAAATCAATTTTAATTAATAAAACTGAAGAAAAACGACTCCAAAGTCACCTCTTTTTTTCCAATTGTAACCGTTTTACTCTTACATTGTTGATCAGAAGAATATGAAAATTTACACTATTCTTCACAATACAATATAAAATGATGTGGTTTTCTTATTTTTTGAAAATTCAAAAATAATCATACAGGTTTTCAAAGAAAACGGAAAATTCTGACCGGAGCCGCGCAATTGAAGCGGGATGGCTAATTGCAAAAGTTGGCTTGTAAGAAAGAGAGCCTTGCAGACGGGAGGAGTAGCCTTAAACCTTTTTAGAGCGATGATAGCCCATACGGAAGAGAGCTAGCGCCTCAATCCGGAGGCCGCGGTTCGATTTCTGGCCTGTACCACTAAGTTCTTTGGAATTTATGTACGGTTGTATTTATCATTAAAATTTACTAGCTCGGCGGTGAAGGAAAACATCGTGAGGAAACCTGCATTCCCTAGAATGAAAAGAAAATACCATAAGTTCGGAGGTATGCATAAATATGGGTGAGCTTGGGGCGAACACAAAAGGACCAGCGCTGGTCTCCGTGTTACAACGACCCTTGCTTGCAATAGCCCAATCAAAAATAATAGGCCCGCCACATACATGCGGAATCGTGTAACGGAGTCCTGATTCAAAATTGTGATTTTATAACATGTTATAAAATCACAATTTTGCCCATACAACCCATAGGTTTGATTGATGCCTCCTTCCTGGAGTGTGATTTTTGAATCTCATACTCAGCTCAACTGAACTCAGCAGTTGAAAATGTATGGAGATACGCATCTTTCTCCTGCTGATTTGACTTTCAAAAATCGCACCCCTGGAGTATAATTTTTGAATGTCAAATCAGCAGTAGAAAGATGCGTATAATCTCCATAGTAATTTTGACAGTTACAACTGCTGAGTTCAACGAATGAGTTTCAAAAATCGCACTCATTGATGGGGAAAATCCATACAAAATCCTAATTCCGAATCAGAATTCCGTTACGGAATTTCGGATGTATATAGCGCGCCCACGCCTAGGAGCAGTTTCTCTCAAGCACACTCTATAGTCTATACGAACTTTTGCTTCATTTCTAATACTAGCTTTTCTGCTCGTCCGCGTGGATATCGGGATACTTTAAAATCCCAGGGGTCGATTTTTAACAAATCTTTTCTGAGTGCACCCCTACATCCTTTGTAGAATATAGTTTTAATCTACAAGTTTCTATCTTTAGCGGTTTAGGCTGTGCGTGGTCTGTCGGTCATTCAGTCACCGAACGGAAATTTTTTACCTCTGTGGCCCTATTAAAACCAGCCCCGATCTTCATAGCACAGTTCTACAGCGTTTCCGTTTGCGAATAAATAAATTACTACAGTCCACGCCAATTAATTCTTAAAATACGTCATAGTTTATGATTATGACATAAGAGCGTTGAGGTAAGAGTAAACTTAATGGTCTGAGATTCGTAACATCGGTAATAGTTACGTAACTTGATTTTCTAGCGGTAAGCACGTTTCATTTCTTTTTATATGCATTTTAAAGTTATTCTTATACAAATAAAGTATGCTTTCGATTTTGTGATTGACGATTTCTTTGATATTTTAGGTAAGTAGGTGCTGTCTGATGTTGTCATGTTGTCTCTCGACGATAATAATTGTCTTTCCTTGTAGTTATATCACCTGCTGGGATCTAAGATTCATTAAATATCCTGCAAATTTTCTATTTAACAACTAACTTTCAACACCATTGTAACATGCAAACAAAAGTGTTTCGTCTCTGAGTAAATGTCAATACCCAATACGGAAACGTCGAGCATCTAAGAAACGGTACGTGATTCAGAGCCCTTGCTTTCTCTTTCTCTCTTAGCCGCCATGTGTATTTTTCGTCTCGGATGTTTTCACTTTCTCTTCACTGAATGACCATTGACAGGGAAGTATAGTAAGTATGTTACGATGGTTGATGGTCATCGTTTTACTTCACGTCTCCTCAAGGCGGTCAAATCGACACGGTTTGCGGTCGCGGTCTCGTTATCTCATTGTAGGTATATTCGTTCATATTTACGACGATTCCGTAAATACTTGATGTACAGTTTAAAGTCTTCAGGCTGTTCGTTTTATCTTCAGTGGTTTAGGCTGTGCGCTGTTAGTTAGTCAGTCACAGAACTCTTCTATAAGTATAACATGTCAATACGGAACTGAACTCAATATCACTTCTACTAGTATTTATGTGGATTTTGTATCTGACTGACTCTTTTCCGCTAGTTGATGGTCTTATAAAGGTCTCTCTCTTCACATCGCTGACCGCTACATGTATACCGGACCTACAGTCAGTGAAATAAAGGCACTAAATGCTAGTACTAACGAAATCCTGAAATTTTTTTATCTTTACCTAAACTGTCTTACTCTATGTTATGCATTTCTTATTTACCCTTTATTATTGTTGGCTGGGCTATTGCAAGCAAGGTTCGTTATTTAATACTGCGACCATTGCTGGTCTATTGTGTTCGCCCCAAGCTTACTCATATTTTACACATACATCCTAACCTTTTCTTTTTCCATTCTCGGGTAGGTATGCAGGTTTGCTCACGATGTTTTCCCTCACTGCCGAGCTAGTGATAATGATAAATACGTCCGTACATTAATTCTTGAACTGAACTTAGTTGTACAGGCCAGGAATCGAACCGCCCCTCATAATAAAGTCGCTACCTCTCTTCCGTACGGACTATCATCACTCTTTACTCTTTGTTACTCACGTAACCCCTCATAGTTTTCTTCATTTGACATCAACTAACCTAGCTAACTTATTCATACATAATTTAGGCCATACTTTTTGCTTATTTTATGCTGAAGTCTACTAAAATCAATGCAGTAGACACTATCAACATTTACATTAACGTAATTTTTCAGCATTTTAACGACGATCAATCATACATCGAAGTTTTGTGGTGTACAGAACCTACGGTCAAACTGGATCACTTTTGACTTAACACATAACGGAGTTAAAACTATAATTATTTATGTTTGTCAGTAATTAGAGTTGTAAAAGGATGTGAAGAGATTGGTAGATAAGAATAGCCACAAGGAGTGAAAGCGACGTTCATAAAAACATTGCTCTTTATAATGGCGAGACCTACGTTTTGGTACAGCCTGTATTGTCTTAACCATCTCATAAAACAGACGAAGCTAATTAATAAGTTCTGTTACTTTTAGGTCAAAGAATGAATTCGCCTCGAATAGTAAGTTGTTAAAATTTTACTACCTACTTTCGCAAATATGTATGAGAAAGGTACGGCGCGGCGCCATCGTGGGGATTTTTTTTTTATTTGACTTTTTGTTCTCTACAAATATGTTTGATTAAGGTTTATCAGTAGCTTTGCAATATACGGTAGTGAGAGGTGGACATTTACCAGAGGAGACAAAGAAAAAAGCAGGAAGCTTATAACGGTGCTTCGGAATAGGGAACAATGGACCCCTCCATTGTTCCCTATTCCGAAGCTAGATAGATTGAATAGAAAGAAAAAAAATTTATGTACGTAGAATGCAACATCCTTCTTAATATGCTGAAATTTTTTTAAGGGGATGATCAGATCATCAAACTGAATAACTTTCTCTATGGAACTAACATCGAATTCGCGAAAAAAAAATCTGCTCTTCCATACAAAACTGCAAACCTACTCGAACCAAATATATGGGACGGCAGATTTTTTTTTCGCGATTTCGATGTTGGTGCCATAGAGAAAGTGGTTCAGTTTGATGGTCTGGTCTGATCATCCCCTTCAAAAAGTGTCAGCATATTAAGAAGGACCCTGTATATTTTTTATTAAGAGAAGATGTTTCTCGCATTTTTATTGAAGATAATTAATTGATTGAGAAGTGTCCGTTAAAATTGAACCGATAATAGAGGGTTTACCGGGGTAATCGTGCTATATTTATTATGTACCTGTGTATAAATAAGAGAGAAATAAATACTTTTTAATTTAATTTACTTTTGAACGAATACGTATAAGAATTTTTCAAAACTTCTTTTCTTTGGTCTTTGTGTGTTTTATTATAACAAAAGAAGAATCTTCCGGCCTTCGTTTTAATCCAAACCTTCTAGCAATACTAATTTTAGTAGGAGTTTGTTTCATTTTTGATAGCCTATTATTTTCATCCCATTGCTTGGCAAAGGCCCTATTCATTTCCATTTTGTTAAAGCCCGAGCTACTATCGACAAAAGCATTTAGGTCATGTCGCAACCTCTTCCAGGACGTTGAAAACCGTCTCCCGGGTCTCATTACTACCCGGCTGCATCATGAAGGTGCATCCAGTATACATGACCGACCTAATTATCGTTATATAATTACCCACTGCACAGAGTATCGGTAGGTACTACTAGTGAAACGTGGATGTTCTGAGGTTTCAGAATATCTCTGACTACCCCCTCGGGGAATATAGTCGTGAGCATATGCTATGCTATGCTATATAATTACCCTAATAACCCTTTTAGCGGGCTATCACAGTCCAGTGGCGCCCTCATCACATTTAAAAAAGATTTCTCAATAAAGAAAGCCTAAATTAAAAAAGTGCTCAACATCAAAACTACTAAAGCCTTCAAGCTATTTTCATAGAATACTTTTATAGGTTTTCTAAACATACAAATTTTGAAAAAAGAAAAAAAACGGCCGCTTTTGTTTTTATTCGAAATTGTCTAAAAGTGGAATGTTTATAGAACCTATAAAAGTATTCTATGAAAATAGCTTGAAGGCTTTTGTAGTTTTGATGTTGAGCACTTTTTTAATGTAGGCTTTCTTTATTAAGAAATCTTTTTTAAAGTGATGAGGGCGTCACTGGACTGTGATAGCCCTCTTAACGGCAAGTAGATACCTATAACAATAAACGACGTAGTCCAGAGTGCCGTTACCGGGTGGATGGAGGCATTAATAAAACCAAGTATTGGGTTGGATAGAGATTGATTGAGCCTAATCTATCCTGGAACCCGCAACGAAATTTTATCAAAGAAGATAGGAGGAGAAAGAAAACTAGTTTAGTTTGATTGTTTTTTTCTTGAATGTAGTTTTGTTTTGAAGCGGAAGTGCAATTTACGAAGCGTCACATAGCTGTCAAAAACATCGACGAACTCGCATCCATCAGATCGACGGAGGCTTTATATGAGATTGAAAGTTTCAACGAATAATTTAAGGTTGTGACCATAAAGGTATCATATAGAGGAACTGACAGCTGAGAGAGCGAGATGTACCTATCGGCGCCACTGTATAATAGAAAGAGATACGTGACGCGAGGCAATAGAACCGTTTTTGGGAACTTGTCAGCACAATCGACTGGGTAAATATTCGTGCTCTGTGAATAATTAGTGAATCTAAAGTGAAGTCGTAGATTATTTTGTGAAATATACTAACACTATTTCATTAAATTACCTACGATTTCACGTTAGATTCACAATTATACACAGAACTCGAAGTTTTAGGGTGCCGATAAGTGCCGACAAATGCACAAAAAACGGTTTCATTTGACAACTCATGTCAGTTACTCTATTCCGACAGGTATAATAACTTTATGGTTGTGACGATGTTTGCGCAAGCTTAGTGAATTGCATTGCTGTATTTCTGACACGGTATTTCATTATGACAAGCTTTTTGACCAAATAACTTCAAAGATAAATAAAAAAGTTTCACAATTAGTACAATAATTAAACTAAAATAACAACAACATTATTAAAGGTATGAGTAACTCGAGGGAATGAAATTAATACCTTCGTGATGTCATTAGAAGTACCTAGGTATAATTATTTAATATTACACTCTCAAAACTGGCAATCATAAATGACGTGAATTCAGCTTAAAATAGAAGGATTCACCTCAAGTATGGGAGCATACTGATGTCACCATAAAGTACGATGATAATACTGTTGCTGATGACAACGGCATTTAAGATGACGTGTCACCATGGATTTAGTAGAACGAGCATATATTATTATTATGATTATGTTTTCCTACTATTTATCGATGACATCTTCAGTTATGTCCTATTATTTTTCCTACTATTTTCCTAATAAGACAATTCAGTAATAGTATTTTAGTAGGATTCTACTACGATTACGCGACACTCCGTTTAAATGAGGTATAGCTAAACCATTATAATTTAGAGATTGTAAAAAAAAATCGACATGAATTCCATAACTATACGCCAACTATACGCTACCATTTTCTGGGGTCAAAACTCAAAATTCAAAAATTTTTATTCAAAATAATATCATATAGATAGCTTTTTGTCGTCATTTTTTGACTCTACCACCGCGTCGGAAGGTCCTTTTTCCCATAGCTGGAGAAATTATCTTCTTTAGGCCAGAGTACCTTTTGTCACAGCAAACTTTTTGCAGTTATTTGTCGCGAATCTTATAAGTCTTATAACAGGTGATTTTGACAATGTTCTGAGGTGACCTACATTTGACTGTACCTACAACTGAGGAACGAGAACTTCCATAGGTATCTTGAGTCAGGCACACACAATACAAATCTGTACATTACGTTTAACTATATACCATTCATGGACTTGACATGCTTGATCACAGAGATATTTATCTTGTGTACGAAGATAAACGAGTGTCTGTGCTGTACCCATTGTTTAGTTGCTATGTCCGACACACTTTCTTTCATTTCTTTATCCTAACATGTATCTATGTATAGACATAATTTAAATATGAATAAAGAAAGGCTGAATGACATAGATGAAATTGGATTCTAAAGTATTTTCAATGGCAGATTTGGTCTTGATTGTTTCTTCTAATATGCAGACACTTTTTTAAGGGGATGATCAGACCGTCAAACTGAACAACTTTCTCTATCGGCACTAGCCTAAAAATCGCGAAAAAAATCTGCTCTTCCATACAAAACTGCAAACCTACTCGAGCCATATGTATAGGACAGCAGATTTTCTTTTTCGAGATTTCGATGTTGGGCCAATAGAGAATGTTGTTCAGTTATATTCCGCGAGGGGGTAGTCAGAGATATTCTGAAACTTCAGAACATCCACGTTTCACTAAAAACATAAATATATATACTATAATTTATTGTAAAAATACATTATTATAAAAGAAAGTTATGTACTACGTTAAACGTTAACAATAAATTAATTGTTAAAGGTTTAGGAATAGCATGCCTCTTGCCATATTTTCCATTCTCATCCATTGATATCTTTGACTAAGATTGATATTCAAATCCACCTTCCTAGTTAAACCGATGAATCAACGATTTCAAGTGAAATCAAGGAGCCAAAACCTTAATTTTTTTTTTTAAATTGGTTGCTCATTTTTAGGGTTCCGTACCCAAAGGGTGAAAACGGGACCCTATTACTAAGCCTACGTTGTCCGTCCGTCCGTCCGTCTGTCTGTCTGTTTGTCTGTCCGTCCGTCTGTCCTACCTATTTAGGGCTGTAACTTTTAGTTGAAATTTTCTCAGATTATGCGTTATTACGGCGGATTTTTTAACAAATATTAAAAATGTCAAAAAGTTAAAAATTAATTAAATTTATTTCTCAACAAGAAACTAGCTTACAACAAATACTAAAAACCGGCCAAGTGTGAGTCGGTCTTGCGCTAAAAGTCCCGAACAAAAAAAGTTTTTTTTTTCTATGTTAATAATGTTGTGTTCTGTGGTGGTGTGGTATGGAACCCTCGGTGCGCGAGTAGTCCGACTCGCACTTGACTGGTTTTATTTTAATTTTATTTCTATTACGTCTATAGTGAAAGTTGTTTAAGTAATAATACAGGGGTATTTTTTACACACTACTAGGGTATTTTTTTTATTTTTTATTTTTTTTATTTTTTACATACATAAGAAGTCTCATAAAAGACCAAAATAGCTAATTGTTTCACCTTCATTGATTTAAACTAACATGTATATTTTCGTCTATATTTCGTGATGTTCTCTCTCATACTGCTGATACTGATGACTGTGACAACATTGTAAGCATAATATACTCACGAGCTCACGACTACAACAACCACCGTGTACTAAGGTTAATTAATGTTTAAATACAATGTTAAACATTAATTAACCTTTGTACACACGGCGACACATCAAGCTATACAAAACAAACATAAGCTGACCATGCGACGCGACCTACGCGCGGCCAGGAATGCGATTTTTGAATCTATCTCATTCGCTGAGTTCAGCACTTGAAAATGTCAAAATTACCATGGAGATATGCATCTTTCTGATGCTGATGCGATTTGACTTTCAAAAATCGCACTCCTGAAGTATGATTTTTGAAAGTCATAAATAGAAAGATGTGTATCTCCACAGTAATTTTGACATTTTCAACTGCTGAACTCAGCGAATGAGATTCAAAAATCGCACTCCAGGCCCTGCACCCGGACTTTCGATGTTCGATATATCGCCACTGTTTCGGTCCGCACTTCATTGTAATAGAGTTGACATTGGAACGAAAACGTTCACGCAATCGCGAAGTTCGAATGTGCGGGTAGAGGCCCAGTTTATTTTGGTTTTGTATAGCTTGATGTGTCGCCATGTGTACTGCCGGAACGTAGATCTACGCGACGAATAATTTTGTAGATTTTCTATCGTGCTTAGGATTGTAACTGTCTATAATAAAGCTAGAAAATAAATAAAAGGCGCGTTGTGCAAGCAAGTACACTTTTCTTTAAAAATAAAAAGAGAAAGGTTATTCTAACCCGGTGACAGTTTTTCCTACACAACCTTAAATAGACTAGAAACACATAAAAAAAAACACCCAGAAAAGCACCGGCACGTATACCTATGTAAAAGTATAGTTAGGTACCTACGGTGCTTTCTTTCGTATAGGAAAGGGTTATTGTGGCAGATAAATATTATAGCAGATTCAGAATCACGATCATTGTTTTCAACAATGAATAATCCAATTAACATAACAGTTTTCTCTTGATATTATATGCATATTCACGTTCTGGCAATTTTGCTTTCACATTAACGTTTTGAATTTCTGCACTGTAGTTTCAACGGATCGAAGGGACTGGATGCAACAAACATAGGACCGAGTAAGCTGGCATGAATTGAGAGAGGCCTTTGTCAATCAGTGAAGTACTTATAAGTAGGAATAGACTGACATTGGTACCGATTCGGACTGTGCCACGACTTAACTTAACTAAATTTATTCCTGTCACTTTCTAAAATAAGATTAAGAAAAGAGACAGGAAACCAACAACTGACTTTAGTGCTGTCAAAGTGACGTTACATGCCCAAAATAAGATGCCATCATAATGTACGCCATCTTATTTAAGGCGTTTTTGGGCGTGTAACGTCACTTTGACAGCACTAAAGTCAGTTGTTGGTTTTCTGTCTCTTTTCTTAATCTTATTTTAGAAAGTGACAGGAATAAATTTAGTTAAGTTAAGTCGACCAAAATAAGACGCCATCATAATGTACGCCATCTTATTTAAGGCGTTTTTGGGCGTGTAACGTCACTTTGACAACACTAAAGTCAGTTGTTGGTTTTCTGTCTCTTTTCTTAATCTTATTTTAGAAAGTGACAGGAATAAATTTAGTTAAGTCGTGGCACAGTTCGAATCGACACCATTGTCTGCTGAACATAATATACAGGGTCCTTTTTAATATGCTGACACTTTTTTAAGGGGATGATCAGACCATAAAACTGAACAACTTTTTCTATGGGACCAACATCGAAATCGCAAAAAAGAAATCAGCTCTTCCATACAAAACTGCAAACATATTCGAGCCAAACGTATGGGACGTTTGGCTCGAATATGTTTGCAGTTTTGTATGGAAGAGCTGATTTTTTTTTTCGCGGTTTCGATGTTGTTCCCATAGAGAAGGTTGTTCAGTTTGATGGTCTGATCATCTCCTTAAAAAAGAGTCAGCATATTAAGAAGGACCCTATGGGTGTGAATCTTCAGGGCAGGGCTCCCAACACATAACTGCGACGTCGCATCGCGTCGCAAACATCTGCGAGGGCTAATACGATAGAAAATCATACATAAGTCATCGTAACAAGAATCGAGTCCCTGTGGTGTCGACTAAGAAAAGCACCACCCCATTTCCTCCCGTGGGTGTCGTAAAAGGCGACTAAGGAATCTACCGGAGGATGGGCAGCAGCCTCCTCTGAGTACACATATTCAATCTGACTGCGATCGCCAACCCGCCTGCCAAGCGTGGCGATTATGGCAAATCCCCCCATTTTTTGGGGAGGCCTGTGTCCAGCAGTGGACGTCTACGAATAAGAATAGAGTGCAGATATTTGCGATGTGCTGTGACGTTGCAGAACTTATGTGTGGGAGCGCTGATTCATCTAGTCGTACATTTATTCATCTTGTTTCAAGAAAAGGCATACAATTTTATAGCATAATTATAATTTTATAGACTCTTTACTGAAGCGGTGAATTAAGACCATCAAACTGAAAAAATTTCACAAAAATAAACGGATATTTCATACATTTAAGTCGAGTAGGTTTTGTTTTGTAGGGAGCAGCAGATTTTTTTCGCGTTTCCTGAGTTTAGTGAAAGTTGTTCAGTTTGTTGGTTTTGCCACTCTCGTAATATTTTTAAACGACTTATCCAACGATACCACACGCCATGGGGAGACAAGAAAAAAAACGCCATTCCCACTTCGTGTGTAGGAGAGACGTAAAAAAATATTTTTCAAGATTTTATTATACCACGGACTTGATGACCATGCCAAATTACAGCTTTCTAGTAGGTACTAAGCATCTCTGATCTAAGCCGCGGACAGATGGACAGACGGATAGAAGGACGGATATGGCGAAAATACAGATATGGGTTCCTTGTTGACTTCGGAACCCTAAAAATGGCTATAAAGATGATTAAGGTGTTATAATTTTATGATAAATGCAATGTATCGGATCACCTCACTTTCGACACTCGTCTCAAGTGTTGAAAGTTTTCTTGTAATATATTATTGGAAACAAGTACCTATCAATACTTAACTAAACAAAGTGGAAAGCAAAGTTTATTTAGTAAGTTGGACAGTAACAATCAAAAGCGCAGTGTCACCGGAGAAAACGTACGTACAAAGATATTTTCCATCATACTACTATGCATTGAAAATGAAAATAATTACAGCCGATAGTTTTGTAGTACCTAGACGGATAACCGTCTTATTGTCAATGCTACCAATGGATAAATAAGCAACAATTTAAAACTTTTTTTTAGGGTTCCGTACGCAAAGGGTGAAAATGGGACCCTATTCTTAAACCTACGCTGTCCGGCCGTCCGCGTCCATCTTAGCTTCAGAGGGTTGTATTTTCTGAACCTTAATAGGTAGCCAGTTGAAATTTTCACAAAATATGTATCATATTGGATTCCTTTCTTTCAATGATCTATAATTATTAAGAGTGAGCAAATAAGAGGATTGTGCAACATCCACATAAATCTGTTAGTTTTAAGAATGCGAAGAAAATGTTAAAACTATTTTAGTGTAATAAATGAAATAAAAACAAAATTTGATGACAAATAATAAAAAATACAAAGGTTAAAAATTGTCGGTAATACAAAAAGTTAATTCCCCAAAAAGAAACGTTTTTTTTTTTCAAGGCTTTTTTGTTTTCGCTCTATCGTAAAAACGGCAATACCTACCTATACAAGCTTCAAAATTGGTATGATTATAGTTACTCAATTGAAAAACAGCAAATTATAATAGAAACCCGTGAAGTGTTTCTGCTTGCGCAAAGAATCCGAGAAAAAAAAGATTGGTAATATTGTCTGGCGGAACGGAACCCTCGTGTCCGACTCGCGCTTGGCCGGTTTCTGCGAGCAATAATGGAGGCACGACATTGAGGATGAGACCAGTAACTAAGAAGCCGCTTTAAAAAAACTCATCTCAATGAGTGGGGACGTGGGGACATTTGGGTCGAGAAAGATTGCAATTTTGTATGGAACAGCTTATTTTTTTCGCGATTTCAACGTTGTAGGTACCATGAAGAAAATTTTTCAATTTCATGGTCCAGCGACCCGATATCAGGTCAGATGGACAAAAGATTTCTTTTGCTCTTCTTAATTACGGAATCCAAGGGCAGACCTCATATTATATTTGTAATCATACAATAGCCCTAAGGCCGACCAATTAAGGCAAGCACAGAGGTTGGGGTTGGAATGGACTCCAATAGGATAAAATATGCTTAACTTACGGTATCTACTTACATTATATACCCTTGAGCCTATGCCCCGTAACATTATTAAACGACATAAGATGATCTAGTTGAACCTCCATCTGGAAATGCACTAAGAAAATATTCCCACTAGGTGCACAAACTATTACACGATGAAAATATATTTGACTTAAGGGAGAGAGCTAGGTTTGCGAGTAAATCTAAAGAGAGGTATTATGTCCGCCACACACATACCGAATTGCAATCCGGAATCCTGAATCAGGATTACGATTTCGTATGGATTTTCCGTGATTGCGAAGGTATCAAATCCTTTGCAAAATCACAATTCTGATTCGGAATTCTGGATTGCAATTCCGTATTTGTGTTGCGGACCTTACACAACGTGTTAATGAATTAACGCAAAACTAGAAAGTAGTTTGTTTAGAATCGAGAGTAGAGTCGAATTATCATGGTTTCAACAAAGGTTTTTTTTTTTTTTCAAAATATTAAATAATTTATTTGCAAAATTTAAAATTTTCTGAACCCGATGTCAACCCACCGCACGGGCACACTCACCCTACTTACTACCAAAAACAGATTATAAAAATGTATCCATGAGTACGTTAGCGCTTTCTTTCAGTGCTGAAATGATAACAAATCATTTTTGCCTCAAAACTTAAAATGCGAATAACTTTAAATTTAAGTATCAAAATAATGAAATTATTGTTTCAATCTAATTATTTTGTTATAAATCAGTTGGGTTGTATGAGGTTTTGCGCTAATTCATTAACACGTTGTATAGATACGGCTGTTTAGGTATGCCAAGTCTGAAAAAATAAACTTTGCATTAGCCTATGGTAGAGCGCAGGGTCAAGATAAATTACCATAGTTTATTCCGATTTACCCGTGGTTTGATCTTATGAAGTCATTGAGATAACAATTCTTTAACACTAGACCTGACTTGAACCTTGATTTTAGCGGTAGATATAGTACCTACCGAAGGGTTCAGAATAACATTTTTCAATTGTGTATTTGAATTGATACAACACAACAATGGCTATAACATTATTAATAATCCTTGCAAATTTTGAAAACTATTTGGAAATTCATTAGCACGGGGTTCATGAATTTCCAAATAGGATATAAATAGAGTCAATACAATAGAAGGATGATGAATAGAGTATATCAGGGGTTTACTACTAAACTATTGTAGCGGTGCCCTTGTCAAAATAATTATGTGTGTAATTTTACTTTTAAGGCATAGAAATTAAAACAACTTTAGAAAAATATAAAAATGTTAAAGAAGTTTGGCGGAAGGCCATGTAATGTGAGACCCAGATTAAGAGGTCCCATACATGAATGAAACTTAGTAATACGTGTAGAGTGAATCAAAACTAACAAAAATGTAAATTGGTTGTAATCTGTAGAAGTTGGGGGAAAGGTATTTCTCCTTTTGTATCAAGTGTGTGAAACTTATAATCTTTCTTATTAGATAGAGCACTCAATCTTCTACGCATTCATTGCCTTTATTTTAATGAAAATTCACGACAACCGTACCATATTATGATAATAGAAGAAAACGAAATCACACAAACTATCAGTTCAACCAAGCCAAATACGTTCCGTAACGACCAAAAATACCTCAGTGATAATATTAAATGAAAAAAGCTGTCGTGGTTGCGTTTTGCTACTGTTTTTTTGACGATTTGTCTATTTTACTAGTAATTTCTACTTTTGAATCCGGACTTCTGAAGATGTGGAAGTTTTTTTAAAAATGCCTTAATTTTTTCTGTTTTTAATAATTATGACCGCCGTCCTGAATGGCTTTTAGTTTTCGTAAAAATGGCTGTGTCCAAATCTGCCATTGTTCTTTGAAAGCTTTCAATGATAAAGTTAGTCATTATAAGTTAACTTGCTGATCTCTACACATATTTTCAAATCGGGGAATAAAACTTTATAAGGCTACGCTCATTTCTTGATTGGCTTCCACATTGATTTTTAAGAGGGCTATCACAGTCCAGTGGCGCCCTCATCACATTAAAAAAGATTTCTCAATAAAGAAAGCCTAAATTAAAAAAAGTGCTGAACATAAAAACTACAAAAGCCTTCAACCTATTTTCATAGAATACTTTTATAGGTTCTAAACATTCCACTTTTAGACAATTTCAAATAAAAACAAAAGCGGCCGTTTTTTTCTTTTTTCAAAATTTGTATTACCTTAAAAAAACTTATAAAAGTATTCTATGAAAATAGCTTGAAGGCTTTAGTAGTTTTAATGTTGAGCACTTTTTGCTATTTATACAGCTGCAGCTTGAAATGCTAAGGATGTTGCATAGGAAATGAGAATTCTTATAGCTTTTGAATTTAGTTGGATATTCATTTTTGACCGTTATCTAAAACATCCACCTAATCGGAACAAGCAAAGGACGTACACAAGCAAAAGTCGAAAAAATACATTCTAGAAACAAGATATCTCTTAATCTCAAATATATATTTATATCATGTCTTGGACTAAGATGATTCCACTAACGTTTGAAGAATGTTTAATTCTCAAAATTCATGATTTAATTTCTTGGGACGAGAATTGTATTGTATTACTGTTTCTGGGTTCGAAATTTATATCTTGAATTAAAACAGATTTGTTTCTCGCGAGTAACATTTGAATTTTGATACAAGAAATTACCTTGTTCTTAGCCCAAAAAATACGAAACATTTTATATTTTAAACAAAGACATTTTCGAGGTTCCTTATATCGAAATGCGAAAATATCTTCACTCAAATAATATTACTTGCTTACAAGTATTTCATTTTTCTGTGTAAGGGAGTTCAATAATGAAATTCGCTTCTTCTTGCAAAGTGAATTCTGTTATGGTAAGGATCTTGAATCCACCCAAATTTTTCGATATTATTTTCCTCTTTTTAGTTCGTTTTGGGAGTAAGCAGGCCTGTACCCGGACTTTCGATGTTCGATATAATTATCGCTACTGTTTCGGTCCGCACTTCATTGTAATAGAGTTGACATTGGAACGGAAATGTTCACGCAATTGCGAAGTTCGAATGTGCGGGTAGAGGCCCAGATTCCAGGGTTGAAAGCCCCTGCAATATAGGATTATATTCTCACCTTCTCTTTTCATCTGGAGTGCGATTTTTGAATCTCATTCGCTAAGTTCAGATACGCATCTTTCTACTGCTGATTTGACTCTTTTTTTGAAAGTCAAATCAGCAGTAGAAAGATGCGTATCTCCACAGTAATTTTGACATTTTGAACTGCTGAACTCAGCGAATGAGATTCAAATATCGTACTCCTGAGCATGAGCTATTTGGCATGAAAATCATTCTGGATTACATTGATAGATTGTTTTTATTTGTTTCAGATAAAATATCTTCGTAGTCAAAATGGCAAAAGTAATAGTAAATTCTACACAAACCGTACTAAAAGATACGTATGACTATTATTTGTGGACTCTATCACTTTCAGGTAAGATTTAACTTTTATTATTGGTATCATACCATAGAGGAAAGAAGTAGGTATAAAGTGAACATCGCGATTCATGACGTTGTCCCATTCAACTGCGGCGATATAGTACTCTGGCATTTAGTTGCTCTCTCACTGCGGTCACGTGTTGCAGTTACATTTAAAACAATTTAATCTGCATAAAAAATGCCGTGGTATACTGAGATACTGCACAAACAATTCAAAAAATGTAAGCAAATGTACAGAAATAACTTTTCATAGGTAAGCAAGATGATTTAATTATTAAAAATAATTTTTAATATTATTTTAAACAATATTTTTTTCCCGCCTTCGAAAATATACTAAGCAAACGCAAATAAGGACAAACCTATACGCAAAAAAGAGAAGACAGTAGATATTGCCAGTCATGTAAATTATAGTGAAGGACAAACCTATAGGCGAAAAAGAGAAGACAATAGTATTCACGAAGCTATATATGTTTTTTGTCTTTCTCGCGCGTATAATTTTAACTATCTTCTTATCTCTCTCTCTCTTCAATCTTCTTGCACACGCCCCCCCCCCCCCCCCCGTTTGCCTCTCCGGCTGCCGCACATAGCGCATGAATTTTTGTTTGTCGCACTATCTCTATACCTATACTTTTTCCTCTATGTATTATGATAGAAAGATGATATGTATTCTACGAAAGATGTTTAAGGGTGCGCTAAGAAATTATTTTCGATGAAGAAAAATTATGTTATTTTTTTTTCGATATTTTAATTTCTAGCGGTCGGAGTCTCAGGCAAAAGTTTGTACAAACTTAAGATCATTCACAGTATGCGGCCTGTATCCACTGTTTCCTTATCTGGCTCAGCGTATTGCTGCAGCGTTAACTGCAGCGCTGTTAATTCTGACAGAACCTGATTGATTATTTGTGGCTGGGCTATTGCAAGCAAGGGTCGTTGTAACACTGAGACCAGAGGGTCTACCCGCACATTCGATTCGAACTTTTGCGTGAATGTTTTTGTTCCAATTTCAACTCTATTACAATGAAGTGCGGACCGAAACAGTGGCGATATAGTGAAGATCGAAAGTGCGGGTAAGGGGGCAGCGCTAGTCCTTTGTGTTCGCCCCAAGCTCACCCATATTTTACGCGTACCTCCGAACTTATGGTCTGTTCTTTTCATTCTCGGGAATGCAGGTTTCCTCACGATGTTTTCCTTCACCGCAGAGCTAGTAAATGATAAATACAACTGTACATCAAATCCAAAGAACTTAGTGGTACAGGCTAGGAATCGTACCGCGGCGTCATTATTGAGGCGCTAGCTCTCTTCCGTATCCGGGCTATCGTCGCTCAACAGACAGAACCTGACGCAACAGCATAGGTTTTAGAAATGACACCCGGGAGGAAATGGGGTAGTCTATTCTGAGCTGAAAATAGTCCTCAATATTCCTCCCTATTATGGGCTAATCATGACGAAGAAAGAGGATATAAGGCAATGAATATACATATTTTTAGTGTTCCGTACCAAAATTGGAAAAATGGAACACTTATGCAATCAGCTCGGTGTCTGCCCGTCCGTCTGTCACAGGCATTTTTCTCAGAGACCATAAGACATAGAAAGTTGAAACTCGGTACAGATATAGAAATTGGTGGTCCAATATCATAAATGAAGAAAAAAGCGGTATTTTTATATTGGGGGGCAATTTGGGGAGTAAGAAAGGGTAAATAAAAATAAAAAAATTTCTACCCTATGGTGTGGGGTATCAATTGAAAGCTTATGAAAATACTAGTCTAAAAATATACTTTTCAAATTTTTTATAAAAACTTTGTTTAACAAAATTTTCAATTCAATCCGAGAAATTTCTGTCCCCACCTCTATTTCAAGAAAATCATGAACATTAGAAATAACGTGTAGATGGCGGAAAAATTATCAGGGTGGCTCTAACTTGGATAGTTTTTTTTCTATAGCCAAAAAACTAACACCAGTGAGACCAGTGTAAAATGATCTTCAGTCTCTACCTATCTACCTATTCTTTGTTTTTATATGAACTAAATTATTGTACCTACCTATGTAAAGTGCTCATTGAAATAAATATTTTTGTATTTTTTTTTAGTTACTATGTGACCACATACTAAGTAAGTGTCAGTTTATAGTTTTTTATTTTTTCAGATAACAGAACAAAAGGATGGCCCCTGGTCGACTCCCCAGCCCCTACAATCTTCTACACACTACTGTATCTATTCATCGTCTGGATTGGTCCCAAGCTGATGAAGAATCGACAACCGTTCAAACTGAACTGGTTACTAGTCCCTTACAACCTAGCCATGGCTGGGTTGAACGCTTACATCGCTATAAGATTGTTAACCGCATCGTTTAGGTTGAGATATAGTTACATTTGTGAGCCTTGTCGGCAGAAATACGACCCAGATGAGTTACAGGTGAGTTTAATAGTTAGACAAGTTAATGCACGACTGTCCCGCGGGGCGTAGACGTTGAGGGAGGCGAGGTAAGATGTAAGCGGGGGGCGGGTTGGTGTAGCGGGGAAGGGAACTGCGCACAGCTCAGAGGAAGTAACACGCGCTACCCCGACTCCTCCAAAACGTCTGTGTCCCGCGGGAAGGTAACGCGCGATTAGTACTATTATAGTCTATGGTCGACGGGGACAGTCAAATTGTCAGGATGGACGGCGTAATTATCACCCTTTGGGTAGGGAATCCTACAAAAGAGCCATTGTGAATTATTACGGTGGCTAAAATGTTTAGCTGGATTGTCACTGCGATAATACATTCTACACACAGCGGCTCTCGTTTAGCCGCATTGTTATCAAGTTGCATTGCAAGATGACCATATACCTACCTACTAACGCATAACTAAACAGAAGCAAATAATAAAATAAAGGGTTATTGTTTTTTTTAGTATTTGATACGTTTTTCTGTTTAAATTTAAATCATAATAATTTTTTTTATTCAAATACTTACATTATGAAATTGATATTAATCAATATTAATTATTAATTATTAATCATAATTAATAATTAATATTAATTATTATTTAATAATCATAATTCATAATTAATATTAATAAATAATCATAACTAATATTAATTTACACTTTTCATCATTCATCATCATCACTGATACAAGCACCTCTAGTGTCAGAAATTTAAACTGAAAACTGACGAAGCGGCGATTCATTACGGCTAGCGTGTTTAAGCTGATACAGGGTGTTATGGTAAACAGTTGCATACCCATGATACTGAACCACTTTCCCTAAGAAACTTACAGGAATATAGTAAATAAAATAATTGGACTTTCCATACTAAATGCAATCAGTTGATCGAAAGTTTGTGTGAAAAGTCGAATTTTTTTATGCGAATTTCCTAAGGTTTCTTAGGGAAAGTTGTTCAGTATCATGAGTGCAGTAATGCAACTGTTTACCCTAACACCCAGGCCCTGTACTCGCACTTTCGATGTTCGCTATATCGCCACTGTTTCGGTCCGCACTTGGAATAGAGTTGACATTGGAACGAAAATGTTCACGCAATTGCGAAGTTCGAATGTGCGGCCCTGTTTTGAAGAACGCTATGCGCTGATACAATGCCGCAGATGTTCGATGAGCCGTAATACATTCCGGCTAAACATTTATCCGCCGTAATACGAAAAAGGAGTGCGATTTTTGAAACTCATTCGCTGAGCTCAGCAGTTGAAAATGTCAAAATTACTAAGGAGATACGCATCTTTATACTGCTGATTTGACTTTCAAAAATAGCACTTCTGAAGTATGATTTTTGAAAGTCAAATCAGCAGTAGAAAGATGCGTATCTCCATAGTAAATTCGTCATTTTTAACCGACTTCAAAAAAAGGAGGAGGTTTCTCAGTTCGACCGTATATATATATTTTTTTTTATGTGTGTTCGCGGATAACTTCGTCGTTTATGAACCGATTTTGATGATTCTTTTTTTGTTGGAAAGGAGATGTCCCGAGGGTGGTACCATGATAAGGAAACCAGGATCTGATGATGGCATCCCAGAGAAATCGAGGGGAACCTTCGAAAATCGTACTGCCGACTAGTGCGTTTTTTAATTTAAAGCACTCCTATTAAATCGAACTAATGAATTCACCACTGAAAATTGTGAAATAAACTAAATTTTAACAAAAAATTAAAACCGCCTTCAAAAAAACTAAAAAGTTAAAAAATAATATTGCAGCCTATGACTTTTTCGTTCGCATCATAAGAACATTAATTTGTTTTATAGAAGTCGGTGTCAAGCCAAGCTAAAAAATGCAAGCCATGTCGCGAATCGTACCGGCTTGACAGCGACTTCAATAAAACAAATTAATGTTCTTATGATGCGAACGAAAAAGTCATAGGCTGCAATATTATTTTTTAACTTTTTAGTTTTTTTGAAGGCGGTTTTTAACTGCTGAGCTCAGCGTATGAGTGAATTGACTTCTGCTCTGCTTTTTAAAACGGCTTACTTTTTTAAAGTCAACGAAGAACAATGTCGCGAGCAAAAGCTAAGTGCTTCATAAATTATTAATTAGTTCATGAACTCTAATATTCCCTCTTTACAAATATGACTACGTATTTACTAAGACATCGTTTGAGAAGAGTATAGCAATTTTCCTGAAGATGAAATTTACGTTACGCTTTGAGAACACTTTCAAGATTGTCGAACAAACTTTCCTTTTATTTCAATATTGAACTCGAAGCAAGCTAATAATTAGAGGGTGGTCCAACCTTTGTACAAAATATTTGACCCGCTAGGAACAATCTGAAAAAATATTTTTATTTACATTACTAAAAAATTTAGTGTACTTACTTAAAATTAACCAATCCTAACCAATTGGACAGGTTTATTTTATTGAGAGAGTATAGTCAATAAGTAAACAAACAGCATAAAATTTGCAGTTGGTTAGGACATTGCAGGCTGAATCACCTGATTGTCTGAAAAGGAAAGTGATTCCGTGCTTCGGATGGCACGTTAAGCCGTTGGTCCCGGCTGCTATCTCTAGTGGTAGTAGTCGTTACATAAAAACCACGTCAGAGGCCGAAAGGCGGTCTGAAAAAACTCTGACACCAGGGCTCTGCCCACACGATAAGAAGAAGCATAAAATTTAAAAACCTTCAATGAGAAAATAAAAATACATACGCTCGAAAAACATAGCCCAGCCCTCCTTTGCGCCAAGCGCAGTCGGGTAAAAAAATTATGTTCTTCAAGATAGAGATAAACAAAAAATCTTTTCATGTTATCCAATTTTTCCCAAAAAAAAATTATCGTTCGGACCCCCCTGTATAAGTATATATTAATTACGGAGCTTTGCCTCTAATGCTGGTTGGCAATTAATAAGATTAGTTATACATTTGATGATCATTTCTGAAGGCCGATTTGGGCGATGAGTCTTTAATAATGCTAATTTCCGAGTACTTACAACCCGAATTCCTTTAAAGTACGACTGAATAGACATCTTCTGGGTAAGCTCGCTCCCTCCGGAACCATCGGTCCACTTTCCCGATCGGTCTACTTACCCACACGGTCCACTTTCCCGATCCGTTTACTTCCCGATCAGTCCACTTACCCGATCTGTCTACTTGTCCAAACTGTCCACTTTCCTGATCGGTCTACTCATGACCCCATCTTCGTCCTGAGGACTGGATTGAGGTCAAGAGCCAACCCATAGTTAATAATAAAAAAAAAGAACAGAAAATTCGGGTACACAGGGTTAAAATTGATATCAACTAGAAGTCAAGCTTCTTAAAGTGCAGTAGAATCACCAGAAAAATCTTAATCCATTACTATATGGATCAAAATGGCTTATAATATACGAGTAAGGCGTCCCGCTGATTGTAGAAGCTTGTTTTCTGACCTTACATCGCCGAGATCTCTATTCATGTGGTTTTAAGTGTATGAGTATGCAGTATGCACACAGCACCTTTTTTACATATTATAGTGTACTAGCGACCCGCCCCGGCTTCGCACGGGTACAATGATATAAACCTTCCTCTTGAATCACTCTATGTATTGAATTAACTCCTGTGTAAACATACACTAGAATCAAATTTCGTTCGCCTATGAAATAGGTGCATAATTTTACGGTCGGATCTCGGTCTATTGGTATTTGGTGCTCATAAGTTTTGCTACAATCTGCTCTCTGATCTGATCTGATCTGATCTGTTTTGTTTGACTTTGACTCTTAGATGAAAATAAAATTAACGTTGACTTAACTTTGAATCTAAATAAAAGAAGACAAACATCCAGTTTTTTTTTTATTAAGAATGGGTTTTCTCTTGACCTCAATTCAGTCCTCAGGACGGAGATGGGGTCGAAGATGTAGCGAGCTTACCCAGAAGAAGCCTATTCACTCGTAATTTAAAGGAATTCGGGTTGTAACAGCTTCATCCTTTTCGTAATTTCTTAAAGTTTTCAATCTTAATTCTAAAACAATTAAATTAAATTTCAGATAGCAGACGCTGTGTGGTGGTACTACTTCTCGAAGCTTCTAGAATTCTGCGACACATTCTTCTTCATATTGAGGAAGAAAGATGAGCAGCTGACGTTCCTCCATGTTTACCACCACTCTACGATGTTTAGTTTCTGGTGGATCGGGATCAAATGGGTGCCCAGTGGATCCAGTAAGTTTTATTAGCATATTATGCTCTCTACTATAATTATACAGAGTCCTTGGATGATCAGACCGTCAAACTGAACAACTTTCTCTATGGGATCAACATCGAAATCGCGAAAAAACATCATCTGTGCCACACAAAACTGCAAACCTACTCGAGTCAGAAATGTATTGGACAGCAGATATTTTTTTCGCGATTTCGATTTTTGTGTTTTAGAAAAAAGTTGTTCAGTTTGACGGTCTAATCTTCCGCATATTTAGAAGGACCCTATATAATTATGGTTATTTTGGCAAATCTGAACCAGGCCACTTGTTAGGTAATGATAACAGATTGCATTATCAATGTTTATAATTGGTATTGATGATTAAAAAATTATTATTATCGTGCTTAAGGGAGCATGCGGTGAGTCGGAGGACATTGATCTTAGAATTTTATGACCGGGCGGCCGGTCATTATCACGCAATTGTACTTGGTACCAGATACCAAATGCGTTTGTTAACTTTCGCCAACTAATTAGATTTAACCTTGTAATAATCGTTCTATTTCTATGCAGGGTGTAAACTTAATAGCGTTGCGCTACAAAGGTTTCTTTGGCAAAGTTGTTCAGTATCATGGGTAAAATCACTCCTAAAAGTAATGCTACGTTTACCCTAACACCCTGTATTACTCAAACTTTGTTCAGTGTGGCGAATAGTAAGCCCGACCACAGATTTATCTGTAAGATAAACGCCTTGTAGATAAGTAACTGTGGATTTATTTTAAGGAAATGTCCAAACAGTTTCCTGAATCCTGACTTTCATGTTTTATATGACGGCCCGGTTGGTGTAATGGTTATCACGCCGGACTGCCAAACCAGGGTCCTGGGTTCGAATCCCGGTTCGGTCATGAATGTTATATGTTTGTGCCGTTGTTGTAGGTAGGGTTTATACAGAAGAGACGCGTGGCGGTGGCGGGTAGTCAAAGTAACACCAATATAAACCTTATATTACGTAGCATAGCGTCGTTTTTTGACGTAAAGAAAAATTGCGCCCCCGCCACCAGGCGACGTCACCTGGAGGCGCGGGCGTAATTCTCCAAACGACTCTATGCTACGTACTATAAGGTTTATATTGCCGCACCCCGCCCGCGAAATGTCCGCGCCACGTCAATTCTGTAAACGCTCCCGGCTTACTTGGGATCATTACAATTTATATATGTGCCTGTGAGCGTTATTTATTTATTTATTTATTTATATACGAAATTGAGCTACTAACTACGAAGCTGAGTATTCAAATGAATCATTATGTGATGTGCCAAGCCAACTATGCTATTAACTGAGATTCCCCGAAACTCACAGTTGCAAAGGAAACTCGTATTACGTACGAGGAAATCAACAATGTTGTAACATTTGTAAAGGGTCTACCTACAGGGTGAAATTGATATCATTAGCATCCTTTTAAACTAAGAGTCTACCCATCAAACTGAAAAACTTTCACTATGGAAGCAAACCGATCGGAGCAAAAAAAAAATCAGCTGGTGCATACATTTGAGTCGAGCAGGCATTGCAGTTTAGTATGGGACAGCTGATTTTTTAGTTGCTCCGATCGGTTTGCTCCCATAGTAAAAGTTGTTCAGTTTGATGGGTAGACTCTTAGTTTGAAAGGATGCTAATGATATCAATTTCACCCTGTATACACTGAGAGAATAATATAATCGCTTTTAGCAGGAACTTCTTAATTAATCTAGATTCTAGTTAATGGGTTCTTAGGGTTCTAGATTCTAGAGTGACAATTTACTGGTAGGTATTCAGAGCAGTGTAAGATCTAGAAAATTACAACCGACCGACTACGACCGACAACGGCAGGGATCTTTGCCTTTTTAGGCAAACCGTATCATCAGGATCATAGGTACAGGGTGTAAATAAAATGTGTAAAATATTAAAAAGAGTGCTTTAGTTTACATCATTAGAATCGCGAAACAATCAGCTGCTCATGCTGCTGCTGCTGACATTTGAGTCGAGCTGACATTGACTTTTACAATGAAACAACTTTTTTTCCTATTTAAATATGGGTTTCATTATAAAAATTGTTCATTTTGATGGTATTTAGCTAGCACCGCTTAACATTGCGTTTACCTGTATTTTTATATCCCACTCTAGGATCTCTACAACTCATAAAAGTGAGCAAACTCGCTAATGCTCATAGTACGGATCAATAAATACAATATATTTTACAAATTGTAAATACAGTTCATTTTATCCGTCGATGATACATTTTTATTGAAGCAATGTGGATTCAGTAAAAGCTTTAAAAAGGCATTTATCTGCTGAACCACAATAGGCCATAAAACGTCCAGACACGTTAACAGGATTTACAACAATTTACGAGATTTTTATTATTGGGCTTTCAATTTAAATTTTGTAATTAGTTAAACAAGCTAAAATTAAATGGTTATACTCGTAAGCTAAGATGAAACTAACGTAGAAATATTAATTTATTACGTAAGGAAGCAACGATTCATTAAGGTAGAAAGCGGCTTTAAAATTATCTGAAATCAAATTGACCACTAACTTGCCTCCACCAATCCACACTGGGCCCACGTGGTGGAGTATGGCCCACTACCTCTCACCGTTATTTGTGGGAGGCCTTTGCCCTACAGTGGGATTTTACTTACAGCACATGAGTAAACTAAAAACCCCACAGACAGAAAGCTACAACACAAAAGCGCTAGTGGACAATCCTCGCACACTTCGCTTCGTAAGCTCTGCACACAGAGACAAAGCTTTCAGGAGCGCACAAAATGATCAATGACGCGCTCGCCCAATGTTTCCCACAGATTTACTAGCGAGATTGTGTCACAGCCACGACACTCCTCGTACGTGTGAGCCCCCGCGTCGGTGACCTATAGGGTTGATACTTGCGGAAAACGAATATTCAATTCAATTCAATTCAATTATACTTTATTGCACACCAAAACAGAATATAAGCATAAGCATATGCTCACGACTATATTCCCCGAGGGGGTAGTCAGAGACAACACACAACAAGACAACAGAAACAGAAAAAAACAGAATATACATTTGAATAAAGATATAGAATTACAAATAAGGTGGTCTTATCGCTAAAAAGCGATTTCTTCCAGACAACCTTATTTACACTGGTGCAAGGAAATAATAAAAGACATAGGTACTAATACTCTGGGGATGACACTAAGTAATTAGAATTGTTAATAATGTTCATTTCAAGTTTAAAATTATTTTAACAGAATTTATGTTGTAAAGAATATAATTATTTTGTAGGTGGGTTACTTACAACGTATTACAGGTAGTTCTTTCTAATTAGTTTGTGTATTACAGCTGGTAACTATAAAGACTTAAGACGTTTCAAAAAATTACATTAGAGCTTGAACCTAAACTTTTAGTTATATGCAAGAAGGTTGAAATTTTCCTTGCTTATACGACATAAAGTTTAACTTACTACAAAATGATGGGCCTCGTATCTCATTCATTTTAAGGGATATCAAAACATGATTTAATACAGATCGATAGAGAAAAAAATTCGAAGTTCAGTGGTATTTTCAGGGGACTTACGACAAAATGTCCCTTACGACATTTGCAATTTCCACTGTTGATGTTTTTATCGTAAGCGACAAATTCAGCATACGACGCGCACAACTCTCAAGTTGCGTTTCAAATGTCGTAAGGGACATTTTGTCATAAGTCCCCTGAAAGTACCACTGAACTCCGATTTTTTTTCTCTGATTAAACAAATTCACTGTACGCTTAGGCACTTACATTAAAATCAATAGAAAGTATGGAACATATTCATCGCTTCTATCGAGCGTTTTTAGGAAGATCGTAAGCTGAGCTTTGCCCGCTGAATTTGTCACTCAAAATAAAATTTTATTGCTGTCTTTTGCGTTTAGTTGTTTATTCATCTATACTTATAAAACAGTTCCGCTGACTGACCGACAAATAGCTCACAGCCTTAATCGCTGAAGACAGAATTATGAAATAAATTTTCTGCGTAGGGGTGCACGAAAGGTTTTTTATATATTCGAATGAAAATACCCTTAAAATGTAGTTAGTAATTAAAACTAGTGGTGTATACGGGGTGTAAGGAAAAGTATCATTAAACCTCTAAACCACATACTCTAACCCATCAAACTGAACAACTTTTACTATGTGAGCAAACCTTTCAGAACAAAAAAAAATCTGCTGTCTCTTACGTTTGAATCGAGTAGGTATTCCTACAAAAATATTGTTTCTTACAAGCGACACGATAAAACGTTAAAATCACATCGTAAGGGATAAATGTATTTTAATTTGAAGTAATGAGTAAGAAGTTACGATTAGAATAAACATGTAGTATACAACGTGTTAATGAATTAACGCAAAACTAGAAAGTAGTTTGTTTAGAATCGAGAGCGGAGTCGAATTATCATGGTTTCAACATAGGTATTTTTTTTCAAAATATTAAATAATTTGTTTGCAAAATTTTCTGAACCCGATGTCAACCCACCACACGGGGACACTCACCCTACTTACTACCAAAACAAGATTATAAAAATGTATCCATGAGTACTGTTACGAGCGACGGGTTCCGGGATTGGAGTGAAACGCTAAGTCCAATTTTACAGAGTTTATTTGGGTTAAACTTACAAACGGTCCACCTCGCAGAGGTTCCCCTAAACGGTTCCCTTCACCGGGTCCTCCTCGCAGGGATTCCCCGTGCACCACTTACTGTCACTGTTCAGGCGCTGTCCTATTGCCATCGCACGCGCGATCATGCGTCCGTCCGATGAAAATGATCGTGCGATCGTGCGATCAAACATAGGAATCAGTATTGACTGTCCTAATTTCGATCGCGCGATCATGCGATGCGTTCGAATTGTTCTATTTTCGACGCACGATCGTGCGATCGTGCGATCAAACATAGGAATCAGTATTGACTGTCCTAATTTCGATCGCGCGATCGAGGAGCGCGACGAGGCAAGGGTGTACCTACACTCAGCGGGACCCCGTGTCCTAGAACTTGTTCTATAGAATTTGTTCTAATTTCAAATATTATTGATTTCAAACATATTACAGCCTTTGGATAACGCACTTCCCCGGTTTGGAAGGGTGCGGGTTCAAGTCCGGCTCGAGACTTAATTTTTCAATCTTTAATTTGATTAGAATTTGTTCTATCGAATCCAATTAGAAATAAAATGTGTTCCGTCAAAATGGGAGAATGGCATAGGCAAAGATTTTTTTTGGTCTTTACGACTAGAATTCGAGTTTCAACAACAACAAAAAATGAAAACCGACTTCAAAGTAAAAAAGTTAAAAAATAATATTTCAGTTTGACTTTTACGTTAGAATCTATAAGAAAATTAATATTTTGTTTTATCGAAGTTTGATAAAGGTGAGAAATAAAACCTTTGGCCTTAATAATTAAACTCAAGTTGTTTTATTAAAATAATCAAGCACTGTTGTACAAGTAAGAACATAACATTGTCTACAATTGTTTCATGGACAAAATTTTTCTATCATCAACCGTTGTCGAGATATCTGTCTATTACTATTTTAATTAATAATTTTTTGCAAATATCTCGTTTCGTATGCATCAAATCGTGAATAAAGTTATTACAAAACTTCTACAACATAACATTGTCTACAATTGTATCTTTGAGAAACTTTTTCTATCATCAACCGTTGTCGAGATATCTGTCTATTACTATTTTAATTAATTCGTTTTTGCAAATATCTCATTTCGTATGCATCAAATCGTGAATAAAGTTATAACAAAACCTGTAGTACATAACATTATCTACAATTGTATGCTACACAAACTTTTCCTATCATCAACAATTTTCGAGATATCTGTCTATTACTATTTAATTAATTCGTTTTTGCAAATATCTCTTTTCGTATGCATCAAATCGTGAACAAAGTTACAACAAAACTTGTAAAACATAATATTGTCTACAATTGTTTTTCAGACAAACTTTTTCTATCATGAACCGTTTTCGAGATATCTGTCTATTACTATTTTAATTAATAATTTTTTGCAAATATCTCGTTTCGTATGCATCAAATCGTGAACAAAGTTATAACAAAACTTGTAGTACATAACTTTATCTACAATTCTATGCTACACAACCTTTTCCTATCATCAACAATTTTCGAGATATCTGTCTATTACTATTTAATTAATTCGTTTTTGCAAATATCTCTTTTCGTATGCATCAAATCGTGAACAAAGTTAGAATAAAACTTGTAGAACATAACATTGTCTATAATTGTATTTTTAAGAAACTTTTTCTATCATCAACAATTTTCGAGATATCTGTCTATTTTAATTTATTCGTTTTTGCAAATATCTCTTTTCGTATGCTTGAAATCGTGAATAAAGTTATTACAAAACTTGTAGTACATAACATTATCTAGAATTGTATGCTACACAAACTTTTCCTATGATCAACAATTTTCGAGATATCTGTCTATTACTATTTAATTAATTCGTTTTTGCAAATATCTCTTTTCGTATGCATGAAATCGTGAACAAAGTTAGAACAAAACTTGTAGAACATAACATAGTCTATAATTGTATTTTTAAGAAACTTTTTCTATCATCAACAATTTTCTAGATATCTGTCTATTACTATTTTAATTTATTCGTTTTTGCAAATATCTCTTTTCGTATGCATCAAATCGTGAACAAAGTTAAAACAAAACATGTAGAACATAATATTTTCTATGATTGTATCTGTAAGAAACTTTTTCTATCATGAACCGTTGTCGAGATATCTGTCTATTACTATTTTAATTAATTCGTTTTTGCAAATATCTCTTTTCGTATGCATCAAATCGTGAACAAAGTTAGAATAAAACTTGTAGAACATAACATTGTCTATAATTGTATTTTTAAGAAACTTTTTCTATCATCAACAATTTTCGAGATATCTGTCTATTTTAATTTATTCGTTTTTGCAAATATCTCTTTTCGTATGCTTGAAATCGTGAATAAAGTTATTACAAAACTTGTAGTACATAACATTATCTAGAATTGTATGCTACACAAACTTTTCCTATGATCAACAATTTTCGAGATATCTGTCTATTTCTATTTTAATTAATTCGTTTTTGCAAATATCTCTTTTCGTATGCATCAAATCGTGGACAAAGTTAAAACAAAACATGTAGAACATAACATTATCTATAATTGTATCAAAAAGAAACTTTTTCTATCATCAACCGTTGTCGAGATATCTGTCTATTACTATTTTAATTAATTCGTTTTTGCAAATATCTCGTTTCGTATGCATCAAATCGTGAACAAAATTATTACAAAACTTGTAGTACATAACATTATCTAGAATTGTATTCTACACAAACTATTCCTATCATCAACAATTTTCGAGATATCTGTCTATTACTATTTTAATTTATTCGTTTTTGCAAATTTCTCTTTTCGTATGCTTCAAATCGTGAACAAAGTTATTACAAAACTTGTAAAACATAATATTGTCTACAATTGTTTTTCAGACAAACTTTTTCTATCAAGAACCGTTTTCGAGATATCTGTCTATTACTATTTTAATTAATAATTTTTTGCAAATATCTCTTTTCGTATGCTTCAAATCGTGAATAAAGTTATTACAAAGTTTGTAGAACATAACATTATCTACAATTTTATGCTTAACAAACTTTTCCTATGATCAACAATTTTCGAGATATCTGTCTATTACTATTTTAATTAATTCGTTTTTGCAAATATCTCTTTTCGTATGCATCAAATCGTGAACAAAGTTAAAACAAAACATGTAGAACATAACATTGTCTATAATTGTATCAAAAAGAAACTTTTTTTATCATGAACCGTTGTCGAGATATCTGTCTATTACTATTTTAATTAATTATTTTTTGCAAATATCTCGTTTTGTATGGATGAAATCGTGAACAAAGTTATTACAAAACTTGTAGTACATAACATTATCTACAATTTTATGCTACACAAACTATTCCTATCATCAACAATTTTCGAGATATCTGTCTATTACTATTTAATTAATTCGTTTTTGCAAATATCTCTTTTCGTATGCATGAAATCGTGAACAAAGTTAGAACAAAACTTGTAGAACATAACATAGTCTATAATTGTATTTTTAAGAAACTTTTTCTATCATCAACAATTTTCTAGATATCTGTCTATTACTATTTTAATTTATTCGTTTTTGCAAATATCTCTTTTCGTATGCATCAAATCGTGAACAAAGTTAAAACAAAACATGTAGAACATAATATTTTCTATGATTGTATCTGTAAGAAACTTTTTCTATCATGAACCGTTGTCGAGATATCTGTCTATTACTATTTTAATTAATTATTTTTTGCAAATATCTCGTTTCGTATGGATGAAATCGTGAACAAAGTTATAACAAAACTTGTAGTACATAATATTATCTACAATTGTATGCTGCACAAACTATTCCTATCATCAAAAAATTTCGAGATATCTGTCTATTACTATTTAATTAATTCGTTTTTGCAAATATCTCTTTTCGTATGCATTAAATCGTGAACAAAGTTAGAACAAAACTTGTAGAACATAACATTGTCTATAATTGTTTTTCAGATAAACTTTTTCTATCATGAACCGTTTTCTAGATATCGGTCTATTACTATTTTAATTTATTCGGTTTTGCAAATATCTCTTTTCGTATGCTTCAAATCGTGAACAAAGTTGTAAACTTGTAGAACATAACATTATCTACAATTTTATTTTTCAAAAACTTTTCCTATCATCAACCGTTGTCGATATATCTGTCTGTTACTATTTTAATTATTCAGTTTTTACAAATATCTCGTCTCCTATGCATAGGATTGTAAACAAAGTTTATACAAGCGTGAAGACCATTAAATTTCCAACAATTTTGTTCATAACAAATTTTTTTCTATCACTTACCATTGTCGAGATATCTGTCATTTTTGTTATATTATAAAAGTGGTCTGATTCTGGAAAGGTGACCGATCCGCCATGTAAGACCGGGTTTTTCGTGATGGGTAAAGTGTGTTCTTTCGATCCAAGTTGGTTTCACATTTCCTATATGTTTAGGCCTAAGACCTATTTTTTTTTATTTTCAACCCCAGTCTGATTTTGAACGGTGACCGATTTGAGAATAACTAAATCTGCTGTGGTGTTCTCCTAAGAGGGCTCTTTCTTAAAATGCGTCCAGTTCGTATCCTATATATTTAGGCCCAGACCCCATTTTTTCGCGATTGTCTTACCGCTGTAAAAAAAATCAGTGCCCGCTTTGAGTCATAAGACCGAGGCTAAATGATGTACTTTGGCGTCTATTTTCGAGCTAGACTGAATCCAGCTTTCCTATAATTATAATACGTTTAGGCCCTAGACCGTTGGTGGCTCTGGATCTAATTCTTCCATTTTGACGGATTTTTTTTTATTTCTAATTGAATTCGATAGAACAAATTCGGAACTAAATCCCATACATACTCCCATCGTTCTAGGACACGGGGTCCCGCTGAGTGCAGGTACACGAAGCAAGGGAGGGTGATCGATCGCATCGATCGCATCGCACCAAATTAGGACACACGTTTTTTGATCGCGCGATCGGTTTCATCGCGCGATGAGATCGCATCGCACCATCGCGCGTGCGATGGCAATAGGACACCGCCTCACAGTCCACTACGTCACTACTGTGACGACACGACACGCGTCACGGCTATGACGTCACGACGTACGACACTATGACGTCAAGACGTACGACACTATGACGTCACACACAACACTGACACTATGACGTCACGTACTACACCGACACTATGACGTCACGCACTACACTGACACTAGTCTACTCACTGTTCCACTCTTAGCACTTTTCTCTTCACTAGTACTTTTCCACTTTTACTTTTCTTCCTTTTGTTTCGCACTGTTCACTGTAAAACCAAATACTGATCCACTGACGGAATTCGCCGCTTTTTATAGTCCGCAGAATATTCCAGATCTACGAATTTCGTTATTCTTTTCTTTACTCGTTTGTTTTCCTCCAGATATTTCCAACCCCGCCTCCTTTCTCGAAGTTCCTAGACACGTTCACCTTTTTAAATATTCCTTCTCTCTCTTCCTTCTAGAACATTTCTAAAAACACAAAAATCTAGAAATATTTTTGGCGCGGATCGGATTCGAACCGTCACCCCCCAGCATGGGAGGCGGAACCTTAGACCGTAAGACCACGGCGGTTGTTAATGAGCCGGCCGAATTTTCGAATGCCTTCTTTACGTTTGACATTTGACAGCGGCCGTGACAGTACGTTAGCGCTTTCTTTCAGTGCTGAAATGATAACAAATCATTTTTGACTCAAAACTTAAAATGCGAATAACTTTAAATTTTAATTATCAAAATAATTAAATTATTGTTTCAATCTAATTATTTTGTTATAAATCAGTTGGGGTGTATGAGGTTTTGCGCTAATTCATTAACACGTTGTATAAATTCCAATTCATTAAAATTTAAAGTAATTAATTTTCATTCGATTGTTTCAAAATAAAATAAATAGTTTGTGTGTTACATTCATCGATTTCTAGGTTTAGAATAATGCCTTAAAATTTGACAATAATTTGGATACTAATATAATCAGGTTGAATTTAATACATATTGATGTCGCAAAGAATTTATAACTCGTATTTAGTCATTTGTAAAATCGTCATTAAATATAGGTAAAGTACGTCATTTTTAAATTTACTTATTTACAACTGGAAACAGAAACGGCAACATCAAATGTCAAATTCTGACATATTGAATCATTGAATATAATTATATTTTTTTCTCAATGGCCAGTTATTTTAAGTTGATTTTTATTTTACCTAGAAGTTTACAGGTCCAACGAATGACGTCACTAGTCGGACCGAAAAACGACTTTATTTTATTAAAAATATCTGTAATCTTTTCATTTTGAAATTTCTAAAATAGAAAATATTTTTCTTTTTTATTACTGATTGGTTTGCTCTTGACCTCAAGCCAGTCCTCAAGACAAAGATGGGGTCGAAGATGTAGCGAACTTACCCAAAAGATGCCTATTCACTCGTACTTTAAAGGAATTCGGGTTGTAAGTGCTCGGAAATACTGACACAGGCAAGGCATTCCACTTCTTGTCTGTGCGCATTATAAATTATGAAAAACAAAAAACCCGACTGCATAAAAAAACTGTTAACTGAAAAGAGAAAAACAAGCTCCATAATCACTAATCAGCTATAACAACATTAAGTAAAATATAATTTGAATGTTATTAGGTTGATATATTTTAATAATCTAGTATTGGTAGTTAGTAAGGTGAGTGTGCTTTTGAGGTGGTCTGACATCGGGTTCGGTAAATTAAAAATTTTAATAACAAATAAATTAATATTTTGTCAAAAATTACCTGTTTTGAAACCATGATAATTCGATTCTGCTCTTGATTCTAAACAAACTACTTTTTAGTTTATTCATTAAGACGTTGTATACATATTTGGAATCGTCTGTTTACTAGCTTTCATTTGATACCCATATTGTAAATTTTTACAAATAAAAATTATTTATTCCCCCTCTTTTTTTTAATTCCCAGATGCCATAATAAAAAAATATAGCCTAAGTCACTCTCACGATTTTTACAAATCTAACGACACATCATACGTCAAAATCCATCGAGCCGCTTAGGCTGTAGGCCGTGCCAAAGAAAGAGACATACAAACATACATACATACGCTCGAAAAACATAACCCTCCATCTGGCGCAGTCGGGTAAAAAAGATTCAGAAAGGCGCTTGGTGCGGATATGTGGAATGTCAACCAAGAAATTGTGATATCCCGCGACAATTATTGAGACAATTATCTCGAAATAGTTTTCGATTTAGGCCTCCCAAAAATATTTTGACAAACCTAATTGGCGCCGACGCTGTAGGTACTTTTCGCAGCTGTCAAACAAGAGTGACGGAGCACTGATTATGATTATACTAACAACAAAAAGCTATAGGTATATTTTTTTTGTGTCCTTTTTAACTTCACACAAACAGTTCCTGGGTAAGAACTAAGTTCCTCGTAAGTGACAAATATGGTTTATTCAAGTAATCTCTAGATTATGATATCCATATTTTTACACAGACGGCTAAGGAACAGATATTTACGATTTTATTAAATTGAGAAAATTTTATCGTAAGTTGCAAAACATGTTCATTTGTACATGTCAGTACTTGTCAGTTACAATGAAATTGTTGAATATTTAATTTATCGTAAGTTGAGCGTCGGTCATACACGCCTTGTCACTTACGATAAAATAAATACCTTGTCACTTACGATAAAATGAATAATTAAAATCGTTCTTGTAACTATGTATTACAATAGTATTGAATAAAAAAAATGTTTTGCTACGTATACTTGCAAATTACGATATAATTTTCTCATTTATTTATTTGAGAAAAGTAACTACCTCTTAAAGTACCTACTCCTTCTAATTGTATACCTACTCTTTTGTGCTGTGCTTTGGAATTAAACTAACCCTGAACCTGCCCTGAACTAACCTGTGTCCATAGATATAGTAAACAGTTTTTAATCTAAGCCTGTGTCATTATATTATTTATGTTCGGTATTATAAATCAGTTACAAAGCAAACTGAACATAATTATCCTAAAACTAAAATATAACATATCAATTGGTCGGCGTCGCACGCTTCGCTCGCAGAATCAAAGAAAATATTTACCTATTTCAACGGCCGAGTCGTGCAGTCGTGCGAGCAAGAGCAACCACGTAATTCAAGCGGTCAATGACCTGTTTTCCCACCCGCTCGCATACTGCGCACCCCCCCTCGCTCGCCCGACCCGCACACATAGCCGCGAGCGGTTTTACGAGCACACATGCATGAGTGTCGCTTCTTTTCGCGGTAGTGTATATTTTCTTTGATTGTGTCAAAGTTTTCTCTCTGTGATGTTAGTTACTCAGGTGCTTACTCGCTAAAAGCTTTTCGCCAAAAGTCTTTTGCTTTTTGTACTGTGGTAGGCTATCTTTATCAAAATGACTCGGTTTATTACGGTACATTTCACAAAGCGTTCATACTAGAATGACAAAAGATTTATGGAGATGAATATTAAATGAACCCTTTGTTTCATAGAAGCAGTAAAATTAGCGTTTGCTCGTTAAATGTTTATGTTTCTCGTACCTATGAAAGATTAGATTCTTACATTTTATACGTCGCGGTTCCTATCAATATATCGATACGGTGACGTAGGAATTAACCATGGATGATGGAGCAGTAAATAATGAATATTCTACAGGGTGAAATTGATATCATTGGCCTCGATTCGGACTGTGCTACGACTTAACTAAATTTATTCCTGTCACTTTCTAAAATAAGATTAAGATAAAAGACAGAAAACCAACAGCTGACTTTAGTGCTGTCAAAGTGGCGTTACACGCTCAAAAACGCTTTAAATAAGATGGCGTACATTATGATGGCATCTTATTTTAGTCGTTTAACGTCACTTTGACAGCACTAAAGTCAGCTGTTGGTTTTCTGTCTCTTTTCTTAATCTTATTTTAGAAAGTGACAGGAATATATTTAGTTAAGTTAAGTCGTAGCACAGTCCGAATCGAGGCCAATAGCACCCTTTTAAACTAACAGAACAACTTTCACTATGGGAGCAAACCGATCGGAGCAACAAAAAATTCAGCTGTTGCATACATTTGTGTCGCGTAGGCATTGCAGTTTAGTATGGAACTGTGCCTACGCGACACAAATGTATGCAACAGCGGATTTTTTTGTTGCTCCGATTAGTTTGCTCCCATACTAAAAGTTGTTCAGTTTGATGGATAGACTCTTATATAGTTTAAAAGGATGCTAATGATATAAATTTCACCCTGTATAAGTTCCTGGAAACGAATTGTGCACTTGATTGGTACCTATCACAGATAAATAACATGTTCCCAATATTTATATCCTATCTAATACTGAAACGGTGAACTCAGACCATCAAACTGAACAACTTTCACTATGGAGCCTACCTCAGGAAACGCGAAAACAAATCAGCTGTCCCATATATTTTAGTCGGGTAGGTACAGCAGTTTTGTATGGGACAGCTGATTTTTTTTCACGTTTCCTGAGGTAGTTGTTCAGTTTGATGGTCTGAGTTCATCATTTCAGTATTTGCTAGGCTGTCACTTACAACCTGTATTTGCCCCTCACGCAATTCGAACTAGATCAGCTAAGCTAAGCAGGCAGGTTCACTACCAACTGAGCTATCGGGGTAGGTATGTTCTATTTCTAAATACCTATGTTATGTTTTCCTTGCAGCTTTCCTCCCAGCCATGGTGAACAGTGGGATCCATGTCCTCATGTACACATACTACGGTCTTTCGGTCTTCGGTCCCAAAGTAGTCCAGTACCTATGGTGGAAGAAATATCTCACCATCCTGCAGTTGGTAAGTATTATTAATATTGATACATAACATAATATGCAGAAATAATCAATTTATCTATTTACTATTTATAAAAAAATTCTTTTTATCAAATGGAATAAAAATGTTTGTCACCCATTTTATTGAAAAAAAAAAAATCTTTAATCCTCCCTCTACCTGTGCGTTTTTCCCCAGTTGGTTAAGACATTGCAGGCTGAATCACCTGATTGTCTGAAAAACAAAGATGATTCTGTGCTTCGGATGGCACGCTAAGCCGTTGATCCCGGCTACTATACCGAGTGTTCCAAAACTCAACGTCAAGCCGCAAATAGGAGATAGGTGAATTTATAACTGTTCAGGGAAAAATACAAAAAAATGGTATCACACTTGGCACTTCCTTTTCTAAAAAAGTAGTAATAATTTTTTTCTTGCAGAACAACCCATTTTTTTTTTTTAACTCACAGGCACATACATTGTAATGTTCCCAAGAAAGCACTATTTATAGGCTGTTTATTATGGAAACCATACAACAACGGCACAAACATATAAACATCCATGACCGAACCGGGATTCGAACCCAGGACCCTGGTTTGGCAGTCCGGCGTGGTAACCATTACACCAACCGGGTCGTCGAAAATTGAAACCTATAATTCCATACTAACATATCTTTGTATTAAACCACCGTAATTTAGGGCGTTGCACGATTATTTATTTTAGTATGGAATTATTGTTTTGAAATGGGGTTGTTTGACGAGAAAAAAAATTAATACTACTTTTTTAGAAAAGGAAGTGCCAAGGGTGATACCGTTTTGAAAATTTGATTAAATTGGCCAACTTCTGAAACTACTTGCCAGGTTACCGCCATACATTTTTTATACAGGGTGTAGTCTCAAATTTGACATTAAAAAAATTTTCACCGCAGAAGTTTGACAGAAAAAAGTGATTTCGGTTAAAAGTATGTAATTAATCATTTATTTTTGAATTGGGTCCGCTGAAAAGATTATTCTGGATTGCGCAACAAGTATTTTCATGAAAAATTTTACAAATTTGTAGTAGCTACATCTAAAATTTGAGGGCAGGGTGGCGATTTTTTCAATGTGATGAAAATGAAAAAATCTCGGAAACTATGAAACTAGTTTTTTTTTGTATTTTTCCCTGAACAGTTACAAACTCACCTATCTCCTATTTGCGGCTTGACGCTGAGTTTTGGGACCCCCTGTATATCTGCATGGGGTAGTAGTCGTTACATAAAAACCACGTCAACAATAAGTTACAATATGCTACAATAATTTTTCTACGAAGTCTGTGACAAAGTTAATAATATATTTTGGGCATATTATCGTTATTCAATCGTTTAAATTAAATCGTTATTAGTGTACCTAGGATCTTGTCTAGACTTGTATAATGGCGACTTGATTACGATAATTAATAACATTAATAAAAAAAAATATAGATTATAAAAATACTTTATTTTCATTAAATACATAAAATATTTTCTCTAAACATATTAATTTTATTTTAGTAAGGTCAAACGCTGCCAAGGGTTGCTTATATTTTTAACCGACGAAAAAACAAAAAACGGAGGAGGTTATCTATTCGACGCGTATATTTTTTGTTTTTTTTGTTTTATGTATGAACACGCATAACTTTCTACAGAGTAGTCCGATTTTGATAATTCTTTTTTTATTGGAAAGGGTATACTCCCAAGGTGGTCCCATTTCAATTCGGTAAAGATCTAATGACGCACTTCGGAGCTACACAATAGAACTCCTCAAAAGTTGACAGCAAATCATCGGCGATTGAAAAGTTTGCTTCGTATCGATGTACCCTTTGTGTGTGCTGATATCCAGAATTCAACTAATGTATTTCACCACAAAAAAATTATGAAATAAAAATTTTTTACAAAAAAATAAAACCGACTTCAAAACTCAAAAAGTATAAAATAATATTGCAGCCGATTAATTTTACGTTAGCTATCAATTTTTTTATTGGAGTCGGTGTCAAGCCTAGCGCCAAGCCTAGATAAAACAAATTGATAGCTAACGTAAAATTCATCGGTTGCAATATTATTTTATACTTTTTGAGTTTTGAAGTCGGTTTTATTTTTTTGTAAAAAATTTTTATTTGATTTTGTATACCTTGATGAATGATGACTGTGTCGCCGTGTGTAGGAACAAAATATATGTACGCCAAGTTTACAATTTTACTATTATGTAAGTAAATAAGATATATAGATGCCCTACCCTGTCATTAGTTCGTAAGTTTTCCTAAAATGAATAAAATAAAGTAAATAAATATAGATAGATTATACAAGTCTAACTTACTTACGTAACTGCGATTTCAACATACATTTTTTTTTTTAGTTTTACTCAAAAGTCATTAAACTTAGAAATAATTTCCCTCTGGTATCAGAAGTTGGAAAATTACTTAGTTTGACTAACCGAACTGTTATTTGTCTTAGACTCAGAAGTTCATTGTGTAAAGTCAAGTAAAGCGAAATACTATGAAATCTTGATTATTTCATAATTATTATTATGTAGGTGCCGTCTGTCTGGGTTTGAAGATGGAATATTCTTGATTGAAAGTGTACAGAGTGTAAAATTAAATACGTTATGTACATAATTTATGGTGTGCTTTTAGACCATCAAACTCAACATCTATTACTTGGGGACAAACTTTGAAATTGCGAAAAAAAATCGCTGTTTCACATTTTGGTCGAGATAATTATTCAGTTGAAAGAAAGTTGTTCAGTTTGATGGTCTGCAGCACCCTGTTCGATATGTAATGCATTAAATTTGAGACCCTATATTTTAGAATGCTCAAAGTAGACTCAATACTTATAAATAGTTTTATACTTATATCCTCCATTTTAACGAGCTCTTACCGCGTTTTGGTATTTATGAGTTCCCGATATTTCGGCAGTGTTACAACTGCCATGATCACGGGATGATTGAGGAACTGCAGTAAGATTTTTAAGAACAGACAAATCTGCCTACTCTCTTTCGTTTGCTCCGACCACTACTATCGGAACTCACTCGATTGTCATCGTCACTTTTGTCACTTGGTCCAGCTTTGTGACAAAGCTTTGTGACAAAATACACTGACTGTGTCACTCCGAAGTTTGTTCGAACCCAAGAATGACGGTGACCGGATTCCACATACTTGACAATTTGAAACCATCCTCTCTGTTGAAATTACAATGTTTCTTAATTTCAATCGCTTCTCTCACCATTCTTGGATAGTACCTAATGGCGGTCAGTGGAGAGGACCCGTGGTTATCCTAATCTTCCCATTGGCTCCAAAAAGATCAAACGCAAGAAAAAAAAAACGCGAAACAAAAGTGGGATTGGGCCTGCATTGTCGTATGCATATTATGGAGCAATCGAGGTTGAAAACACAAAAAAAAAATTTGCTGTTCTATAAAAAACTGCAATCCTACTTGAGTCACAGGGACAGCATTTTTTCGAGATTTTGATATTGGTCCCAGGTTTTCAGTTAATGATCTGACCAGTCCCTTAAAAACCGTCAGCATATTAAGTTGGACTATGTAAAAGGGTCGCAATACGTCACACACGGTTAGTTGCAGAAACGCTCCGTTAATGTTGTTACTTTTTTGTCTTGTTGACGTCGTAAAAGCTAGCAAGATATTTTAATGGATGATTAACTCTAATGACCGTTTCAGCAACTGAGTGTCATGATAATCTGATGATCGCATGAGAGCAATACTGTTATCTATTATTCATAACAGTCATCTTCTATTTATCCAGCTTTACCGTAATTTTCTTTGAGTGTTGTTTTGAATATAGTAACATTTTTACCTATTCATGGTTTAAAGTTTTATAGAAATTCATTAGTACCTTCAAATCTTGACTTGATAATACTTATTTTGTAACCAATTTGTTTTCCTCATTCACCAGATCCAGTTCACCTGCGCCCTGATCCTCGGCGTCAACGGCATCAGGACCGGCTGCGAGTTCCCTCTGTGGATGCACTACGTCCTCATTATCTACATGATCTCCTTCATCGTGCTCTTTGGAAACTTTTACATGAAGGCTTATCTTGCAAAGGTGGGTTTAATATCCCGGTTTCTTTCGTTTCGTTGGAAGTATTTTACCTTCGTCCCACTACAGGGCGCAGGCCTACATTCAAAGAGGGTTGTGCGTTATCGTCGTAAGTTATATCGAAATCCGGCCATTGACTAGAAAAGGGACATTGGTAACCAACGGAATCTGAAAACTTTTGGTTCCGATTTTTTTTTTTGTGCATATGCTCGACTATATTCCCCGAGGGGGTAGTCAGAGATATTCTGAAACTTCAGAACATCCACGTTTCACTAGTAGTACCGAAACTCTGTCCAGTGTGACGGAGAGTGAGCTCGTCGCCACTTGTAATGGACAAATGGTACAATACATGCCTCGAAATTGAAGCATGCAGGTTTCCTCACGATGTTTTCCTTCACCGAAAAGCCAGTGGTGTTACAAATCGTACATAAATTCCGAAAAACTCATTGGTATGAGTCGGCCTGGACTGGGATCGAACCATCGCCTCCTGCACGGCAGGCAAGGTTACTCGTCACTGGATCACCACGGCTTTTTTTGTTTGTTTGTTTAAATATTTAAATCGAGGACATACACACGATAGAAAAGTTATTTAAAACATAACGTGTCACGTTATGGAGATAATTGATAATGATTCCAAATATTCATTTTGTAATCATTATTTCCAAAAAAAAATTCAGGACTGCATTGCCAATCTCAAACCAACATTTTCAAACGGTTTAATTATGAATTTTATCGATATACTTCAAGTCTACTTTATTTAAAACGAAAAGTACAAAGTGCGTATCCACGACAGGCTTCGTCAAAGGCAATAGGTACCTACAACATCAGGCAGGCAGTCTACTTTTAAGTGGCAAAGTATCAATGATTAAAAAAATGGGTTCACTTTCCTAAAAAATTATCCAAGTGTCGGTTGGCTAGAAAGGTCTCATCATCATCATCATCTTATTTAAGAGCTACGCTCTTGTCGGTTATTCGCCAATCCTGTCTATTTTTAGCTAGTGTCTTGAGTTCTTGATACGACACGACATCAACAAAGAAAGGTCTAACAAAACCACGAAGACAAAATAATTGTACTAAATAACACATGGAATTTCATAAATTCGTAAGAATATCCTATCTTCTGGCTTAAAGTATAATAAAATTGCCGGACATTCCTAGAGTAGAAAAGAATTTGTTGAACGATAGACTGTCATACCCTTATCCAATAAGAGATAGTCTAGAGAAAAAAAGGCTGTTGACCGTCGAAGTCGGGAAATATGTTAGATTATTGTTTCCTCACCGACGACATATTTTGAAAACAATTTGTCTCGGCACCACCTGTCACACCTTTGTCACACAATCGAGTTGATTGGCATTATTTATTCTTGGTTAAGTCGAATTTTCATTCATTTCTTCCTATTTATTTGCATTTAGAAAAATACGAGTTTTTACTTCTAAAAATTTTAAACTGCCTTCAAAAAAACTAAAAATTTAAAAAATTATATTGCAGCCGATGACTTTTTCGTTCGCATCATAAGAACAAATTGTTTCATCGAAGTCGCTGTCAAGCCGGTACGATTCGGAACAGGGCTTGCATTAGTTTTTTGGCTTGGCTTGACACCGACTTCGATAAAACAATTTAAATAATTTAATTAAAGATAAAATAATTTAATTTAAAAATTAGTTGTAACCTGTAGAAGTTGGGGGAAAAGTATTTTCTCCGTATGATACCTTTTATATCAAGTGTATGAAATTCATAATCTTTCTTATTAGATAGTCCACTCAATCTTCTACGCATTAATTGTGTTTATTTTAATGAAAATTCACGACAACCGTACAATATTATGATAATGGAAGAAAACGAATTACAAAAATTATCAGTTCAACCATGCCAAATACGTTCCGTAACGTCCAAAAAGTACCATAACATGTATGATAACATTAGATGAAAATAGCTGTCGAGGTTGAGTTTTGCAACTCCTTTTTGGATGATTTGTCTATCTTACTAGTAATTTCTACTTTTGAATCAGGACTTCTGGAGATGTGGAACTTTTTTTAAAAATGCCTTAATTTTTCCTGAATTCAAAAAATTCAAAATTCAAAATTTTTTATTCAACATAATATCATATATATCGTCGTTTTTTCACTGCTAATTCCCGAAATGCTCTAAATGCTCGAAAATGTGCTCAAGAACAGTTCGTGGGACATTTTTAAGTGCATTAGTGTTTACTTTACTTGTATAATGAGACGAAAAAGGTTTGTATCTAAGGATCTTAGTAAATGGTGCGCCCTGGTCTCTGCCTACACCACTAGGAAAGAGGCGTGACGTTATAGATGGATAGATAGAGTTTGTACCAAACCACATGAATAAATATTCTTGCAGAATTAAAGTTTCATACCAGCGGGCCCAGCGGCTGCTGTCGGTGCACTCACATATAGCGCACGTTACGTACGAACTCTAACGCGTGCTATGTGTGAGTCAGCTATAAATTAGAGAACATCTAAATCTTTTTTATTATTTATTTTCTATTTATAATCTATAGTCTAACAAAATTAGTCGAAACAATTTTAAGGGGATGATCTAACCCATTTAATTTTACACCCTGTATATCCTTCCTACTAATATTATAAACGCGAAAGCTTGTAAGTATGGATGGATGGATGGATGGATGTTTGTTCCGCTTTCACGTAAAAACCGCTGAACGAATTTTGATGAAATTTGGCATACAGATAGACCATGGCCTGGATTAACACATAGGGTACTTTTTATCCGGGTAACGCAGACGAAGTCGCGGGCAACAGCTAGTTAAACATAATTTCAAATAAAAAAAAATTAGTAAAAAAATGAATAAAATTACGGTTCAGGAGTGTAAAAACGTTTTCGCTTTTTTAAATCCTCTTAAAATAAATTGCAAATCATTCGCAAATGAAAGTAGAACATCAATTTAATTTGCATGAAATTAGAAATTCACCGAGATCCGATAGGCTCAGTGTACATAATTAAAACTAAATAATCAAGACGTAACATAAGCTTTATACCTACGACTTTATACTTTTAATAACATTACGGTATAAATTGTGGTTCAGTGTTACGCAGTCGGTTACGTGAGTGAAAGTGACAGCATGGGTTATGCAAGTTCCGTTATAAAATGATAGTTTTACTCTCTTTAATATAGAAGGTGTTCCGTAAAGTCGATATAGAGCACGAGACATGACTCTGAGGCCCGCCACATATACGATGGACATGGATTTGCAATTTTCTTCCTGGCGGAATAGGCTATTTTGACAACTAGTTTTATGATTTAGTTATGTTTTGCTTCTCTTTATCGGACGCATAAAGTTATTTATTATACCTGTCGATCGGACGTCAAAACGTGCGGTTTGTCAATGATTAAAAATGGCGCCTTGTTTCTTTTTGTTCCTTTTTTAGAGCGGGCATCAATCAAACTTGAAAACAACGTCGAAAAATAAGATTCATACAAAACCCGCATTGTCTTTTGTACTCAATTCTGATTTGTGATAAATGATAAAATGATAAATGAACTTTATTGTGTATGGATTCAGGTGTAGGTACAAACATTGACATCACATTCATATCACATTTCATAACCTTTTAAAGTTTATCTTATTCAAGCTAAAAACTCAATGAAAATGGGAATCCAGCGTTATTTTTTAATAAACAATACTAACAACGAAATTCTAAAAGTTCTGAAATAAATGATTTGATTTGATTTTTTTGATTTGGAAGTCAAATACCCAATTCTGGAGCGGGCAAATCAAATTATGAAATTCTATTGTGAACCCTAAAAAGAGGTAATAGGCTTTTTCTGGGTGAGCGCGCTACATCCTCGGCTTCATCTATACTTTCCATCAGGAGAGCTGAAGCCAAGCGCAAACCCATTATGAATTAAAAAACAGACTCATACTAATATTTTTGTATCTCAGAAAATATTTTTAGATTTTTGTGGCACGCCTTGGTAGAGGTCTATGTTCAGCAGTGGACGATGATAGGCTGATGATGATGATGATGAAAGAAGTACAATGACATTCTTGATTTTTGGGAAGCTCTATTGAAGTCTTTATCGTAGTAGATCCTTAATCTCCAAACCACATAAGGCAATTATTATATTGATTGATTGATTGATAAATATTTTTAATGCTCCGTTGTTACCGCGACGGACTAATTGGCATATAATGTAGGTACGAGTACTAACCCTTTCTTTTTTTTTGTTTTACAGGGAAGCAAATGTATGGAAGTGAGATACGGACAATGCCTCGACGACGAAGCTACTATAGAAAAGAGAAAACTCAAACAAAACTAATTTATTTATATTATGAAAACAGTCTATTTGGCGAAAATATCTGCGGTTAATATATTACTTTGCTTCTTTATTGTTAGAGTTCAATTCAAATTATGACAAAATCAAATTAACTTTAACGCAAAGCAAGGGAAGATAAAACTATACAATTTAAGTGAAAATTTAATAAATAAATAAATTTAATAAATTTTTAATAAATTTTTTATTAAAATTTATTAAAAATTTATTAAAGAATTTATTAAAAATTTATTAAATTTATTTATTTATTAAATTTAAAGCATATAAACAAACTGTCTGCTATAAATAGCAAAACGTGTTGCTATTTATAGCCGAAAGTTTTTTTATATGCTACAAAACAGTTTGGTTAAATTTAACACAAGTTTGGTGGATAATTTTTTTCAGTGTTGTTTTTCTTTTATAAATTTTATTTTAATTTTTTCTGTCCCCTCTAGAAGGTTATTCTAGAGGGGACAGTAGGCAAGAAAAAGAAACTACATGTGCCTGTGCCTTTTTCTGTGCCTACAGATGAATAAATTTCCTTTGAACGGAATGCGCTCACGATACTACTACACAATAAAGAAATTATTTTGAGTGGAACAAAATGACCCCCACTTTCCCAAAAAATGTTGTATGTGACGGAAAAGTGGGTGGTTTTGTACCACCCGGTTAAACCGCGAATATTTCCGTCAAGTTCCATCAATAATTTATTAAAACCAGTAATTTAAGTTAAATATAAAATTATGATAGCGTATTTTTATTGAGGGTTCAAATAAATATTTTTGTTACGTTGATATAGCTGGTTGTGTTTTATTAATGTTTGAATATACGAGTTTTATTACTTTATTTAATATCTCATACATCAAAGAATGTAATAAGGAAGTTGTTAGCTTTTCGTCTTCGACTGTTATTATTTTACTTTGATTTTATTTTGTAAATGTTATTTCTGCTTAAGGTGGAGTCATTTTAATAAAAAGACTGCGAATAGGTACTTATAAGTACAGTCAGCCTACGTTGTCTATCAGTTTTGTGCTATGACATAATGAATTTTAATGTTCTTGATTCCAATTCAATATACAGAGGGTGTGAAAAAACTGCACCGTACCGTTTTATCTATACAAACTTATTCCCCTGTTTCCTCCCTCGATAATGACACTAAAGCATAATTTTTTTACCATACTATCTATGTTACCTCTGCTATGTCCCTATATTTTGCTTTTTTACAGTAATTACTGTAAGAACTAAGGGACCTTCGAAAATGACCAATTACATTCCCTTACAACCAGGATCAACAGTGGCGTTCATACAGAATCATAAAGTTATTATACCTGGAATAGAGGAACTGACAGCTGAGAGAGCGAGATGTACCTCGCGGCATCACTGTAGGTATAATAGAAAGAGATACGTGACGTGAGGCAATAGAATCGTTTTTGGGGAAATCCCCAAAAACGATTCTATTACACACAGAAACCAAATTTTTACCCGGAGAATAAATAGTCTAGTCCCGTTTGCTTGCAGCTGGCCGTCGATGACTGTTACAAAATTTCGGCACAGGCACATTAACTGGTCCCGTCGACAAAAAATAATATAACAAGCATAGCATATGCTCACGACTATATTCCCCGAGGGGGTAGTCAGAGATATTCTGAAACCTCAGAACATCCACGTTTCACTAGAAACTACCCAACAAAACTACTAAACACCACTACCACTAAATAGTCTCCGGGTAAAAATTCGGTTTCTGTGAATAATCGTGAACCTAAAGTGAAATCGTAGATAATTTTATGAAATATACTAACACTAATTCATTAAATTATCCAAGATGTCACGTAAAAATTGAGAATTATACACAGAAATCGAATTTTTACTCTGCCCATAATCTCCTGAAAACGTCCAAAAACGACAACTCGTCAGTTCCTCTACTACTGTAAGGTATAATAACTTTATGTACAGAACACTGAATTCCATTGAGCTTATGGGATTAACTTTAATCTATTTGGATTCCGCAAAGAACTTAATCAAAGGAGGCGAGAAAAAACAGGATCTATCCGACAGCCAATGATAGCGATCGAAGGCTTTCATTTAATACAGATCAAAGAAAGACTGTCTAGATAAAGAACTTGAGCTGTAATGTAATCTAACCGACAGATGGTCTTACTCGTTTGTTGCTTCTTTTTTTTATTTTTTTTTATTATTAAATGGACTCTTGCTTGTGCGTTAGCACTGCATTTCCGCCAGTGTCAAGTATTTTATGGGAGAATCTATCCCAATTTCAGGGATTGTTTTTGGACAAGAAAAAGAAGAGACTGAGGATTGCGGAGCCTCGTGGCAGGCAAAAACGCGACGCGCGAAACCACGCGAGACGTGTGCTCGGGTCAGTCCCTGCAACGTGACTCCTACTTCTTCTTATAGTGTGGACAAAGCCCTGGTGTCAGAGTTTTTTTCAGACCGCCTTACGGCCTCTGACGTGGTTTTATGTAACGACTACTATCACTAGAGATAGTAGCCGGGACCAACACCTTAAAGTGCCATCCGAAGCAAGGAATCATTTTTCTTTTTAGACAATCAGGTGATTCGGCCTGCAATGTCCTAACCAACTGGGGAAAAACGCATAAAGTGACATTGACATATCATTAAGTGTCCCCCGTGGGAATTGAACCCACGACCTCCGTGTCGAGAGCCAATGCTCTTAACCATTAGACCACGAAGGCAGTTTGTGACTCGTTTGTTACTTCCTCGATATTTCCTCGACTCGAGTCGACATCCACTCAGTTAACTTGTATGTCAGAAATATCGGATTTCGCTCCTGCTTTCGAGGAATTCGCTCCTGGAGGTGGAGGAAAGAAACATCAAACTCAAGGTATCTCGTGACCTATCTCCGAGAAACGCAAACGTATAGTAACGTAAGCATAGTTGCGAACAATAATGGGAAGTATTTATGTCTTTTGCTATTCTAAAAGAAAGAAAATAGGACTCAAAATTCCACCATTATCTAAGATTCAGTACTCGTAGTAGTAGTTCGGTACTTATTCATCAACTAAAGTCCAGTGGAGGAACGTCAAAATAATAGGCAAGTACGTCTGGAAATACGATTACGAGGATGAGTTGAATCTTCAGTACAAAATGAGCACCAAACCAACAATAGTAAAAGTACAGTGTCAGATCATGGTGGACTACCATACTTTGTCTGCACGTCTTGCTTTTGTTGATATTTAAGTGAACTTCATGGTATACAACTATGCAAATCTTCTTGCAACCGTGAAATTAACGAAGTCAATCACAGACTCAGAACTGTTTTTGAATTATTAACAAAATTTTAAGGGTCTATTTAGACAGTGAAACTATTTTTTTTTAGACCTCCCATATAAAATTTATTGGCTGCCATGATCCACTCTTTGGGAAGTCCACAAAATTGTCTCGTTTATCGACCCATGTTCCTTAGGGAAAGTTGTTTAGTTTCATTGTCTAAATGCAACCTTATGTCTGTGTGATTAAAAACTAGTGGTGTATAAAATAAATTATCATCTAGTGACCGAACGCAACCGAACATCATTGGCGAAATAGAATCGGTCCGATTTCGTTGGCATATATGGCGAGAACAAATAAAATAATTATAGAGAAAGGGAGAGTCAAAAGTCTAATGTTATTGGCACATTTTTTTTATATTGAACACTGACTATAGTTGTTGACACTGCGCACGTGCCATATAAGCCACTTTCTGCGCCCGTTGCACCACTTCAGGACATCTCTTGCGTCTGACCAGCCTGCAATCTTGGAAGAAACCTTCGTTGCGGGGAAATCCGTTGCTTCCGTCACTGAAGGTTACCAGACCTGAAGAAAATATTGTAATTAATGAACTTACGTCTTCTCAGATCCTTAATAGTCTTTAGTAGACCAGGTACATTCATTTTTGACTCAATCAAGCTAATCAAAGTTCCGGAATTCAATTTTTTTGGGCTATTTACGCCAAAGGCCATCATCGTATTTGGTCCAAAATGTGAAAGTGCCGGCCAACAAAAAATAATGCGATATTCTGTTAGGACTTGTCATATTTATTATTATACGGCACCAAAGCTGTAGGGGCCATTTTCCTTGGTTTTATTTGAGTTCAAAAATGTGCCTTTTCATACAAATTTTCGATCAAATTAGCTGAGGCTATATTCTGTTAGAACTAGTCTGTCTCAGAATTTTTTAGTATGGCACCAAAGCTGTAGGCCATTTTCCTTGGTTTTATTAAGGTTTGAAAAATCTTATTTTCATGAAATTTTTGATGAAATAAAACTAAAGCTACAACTTTCGTCCCATAATAATAAATGCTTGGACGGACCAGTTCTAACAAAATATAGCATTAGTCTTTGTTGGTCGGCACTTTCACACTTGGACCAAAAATAACTGTAGAAAAACAAATATCAAAACAAACCAATGCGCGAATAGCCCGTCCCGTGTCGTGTCTGTACCGAACGTACCCATTACACTGGCGGCATTGCCACGTTGGATGGCTAAAGAGACACTTTGGAAAAGAATCGCCCCAGAGCGAGGGTCATTGCCCCTCTCCCTTCTTCTCCCTCTCCATTCTCTTTGTGATACTAACCGAGGCCCCAAACACGTCCGCCGCGGAATTCTCCTTCGAACTTCATACCATCTGCTCGCCAGAAGACACCGTGTCCGTGGAACCAACCTTGCATGAATTCTCCTTCATATCTGAAAAGAGATTGCATTGTTTGTAACTATGGTATGTCATACAGGGTGTTAGGGTAAACAGTTGCATTTCTATAAGGGATTATTGTACCCATGATACTGAACAACTTACCCTAAGAAACCTACGATAGATTAAAAAAGTCTTTCAGAACCGGTGTCAAAGCTACTCTGAATTCGATGTTTTTTTTTTAATGTCTGTAATTTAAAAAAACCTTTACAGTTTAAAAATTGACGCTCTAGTCATGTAAAAAGATGTAACCAAAAAAATTAAAATTATTAAGAAAAAATGCGAGCAACTTGCGAATTCATCTAAAAACAGGACATTCTCTTATCGTATCTAAACTATTATAAAACTGTAACAGAAGTGTGTCTGTACATTGAAGATATTTACAAAAAAAAATTACGATATGGTTTTTATTTTTAGATGTCCCTGATTCCAAATCACCAATTTTTGGATTTTTTGTCTGTCTGTTTGTTTGTTTGGGTGTTTGTTTGTTCGAGTATCACGCAAAAACTACTGAACCGATTTTGATGAAACTTTTTTGTTTGATAGCTTATGATCTGACTTAAAATCTGGTATAATTTATGCGGACGAAGTCGCGGGTAAATGCTCGTAAGAGATAAGTGTACTGTTGCAACCATCAGCAGCAAGGCTGATTCAGTGTTTATGGGGTGTAGAGCATCTCTGTGATGGGCATGGACCAGGTCTGCTTGCATAACTCCAGTCGGTTTAAGAGTTACTGATGTTTATAGGTCAGTAAAAAAATAACGATCAGCTGCAAGGCTGATAACTATGTGAACAGTAAGTACATTTCACATAGCTACAGTTCTTTAACTAAGGTTAAAGTTAAGTAGGTAAGTTACCATAATTATTTAACATATTTAATTTAAAAGAAATGGAATATTAATAATTATTTTTGTTTTATTTTATTTCACAAAGTATAAGTAAAGTAGCTTAGTGACTGCAAAATTCAAAGCCTTTTTAGTTGAAATAATTATGGTTGGTTAAAATTTCAGACGCAGAAAAAGTTAATTTATCCTAAAATATTCCAGCTTAAGGTTTTATGACGGTATATCCTATTATAATCTATATCCATTAACGGATGAAAAGAAACGAAGCTCCTGAAAATTACTTCAAACACTTGTCGAGCCTGCAAAAAAAATTGAAGCAATTTCGCAGCTGTAAGATACTTCTATTGCTTTCATTAAAGGCTCATTTTGTGCTCTACAAGAATTTCTTATAGAGCACATACGGAGACGGATGACAAGGTTTGGACGACATGCCATGTACCAATGAGTTTTTCTAACTTATGTATGTAATACCGACTGCTCTCAAACGGTGAAGGATGTTGATGTTTTCCGTCGTGAGGAAACCTACTTCATACAGGGTGTACAATAAAATGGGACAGCTACTTAAAGGGGTGCTTCAGACCATCAAACTGAACAACTTTCTCTATGGGACCAATATCGAAATCGCGAAAAAAAAATCCGCTCTCCCATACAAAACTGCAAACATAACTCGACTGAAATGTATGGGACAGCAGATTTTTTTTTCGCGATTTCGATATTGGTCCCATAGAGAAAGTTGTTCAGTTTGATGGTCTGAAGCACCCCTTTAAGTAGCTGTCCTATTTTAATTTACACCCTGTATACGCTGAAGAAGAAATGCGCCACGGGCATGGTGGTGGACTGAGGGAAAGTCTGTGCTCTACAGTGGAACGCATATAGGCTGTGATGATGATGATAATCTTCTTAACATATTTCTTGACATCATGATTGAGGTCCGATTCCATACAAATGTATTCTCCAGTTTCCTGCCTGGATAAGGAAACTAGAGCAAACATTTTTTTTATTATAATCTATGTTACCTCTGTTATGTTTATATCTCTATGTTTTGCTTTTTTGCATAAATTAATTACTCTAAAAATTACGGACTTTTGAAATTCAGCCTCCAGTCTCAATCTTCCTCTCTACTATGTTTGTATAATATGCGGAAGACAGTCGCTTATGCTTATGACTATGTGGCACGACCATTATTTTGTCCTCACAGCATTGGTATGACCAGCTAGATTTTGTACTCACTCTAGAACGCTATGCCTAGGTATAGATAGGCATGAGGCCTACAGCCATTCTTGATTGCGCCGGCCGGCCGCTGGCTGTAAGGCTCAATTCCCACTGGCGCAGAGTCGAAGCGTCGTCGCGACGCGGCGTTTTTCAACCGTTCTAAATTCATCTCTATTTCTCTATTAATACGGTACGAATTAGTGTTGCGAAAATTTGAAAATGCTCAGCGACGCTCGTCTGCGCGCGAATGCGCGCCTCTTCGCCTGCAAGGCTCGCTCGGGTTCGCACGTCGCCGCGCGCAGAAATGCTATCATTCACGGTTCAATGGGGCGAATTATTTCGCGTCGCGTCGCTTCGACTCTGTGCCAGTGGGAATTGAGCCTAATTTGGCCAAATTCTATTGCTTATCATTTCTTTCTGCGAAGAAACTCATTAGTCTACGTCAGACACTATTGATCTATTGATCCTCTCATTAATTTTTGGCAACAACATTGCTTTTATTCTTAAATATCGTGTGGGCAGAGCCCTGGTGTCAGAGTTTTAGCCCACTCATTTCACGGAGTTTTGTTAGGAGGGGTGAGAAGTAATTATCAATAGGACTTTTACACTGTAACGGGCACCATTTTGTGACAAAAAAGACTATCTGAAAATATATTTAAAAAAAAATCGCTACGCATCGTAGAAATCGAAATTGTATCTCCCCGAAGGCTTTTAACTTAATGATATTAATACCAATGCACTTTAATTTAAATTGTTAAATCTAATTTAAAGAACATTTTAATTAGATTTAACAATTAATACATTATTTTTGAGCAATAAAATGAGGTATTAATTAGAAAATACTAATTTATTTTTCAAAGCCTTCCAAGTAAACAAAAATATTAACATCATGTGTATAATGGTAAAGCCTTAAATAGGTGCAAAAAAAATTTACCATCAGGTTAGGACGACATAAATGCTTAATTTTATATTTGGGGTTGTCGCTGAGGTAATATTTTTGTTTATTTTGGTACATATTTCTAGGCTCAAATAGGCTCTTAAATACTAATCTGTATTATTCTTAAGTACTATACCGAAACAAGATACCAATTATTTATTAGTCCCAGCTCAAACCGTAAAATGACTGGGCTATTTTTTCAGACCGCCTTACGGCCTCTGACGTGGTTTTTATGTAACTACTACTACCACCAGAGATAGTAGCCAGGCCCAATAAAAAGCTTTTTTTGAAACCGAATGAAAGCGATGGTGTAAATTAAATCGAAACGAACACGTACCTAATTAAATCAAAAAAGTTTTTATTTAGGTAGGTATTATAACATTTATAACCATGGATATCTTATAATAGCATAGCATAGCATATGCTCACGACTATATTCCCCGAGGGGGTCGTCAGAGATATCTTATAATACAGGGTGTAAAATTAAATTCGTCACAAATTGTAGAGGATGCTTCAGCTCATTGGGCACGGTCGTAACATTTAATATTATCATTGCTTCAGACCATCAAACTGAACAACTTTAACTATCAAGCCAACATAGAAATCGCGAAAAAAATATCAACTGTTACAATGTACCTAATTATAAACCAAAATGTATGAAAAAGATGTTTTTTTTTCGCGATTTCAATGTTAGTCCAATAGTAAAAGTTGTTCAGTTTGATGGTCTGAAGCGACCCATAATGTATACTGTACCTAAAGGGGGACGCTGGATTTAGGCTCAACTTCGCAATTTTGACCCGGTTGGTGTAATGGTTACCACGCCGGACTGCCAAACCAGGTTCCTGGGTTCGAATCCCGTAGTAAGTACATGAAAAGTTTTACGTATTTATAAAACTTTTCCCTAGAACCGATAATAGAACAGGGGTGCTTTTTTTATTAAACTCCACACGTTCTTATTCTAAAGTGTCAAAACGCAATGTTGTAATTATTTCATTTCATACCTAGATAGAGGGAGGGGGCGTAACCCAGTGTTTAATTAATCGATGAGCTTTAAGGGGCGTCCGCCCGGTTTTGAGTAACTTTGTAACCATTTTATACATTAACTATGGCACTTTTTAAGCAGAAAACGAAACTGAACAATCTACAGGATATGAGAAGTGATGTGGTTTTTCTCGAAATCTATTTTAATTAATAAAACTGAAGAAAAACGAATCCAAAGTCACCCCTTTTTCCAGTTGTAACCGTTTTACTCTTACATTGTTGATCAGAAGCATATGAAAATTTACAATATTCTTCACAATACAATATAGAATGATGTGGTTTTCTTATTTTTTGAAAATTCATAAAAAATCATACATGTTTTCAAAGAAAACGGAAAATTCTGACCGAAGCCACGCAATTGAAGCGGGATGGCTAATTGCAAAAGTTTGCTTGTAAGAAAGAGAGCGTTGCACTAGGGAGGGAGAGCCTTAAGTAATTTTACGCTTTTAGCGAGACATTTGCTTTCTAGCCCGAAAACGATTGAATTTCTAACAAAAGAATAAAGCGCCCGGGGTTCGACGTTTCAAATTTATTTCGAACAAATCAAAACCAGCCTTCTTAAATATGCTGACACTTTTTTAAGGCGATGACCAGACTATGAAACTGAACAACTTTCTTTATGAAATCAACATCGAAATCGCGAAAAAAAAACAGTTGTCCCATACGTTTGGCTCCGAGTAGGTTTGCAGTTTTGTATGGAAGTGATGATTTTTTTTTTCGCGATTTCGATGTTGGTGCCATAGAGGAAGTTGTTCAGTTTGACGGTTTGATCATCCCCTTAAAAAAGTGTCAGCATATTAAGAAGGACCCTATAGGTGCACCAGAATCTGATGAAAAATAGGGAAATAAAATTTTAGAGTAAGCAACACTGGGGTAATTAGATTAGGGCCCTTTACACACTGCGATTTTTTTGCAGCGCAGATGTGCTGCAAAAAACATCGATTGAGTCGCGATGCAGCATCGATGCAAACGCGATAAAGCATAGATGCAAACGCAGTACAGCCACGATGCAAAACTTTCGTAATATTTGATCAGTTATTTGTCGATAGCCTTTGCCACAATGCACACGCGCGTGTGCATCAATACAAACATGTGTGTGCATAGCTGCTATCATGCGTTTGAATCGATACAAACGCCTATTAATTGCAAGTGAAGCGATTAAGGATGGACGATGGACAAACGCACGTTTTTATCAGTGCAAAAAGGCTCAGTCTGAACAGGGCCTACTTTGACTAGACAGATGACATTTTGACAGTACCAAATAAAAATCTATATTCTTTAACTTTTTTCATTTCATGAGATTCTGGTCGACCTATATGTTGCCTGATTACCACTTTATCGGTTTTCCAATAGTTTTTAAATTGGCACAGCAGGTGCAAAGGTGAGGTGCAGAGACACAAAGTTTTAAAAAATATCTGCACCAAAAGAAACATACTTTAGCTTTCGAACGCTTTCAAAAACAGAAAATCCTATCGTTCGTCGACGGCTCGACGGTGCTCAATTTCATTCTATGATATTCAAATATTGCATTCCAGTTATCTGGGAATGCAAATAACGAACTATGTGATTTCGCAGAGATTAAACGTGCAGAGGAATATCGAAATTCAATATGCCAGACTTACGCCCACCACACACATACGGAATAAACCTGCCTAGCTAGTACGCCAACCCGAGATAGCCGTGATATGGCTATATCACGTCTTTTATCTCGTTTGTTCGCGCGCAAACGAGCGAGAAAAAAGATGTGATATAGCCATATCACGGCTATCGTGGGTTGGCGTACTAGCTAGGCTGATTCGGAATTCAGTGTTGTCAACTATGGTTACAAAAAATACTGGAGTACACCAGTATTTTTTAAAATGCCTAAAATAAAAAAGTATGAAATGCCAATTGCATTTTTAGGTATTTATTAAAACGAAACAAACAATTTATATATGTACATGATAATTATTATCATGTGATGAGGTCATGACGTGACGATGATGATTTGTAAATTGTATTTCAATATTATGCAACTATATCAATAAGATTATCGATAGTTTTAACAATCTGCATACAAAATAGCATGAATCATTATCACACAAGCTATTTTTGGGTGTAGGCGATTTCGCAAATATACCGTAACGACGTTGCATCTGCACCGTTACGGTATCGTTCCATCAACGCCTACGCTCAAAAATCACATGTGTGATATGACTGTAAATCATTAAAACACGCCACCTAAGACATCAAAAAATCAATAGATCTAGTGAAAAAGTATCTGAAGGCGGCAACACTCCATATGGAACTCATTCCGAATCTGGCCCTGTACCCGGACTTTCGATGTTCGATATATCGCCATTGTTTCGGTCCGCACTTCATCATAATAGAATTGACATTGGAATGAAAACGTTCACGCAATTGCGAAGTTCTAATGTCCGGGTAGAGGCCCAGGTTTATTCCGGATGTGTGTGGTGGGCCTTACATTCGGGACGCGTATTTCTGATTCACAGGTAGCAGCGTTGTCAGATCAGTTTTCGGTGATTCGTTTGCTCAATGGAACAAAAAAAAAGATAACGGGACAGCTTTTTTGTAACTGAGAGTTTACAAAACCGTTGAAGAAAATATTGAGGTACCTACTAGAGGCGACACCTAGACAAAATTATTTGTAACACTCATTTAAGCTATTTAGCTCAACCTTACAGCATGTGCCGGGCGCGTGCTGCACCGCGACGCCCCCAGCAGTGCACGCCCGCACTGCTGATCGTGGTACACAGATTTTGTTCGCGTTGTCTGTTCTAGGATGAAAACACGTTTCTTGTGTGGGAAAATATTTTTTTTTAGTTTTTTAGTGTTCCCAACTAAAATTGGCAAAACGGAATACTTATGGAATCAGCTCGGTGTCTGTCCGTCCGTCTGTCACAGGCATTTTTCTCAGAGACCGTAAGACATAGGAAGCTGAAATTCGGCACAAATATAGCAATTGCTGGTCCAGTAAAAGCTAAATTTTTATATTGGGGGCAATTTGGGGAGGTAGAAAAGGTAAATAAAAATAATGTCTATCCTATGGTGTGGGGTATCAATTGAAAGCTTATGTAATATAAAAATATATTTTTCAAATTTTTTTATTAAAACTTTTTTAACTAAATTTTCAATAAATCAGAGAAATTGCTGTCCCCACCTCTATTGCCGTATAAAATCTGAAAAAGATCATGAACATCAGAAATAATGTGTAGATGGCGGGAAAATTTTTAGGGTGGCACTAACTTGGATAGTTTTTTTTCTATACCCAAAAAACGAACACCAGTCTAAAATGATCTTCAGTTAGTATGGGTCCACAAATAATATGTGTCAATTTATAGTGGGTATTATCATTGATCCATGTCACAGTATAAGAAAGAGTATCTATTACTAGATACAGTACGGACACACCCTTCCTCCCACCAACTTTTTACCGCACCCCCTCTATCGCCCTCTGGTTACCTCGCACTGGTTACTCGTAACCTATAAAGGGTTCAATTTCTTTGGTTTCGCATGTGCTGACGTCATCTTGTCAATTTCAAATTTTTATATGCAGTGTCCGGGCTGCGCCCATGTTAGACAACTGGTAGTACGGAACAATAATTGTCCGAGTCCCGACTCGTACTTGGCCGGTTTTTTTCTTATTATTTGTTAGAAAATGCACCATAATAATAACTCATATTCTGTGAAAATTTCAACAGCTTTTTATAAGTAAGACAGACGGACAGCGTAGGCAGGCATTGAATAGAGTCCCGTAGACACCGTTTGGGTACGGAACGGAACCCTAAAAAACAGTAAGTATACATAATCACAGATTATTTAATAGTAAGGTACTACACATAATCTTAAACGAGCCTTCAGATTTTGGCTGTCCCTAATTGAACAAGTTAAACATAAAAAGCACAAAAGACTCTTTGGATCCATTACACGTAGGTATAATTACAGTCCTTTGTCTGCAGCTTTATTTACAAAAGGCAAAAGATTGAGCACTTGACAGGTGAAAACCTTTGTTCTGTCCACAGATCACAAAAACTAAGGGGAGATGTGAAAAGGGGGCGGGGCCAGTGTCTCAGCAATATGCGCAAAAACGGAACACATTGCTCGGGACAGTTAATGATTCAATATACAGGGTGTTTGGAAGCTGGGTGCAGAGAAAAACTTACTTAGCTCCATCAGGGAATGCCATGACACCAAGCCCGGAGCAAAGTCCGCTGATCATAGAACCATCGTATCTCGTACCATCGGGCAGGACGAGATGACCCATGCCATGCTTCTGGCCCTTGGAGTTCCATTCTCCTACGTATCTCGTCCCGTCTTCGTATTTATACGCTCCGGTCTTCACCACGCCTGGGTCGACGACTGAAATAGAGAAAAAAATGATTTTTTAGGGTTCTGAACCCTAAGGGTAAAAACGGGACTCTATTCATAAGCCTATACGTTGTCCGTCCGTCTGTCCTACCTATGTAGGGCTGTAACTTTTGAACCGTAAGAGCTAGACGTTAGAAATCATCACAGAATGTGTGTTATTATGGCGGAATTACTAATAAAAATGTCAAAAAGTTAAAAATTAAGGAACCTTATACAAACTAGTTTTTATCAACCTTTTTTCTTCTCGCTCTATCGTAAAAACGGTAATATATACAAGCTTATATACAAGCGTCAAACATGGGGTGTGATTTGATTATAGAACGAATAACAACAAATAATAAAAACCGGCCAGGTGTGAGTCGGTCTCGCGCTAAAGGTCTCGGAGAAAACAAAAGTTTTTTATAAGTTAATAATTAATATGTTGTGTGGTGGTCTAGTACGAGGCTGGTGGTCTGTATTGTGGTTTGAAATATTAACTCGGTGTTCGAGTAGCCTGATTCGCACTTTAGCGGTATCTTAAGTATACAGGATGTAACAAAACACCCCAGTTATATAACCAAGGCTTGGTTAGACCTTCAAACTGAACAACTTTCACTACGGAGCCAACATCGAAATACAAGCCAGGATTTGGCTTTTAACTTCGCCGTCAGCTTCCATAATTTCCATATACCGCTGAAGATAAATAATAATAAATAAATGTAATAAATAACTCTCACAGGCACATACATTGAAATGATTCCAAGTAAGCCAAGGCTTATTGTTTTGGGAACCATACAACAACGGCACAAACATATAACATCCATGACCGAACCGGGATTCGAACCCAGGACCCTGGTTTGGCAGTCCGGCGTGGAAACCATTACACCAACCTGGTCGTCAACCAACTATGTCACAATGTTCTGCTATTTTGCATTTATTAATTAATGCACTGGTGATTGTTTTTATAGGTATAGAAAAAAAACTATCAAAGTTAGTAAATAAAAATAAAATAATTGACACCCTGATAATTTTCCCGCCATCTACACGTTATTTCTGATATTCATGATTTTTTCAGATCTTATACGTCTATGTTTTTTGAAATAGAGGTGGGGACAGCAATTTCACGGTTTTAATTGGAAATTTTGTTAAACAAAGTTTTAATAAAAAAATTGAAAAATATATTTTTAGACTCGTATTTTTATAAGCTTTCAATTGATATTTGATACCCCATATCACAGGGAAGAAAAAAAAATTGTTTTTATTTACCCTTTCTACCTCCCCAAATTGCTCCCCAATATAAAAATTAAGCTTTGTTTACTTCATTTATGATATTGGACCAACAATTTCTATATCTGTACCGAGTTTCAACTTCCTATGTCTTATGGTCTCTGAGAAAAATGCCTGTGACAGACGGACGGACAGACACCGAGCTGATTCCATAAGTGTTCCGTTTTGCCAATTTTGGTACGGAAAAAAAGCTAAATGTACAGACATAGCCATAGTCTCTCATATTATTGAAAGCATTATTAAAATTGGTTTAGTTTTGTTGGAAGAAACAGGGGAATACGAAATGCTGATTTCGTCGATTTTATGTAGAAAAAATCGGTCCGACCTGCAGTTGTCTCTTTCGCACTCTAGTCGGCGGGGTTTATGGGTGGGGTGGATCGGACAAATACGTATACAGTCGAAAAAGTGACCTATTTTCCAAATTTCCATTTCAGCCCGCCCATCCTCTTAAAACCTAAGCTTGAAACAACACTCACCATCAACCATCGTGCTTCACGAGCGGACACTGAAAAAACACTGAAAAGGTTTCTAACCTACATTCGTAACATTAATGTACCTACTGCTTTAATTTAATTACTTACTACCTGCTGGTTAGTACGCAACTCTTATTTTGAAGAGTGTTTTCTTATTATACGGCGCGAAAGAAATGCTGGAAAAAATTCAAAAACTTTTTCATAGATTCATAGATTCTTTAATGTACCTACACAAAAACATAATTATGAAAAAAATTACAATAAGTCGTGAGGAACAAAGGCGAGCTTAACTCTAAAAGAGTTTTCTTCCAGCAAACCGTTGGGTGAGAAAAAACTTTTTGTGAGAGACTTAAATTCGGTTTCCTTGTACCTAAGTATCTCATTTCACAAATATTATAAATGCCAAAGTCCGAACTGAAATACAAAGGCTTGAAGTGCATGTAATGGTAATATTTTCAACTTCAAGCCTTTATATCTCCGTCCGGACTGAGTTTAGGGATGTACAATGTTAATAAGTTTTGTTTAAATAAATTAATAACGCTCACAGGCACATACATTGTAATGATCCCAAGTTAAGCACTGTAGGCTTTTTAATATGGTAACCATACAACAACGGCACGAACATATAACATCCATGACCGAACCGGGATTCGAACCCAGGCAGGACACTGGTTTGGCAGTCCGGCGTGGTAACCATTACACCAACCGGGTCGTCGGGTGTTTGTTACTGTATTCTGAAATAAAATATTTAAGTTTGGTTGCTGGCCGCGCCAAAAACAACGGCGAAAAATATGGCGCCAACTTTTCATACAAAACCCGCATTGTCTTTTGGCACGGCAAAATTACTGATCAAATTGTGCTTTCCCATATTCCTACCCATAACTCCTTTTTAGGGTCCCGTTTTCAAACGAAACCCTTCCAGTTTTGTACAAATCCCCCTTTGTTTCTCTATATGGCTGTTGTATGTCGAACTTCAATTAATTTGGCATGTTTGATAGTCTGAAGTACCTAACACACACTAACCCTAAAATTTGAATCCTCAATCAATCCTCTAAGTGTGAAACACATTTAAGTTTACAGCATGTATTTAAGATTCTTTATTGTGAATCATAGGTAATAACATAATTGATGGCACTATTACTTATGGTATAGATCAGCTATGTTCCGCCACATGGGCATACAATAGTGGGTAGCATTCATGCAATCATTGAAATATTAAAACATTAATTACAATTAATTAAACAAAATAAACAAAGTCAAACACAGTTATTACTTTTAAAAAATTTACCAAATCAAGTCATTGCAAAAAATCTTAAATCGAAGTATCATTCAGAAATTCATTAAGACTGTAGTAGGATTTAGAATTAAGCAGATCAAAGAGTTTTTTCCTTAAAAAAATCGGTTGTATCTCTTATGGGCTTGGGAAGTTTATTATAATATGAGGTGTCCTACAGAACAAACTTTTACTGAACAAATTCATTATTTGTTTTTGCCAGCTTTTGTTGCTCGCGGTATACATTCAAATTACTTTCACTATGGCCATTAGTTATGGTAGGTGACCATGGTAATTTATATTATGTAATTTGATTTTAGTCAGTATAAGGTTAGTATTAGGTAGGCGCTTCCAATAAAATTGTTGGATACTACGTCATTCTATAACTTATGTACACCGAAACCATTTTAAGGGTTCCGAAGTCAACAAGGAACCTTTATAGTTTCGCCATGTCCGTCCGTCCGTCTGTTCGCAAGCTTAGCTCAGAGACGCTTAGTACTAGAAAGCTGTAATTTGGCATGGGTATACGTAATATAAAATAAAAATTTTAAAAATATTTTTTTAGGGTCCTCCACTACACGTGAAGTAGGGATGACATTTCTGGAATTAATGTAGGCTTTACAAGTTTACGAGTAATAGTCGAACATACTTTTTGGACTTTATTAGCCGTTAAACCGTAGTATAAAACAGAAAGCCCCCCTAAGTCCGTATATTGTCACGGGCAACTACTTAACCTTACCCTAGGGGTGACCCGACCATATCACACAAGCTATTTTTGAGCTTAGGCGATTTCGCAATTATACCGCAACGACCGCAAGTGCACCGTCGCGATCCGATATGACGATGACGACCCAGTTGGTCTAATGGTTACCACGCCGGACTGCCAAACCAAGGTCCTGGGTTCGAATCCCGGTTCGGTTATGGATGTTGTATGATTGTGCCGTTGTTGTATGGGTTCCACAACAAAAAGCCTGTTAGAGCTTAGAGCTTACGTAGGATCATTACAATGTATGTGCCTGTGAGCGTTACTTATTTTTTATTTATTATTATATCGTTCCGTCAAAGCATACACTCAAAAATAGCTCCTGCTATATGGGTGTAAATCTTTAAACCAAAAATTCACTAGATCTTGTGAAAAAGTCTATGAAAACGGCAACACTCCGTTCGCAACGAGCGTCGATTGTGTGTGGCAAGCGTACAAAAAGACTTGCATCCGGAACGGTTTTTATCCGAACGCAATTCAATCTGATCAGGAATTCCCGTTTGGACAAAATTGCGAATGGAATAATTCTAAATATGTGTAGTAGGCCGTTGAGTTTGTTATGCAATTGGGGAGTTGACTACATAAAATATATTTTAGTTTTAACTGCTCAGTAAATAAACCGTTTGAAAATAACGCTAAACTCACATTTTCAGTAATTCTGTTGCTTGAATACTATTTTTAATATCTGGATAAACTATAAAAAGTATCAAAACGACGACGAAAAACAATGACGTCACTCTCCAAATTTTAGTACAATATTTCATACAAATTCAAAAAAAAAAAAAAATTCAAAATAATTTTATTTCAGACAAAGTCCATAGATTGTTAGTATACATAAACTTAAAAACTATATTAGTACAGTATTATCAACTTGTAGTCCTATACCTACATAGCCTATTTTCTGATAGAGGGGGCAGCGGAGAGGTGTAGTTTCGTCCAGTGCCTCCAGATGGGACAGTGTGGCCGGTTTGAAATGGTGTTCAGGAGACTGTTGGCGCTACTTTGGACGCGACGCATCAGGGAGGCGACTCTACTGCGTATTATGGCGTGAAAGGAAGTCACACTTGCCGCCGCGAACATCCCTGACGCGCTGCAAAACCTCGGAAGCCCCATCAGCATCCTGAACCCATTATTATACTGGATACGCAGAGCATTGTAGGCTCTCTGCGTATAGCTGACCCACAGGCTGCACGTGTACATCGACTGGCAAAAAGCTCTGAAAAGTGTACGCTTTACCTCCTCAGTGCATCGTGCAAACCTGCGTGCCAACATATTACAGCGCACCGTCAACGCCCTGCGCTCCCGCTCCATGTCAGAGTTGTCCTTAAGGTCATCGGTGACCCAGTGTCCCAAATACTTGAACTCGTTCACCTTTACAAGTGGCGAGCCAGCAAGAGTGATGCCAGGGATGTTATAGCATTTATTTCCTGTTTTGAAAGCAAGCAGTACACTCTTGCTTGCATTGTATTTGAGACCATGAGTCACCGCATACTCCTCGCAGACCCTTAAGAGCCTACGGAGGGCATTGATTGTCGGGCTTAGCAGCACCATGTCATCGGCATAGCTCATATTGTTCATAGATGTTCCGTCAATAGAGCAGCCCACCTTGGTGCTGCTAAGCTCCACAATCAGCTTGTTCATGTACAGGTTGAAAAGACGGGGCGAGCTCAACCCTCCCTGCCTCACCCCGCACTCCAACCTGTACACATCCGAGAGTGATCCAGCCCATTTTACATAATTGCACTGCTTGCTGTACCAATATTTCAAGATCCCTATCAGTTCCTTCGGGAGCGTCGTATCCTCTGAAAGCTTGTTCCACAGTATGTCATAAGACACTAGGTCGAACGCCTTAGACAGGTCCAGGAAACACGCAAAGACCGGGGTTTTTCTATCCGTATAATACTGGACTGTATGTTTGAGACACAGGATAGCTGACTCTGTAGATAGAGCCGGCCTAAATCCAAACTGGGCGTCATGAAGCTCTACATGTTCTTCCATCCGTCTGTCTATCACACAGTCCAGTACCTTAGCGATCACCGTGGCTAGCGATATTGGTCATACAATGCACGCGTTTTGACGTTTGATAAAGAGTTGTTAATTTGACTAGTTGGAAACTCGCGGATTGCTGCATCCGGAATCTTGATGGGTATTTGACTACATTCAATATATTTTATTTTTATCTACTCATTAAAAAAAGGGTTAGAAAATAACGCTAAACTCTCATTTTCATTGAGTTTTTAGCTTGAATACTATTTTTAATAACAAGATAAACTATAAAAAGTAATGAAAATGTTAATGACGTCACAATTTAATATTTAGTACAAATCTTCATACAAAGCGCATGTTTTGACGTCCGAAAAAGAGTAGCTGATTTGACTAGTTGTCAAGTAGCCAATTTCGAATCAGGATTACGTTATACGATTCCGTATGTATGTGGTAGGCCTAACGCCCATTCAGTGGGACGTATAATTAGTGGAGTCTTGTAAAACTATCTGGTAATTGCAACTATTAAGTAATTGCACTTATAGGAATAACGATTCAGTTCTTCTGTGTATAAACACAAGTCTAGTCATCTAAAAGGCAGGTGTTGGTATACAGAGAAGAACTGAATCGTAATTCTTATGACTGCAATTGCTCCATAGTTGCAATTACCAGATAGTTGCAATTACAAGACTCCACTTATATGCCGATAATCTAAACTATTATAAAACTGTAACAGAAGTGTGTCTGTACATTGAAGATATTTACAAAAAAAAAATTACGATATGATTTTTAGATGTCCCTGATTCCAAATCACCAATTTTTGGATTTTTTGTCTGTCTGTTTGTTTGTTTGTTTGTCTGTTTGTTTGTTCGTTTGTTTGTTTATTTGTTTGTTCGTTTGTTTGGGTGTTTGTTTGTTCGAGTATCACGCAAAAACTACTGAACCGATTTTGATGAAACTTTTTTGTTTGATAGCTTATCATCTGACTTAAAATCTGGTATATAATTTATGCGGACGAAGTCGCGGGTAAAAGCTCGTGATTAATAAAATTTAATATCAGCTTAAGGGAGCGGGACATAAATTATGATTAAGTCTTTGAGAGTTACGCGGTTATTATTTAATCTAGAATTAAACATTTAAACGGGTTCTTACCACGTTTTAGTGTTTATATATGAGTTCCCGATATTTCGGCAGTGTTACAACTGCCACGGGATGACACGGGAACTCATAAATACCAAAACGCGGTAAGAACCCGTTAAAATGTTTAATTCTAGATTAAATTATGAATCTGTAAATATGACCTACCTGGGTGTAGAATTCTCTGTTACAAGGTAAATACTGATGAATAATAACAAACTTTTATAAATCGTATCAAAGCGAGCTATAGTCAACAAGAGTGTTCTTGTAGTGAGACTGGAATTTTTCAAAACTTTGTTCAATGACGTTAATTAAAGTTCTCATTGACTCTAGTTTCACTAGAGTCTAGCTAGACCTCTTAAAAGTACTTACCTAGTTCTCATTACTAACAATAATTTGCCCAGTCCAGATTTTTCTGGATTTCTACTTGATCTAAACTATTAATAAGAAAAACATTACGATAAGGTTTTTAGGTTTGTAGGTTTGAGTATGTAAGGCTTTTAATTTTACACTCTATACTGAAATTGATATCATTAGCATCCTTTTAAACTAAGAGCCTACCCATCAAACTGGACAACTTTCACTATGGGAGCAAACCGATCGGAGCAACTAAAAAATCTGCTGCTCCATACTAAAGTGTAAGTACTTGACTCAAATGTATGCAACAGCAGATTTTTTTTTTGCTCTGATCGGTTTGCTCCCATAGTGAAAGTTGTCCAGTTTGATGGGTAGACTCTTAGTTTAAAAGGATGCTAATGATATCAATTTCATCCTGTATAGGCAGGTTGCGGGTTCTTGTCTCAGGCAGGTTTCGGGTTCTGTGCTGGACCGATGACCTGAAAAAGGTAGCGGGAAGCGGCTGTATGAGGAAGACCGAGGATAGAGTTTCGTGGCATTCTTCAGGATAGACTGATGATGATGATGGTAGGGTATTATACCGCAAAAAATCTGCTGTTGCATACATTTGAGTCGAGTCGAGTCTAGTCGAGTCGAGTTGAGTTAAGTCGAATGCTTCCTGCATTGCAGATTGCAGTTTAGTATGGAACAGCTGATTTCTTTTTTGCTCCGATCGATTTGCTCCTATCGTAAAAGTTGTTCAGTTTCATGTGTTGTTTAAAAGGATGCCAAGAATATCAATTTCACCCTGTATAGTTATTCACGATTAGAGTCCCCACCACAATCACAAATTTGGATATGCTATTACAATTCGACCACATTCACAATCGTGTCTACTATGCAATATACAGGGTGAAATTGATATCATTAGCATCTTTTTATCCGCGACTTCGTCCGCGTATATTTGGAAAACCCCAAGTATCCTATGTTACTTCTAATATGTCCAAGAATATAATGTATAAAGTTTCATGATGTTCGGTTAAGTAGTTTTCGCGTGAAAGCCTAACAAACAAACTTACATTCACATTTATAATATTAGGGATTAGGAGGGATATTGAAGGAAACGTCCGTGTCCGTATGAATGCGCTCTAGGTTTAATCTAGCTAGATAATAGTAAAACTAATTTTAATTACGTAACACTCCATTACGCTTTGAATTTATGATAATAGAGCCGTAAGGTTCCCGACATAAAATGGTCACACCATTTCTTAATTGCAGTGTATGCTAATGACGAGGGGATAAGGTTTATTTTGCAACGTTTTTGTACGTTGTTAGCTCGTCTAAGGCTGTAGGGCTAGTTCGTTCAAGAAGGCTAGCCAGCTATCAGAACCTTTAATAGATCGATATTTCATAACATCGATTAAAATCTGTAATTGACCTTATACAGGGTGAAATTGATATCATTAGCATCCTTTTAAACTAAGAGTCTACCCCCATCACACTGAACAACTTTTACTATGGGAGCAAACCGATCGGAGCAACAAAAAAATCGGATGTCCCATAACTAAACTGCAATGCCTACGCGAAACAAATGTATGCAACAGCAGATTTTTTTTTTGCTCCGATTGGTTTGCTCCCTTGGTAAAACTTGTTCAGTTTGATGGGAAGACTCTTACTTTAAAAGGATGCTAATGATATCAATTTCAACCTGTATAAGGTCTAACAAAGTTAGGTGAAACTATTTTAAGGGGATGATCAGACCATGAAACAGAACAACTTTCTCTATGGGACCAATTTCGAAATCGCGAAAAAAAATCTGCTATCCCATACCTACATTTTGGGTCGAGTAGGTTTGCATGGAACAGCTGATTTTTTAGGCCATTTCGTTATTGATCCCAGAGAGAAAGTTGTTCGGTTTGATTTGATCATCCCCATAAAATAATAATTTTGTTAGACCTTATATTGTTCACAGAATAAAAGGCTGTTAATTTTCCTATAAAAAATAAATTACAGATTTATAATTATTAATTAATGATTATAATCCTGAATTTAATTTATAAGCTTTTACCCGCGACTTCGTCCGCATAAATTATATACCAGATTTTAAGTCAGATAATAAGGTATCAAACAAAAAAAGTTTCATCAAAATTGGTTTAGTAGTTTCTGCGTGATACTCGAACAAACCAACAAACAAACGAACAAACAAACAAACAGACAAAAAATCCAAAAATTGGTGATTTGGAATCAAAGACATCTAAAAATTATATCGTAATCTTTTTTTTGTAAATATCTTCAATGTACAGACACACTTCTGTTACAGTTTTATAATAGTTTAGATATTAGGTATACTTTTCTGTAGGTAAATCTATTTTAATTTTATTTGCTGTCTTTTTTATACAGGGTGAAATTGTTATCATTAGCATCCTTTTAAACTAACAGTCTATCCATCAAACTGAACAACTTCTACTATATGGAAGCAACCGATCGGAGCAACAACAAAATCTGCTGTTCCATACTAATCTGCAGTGCCTAGTCGACTCAAATGTATGCAACAGCAGATTTTTTTTGCTCCAAATGATTTACTCCCATAGTAAAAGTTGTTCAGTTTGATGGGTAGACTCTTAGTTTAAAAGGATGCTAATGATATCAATTTCACCCTGTAGTTGTCGCAATATTTCTGGTTACCCCGAAAGTCTAGGCGTTCAATATGTGTGCAGATTACCTAGAACATTATTTTATTGTTATTCTACCAGAGTAAGATAATTTATAATAACTTGCGAAATCTGCTCTATTCTAATAAAATCTACTAAAATAAAATAGTTGTCCCGTTATGCTACTAGATATTTTGTCTTCGTATGCTATTTTCTAAATGTGTCATTTGGCGAATGTGATATTTTCTTATCGTGACCTTTCGCGTTTAGATGACATTGTGCGAGTGAGACATCATAATGCTCCTGGAGTGCGATTTTTGAAACTCATTCGTTGAACTCGGCAGTTGAAAATGTATGGAGATACGCATCTTTCTACTGCTGATTTAACTTTCAAAAATCGCACTCCTGGAGTATGATTTTTTTACGTCAAATCAGTTGCAGTAAGCTGTTGAACATGTCAATATTACTATTGGAGACGTGCATCTTTCTACTGCTGATTTGACATTAAAAAATCATACTGCAGGAGAGCGATTTTTTAAAGTCAAATTAGCAGTTGAAAGATACATATCTCCATGCATTTTCAACTGCTGAGTTCAACATAATGAGATTCGAAAATCGCACTCCTGATCCGTTCGGGTTAAGCTCGTAAAGTCGTAATTCAAGATTGGTTGACTTTCCCTGAGAGGGTTATTTGATGCTCCGGTTGCCTCGGATTAACTAGTGATTGAGTTTTAGTTATGTATATTACTTTGATCTAAGTGTATAAAGGTGTTAGTTATCTACCTAACCTTAACTAATTAAAAAGATTAACCAATGAAAGCACGCCGAAATCCCAATGAGGAGTTAACATAAAAAAAATTACACTGGATACGAGTATAATGGCGTTACAAAAAAGATCCTCAATCTTAGTATGAGAAATAGGCTAACATAAAAATGTTAGCGTATAGTTGGCGTATAGTTATGGAACTCATGTCGATTTGTTTCTCATAATCTCTAGATCAGGGGATCCCTAAGTGTGGATACCTTTAAAGGGGGCGCAGGCCACCTGATTTGTGCCGGATACATTCCATGTTAACGTAGATTCCCTGCCAGAAACACTTCAAGAGGAAGCCTTTCAAGATAGTTCTGCTGTCAAATACGATTTTGAAGAAATGGGTCTATCATAGTTTTGGGTCAAATATTTCTCAATTTACCCCAAAATAGCAGAAAAAGCACTTCAATTGTCACCCTTCTCAAGTAGTACATATTTGTGCGAAAGGGGATTTTCTGCTGTAGTTGCAATAAAAACCAAACGTATAGAAATAAACTTGACATTGGTAGTGATTTACGTTGTGCGATTTCTATGGTTAAACCGAGAATTGTAAACCTCGTCAATCCATGCAAGCTCATCCATCACATTCCAATAAGTAGGTACTACTTACCAAATATACCTTTTGTATGATTTTTGTTAAACTTTAATGAGCAATTAAAATACTTATTTTGTTATTGAATACTTTTTTAGGGTTCCGTACCCAAAGGGTGAAAACAGGACCCTATTACTAAGCCTACGTTGTCCGTCCGTCCGTCCGTCCGTCCGTCCGTCCGTCTGTCCGTCCGTCCGTCCGTCTGTCCTACCTATTTAGGGCTTTAACTTTTGAACCGCAATAGCTAGATTGTTGAAATTTTCTCAGATTATGCCTTATTGCGGCGGATTTGTTAACAAATAATAAAAATCGCAGAAAGTTAAAAATTAAGGGGGGTTTTCAACAAGAAACTAGTTTTTATCAACGTTTTTTCTTCACGCTCTATAGTAAAAACGGTAATACATACAAGTGTCAAACTTAGTGTGATTATAGAGCAAACTCTACAGAATAACAACAAATACTAAAAACCGGCCAAGTGTGAGTCGGTCTCGCGCTAAAGGTCCCGGGACAAAACAAGTTTTTTTTCTAAGTTAATAATGTTGTGTTCTGTGGTGGTGTGGTACGGAACCCTCGGTGCGAGAGTAGCCCGACTCGCACTTGACCGGTTTTATTATACCTAATAACATAAATTTAAATAAATCTATGCTAATAATCTGGACTGGAGGATGGGGGGCGAAGATTTTTTTTTATGGTCGTAAGAGGGCGCGTATCAAATAAGGGGAATCCCTGCTCTAGATTATAGTGGTGATTTATTAGCTATAACCTCATCTAAGCGGAGTGTCGGGTAATCGCAGTTGACGCACATCTTATCTTAGTCCAAGACAAAAAATATATATTTGAGATTAAGAAATAGCAAGTTGTGAAACATATTTGGTTCTTGTTTCTAGAAAGTATATTTTTCATGTAGGGTTAGTTATAGGATTCCGTTACCTAAAGAAGATCTCCATTAGTTTTTATTAGATAAGCAGTCAGGTACTCAGAAGAAAAGTAAACACACACTATCTGAATATGATGGAACGAGAAACCAATAAGATATATCCAATATTATGATAAGATATTCCAAATAAGTCGTTTTCCAAGGCTGGTAATAGTACATTACTGCAGCGGCTAGCAACAGAGGCATTGATGGACGAACGTGTAAATGTGGGCCGAGGCGAAGCCGAGGCACACATACGTAAGTCCATCAATGCCTAGTTGTGGCCAAGGCTTGTATAGTACTTTTCTCAAATAATGCGCGGAAATGAAAACAGTAAATTTTCTCAAATAATTCGCGGAAATTAAAACTCTTTTCAAAATCAATGACGAACAACGAACAACAATTTGTTTATTTTTTCAATAAACAGCTTTCTATTTGCAAGCCAGTTCGAAATTTATGTGGTCGACCACCTTCGATATGAAAACGCCTGGTCTAGCACATTTAACTAACTATTAACTATCGCCGGATGACGCCCTGATTACGGCGGTACTGTGAGAGTGGGACGCAGATCGTAGACCGCAGAGAGCAGGCTGAGGCAGCTGATCTTCAGAGAGCAGGAGCAGGGTTCTTCAATGAAAGAGGTTCTTCAGTTTTCTTCGCTAGCTTTTCTTCCGATGTTGCGCTGGAGGACTCGTTGCGACTGATTGATTCTGCGCTGTTTTGCGCGCCTATGTCCTACCTAGCGCAATACCGTAAGGAGAGCCGTTTTTTATTGTTCAAATTGGTTATACATTTCCATCACAAAGTTCTGACATTTTAGGCTATATCTTAAAAACTATAAGGGGTAGTTCAAAGCTACGATGTTCTATAGAAAGAGCTTACAATTACCCGTATTTTGACATATAACAATCTATACTAGCTATGATACCCAGGTTTCCTAGTCAGAATAAAGCGGAAAAATATCACAATTTTTGCCGCACCATTGCAAACTATTCTATTTCTAGACTATTCTAGGCACTCTATCTATGACCTAGGGTTCTGACTAAGTGCACCTGGGTTATCCTCACCTAGCCTACCTATTTCTATGTTTCTATCTATATATCTATTATGTAAAATACGGGGTCAAAGTGCAAGGTGTAAACTGAACTTTAAAACTGCTATATTTTTCTATCTAACTACTCTAGTCTATATGTTGTGTGTGAAATAGGTAAGGATCATCTACTATTGTGTACCTAAGCTGTTAGATAGGATCCACCTATCACCTATCTTGAGAAATAAGGGTATGAAAATATCAGAAATGAAACGCCTAAAAAACAACTCTAAACAATGCAAAAACTTATTCTAACCTATTCTAACTATGAGAAACGATGAACTTTATTAGGAAAACCTATAACTATACCTATAACTTATAAAACAATAACAGAAAACTATAATAAAGAAAACTTAAAACTACGACTCTAAACACGTGAAAAAACTATACAAAACTATAACGAACTGTACAAATACGTTACCCCCAACATGACCAGTGCATTCCACAAGCGATAAGCTACAAATTAAACACTAAAAAAAACAATAATCTAATTGGAATTTGCACTGATCACGTTGGGTGTCTGAACTCGCGAGGAAAAACCGTAGCGGCCCGCGTCGACGCGCGAATCCGGTAGCTCGATGTCGCGAACAATTTAAATAAAACCCTTGATGAGTTACCTCCTTGGTCGCCATGTTTCGGAGAAAAAGATCGTTCCATTTTTAAATTACACGACAGATATGAGTTTACTATGTAATTTATTCGGCCGCAAAACACGACAGATATGGATTTTCATTGCCGGCCGCTGCGCGCATGAAGTTGGCCAGTACAGTAATTTCGATTTATCTCGAAGAAGGTTGTCAAAATAATGCTCACATTTCCAAGCATGTTTGAGAAAAAATATAAATCTGCTGATAGCATTATAGTAAAAAAGAAAACGAACGTTTGAAGATTGTTTAGTTCTCAGAATTCAAGATTGAATTTTCTTCTTGTGACGAGAATTATATTACTGGGTTCGTTTAAATCTTGAATAAAAAAAAAACCGATTTGTTTTTCGCATTATTTATCTTTTATTATAAGAAACATTTGAATTTCGATACAAGAAATTAGTTCTTGGCCCAAAAACTACTACGAAATATTGTTTATTTCCAACGTAGACATTTTAGAGTTTCTTTTTATCGAAATGCGAAAATATCTTGAATCAAGTAATTTTTTTTCTTTGTAACGTCTTAACTATAAAGGGCTTTACCTACCAATATTTTAAATAGTAGGCACTAAGTATTACGAATTGAAAATTTTCACAGAAAATATTTATATAATATTTTTCCAAGGTTTTTTTTTCTGTCACAAGTGCTACAAGAGTCAAACTTGGTGTGATTATAGTATAGAATAGAGCATACTGTCTAAAGTAGAGTACAAACTTGATGTGATTTTAGAGCATAGTACTCTCTAAAGTAAAATAACAGATAATAAAAACTAGCGATAAGAATCCAAGAGTTTTTTTCTGTAAATATGTTGATAGATACGGAATCCTCGGTGCGCGAGACCCAATCGTGCTTGATTTCAGTGCAGTCTGATGATGATGAATCTAAACGGGAACCACTTGTCGTGATTCTTTACTAAATTAATTGATATTCTGTTACTCAATCTTTATTTTGTACTAGCAACACCTTTCATATAATATTACATTCAAATTAAATAACGAATGGCTTAAAAGGACTTGTATCCAGAGCCGTTTAATATATTACTAACGATTCATTCATATGGCAATACTTGCTTTTGCGATTGGCTGTCGCTGGACCAATCAAACGTCAGGCGCGTTTGGTTGGTAAAGTAGACTGAAAGAGTGGGGAGTGCGACCGAGGTGGGTCAAAACGTATCGGACAGTCAGTTCTCGGTCAGCACTCGAAGTGATAACTAGTATTTGTGAAATGATTGTGATATATTTCAAATTAAAATAGTTTAATAAAATTATAATAATTAGACAGTAAAAGTGAAAATAAAACGGAGTGTTTAAAAAGTCAGACGGAGTTTAATTTCTTTACACTTCAGCAGCGGTATCAAGACCTTCAGCCCGCAAGGTACGTGAGTTCGGTCAAAGTCCACTGATATTCTTTGGCTATTGAAAGATTATTGTTTTCCTTAAGTACCTACTGAGTTATAGATTAATCTTTCTTGTGGATTTTAAAAAAAGAAATTCGTGATGGTTGATTGTTACGTCGGATTTATCATTTGGTCAGCCTACCGCACAATTTTAAATCTGATTTTATTTCGGAGACCATTCGGTCAGGGCAACTCCCTGGCATTGTGCTCCGATTTTATTCATAAACCGTTAACCACCAAATTTGAAATTGCAAGCATTTTGATCAGTTGCCAGACTAGCGTTCGGTCGGGGCTACTCTTTGACACCGCTTTTCTGGCATTTAAACGATGCTGTGTGATCGTATATGACCATTTGGTCAAGGCTACTCCTTGATAATGCTATTGTGCGATAAAACAGTATTCGAGCTAAATTGCTTGCAATTATTTTATGATTTAGTTAATTGATATATATACTTTTATACCTACATTGATCGGTACTTAAAGAAAATAAGCCGCAGATTTAATATTGACAGAATTTATGAAATCACTGGCAGAGTAAGTCATGTGGACAAATTGAATTCATATCTTTTATTATGCATGGTGGCCAAATGTGTCACGCAGTTTGGGCTAAAATAATATGTCCATCGTTTTATATGTATCCTGACTAGGTGTGTCATATAATTTGGACCATGTCGGTCCATCGCTATTAGGCGTAAAACACACACAAGCGACGTAAGGCGAAGGCACGGGGCAGGCGCAGCGCAGGCGTGGGACAGATACGGCGCAGACGCGATTTGAATTATATCAGAAGAGGCGTGGAACAGGCAAGAAACGTTCAGATGCGCCATTATATAGGCTGACTTTGGTGCGATAAGATGTCTTCGTCTTCAGAAGACGAAGATGCGCTTGCTTTGCTGCAATTAATTAATGTGCACAGGCCCAGAAGATATTGGGTTCTCTTCTTCTCTTCGATCTTGTACACTTCTATTACTGTACTCTGGCTTGGTATAATCGTAAAGAGCTGGATATTGTTCCACTAACTCGCAGAACTGTACATTAAAATCAATATCATCACGCATTTTTCGGTTGGTAAATACTGAGCATACCGTATCACAAGCGACGTGCTCCTTGCGTGACTCACGAGAACCGACTGCTAGCGACGCGGCGCAGGCAACGAAACGGCGTGTCTGCGCCGCGTCGCTTCAGTATAATTCAAAAACGTCGCCTGCATACATTTTGTATGAAATCGTTTTGAAGCGGCGCACGCCTGCGCCACGCCTGTCCCACGCCTGCTGCCTTACGTCGCTTGTGTGTGTTTTACGCCTTATATGCCATTGTATAGTGGCCAGATGTGTCACATAATTTAGGCCATATGTGCCTAGGTGCTATGTATGTTCCTCAACCAGTTCAGGGCCATGTGTGCCTAGGAGTTACGAGCTATGTATGTTACTCAATCAGTTCAGGATCCATATATGCCTACGAGCTATGTATGTTCTACAATTTATACTCCGTGGTCTAATGGTTAGGAGCATTGGGCTCTCGGCAAGGGGGTCGTGGGTTCGATTCCCACGGGGGACGACTAGTGGGGTGTCACTTTGTGCGTTTTTCCCCAGTTGGTTGGGACTTTTCCGGTTGAATCAGCTGTCTGTTTGTTCTTGTCTGAAAAGAGAAGGGATTCCGTGCTTCGAATGGCACGTTGGGCCGTTGGTCGCGGCTTTTCCGGTTGAATCAGCTGATTGTCTGAAAAGAGAAGGGATTCCGTGCTTCGAATGGCACGTTGAGCCGTTGGTCCCGGCTACTATCTCTGGTTATGTAACGACTAACTTCGTTACATAAAAACCACGTTGGAGGCCGTGGGGCGATCTGAAAAAGGCTGACACCAGGGCTCTGCCCTCATGATAAGAAGAATTTACGAAGTACATTTTTATTCTATCTCTTTCCTGTTTGTTTCATGTTTCCCACTGGATTGTTGAGTGGGTTTGTTTCCCGCTGGATAATGGAGTGGGTATGTTTCCCGCTGGATAATGGAGTGGGTATGTTTCCCGCTGGATAATGGAGTGGGTATGCTTCCCGCTGGATTATGGAGTGGGTATATTTCCCGCTGGACTATGGAGTGGGTATATTCCCCGCTGGATTATGGAGTCTGTATTTGTCCCGCTGGATTATGGAGTGGGTATATTTCACGCTGTTTTTTCTGTATTTATTTTACTTATTGAATATAATTTACCTAAAGTATTGGATGAACAGCGGTGGACGTCCGTCCTCTGAGATGATGATGATAATGATGTTGACTGTGATGACAATGATGATGATGATGACGATGATGATGATGATGATGATGATGATGATGATGATGATGATGATGATGACGACGACGACGATGATGATGACGATGATGATGATGATGACGATGTTGACTATGATGACGATGATACTAACGATGATGATGATGATGGCGATGGTGACGACGATGATGTCGATGATGACAATGACGACGATGATGATGATGGTGATGATGATGATGACGATGATGATGATGATGGTGGTGATGATGATGACGATGATGATGGTGGTGATGATGATGATGGTGGTGATGATGATGAAGACGATGACGACGGTGGTGATGATGATGATGATGGTGATGGTGATGGTGATGATGATGACTGGACGATCAAGGATTTAATTTTTTATCGCATTCGTAAGAAATTCGTTGAATAATAAGCGAGTTCAAACGAAACTTTTGCGAGGTTGGCCAAGACAAAACAGATCGTGTCGAACGGTCGATAAATTGTATCATCATCCGCATGGTCCGTGCAGCCTTTAATAACGGTCATGCCAGTTAATTTTAATTTTACTTTATTACAAACTTACAAGAGGCCTTATTTTTGTTAAATTGTCTCTAATACAAACAAATTTTAAAATACTGATCTTTAACAATTCTGAGAAATGTTGAGAGATGTTAAGAGTTGCTGCGAGTTGTTGAGAGATGTTGAGAAATTTTAGCGAGCTAATATTCTAAGTTACAATAATTTTTCTTAATGCACATTTTTATTCCGAGGTACTTGTGAATCTGAAGGAGGTCGCCTTCGCTGTCAGAGATGCTACCACGTGCCGTCATGAATGTTTGAGATCCGTCATGGTTATGTTATTTATCTCCCGAGATGTTCACGGCAGTACTGCAGCAAATCTTGACTATCATACTATTAGTGTCGAAATTTTACGATACTTTATCAAATGCACCTTAGTCTTTCTAGTTATGACTGTGATAAGCAATTGTCGGATGTTAAATACATTATTAAGTAATGTACCTACTAGTAGACATATTGATATTTAATTAATTAGATTCTTTATTTTACTCATAATATTGGCATAATATGTGGATGATAACAAAAACGTATTTCAATTGCTTATAGCATTTTGTTGTTACATTTAGTTTTTTTTTTGGACTTCTTCATAAGATTTGAATTTCCAGGATCAGTTATCATCCCAATTATGTAAACAGAAGCTAGCATAACTTATATACGAGATTTCCTCCAGGAAACCACTGGGTAAATTTAGTGTAATTGTTTGTTGTTTACAAAATGGGTGTAGATTACTTTGTTTGTCGAATAATACTCACGACTTCCGGAAGTTCTATTTCTTATCATTAAAGTAACGATGATGTAGGGTTCAGTTCATTACAGTTGTAGTTAAATTGTAGAGTTGATGTTACTCGCAGAGAAATATGTTGGAAAGTTTATAAATTTATTACTTAATTTCAGTAAGGTAAGATGGCGCTTCCTTCTCTTAGATGTCGACCGTACAGATGCTTAAGATCAGAATATCAGTGTGCAGTTATAGCTTTTAGAAGACAAGATTTCGCCTTTTCGTTTGTCTTTTACGTGTTTGACAATTTTAGATCCAGATTTGGTTGACTGTGTAACGCCCCTGTAGGTATTTTATCGCAAATGCTGCTTAGTTTTTCACCAATCTCATTGCATTACATTGCATTTTTGGCTAAATAGGTATGTAGCCTAACCCTTGTAGGACAACCGTTCAAAGTAAGATTTCCATTATGAACAGGATCGAATACTCTAGATGTTGAAGAAAAATAAAAGGTAGAAGCGTATTTTCTTCTAGTCAAATTAGTTGAGGTACCTACATCCAAAGAACCATTAACTTATTTAGTGTTATCTAGGATAGCTAAATTACTTAATTTGCAAAAGTGTTCACTTTAAAACCATTTTGGCCAAGGTGACTTAATGAAAGATGTGTAAATTCAATGAACGTTGACAATGGAGTAGGCGTTATATAAGTAGGCATTATAGGTATATGAAGTTAATTATTCTACTTCATTCCATTTCACAATGGAAAGATGTTCCATAGTCTGTTTCCTTGAATGTATTTAGATATCTATAAATATTACAATTATAAATAGATATTATTGGCAAAGACGCTAGATGGCGTTAGTTGCAGTAGTCATCATAATTATTTTTATAACCATCTTCAAAATTTACGATCGTAATCATATTAATTGTAGAAGGGATTCGTAACCAATACTTACTCGATGAGTTTGACAATGCCATCTAGAAAGTGCGGTAGATTTGTTTATTTTAAAAAGAAACGCTCGTATGCAATCACTTCATAACTATTATAATTATTGCATTATTCGGACGTAGTTAAAGCGAACGACGAGCGAAGCGAGCGACGTTCTAAGATTAGAATAAATAAATAAATAAAGACAATGTCACACAAATTATCTAGTCACATTTAAAGTACCAGAATCTAGCCTGGACTTGTATTAGAAAGTGTTCAAAATCAATTTTTTGTTGTACAAAATGAGGATAAAGCTCTTCTTTATGTGAAATGTAATAAAAGCAATGCTGCTACTGTATATGGTATATATGTATTCAAGTTGTAATAGATTTAATTCCATTATTACTGGTATATTTCTCACAAATTACACAGTATTTAGCAACTGTAACAAGTAACTGTTTTATAGTTAATCCCAGTAAGTTGGGCTGTGCGAAAGGCATGAATTATTGCAGACAGTTTAACTAGCTGATAGTCATGGCAGAAAATTGAAGTGAGCTCAAGGCAGGATTTGTTATCAGATGTCTTGTTTTGGGACTACCAGATTTAATCGATAGATAATATTATACGTTATGATACTGTTTTTCTCTAATGAAGTAAATATTAAAACGCAAATAATTATATACTTATTCACGTTCATCTGTCTATTTGTAAGAAATAAGAATGGATTTACGAAATTAATAAACTAAATTGTAATTTTCTTGTTCCTCGCAATAATAATACGCGATACGCTTCCTGATAAAGAAGCAGGTTAAGAAAATGCTAAATATCTGAATGCAGTGACTGATCCGGCTGCCGTTATAACTTTTGTCACTGTTTTAATTTATGGATATTGAATCAATTTAAAAACAGTATAAACGGGGACGGTATGGTTATAGTAAGCAAATAAGGTGTATGTTGTATTTTATAAACATAAGAAGCATAAAAATGTAGTAAGGTTGAGAACGTTGTGGCCGCAAATAGAATAAAAATCAAGAATTGTTATTATGTTTATTACATACATTTAAACTTTGAATACCTTCTTAATATTGAATACTTCTTCCTCTAAAATCGGAAGGTGCTATTCCAAAATAAATCATTAGACAAGGAAGATCACAATTATTAGAGCTGCCTCTGTTAGAACTGCAGCAACGTTCACAAACATTAAAGTTGATAAATATTGATATTAGTGTAAACGGCCAAATGTCGTGATTTGTTATTATTATAACACTTAATTGTACACACGGACATAATTGGTTCATATAATTATTACTTAAATTTTATTATAAAGGACAACCAGCACATCCCCTTTACGAAATGCCAAAAAAATTTATGAAAGTTTGGACTGTAGTAAATATTTATAATAGATTATGGGGTTTTATAAAAACTAATTAGATTTTATAATTTATTTTTAATTAACGAGTTTTTTTAATTATTACTGGTACATTATAATAAAGCAGCAACACCGAAGTGGCTGTCAATATTGTTCGATAGGAGGTGAGGCAAGCACAATGTTTTTTTAAATATAAAAATGATCTGATGCCTGCAATCAGTTTCTAGTGTTCCATGGTCCACAATAGGAATGGAAGGACGGTTGTACGTTTTTGATATTAAGTGCCAGATGTCCTTCAAATTTAGAAGACATAAAATAATGTAACCAGTTATGAAGATAAGATGCAAGAAATTAATCTCTAAAATTAAACTCAAATAGGTACCTACTTTTTGTGTACCAGCTGGCATTTTTAAATAATTTTTTACATAATAAAACTAAATACAAAAGTAAAAACGCTGAATACTAAAATGTTTGGTCCTGATATTGTAACCGAGTGTATAACTAAAAAAAACATTGTGTTGCTGTAGAGTTTCTGGCCGCATCTTCTCTACAGCCGTAACACATTACGAAGCGGTGGTAGTTTTAAAAATAAAATATAGAAATAAGAAATCCAAATACTTTTAATGAATGATTTTGAAAAACCTGCTGAGAAATGTTTCAATGTTGTGATTGTATAAAGATTATTCTGAGTAATTTTGACTAAATGGTAATGAGAGCTGACTGTTGGATGGCTGTGCACCAGGAGGTTGCACAGGGTCGGATGGCCGAATGTCGTGATTCTTTACTAAATTAATTGATATTCTGTTACTCAATCTTTATTTTGTACTAGCAACACCTTTCATATAATATTACATTCAAATTAAATAACGAATGGCTTAAAAGGACTTGTATCCAGAGCCGTTTAATATATTACTAACGATTCATTCATATGGCAATACTTGCTTTTGCGATTGGCTGTCGCTGGACCAATCAAACGTCAGGCGCGTTTGGTTGGTAAAGTAGACTGAAAGAGTGGGGAGTGCGACCGAGGTGGGTCAAAACGTATCGGACAGTCAGTTCTCGGTCAGCACTCGAAGTGATAACTAGTATTTGTGAAATGATTGTGATATATTTCAAATTAAAATAGTTTAATAAAATTATAATAATTAGACAGTAAAAGTGAAAATAAAACGGAGTGTTTAAAAAGTCAGACGGAGTTTAATTTCTTTACACACTCGACTTTCCAGAAGTGCGATTTTTGAAAATCATACGAGCGAATTGGCAGAAGAAAATGTCAAAATTACTATGGAGAAATCAATTCGCTCGTATGATTTTCAAAAATCGCACTTAGGGTCGTATGATGTTAGATACCTACTATCATGTCTGGACAGTTCCATACATTTTAGATTTAGTATAGTCGTGGTGCAAACAGATGTCGCTACTGGCCTGAACGAGAGATAAATCTTAATTAAACGTTATTAGATAACTATTATTTGAGTTTAAAAATTTTAATAACAAATGTGTTTAACACGTATTTTAACGTAATTAAACATTGCTGTAGTACTGCTACTCACCACCGGCGCTGTACTTGCGCGAGTTTTCATATGAGAAGGCGGCAACTTTCTTAGTATTGACCCTCTGTTGTGTATAATTTATTTACTCTATGATACTATTAAACAATGGGCCCCACCACGTGTCCCATGCGTGACAAAGTCATGTCAATTAGTGTATAGTAATTGTTAGTTAATAGTAACTGCGGTGGACGACATATCCTTATTGAAGCGGCGCTAGCGTAATTGTGCGGCAGCGAACGTCATTTCAAAGATAAGTCAGACGCTTGTGGATGTAGGTATAAACAGGATAAGTAAGATAGCCTCTCAGAAAAATTCGGAAACCTCCTATGCTCATAACAAACAGACTCTCAGTTTTTATAATTGACAACATTGTACCAAAATTTGAAAACAATTTGGAGATTATGTGATTCAAAGCATATATCAAAATTATCAGAATTTTCTATCCATTATTTCTCGAGTTATTTGAAGAATACTAAAAAATTTAAAAGAGGTCGTATGAGATTTTATGCCTTCGCCTACTTGGTTTTTCTATTGTAATTGTAATTTTATTGCGGCTAAGGTATTATAGCCATTCATCCAACGTTTTTCAGTAAATTGAAAAGTTAATTAATTTAAATATCGGACAAAAATTAAATCGGAAAAATACTTATCTCTTATTTTTAACCTATTTTTATATTTTTCATTAAAAACAGGTGTTTAAAAAAAGTATGTTGTCAATTATATCTGGTACTGGTTGGTTATCAAAAATAGTAACTAGGCGGATCGAGCTTTCTCGGCGCCTTCCAAATTAATCCAGATAGGTTTCATATAAAAATGAATCCCTATTTCCCTTGATCACGACATCACTCGAGAATGGCTGGACCCTTAGATCAAAGTAAAATGAATGGATAGGCCCAAAGCGCTTTAAGTTGAAGCACGCAAAACTAGGGCACTTCAATACAAATTAGGGTACTTGGTCTGTCATCTCAGTACATTTTCGAAGTGAAACTGTCAATTGTTTTGCCTCATTTTTCTAGTTTGAAATGTTCGCGTAAGGCCTGTCCATTCTTGTTTACTAATGTCATTGGCTGGACCGATAGCGATGAAACTTTAGTGGGTTATTTTGCACATGCCAGGGAAGGTTTATAAAAAAATGGTCGAGTGTGTGACCGGAAAAACTGATTCTGAGGCGGTACGAAGTTCACCGGGTCAGCTAGGTTCCAATAAAATCCATTGTCACAAATAAAATCATTCAATTTTTATTCGAGCTCCATTAATATTGAGAATGCAGCAGGCTGAAATGTCCATGCTACCTGCGGATGAAAATATTTTTTTTGTTTGGAAAAGAGTTTTCTCAGGAATGAAACCTATCTACTAGATTAACTTGAAAAGTAATACGTAGTTATTTAAGTGTTGCGTCGTTACTAACAAACTTAAATTAAATTAAATGAATTTTATGAATTGTAAAATTGTAATTGTATTGTAATTTATTATTATGAAAGTTGTAATTTTTATTGTAAATGTAAAGTGTAAAATGTAATATGGATCAAGTAATCCGAAATAAAAATTATTTTATTTCATTTTATTTTATATAGGGTGTATTGGGGTAATTGCGAAATTGGGTATATTCCGAAAGTTTACAAAAACTACCAAACCCCGCGTTTTTTTCTTACTAGCTACATTACTTTAGACGCCTTTGCTATCGGCTTTGACGCTCCCGTCGCCGTTCGTCGCAGCTAGCGTAAGTGTGTGAGCTACGTGCCGTCTCGCCTGACAAGTGATTTTCGCGCCTTTTTGGGTGCTTCGTAATAACCCCAACACTCTTTTCTCGGAACACAGGTAAGTTATTAAAATAATTGTTTTTTAGTATTGTAGGTTATTGTTTTTTACTATTGATTGAGGGGTACACCAAGTCCACATGCTGTTTTTTATTTTGTTTCGGAAAAACCCCTCTGGGTTTATTACGATACATATTTCATTCGCAATAACCCCACCTAACATTTTCATAGAAATGGCCACTGGTTCTCAAACTAGGTATGTAGGATAAAGAAATATTTAAATATGTTAGGTTCATATTTTCTTGCAATATTCAATCGTAAGGTACTTATTGCAAAGCAATGTATTCTCTTCTACACACATAGTACTATATTCAAATCATCTTTATTATTATTCTTTCAACTTTCTTAATCCATCCATCCATACTTAATATTATAAATGCGAAAGTGTGTCTGTCTGTTACCTCCACGCGCTTAAACGGCTGAACCGATTGAGTCTATAACCAGGACTTAAAATTTTAAATAGTAAGATTGCAATAACTGTGTTTTTGTTTAAAATAATGTTGATATGTGATATATAAAGATATTATTTTTTCAGAAATTGTTTACACCTTGGTGCTAAAGGTTTGCTGATTTAATTACAACCCTTGCAGATTTAGTATGTTTTTTAGATGGAGGCTTTTTTATATCTTTAATAAATTATAAACCGTTATGAATAAATTTAGTTCTGTTAAGTACCATTTTTGTTCCTCAAGGTAAGAATACTGAAGTGATATGTTAAGTATTGCCACTTGTATTAAGTTTATGTTTTTTGGAAAACAATAAAGTTATTTCTCAGTTAAATGCGTTTTTTTACTACTTAAAATACTGTGTATCTGTCTGAAATATTGAGAACCACTTCCTCTTACCGGGGTAAATCCGAAGTAATCAATCCGAAATGAACGTAAAAGCGAAACTATTAACAAAGTTTCCAATATTACAAGTAAGGGGCAATTACAAATGAAAAATAAATATAAACCGCAAGTCTGTGAGTAGTAAGATCCACTTTTCAACTATTTCGGAATTACCCGGGCATATTTCGTATTTCCCCCAAATGTCCAAAAAGTGAGACATAACAATAAATATGCATAAAAAAGAAACAACAGCGTATTTTTAGTATGTAATGTCCACTAATCATAAGTCTATTCATCAATTTTCAAGAGATACGAAAATTTAGGCAGTACAACATAAAAATAAAATGATTTTTTAACTGAAATGATGTCGTTTACTCAACTCGTCAAAATTTCTATCGTAATTACCCCAATGCACCCTATATATATTTTTTTTAATACCTACACAATCTATATACAAAATTTTAGGCAAATCTTTAGAGCCGTTTCTAGGGTTCTCTAAAATGTATTATAATTTATAATGATGAAAAGCGAACTGTTACAATATTGATACTACAAAGTATATTTAGGTTCTTAAATGGGGTACTTGTTTACCTTAGTACTGGAATTTTACGTCCAATTAAAATTCCAAAATGATCAAAGAAATTGTTTGAAATAGTTCTTAGGTCTTGAACTTCTAGCCTAGCAACAGAAACAAATATATATAGGTAATAACAATACAGTAATAAAATAAATAAAAATAGAAACTGGCCACGTGCGTGTTGGACCACGCGCAGGGTAGGGTTCCGTGGTTGCCCGTCACAATATAGACTCGACAATAATGAAAACGGGTCACCACGAGTCACCAACAACATAAAACTAAGAATGATAGCTTATTCAAATAAAAAGTATTTTATAGAAAATTTAATATTACTACTTAAATTAATAAAATTTCTGGTTGCTATAAAGTAATGCCAATAAAACAGGCAAAAACCTTAAAACATGATTTTTTGATAATTTATTTTTTTGTATTTAACAATTATTAATAATGTCAAAAAATGGCAAAAAATGGTAATTTTCAATTTTTGGTCTGCGATAGAATTGACGCATTTGTATTTATGTATTTTAATTAAGTCAAACAAATGAAAACTAAAAATGTAATCAATTAATTTAAGAAGTATTAAATAATCTATGAAATAAGTACGTTTTACTTGAATAAGCTATCATCACGGATCTGAAAAGTGTAATAATGGACTTAGGAGGGGGCTTTTGGTTTTATACTAAAGTACCCCGCACAAAATGTTCGGGAAAAGCCGTTCGGTTAATCTGGCTGAAATTTTAGGGATACATAGTATGTAATAGGTACGCTGATTGAAAATGTGAAGTTACACCGTTAAATAATGCCCAGTTTCTGAGATATAACTATTTTAATGTTTAAACTATATAGGTAGACCACAAAATGATAGCCATTTATAAATTATATTTTGATCAAAGGAATAGCTCTGTTAATAATAGTATACTATAGAAACGAAACTCGCTCAACGGATACGTTCAAGGTCGCGTCATTATCATGTTGGTTTAACCAACTAGTCAGTCAGGGCTTGCGTCTCATTTAATGCGTTAAAGGGTTGGTGGGTGGTTGGTACATGAAGTGTCCATTAGGGGTCGATTGACGATCCATTAGAGTCCTTTGGCGGTCCATTAGATGTTCATTAGAATTCTATTGGAGATTCATTGGCTGTCCATTGGATGTTCATTAGGGGTCTTTTAGGTGTGGCGTTAGGGCCAGCAGGTAGGTAGGTAGGTGGGTAGGTGAGTCCAAACAAGGGTTAACAATTGGAATGAACTTTACTCTCAGCCAAATATCACTACACTCTCCACACAATGTTCGTTAACGTCGTATAACGGTAGATGTAAGTAGGTAGACGGTCACTGGCCTTGGTGTTCACAGCAGGTTCCAGGACGCCGAAGGCTCCAGGCAGCAAACTTAGGTAGGTAGACAGAACTCGCCGCCGCTCGCAGACCGAAGCTCGAATTGTTGCAGCCCTTGCGTCAGCACGCCGAGGGTGAAGGTAGGGTTGTCCTAAGACCCTCCAAGATGGAAGATTGTTTTTGATCCGTAGATTAGATCCTGGAATATCCATAGCGTGGCATTAGGCCAAGTTCATCTTCGCCCGTAGTGCCTGTACACCGTTTTCCACACCAGTGACCGTTAGGTTTTCAAAATACCTACGGCGGCACTACGAGCTTATAACCACATATAGCGAGCACACAGCTTTAGGTATTACATAGGAATTTTATGAACAACTCACCCTAGTGGGATCACACAAGAGATATTAGGATATTAGGTTTCTCGAATTCCTTAGAACGCGGCGTCACAGGACTTGACCGCGCGTAGGTAGGTACGTGTAGCCAGCTTCAGAGCAGGATTCCCAATGGGCGATCGCTAGGCTAGCCGCTTCCCTACGGACGGCGTGGTCGCTTCAACCGGTCTTGTTTGTAGGGATCCGCGCATTGCGTAGTATGCGTCGCGCGGCGATTAAAACGGTTAGTGTTCGTCAACCTTTTTAAAGGGTTCTTTAGAGAGAAGTATATAGATACCGGCTCAGTGACGTGTGCGTTTAGAGGTGAGTAGTTAAATTGAATGTTTAAAGGTAATTAGATAATAAGTTGTACTTTTATTGTAGCTTTAAGCTAATTTTAAGAACTAGCTTTTAGTTAATAACGCTTTCACGTTACAGTACTCCGCCGCAAAGAGTAGGATTTTGCGTACACAGCGAAATTCGTCTGGCTAATTCTACCTAACGAACCTCATACATCCCTTCTTTTCCTCCACATCTATTCAACAGTCATTCAGTTCTCTTACATACTATCATCTGGTCGTAGTACACCATCAGATCCTAACACACAGAGTGAGAACTATATAAAAAATTCCACTCACAAAACACAGCAGAGTATTCCTATTAGAGAAACACTCAATCGTAAGGTAGAACAATGTTAGATTGGCAGAAGTACTATTATATTTATATTTTTTCATTACAAAGCATCACTTCACTATAAAACAAAGCATGTAATACGTTAGTAGTATTACACGCCTTACAGAAATCTTTAGAGGATCTCTCACGCATGATATAGTTTTTAGAACTATACCATACCATTTAGACTATAGAATGAAGTGCAATATGTAACGCATGGTGTAATGTAGTATTTAGAACTACACCATTTAGTTAGACTATTATCATTACGACAACAGCTGTGGCATGCCTGATTAGAATAAAAATAAGTAGTAGGTACTTACTAAAGCAACAGGTTACCACGAAAATATTATAGGAGTTCTGGTTTCCCATTGGGGGTAGGGCCCAACAAGATCAGTACTGTTTTTTTTTATATTTAAATTAATTTATTATGAAGTTTGATTGATTATTTTATTTATTATACAAGTTTTTATGAGTAAAGTAAAAATCAATTATTTATGAAAGAAAGCTAGAATTTTATTTAGTAACTATAACTGAGGTAGTTTTGTTGGTAGTCATAACGCACGCACTCGTTCGCATTTAGGTAGTATGTTTAGCAAAAAGTATTCGATTGGATCGATAGGGTGAGTTGCCATAATTAGAGAGTAAAGAAGTAGATACACAAAGAAAATAACTTGTTACATAAAATTTAAGCAGTAGGCAGTAGGTACACAAAGGAAAAATAATCCTGTTTCACAAATTATACACAAGGTTAATAAAAAGTTACAATTATATAAGCATTACCTCTTTTACAGTGCTGTATAAGTGCTGCGCAGGATACGGGTCTTACAGGAACAACTACGGCGAAAGAGTGATAGGTAGGTAGGTACAAACTACTATGCTAGAAAGCGAAGTAGGTTTGAAATTTAGTAATTAATTAAAAAAAATAGGAATAGTAAAATGCGGAACTGTTACGTAGGTATTACAAGATTATTTACTTAAAATTTGAACGTTAGGATCAGCGAATAACGAATTATGTTGGTAGGTAGGTAGTTAAAAAAAAAAAAAGAAAAAAAAATTACAGAGACCAAATAATTCCAGGGAAAATTAGGTCCCTGTTGTCCCTTAGTCGCCTCTTACGACATGCACGGGTAGAAATGCAGCTGGCGTATTCTTTTTAACGTTCCCGGTCCAGCACAGGAAATTCCCTGATGCTAATTTTCAGATTTCAACGGCTAGATACAAAATTGGTAATTATTAATACGTATACACTATTGGTCAAACAAAATAGGTACAGTATATGGACAAAAATTTAGCAACTACGTACCAGTTAGCAACCAAGATCGAATCACTCTTCCGCTCACAAGAAAATGTAGGTAGGTAGGCACGCCGTTGGCTAGAAAACACGAACGAAAACGAACTGTGCAGATTGGGTAGTGAAAACCACGTAAAAGGGCGCCACTGTGGCGTTAGGGCCAGCAGGTAGGTAGGTAGGTGGGTAGGTGAGTCCAAACAAGGGTTAACAATTGGAATGAACTTTACTCTCAGCCAAATATCACTACACTCTCCACACAATGTTCGTTAACGTCGTATAACGGTAGATGTAAGTAGGTAGACGGTCACTGGCCTTGGTGTTCACAGCAGGTTCCAGGACGCCGAAGGCTCCAGGCAGCAAACTTAGGTAGGTAGACAGAACTCGCCGCCGCTCGCAGACCGGAGCTCGAATCGTTGCAGCCCTTGCGTCAGCACGCCGAGGGTGAAGGTAGGGTTGTCCTAAGACCCTCCAAGATGGAAGATTGTTTTTGATCCGTAGATTAGATCCTGGAATATCCATAGCGTGGCATTAGGCCAAGTTCATCTTCGCCCGTAGTGCCTGTACACCGTTTTCCACACCAGTGACCGTTAGGTTTTCAAAATACCTACGGCGGCACTACGAGCTTATAACCACATATAGCGAGCACACAGCTTTAGGTATTACATAGGAATTTTATGAACAACTCACCCTAGTGGGATCACACAAGAGATATTAGGATATTAGGTTTCTCGAATTCCTTAGAACGCGGCGTCACAGGACTTGACCGCGCGTAGGTAGGTACGTGTAGCCAGCTTCAGAGCAGGATTCCCAATGGGCGATCGCTAGGCTAGCCGCTTCCCTACGGACGGCGTGGTCGCTTCAACCGGTCTTGTTTGTAGGGATCCGCGCATTGCGTAGTATGCGTCGCGCGGCGATTAAAACGGTTAGTGTTCGTCAACCTTTTTAAAGGGTTCTTTAGAGAGAAGTATATAGATACCGGCTCAGTGACGTGTGCGTTTAGAGGTGAGTAGTTAAATTGAATGTTTAAAGGTAATTAGATAATAAGTTGTACTTTTATTGTAGCTTTAAGCTAATTTTAAGAACTAGCTTTTAGTTAATAACGCTTTCACGTTACATAGGGGCGCGTCTGGGATCCAATGGATTCCTAATGGACCAGAAATGGACCCCTAATGGACACCTCATGTACCCCTCATACACTACCAACCACCCACCAACCCATTTAATCTAATGCGTTAGTCAGATTAACTTTTGCCAGAGACGCAAGCCCTAACTGAATAACTGGTTAAACCAACATGGTATTGACGTGACGTGACCTTGAACGTATTCGTTGCGCGAGTTTCGTTTCTATAGTAAACTATTATTAACAGAACTATTCTTATGATCAAACATAAATGGCACCCATTTTTGTGGTGTAACGTATAAACATTGAAATAGTCATATCTCAGAAACTGGTCATTATTTAACGTTGTAACTTCACACTTTTGATCAGCGTATTACAGCATATCAAAATTTCAAAAAAATTTCCAAAAATTTTAGCCAAGTTGACCGAACGGCTTTTCCCGAACATTTTGTGCGGGGTTCTTTAACAGCAAATGAAGTCTAAAAAGTACATTTGACATGGCGAAACTATAAGGGTTCCTTGTTTACTTCGGAACCCTAAAAACGGAGATAATTTTAAACTAGCTGTGTCCACGTCTTCGTACCGATCGAAAGCCGTAGTTTTTTTTAATCACCTATGATTTTTCAAAAACGGCGGCTCCGATTTTATTTATTGATTTAAACAGATTAATAATAATAGACAAGTGCAAAGGGTCAGGATTTTCATAATCATTTCAGATAATATGGGATTAAGGGTTACATAACATGCTGGGGTGCTTCAGACCATCAAACTGAACAACTTTTACTATGGGACCAACGTCGAAATCGGTAAAAAGAAATAGCTTTTTATTCATTCTGGACGAGTAACTATTAAAATTTTCTATGCAATAGTTGATTTTATTTTCGCGATTTGGATTCGCAAAGTTGGTCCCATAGTAAAAGTTGTTCAGTTTGGTGGTATGTAACGCATTTAAGTTTACATCGTAAACCATGTATTATCAATACACGATTATTCAGTATCGATATACTGATACAACTGCATGGTATAAATAATAATAACTCAAAATTCAAATAATGTAATTCATTGTCTAAAAATAATTTAATGGTAAATTAAATGATTTAGATGAGAATGAAATGAATGATACAGAATTGTAAAATGGAAATTATGTTCAGAAATAAAGGCTATTTGACTGATACAATACATTATTATAATTATAACTGGAGTGCGATTTTTGAATCTCATTCGCTGAGTTCAGCAGTTGAAAATGTCTAAATTACTGTGGAGATACGGCGATACACATCTTTCTACTGCTGATTTGACTTTCAAAAATCGCACTTATGAAGTAGGATTTTTGAAAGTCAAGTCAGCAGTAGAAAGATTATGTATCACCATATTTTCAACTGTTGAGTTCAACGTATGAGATTAAAAAATCGCACTCCTGTAAAAGAGGTGTGTATGGGCATTTAAACATAATACTCAAGAAACAATATGGGATATTTCTGGGCCCTGTTTAATAAACGCAACAGTGACAATTCGAGCTGGTTACTAATGTAATGACGCTAAACTTCCAGTGCTTCATGTGTTCTAGCATTCTTAGCAATGTACTCTGAATTGTTATTGTCGCGTACATGATCCTGGAGACATCACCGAAAAGAAAAACAAAAGGTAGGTTTTGTTGAAATTAATATCTCTTTGTTCGAGCATCACGCAAATACGGTAGAACTAATTTTGATACGGTATTCACTAAAATCAATCAACAACTTTTTGTCTTACATAACAATTTTTAAAAATTGCGCAAGAACTTTTTACACTGTGGCAAATACAAAACTAACTACAAGAATCAGTTGTCCTACGGCCGGTCCCCATGCAGTGCCTATCCTGGCGGAAGATCTCACCTGTTCTTTTCCACTATAGATAAGCTGCCTCAACAGGCCTCTGACTTTTCTTAATCTATGACCAAATGATGAATGCTTTTGTAAGCGTACCTTTTGAGTAACTGCCAGCAATCTAGCGCTTCCCGTCGCGACCGCCATTTCTAATCACGAATTGCAACGA